>LR990950.1:5877767-7246329 GCA_905163415.1 Noctua fimbriata
CTGGCGACTACTAGACCAACGAGGCAGTCAGTCTAGATAAGTATTACTGTTCTAAAGATACAGCCCTGTGCCATACAGGCAGACAGGACCACTTGGTGACGGGGTTCCACTGGCATCGTATCCGCATACGGGACCCTAAAAGACCTTATCTTAAAGTATTGCTAAAGAAAACTATGTTTAAGAACTCACCGAATATTATTACAAAGGAGTCGATATGTTTTTTTTTTGTTATAATTGTTTTGCACTGCACTTCACTATTCTATTCAAAATTAGTGCGAAATATTAAACACAATAATTAGTTAAAAATTACTGGCACTAGTTCATCCCGTGAGCTCGTCCTACGGACTGATCTAGGTACCTTGTGCTAAAATATCACACATCATTCCAATCGTCATCACACAATGTCAATAGTTCCTTATTTACGCTAGCTCTAGACCGCGGCTCGACACTTGTTTAACTTTTTTTTTTTTTTTGCTAGCCTGCTTGGTGTCCCACGGCTAGGCAAAGGCCTGCCCTTTTTCCTTCCATCCCTCTCTATCTTGTGCGATCTCCGGCCATGTTAGCCCCGCAAACATGATCAGATCGTCACGCCACCTTCGCCGCGGTCGACCTCGACGACACTGTCCTTCCTCAGGCGTCCAGTTTGTGATGATCTTTGCCCATCTATCCGGGTGCTTCCGTGCCATGTGGCCTGCCACTTCAGCCTGACTGTTTTTTCTCCAACATCAGGTATTTGAGTTATGGAGCGCAGGGTGGTGTTTCTAACGCGATCTGTTCGCTTAACACCTATTATGCTTTTTAACTTATTTTCTAAATACAATTTTTTTTTAAATAACAGACTTGCAAAAAAAACACTTAAAACATGCAAAAAAAACACTTAAAACATTATGCTCTATTGACCAAACTTAGCCTTAATGCATCTTTTTTGGGGCTTAAATACTTTTTTTAATATCACAAACACTACTAACATTGCAGATAATTCCTAATGCGTTAGCGTGGTCCTAATGGTGTTGATCCTAGTGGCATAATTACCTTATTGAGAGTTTCCCCAGAATATTACGCCAAACATGGAAACGACAGTATTTAGGCAGTAAGAAGCGCACTCAGTGCTTATTATGATCAAACGTAGGGTCCTATCTAGGGCGGGGGCAAAATGTGTAAATGCCCAGCATGGCAAAAAGGAGGGGCGGCACAGTTACGGGCGGATGGCGGCTACTAAAACGCCGAAATTAGTTTAATCATATTTTATAATGCACCGCCCTTTACATACCGAGTTTCCTCCGTGCCTCGGAAAGCAAGTTAAGCCGTTGGTTGGTCCCGGCTATCATTTGTAGATCTTTGACAGTCGTTACAGGTAGTCAGTGGCCCAAAGTCTGACAACCAGTCTTACCAAGGGGTATCGTATTATAGTACTGGGGTACTAACTGGGTTGTGGAGGTCAGATAGGCAGTCGCTCCATGTAAAATACTGGTATTCAGCTGCATCCGGTTAGACTGGAAGCCGACCCCAACAAAGGGCAAAGGCTAGGCAGATGATGAACGTAGATGTTTAGAGGTGAAGTTTTGCTAATAATAATACATGAGTTGTTAACTTAAATTGTTTATTTAACATAAGCCTTCGTTCCTTTAATAATTATTAATCGGTAATCTATTGTAAATTATCTTTAATCTAGAATCAACTTCTATCTTAACAATATTATTTAGATTGATAACCTTCACACCTACAATAAAAGGCGCTAATCAGTTTTTATTTAATTTGGTTTTGGTGAAAAACAAACCGAACTTGCGAAAGAATTCTCTTCGCTTATGGCCCGGCATGGAAATGGGACACGTAGCGCGACTACTAGACGACAGGTGGACCATAAGAGTCAGGTCGTAGAAAGGCCCGGAAGGGAAACGCCACAGAGGACGACCGCACACGAGGGGCGAAGACGACATGAGAGAGACAGCTGGCCCACACTGGATGCAAAAGGCCCAGGACAGAACCAAATGGAATTCTTCGGAGGAGGCCTTCACTTGTGGAGATGGTTCTTGGAGATTAGCATTACAAAAAATAAAAACCTTTTCAATTAGGTATTAAAATTAGTAGTAACTAGAATATCATTATGTAAATCATTTATTTATTTTTTATGGCTCGACAACAGTATTTGGCGAACGTTTGAGAAGCGGCTGTCCAGCCAGTCGAATTCCTGATGGCGTCTATGGACAGGCCAGTACGGTGCGCCAAGTACGTGACCGCATGGCGGGTGCTATGCGCGCTGTATGTCTATGTCGTCACGTCAACGCCGCTCGCACACAACACTTGTTTTATTCAGCGGCTGATTGACTGCGTCGTGGCGCCTCTGCAAGGTGGAAGGGACACTGACGCTTACCACGTATTTGGTACACCATTCTGAACTCCCACACATAGAAATTTATCATCGATAACTTTTTTAAATCAGCTGTCCGTGTAGGGATTGCAATTTTGTAGGAAACGGCTAGTATTTTTTAATAACCGACGAAAAACCCGACGATTTTGGAAAAAAAACATACTGTATTATTACATCATTCGATACTGCCGGTAATAAGGATCAAATTCTGGGGAGTTATGACAACCCAAACTCAAAGCATATATTTCAACAATACCCGTGACAGGGACTTTTGCATAGTCAAAAATAAGCTATCTACAGTCCAGCCACAGGCATCATAACTGTGAATGGACTGTATTTGCCGATTCCAAAATAGTAGATCTCATGGAGATGAATGGGAAAGGACGGACGCTCTTTTCAAATCAAGTTAGATATTCCATAGTCCTAGGTACAATATTGTTGCTTCTTTAAATGAGCACAATTTAGAGATAGAAAAGACAAAAAAACACAGTTAAAACATTAAATATTATAATAAGCCCTACTAACCATAATAGAAAGTCTACATGGTACTCACATTTACACAAACTGAAATAATGCTTCTAATTTTTAAACAACAATGGTAATCAAAGTAACTAAGTTTCCAAACGAAAAAAAATATTAAAAAACTAGAGCATCTCTTCTCTTCCCAAGTGGGTGTGCTCGCTTACTTAATCCTCGTTTCATGCATGTTTCAAATTTCTTCTCATTAAGTTGTAGAATGTATAAAGAAAACACCTTTTGCTTGCTTATACTTTTTATTCGCACAACTGCACTGTTTGACGATCAAACAAAAAAAAAATTAAATTATAAAATTACAATTTCAAGTGACATTTACCCCATCTAGAAATAACGATGATGCATGGATGTCATAAGTTCATAATCGTTATTTCCAAGTGTTGTCAAAGTAAAAATATATTCTATGTCCCAATTGAAATTACATTTTAGAATTAACTTAAAAAAACAGTTACAAATTTTTACGATAGGAAACTGTGCAATTGACCATTTTAGAACACACCTGATTACGATAGAAAACGATACACAGTGCCGGCGACCGGTGAATGAAATAGTTTTATATAACGTTAATAGTCAAATGCCAAAACACTTTGGTAGAAGGGTGAGACCATCTGTCTATAGCTTATTCCTCTACGTGTGCAAATGACAACAGTTCTGTTGTTGACATTGATTGTGCCACTGTCAGATTATTAGTTCCATTGAGTGTAAGGAGAAAATATTGATGAATTCGGTGAAATTAATACAAGCTAGAGTATTTACGTTCTGTAAACTTTGAATCTTCTTCAAACAGTCACGAAACCAAGACTTTAACATGTATTTCTCATTAATAAAAGCCTTCCGCTTCACTTCAGTTTTCTCAAGCTAACTAAATGATTTTGCTTAGCATTCCTTTTTTTGTTTTAATTTTGTATATTATGTATGTACTTAACTATTTAAGTATGTACTTCGGTTTGTCTAGTATAAATGGTATTTAACTTAAAAAAAAAATAGTTTACTTTTTATTTCTTCTTATTGGAAAAGTTGTGGTTTCTCTTTCATTGAAGCCATTAAATATTGAAGACTTGAAGATAAGTAATACTACGTGAAAGTAGACCATGAAGTGTTGTATAGAAAACTGTGTGAATAATGGGAAAGTGAGAAAAATAAATCAGCAAAGTGCTTCCTTTACAGAGAGAATCACTTATCATTTGTAAGTATAACATTTATAAAGTACTAGCTTAAGCCCGCGGCTTCGCCTGCGTGAAGTTCGGTAACTGTCCTATGGGATTGTACTACTGGGATAACCTACATATTAATCCAGGTTATAAACAATATATGTGCCAAATTTTATCCAACTTCGTTGAGATGTTTTCACGTCAAAGAGTAACAAACATCCATCCATCCATCCTCACAAACTTTTGCAGTTATAATATTAGTAAGAAGTAAGATATGATAATATTCCAACATCATCTGTCATGTCATTCAATCCAGATTCACTTCAGCATAGCAACTTTTTAAGTAATTTCAATAATTGACAGCCTTGTTGCTCTAGTATTCGCAAGCATGACTGAGGTCCTGGGTTCGATTCCCGGGTTGGACAGATTTATTGGGTTTTTCCTTCAATGTCTCAGTAGCAGCCATGGAGTCTGGTTGATGACATTAGTTTTGCCTCCTATTACATGCGACTTAAAACATAACTGGCGAAATGTGGGTATACTATTACTACGCCTCTGCCTAAGCCTTCAGGATTACAGGCGTGATATTATGTTAAATTATTACACAGGAGGTATAATAATAAAAAAGAACAATAAAATTATTCAATAACAAAAAAATGCCCAAGACCTGTTTATTTTATTTTATTTATTAGGGAAAACAAACAATTACACATTAAGGATAAAAAAAATAAAATAAGATACAACAATAATACAAATGTGAAATCAACCACGTTCTCCACAGATAAACAATGAGACAATATGGTAAATAAAAAAGCAAAAAGATTAATACAAATAGTGAAGCATCAACAACACCAACTATGAAGCTCTTAATAGTGTTGCTCAATGAAATTACAAAGTCAAAGTCACATTAGTTTTTCAATAAATCAAGCAACATTTGTCTAAACCTTCCCTGGGGTAAAGCAAACAGATCTAAGCTGCAGAAATTCTTATTATAATTGCTTGTAAGGCGACGAATAGGTGCACGCAAGCCGGCATTCAGAATACAAAAATACTGCAGCACTGTTAATGATGCCCATATAATCTTTTTTAGTCTCCCCATACCTACTTTGTTTTAAATACCACCTCTATTCCACCTCAATTCCAGGTTCCCAAGAGATCCAAAACAGCGTGAAAAATGGCTGAAATCCCTCGGCATACCAAACTTGGTGCCGACGAATCGAACACTGGTTTGTTCCGACCATTTCAAGGAAGACGATTTTTACTTTACTCAGAACGAAATCAGAAGGATCAAGATTGGTGCAGTGCCATTAATTGAGGTAAGCTTTTACGGGTATTTTCATTTACCTTGTCCTTCAATCAAATCAACTTAGCTTACGCAATGGGGATAGTCCATTTTTCAAAAATTAAATTACAAACCCATTTCGAGGAAGGTCTCTGATTATTTATTTCTCATTATAATGAAAAAATACTCTAAACTCAAACTCAAAGCATTTATTTCAATAAGACCATCACAGGCACTTTAAATGTCAAAAAAAACAAAAAGCGAACAAGTCACAAGGCATAATAACTTGAGAAAGTACTGTAGTTGCACGGTCCAAAGCGAGATCTCACGTGGTCCTCGTGTGTCTGAACGAGCCCTCAGCCTGAACTGTCCCACTCCGAGGCAAAGGCCTGCCCCCAAAATAAAAAATAAAAACAAATCCACATATTATGTACTAATATTATGTTCCTGTGGTTTTAGGGTGACTGTAATGGACCGGCTGCTTTAAGGGTAAGAAGATTTGCTAAAATATACTAATTATGTTGAAATGGAACAAAATAAACCAACTTCCAAAAAACACTAAAAATATCTAAAATAACTTTACTTTCGGAAGTCGGTGACTTTGTAAAAATATTTTACTTTTATAATGTTTTTTGGAAGTTAGTTTTTTTTTTGCAAAAAGTTTTTTTTATTTTACTTACCCTTTTTTTGTATTATATTACCACGCAAATTCTTGTCCTAAATTAATTTTTGCATTGTAACTAGAAGTTATTAAGGGCTCATCAACATTGCCCAAGAAGAAAAAAGGATATTTTTTCTTCTAAATATAATAAATACGGAATTACGAGGTAACAAACAAAATTAAACGGAACTCTTATAGATTCATCCTGTCTGTCTGTCCGTCCGTATTTCACAGCGATTTTACTCCGACACCGCTGGCACCACACAGTTGAAATTTGAAGAGCACGGATACCATGACGTCTTAAATAATGAGTAGTAGGGTCCAGTGTGGGAAAGAGACAGCTATACAGGTCGTCTATCACCACCTCTTTCCCACACTGGACCCTACTACTCATTCTTTAAGACGTCATGGTACGCCACCAGGTGTCATGTATGAACCGCTACACAAAAGTGATGAAATTACGAATTTAAAAAAATAGGGGTGTCCCTCCATACATGTAACTGGAGATAGAAACAAGAATTTGTGTGGTATGCTACAACTAAAAACGCGACTACTGAATAAAATGTAGCCTATGTTACCCGGGCCATAATAACGAATCGATTGACACCTTATTCATCAAAATCGGATAAATAGTTTAGGCGCTATGGAACATACGTAAATGCAAATATACATACATAGACTGCTAAAATCATAACCCTTCCTTCTTGCCTGCGCCGTAGTCGGGTAAAACCATATTTCTACGTAAAAAGGGTGTAAAAAGACCCTTAACTCAACTTTTTCACAAGTTTTTTTTTTAATAAGCCGAAAAGCACTTGTTCTCCCCGTCTTTGCGATCATTTTTTTTTCTAGAATGGTCTAGAACAAAAAAATCGTTATGGGTCTATTTATACCCTTTATATTTCATATGCATTAAATAAAAAGGTTTTATTTTGATATTACAAACAGACACTTTAATTTTATTTATTTGTATGTATATAAGGTCTAATTATTCATACACGAAATATTTTAAGAGTAACTTCTATACGTCGTAAAGTCGCCATAGCAACGAAAAACAAAATTAACTGAGTGTTTTTTTTTACGAAATTATTATAATTCTAATTTTTTTTAAACTTTTTGCATAAAACGTTTGCTCCCATATTCTAACAATGACAGTAGGTAAATACGACGTAGTAAACTAACGTAATGGATGTTCAAAAATAAGGAGCTAGTATTTATTTTGTGGGTCAATATACTCAGATAAAAAAAAAAATCCCTTGAAATGGCTTCGTTATAGCCGTGATAGATGATTCCCTGAAAATATTTCGTGTATGAATAGTTACACCTTATATGTAGATAGACAATAATGTTTCTAACTAAATTTGTCTTTGTTTTCTAGACCTGCAAGCTATGCCTTTCATTGGACGTCAAGATGTACCAAATAAAAGATCATGGTTTGGACCGAATGTATCAAGACATCATTGGAATAGCGGTAAGTTTATACATTCATCATCTGCCTAGCCTTTTCCCAACTATATTGGGGTCGCCTTCCAGTGTAAACGGATGCAGCTGAATACCAGTATTTTACATGGAGCGACTGCCTATCTGACCTCCACAACCCAGTACTAGGTAATACGATACCCGTTGGTAAGAGTGGTTGTCACTTTGAGCCACTGACTACCTGTAACGACTGGCGAAAATCTACAAATGACAGCCGGGACCAACGGCTTAACGTGCTTTTCGAGGCACGGAGGAAACTCGGTATGTAATGGGCGGCACCCATCCACAGACCAACCTAGGCAAGCACGGCTTAACCTAAAGATCGACCCGAGCGGCTATAATAACAGTCGGTCTCTCTCCCTCTCTCTCTCTCTCTCTCTCTCTCTCTCTCTCTCTCTCTCTCTCTCTCTCTCTAAATTTTCAGGCATTTAATAGGTGTGGTGAAGTTGGTTAGTAGCCTTCGATCTCATACTACCAACATGACTGTTTCTTACCATTGTGTTATGTTTGCAGCCAAGAGTAGACGCCCAGAACAGACTCCCAATGGGTATATGTTGGGAGTGCACCGCGCGGCTGCAGTCAGCCTCTGCATTCAGATCTAAAGCGCTTTTCAGCGATGCATTGCTTGAAGATCACCTGAAGAACAACGCCGATGTGAGTATACTAAGCTAATTTGACTCTTGTTAATATTGTAATAGAGTTTAAATTGGTCTGAATCAGTGTGGCTGCAGTCACCCGCTTCATTCAGATCGAATAGCGCTTCTCATTTTAGTCACATCTTTTGCAAAATCTATATAATATTCAACGTTTTCAATTGGCCCATCACTGTCTCCGGCTTTAATTTGAGATTAAAAATTTTGATTTTTGACTCGTTGGTTGAGTGGTCGCAAGCGCGACTGCTGAGCTCAGGTCCTACTGGATTCGATTCCAGGGTTGGGCAGTGATGTTGAGTTTTCCATCAGGAATTTGCTCAGTAGAAACCACGGTGTCTGGATTTGTGCCCGGTTGATGTCAATAGGCTCGCTCCCTGTTACATGAGACTTCCTATAACTGGCGATATGTGGGTGTACTATTAAGTACCTCTGACTAACCCTTCGGGGATTACAGGCGTGATGTTATGTTATGTTAATTTGAGAAGTATTCAATTGTACTTACGCCAATGTTGAGCATCACTTCTTGTTTTTTTTTTAACCTTTTGACCGCCAGAGCATAAACGCACGCGCGTGCCCTCCACGTCAAGCCACAATTTCAGCTAACATTTTGTCACATATTTGTGTCGTTTGGCGTTCAAATAGCACGCGCTTGCTTGTCACGTATATGTGACTGGCGGTCAAAAGGTTAATTAGCCTATTCTGTCCCACTGTTGGGCAAAGGCCTCCCCCATTCCTTTCCAACACTCCCGGTGTTTTGCCTTGCCTCCTCTGGCCAATCAGTCAGGAACGAGTCCAAATCGTCACGCCTGCCTCGGTAACGACGACTGTCTTCAGGCACCCACTGTGTGACGATTCAGGCCCATCTGTCCTGACCCATCCTGGAAATTTGACCCGCCCAGTCCCATTTTAACTTCGCGGATATTTTGTTTATTTCAGCTAAATATCAAAGATATACAAAACATACATGAACACGAAACTAATTTAAAATCTTCCTTGGCAATACAAGAAGTGTTCAGATTTAATAGTCATAATATCGAAGAGCACACCCCAAACACATTCATAAAAACTGAGGTTCTTGGTATACCTAACAACGAAGAAATCGAATTTGATGTACAGCATTTAGTAACAGAAAAAATCACTATCAAAGATGAGCGAAAAAATGAAGTTGTAATAGACAATTTTCCGAGCACTGATTTCAAAACCGAAGTCGATCTCATACCTACTAATGAAATCGAGACTAATGAAATCGAGACTATTGAAGAACAACCAAGTTTTGACGATGACGTTAGTGACAATGATAATAGCGAGACTGTTATAGAAAACGTTTTTGTCAATGAATCGAGAAAAGATCTTGATAAAGTCTTGAAAAATGAGAAAGAAACAGCTTCGATTGAGTTTGCGGCGAGTCTCTCCGAAATTATGCAGACGAACGATGATGAATTGATGAATTTAGCTAAGAACTTGACAACTGAAGATGAAGATGATGATGATGACGATGATGAAAAGAGTAATGCTTCCGATGATGGAGGTATTAAAATAAACCTCACGAATAAAACGGTTAGGTGTGTTAAAATTAAACACAACGAAAGGAAAAAGAAAAAGGCTATGAACGGTGAAGATGACATTATCATATGGGTGAAAGGCAGGTAAGGTATTTATACAAGGTGTAAATAGACCCTTAACGAAGCCGAAACGCACTTGTTCTCCCCGTCTTTGCGATCATTTTTTTGCTCTAGACCATACCTGGGAACCTTCTAGTTACAGAGATATTGGGGGTCAAAGTTCCAACTTTATCACAAGTTTTTTTTTTTAAATACATGTTATTAATGTACTGGGTAATACAGCCAGTACTAACTGGGTTGTGCAGGTCAGATAGGCAGTCGCTCCATGTAAAATGCCGGTTAGACTGAAAGCTGACCACAACATAGTTGGGAAAAGGCTAGGCAGATTGTAACTTAGCTCTTTTACAATATTACTAATTCTATGGTTAACCATTTAAACGCACGCGCGTGCCCTCCACACCAAGCCACAATTTCACCGCAAATACCTACAAAAAGAATAGGCATTTCAAAACTATTTAATTACTTTATTTCGTGTTATAGTGCACCGCATTTTTTGTCACATATTTGTGTCGGCACAGGGCACGCGCTTGCTTGTCACGTATATGTGACAATGGCGTTCAAAAGGTTAAAATGGCTGTCTTATCACAGCTTCATGATTTCGTCCTCAGAGCCAAGAAGAAACAGCCTTACGTAAAACCGTGTACGCCAATAGACGAGAATATTTTCTCCGTGAAAACGTTAACCCACGAGGACCTGAGGCGAGAGATAATCACGAGACGAGAGTCCGACAAGTATAAAAAAGCGCCTTTCAAGTGTATTGTGTGCTTTAGGGGATTCCCGACCAAGGAGAAAAAGGAGAGACATATGATTAAACATAGTGAGGTAAGTCATTAATACAGGGTGACTGGTAATTTGGTGCAGCCCTTGAAATGGGTGATACTATTGTACAGTACGGTGTCGGACGTAAAGAATAGCACCATCCCATATCTTCCTGTGGGTGTCGTAAGAGGCTACTGAGGGACTTACCAGAGAATAGGCAGCAGCGTTCTCTGTGCTTTTTTAACAACCGTACTGCGATCGCCAACCAGCCTGCCAAGCATGGCAATTATGGCAAACCCCCCCCTTTGGGGGAGGCCTATGTCCAGCAATGGACGGCTTTCGGTTGAAATGATGATGATGAGACCCTATTCCCAATAATTTTGACCCCGATAACTGGGGGTCCAAACTGGGTTGTTTTTGAGAAATCGAACTTTAAAGTTTTTTGGAAAATTTCCACTTTTCCACCATAAAGGGCTGATTGTGAAAAATCTACGCCGTTGAGGATGTTAAACTGACACTTTCTTTTAGCTCATGAACGAATTTATCCTTCGAAAACCGATTTGTCAAAAAAGTACATTTGTTTTTGGAAATTAAGTACTATAAAGGTCATGTTCTAAAATTTTCTTGAAACTTCCCTTGTTTTTGAGGCAGGTTGCTCAAAAATAAATGTATGTTGGATATGTCAGGATTTATTCCGTTAGGCTCGTACATGATGTGGGTAGACGATGGGTTTCGTGCAATAAAAATACACTGGGTGCGATATACTGTTTCTATTAAACTAACAAATTATTTAAAATTACAATTTAACACAATAACACGGGGCACAATGAATCGGGTACAGTTTCAGGACGTCTCAACTCCGCTGGGATCAGACATTGACTGTCGGCCTCGCCTCGAGCTGTAAACATCAGGGTTCTGTAGAAACACGCTGTGGTGTGGGGAGACTTGTCAATAGGTCTCGTGAGGTCACCACTGGCGCGCTTGCGATTCATTTTATGTCCGTACCAATGACCGGGTCCGACATGTAAGAAATGCAAATTACAAGACCAACTTCCTTGTCTCATTAGCTTTCCAAAATGGTTCCACAGTACCCTTTTTTAGTAAGAGGATGACCAGAAAACAACGCTTGTACCTTAGAAGGTGGTATTTACTCGACTTTGTCGAGCGCAAAGCCAAGAGGCTCATTGTTGACGATAAGCTGGTAGGTACCAAGCTTCATGGGCTGGCCCACCACCGCAAAGTTGCATGTCTGTCGGTCTTTACAGACTGTACTTCTGTGAGTGTGCCCATGAGCTCCACGTGCTCATTCCACCATCTCCTTTCTTCCATCGGGAGTCCAGACGCACTGCAGGTTATCACCCAAACCTTGTCGATGTTCCACACATTCGCACGAAGCGCTTTGCTACCTCGTTTCTTATGCGTACAACCAAGGAGTGGAATTCCCTGCCTGCGTCGATGTTCCCAAGTTCATCATCATCATCATTTCAGCGGAAAGACGTCCACTGCTGAACATAGGCCTCCCCCAAGTGTCGCCACATTGACCGATCCCGTGCGACTCGCATCCAGCGGATCCCTGCAACCTTCACCAGGTCATCGGCCCACCTAGTGGGAGGCCTTCCAACGCAGCGTCTTCCGGTTCGCGGTCGCCACTCCAGAACTTTTCGGCCCCATCGGCCATCCGTTCTGCGAGCAATGTGCCCTGCCCACTGCCACTTAAGTTTGGCTATTCTTCGGGCTACGTCGGTAACCTTGGTTCTCTTGCGGATGTCCTCATTTCTGATTTGATCACGCAAGGAAACTCCGAGCATAGCCCTCTCCATTGCCCTTTGGGTGACTTTAAGCCTTCCGATAAGGCCCATTGTGAACGACCACGTTTCGGTCCCGTATGTAATCACTGGCAACACACACTATAGTTCCCAAGTTCATATAATAATAAATATTTAATTTGCGAGTTAGTAGACTTCTTTTGGGTTAGCTCGTTCTATCGTCGACCTCATCTCTGTCCTCAGGACTAGATTGAGGTCAAGAGTAGACCCATTCCATTCCATACTACATGATACCAACCGGCTTCCCTTTGAAAATTGGCACAGTCAGTATTCTATAGACAAATAATATAATCACATTAAAGATATGTACTCCAGCTTACCTCTTACAAAAATTGACCCTTCGATACTGCTAGGTAGTACTGTTTTTTCGATGCACGTCTTCCTTGTTCCAGATTTTCTGGTTGTTACCCCCAGGAACAACGATGATGAGCCATTTCAAAGGCCTGGTGGTCTACCATGAAGTCTTGAAGAAGAAGTAATTCCAGTGTGGGAAAGAGATGGCGCTAGACGACCTGTATAGCTCTGTCTCTTTCTCACACTTTAATTATTCTTGCTATAAGACGTCATACTAACCGCCCCAGGTTCTGTAACCATTTAAATCCTTCTTTCAGCAAAGCGGACCAATAAAATGTAACATATGTCATGTCCGTATGAAGAAATCTAGAGATTTGCGCGCGCATATGAAAAGACAACACACTATGGAATTTATATGCAAACTGTGTCCCATGGTTACGAGGATTCGGTAAGTCTTCATTCTCCTGCCTAGGAGCAAGATCCCAGGGCCGCCAGCTGCCACTGGGCTGTGAACATGCGTTCACAGTACAAAAAAAAAAACAAAAATACCGTCAGCACAAGTTAGCAGGTATGCAAACGTTCACTGCAGTACATACCAGTGGCGAAGTTCCATAAAACTCGATTCCTACCGGATTCCCTTTGAAAAATAGCACAGTCAGTATTCTTTAGATAAATAATATAAACACATTAAAGATATGTACTCCGGTTTACCTTTTACAAAAATTGACTCTTCGCTACTGGTACATACTAACACTACTCGATCTATACGTTTTGTTAATGAAAAATAAGTAATGTCTGGCAGCCCTGGGATCTTGGTGCACCTCTACACAACTGCGATTTTGTCGCTTTTTGGAGGTTTTCCCTTGGTGAGATTTGCACCACGCGTTGTCCACGCGTCGTCCACGCGTTGCCCACGCTTCGTACACGTGTCGTCTACGCGTCGTACACGCGTCGTCCACGCGTCTTACACATATGGCCATGTCGGAAAATGATAGTCAGTACCAAGATATAGAGCTCACATTTCAATTCTCTACTGTGAGTTGAGCCGGAGAGAAGTCGGCGATGCCCGAACACCTTCGACACATTTCACGAGCTGCTGAGCGACTGGATGCTGCGCTGCGTGTCGCGGGTTCGATCCCCGCACGGATCAAATATTTGTATGGCCTACAGGTAGTTGTTCCGGGTCTGGCTGTTTGTGTATGTGAGTTTAAATGTCTGTAAACGCACCCACAATACAGGAGAAATTCCTAATGTGAGGCAACTTTTTTTTTAACAGAAATTGTCTATGGTTTTTGTTGGTCTTTTTTTACCGATTGTGAATGTCTGAACTTTGTAGGCTTGTTAGATGCCCAGCTGCTTGTTTATCTTTTTATCTTATTTTACACCTTTTGTGTACTAACTTATTGTCGGGCCTACGCTGTCCCCCCATACTTAAGTACAAATGCTGTATCCATGATAATATTGTAACACCAAATGATTTGAAAAGAGTAACCATGGAGTTTCTTGCCGGTTCTTCTCCATAGGAAACGACCAACCCGAACCGTGCACCTTTTTGTCGACGTTTTATAAGTGCCCATCTAGGCCTATGTGAAATAAAACATTTTGATTTTGTTTCCAGGAACGTCGCATTAGGACACATGAAGTACCACGCTGGTAACAAATATGAGTGTCCGCAGTGTTTCGTTGTGTTCGAGTAAGTATTTTATTTTATACTAGTTTTTGCCGCGGTTTCGCTCCCATCGTCGATATACCATAACATGAGTGAGCGTAGTCCTACCAAAATGTATTTACCCACATCAAAAATATCTCGTTTCTTCGAAGTTATTTTAATTTTGGATAGTCGACACTGATTCATTTTGAATCTGACCCATCAAAGGATAGTGTTAAAAAAAACCCTGCCGCATTAACGTCTTACGACATTTCATACAAACTTTCAAATGATGAACCGATTTTAATGAAACTTCGTACGCGTAAGCAGGATACATAAGTCTAGAAACTTGACAGAGAACATTTTTGAAAAATAGTGGTACAGCTAAATTAGACCGATTTTTGATTTTCCATAGAAACAGAAATTTCCAATTATCTTTTTTTTTTATAGACATTTCGAAAAGTTCACTGTCAAGTTTTTAGACTTATGTATCCTGCTTATGCGTACGAAGTTTCATTAAAATCGGTTCAGTCATTTAAAAAAAAAACACTTGAATGTTTGTATGAAATGCCGTAAGACGTTAACGCTCTTAAGATGTAATACTAACAAACTAGAATAAGCATAAATACTAATATAACAAATGTACAGAAATTTAAAATCTGTGTAAGGAACAAATAAAACTATTATTATTTCCTTTATTCATTTTGAAAACTTATTTTAAAAAAAACATATAAAAAAACATTTAAAAATATAAAAAAATAGTGGTCCGCCGGTATCGGGAGCAGGGTCCAAGCTACCGGTGGTTAAGGCTCCAGAGACAGGAACCTCCTCACAATGCGAGTCGTATCGAGGAGTACTGCCTTCTGAAGCAGGCCCTTGATCCAACCGCCTAAGGAGAGCCTCGAAAGATGGTCGTCGAGGCTCTTGGCTATAAGGCCATTGGCCGTCACGACGATCGGCACAATGATAGCCGAGTTCACATTCCACATGTCGACAACCTCGTGTGCCAAGTCGAGATATTTTATTTGAAATGAAACTATTATTATTACTATTCGCGGTCTCCAAATCTGAACACATCTTTTTTACAGAAAACAAACGACGTTACTAAATCATCTCCGTCTGAAGCACATGTCAGCGTATGTCTGCGAACTATGTGGCTACACATTTGTGAGTAAGAATGGCGTGGATGTACACAAGCGAATGAAGCATAAGTTCTTTGATGCTAATGTAAGTTTTTTTTTTATAATTAATAAATGAGCGCGACTGCTGTGCATGAGGTCCTGGGTCCGATTTCCAGATCGGTCAAAGTGTTATTGGTTTTTCTCTTCAGGAATTTCTTAGTAGCATCCACGGGGTCTGGATTTGTGGCCGGTTGATGGCAATAGGGTCGCCCCTTATTACATCATCACCATCATTCTCCTGCCGTTATCCCAATTTATTTGGGGTCAGCGCAGCATGTCTTCTTTTTCCTCACGCCTGTAATCCCCGAAGAGTTAGGCAGAGGTGAGGTTTTTGCTAACATACAGCCCCCATCAAATGGAACCTTAAAACAACCAATGTAAGGAAGAAAAAGGCTCTTTCAAACCAAATACCAATGTTTATCTAATAAAAAATCAAATTATTTATTGGTTTTATTTAATTACTTTTCTACTTTTTGCTTGAGTGATTTTATTGGTCACAAAATTAATTTAATAAAGAACAAAAAGTAAAAAACAGCAAAAATAACTCCTCAGCTGGGATCGAACTCACATCGTCGAGCTTAGATCACTGATTGAGCTATGATGACCATGTTACATTTGTATAAAATGTTGGCCTTATTGTAAACCCGTTTATTTTATATTTACCCTTGTACCCTACACGGTTAAAGATAAAAAATAAACCCCGTGTAGGGTAGACTACGTATATGCACACAATAATAATGAGCGGCTGTTTGAACATTACCTGCTCGTACAATGTTACAATGGTACAGTTACCGCTGTGTGCGATGTAAACTAATTAGCTTGGCTTGCTGTACCTAATAGTACACCAACATTTCGCCCGTTATGTTTAAGTCCCATGTAATAGGGGGCGAGCCTATTGCCATCAGCCGGGGAAAATCCAGACTCCGTGGCTGCTACTGAGAAATTCCTGATGGAAAAACCCAATAACACTGTCCCCAACCTGGGAATCGAACCCAGGACCTCATGCTCAGCAGTCGCACTTACTACCACTAAACCGACGAGGACGTCAACCTCTTTATAAAATGAGTGTAAATTTCGCCAGTGTTGTAACTCTAAGGAAAATTAATGATTTATGTTTATTTAATTTACAGACAGAATTCATAGGTCCACATTGTGATGTTTGTGACGTGAAGTTCTTGACGGAGAAGGCGTATAACCGACATCTGAGGCTGTCTTCTAAACATATCACGGAGGATGACCCGTAAGTACTGTAGTACCTCAGCTCCTTCTTCAAAATTATACTTTTTAACCCCCCACGCAAAAAGAGGGGTGTTATAAGTTTGACCGCAATTTGTGTGTGTGTCTGTCTCTGGCACCGTAGCTCTTAAACGAGTGAATGGGTTTTGATGCAGTTTCTTTTCTTTCAAAGCTAGTTTCTTGGCGATGGTTCTTAGAATTTTTGGTTTTTATCAAAATCGGTGCAGTCATTTACTAGATATGGGGGATGAGAGTGGCGATTAAAAATCGAAAATTTTCAAATATATAAGTGGGTTATCAAATGAAAGGGCATGATGTGTATGTTACAATTAGACATGTTTTATCATAACTGGCTCAGTCATTTTATTGACTTTTCAAATGTTTGATCGCTTTTCTTTGTTGCGATGGAGGTTTTTTAAATTTTTCCTTGTTAAATCGTTGATTTACTGACCAACAAGAAAAAACTATTTAGACAACATCAAAAGAACATAAAAAAATACGTGGCTGATAAAGGAGTGACAGAATCTGAAATTGATGTGATTTTTTTTCATAGCCCCATGTGTCCCACTGCTGGGCAAAGGCTTCCCCTTTCTTTCTCCAAACCTCTCTGTTTTGTGCAATTTCTGGCCACGCTTCCCCGTGAACATGATCAGATCGTCACACCACCTTCGCCGCGGTCGACCTCGTCAGCGATGTCCACCCTCAGGCTTCCAGTGAGTGACGATCCTTGCCGACCTCTGCGGGTGCATCTGTGCGACGTGGCCAGCCTACTTCCACTTCAGCTTGGCTTTTTTAACTCCAGCATCAGCTCCTTGAGTAATGCTGGTTTCACAGTGAGACAGAACAGTATTCAAGGACTGGCGGTTAAATATAGAACAGTCCGCGAGTGATAGCGATGGAGCGTCGACGACTACATCGGCAACATTTACGCCACTTACTCAAAATTGCAGCACAAATTGCTTTGGATGAGCTAATTGAAATTGTAAAAAATAATATAAACAGGAAAGAAGCGAATGCGGGCGTCCTGTCTTGTTTTAAAACAAGACTGGACGCTCACACTCACACTGTCCTGCTCTTTGCACTGCACTGCCCTCGCGTTCATACGAGTCCAGCCACAAGGCAGTTCTGCCTTGGTTACTGTCAAGACAGTACTGTTCTGTGCGTTCAAATAGTAGCAGTACTGTGCTGCCCACTGTTCTGCTCTCGTATGAAACCAGCATTATGGTGCGCAGGGTGGTGTTTCTAACGCGATCTGATCACTTGGCACCTATTATGCTGCGCTCCATCGCCCACTGGAAAAATCTTAAGGCAAAGGCTTGGACTTTTGTTGTTTGACTCGTTTTGATAAATCTCACGTGAGATTGGAGGGAGGAGCTGAGGATGTTAAGCCAAATCTCACAACATCTCACCAAGGGGAAGAGGGGTCGGAAAAATTGCCAATATGACCTCACATAATGAATGGATTTCCCCTAACTGGTGGGTGTGCTTGTTAGGTACACCTCAGCCTAATCCTTCGGGGTTTACAGGCGTGATTTAACAGTTTTAAGGATAAGTAAACGTCGGTGGCATAGTGCCAGGGATTGTATGATTTCGAGCCGGGTACCTATAATGATCGGAGGCACGTTACTCTCTGCATCGTATTACTTATTTTAATTACTTTATTTTTTCATTGTTGATTTAATCTTTTACTCTGAACGCGCTTAATGTGCACGTCTTTCTACATCGTTCTCACATATATGTATAATCTCAACATGAATGATGTAACCAAGATTTTGTAACAATATTTTGATTTAAAAGAGTGTCCATGGAGTTTCTTACCGATTCTTCTCCATAGCGATCTACGCTTTGGAATGTGCAACTACAGTACTTTCCCAAGTTATCATGCCTTGTGACTGTGACTGTAGCTTCGCTTTTTTTTTGTTTTTTTTTGACATTCAAAAGTGCCTGTGATGGTCTAATTGAAATAAATGCTTTGAGTTGAGTTGAGGTAGTTTTAAATGGCAGAACTTTTATTTGGTATTCTTCTTTGTTTACAGTAACCGTATGAGCAATGATCCTTCAATAAAGCAGCGTCGACTCGGCACATCGAATTGGCATAGCGTCAGAAGACCCATCATACATCGTAAGACCGAAAGCACACCACCTAATAATGGGCCTGTCACTTGTGAACAGGTAAGTGCTTTAGCACGCACGTAAACTTTAAAGATTTAACTCTCATACATACCGTCGAAGCCGTCAACCAAGAATTATGTACATCAATAGACTTTTTTTTGTGGTGAAAAAACACGTTTTACGATAGGACTCAATTTAACGTACTCAAAACATTGTGCTAATGGATGGATTGAATAGTACGGGGGTCGTGGAGGTGTTTAAAGTAAAAGTTTTACATTAAAAACATGTATTTAAAAAAAAAAAACTTGTGAAAAAGATGCAACTTTGACCCCCAATATCTACGTAACTAGAAGGTTCCAAGGTATGGTCTAAAACAAAAAAATTATCGCAGAGACGGGGAGAACAAGTGTTCGGCTTCGTTAAGGGTTTATTTACACCCTTTAGAAAAGCACAACAGATTACTTAAACTAGAGATACTAGGTGTTGCCCGCGACTTCTTTCACGCGGAAATTTTGATGTGTTTTTCCGGGATAAAAAGTAGCCTTTGTGCTATTGCAGACCTATCTATGTGCCAAATTAAATCCAGAACCGTACAGCTATTCTGGCGTCATTGAGTAACAAACATCTATCCATCAAAATTTACTCATTTATGGTAGTAGTAAAATACATATCAATCATGCAATTATTATTAAAATAACTTTGCGAGTTGATATAAAGAAAACAATTCAAACACAAATCTGCCTTACAATTTTCTAACTATGTTAGGTTGGGATTGCCTGCTAATCTAAACGGATGCGCAGCTGAATGCTAGTATTTTACATGGAGCGACTATCTAACCTCCACAACTCAGTTTTTAGGTATCATAAAGAAGCCTTTTGGTAAGACTGATTGTTCGACTAGAAACGGAGTTGGACCCAAAATACTGCCCTGTGATACACTATAACATTGCTATCAGTGTATCACTTCTTGGCTGTAATTGGTGAAAAAAAAATGTATTAGTGCATAGTCTATATTTGTAAGATAGCTGAGAATGGCTTCTCAGATACCTCTGTCCCCTTCGTTTGACCTTCTGAAGAATCGGTATTGATAAAGTCTCTAATGCTTTCGCCAGGTCGAATATTCGGCATGTCCAGCGATGTCGCTCGACTTTGGCTAACAGGTCTAGTGACACATGTTGTAGACAATTTATCTTCTTGCAAAAATGAGGCTTAAGAATCCTTTTAAAATGTTGTTTCTTTCTACCAGTGTGGCGTAGAGCTAGAAAGTCTCCGGGTATACGCCTCCCACTTCAGGTACGCTCACCCGGGCCTCAGTCGCACACAGTTCACGTACTCCTCCACGCCTTATATGTGCGAACATTGCGGGAAGTTCTTCTTGGTAAGTACTATAAGAGCTGGTACCCTTCTTCAAATAAAAGGGCTTTCAGCGAGTTTACCGTTACAATATGTTGAAAAATACCTGTTCGATCCATGGGGGTATCATTGGGTATCGAGGTTAGATTCTATTTATGTAATCCTTTTTGAATAACAAATAAAAAAAATACCCCGATAAAAATTAAATAAAATGTACTAAAATGAGGAACCTTACATGGCAACACAGAGACGTGGGCGGTGACGCTCCGGTCGCTTCTTGGCTAGTGACGTCATAAACAAACAACTGACGATCGAACTTACTAATGCCGAAGATGCTGTTGTCACGTTTATAAAAAAATATTCATATTTTTACTTTCATCAATATTTTATGTTTCTTATTTTATTTGTTATTGTCATTGGTGTATCTACAACATTAGTTTTAGTATATGCAAAACCTGATACACGTGTCTAATATTTTTATGTAAAGAATCTATGTACAAAATTTCAAAAGTGTATCATGAAAAATCACAAAGTTATAAACTTGTTCTGTTATCTAGTTGTCCGCACAAAATCGTGGTCACCACGCAGCGCGCGCTTCCAACGTCGTCTTGAGCTCATTGATAATAATAATTTGGCAGTAGGTACCTGCCTGCTTTGGTAGGTATTGCGATAGATACTTAAAGTCGCTCGGTGTCCAACTTTCAACCTTTTTAATATTTTTAGGAAAAAATATAACATGGTTTAAAAATTATTGGAATAGATTCAGTTACTTATTCTGAACAAACTACATTCAGGTTTCGCATATACTAAAAATAATGTTGTATATTATGCAACTTCAAATCCCTATACAGATGGATTTTATAATTATGGCGCACACTTGAACAATACACTCCTATACACTTGTATTACTTGTCCCTTCGAGTAGACAATTGTCCAGAAACATAAGACAGTATATTTTAAAACCATTTTTTTTTTTCAGAACACAACCACCCTATCCTGCCACATGTGGGTTCACACCGGGCAAAAACTCTTCCAATGCGACCACTGCAACAAAGCGTTCAGCATGAAAGCGAACCTCGCGGGCCACATGCGCCAGCACGAAGGCATCCGACGCACGTACGACTGTCGCGTGTGCGGCAAACACTTCACGTTCAGCTACAACCTGACCAGGCATATGTTTGTGAGTATATTTAGTTTGCTGTGAATCTCGTGGGTCACTTGCGTCAATTGTTGGGCCACAGGCCTGTCTGCAATTATGAAAATACTTTCATCGGTATTTTTTTTTGAAATCTCGTGAAAAAAATTTGTGGCTAAATAGTGCTTGCCTAGGTTGGTCTGTGGATGGGTGACCGCCCATTACATACCGAGTTTCCTCCGTGCCTCGGAAAGCACGTTAAGCCGTTGGTCCCGGCTGTCATTTGTAGATCTTTGACAGTCGTCCGGTAGTCAGTGGCCCAAAAGTCTGACAATCAGTCTTACCAAAGGGTATCGTATTACCCAGTGCTAACTGGGTTGTGGAGGTCAGATAGGCAGTCGCTCCATGTAAAATACTGGTATTCATCTGCATCCGGTTAAACTGGAAGCCGACCCCAACATAGTTGGGAAAAGGCTAGCAGATGATGATAATTTAAAAAAAAAAAAATCAGCTGTTCTGTACATTTTGACCGTGTCCTTTTCACTTAGTTTTCCGGAGAAAATTCCGGACATTTAAAAAACATTCCGGACTTTTCTTGCCTCTCTAATAAGTCTTGGCACCCAGGTAGTTGAGACAGCTGTTTTTTTTTAAATTATCTATGAAAATTTTCTATGTAGGATAATTGAGAATTATGTACTGAATACGTGGTAACCATTTTCGCGTCGATCTATAACACCCTGTATATTATGCTTCCAAAATACTATGTTTGTGAAAATGTCAATACAATTGGGATGAATTTAAACGCACTTGCGTCTGGGGGCGGCAAGATCTAATGCGACTTCCGCTGCCCCAGACTAGTGAGCGCTGGAGCTGCGGGCCACGTCTCGTTACGTCTAAGAGAGGCGCGCGTGGAATACTACGCGACGCCGTCTCGGGTCCAGTGTGATGGGGCGACGGTGGTCCCCGAATCCGTCGCCCCTAGACCTATTTAGGGGGGCCGGAAGTGAAGTTGCTTGCCCTCTGCCCCAATAGCCTGTATTAACCCTATTTCCTCTTCTGCCCGCAGCTACACACGGGCCTAAGGCCATTCAAATGCGACGCATGCGACAAAACGTTCCGTACATCAGGGGAACTGCGCGCTCATATCGACCATGTGCACTTGAAGAAGCCGCG
This sequence comes from Noctua fimbriata, assembly GCA_905163415.1. Taxonomy (NCBI): domain Eukaryota; kingdom Metazoa; phylum Arthropoda; class Insecta; order Lepidoptera; family Noctuidae; genus Noctua; species Noctua fimbriata. Next base: position 5,900,231 of record LR990950.1, read on the forward strand.
ACCTAAACGAGTTAGACGCAAGGCGAACAAGTGTGAGCTGACCACCTTAGAGTATTAACCTTTTGAAGCCATTGTCACATATACGTGACAAGCAAGCGCGTGCCCTGTACGCCGACGACACAAATATGTGACAACAAATGCAGTGTACACGAAATAAATAACTAAAATAGTTTTGGAATCCATATTCTTTTTATTGTTACGGTGGAATTGTGGCTTGACGTGGAGGGCACGCGCGTGCGTTTATGCGTTGGCGTTCAAAAGGTTAAGAGTAAGAACAAGATATCAATTAAGTAGAGAGAAATAACGTTGATTGTATAGTCGCTAAGTCTTAGATAATTATTTTAAGTAAACGTGTGAGGATGTGTCGTGTTACGCGAATGGATAAAATAAGAAATGAGTACATAAGAGGAAGTCTGAAAGTGGCGCCGGTGACTGAAAAGTTGTGTGGTAACCGGTTGTCGTGGTATGGACATGTGATGCGGAGGAATGAGGAAAATGTTGTGAGGTAAGTTTTGAGTATGAATGTGGATGGGTATAAGAGTAGAGGAAGACCAAAAAAACGATGGATGGACTGTGTGAAGAATGATATGGCAAGAAAGGAGTTGTCTGATGAGATGACGAGTAATAGAGAAGTATGGAAGAAGAAGACATGCTGCGCCGACCACAAATGAATTGGGATAAGGGCGGTAGATGATGATAATATTTCAAGTAAACTAACTAGAGTTAATGTATTGCCTGGTCCCGTTCCCGCACGAAACCATGCAATCGACTTTTTATGTAATAACTAGCTGACCCGCGCAACTTCGTCTGCGTTCGGTTTTTCTCCGTTTTTGCAATCTTTTTCATAAATGCTCCGCTCTTTTGGTCGTAGCGTGATGTTGTGTGCCTATAACCTTCCTCGATAAATGGGCTATCAAACACTAAAATAATTTTTCAATTCGGACCAGTAGTTCCTGAGATTAGCGCGTTCAAGCGAACAAACAAACAAACTCTTCAGCTTTATAATATTAGTATAGACTAGCTGTTGCCCGCGCCCTTAGTCCCCGTGTAATTATTATAAAAATATGATTTCCCTATTTGAATCAGATTTTGTTAATAATTTTTAGGGTCTTAATTTTTTTGCACGGAACCCTTAATATTTTTCTAAAATAAAAGATGTATTCTCGTTGACCCCACTGGCATGTCCCACTGATGGGGACAACAGGAAAAATCTAAACCGTCGTTTCGTTGGCCCCACTACCCTGCCCCACTACCTTGAGATCAGAAAAATGAAGGAATGAAACAATGAATCCAATCCTTAATGATCAGTGGGAATTAAAAGACATTCCGATCCATACAGTACGACAGCTCTGATCACGGTCTTGTATATTTTCCCTGGCGACAATCACACAATATGTACACAAAAAGTACCAGGCTGGCATAAGCTCAAGGTGGTATGCATTTTAATAATTCTGGGTACAGGTACGGTCTTCTAGTAATAAATACCTTCTTGGATTCATGCTCGCCTAGTACTGTTCGTAAGGTTACTGCCTATAACTAGCACAACTGTACTACACTAGTCGATCCCATGCAATGTTTTTGAGTAATATTTTATTATTCCAAAACACGGTGGGGCCAACGGGAACAATTTTTAATTATTTTAATCAATTCCCGCTGGCCCCACCAATGGGGCCACGGACGGTGGGGTCAACGGGAATACACCAAATAAAAGTAGCCTAAGTTAGAGCTTATAATATCAACTGTCTGCCAGTAAAAGTTCCGTCAAAATCGGTCCAACCGTTTCGGAGATTAGCCGAAACAAACAGACGTACAAAATACCGACAGACAGAGACAAAAATTGAAAAAAAGAAATGTGTTTTTGTTATTAGTACCGTATATATTTTCATATGCGTTCAGTAAAAAGCTGTTGTTTTGATATTACAAACAGACACTTTAATTTTATTTATTTGTATAGTGAATACACAAATTTATTATTACAAACTGAATTGTAAGATGTTTCTTAATTCTCAAAATTGTATCCTACTTTTATGTGTATTGTAAGTTTTGCCAAGGATTTATTTTTCCCAAAAAAATCCAATTGATGTATGATGTAAGCACCGCGACCAATCAAGCTATACAAAACCAGTTAGTGCTGATCTCTCATTGTAAGAGAAATCTTACTAATATTATAAATGCCAAAGTTTGTGAGTATGGATGGATGTTTATTACTCTTTCACGCAAAAACTACTGAACGGATTTGGATGAAATTTGGCACACAGATATGTTATAACCTGGATTAACACATAGGATACTTTTTATCCCGGTAGTACGATCCCGTGGGATATTACCGAACTCCAGGCGGGCGAAGCCGCGGGCATCAGCTAGTCCACAATATGTTAAAAAAATACCCTGTCCGATCGAAAGGGGCATTCTGAGCCCCGAATGCTTTTTTAGATATTGATAATTTTATATCACTATACTTATTAATTAATTTCTGCATAATTTGTTGCGTTAAAATATCATTATAACATTATAAACAGTCTCACAAAATAATAATAGTTATTGTGTATTTACATTTTTGTGTAATTCATAAGATCTTATATAAGGTCTAACTATTCATACACGAAATATTTTAAGAGTAACTTCTATAGGTCGTAAAGTCGCCAGAGCAACGAAAAAAAATAATTATCTGAGTGTTTTTTTTACGAAATTATTATAATTCTAAATTTTTTTGAGACTATGCATAAAATCTTTACTCCCATATTCTAACAATGACATTAGGTAAATACGACGTAGCAAACTAGCGTAATGGATGTTCAAAAATAAGGAGCTAGTATTTATTATGTGGGTCAAGTAATTTTAAATTATTTATTTTTTATAAAAATATACTCAGATAAAAATAATCCCTTGAAATGGCTTCGTTATAGCCGTTAGATGATTCCCTGAAAATATTTCGTGTATGAATAGTTAGACCTTATATTAAGAAGACAGATATTTATTAGAATTTTAAGTTAATTTAACGGAAACAAACTCCGTTATATCATATTTATAAGGGTCAGGACACACTTGGCATACCCTCCTAGCGCAATCCGTGTTCCATATCAAGAAAATATCAACTTTGTGCATGTTGTATAAAATTGAAAATGCTCTACTTGCGCAGGTCATTTCAACCGCGTGTGTGCTGACACTAATAAAACTCATCTACATGGTGTAAACGGACCCTTCACGAAGCCAGCAAGCATTATGTAAAAATTATTGCTGGGAAACAATTTTTTTTTTTGGGTTAAAAATCACGTTTTACGGTAGGACTCGATGTCACGCTCTCAAAACATTGTGCTGATGGATGCATTGAATAGAACGGGGGTCGTGGAGGTGTTTAAAGTAAAGTTATAACATTAAAAATTTGTGTTTAAAAAAAACTTGTGAAAAAGCTGGAACTTTGACCCCCAATATCTCCGTAACTAGAAGGTTCCCAGACATGGTCCAGAACAAAAAAGTGATCGCAATGACGGGAGAACAAATGCCTTTCGGCTTCGTTAAGGGTCTATTTACACCCTTTATAACTGATAATATTTATAATGTAATTGTAAAAACATGTAATTTCTCAATAAAGAAATCTTACAAAAATGATGTAATTTTAATTATTCCCTTATCCTATTGAACGCCAGAGCATACATAGACGCACGCGCTGCCATCCGCACCAAGTCACAACTTCACCTACCATATTGTCGTTTGGCGTACAGCGCAAGCGCTTGCTTGTCTCGTATCGTTTAAATGGTATGTTCCCCTTGGCAAAACAATAAGTACTTCAAATGACCCTCGACAAGTGAACAAAACAAATATATTTATTCATAAATTGAAATAATTTCTGGAATCCAAGGTATACTACTCAGTAAAGGAGTTTCTGGATGACAAAACGATTACAAAATGAAATTATTCGCTCTCATGTAATATACCAAACATCACGAAATAAATAATTACATACAAAAAACACTAAACAACAACACAAATATGAAAAACAAAAATGAATACACAAATAATAACATAATTTAATAATAATGAAAATACTTCTAATAATTACTTACATTATTCCTATGCAATACTTAAAGAAAAATAACTAATATATTATACCTATATGAACAAACCTAATAATGTATATATTCATAATTATACACCCAATTAAATTTATAATTATATTATTGAAATCTAATAATATTATAGAATTCATTCATTAATTATTGCATTAACAATTAATTATTGATAGTGCATTCTTCCCATTCTGACATATGGATCCCAGACTTGGTCTTTGATAAACATTCAAAAGTCCAAGCTCAAGGTTTGCCAACGTGCAATGGAGCGCAGTATCCTAGGCGTCAAACTTACCGACCATGTACGCAACACCACACTGCGCTCTAAAACACAAATTACTGACGTTACTCAAAAAGCCGCTAAGCTAAAGTGGGACTGGGCTGGCCATGTCTGCCGTATGCCTGACGAGCTGTGGGCCAAAATAACCACGACGTGGAGCCCTGACACAGCCGGACGGCGACGCGGTAGACCTCGCAGGACATGGCGGGACGAGCTGGACAAAACTAACGACCAGTGGTCCACGCTGGCCCTGGATCGAAAAATTTGGAAGTCATGGAGAGAGGCCTTTGCCCAGCAGTGGGATGACGCAGGCTAGCAGTATCAGTATTAGTATTATTGAATTGCTGCTTAGCCCTCTTCCTCTCTCCTAATGTTGCTGTGCCCGACAGGATCCATATTGATCTTTTACCTTGTTACACCATCTATGTAATACATATGGAATGCAATAAAAACTTGAGTTTGAGTATTGAAATGGGAGACACATTATCATCCCCAATTATGTAAGGGTCCAGTGGCAGAGTGGCGTCACTTTGGGCCCTTTCAGAATACCAGCGCTGTGACTTTTTTTTAAATGTTACAGCACCATGCTGACTTTTTGGGCATCGTACAGGACCAATTTTGTTTCTTTTATCGTTTTCTTAAGTTTACTTTTTATATAATTTGTTTTATTTTTTTGTGGGTGTTTTTTTGTGCGTGGTGGATTATAGCACATTCCCTCTCATAGAGAGGAGGCCCGCGTGACCTGCGTCCGAACAGGGAACATTATAGGCTGATTAATGATAATGCTATGCTGTTAATTCAACTATTTTTTTTGTTTTGTCCTGTGCAAGACTAATATTTTAATTTTTTTAGTTGATAGCCTACGTTGTGTGCCACTGCTAGGCAAAGGCCTCCCCTTACTCCCTCCAAACCTCTCTGTTCTGTGCAATTTGTGGGCACGTTTGCCCCGCGAACGTGATCAGACTAATAAATACTTACATTAAATACTTTTTCTTTCTTCTTTACCGTGGACTAATTTAGACGTGACGTAATTCATCATGATGATGATGATGATGATGTGGACATGACATCACATCATCATGATGATGATGATCTAATTTAGACGTGGGCGATGTTGCTTTGGCGATGCCACTTTCTTTCGGTACCCATTACAAAGAACTTTTTTTTATGTCGTGTCGCTGGTCAACCTATGAGGCTGGCTTCTACTTAACCGGACTATCCTGTGTGTGCCTTGACTGGGACCAAGGTCAATGCAGATCAACAATATTTATACAGTGTGTTTGGTTAACTCTTGTCATCTAGCAGTCCCGAGGCGGACATAAACGACGTCAACAGTTTCTTTGTGAACGTTGGAGTAAACCTGGCTAATAAAATCTCCACTTCGAAATCTTTAACACCTTGCCACACCCCTGATCGCACATCTGTAAATCCTTAAAACTCGCTTGTCCTGCCTACCGATGAACAAGAAATTTTCAACCTCATTAGGGGCCTGAAGGATAATTCTGCAGTGGGAATCGATCAGATTAGCAGTAAAATCATTAAGAGACAAACTACCTCTCTTCTCCCATAACACATATCTGCAATCTGTCAATCTCAACGGGATTTTTTCTCCAGGCTTTTAAAATAACTGTACTACCGGCCCATCTCCATTCTGTTCTAGATATTGGAACGCCTAATAAATCAGTAAAGTTCTTGGAAGCAAATAATCTCCTTTCGTCTTCACAATTTGGTTTTAGAGCTGGCAAAAGTACTAATGATGCAGTTCACGAGTTAGTAAACTCTATTGTGGTCAGCTTGGATGACAGAAAGAGATGCCTAATGGTATTCCTCGACCTAGCAAAAGCGTTTGACACAGTCTCTATTCCGCACCTTCTAAGAAAGCTTGAACGGCTCGGTATCAGAGGAATCCCCCTGAAACTGATGGAGGACTATCTTACTGGTAGGAAACAACGAATAAGGATAAATGACAGACTCAGTGACGAGCTCTCAGTCAATTTTGGTGTACCACAGGGTAGTATAATTGGCCCAACACTATTCTTGGTTTACATTAATGACCTTTCCCAGCTTTCTCTTCTAAAGGGAAAGATCATTACCTTTGCTGACGATACTGCACTGTTCTTCAGTGGTGATGGACGGAACTCTAAAAACTTTCTTGCAAGGAGAAAATTAAATAAATAATAAAACTAACGATATTTGCAAGTTCTTTTTATTGATAAAATACAAGTATTGTTACATTTAAGTAATAGATGAGCATTGTATGGATCAGCAAACACTTGGCTGAACTACGCAAGGAGTATTTTCAACTGTATTTCAACATCCACAACGATGATATTGTCATCTCATTGTAAAACGGGCCGTTTGGTGTTTGCCAAGTATTTTCTGGACCTTACAAATATGACATTACGGCTCTTATTTTAACAACAATGCACAAAAAGATTATCTTAAACAATATGATAATTCAATTATAATGTCTTCTTATAAATATAAAATCTTATGAATTACACAAAAATGCAAATAAAAAATCATGATTGTTTTGTGGAAAAAGTTGGTGTGGTAATCCGTTGGCTTGATATGGGCATGAGATGCGGAGGAATGAGGAAAATGTCGAGAGGAAAGTTTTGAGTATGAATGTGGATGGGTATAAGAGTAGAGGAAGACCAAAGAAACGATGGATGGACTGCGTGAAGGGTGATATGGCTAGAAATCAGGTCTGATTAGATGTTGAGTCATATCATACGGCTAGAAAGGAGGTGACTGCTGAGATGACGAGTAATAGAGAAGTATGGAAGATGAAGACATGTTGCGCCGACCAAAAATAAATTGGGATAAGGGCAAGAGAATGATGATGAACGATAAGCTGTACATTTCGCGTCTGCAGCACTCCACAAAGGTTGAGGAAGTTCCACCATTCCACGCCATGCCACAATTTCACCTTCTATATAGTCACATATTTGTATCGTTGTACAGGGCACGCGCTTGCTTGTCACATATATGTGACAATGGCGTTGGCAAAAAGCTAATTATCATCATCATCATCATCGGACTCCTCACATTTGACCGCCTTGCGTTTAACTCTCTTAGGTCGCGGCTTCTTCAAATGAACATAGTTGACATGAGCGCGCAGCTCACCTGATGTGACGAATGTTTTTTCACACAATTCGCACTTGAACAGCCTTAGGCCCGTGTGTAGCTGCGGGGAGATGAGAAAATACGATTAACACAGGATTAAATTAAATATGTAAAAAAAAAAAAAAAAACCCCTATCGCAACAAAGAAAAGCGAACAAAAATTTGAAAAGTCAATAAAATGGCTGAGATAGCACTTTCATTTCAATTTTGAATATTTGAATATTTTCCCACTTGGGTATATTGGAAAATATTCGATTTTTCATACCTACTTTCATCCCCCATAACTAGTAAATGGCTGTACCGATTTTGATAGAACATCTAAGAACCATCCGCCAAGAAACCAGCTTTCAAATAAAAAAAAACTGCATCCAAATCGGTTCACTCATTTAAGAACTACGGTGCCAGAGACAGACACACACACATTGCGGTCAAACTTATATAACACCCTTCTTTTTGCGTCGGGGGTTAAAAACAGAGAAAATAATTTAGCAAGTTATGTTTTTTTTAAATAAATCCAACGCAATCAACGATAAATGAAATAAATTTACTCACAATCATGTGCCTGGTGAGGTTGTAGCTCATCGAGAAGTGTTTACCACACTCGGGACAGCCGTACGTGCGTCGGGGGCCTTCGTGCTCGTTGCGTATGTGATGCGCGAGTTTCCCTTTCATACTGAACATTTTTTTGCAGTGGTCGCATTGGAAGAGCTTCTGCCCGGTATGGACCCACATGTGGCAGGCTAGGGTGGTCGAGTTCTGGGGAGGAAAAAATGGTTTTAAAATATACTTGAAAATAGAATAGTGCCTCGTTCCCGAAGGGAAGCCGGCAGGAATCGGCTTCTTAGGTGCCTTCGGGACTGAAAGAACTATACTGTAGCGAATGGTATAGTGGAACTCGTAATTACTTTGCAGGCACTCTACATATTGTCTACTGTAGTCAAATAGTAATTATACAGGGTGTACGGGACAGCCCTCCACAAACTGATGGGGTGAATTCAGTATATCATACTAAGATGACCGGTACAAGAAATATTTCAGGAATGTTATGGGAATTTAATAAATTTGATTTGTTTTATTTCCTAATACGCAATGTATCGTTGCCGTGGCAAAACGCACGTAGCGAACGGCAAGCGCGACGACAAGTTCGATGAACTCTAGGCAGGAAGTGAACAGCTGATTTCACGCGTCGTTCGTTAGATTATTTCAAAATTGGATTTTTGATGTTAGCCGTATTATTTACATAAATGGAGTGCTGTGTACAGGGAATGTAATTTTACATTGAAACAAAGTAACTGAAAAAAAAAATTAAAAATATAAAAATCCGGAGAAAAATTCCGGTGGAATATGATTCAAAATAAGGAGCTGAATGCACCCTGTCAGTTTGTGGAGGGCTGTCCCTTACACCCTGTATACTGTACGTGTACAAAAGACACTACGTAGAGTGTCTTGTTCCTGAAGGGAAGCCGGCAGGAACCGGCTTCTTAGGTGTCTTCGGGCCTGCTGTACAACGTTTCTAAGCTGTGCGAGGCACTTGCCTTTTATTGGAGTTAATCCTTAAAAATCGTTTCATTTATAGGGTGTAAATATACCCTTAACGAAGCCGAAAGGCACTTGTTTTCCTCGCCGTTGCGATCATTTTTTTGTGCTAGACCATACCTGGGAACCTTCTAGTTACGGAGATATTACGGGTCAAAGTTCCAACTTTTTCACAAGTTTTTTTTTAAATACTTGTTTTCAATGTAAGATTTTTACTTAACACACCTCCACGACCCCCGTACTATTCAATCCATCCATCAGCTCAATACTTTGAGTTCTTTCCATCGAGTCCTACCGTAAAACCTGATTGTTCACCCCCAAAAAAAAAAGTCCTTTCCCAGCAATAATTTTTGCGTAAATTTACTTAGTTTGATGTACAGAATGCTTGGTTGACGGCTATGTAAAGGGTCTGTTTACACCCTGTATGCACATGTGGGTATTTACTTACCACAAAGAACTTCCCGCAATGCTCGCACATATAAGGCGTGGACGCGTACGTGGACTGTATGCGGGTCACGCCCGGGTGAGCGGACTTGAAGTGGGACGCGTATTCTCGGAGGTTTTCTAGTACCTTGCCACACTGCGAGAAGAAAAACAGAATGAAATACATTACTACACGGTAATTATTTTTAAAAAAAACGTTACCCCGAACTAGGATTTTCTCCTGTATCGTGGGTGCGTTTACAAACATTTAAACTCACATACACAAACAGCCAGACCCGGAACAACTACCTGTAGGCCATACAAATATTTGTTCCGTGCCGGGATCGAACCCGCGACACGTAGCCCAGCAGCCAATCGCTCAGCCACTGCGCCAACCGTGCCTTCACCGTGTTTGCACACCGCCTTTATTAACGGGACGTTTTTTTACCGAACACTGGATTTTAACTCTCTACGTTGAGCTGAGCGTTGGGAATCTAACCGAACATTTACTATATCCGTTCATCATCATCATCAGCCTATAGCAGTCCACTGCTGGACATACACTCCACGCTCGCCTGAGGGCGTCCCACCTTACGTTTGCCGATTCGCGGTCTCCACTCAAGAACACGTCTACCCCAACGGTCATCGGTTCTACGGCTAATATGACCGGCCCATTGCCACTTCAGCTTCATTAGCTCCATTAGATGAGTTTAATATAATTACTTTAAAATCTATAAGTACAAGGAAAAATCAGGGCACCGCAAAAAAGAACATCGTTTTAAAAATACGTCCTTTCGAGCAATCCTTGCTTTTCTCTCGTTTCTGTACATTTGGAGGAAGGTCCCGCTTTTTTTGCGGAGTCCCGCGTATCAATTTCTGGTTTCTAATAATAAGAGTTAGCAAAAACTCAAAGCATCATCATCTGCCTAGCCTTTACCCAACTATGTTGGGGTCGGCTTCCAGTCTAACAGGATGCAGCTGAATACCAGTATTTTACATGGAAAAACTGCCTATCTGACCTCCACAGCTCAGCTAGTACTGGGTAATACGATACCCCTTCGTAAGACTGGTTGTCAGACTTTTTGGGCCACTGACTACCTAACGACTGTCAAAGATCTACAAATGTCAGCCGGGACCAACGGCTTAACGTGCTTTCCGGGGCACGGTTACTGTGTAACTCAAAACTCAAAGCATTGATTTCAATCAGACCATTATAGGCACTTTTGAATGTCAGAAAAACAAAGAAAGCGAAGCTACAGTCACAGTCACAAGGCATAATAACTTGTGAAAGTACTGTAGTTACACATCCCAAAGCGTAGATCTCTATGGAGAAGAATGGGCAAGAAACTCCATGGACACTCTTTTTAACCGACTTCAAAAAAGGAAGAGAGGTTCTCAATTCGCCGATTACTCACTATTGTCATGATCTGATCATGGACTTCGGAGATATGGAACGGAACTCATCAATAAAAGACAGCAAATCTGTCGCGATTGCTGCAATCGCTTGGATTTTTATTGTTTACACAACATCATAACATAACATAACGCCTGTATGCTTTGAGAGCGTATGTGAATGTGCACAGTACATGAAGAATTCGACAGTTAGGTATGTTAAGTTCCATTTGAGTGGGGATAAGCCTATTACCGTGAAATGTATTGTTAACAATGTAAAATAAATGCATAGCAAATATTTGTATAGAATATTACAACGAAACATGGAAAAATCTAAAAAAATTTTTTGCAAAAAATAAAACCGACTTCAAAAACACAAAAAAGTGAAAAATAGCTTCAGAAGTCGGTGACTTTTGTTTGTTTGATATAGTTTTTTTTGTCACCGACTTCTGAAGGTATTTTGCACTTTTTTTTGAAGTCGGTTTTCATTTTTACAGAAAAAAAATTTTAATCAAAATATCGTTACAAAATCTTGGTCACTCTGGCAACACTAGTTGACCTACCTGTTCGCAAGTAGTGGGTCCATTATTCACTGGAGTATTCTCGTTCCTAAGATGTATAACCGGACGCTTCACGGGTTTAACCCAATGACCCCAAGCATATCGCCTCGGCTTTAACGACGAATCATTGTTCATACGCTTACTGGAATATAAAAAAAAAAAGCATAAACAGCCAATAATGTTCCCACTGCTGGGACATACGGCCTCCTCTCTATGAGAGGGAATGGGCTATAGTCCACCACGCGGGCCCAGTCCGTGTTGATAGATGTCACATGTCTTCGAATTTTTGGTTCTAGGACATGCCGGTTTCCTCACGATGTTTTCCTTCACCGTTTTTGAGAGCAGTGGTGATGAAATAAATTACACAAAGTAATGGGTCTGCCTGACGGGACTTTTACTGGCAGATAGCTAATGTTAAAAGTACTGACTTAGACTACTTTTATTTTAGAATAAGAATTAGGGTACCATGCAAAAAAATTAAATCCCTTGAAATTAGTAACAATCATCAACATCTGCCTAGCCTTTTCCCAACTATGTTGGGGTCGGCATCCAGTCTAACCGGATGCAGCTGAATACCAGTATTTTACATGGAGCGACTGCCTATCTGACGTCCACAACCCAGTTAGTACTGGGTAATACGATACCCCCTAGACTGGTTGTCAGACTTTTTGGGCCATTGACTACCTAACGACGAAATTAGTAACAATATACGATTAAAAAATGGGAGTATAATATTAGAGAGCTCTCAAATACTTACGGGTCATCCTCCGTGATATGTTTAGAAGACAACCTCAGGTGTAGTTTGTACGCCTTCTCCGTCAAGAACTTCACGTCACAAACATCACAGTATGGACCTTTGAACTTAGTCTGTGAATAAACATAACATAATGCCTGTAATCCTCAGTACTCCTGTTATATATGGTGACTGGTAATTAGTGACCGATACTTAAACACGTGATTGTACTCATGATAACAAACAACTTTCCCAAAGAAACTTTCGTTCACTTTTATCCCAATAACACAACAACCGTATGAAATTCGCGCCTCTGACCTATCAGCTGTTAGCCGCGTGACGCTGTTCTGTCTTCCACTGTGCTCCGCCTACCCACTGTTGCACGGTACGATAGTAATGAGACGGAACCGCATCACGCGGCTAACAGCTGATAGGTCACAGGCGCACGTGCGCGAGTGAATTTCATACGGCTGTTGTGTTATTGGGATAAACATTAACGAGAAGGTATAGAAAAAAAATCATTGGGAAAGTTGTTTGTTATCATGAGTACAATCACGTGTTTAAGTATCGGTCACTAATTACCAGTGACCAGACACCCTATATGAGACTTTATATCTTACTATTCTTTCTTACTTTATCGTGTGGTTAGAGCCTAACCTGGTGTCAGTTTTTATGCCGCCCATGGGCCTCTGACTTGGGTAACGCACTCAAAACATTGTGCTGATGGATGCATTGAATAGTACAAGAGTCATTGAGGTATTTAAAATAAAGTATAACCTTAAAAACTTGTAAGTAAATATAAACTTGTGAAAAGTTGTAACTTTGACCTCCGATATCTTCGTTACTATAGACCGACCGCTTTAATGAGTCCTCTATTTAAATGTAATATCCTGAAGGTTGATCACGTATTACTTCAATTAGTATCGTAATACCTACGTGGATTATGGTTATTTTAAAGCAAATAACCTGTGGGATATTGTTAGGACTTTGTGGACGCTTAATGTGCCTTTGATAAGGCAAGGCGGAGGACTTATTTAAGCGGTCGGTCTATTGAAGGTTCCCAGGTATGGTCCAGAACAAAAAAAAATTGCAATGACGTGGTATGGGTATGTGATGCGGAGGAATGAGGAAAATGTCGTGAGGAAAGTTTTGAGTATGAATGTGGGTGGTATAAGAGTAGAGGAAGACCAAAGAAACGATGGATGGTCTGTGTGAAGGATGATATGGCTAGAAAGGAGGTGTCTGATGAGATGACGAGTAATAGAGAAGTATGGTAGAAGAAGACATGCTGCGCCGACCCCAAATGAATTGGGATAAGGGCAAGAGAATGCTGATGATGCTGGAAAGAACAAGTGCCTTTCGGCTTCGTTAAGGGTCTATTTCAAAGATGTTATGGATATGATATTTCGGATCTGGATACGGATATGAATATATAAGAATAAAATTATATCGGTGTCGGATACGGTTACGGATATGTAATTATTTCGGATTATCCGTTAGTTTCGGATAGTTTCGGTTACGGATATTAAATTGAAGTAAAACATAGACACAAATAGTTTGTAATAATCTGGTTTTATTTATAGGTTTACTATCCGAAACTTGTGAAACGGATACGGATATATATTTCGGATATCCGATAGTTTCGGTTACGGTTACGGAGGTCCATAACATCCCTGGTCTATTTACACCTTTTAGTAATGAAAACCACTTACATTTGTATCAAAAAGCTTATGTGTAATTCGTTTGTGTATGTGAATGCCTTTTTTGCTCAAGAATGTGTAGCCGCATAGTTCGCAGACACAAGCTGACGTGTGCTTTAGACGAAGATGACTTTGTAGCGTCGTTGGTTTCCTAATAAAAAATCAATTTAAAATTTAAAAAACCAGAATCGCAACAAAGAAGAAGTTTGCGGAGGGCTGTCCCCACAGATATAGATAGACCTAGATAACGCGAGAGCAACTACTTCGCGTGCCATATTATTATGTAGCTTACGTACAAAAATCGTAAGTGGCCAATTTCGAACTCAGTCTGCATCGGAGCATAGCGCTAGTCGGACGTCATGGCGGGGGGTAGGACGAGGGGGGCGCCGTCCGCGGCGGCGTCTTTGAATCGATTTGATTTTCCCATCACTAAATAGTGCCTGTGACGTCATAATAGGTAGTCAAAAAATGGCACGCTTGGTTTTCATACAGATCGTGATACTTGCGTTATCTAGGTCTATCTATATGTGTGGCTGTCCCTTACACCACATACACAACATTATTTTTAGTATCTGCGAAACCTGAATATAGTTTGTTCAGAATAAGTAACTGAATCGATTCCAATCATTTTTAGACCATGTTATATTTTGTCCCAAAAACTAAAAAAGTTTACAAGTTGGACACTGAGCCACACTAAGTACCTATCGCAATCATTTAGATACCTACTGCTAAATTATTATTATCAATAAGCTCAAGACGACGCTGGAAGCGCGCGCGCTGCGTCGCCTCGTAGTGAGCAAGTTTTGTGCGGACAACCAGGTAACAGAACAAGCCTATAACTTTGTGATTTTTCATGATACAGTTTTGAAAATTTTGTACATAGATTCTTTACATAAAAATACTAGACACGTGTTTCAGGTTTCGCATATACTAAAACTAATGTTGTATTAACAAAATACTTACTCAAATTCCAGGGAACACTGTGGACACTTATATGTACTACCAGCATGATACTTCATATGTCCTACTGCAACATTTCTGGAAACCAAAATAAATTAAACTTAAAAAAAAATACAATCTATCATCTGCCTTTTTCCAACTATGTAGGGGTCGGCTTCCAGTCTAACCGGATGCAGCTGAATACCAGTATTTCACATGGAGCGACTGCCTATCTGACCTCCACAATCCAGTTAGTACTGGGTAATACGATACCCGTTGGTAAGACTGGTTGTCAGACTTTTTGGGCCACTGACTACCTAACGAGTTTCAAACATCTACAAATGACAGCCGGGATCAACGGCTTAACGTGCTTTCCGAGGCACGGAGGAAACTCGGTATATAAGGTCTAACTATTCATACACGAAATATTTTCAGGGAATCATCTAACGGCTATAACGAAGCCATTTCAAGGGATTATTTTTTTTTATCTGAGTATATTTTTATAAAAAATAAATAATTTAAAATTACTTGACCCACAAAATAAATACTAGCTCCTTATTTTTGAACATTCATTACGCTACTAGTTTACTACGTCTTATTTACCTACTGTCATTGTTAGAATATGGGAGTAAAGGTTTTATGCAAAAAGTCTCAAAAATTTTTAGAATTATAATTTCGTAAAAAAAAAAACACACATATTTTTTTTTTGGCGTATTTTAAGAGTAACTTCTATGGCGTCTTTACGACTTATAGAAGTTACTCTTAAAATATTTCGTGTATGAATAGTTAGACCTTATATAATAGGTGGTCACCCATCGACAGACCAACCTAGGCAAGCACGGCTTAACCGACCCGAGCGGCTGTTATTATTTAGCCACGAGCTAAAAAAAAAAGACAATCTCATATTAAAATGAAAATAATAATATAAGGATTATCTATCAACATTGAGCGCGTATACAAAGTTTCATGTGCGTGCTGTAAACCGTTGAGGAGTTCTCTCGTGAGAAGACGGTCCTGGCTGCAGGATCAAGTCATGTCTGTCATAAAAATGTATTGTCACCAGAACGGCGAGAACAAGTGCCATTCAGCTTCGTGAAAAGCCTTTTCTAACATGATTGCCACATATGGGGTGACTGGTAATTAGTGACCGATACTTAAACACGTGATTGTACTCATAACAAACAACTTTCCCAAAGTTTTTTTTTTATACTCATTTTTTTATCACAATAACTAAAACTTAAGGGGAAGATTTATAAAACAATGGTTAGACCTGCTGTCTTGTATGGATCAGAATGTTGGGCCACAAAAGGGATTCATGAAAGGCATTTGCATGTGGCGGAGATGAGAATGCTAAGGGGAATGTGTGGTGTTACGCGAATGGATAAAATAAGAAATGAGTATATAAGAGGAAGTCTGAAAGTGGCGCCGGTGACTGAAAAGTTGTGTGGTAATCGGTTGTCGTGGTATGGGCATGTGATGCGGAGGAATGAGGAAAATGTTGTGAGGAAAGTTTTGAGTATGAATGTGGATGGGTATATGAGTAGAGGAAGACCAAAGAAACGATGGATGGACTGTATAAAGAATGATATGGCAAGAAAGGAGGTGTCTAATGAGATGACGAGTAATAGAGAAGTATGGAAGAAAAAGACATGCTGCGCCGACCCCAAATGAATTGGGATAAGCGTAAGAGAATGATGATGAATAACACAATAGCCGTATGAAACGCGCGCGCCTGTGACCTATCAGCTGTTAAGCGTGACGCTGTTCTGTCTCATTAGTATTGTACCGTGCAACAGTGGGTAGGCAGAGCGTGGCTCCCAAGCCCGCTCTGAAAGTGTATAAAAAAAATCTTTGTTTGTTATCATGAGTACAATCACGTGTTCAAGTATCGGTCACTAATTACCAGTGACCCTATACAGGCTGTAAACAGACCCTTCACATAGTCGTCAACCAAGGGAATCGACTTTTCAATCACGTTTGCGGTAGGATGGAAAGCACTCAAAGCATTGTGCTTTTGGATGGATTGAATAGTTCGGGGGTCGTGGAGGTATTTAAAGAAAAGTTATAATGTTAAAAACTAGTATGTATTAAAAAAAAAACTTGTGAAAAAGTCGGAACTTTGACCCCCAATATCTCCGTAACTAGAAGGTTCCCAGGTATGGTCTAGAACAAAAAAAATATCGCAATGACGGGGAGAACAAGTGCCTTTTGGCTTCGTTAAGGGTCTAAAGGGTGTAACCTTTATACGTGACAAGCAAGCGCGTGCGCTGTACGCCAAACGACACAAAATAGTAGGAAAATTTTTTTTAGAATGAATTGAAATTGTGGCTTGGCGTGGACGGCACGCGCGTGCGTTTATTCTCTGGCGATCAAAAGGTTAAACCCGTGTTCATGTCCCGTCAGATCTGCACCCACTCAAAGTAAAAACACTACACACATCAAACCAACTTTTTGAAAATTCATTTTTAAAACTAATTTGATTTGATTTATTATTTCTGGATATAAAAAGCGATAAACTGAAATGTCCAACCACTGTTAATACAGCTCACAAATCTGGGAAGAGAACTGTGACCTGAAGTACAGGCTCAGCCTAGCTCAGGCGCAGTTGCTCATATTATTCATTGTGCTTCCACCTAACTACATTTAAATACTGTCCAATATGTTACATTTTTTAGGAGCAATAAATAAACTTATTAAACTTTTTTTTCTTTTATTTATATTTATACAAATTATTTACATTTTTAAATATTCCTTAAAAAACAATATAAAAAAAAACAACATTTAAAAATATAAAAAATTGTAGCCCACCGGTATCGGGAACAGGGTCCAAGCTACCGGCGGTCAGGGCTCCAGAGAGAGGAACCTCCTAACAATACGAGCCGTGTCTAGGAGTACCGCTTTCTGAATCAAGCCCTTGATCCAGCTGCCTAACGAGAGCCTCCTCAGGTATTGGTCGAGGCTCTTGGCAATTAAGCCATGGGCTGATATTAAACTTTCTTTATTTATTTTCTTACACACTAATTACATTTTTAAATATTTCTTAACAAAAACCATATAAAAACATTAAAAAATATAAAAAATAGTGGTCCGCCGGTAGCGGGAGCAGGGTCCAAGCTACCGGTGGTTAGGGCTCCAGAGACAGGAACCTCCTCACAATACGAGCCGTATCGAGGAGTACTGCCTTCTGAATCAGGCCCTTGATCCAACCGCCTAAGGAGAGCTTCGAAAGATGGTCATCGAGGCTCTTGGCTATAAGGCCATTGGCCGTCACGACGATCGGCACAATGATAGCCGAGTTCACATTCCACATGTCGACAACCTCGTGTGCCAAGTCAAGATATTTTATTTGTTTCTCTTTCTCAGCTTTCACGCGGCGCGCTGATCGGTCTATCACTACTATGTCAGGCTTATTGGCGACAATAGTCCTGTCAGTAATGATAGACTGATCCCAGTACAGCGTGACATGGTCTTTCTCGAGAACTGGGTCGGGCACATACTTGTAGTACGGTGCCTCAGATTCCACAAGTTTATATTTCAAGGCAAGTTGCTGGTGAATAATCCTGGCTACTTGGTTGTGCCTGTGCAAGTACTCGCCGTTAGCCAGACGAGAACAACCAGAAATAATATGTCTGATAGACTCACCCGGACGGTGGCATGCCCGACACACGTCAACCGTCCCGTCCTTCATATTAAACTTATTATTATAAACTTATTATAAAGTACCCAAAGATGCACTTACCGAAGCTTGGTAACCATCGGACACAGTTTACACACAAATTCTGTAGTATGCGTCCTTTTCATATGCTCGCGGTAGAACCGACCTGTTTTACAGCGTACATGACATATGTCACATTTATAGGGCCCGCTTTCCTGTAAGATAAACATAAATGGTTACATTACATAACATAACATCACGCCTGTAATCCCCGAAGGGTTACGCAGAGGTGTAACTAATAGTACACCCACATTTCGCCAGTTATAGGAAGTCCCATGTTCAGACAAATTCAGACTCCGTGACTGCTACTCAGAAATTCCTGATGGAAAAACTCAATAACACTTTACCCGAACCGGGAATTGAACCCAGGACCTCATGCTCAGTAACGCTTGCGAACACTCGACCGGCAGAACATCGCCTTAAAAATGTAACATATCATTCATCATCACTATCTCCTGCCCTCGTCCCACTTCATTTGGGGTCGGCACAGCATGTCTTCTTCTTCCATACTTCTCTATTACTCGTCATCTCTTCAGACACCTCCTTTCTAGCCATATCATCCTACAAGCAGTCATTAAACGCGACACACGATTAATAAATAGGATACTTTTAATCCCAGTAGTACGATCCCGTGGAACAATAACCGAACTCTAAGCGGGCGAAGCCGCGGGCATAACCTAGTTATAAATATAATAGTATTGATTTTTGTTCTCTCTCTTGTATGGATCAAAATGTTGGGCCAAAAAAGGGATGAATGAAAGGCATTTGCATGTGGCGTAGATGAGAATGCTAAGGGGGATGTGTGGTGTTACGCGAATGGATAAAATAAGAAATGAGTATATAAGAGGAAGTCTGAAAGTGGCGCCGGTGACTGAAAAGTTGTGGTAATCCGTTGGCTTGATATGGGCATGAGATGCGGAGGAATGAGGAAAATGTCGAGAGGAAAGTTTTGAGTATGAATGTGAATGGGTGTAAGAGTAGAGGAAGACCAAAGAAACGATGGATGGTCTGTGTGAAGGATGATATGGCTAGAAAGGAGGTGTCTGATGAGATGACGAGTAATAGAGAAGTATGGAAGAAGAAGACATGCTGCGCCGACCACAAATGAATTGGAATAAGGGCAAGAGAATGATGATGATTTACCTCGCTATGTTTAATCATATGTCTCTCCTTCCTTTCCTTTGTCGTAAACCCTGTATAGCAGACATCGCACTTGTAAGGCGCGTATATATACTTGTCGGAGTCTCGTCTCGCAAGTATCTCTCGCCTCAACTCGTCGTGATTCAACGTTTTCACGGTGAAAATGTTCTCGTCTATCAGCGTAGTCGGCTTTGGGTAAGGCTCCTTCTCCTTTGCTCTGAGGACGAGAATTGAGAAATCAAATATAACATGAGGTTGCAAGGCCCTTAACGAAGCCGAAAGGCACTTGTTCTCTCCGTCATTGTGATTTTTTTTTTGTTCTAGACCATACCTGGGAACCTTCTAGTTACGGAGATATTGAGGGTCAAAGTTCCAACTTTTTCAAAAGTTTTTTTTTTTTTAAATACTTGTTTTTAATGTAAGATTTTTACTTAAAACACTTCCACGACGTCTATACTATTCAATCCATCCATCAGCACAATGTTTTGAGTGCGTTACATTGAGTGTTACCTTAAAACATGTTTTTTTTACCCCCAAAAAAAAATCGTATCGCAGCAATATTTTTTGCGTAAAGTTACTTAGTTTGATATACATAACGCTTGGGTGACGGCTATGTGAAGGGTCCGTTTACAATCTGTATATGTGAAAGGCAAGCGCGTGCCCTGTATGACAATGACACAAATATGTAACAAAAAATGCGGTGCATTATAACATGATATAAACAATCAAAAAGTTTTGGAATCCCTATTCTTTTTGTAGGTATTTGCGGTGAAATTGTGGCTTGGCGTGGAGGGCACGCGCGTGCGCATATGCTCTGGCGTTCAAAAGGCTAAGACGGGCTGCGATTCTCCATACAAATGTTTTCCCCTTTTTTCTTCCTGAATAATGGCTCTAGACTTTACGAGGCATTATTAAACGGACCCTTCACGAACCCGTCAACAAAAATATTTGCTGGGAAACGACTTTTTTTTTTGGGATGATAAATCACGTTTTACGGTAGGACTCAATGTTACACTCAAAACAGTGCTGATTGGTGCATTGAATTAGTACAAGGTTCGTGGAGGTATTTAAAGCTAAGTTATAATATTAAAAACTTGATTTTAATTTTGAAAAAAACTTGTAAAAAAGTTGGAACTTTGACCCCAAAAATCTCCGTAACTAGAAGGTTTCCAGCACGCGTAGCATGACCACCGAAGAAACGGGTTTTGACGAAGGAAGAACAGACAACATGACAGATTTCTTTGGTTGATATTTCATTTTGTCGACGACCGAATCGAAAATCGAAGTCATGGTACGTGTGCAACCCTCGTAGCATGACCACCGTAGACAAGGATTTCTTTGACGGAAAAATCGACAAAATGGCAGATAGTGCAAAGAAATCTAGCATTGTGTCGACACTATCTGTCATTTTGTTATTGATCATGTTGTATCGTTGTCTACGGTGGTCATGCTACGGGGGCAAGTATGGTCCAGAACAAGTAAATGATCGCAATGACGGAAAGAACAAGTACCACCCTTTCTAGACCCTTTATGTCCTTACCTTGGTTTCACCCTCGTAAGAACTTTACCACCGTTTTTCTTCTTCGGAGATATATTTTCCCTTACATTAGGTTTAACTTTAACACACTTAACACTTTTATTCGTACGGTTTATTTTAAAATCTTCATCATCGGAATCATTACTCTTTTCATCATCATCATCTTCACTTGTAAATTTATTTGTCAAATCATCATCCTCAGTCTCCATATTTTCTGACAAATTCGCCTTAATATCAACCGATTTTAATTTTTTCTCATTTTCCACAGCCTTTTTGAAATCATTTTTTGTTTTATTTACATGAACATTTTTTGTAACTGTTTCAACGTCAGCTTCATCATTACTCATATCATCATCATAATCGTCTTCACTGGAATCGGTTTCAGTATTAGGTATGTGATCAACTTTGTTTTTGTGATCATTGCTTGGTAAATCCTTTACAATAAGTTCATTTTTTCGTTCAGTATTTTTGTCGCTTGTTACATTTTGTTCTTCAACATCGATTTCTTCGTTGTCAGGTATACCTATGACTTCAGTTTTCATAAAAGTGTTTGGGGCGTAATCCTCTATATTATGGCTATTCAATTTGAAAACTTTTTGTACACAGATAGAAGATTTTAAATCGGTATAGTGCTCAAGCATTTTTTGAATGTCGTTGATTTTCAGCTGAAATAAACAAATATATTCCCATGAATACTTGAAAACTGACTTGAAACTTGAAAACTTGAATGTTGGGCCACAAAAGGGATGAATGAAAGGCATTTGCATGTGGCGCAGATGAGAATGCTAAGGGGAATGTGTGGTGTTACGCGAATGGATAAAATAGGAAATGAGTATATAAGAGGAAGTCTGAAAGTGGCGCCGGTGACTGAAAAGTTGTGTGGTAATCGGTTGTCGTGGTATGGGCATGTGATGCGGAGGAATGAGGAGAATGTTGTGAGGAAAGTTTTGAGTATGAATATGGATGGGTATATGAGTAGAGGAAGACCAAAGATACGATGGATGGACTGTGTAAGGAATGATATGGCAAGAAAGGAGGTGTCTGATGAGATGACGAGTAATAGAGAAGTATGGAAGAAGAAAACAATGCTGCGCCGACCCCAAATGAATTGGGATAAGGGCAAGAGAATGATGATGAATACTTGAAAAGGAAATAATTATGGATAAATACTGTGAAAAATAAAACTGTGAAGAAGATGACGTTTTATCAAAATCGGTGCAGCCATTTACTGGTTACGGGGGATGAAAATGGGTATGAAAAATAGAATAAAAATATACCCAAGTAGGGTATCAAATGAAAGTGCATGATGTGTTTATTACAATTAGACTTGTATTATCAAAATCAGTTCTGCCAATTTAGGCCTGGGGGTGAAAGTGGGTATGAAAAATCGATTATTTTCAAAAATACCCAAGTGGGGTATCAAATGAAAGGGCATGATGTATTACAATTAGACATGTTCTATCGAAACCGGCTCAGCCATTTTATTGACTTTTCAAATGTTTGTTCACTTTATTGCGACGGTGGTTTTTAAAATGTCATATTTAATTTTATTACAATTATTTAATTTTATTATATTAATTTGGCTTCAAATTAGCTTATTAATTTATACTCACATCGGCGTTGTTCTTCAGGTGATCTTCAAGCAATGCATCGCTGAAAAGTGCTTTAGATCTGAATGCAGAGGCTGACTGCAGCCGCGCGGTGCACTCCCAACATATACCCATTGGGAGTCTGTTCTGGGCGTCTACTCTTGGCTGCAAACATAACACAATGGTAAAGAACTCCTTTCGTAGTGTTACTCTCTAGGTCTCGGGGTCGCAAGCGCGACGGCTGAGACGCTCTTAACTTGCACTTCATTCTCACATATATGTATAATCTCAACATGAATAATGTAACCAATATTTTGTTTTTTTTTTTTTGATCTTTTGTCATTAATTATTTTAAATTGAATGTGTATTATTATTTTTTTGAATTTGTTTCTCTGTTTATTATCTTTGAGATGTATTTCGATTTTAATGTTTTAATGGTACTGTTATAATATACATTTTATTTGACTAAATTTCTATACAATGTATATTGTTCTGAAATAAATGACTTATGACTTATGTAACAATATTTTGATTTCAAAGAGTGTCCATGGAGTATCTTGCCCATTCTTCTCCATAGAGATCTACGCTTTGGAATGTGCAACTACAGTACTTTCACAAGTTATTATGCCTTGTGACTGTGACTGTAGCTTCGCTTCTTTTTGTTTTTTTTGACATTCAAGTGCCTGTAATGGTCTAATTGAAATAAATGCTTTGAGTTTAATTCCCAGGTCAGGCAAAAAAGTGTTATTGTGTTGTTTCCATAAGAAAGGACGATGCCTCAAAACGTCCCCCCAAGCCTTACACCGACCAACAGATTTAAAATGTATCTCAGTCAAAACATCTTAATAAGGTGATAATTTTACAATATGGCGACATCTCTCAAAAGTGTGGGATTTTCGAGAAAAATCATGTTAGAAAAAAATATGGTTAGCACAGTTATTTTGTGCCAAAATGTTAGTATTAAACTAACATTTTGGCACAAAATAATATTTTTTTGGTTTTCGAAGTATTTTCATTATTTTCTATGTTTATTTCTGTGCACATTAATTACATTTTTAAATATTTTTATCATTTAAATTATATAAAACAAAAAAAAATACAATACAAAATCAATATTACAGGAAATCGAACTGTAGGAACCTGCGCACATAATAATTTCAATTGTGTGGTTCATGGGGCGGCTCCGGCTTTACATTAATTTTAATTAACCGTCAGAACAGCTCAATAGTATAAAGAGTATAATTGATGATAATGAATATAACATAACAACAGCATAACATAACAGCCTTTAATATTGTTATTTAATTTTTTTATAACTTTTTTGTATCGAATTTGAAAAAATAAATAAACGATTTTTTCAATTTATTTTTATTTTTAAATCCCAAGTCAAAACTGGTTGCTTTTTATAGATCCTTATGAACCTACTAACACATACGAAAGATCTGTTGGAGGGGAGGACGGATCTCATACAAAGATCATCGTCCTTTCTCAGTGACAGCCAGTTGTTTGGAATTTTGCGATATGATAACCCCATGCTTCGGAAAGCACATCAAGCGGTTGTTCCTACACCTGATGTCTCTCCGGTCAGGTCGGACGTTGAAAGTGAAGGAACAGATATTGCACCTGTGTCTGCGCACACACTTGTGCACTGCAATATCTCCCGCGCCGATGGCTAATCTCCGCTAAGATTGGCCGCCGTGACAAGACAACGGTCTGGAGTACCTAGGCCGAGTTATATAAAGGGTGTAAAAAGACCCTTAACGAAGCCGAGGGGTACTTGATCTTCCCGTCATTTTTTTGTTCAGGACCATACATGGGAACCTTCTAGTTACGGAGATATTGGGGGTCAAAGTTCCAACTATCTCATTTTTTTAAAATAAACTCTTAATGTAGAACTCTACTCTACGTTAAATACCTCCAAGACCCCTGTACTATTTACTGCACCGATTAGCACAATGTTTTGAGTGCGTTACATTGAGTCCTACCGTAAAACGAGATTTTACACCCCAAAACAAATTTTTGCGTAGAGTTACTTAGTTTGATGTACAGAATGCTTGGTTGACGGCTTCGTGAAGGGTCTGTTTACACTCTGTATATGTTTTTCAAATGATAACTCACCCGCATCCCCATTATATCTTCATACATTTTGTCCAAACCATGGTCTCTTATTTGGTACATCCTGCTGTCTAATGACAGGCATAGCTTGCAAACCTGAAAAAAGAAGACAATTTTTATGAGAAATATATCTATTTATCATTCATAAACCGCATCCAAATCGGTTCACTCGTTTAAGAGCTATGGTGCCACAGACAGGCACACACACAGACACACATAGCGCGAACGTATAACTTTTAGTATAGGTAGCCCCAAAAAGATTTGTTTACCTCGTTTATGAACGATTGTTGTTCACATATTTGTGAGATTTATGTAGATTACCCTGTTTTGGACATACAGTGATGTAATAAATAAATAATAATAAAGATTTTTTGTTGAACTAGGACTAGATTACATGGCAAAGTAATTCAAGATAAAGCACAAGTATTTATGCATTATGTATCCATCAGCCTGTGTATGAGGCTTTGGTGATATGAATACAAAATCAAAGCAATTCAATTGAAAGCTACATTTTACATTGTAGATAAAATAATGGAATAACAGAATGGTTCCTGTAGACAATGAAATGGTTCCCTGTCCGTGTTTAGAGCTTTTTATTTTTGGAGCTGACTATACCTTTCCCATTTTCTTAAATTATATTTTAATAATTATTTCTTACCCTTAATGCAGCAGGTCCATAACAGCCATCCTAAAAACATAAATACATTTTGTTATACTTCAATTATAAAATAAAACAAAGAAACTGTGGGTTGTGGGAATGTTGATATGGCTAGAAACGGGTTGTTTTAAAAACAGCCACTGATAAAGAAGAAAGTATGGAAGCAGAAGACATACAGCGCCAACCCCAAATAAATAGGGATGATTGTGGAGTAAAAAATCATCATCTGCCGAGCCTTTTCCCAAATTTGTTGGGGTCGGCTTCCAGTCTAACCGGATGCAGCTGAATACTATTATTCTACATGGAGCGACTGCCTATCTGACCTCCACTGGGTTGTGGAGGTCAGATAGGCACTGGGTAATACGATACCCTTTGGTAAGACTGGTTGTCAGACTTTCCGGCCACTGACTACCTAACAACTGCCAAAGATCTACAAATGACAGCCGGGGCCAACGGCTTAACGTGCTTTCCGAGGCACGGAGGAAACTCGGTATGTAATGGGCGGTCACCCATCCACAGACCAACCTAGGCAAGCACGGCTTAACCTAAAGATCGATCCGAGCGGCTGTTATTATTTAGCCACGAACTCTGAAGTAAAAAAAAATATTTTTTTTTGGCGTAAAATAAATATGATTCTTTGTATTCCATCAGTTAGGTTATCGAAAAATATTGGATACGTATTTTTTGTTTTATCAAATCAATAAAAATGTACGAAGATAAAACACATCAAAGATCATGTGTGGGGGCTTGTGACGTCACTTTCCGTTAAAAAGCTCGTGTGACGTCACATTTCGGTACACTTACCGAAATGTGACGTCACACGAGCTTTCGACGCACTGTATCGTCTTCATTTTTTGTTTACGTAAAAAAGAAAAAATATGTGTCTACTATTTTTTGGAAATCTATCTGACGGACTATTTAGATTTTTTTGGTAATCTACTCTATTTAAATGAGGGTTAGGGTACAGGCTGGATGCAGAAGGCAGAGATCAAAGTGTTCTGGTGCAGCTTCAGACAGCCTTATGTCTAGCAGAAGAATGTGATAGGCAGAGTTGATTGATTGATGGGTAGGTGAAGAATGAAGGTCAGTCACGGAATGTGCACTGGACCAAAACATTAGAACTTCGTAATTGGTGCGGAAGGAACAAAATTAATTTACAATTGGTGCACTTCTCAAAATGAGTATTTCGCAAATCCGCACACCGGAAAATGAACATTTCACGAAATGTGCACATTATTGAGAAAAGTTTTAAAATAAAACTTCACATAATGTCCAATGCACATTTTGAAAAGTACACATTCTGCAATGAAGACAATAATGATGATGTTAAGAATACAGGGTGTAAGGGACAACCCTCCACAAACTGATGGGGTGAATTCAGTATATCATACTAAGATGAACGGTACAAGAAATTATTTCAGGAATGTTATGGGACTGCAATAAATTTGATTTGTTTTATTTTCTCATCCGCAATAATTTATCGTTACCGTGGCACAACGCACGCAGCGAACGGCAAGCGCGACGACGAGTTCGATGAACTCTGTAGCTGGGCAGGAAGTGAACCGCTGATTTCACTCATTGTTTGTTAAAGTATTTCCTCATCCATTGTTGGATTTTTGATTTTAGCCATGTTATTTACATTAATGGAGTGCTGCGTACAGGGAATATAATTATACATTGAAATAAAGGAATAGTAACTGAAAAAAAATATTTAAAAACACAAATCCTGAGAAAAATTCCAGGAAATATGATTAAAAAATAAGGAGCTGATTGCACCCTGTCAGTTTGTGAAGGGCTGTCCCTTACACCCTGTATAAG
Source organism: Noctua fimbriata (assembly GCA_905163415.1). Taxonomy (NCBI): domain Eukaryota; kingdom Metazoa; phylum Arthropoda; class Insecta; order Lepidoptera; family Noctuidae; genus Noctua; species Noctua fimbriata. Next base: position 5,927,561 of record LR990950.1, read on the forward strand.
TAAAATCTTACTTCAATAAATGGCACCACGCCATTCTTAATCCTCCTGGTTCCTTGTTTAGTAATATAAAAGTCATCTTCTTTGAAATGGTCTGAACAGACAACTGTTCTGTTTTTCAGTATCAAGTTTGGTATGTCGAGGGATTCCAGCCATGTTTCCCGCAGTTCTGGATCCTTAGGGAACCTGAAATTATAAGAAGAGGAGATGTTATAACAAAGAATAAGAATGATGTGTGAAATCAGTTGTTCACTTCCTGCCTAGCTACAGAGTTCATCAAACTAAGTATGTATTCTCAACAAACAAAATATCTTTATTAAACTAAGAATATTATATACATTAATAAATTAAAATAACCTATATTAACTAACTAACCTAAAAAATAAACTTAAAAAATGGCGTCAAAAAACTCCTCCTCAACGCAGTCAACTGGTAATGTACCCAAAAGACTGGCGGCGTTGCCACGTTGTATGGCAACGCTAAGCCTTTGGCCAAGGTAAAAGCCAGCCCTTGGGTCACGGGAAGAGTCAACTAAACGTTTAGAAATGTCCTTGAAAAGGCTGTGAGCACTCGGACCCCACGGACCTAGAGTATGTACTAAGTATGTTAGTTTGTATGTAGGGGGTTATCTTCGGAACTTTTAATATTGTGCCTATTAGCTAAACAATCACACTTTTTGCGGAAGAAGTCGCGGGCGAAGTACTAGTATAAAATTATTTTCCTTCTTTAGCATTATCTGTTACGCTATTTATAATACTGCAGATTTAACTGTAGAAGAAAAGAAGCATGAGTGTAATGTATGACTTAGATGAGAAAGGATTATTTTAGAGGAGGTAAAGTTTCTAAGTTGATGGTATGATATTGGATTTGGATGTAGCATGATACGATGTAGCATGGGCATACCCAGCATTTTTTAAGGGGTGGGGCAGAAGTAAGTAAACTAAGTAGTAGGAAATTAAAAACGCTTTTTATTTGCTGACTGATACATTTTATTGACTGCACTACACCAATAATAACCTGCGAGGGTTCTGGCTAAAATTTATGTATATTGTGCTTCCAGAACCCTCTTCCTATGCACACTCATCATACAGAGGCCGACAACACGGTTTTCTGTCATTGTTGACTTTAACTAAGTTTTTATATTAATGTGAAAAATGTTAAAGTACCCAAATGAATATTTAATTTTGTCTTTATGTTAATTTTTGCCTAAAAATTCTTAGCATCGAACTACTGATCCGATTTCGAATTCTCTTTTACTAATGGGAAGCTAGATTATCCCCGAATGTCATAGACTATATTTAAAACGTTCTAATGTCCGACTATAAAGCGAGCAGAGACGCGGGCAAAGGCTAGTGTAGTTATATAGTTACAGTATTTACTTACAAATGATAGGTTATCCTCTTGTTGCTGAAAGTACTCGGCTCTTTTATTTTCTTCACTTCTCCACTATTCACACAGTTTTGTACACAACACTTCATGGTCTACTTTCAAGTAGTTTTATCTAATCAAAAGTCTTCAATATTGCATGGCTTCAGTGAATAGAAACTACAACTTTTCCAACACAAAAACTAAAATAAATAAAGGTACAAAACTTTTTTAGTTAAAACCATTTATAATAGAGCAGCCGAAATACATAATTAAATAGTTAAGTGCATACATAATTTACAAAAGTAAAATCTAACTTGGGATTTTTTAAGTGTGAATTTGGGCGCTAAAAGACAGCAGAACGTAAATACGTAAGTAAATAATGTAATGCATATGTCAATGTCTGTAATCTCATATTTGTCAGTTGACCATAGAGGAATAAGAATAGGAATAAGTGATAGAGATGACATATCTAGCTGAGCTTACCCATTATGTAGATTACTTATATATAACAAAATGGGCTTAACGCTCTGCCAAAGTCACGCCAACGTACATTGGCCATTTGACCATACACGTTATAGATAGTTTATTTGCGGATAAAACGTCGACGAACCATCCCTACCAGTGAGCATTAATTTCAATTTTAGACCTTTTAATTTCACAACTCAATGGAACTAATCTGACAATCACTGTCACCAAGAACAACTGTTGTCATTTACGCAGAGTAAGTAGAGTTAGAGATGTGGCGTGTTTATAGTAACAGCTAGAAATCTTACTAATATTTTAAATGTGAAAAGTGAGGATGTATGGATATCTGGTTATCTGAATATTTGTTACGCTTGTTTTTTTACTCTACTCTCTCACGCAAAAACTACGGATTTGGAAGAAATTTGGCACACAGATAGTTTATAACCTAGATTAACACACGGTATTTTTATCTCGGTAGTACGGTCATAATTATCGAACTATACGCGGGCGAAGCCGCGGGCATAAAATATTTAAATAGCGATTGTTCCTCCGTAGTACGTACGTAATAATTCCATGATAAAGGGTATCATGGGTTATGGCGCAGGCACCAGGATAACTCGTGATACTTAAATCTTCTTACGAATAAGTGTTGACGATTAATTGATTTGCGACAGTAAAATTACGTATTTATAGAATTATAATCATCATCAATACAAATTAGCCGAGTGCAATTAGACAAAAAATACTCAAAAGGTGAAACGAAGTTTATAGGGCTCGGATTTTCATGGGACTTTTTCTATTGAGTTCCTAGAGGAGCGGAGAAGAAACTTAAAAAAAAAAATCTCCGCACGCGATTTTTTTTTTTTGTAATTTCTTTTTTTTTCGTTTATATAATTTTAAATTCGACGAATTCATATATTCATGTAGTTGCATTGTATGCACAGCTGCAGGTCTGGTGCAGCGGGAAGCGGACTTAATTATAGTTATAGGTTTTCGAATTAGTTTTATTATATTTTATTTCAATGAGAAATTTAATTTAAATATATTTTATTGTAATGAGAAATGTTACTAACAAAGTTTATAAGTGTTACTAACAACTATATGAATCATTTGTGTTCGATTTAAATAAATAAAAGTAAAAAATCAAGAAGTTTAATCGTCTGTGAAATTTTTCATGTAATGTGAAAGCAAAAAACAAGAGCATTTGGAAGCCAGTGGGAACCATTCCTTTCATTTGCTTTTCAGTCGGATTTATTAGTTTTATAAATATTTTTTGGTTAAAGCTTATGCTAGCGCCATTTTGATGGTTGCCAAACCCTTTGTCTGTGAAACTTGTATAAAAAATAAGTTGACGGCGTTAATAAGGCTACACCTTTTTTCCCATGTGGATGGATGTCCTCCGCCCTGGGGAGAGCGGAGGGGTCTGTCAGATTCGAACTGACTAAAACCACACCGGTGTTCCCTCGCACACTTGCGTCGTGGGACAGTGGGATCTAAAGCGACTTCTGCTGTCCCGGACTAGCGCCGGTTCGCTTGACCTGCGGGCCACGTCCTGGGGTAGAGTGAGGTGTAAATCTCCCCCTGTTACGTCTAAGAGAGGCGCGCATGGAACACTGCGCACCGCCTTCTCGGATCCAGTGTGATGGGGGGCGACGGGTGTCCCCGAATCCGTTACCTCTGGACCTGTTTAGAGGGGGTCGGAAGAGGGCGTTGTTCGCCCTCTTGCCGACGCCCGGTGCATCTGCTGCGGGATATGCGACACCACAGGTGCTGCGGGATATGCGACACCACAGGTACTTCCCGAAGCAACAGTGCCCCGAGAACACCTGCGTCGCCTGAAACTTCAGAGAGCCGTGCTTCCTCCAAAGTGAGTCGTCGAGTACTGGTCGGATCGCCTCGATCGGTAGGCAGCTCAAGGCTCGCCGCCATTCCGCAACCATGACCTGCCGGAGCTGTGACCGGTGCAGCGTAATCTGTCGCTGCACCAGCCTTTAGCCTCCGATCCTTGGCCTCCTCGCGCCACTGGTGCAGTGTCGCGAAGGTCTTCACCTCTAGGTCCAATAAAGCTACACCAATTGATATATGCAGGCGGGAAATCACAGAACTAAAATAAATGTACCAAGTTTGGCGAAATGATGATGCACAAGTAACGCCTTCTTAAACTGCACACTTAAAGGCCTTGCCCACGGCGACTTTTTGTAGCGATGCTGTCGCGCATGTGTATCGATACAGCCGCGATGTTGTCGCTGGCTGTGTACCTTTTTTACCAATTCTGAAAGCGCGATAGTAGCGATGCAGAAGCGCGTTTACAAAACACGCGACAGCATCGCTACAAAAAGTCGCCGTGGGCGAGAAGCCTTATACTAGACGCGGCAAAAGAACGATGCAGCATTAGAGATTCGTAATCACTGGCCGACGAGACGAATGAAGGCAAGCGTCTGCCAGAAATAGCATTTGAAAATAAAATGATGAAAAGGAAATAATAATAATTTTACACTTAAAGTAATATATTTAATTACATACTTTTCTTTAATATATTATATTTACAAAAGATTATAAAGAAATTCCGAAACAATGAAAATTAAGTACTTCAAAATGTATTTACCGCTAACTACTAAATTGGTAAACCTCTGATTTGACTGATATTTCGTTTTAACGTGCTTTTATTAGCTTCACCTGTAACTATATAAAAAATATGACCCATTTCCCGGTTTCCGTTTGAATTGAAATTTTGCATACACGTTTAGTTTGAATGACAATGCATGTTTAGCTGAGTGAAGTCCTTCTAAATCCAATATGGCGACTTCTAAAAATGGCGGGCTAGTTAGGCCATGCTAGGGGTATCAAATGACACTTTCATTTGGCGGCGCGCGGCACATGACGTTCAACCAATCAGCGCGCGAGATGCGATCCGTCGCATGCTATTTCACAATTTGATGGTTTAACTTATAAATTATAATCTACCGAAAAATAATGCGTTAAATTGTAAGCAGTATGCTACGGTTCACAATCTTTCGACAGATTACAATCTCGCTAGATAGATTATAATCTAACGGTATTTACAATTTTACGGTGACATATGCATATGATCTTAGGCATTCATCCAAAAAGTTGGCAACGTCACAAATAGCTGTCAAATAGTTACCTGTTTTAATTAATTTGGCAATATTTCTGTATGGAAATAAGAAATATGGCTGACTAGTGAACTAGAATATTAATAATGAATTACAATTAAAACACTGAACTGGATATTGTAACCGTTTTAGGTGTAAAAAAGGCATTTGGAAAGTTTCAAATACTTCTTTTACATCTAAAACTAAATATGCAGCATGGCATATTTCTTAATTCCATACGGTAATTGCCAAATTAATCAAAACAGCGAAATATTTGACAGCTATTTGCGAGGTTATTTTTACAATAGTTTTCAAATCATTTATACATCTTTTGCTCAGAATAGTTACACTGATAACAATATTTGTGTCACTTGTTTAATCTAGTATTTTACAATATTTTTTTATAGATTCTTTTTTATCGATTGTTTGTGAATGTGTGGACATTGTAGGCTTTGTAGATTCCCAGCTGCTTGTTAACTTTTTATTTTGTTCTACATTTTTGTGTAGTAAGCAACGATTTATTGTCGGGCCTACGCTGTCCCCCCATACTTAAGTACAAATGCAATATCCATGATAATATACCATGGAGTCTCTTGCCGGTTCTTCTCCATAGGAAACGACCAACCCGAACCGTGCACCTCTTTGTCGACGTTTTATAAGTGCAATAAAATATTTTGATTTTGTTGCACACTTTCTGTATAAACGCTCTTAAATGGATTGAAATAAATTATTTTGAATTAAATTGGATGAACTCGAATACAAACGGAATCTAGAGGAGGTTATCTGTAAGTAGGTACTTCTTCCGGCAATTTCTGCCATAGAGATTTTTGTGAGGATATTATTGCCGGTGTCTGCAAACTCATCTCGCCATTCGCACCATCTGTGCAACTCTGCTCTTGTTCAGTCGAGGTGCTTGTGGTGTTTTCCTTTGTTATTTTTATGTCATTATCTTTACACCACCGCTGCCACCATTGGTATATCGTCGTACGCTGAAAAAATAAACATTACTGTGTCATACAATTGTTTTGTCGGGTTTAGATTCCCATCACGTCCATGGAGTTTCACTAGATAATTTAATTTAATATTGTATTCTTCGGAGTAATGCCCGTTTTACCCGACTTAGGGTCATGTATTTATCAGCCTACATATAGGGTGTAAACAGACCCTTCACGAAGCCGTCAACCAAGCATTCTGTACATCAAACTAAGTAACTCTACGCAAAAATTATTGCTGGGAAACGATTTTTTTTTAGGTTAAAAATCACATTTTACGGTAGTAAAAATCTTACACTAAAAACATATATTTAAAAAAAAAAACTTGTGAAAAAGTTGGAACATTGACCCCCAATATCTCTGTAACTAGAAGGTTCCCAGGTATGGTCTATAACAAAAAAAATATCGCAAAGACGGGGAGAACAAGTGCCTTTCGGCTTCGTTAAGGGTCTATTTACACCCTTTATGTATGTTTGCTCATTCTAAAGACCAAACGCGTGGGCTGATTTTGATGATTCTTACATCAATCGATTTGTCTTAATCTTGAAAGTGTCACCAAAACATTCAAAATTTAATATGGCGACAACCAGTCGTATATATCATCAACACTGCTCTCAAAACGGCGAAGGAAAACATCGTGAGGAAACCGGCATGTCCTAGAACCAAAATTCGACGACATGTGACATCTACCAACCCGCACTGGGCCCGCGTGGTGGATTATAGCCCATTCCCTCTCATAGAGAGGAGGCCTGTGTCCCAGCAGTGGGAACATTTTAGGCTGATTTTGCCTAAGCCACGTGTTTTTGTGAGATGGGCAGACGACATAGTTGCCATCGGGGGAAAAACCTGGATGAGGCTGGCACAGGACCGTGGGGATTGGCACGAGAAAAGAGAGGCCTATACCCAGCAGTGGGTGAGTTCTGGCTGTGGATGATTATGACGTGTTTTTACGTGTTATTTTCAACAAATTTCTTGCATGTTTTTAAATATATTTTAAATGCTATGCCGGGAAAAAACTTAATGTAGGTAAATGTGCATCCTGATAGGGAATATAGATGTAATTTTTTCTTCACTTAAATCAATAAAATAATTATAGTACTATCAACCCAAAAACATAATTAAAAGTTACGTTCAACTACTGCTTGTCGCTCAAAAAAAAAATTAAACTCCTACAATTTTCTACGACAGTTTAAACGTCCGTGACTGTCGCGGCCATTCATGTCATTTAATGTGACGTCATTTAGCTCTATCTGCCTTGTTTACATCTAATTTTTTACCCTTAATTTATTATTTTTTCTAATTGTATGTGCTTTTCAAGCAAACATTGCAATAACAATATTATAATAAAATCTTAGTGAAACTTTAAGTACTTTTCAAATAAAAGTGTTTCTTTGATACATAGACTTTGACGTCACTACGGACGCTATCGAGGAACGATGCGTTTTGAGTTTGCGTTCCGTTTCACAAAAACACGCTACATAAAATACTAAATTGTAAAATAAGTGTTGTATTATAAAATTAAACAAGTGTACCACAATGTTTTTATGGGTAAATACAAGGCATTTTTAAAAAATAAAAAAAGTTTTGTATTTCTTGCATATTCCTTATTATGCTTAGATATAGATACTCACCGGAACTCGAAATTGGTTCGCAATGTCGGTGACTGAAACGCCGTTTAGTTTCATCGATATTATTTGTTGTTTCAGTTCCTCATCGACCCTGTTAACATAAATAAAATCATATTTTAATACTTCTTCTTAGTCTTGACAGAGTGGTCGTGGGAAGTCGCCCACAACTGCGGTCGCTGCCTTCGCGAACATTTTCCACCGGTCTCTATTGGCAGAATGTACAAATTCCATCTTTGAATTTGTCCATCGTGTTGGTGATCGCCCACGTGATCTCGTGCCTTCGACTCTGCCGTGAATTTAAATACATGGACAGTGTTTTTCTAAAGGTCGATTTGTCAATGATCTCTTCTTCTTTGTCGTGTGGTTAGTGCCTAACCTCGTGTCAGAGTTTTTTGCCGCCCATGGGCCTCTGTGTTGGCTTTACATGCCGTCAAGATATATCTCTAACATAGAACATAGATAGCCCGTTTCATATATAAGGCCTAACTATTCATACACGAAATATTTTCAGGGAATCATCTAACGGCTATAACGAAGCTATTTCAAGGGATTTTTTTTTTATCTGAGTATATTTTTATAAAAAATAAATAATTTAAAATTACTTACCCACAAAATAAATACTAGTTCAAAAATAAGTTTTTGAACATCCATTACGCTAGTTTACTACATCGTATTTAGCTACTCTCATTGTTAGAATATGGGAGTAAAGGTTTTATGCAAAAAGTCTCAACAAATTTTAGAATTATAATAATTTCGTAAAAAAAAAACTCAGATTTTTTTTTTTCGCTGCTATGGCGACTTTACGACTTAGAAGTTACTCTTAAAATATTTCGTGTATGAATAGTTAGACCTTATATAGGTTTAAGGTCGCCCTTAAACCTATCATATATAAGTTACTTACTTTTGACTCCGGCCTGCTTTCAGAGGTACATAGGCTTCTCTTAGCTTGCGTTTAAACCCCGCCTCCTTTAGTCTGTTCATTAAACACCTAGAAGGAAAAAAAAATGCATTTACAGTCATCGTCTTTCAGCCTTTGTCCTATGTTACTTGGAGTCGGCGCAACACTCTTGACTTATATTTGTTTTTTTTTTTTGTTTTTACTATGGACACTTTTAACGTACACATCATCGTTCTCACATAATGTACCATCTCAACATGAATTATGTAACCAAGGTTTTGTAAAGACTGCGGGACTGTTGCGAAAGAGATACCGCGGCCCTGGAACACAAAGGGCAAAGAAGAAACATGGATGGGATTTAGTCGGTACAAGTCTGACACTCCCTTCCGCTCCGCCCAGAGCGAAGAAGTCCGAAGTTTAAAAGAGTGTCCATGGAGTTTCTTGCCCGTTCTTCTCCATAGAGATCTACGTTAGGGAATGGGCAACTACAGTATTTTCAGTTTTTATGCCTTGTGACTGGGACTGTAGCTACATTTCATTGTTGTCTTTGTTTCGACAATTCAAAAGTGCCTGTAACTGGCCTACTTGAAATAAATGCTTTGATTTTGATACGTTTTTTTTTCTTCCATTCTCCTCTGTCAACCGTCACGCTATCATTTACTCCTTTAACTTTCATATCATTCCTCACACAATCCATCGTTTCCTTGGTCTTCCTCTCCCTCTCCATCCATCAACATTTATATTCATCACTCTTTTAGTCACACGCGATTCGTACCTCCTCATCACATGTCTATACCAAGACAGTCGATTCCCTTTCAACTTTTCAAAATACATTTACAGTATCACCAGAAAATGTATGCGCTTCGATATTTTTTGTGTTTATAAGTATACAAGGTGAAATTTCAGCTGACGTAACTTTACTAAAATTAACCATGAGTTTATCGATAGCCACATTAGCTACTGATGATAAAATACATGGTGGAAGGGACACCGACGCGAAAACGATTACCACGTATTCAGTACATCGTTCTGAAGCCCCCTACATAAAAAAAAATCATCGGATATGATATGGCAAGAAAGGAGGTGTCTGATGAGATGACGAGTAATAGAGAAGTATGGAAGAAGAAGACATGCTGCGCCGACCCCAAATGAATTGGGATAAGGGCAGGAGAATGATGATGATTTTGGATATTAAAAAACAAATGTGGTGTTCCATTCATTTTGACCGTGTAGGTATTGCACTTTTGTAGGAAAATGCTGATTTTTTTTTTAATAACCCAGAAAAATGTCTATGTGGCCCGCTCAGAATGATGTACTGAATACGTGGTAACCGTTTTAGCGTCGGTGTCCTTCCACCACGTATAAAAAAACAAACAGCTTACTGAGTTAAAACAAAACACAATTGTGTGGTACGTGGCCTATAACAAAATAAGTTTCCGATACGGTGACTTATTTGTTTGACTCACTTTTTGCGCCACCGTCTTGCGCCGAATACTGATACACATAACATAAAAGGTGTAAATAGACCCTTAAGGAAGCCGAAGGGCACTTGTTCTCCCCGTCATTGGAACCTTCTAGTTACGGAGATATTGGAGGACAAAGTTTCAACTTTTTCATAAGTTAAATACTAGTTTTGAATATTATAACTTTCCTTTAAATACCTTCCTGACCTGTTTACTATTCATTGCATCCATAAACACAATGTTTTGAGTGCGTAACGTTGAGTTTTACAGTAAAATGTGTTTTTTCACCAGAAAAAAAAAGTCGGTTCCCAGCAATATTTTTTGCATAGGGTTACTTAGTTTAATAAAACAGAATGCTTGGTTAACGGCTTCGTGAAGGGTCCGTTTACACCTTGTATAAACTACAACAAAACTACTCCTTTTTAAAAGTCGGTTAAAAAAGGCAGATTTCTTGACTGCACTGATTACTGAAATAATAGTAATTACAGGGCCAACGACCCCGGCTACCGTTGTTACTTAAAGGCACTAGTTCTTAAAAATCTTAAACAGGGTGTAAGAGACAGCCCTCCACAAACTGACGGGGTGAATTCAGTATATCATACTAAGATGACCGGTACAAGAAATTATTTCAGGACTCTTATGGGAATTCAATAAATTTGATTTGTTTAATTTTCTTGTACGCAATGTATCGTTACCGTGGCCAAACATGCAGCGCACGGCAAGCGCGACGACGAGTTCGATGAACTCTGTAGCTAGGCAGGAAGTGAACAGCTGATTTCAAGCGTCGTTCGTAGAGTATTTCAACATCCATTGTTGAATTTTTGATATTAGCCGTATTATTTACATAAATGGAGTGCTGCGTACAGGGAATGTAATTTTACATTGAAATAAAGGAATAGTAACTGAAAAAAAAAGCTGAATGCACCCTGTCAGTTTGTGGAGGGTTGTCCTTTAGACCCTGTATTTTTCATATTGTGTGAAACATCGCTAGTTAATTTAGTTTGACCTTAGATCTAGGTATATTACTTGGGAGAAAGTCCAAATTCCATAGCCAGGGATGGGGTATGGACCGTCTGTTCTTGCATCACCCTATCTATCATGAGCTGGTCTTCTTCCGGCGTTGTCTTCCTTTTTCTTCCAGGCTGTTTGTGGTTCTGCATGTGACCTTCATTGCACCAGCGATCCCACCACTTACTTACTGTATTTCGCTAAAATATAATAAAAGAACATGAATGAAGCATGTGCGGTCTTTCTATCTTTATAGTGTGGTTAGTGCCTAACCTGGTATCAGACTTCTAGCCTCTGACTTGGCTTTACATGCCGTCGAGAAATATCTCTCATGCATGCTGGTTTCCTCACGATGTTTTCCTTCACCGAAGCAAATGATAATTATACAACATGCACATGAATCCGAAAAATCTGAGGTGCGTATCTTGGGTTCGAACTTGAGACCTATGACAGTCTAACAGTTACACCACAAGACCATCACTAGTTAGCATGTGCGGTGTAACGAATGATGTTATAGGAGAGGTTTGCGGGAATCCATGGCAGTTCAATTTAAAGCTAAAATGTTTCGTTTTAATTCCGCTAAAACTAGGTCCAAATCTGAATTAATTCGTCTCGTCTCTCGAGCGATTCACGTCATCATCTCCTGGTGATGCCCAGTGGACGCGCGAAATACGTGTCGAGTATACGTTTGGGTTGTAATATCATCATCATTTCAGCCGAAAGACGTCCACTGGTGAACATAGACCCCAGTGTCGCCACATTGACCGGTCCCGTGCGTCTCGCATCCAGCGGATACCCGCATTTCCCCGCAGATCCACGAGTTAAAACTAAATATATTTGCGTAAAACTTAACTTGATTGATGTGATTATGACAAGATTTGCTTCAGTGTTATTGAAACTTTAAAGAGTCAGTACATCGTTTTCTACTCACGGAAGTATTCAACAGATGCGCTATCCGGCTTGTAGATACTCCTTCTTGCTTCAGAGCTATTATTCGTCGTTTTAAATCCTCATGGTGCGCCTTGGTTTCACTGAAATAAATAATAACATAACATCACGCCAGGATACATAAGTCTCAAAACTTGACAGAGAACATTTTCGAAAAATAGTGTTACAGCTAAATTAGACCGATTTTAGGTTTCCCATTGAAACTGTAAATTCCAATTATCTTTTCTTCTAAAAGACCTTCTCTCTAAAGACCTTCTATCTTTTTTTTTAAAAGTCCTTTCGAAAAGTTCTCTGTCAAATTTTAGACTTATGTATCCTGCTTATGCGTACGAAGTTTCATTAAAATCGGTTCAGTCATTTCGAAAAAAAATCACTTGAAAGTTTGTATGAAATGCCGTAAGACGTTAACGCTCTTAACACTAAAATCAACATCAGACGCTAACCTTGCTTTCTGTCCCATGTTCACATTGTCTTCAGGTTTTTTCATGAGTATATGTTCAAGCCCAGCTTCATATAATCTTTGTCGCACTATGTCAGAACAAGGTCCAATTTGCTTACCAGGTTCTGCCTGGTTGTATAGATAATTCTGGTTTCTACCTGGAGTACCATATCTGTGGTATGTACCACCGGTCTTCCTATAGCGTCTCCACCAACAGAATATAGAAGATACCTAAAAACAAAAGTTAATCTTAGGCGCGTCGCTCACACGAACTAAAGTAGAGGCGGCGTCAAAGCTCGGGCGCACAAGCGGCGCACCGCATCTCCATTTCAGATTTTTTTTATTTTTTTTCTAGATGGCATCTCGCAAGTCCACCTAGGAGGTTGTCGTCTGCTCAACCGAACTATCCAGAAAGCCTTGAGTGTAAGGCCTCCAGCCAGGGTAAAAAAAAAACTAAGCGACTACACGCTAAGGCCACCTCCTGTGGGGTACGAGCCACGGCTTAGGGCGTCGCTGGGGGAGGACAGCAAAGGGACAGGCTGGATCTGATTTGGATTATTTAGGGGCTGATTTGATACTACTGGCTCAGCATCGCGGGCTGGCTCGAGCAAGGGTCGGGGAGGGCATGAAACGGGGTCTCGCGACGGGCCTCGACGGCGAGGTTTCGGTGGAGGCTGCGCGGGGTCGAGGTGGGAGCACGGCGGGGCTGCTGTGCCCGTTGGCGTCACAACTCCACCGTCATTTTGTCATTTAGTTTCGTGCTTTGCTACATAAAGAAAGCCGCCTGCGCCTCGACTCCACGTACAGAGCTATCCTCGGCCGTGCCTCGACGCTGCGCCGCCGCTGTCGCGACGTCGCCTCGACTTACCAGTGAGCGACGCGCCTTCCAAAGTGTAAACGGACCCTTCATGAAGCCGTCAAGCAAGCATTCTGTACATCTAAGTTACTCTAAGCGAAACTTATTGCTGGGAAACGACTTTTTTTTTGGGGTGAAAAATCATGTTTTACCGTAGGACTCGTCACGCACTCAAAACATTGTGCTAATGGTTGCATTGTATAGTACGCTCGTCATCGACGTATTTAAAGTAAAGTTACAACATTAAAAAATTGTATTTAAAAAAAAAAAAACTTGTGAAAAAGTTGGAAGTTTGACCCCCAATATCTCCGTAACTAAAAGGTTCCCAGGTATGGTCTAGACCAAAAAAAAGATCGCAATGACGGGGAGAACAAGTGCCTTTCGACTTCGTTAAGGGTACTTTTACACCCCTTACACTTACAAATGGTTTGTCCTGACTGAGTATCAACGCACAGCTCAAACCACTGGACGAATTCGGCTAAAATTTGGGACACAGGTAGCTATTATGACGTAGACAGTTGGGAATCTGCTAAGAAAGGATTTCGGGAAAATTTAACCTCACAGTGGCTGAAATAGGAGTTGAAAGTTTGTATGAAAATCCGTCACCGGGCGTAGTTAGTGGGGGTTAGTCCGGGACGTCTAGTTAACGTTTTTTTCCTCAAAGACAAATAACAAAAGGATTTCGTTTTTCGGGTTCCGTAACCGAAGGGTAAGTAACGGGACCTTATTACTAAGCCTCCGCTTTCCGTCTGTCTGTCTGTCAGCGGGCTGTATCTCATGATCCGTAATAGGTAGACAGTTGAAATTTTCACAGAATCTGTATTTCTGTTGCCGCTATAACAACAAATAATCAAAGTAAACCTTCATGCGCGACTCCAACGCATTTGGCCGGTTTATAGCTTTTGGAGATACGGTAACCCTAAAAGAGGACAGTGGACGCACAAATACAGAGAGGCCTATAGGTACCAGTGCTGAAGGCTCCATACAACTCGATTCCTACCGGCTTACCTTTGAAAATTGTCACAGTCAGTATTCTATAGACAAATAAATAATGTAATCACATTAAAGATATAACTCCGGCTTACCTCTAGGAGGAGCTCCTGGATAGATAATAACAAGCGCTCGGCTCGATCTTTAGATTAAGCCGTGCTTGCCTAGGTTGGTCTGTGGATGGGTGACCACCCATTACATACCGAGTTTCCTCCGTGCCTCGGAAAGCACGTTAAGCCGTTGGTCCCGGGTGTCATTTTTAGATCTTTGACAGTCGTTAGGTAGTCAATAGCCCAAAAAGCCTGACAACCAGTCTTACCAAGGGGTATCGTATTACGGTTGTGGAGGTCAGATAGGCAGTCACTCCATGTAAAATACTGGTATTCAGCTGCATCCGGTTAGACTGGAAGCCGACCCCGACATAGTTGGGAAACACACATACACCCAGCAGTGGGTGAAGAGTGGCTGTGGATGATGATGATAAAATGATAGGCGTAGCTCTTACCGTCAGTCCTGTTTCCTTAGCTATCGCAGAGACAGGAATACCGTCTGTCTTCATCGAAATTATTTTTTCTTTTAACTTGTCGTTGATTTTGTAATTCCTGTAAGAAAAACAAATATTGTTATCAATTATCTGTATAATAACACAGATCAAGAAGCTAGAGCTGTTGGTCCCGGCTGAGTAGATTACTGAGTCTTTACGAGAGCCAGAAGCCCGAGATTCAGACAGCCAATTTATTTAAGGGGATCGTGTTAGGGACACAACACATCACACGATACGATGTCGTTTCATAAAATTTGAAGAAAGAGATAGATATATATATTTTTCGGTAGATTATAATCTATCGAAGTGAATCTACCGAAAAGTAACGCGTTAAATTGTAAACAGTATGTTACGGTTCACAATCTTTTGACAGATTACAATATCGCGTGATAGATTATAATCTATCGGTTTCTACAATTTTACGGCAACATTTACAAGGCAGATGCGAGTGGCAATGCAGTGTATTTTCTTTAGAGAGATTGGGCTAGTTTAGTCATCGCAGCCGGCGTGCGTGTGTGACCAGATATACCAACGTAGACGAGGCGAAAGGAATAAGTAAGTAACGTAGCAGGTGGCGTACGGCAGTTTTGCCTACCATCATCATTCTCTTGCCCTTGTCCCAATTCATTTGGGGTCGGCGTAGCATGTCTTCTTCTTCCATACTTCTCTATTTCTCGTCATCTCATCAGACACCTCCTTTTTTGCCATATCATTCTTTACACAGTCCATCTATCGTTTCTTTGGTCTTCCTTTACTCATATACTCATCCACATACATACTCAAAACTTTCCACACGACATTTTCCTCATTCCTCCACATCACATGCCCATACCACACAACTTTTCAGTCACCGGTGCCACTTTTAAACTTCCTCTTATATACGCATTTCTTATTTTATCTATTCAAGTAACACCACACACCCCCTTAGCATTCTCATCTCCGCCACATGCAAATGCTTTTCATTCATCCCTTTTGTGGGCCAACATTCTGATCCATACAAGCCTACCCCCACGGGAAAAAGGCTTGTTCTAATAAGATCATAATATTATAAGATTCTCCTCTTATAAGAAGAGGCTTATAGAAGTGACAGAAACGCAGAAGATACTGCGTCCATTAAGCTTGATTCAAAGTGGAAAGAAATGTGAACAATTCGACCGTGGCAAAGCTTCCACTTGATGGCCTTTTGACTGCACCAGTGAGCGGAGTTCGAGCTAAATTTTGGGTCAAACATATTTGAACTTTTTTGGCATCGACTCGCCAAGAAGATTGTCAGTCTCCACGGCCACGGCGCGTTGTCGCATCATGGCCCGAAGTGACATTTCGCATCGTGTGTATGTATTCTGGCTCTTACCTCGTTATATTTCGAACATTTTTTTTTTCTTACCTGATTTTCTGCTTAGGCTTACTGACTGAGACTTCTGTTGTACTCTGTGCGCCTTCTGCACTTGAGGATTCTTCCTCAATAGTTACATTAAACGTCGGTTTTATCTCTTTATCATTAGCTAGAACGATGTTGCCATCAGAATTTATGGTCGGGACTTTGCTTTTTGCATTTTCACTTAAATTCTTATCGTTATTAATAATTCTTACTTTTGTATTACTGATTTCATCTTCACTGTCTTCTCTGTTAGACGTAAAACTATCATCGAAATGTGTTCGTTCTGAAAAAGTATCGCCTTTTCGATCTTGAATTGGGTTGCTATTCTCAGCTATAGGATCTGATTCTATCTCAATTTTAATAGGAACATCTATCCAAGGCTCGTATTCTTGAAATTCTGTCTCTTTTTCGTTTTCATTAATTCTTATTTCAGTTTTTCTTTCTTTTATATCTGGCTTATCGTTAGGTAGGAATATTTCTATTTCTTTGTTTTCAAATACATGTTCGCATTCAATATCAGATGAAGTAATTGCTGAGCGAACAGTGAGAGGTGATTTTAGGGAAGTGTGATTTTGTTTTAATGTTGCGATGTCACATTTCTTTAAGTGTACGAGGTCTTTCAGCAGTGCATTGCTAAGTAGCGCTTTGGCTCGGAACGCTGCAGCTGCTGTAAGCCGCGCAGCACACTCCCAACAAACCCGCTGTAGTATAGTACCTTTATTGCCGATAGCCTGACAAAACACACAGATGTCACGTGACTGCTTCCGTTATTGCATTCTTAGGACTTCCAATCTCCAAGAAAAAGTATGCGCTTCGGGAATCATCGTCTATCTTCAGGAATACGAACACTTCATTATGAGATTTTATATAGAGCTATTATAACTAGGGACATCTATTTTGTTACACCATTATTACAAAATTATAGATTGACCACTCTATTGATTCGTCCGTATGGTGTCCGGACGTAAAGAATAGCACCATCCCATGTCTTCCCGTGGGTGTCGTAAGAGGCGACTAAGGGACTTACCAGAGAATGGGCAGCAGCGTTCTCTGATTTTACAACAACCATACTGCGATCGCCAACCCGCCTGCCAAGCGTGGCGATTATGGCAAAACCCCCCTAAATGACGAGCACAATAAAAAAATGGCCCCTAGTACCCGGCAGCCCGTCTACCCTCGACTATGGTAGCGGTCGAGGTTACGGCGTGGCAAGGGGTGCTAAGAATCTCCGGACGGGATCAGGCTGCCAATACCGACGACTTGACCTGGCAACATATAACACGCGTACACTCCGGACCGACGAGAAGATAACGGAACTCGAAGAGGAATTGAGCAGGCTGCGATGGAGTATTGTGGGATTATCTGAAGTCCGAAGAGAGGGTGAGGACACGATAATCCTGATATCCGGCAACCTGCTCTATTTCCGAGAGGGTGACCGGCAGTCCCAGGGTGGTGTTGGGTTTATCGTCCACAAGCCCCTTGTGAATTACGTGGTGAAGATCGAGAGTGTGTCGACCAGGATGGCGTACCTTGTACTCAAAATATCCTCAAGATATTTGCTGAAGGTCATACAGGTCTACGCCCCGACCTCGGCACACCCCGACGACGAAGTGGAGACCATGTATGAGGATATTTCCAAAGCCCTGCATGGTTTCAAGACTCACTTCACCGTTGTCATGGGGGACTTCAATGCGAAACTGGGCAAACGAGATGGAGATGAGCTGCAGGTGGGACAATTTGGGTTTGGAAGTCGGAACCACCGGGGTCACCAACTGGCTAGTTTTATGGAGAAGGAGGGCCTCTATATGATGAACTCCTTCTTCAAAAAGCGCGAGCACAGGAAGTGGACCTGGCAGAGTCCCGATGGTGCAACTAAAAATGAGATTGACTTCATCATGTCAACCAAGAAGCAGATGTTCAATGATGTCTCTGTGATCAATTCGGTGAAAACCGGGAGCGATCACCGCATGGTAAGAGGCACATTGAACATCAATATAAAGCTTGAAAGGTCTCGACTGATGAAGTCTACGCTCCGTCCAGCACAGATCCAGATCCAAAACCCCGAGAGCTTTCAGCTTGAACTCCAGAATCGTTTCGAGTGCCTAGGAAGCTCAGTGGACGAATACAACGATGGGTTCGTGGAAACTGTCCACACGACTGGGTCTAAGTTTTTCAAGACACGTCGTGCACACAACAAAAAACTCTCTGATCATAAACTCGAGCTCATGAAGAAGCGGCGTGAGATGATCCTGCAGTCTTCAGATGAGGTGCGGAAATACCGGCAGCTCAATAGACGGATCTCTAAATCCTTGAAGAGCGACCTCCGCCGCTTTAATACCGAGCGTATTAAAGACGCTATTGAGCGGAATAAAGGCTCCAAGGTATTTTCAAGAGATCTGGCTATTGGGCAGAGCCAGCTAACGAAACTGAAGACCGACGATGGCAGGATCGTATCCGCCAAACCGGAGCTGCTGAGGGAGATCGAGAGTTTTTATGGGCAGTTGTACACTTCAACTAGAAATCCTGTTGCAACTCTAGCTAACCCAAGAGCTAGACTGACCCGACACTATACCGAAGACATTCCGGATGTCAGCCTGTACGAGATTAGGATGGCTCTTAAACAGCTTAAGAACAACAAGGCACCGGGTGATGACGGAATTACGGCCGAACTCCTGAAGGCGGGTGGAAAACCGGTACTTAAGGCCCTTCAGAAGCTGTTTGATTCCGTCATACTCGAGGGGAAAACGCCGCAGGCATGGTGCAGGGGTGTGGTGGTACTCTTCTTCAAAAAGGGCGACAATGCCCGGCTGAAGAACTATAGACCCATCTCACTTCTAAGCCATGTCTGTCAAGTTGTTCTCAAGAGTCATCACGAATCGTCTCGCGCGCAGGTTTGATGATTTTCAGCCTCCCGAACAAGCCGGATTCCGAAAAGGCTTTAGCACCGTAGACCACATACACACGCTGCGGCAGGTTATACAGAAGACCGAAGAGTATAACCTGCCTCTCTGCTTGGCGTTTGTGGACTATGAGAAAGCCTTCGATTCGATCGAGACTTGGGCTGTACTGCAGTCTCTCCAACGGTGCCAAATCGACTATCGGTACATCGAGGTGTTGAAGTGTTTGTACAAAAACGCCACCATGTCAGTCCGACTTCAGGACCAGACCTCAGAACCTATCCTTCTGCAGCGAGGTGTAAGACAGGGAGACGTCATATCTCCGAAACTCTTCACCGCTGCACTGGAGGATATCTTCAAGGTTCTGGACTGGAGAGGGCTAGGCATCAACGTCAATGGCGAGTACATCTCTCACCTTCGGTTTGCCGACGATATAGTGGTCATGGCTGAGACCATGGAGGACCTCAGTACAATGCTCGATGACCTTAGTAGAGCTTCCGAAAAAGTGGGTCTTAAAATGAACATGGACAAAACCAAAATCATGTTGAATACCCATGTAACACCCACTCCTATCAAGATCGGAGACTCTACACTCGAAGTTGTAGACGATTATGTCTACCTTGGACAAACGATCCAGTTAGGTAGGTCTAACTTCGAGAAAGAGGTCAATCGTCGAATCCGACTCGGCTGGGCAGCGTTCGGGAAGTTGCGTGGTATCTTCTCGTCCAACTTACCGCAGTGTCTCAAGACGAAAGTCTATGACCAGTGTGTGTTGCCAGTGATTACTTACGGGACCGAAACATGGTCGCTCACAATGGGCCTTATCAGAAGGCTTAAAGTCACCCAAAGGGCAATGGAGAGGGCTATGCTCGGAGTTTCCTTGCGTGATCGAATCAGAAATGAGGACATCCGCAAGAGAACCAAGGTAACCGACGTAGCCCGAAGAATAGCCAAACTGAAGTGGCAGTGGGCAGGGCACATTGCTCGCAGAACGGATGGCCGATGGGGCCGAAAAGTTCTGGAGTGGCGACCGCGAACCGGAAGACGCTGCGTTAGAAGGCCTCCCACTAGGTGGACCGATGACCTGGTGAAGGTTGCAGGGATCCGCTGGATGCGAGTCGCACGGGACCGGTCAATGTGGCGACACTTGGGGGAGGCCTATGTCCAGCAGTGGACGTCTTTCGGCTGAAATGATGATGATGATGATGACTCTATTGAATTCCAAAAAATGTTTCAAATCATTTGAACGACGTACTGCGACCAGGGAAGGTTACCTTTTTTTTTTTTTTTGGATGGGAAATCATCAAATGACCCCCCCCGCTCTGGGCGGAGCGGAAGGGAGTGTCAGACTTGTACTGACTAAAACCCATCCATGTTCCTTCCTTGCCCTTTGTGTTCCAGGGCCGCGGTATCTCTTTCGAACAGTCCCGCAGCCCTGGCAGGCATCGGCCCGTGCGGACCCCTACGTGGTTGCTGACATCTCTTTGAGGCGCGCGTGGAACACGAACGCGCCGCGACACGGCCTGTCGTCATAAAACGGCCGGACGGCGAGCTAGCCCATAACTCGCCGTCCACAGGCCCGCGCCTACGGTGGCCGGAGGCCACCACGTGACCCCCGACGCCCAGGGCGCCTCCCGCGGCGGCTGGGACGTGAGGCTCTTTCCCTCTCACGTTCCGCCACCTCCTTCACTAGCATGACTAGGGTAGGTTACCTAACAGTGAGAAACTTCATATTAACTGATAGACGCACTTATAAAAAGCGCGGCATGATAAAAGTTAGAAGTACTGAGCGATGTTTGCTCGAATTGGGATAACCGAAGATTACCGAAGCACATACTTTTTCTGGTTCAGCTGTGGGTAATACCGTGTTCACTGAAGGTCGAGGTCAACCTTATTAATCAGCATGGCATGGGGGTTAAAAGTGGTCGACCGTCAGTGAGCGCATTAATACGGACACAGAGTACAGTATTACAGAGTTCTTTAATAGATTTTCAAATTTATCGCTAATGCATTAGGTTCAAGATTGATTGGGAAAATTTGACAGTTTCGGGTAGCTTGATGTGGGCCAGTCTGTACAACAATGACTTACCAATATTCCCGTGATATTATGGAACTTTTCACTCAATTTGTAGTTCTTCATATCGTACATTTTTACGTCTAAAGCTAGACATACTCTGCACATCTGAAAACAATTGGTTTACAGCACCCGGCAGAGAAAATGACAATACAGAGTTTTGGAATAAAGTGTCACACACATAAAATATTTTGTGTGGAAGTATCTTTGTTTATGTGAGCTTGTTCTGTCCCACTGCTAGGCAAAGCCCTTCCAATCTTCCTTATGTTTGGCCTTCTCCCGTCAATCAGTTGGGATTCAATGAGGTGAATCCAATGAGAGAGTGTTGGACAGTCTCTATTAGGATAAAAAATCAATGGAAAACATTTTATAAAAGTTTCGAAGGGGATGGCGGGGTACGCTCTCATGGTTACGATGCATGATACAATTTCACCGTTTTACCTCGAATTCTTCCTGGATAACAGGTGCCATCTGAAAAGAGACACAGAAACTTAGTGGCCACTCACAGCAAGCGTAATTTTTCATGCATTGCTATGCTAATCTAATCTTTATGCAATGTTATTTTGTTTTGACCCCTTCTTAGAATGTATAGTGGTACACATACATACACATACTAAACTTACGCCTTTTTCCGATGCGGGTAGGCAGAAACCACAGAACGCCACCTGCTACAATCTTTACATACTCTTTTTGCCTCGTCCACGTTCATACATCTGGTCATACACGACGCCGGTTGCGAGAACTACGCATCTGACCTTTCTAAAGAACCTCAACAATGAGGTCTGTGTATGTCTTTCTAGGGCTAGAGGAGCTCGTGGCTTAATAATAACAGCCGCTCGGGTCGATCTTTAGGTTAAGCCGTGCTTGCCTAGGTCGGTCTGTGGATGGGTGACCACTCTTTACATACCGAGTTTCCTCCGTGCTTCGGAAATCACGTTAAGCCGTTCGTCCCGGTTGTCATTTGTAGATCTTTGACCGTCGTAAGGTAGTCTGACAACCAGTCTTACCAAGGGGTATTGTATTAGCCAGTACTACCAGGTCAGATAGGCAGTCGCTCCATGTAAAGTACTGGTATTCAACTGCATCCGGTTAGACTGGAAGCCGACCCCAACATAGTTGGGAAAAGGCTAGGCAGATGATGATGTCTTTCTGGGGCGTCCGCTCCCGGCGTTGCCACTCACATCTGCCTTGTAACCTTGGTACCTTTTGTTAGTCGCTTTTCATTCATCCTCTTCACATCACTAAACTATCTAAGCATACACTTTAAAATTTCTGGCACTAAATCTTCTTTTAAACCGCAACAAACTTGAATAGAGAATGCGTATAGTGGTATCAAAATATGTAATGCAAATGAATAAAATAAGAAGTAATGAGTACATAAGAGGGAGTTTCTGAAAGTGGGGCCGGTGACTGAAAAGTTGTGTGGTAATCAGTTGTCGTGGTATGGGCATGTGATATGGAGGAAAGAGGAAAAAGTCATGGTGAATGTTTCGAGCATGAATGTGGATGAATATAAGAGTAGGGAAAGACCAAAGAAACGTTAGATAGACGGTGTGAAGGATGAAATGGCTAGACAGGAGATGACCGCTGAGATAATGAGTATCAGCAGAATCTGGCAGAAATCCAATGTGGCTGCTGCTATTATACAAAATTATTTTCAGTATATGCGAAACCTGAATATAGTTTGTTCAGAATAAGTAACTGAATCAATTCCAATAATTTTTAAACCATGTTATATTTTGTCCCAAAAATATTTAAAAAGGTTACAAGTTGGACACCGAGCGACACTAAGTACCTATCGCAATCATTTAGGTACCTACTGCCAAATTATTATTAACAATGAGCCCAAGACGACGCTGAAGGCGCGCGCGCGGCAGTGCCGCGTGGTGGCCACTTTTTTGTGCGGACAACAAGATAACAGAACAAGCTTATAACTTCGTGATTTTTCATGATACAGTTTTGAAATTTTGTACATAGATTCTTTGCATAAAAATACTAGACACCTGTATCAGCTTTCGCATATACTAAAACTAATGTTGTATTTACTTAGTACTCACTATGGTAGGAACTGCTCCACTTTTGACTCTCCTCTGATTGTGTCGTGTGTCATCGAAGTCTTCAGGAAGGAAATGTTCAGAACAAACTACGAGACACTTGTTCATCCGGCAACCAAGTCTTGTTACAGCTTCCAACCAAGCGGCAGAATGGTTTGGATCCTTTGGTAACCTGAAGTGTTTATCTTTATTAAATCATATTGGTGATACAGATGCCAGACCATCAAACTACCCAAAACTGTCAAATTCTCCCAATTAACTTTGAACCTAATGCTTTAGTGACAAAGTTGAAAATATATTAAAGAAATTTGACAGATTGTAGTAGCTTGATTTGCTGTGTCTGTACATAATTATGTAAAAAAAAAAAAAAAAACAAAAAAAAAAAACGAAAAAATACACACAAACAACAAAAAACATACATAAATAGTAAACATGGTAAATATGCCGTTTCCTGTCTAAGTAATAATGTTAGTGACCATGATAGTTTAAAATCTTATAATTATGTATGCATAACATCACAACTGTAATTCCAAAAGAGGTAGCCAGTTATGTTTAAGTGCCACAATTCTCCCACCTGGACATGATAACCGTTTTACTTTGCACTATATATGTGACAATGGCATTAAAAGGTTAATAAAGGTATAAATAAAATTATTTTTAGTATATGCGAAACCTGAAACATGTGTCTAGTATTTTTATGTAAAGAATCTATGTACAAAATTTCAAAACTGTATCATGAAAAATCACAAAGTTATAAACATGTTCTGTTATGTGGCTGTCTGCACAAAAACGTGGTTACTACTCGCCTCCAGCGTAGTCTCGTGCTCATTGATAATAATAATTTGGCAGTAGGTACCTAAATGATTGCGATAGGTACTTATTGTCGCTTGGTATCCAACTTGTAGCCTTTTGTCTTGAGCTCATTAATAAACATAATTTGGCAGTAGGTACCTAAATTATTGCGATAGGTAATGTCGCTCAGTGCCCAACTTGTAACTTTTTTTAAATATATTTGGGACAAAATATAACATGGTTACTTTTCTGTTACTTATTCTGAATAAACTATATTCAGGTTTCGCATATACTAAAATTAATGTTGTATATATGTTTTATACTGAAAATGTAAGCTTGATGTGCCGCCATGTGTACACACATGCATAACATCACAACTGTAATCCCTGAAGAGTTAGCCAGTTATGTTTAAGTACCACAAATCTCCCATCTCCCATGGCAGACCTGGAAGTCTTTAAATAGACTTGGCCGGAGCAAGGAAAATGAATCTGCCCTGGAGTGTAAATGTGGTTTTGCGCCACAAACAATGGGACACTTGACGAGAGACGGGTCGTATGTCATTACTTCCCAGAATTTGATCCTTATTAGCGACACTATCAAATGATTTCATAAACAGTGTGTTTATTTTTCCAAAATCAATGGTTTCGATTCCTGGCTAGCAATATTGATTTTTCAAAAATCTAATGATGTAGTTATAGTTTTCATCAAAATCGTGCTCGAGACTCCTTTGAAAATTTTTCGCTATTTCTCATAATTTCACACCAATTCAGCCTGTATAAGGATATGTGAGAGGCGACAAACAAAAGGTGTGGATGGCAAAGCCGGGAAGAGATGCTCTAGAAAGACATACACTGACATTATAAGTGCGTTCTTCAGAAAGACCAGGCGCGCCAGGTGCAGCGGTACTGGCAACCGGAGTGTGCATATATGACCAGATTTATGAGCGTCGACAAGGCGAAAGGAGTATGTAAGGAGCGTAACAGGTAGCGTTCTGTAGTTTCTGCCTGGCTTGCTTCTAAGGATTTCGTTTTGTGAGCGAATCATAGGTATCAGTACAGAGCTAAGTAGCTACATAGTATAAAACAAAGTCGCTTCCCGCTGTCTGTCTGTCCCTATGTATGCTTAGATCTTTAAAACTACATAACGGATTTTGATGCGGTTTTCAGTAATAGATAAGAGTGATTCAAGAGGAAGGTTTATTGCACCTGTGCGAAGCCGGGGCGAGTCGCTAGTTACAATTAAATGGTACTTACTTATGAAATGTGAGTCCTTGGCTTTTATTTGTTTTCTTCGAGTCATCATTGAAACAGTTCTGTACACAGCACCTCATGTTTATTTGATTAACATTGAAAATTTTTTATGTTTTCTAAAGAGATAGTACTCGGTTTGTAAATCGTTAACTATAGTCTCAGTTAGAAATTAAGTTTCTATTATTCTTTATATATAAGTGTACAGGTTGTATTATATTGTGTAGTGGGCGGGTATTTAATTTTAAGTGTACAGGTTACACATTAAATAAAAGATTAGAATGTATTTATTACTTTCGATCGGACTGAAAAACAATTTTTGATTTGACGATAAATATTTTTCTGTTTACTTTGATAGCGTTTGACAGTGACAGCTGTGTCACTGTCAATTATAAGGCGAACATAGTTTATCATCATTAAATTACAATATTATTTAATAACTAGCTAATGCAACCAAGATGTGGCTTAGGCCTTTGGCTAAGGTAAAATCCGAATCCAAAATAAAAGTAATTAAATAAGTAAGTAAGTATATTTATTTGCATAAAATGTGGTACATACAGGTGTTTTAAAAATGTTATAGTGCAGGACACATTCCGCCATAATAATAGCAAGCAAAATCATCTATCAAATCAAACATTATCAACATATCACAATTATATCATATCATATATTATTATTTTATTATTCATTTATCTATTCAAATGAACAACATAGGTACGTACCTATATAACATAGAACTGGGCCACTTTTGTAGTACTTTTTCTGGTCGTGGATATTTCACGTGTCTTGTTTAATCTGTAAATAAAAAGATTGTATAAATCATTACGAAATTCGTACGTCTGGCTATTTACTCTGTGGGTAAATCTCTCCATAATTTGTCAAAGTGATTGTGTCATAAATGTCATAAATGATAGGTAATAATTGTTTGACGATGACAGCTGTTTGTTATAGGCCATGTATAGGCTTGGCTTTCTTTTCGATTAAATAAAATGACTGCCTGCTATTTAATTGGTACCTCGTTCACTGAATATAAAAATACTAGTAGTTCCTAACCAATACTTTATAAGTTTACGTTTTACTACCAGAAAAATATATCTTTTGAAAACTTTGATTTTCAATGTAAAACAATAAACATGAGGTGCTGCGTACAGAACTGCTTTAATGATGACTCGAAGAAAACAAATAAAAGCCAAGGACTCACATTTCATAGGTAACCTAAGCATTTAATACTGACAACATAACATAGCAGCATCACGCCTGTAAAACCCGAAGGGCTAGGTAGAGGTGTACCGTGTAGTACACCCACATTTCGCCAATTATGTTTAAGTCCTATGTCATAGGGGTGAGCCTATTGCCATCAACCGGGAACAAACCCAATAACCATTTGCCCGATCTGGGAATCAAACCCAGGACCTTATGCTCAGCAGTCGCTCTTGTGACCACTACACCAATGAGGCAGCCGTGTAACAATTTACTGTCATAGATTTCCGCAAAGCTACAGCTGATTCTGTTACTTATTTTTAAACTAGCAATATGACTTGTATACAATATACACCAGGGTTGACAAAAATGTTTTTTTTTTTAAATCAAAAAAATCGAATTTATTTGATTTAAATCGGATTTATTTGTTTTAAATCAGATTTATTTGATTTAAATCAGTTTTTTAATTTTTTTTTTACATTCTGTTCTTTTTTAATTTGGAAGTCAGTTTCTAATTAAATAAAAACACAACATATTTTTTTAATTACATCACATAAAATCACTTTTTAAAAAACACACTGTCATTTTAATGAACAAGGAAAATAATTTGTTTAGTTTTTTCAAAAGGAAGACTAATTTGGCTGTCTTCTCGGTGCCTAATCTATTTCTTATTCTGCTGTGCATCAAATTGAATGCCGAAAATATTCATTCGACCCCAGCGGAAGAAGCAACTGTACATAGCAGTTGCTTGATTATATCCAATTCCATTTTGGCTGATTTGGTCATTGATGTTTATATAAAAATCACTTGATTTTAATCACTGATTTAAATCAAGTGATTTAAATCATATCAACCCTGCAATACACTTCAGGGTACCTAAGGCCCCAGAACATTCTGCAGCATGGCTAGAAGCTATAACCAGACTGGGTTACCGCACAAACAAAAGTCTCACAGTATGCTCTGCACATTTTCTACCTGAAGACTTTGATGACACACGCCACAATCAGAGAAGAGTTAAAAGTGGAGCAGTTCCTACCATAGTGAGTACTAAGTAATTAGTTATTAACCTTTTGAACACCATTGTCACATATATGTGACAAGCAAGCAAATGGCCTGTACGCCAACGACACAATGCATTTACAAATATTTAAACTCACATACACAAACAGCCAGACTCGGAACAACTATCTGTAGGGCATACTTGCAACTTTTCAGTCACTGGCAGTGGCATCACGTTCAGATTTTCAAGAGGCTGTTGGTCCTCGCTGTCATTTGTAGATCTTTGACAGTCGTTACAGATAGTCACTTGCCTGAAAAGACAGACAACCAGTCTTACAAGGGGTATTTGTATTGTATTGTATTGTATAACGGGCTGGTGTCCCCAACTCCACGTCCAAAGCGTGTTACCAAGGGGTATTGTATTACCTAGTTGTAACTGGTTTGTGGAGGTCAGACAGGCAGTCGCTTCATGTAAAATACTGGTATGCAGCTGCATCCAGTTAGACTTTAAGCTGACCCTAACATAGTTGGGAAAAGGCTAGGCACGTGATACAATTTCATAAATTCAGATAAGGATAGCTGTATGGTCCAGCCGCACATTCTGTAATTCAGCAGTTTACTTTACATTCATTTCAACCCATAATATTTAGTTCAGTTCACGTTGAGCTATCAAGTCAACCAGGCGTTCCCGTTACAGCCAACAAGGGCCGCGTCACTCACTTCATTTCCACACCATCAGTCCATTAAGCTCATTTTACCTTTAGTATCTTTCGGACAATACAGTAGTGTTTTAAAGTACTTTATCTTCTTTCATTCCAATCACCCATCAACTAAACGTAATGTATGGTCTAGCAAGGGATCATACAATAGGGTAGCTGACAAACCAATCAATTGACATACTTTTTAAGAGCTGTCAAAACGTGATTCGCCCTTATATTTTGAATGGCAATAGCACGCTATGACGTCACTATTTAATCAACTCAAAGACTCAACTATTTATTGATTTCAAAGCAAGTAAAAATCGAATTTTACAATTAATTGAAAATTAATCAGGTTATCAGGTCTAAAATGAAGACATTTTTTAGAGAAGATGTGTCTTGGAATTATTGTTTAATAGTGTCAACTACCCAATAGCAATGCATGTAAAATTTTGCATCCTGTGAATGTACACTAAGTTTGTCTCTGTTTTCAGATGGCTCCTATTATCCAGGAAGAATTCAAGGTAAAATAGAAAAATTGTATCATGCATAGGACACTCCAGTGAGTTTTAGGATGCGTTCTTTTTTTTGTGTTAAAGACTGTCCAGATTTGGACTAAGGTGGAAGCGCTAAGGTAGCCTGCAAAATTCATTTTTTCTTAGGTTTTTTTTCAATTTTCAGGTCAGTGTCAGGTTGTATGTTGATTAAAATATGATTTGCGGACGCCAAAAATGTGGCTTTACTGAGTTATAGTCATTAAAATCATCAATACAACTCTCGAAGTTCATTTAATCCAATTGAATGACTTTTTCATGAAATAGCCATTTGCATACCATGGCGCTTACATCTTAACAATTTGGACTCATTCTGAACTGATTGGCCAGAAAAGGCAAAACATGAAAATGATTAGAAAATTATGAGGGAGGGCTTTGACCAGCTGTGGGACAGAACAGGCAGGACATAAAAAGATACTGTACTGATACATATAATACATATTTTATGTGTGTGACAGGTATGTTATTTTCTCAGCCGGGTATTGCAAACCATTTTTTTTTTAGGTGTGCAGAGTGTGTCTAGCTTTAGATGTCAAAATGTATAATATGAAGAACTACAAATTGAGTGAAATGTTCCAAAATATCACGGGAATATTGGTAAGTTATTGTTGTACAGTTAAACTAGAAAAAGTAGCGCTTCGGTAATCTTCGTGTTTGCGAATTAGCACGAACTTCGCCACTCAGACGTAATGCACGATTTGCAGCTTTGTTTGATCCTCTACATTATTAGGAGATGGTGGGATGAGCTGGACTCTTTCGCAAAGGATTGGCCTACTGCGAAATGTGGAAGGAGGGAAGGGAGGCCTCTGCCCTGCAGTGGGACAATATAGGCTTATAATAATAGTAATAATTATGCAACCAGTTCATTGACTATGAGCAGTAGTGTTGCCAGATCGATTATCATCCTGTCAGTCGATATGAAGCTGTATCTCTGTCTGGTTACTTAATCCTGGCGCTAATCGTGTTCAAAAGTTTTAAGACATGTTCTGGAATTGAATAGAGCTGTCAATCGATAATGGTCCATGATCATCAGCCAGGGCCGCCAGACGTTACTTATTTTCTGATTTACAAAATGAGTGGCATCAAGTAGTGTATGTACTGTGAAAGTAAGCTTACCTGCTAACTTGTGCCGACGGCCAATTTTTAGGTAGTAAAGTTGCGTAAAAATAGTACACTTTTTTTCTAAAAGCCTGAGTGTTGTGCCCGATGCAGTCAAGTGACTTCATTTTACAGGCTATTGACAACAAAGGTAGTATACTACAGCGGGTTTGTTGGGAGTGTGCTGCAAGGCTCTCAGCGGCTGCAGCGTTCAGGGACAAAGCGCTGCTCAGCGATGCACTGCTGAAAGACCTCTTACACATAAACAAATCTGACATCGCAACATTGAAACAAAAACACACTTCTCTAAAATCACATCTAACCGTTCATTCTATGTTTACTTCATCTGATATTGAATGCGAATTTTCTATCTCTGAAAACAATGGAAAATATATATCACCGAATGATGAGGCAGATGTCAAAGAAAGAGAAACTAAGATAAGAATGAATGAAGAAGAAAAAGAGATGGAATTTGAGGAAAACGAGCCTTGGGTAGAGATACCTATGAAAACTGAGAGAGAATCTGATCCTTTAGCTGATAATGATATTCTAATTCAAGATCTAAAAAGCGATATATTTTCAGAAGTAGCACATAATTCCGATGACAGTTTTACGCCTGTTGAAGAAGACAGTGAAGATGAAATAAGAAATACGAAAGTAAAAATTAATAATAACTATAAGATTTTAAGAGAAAATACGCAAAATAAAATTCCGATAGTAAAATCTAAAGCAGATACAAAGCAAAAACCGAAGCTTGTTATAGTTACCGTAACTAATGAGGAGGAATCCTCTGGTGCAGAAGACACACAGAGTATAGCAGAAGTCACTGTCAGTAAGCCTAAGCGAAAGCAGGGCAGTAAAGTTGGGGCTCCGAATGAAAAAGCAACCATCAGGTAAGATACACAAAAAAAATAAAAACTGGATAAGGGCCAAAACATATGCACGGTACGATTTGGCATCGCGGTACGTTGCGACGACGCGTCGTAGTTAGATCCACGGCACGAAGTCCGTCGTCTTGTGAACACTGGCATTACATAAGCATTATCATCCTACAAGGTGTAAACGGACCCTTCACGAAGCCGTCAACCAAGAATTCTGTACATCAAACTAAGTAACTCTACGTAAAAATTATTGCTGGGAAACGACCATTTTTGGGGTGAAAAATCGCGTTTTATGGTAGGACTCAATGTAACGACGTATTTAAATTAGAGTTCTTACATTAAAAACATGTAATAAAACAAAAAAAATGTTGAAAAGTTGGAACTTTGACTCCCGATATCTCCGTAACTAGAGGGTTTCCAGGTATGGTCTAGAACAAAAAAAATATCGCATTGACGGGGAAACAAGTGCCTTTCGGCTTCGTTAAGGGTACTTTAACACCCTGTATGTTATAAAAAATTATAAAAATCGATTGTTTCTTACAGAAATTATAAAATCAGCGATAGGTTAAAAGAAAAAATAATAGCGATGAAAGCAAAAGGTATTCCTGTGTCTGCGATAGCTAAGGAAACCGGACTGACGGTAAGATATGCCTGTCATTTTTAGGGTTCATTGGGATCATCATCCACAGCCCGAATTCACCCACAGCCCGACTTCACCAGCTGCTGGATACCTATAGGCCTCTCTTTATTTGTGCCAATTTCCACATGTGTTAGATTAACTGTACCTCTAAAAGCAAAATAAAATAAACTTAAAAAAATCATGTACTATAATAATAATAATGTTGTCGACATTTGGAATGTGAACTCGGCTATCATTGTGCCGATCGTCGTGACGGCCAATGGCCTTATAGCCAAGAGCCTCGACGACCATCTTTCGAGGCTCTCCTTAGGCGGTTGGATCAAGGGCCTGATTCAGAAGGCAGTACTCCTCGATACGCATTGTGAGGAGGTTCCTGTCTCTGGAGCCTTAACCACCGGTAGCTTGGACCCTGCTCCCGATACCGGCGGACCACTATTTTTTATATTTTGAAATGTTTTTTATATGGTTTTTTTTCGAAAATAAATAAACGAAATAAGCTTGTTTTATTATTATTTTCGATTATTTATTTTGTTACATACTATTTAATTATTTATATTTTTTATTAAAATGAAAAGAAAATTTGGTTTATCAATTAAGATTGAACGCGGGTCCGTGCTAACCGTTGAGGAGTTCTCTCGTGAGGAGGTGATTCTGGCTGCAGGATAAAGTCATGTCTGTCATAAAAATGTGTTGTCACCAGAACCAAAGATGTGACTGACACTGGCATGGCCACCATCAGGGTTAAAATACTTTAAGTATTTTCTAGAAACGACGCAAAGTATTTTGTACTTGCTTGTACCACTGTATGGGGAAATTGAATTCTTTAATATCTTTTTAATTACACACCGATTGAATCTGTAACTTGGCGACGCATTGCGACTAATTAGCGATTAAATTTGGAACAAAACAGATCTTCGCTAGGTGCCCTAGTTTTTGAGATATAAATGTGGCCAAGCTGGAGAGACTCTCTCCAGATCGGCCACCTATAAACCCTTATATCTTTTGAACCAGTGATCGACAAATTCTGATATTTGGCGACAAATTTCGACTAATTAGAGACTAATTTTTTGTGTTATCAAAATTAAAATAACTGATGGTGGCCAAGCCAGTGTTAGTCACACGAATCAAAGGTGTATAATCCACCACGCGGGCTCAGTACGGTTTGGTAGATGTCACATGTCTTCGAATTTTTGGTTCTACGACATGCCGGGATCCTCACGATATTTTCTTTCACCGTTTTGAGAGCAGTAGTGATGAAATAAATGACACAAAGTAATGCGCCTGCCTGGGTTCGAACCCACGACTTACTGTGCGTAAGCCGGCGCCACTGGGCCACCGCTGCTCTCAGTATAAGTGTAGATTATCATCATTCTCTTGCCCTTATCCCAATTCATTTGGGGTCGGCGCAGCTTGTCGGTTTCTTCCATACTTCTCTATTACTCGTCATCTCATCAGACACCTCTTTTCGTGCCATATCATTCTTCACACAGTCCATCCATCGTTTCTTTGGTCATCCTCTACTGTTATACCCATCCACATATTCAAAACTTTCCTCACGATATTTTCCTCATTCCTCCGCATCACATACCCATACCACGACAACCGATTACCACACAACTTTTCAGTCACCGGCGCCACTTTCAGACTTCCTCTTATGTACTTATTTCTTATTTTATACAACATTAGTTTTAGTATATACGAAACCTGATACACGTGTCTAGTATTTTTATGTAAAGAATCTATGTACAAAATATCAAAACTGTGTCATGAAAAATCTCAAAGTTATAAGCTTGTTCTGTTACCTAGTTGTCCGCACAAAAATGTTGTCACCACGCAGCGCGCGCCTCCAGCGTCATCTTGAGCTCATTGATAATAATAATTTGGCAGTAGGTACCTAAATTATTGCGATAGGTACTCAAAGTCGCTCGGTGTCCAACTTTTAACATATTTAAATATTTTTTGGAAAAAATATAACATGGTTTAAAAATTATTGAAATCGATTCAGTTACTTATTCTGAACAAACTATATTCAGGTTTCGCATATACTAAAAATAATGTTGTATAAGTGTAGATTAATTAATTATTATTTCGTAGATACCATCAATTGTTTGTTGGTGGAGAATCTATCGGAAAAACGGTTGTACATACCGGAGGCCCAGTACTCCAGGGAGTAACCAAAGTGATTCAAAACAAAATAACCAACACAATCCGGCAGAACCTGGTAAGGAGATGGGCGCTTGTTCTGAAGTAGTTCGACAAAGATTGCATAAAGCAGGGCTTGAATATATACTCATGAAAAAACCTGAAGAAAATGTGAACTTGGGGCAGAAAATAAGGTCAGCAAGTGTTGGTTTAGTGTAAAAAATCATATTCATAAAAATGCAAATAATTCATTTTATGACTTTTTCATGAAATAGTTATTGAATGGGATTAAATGAACTTAGAGGATTGTATTGATGATTTTAACGATTATAATTCTGTAACTACATACGTGTTACTTGCGCGACTCATATTTTCATCAACATACAACCTGACACTGACCTGCAAATTGCAAAAAACGCAAGAAAATGAGTTTCGCGGGCTACCCTGGCGCTTCCACGTTCAATTACGATGTATTTATTATTATGCAATATTTCAGTGAACACAGGGCACAACTTGGTGATTTAAAACGGCGAATAATAGCACTGAAGCAAAAAGGCCTTTCTACAACAGAGATAGCGTATCTGTTAAATACCTCAGTGAGTACTGCAATTAAGCAATGAAAATAATAAATACGGACCTGTTTCTTTAGCATCTACCAAGCAAGGTATGATCATATTGAAAGGTATGGTACAGACCATGAAACAAAGCTTTAAGAAGAACCATACAAGGAAAGAACAAAAAAAAATATATATGTAGGAGGGCTCAGAATGACGTACTGAATATCGGCGTGGTAACCGTTTTCGCGACGGTGTCCCACCCTGTACCTATACGGCACTTATAACAAAAACTCTTTTTTTTTTCAATTTTTATCTAACTGTCTGTTTCTTCCGGCTAATCTCCGAAACGGCTGGACCGATATTGACGGAAATTTTACTGGCAAATAGCTGATGTTTTATCGTCTAACTTAAGCTACTTTTTTTTCTAACCCTTTTGGATCGGTAACGAAATCTGATTCAAAAAGGGAAATGGTATTTTTTTAATAATATTTCACGAACGAAGGTCGCTAGCAACAGCTGGACGCTGGTAAATAATCAGAATGACCTCACCTTTCTGGTACATGATGAAGAAACATGTACATATTTTAATCAAGCACCCTTGAGTTTGTTTCCATAACTCATTTCAATCAATCAATTAACAGCAAATTTCTACACTTACCCACCAGTAGCGAAGGCTCCATAGAACCCGATTCCTACCGGTTTCCATTTGAAAAATGGCACAGTCAGTATTATACAACATTAGTTTTAGTATATGCGAACAGGGACCGAATTACCGTTACTTTTTTCTTAACGTTACCAATTACCGTTATATTACCGATAAAAAAGTAACGATATTTATAACGTTACCCGTAAGTCCGTTAACGTTACCTAGTAACTAATATTAGTATCGGTAAAAGTAACAATACTTAAACCGGTAATTTATTCGCCTGTCTCTTTCTAACGATGTCGGTGGGGAGTCTAGCATCTTACGATGTTAGTACAACTAGCTTCGGCGTGTAATAGGTATTGTTTCTGCGATGCATCTGCAATGATTACTTGAACACACTTACATCGCGACGGACCTCGACGGTGAGGTCGCAATGATGCCGGCTTGTGTTTGCGTAAATTACAGGTTTCCCTACTGCTTTCCTGATGGAGGGTGATGGGATCGTCGGCGGTGATTAGAGTATACCGTGGTTGGCGAGTCATATTGATACGTGATGGTTTGTATCGGACGGCTGACTCCTCCCGCAAACACGACAGCTATTTATATACTGAACCATCCTTCGAGAAAGTTCTACAACTTTCTGGTACCTTCTTCACAGTTCCATAGTGGAACATTCGGTTGGAGTGTATGTAACGGGGCACTGAGAAAAAAAGACTCAGAAAAATTTAGCCAAAAAACTGTTATTTTAGCAAATCGTTCATTTTCTCGATTCTATCGTATATACCACCTAAATATAAGGATAAAAGCGTCTTGGTGTTTTTTGGCTGCCCAACCGTTTGTCGTAAAAACGATGTCGAAGGAATCCTTTAATAAAGGCCTACAATTGATAAGCCTGATTATATATTTTTTTAGAATGGATAATAAAATTTAAATTTTTCGTAATTAATTATTACCTACATGTCAAGAATTACGCGCCAGGGGTTATTAAGGGGGGCAAATTTTTCATTATTTTTGCGATAGGACACACCGTTTTCGAGATATAAGCAAATTTAGAAGAAAAAGAAACACTGTTTTTGCGCTCGAAGTCATGGGGTCGGGAGTGTCAAGGCACTGGAATTTCAAAGACAGGTCACTCGACCTTGAACTCTAAGGTTTCAAGACCTCCAGGATCACTTGATCTTGACCTCAAAGTCACTTGTCCTTGACCCTACGGTCACTTGATTTTGACCACAAGGTCACTAACCATGAATATAAATGACCTGTTACTGTTCCTGAGAACCGCGGGTCTTGACTTTTGGAATTTTGACCTTGATCTCAAGGTCAATGCCATTGAGGTGTCCCATGGTGTTCCCTACACTACTACTCCCTCATCCCACCGGGTCCCGAAGGCTTGATTAGGCGAAGGATTGTGGTCAATTTTTTCTAGGTCTTTTTTTCATAGACTATACTACTTTTCGTATGATTCACTACCATGGCTAAAGTAGGAAGGTAAGTAGATTTATTATTCTTTAAAAACTTATAGTTATACTGATATACTTTGTTGCACTTCTTTCGGTCTATAATGATATTTTTTACACAAACAACTAATAATTAGAACAACAAAACAAATTTGGTGTTCGGCATGTTTGTGTGACCAGACGTCTTATAAAATGAAAAAGGCGCGAGCCGTCGCGTTTTCGTAGGTATCTGTCCGATCGTCGTAAAATGCTAGCTGTTGCCGCTCCGATTAGAAGATCCGAACGAACGAACTCGCGGCGCACGTTCGGTTTGGCAACGTCGCACCAGAAATGATTAGTTTTTAGCGAAGTAACGCTACTGGTAACGCTATTTAAATACCGGTAAATCCTATGATTTAACGATATTTTTAACGTTACTAGTTAACGTAGCATAACGTTAAGGTTTTGGTAATTTTACCGGTATTTTTGTGGTAACGGTAACCGTCCCTGTATGCGAAACCTGAAACACGTGTCTAGTATTTTTATGTAAAGAATCTATGTACAAAATTTCAAAACTATCATGAAAAATCACAAAGTTATAAGCTTGTTCTGTTACCTAGTTGTCCCCACAAAAACGTGGTCACCACGCAGCGAGCGCCTCCAGCGTCGTCTTGAGCTCATTGATAATAATAATTTGGCAGTAGGTACCTAAATTATTGCGATAGGTACTTAAAGTCGCTCGGTGTCCAACTTTTAAGTTTTTTAAAAAATTTTCGAAAAAATATAACATGGTTTAAAAATTATTGGAATCGATTCAGTTACTTATTCTGAACAAACTATATTCAGGTTTCGCATATACTAAAAATAATGTTGTATAGACAAATAATATAATCCATACTTATCTACTTCAATTCATGTATTGCATCAAATATAGTAGGTACATTAAGTTCTTATATAAAATATTTAGTAACACACTGGCCAATAAAGGGTTTTAACAGACCCTTAACATAGCCGAAAGGCACTTGTTCTCCCCTTCTTTGCGATCATTTTTTTGTTCTAGACCATACCTGGGAGCCTTCTAGTTACGGAGATATTGGGGGTCAAAGTTCTAACTTCACAATTTTTGTTTTAAGTTCCTGTTTTTAATGTAAGATTTTTACTTTA
This sequence comes from Noctua fimbriata, assembly GCA_905163415.1. Classification (NCBI taxonomy): domain Eukaryota; kingdom Metazoa; phylum Arthropoda; class Insecta; order Lepidoptera; family Noctuidae; genus Noctua; species Noctua fimbriata. The sequence goes on from LR990950.1 coordinate 5,964,727, forward strand.
CACACCTCCACGACCCCCGTACTATTCAATCCATCCATCATCACAGTGCTTTGAGTGCTTTCCATCGAGTCCTACCGTAAAACGTGATTTTTCAGCCCAAAAAAAAAAGTTGATTCCCAGCAATAATTTTTGCGTAAAGTTACTTAGTTTGATGTACAGAATGCTTGGTTGACGGCTATGTGAAGGGTCTGTTTACACCCTGTATGTACAGCATGCAACTATTTGTCAATTTATCTAACTACTTAACAGTTAAATATGTCTCTGGTTTTAATGTATAAAATTAACAGGGACACTTTTAAAATAGCTTATCTATCAAATAAAACACTCTTGTAAAGCAACATAAAACTTATTGAAGGGTAGTTGATCCAGACAAAGCATTGTAAATTAGGGGAGCCAGCTCTACTACTCGTCATCTCAGCAGTCACCTCTTTTCTAGCCATATCATCCTTCACACAGTCCATCCATCGTTTCTTTGGTCTTCCTCTACTCACTCCACACTCAAAACTTTCCTCACTACATTTTCCTCATTCCTCCGCATCAAAACTACCACACCACATTACCACTCATTTATAATGTTTTAGCGAAATACAGTAAGCAGATGGTGGTATCGCTGGTGCAATGAAGGTCACATGCAGAACCACAAACGGACTGGCAGGAAAAGAAAAACTACAGCTGAAGAAGACCAACTTATGATAGAGCGAGTGATGCAAGAACAGACGGTCCATACCGCATCCTTGGCTACGGAATTTGGACTTTCCACTGGGTAATATATTCTTCTTCTTAGCGTGTCGATGGCAATCTAAATTGTATCAGCCCAAAACTGAGCTACTAGTTTGGCGCTTTCGGTAGCGTCCATCAGTTCCTGTAGTGACCAAACAACAGGACACGCAGGACACGATATTAAGTGCCCCATCGTTTGTAGAACAGCACCACATTTACACTGCAGGGCAGAGTCATTAATGAATCTCCACCTGAGCAGGTTTCACCAACCTGGGTCCGGAGTCTATTTAAAGACTTCCAGGTCAGCCATGGCCACTCATGTCCAGGTGGGAGATTTTCAGCAGGTGGAACGAATGGGTTAAGTAAGGATGCACTACCTCGCCACAGCTTTAGTCTTTCCGTAGGTAATATATTTATTTATTTATTTAGGATCTCCAACAAAGGATGTACTCAAACACTAGATAAATAACCGACGACAAAGTATCACGTAGGTGTACTCCTTCACTTACAGGAGACCACAGCATGCTTAATAAAATTTATAACTAAGCTAACAAAGATATAGTAGCATTTAAAAATTAAAATCAAAACAAATTAAGGGAATAAAATAAAATTAAAAATAACAATGTCACAGTAGCAATTAAAAATCAAAACAATTGGTAATAAAATTAAAATATTAAAATTAAAAAAGTCATAGTAGCAATTAAAAAAAAAATCAAAACACATAATAATATTGGAAAAATAAAATTAAAATAGTAATTAACAAATAGTATATAATTCTTTTAGGCATTTTTTATAAGTTGAGAGAGATTTACAGATGTCAAGATTGGTGGTCTTAGCTAGTGTGTTATATTGCCTACAAAGTCTTGGCACATTTCGATATAAGGAGGAGCTCGTGGCCAAATAATAGCAACCGCTCGGGTCGATCTTCAAGTTAAACCACGCTTGCCTAGGCTGGTCCGTGAATGGTTGACCACCCACCCACCACCCATTTTCTGGGAGATCTGCACTCGTATACACACAAACGCTTCGATTCGGCAAGTCGTATGTCTATCTCACTCGCTTTTGTAATAACAAAAAAGGATAGACAAACTCAAATTCAAAGCATTTATTTCAATTACACCATCACAGGCACTTTTGAATGTCAAAAAAAAAAAACAAAAAGAACGAAGCTACAGTCACAGTCACAAGGCATAATAACTTGTGAAAGTACTGTAGTTGCACATGTCAAAGCGTAGATCTCTATGGAGAAGAATGGGCAAGATACTCCATGGACACTCTTAACTCCATAGACATACTATTTCTCGATTCGAAATACACGGGCTGTTGCAGCCGCCAAGCAGTGTTGCTGTAAAATAATCTTACTTTACGCTAGTTTAAATTGTAAGTAAGCAATATTTTATTTGTTTAAACATGGTTTACATATATTGCATGCAAGATAACAATAAGAAACAGAAAGGTCTAACATGTTCAGCCGCATATCGTGGCGTACAAATTGGTAGGAAGAGATGGTGCATATACCGTTAACATTCATCAAAATTAACATTATATAAATGATGTAGGTACGTATTCAAACATCATTATTAATCAAAGATTAGGTATTACAAATCAGCAAGCATATTGTCAGATAAAATTAAATGTCAAAGTAGTTATTAAATAAATAAGTCAATAAAAATATCAGCCCATGGCTTAATTGCCAAGAGCCTCGACCAATACCTGAGGAGGCTCTCGTTAGGCAAGCTGGATCAAGGGCTTGATTCAGAAAGCGGTACTCCTGGACACGGCTCGAATTGTTAGGAGGTTCCTCTCTCTGGAGCCCTGACCGCCGGTAGCTTGGACCCTGTTCCCGATACCGGTGGGCTACAATTTTTATTTACAGTTTTACAGTTTTTTATATTGTTTTTTTTTTCTAAGGAGTATTTAAAAATGTTAATAATTTAAAAAAATATAAATAAAGGATATCTGAATACTTAACTATCATTAAAATTTAAATGTTTTTACAAAAAAATTACAGTGTTTATTACAGTTGATAGTTGTTTAAGCAAAAATAATATCAATAGGGAACAGCGAGTAAAATGGAATAATATATTTTCTTTGTTTCTTTTTAGGACTTTAAGGAGAAGACTAAAGGGAGCTGGATTTAAACGCATGGAAATGAAAGCCTATGCACCCATGAAAGCGGGCCGGAGCCATAAGTAATTATACAACATTAGTTTTAGTATATGCGAAACCTGAAACACGTGTCTAGTATTTTTATGTAAAGAATCTATGTACAAAATTTCAAAACTGTATCATGGAAAATCACAAAGTTATAAGCTTGTTCTGTTACCTGGTTCATCATCATCTTCATTTCAGCCGAATGACGTCCACTGCTGGACATAGGCAGCTGGCATGCCTATGGCTTTAAGTCCGCCTCTGTACTTTTGTGCTTGAAGTGTTAAATAAATAAATAAATAGGCCTCCCCCAAGTGTCGCCACATTGACTGGTCCCGTGCGACTCGCATCCAGCTGGTTACCTTGTTGTCTGCACAAAAATATGGTAACCACGCGGCGCAGCCGCGCGTTCGTTTCCAGCGTCGTCTTGAGCTCATTGATTATAATAATTTGGCAGTAGGTACCTAAATGATTGCGCAAGGTACTTAGTGTCGCTCGGTGTCCAACTTGTAAACTTTTTTGAACATTTCTTGGACAAAAAATAATATGGTTTAAAAATTATTGGAATCGATTCAGTTACTTATTCTGAACAAACTATATTCAGGTTTCGCATATACTAAAAATAATGTTGTATAACAATTTTCTTCTTTATTCTTTCTGTTAATAATTTAAGACACATCGTGATACCCACCGACTGGGTAGTGGAGGTCAGATAGGCAGTCGCTCCATGTAAAATGCTGGTATTCAGCTGCATCCTGTTAGTCTGGAAGCCGACCCCAAAATAGTTGGAGCTGGCTAGGCAGATGAAGAGATAGCAATACCCTTCACAACTGCGCAGTTTTGCTAGCTAATTTAATTTAAGCCCGTATTGTCCCTGCTCCAAGGGGTACCAGACCTGAGTATTTGATATTAATTTCAGCTTGATACCTCCACGCGTTCCTGAGAAAAAGGGTCTTGACACAGTGGACGTCTTTCGGCTTAAATGATGATGATGATGAAGGGCAAGAGAATGATGATGATGCTAGGCTGAAATGACAGAACGCCACCTACTACGACCCTGACATACCCCTTTCGCCTCGTCCACGTTCATACATCTGGTCATACACGTACGCAGGTTGCGAGTACTACGCACCTGACCTGAACAGCTTGTTTAGGTAGCGATACCCGTCACCCATCAGTTTTGTTGGCTAACTTTAGTTTTCTTTAAAACTAGCTGCTGCCCACGACCTTCGTTCACGTGAAATTAGGGGGTGTCCATTAACTTATTGACCGCCACGGAAGTCTATGGGCGACAAACAGTACCGAAAGGTCAATTTTTGTAAAGGATAAGCCGGAGTACATATCTTTAATGTGATTATATTATTTGTCTATAGAACTGACTGCCATTTTTCAAAGGGAAGCCGGTAGGAATCGAGTTCTATGGAACCTTCGCCACTGGCGTCAAATCAAAAAGTGCTCAACAAATTTTCGGTATTGATCTGGCGGTCAAAAGGATCAAAAATCACCAATATTACGTGAGGTAATTTTGGTGATTTTTGATCCCCCCCTCCCCCCTTGGTGAGATGACGCGAGATTTAACTTCCCCCCCCCCCTCTATTCTCACGCGAGATTTATCAACATGCGTAATTAAGTGTAAATACGTTAGTCTGTGCTTGATTGCGTTGGATTTATTTAAAAGACAATTTCATTTTCATTGAATATTTATTATTTAATATTGTTGTGTATGATTTAGCCATATTTTAGTGGAGGGACATGTTACTTAGTTTTTTTTTATATAATTAATTAGTTACTTAGTTTTCACGCATTTTTCACTGTTTCTTGCGAGGAAAAACAATTTCGTGGTATTTACTGAGACCCCTCCTCTCTCCCTCGTGAGATTGGGTGAGTTTCGGCTCGACGATCTCCCCACCCTAAACGCCTCACGATTAATGAACACCCCGTTATTAAAAAAAATATTACTTACCTTTTTGAATAGAATTTCAAAGGTTTTAAATTTTTTGCACATAATTAGTTTTCTAAAATAAAAGAAGCCTAAGTTAGACCTTATAACATCAGCTATCTGCCAGTAAAAGTCACGTCAGACTCGGTCCAGCCGTTGCGGAGATTAGCTTAAACAAACAGACAGACAATAAATTTTTAAAGAAATGTGTTTTTGTTATAAGTGCAGGAACAAGCTGTTATTTTGAGAGCAGCGGTGGCCCAGTGGTTACGGCCCCGGCTTACGAACAGTAAGTCGTGGGTTCGAACCCAGGCAGGCGCATTACTTTGTGTAATTTATTTCATCACCACTGCTCTCAAAACGGTGAAGGAAAACATCGTGAGGAAACCGGCATGTCCTAGAACCAAAAATTAGACGACATGTGACATCTACCAAACCGCACTGGGCCCGCGTGGTGGATTATAGCCCACTCCCTCTCATAGAGAGGAGGCCTGTGTCCCAGCAGTGGGAACATTATAGGCTGATTATGCTGTTATTTTGATATTACAAACAAACAGTTCAATTTTTTTTGTTTGTATAGATATTTTTTTTATATGTACAGGGTCGACGAGGAACTAAAACAACAAATAATATCGATGAAACGGAAAGGCGTTTCAGTTACTTACATTGCAAACCAGTTCCGTGTGCCGGTGAGTATCTGTACAGGGTGTAAACGGACCCTTCACGAAGCCGTCAACCAAGCATTCTGTACATCAAACTAAGTAACCATACGCAAAAATTATTGCGCTGGGAAACGACTTTTTTTATGGGGTGAAAAATCACGTTTTAAGGTAGGACTCAATGGAACGCACTCAAAGTATTGTGCTGATGGATGGATTCAATAGTACCCTGGTCGTGGAAGTGTTTAAAGTAAAAATCTTACATTATAAACATGTATTTGAAAAAAAAACTTGTGAAAAAGTTGGAACTTTGACCCCCAATATCTCCGTAACTTGAAGGTTCCCAGGTATGGTCTAGAACAAAAAAATATTGCAATGACGGGGAGAACAAGTGCCTGTCGGCTTCGTTAATGGTCTGTTTACACCCTTTATTTAACTATTCTCTATATGTAGGTCTAGTGGTCGCAAGCGCGACTGCTGAGCATGTGGTCTTAGGTTCGATTCCCAGGCCGGACAAAGTGTTCGAAAAGAAGAAAGTCCCATGTAATAGGGGTCTATTGCAGTCAACCAGGCACAAATCCAGACTCCGTGGCTGCTACTGAGACATTTCTGATGGAAAAACTCGATACCAATTTGCCCGACCAAGGAATAGAACCGAGGACCGCATGCTCAGCAATCGCGATTGCGATTACTAGACAAACGAAGCAGTAAAAACGATAAAACGTTTTGCTAATTTTATTTTTCTTTTAAATCTTACCTACTGCAAATTAGAGTATTTTTTTATGGCATGTGTTTAATGCGGCGACAAACTAATCTGATTTAGGGTTTTAAAAATAACTAAAATGGGTAGCAAAAATAATAGGTTGGCAGCTACAATTAACCACTCGATTGTAGATAAGGTGTAGTCGACGTAGCCCCGCTGCGCGGGGCTCCTGTTTCTGTTTGCAGGGTTTAAAGTAACCTAACACGAAGAGGATTCCGGGGTCTTAGTTCGCTCACTAGACCCCGCCATCCCCTTCGAACCTAACCTCTCCGAGTAGGGGTGCCACAAGTCTCTCTCAGGTTTCGCTCGCTCTTGCTGCCTATATTCTCCTTGCCGCAATGACCGGATAAATATTTACTTACTTGGTACAATAGTCGCCCATTCAGTATATAGGTCGCCAATATTTTTTTTTATTCGCCTGATTAATAATTTCCCTTTTTTATTATTTCAGCGTACGACTATATACCAATGGTGGCGGCGATGGTGTGAGGAAAATGACATAAAAACAACAAGCGACAACAACACAAGCACCTCGACTGAACAAGAGCAGAGCTGCATAGAAGGGTCGAACGTTGAGATGAGTTCACCAGCACCGGAAATACTATCCTCAAAGAAATCTAAATGGAAGAAATTGTCCGATGTGGGATGTGTACCTTAAAATTCAAGATTACTACATCATCATCATTTCAGCCGAAAGACGTCCACTGCTGGACAAAGGCCTCCCCCAAGTGTCGCCACATTGACCGGTCCCGTGCGACTCACATCCAGCGGATCCCTGCAACCTTCACCAGGTCATCGGTCCACCTAGTAGGAGGCCTTCCAACGCAACGTCTTCCGATTCGCGGTCGCCTCTCCAGAACTTTTCTAAGATTACTACAATAAATGTTATTTTAAATATAAATCGTTGTTTTAAATTTTTAACATACCTATGAGAATCGGCAAAGGCAACCCCTTTCTCCTTCCAAACCTCTCTGTCCTGTGCGATATCAGGCCATGGTCGCCCCGCAAACGAGATCAGATCGTCACACCACCTTCGCCGCAAAAAAAAGAAGAAAGGAGAAAGGGGAGGTCTTTGCCCAGCAGTGGGACACTCAAACAGGCTAAAAAAAAAAATTAAAAAAAAATGAGAATCGGAGTTACGGATAAAAGATGGTTACAAATTATTACAAATTGGTATCCGATAAGCAAAAAAGGAAGGGTACACAGATCATTTAAAAGATGGAGTGACGACATCTTACTAACAGCTGGATACTTATGGCACAGACTGGAAAGACAGAGTCAGCTGGAACGGTTTGGAGGAGGCGGTTTGGAAAAAGGGGGCAGCCCCCTTTTTAACCTATACGTTACTTTTTAATCCCGGTAGTACGTTCCCGTCGGTTATTTTTCTAAATCTACGCGGGCAAAAGCTAGTGAAATATAAGCTATCAAAGTAGTAGAGTAATTAAGATATAGATGTTTACAGATGCTTCGGGAAGTACCTGTGTCGCATAAGCAGGGAGCCGGACGCCCGGTGTCATCACTGCGTCCACTGTCTGGAGGACACGGCGCAGCATACGCTGGCCGATGTGTCACGTGAGATGAGCAGCACCGTGCCCTCGTTACAGAGGTAGGAGGAGACCTGTCGCTGCCGACCTTTGTTCGATCGATGGTCGGCAGCGCAGAGTCCTGGGATACGGTGATGTCGTTCTGCGACACCGTCACGTCGCAGAAGAATGCTGCGGAAGGAGAGAGGGAGATGCACCGGGCGTCGGCAGAGGACGGACAACGCCCTCTTCCGACCCCACTAAACAGGTATAGGGGCGACGGGTTCGGTTTTACGGGACACCCGTCGCCCCCCATCACACGACCCGAGAAGACGGTGCGTAGTGTTCCACGCGCGCCTCTCTTAGACGTAACGGTAACGATGGGAAGAGACCTGTCGACCTGTGAGTACTAGTTACCAATTTAGGCTTTGTCTAAAGTAAGTATATACATATTGTATGTAAAGTATTACTATTGTTTTGACAGCTGCATAAATATTTACACAATTTTTCGTGTTCACATACTTATGTAAACCTTACATTAGTGCTAGTCTTGATTTAAATCATTTGGGTAGATGGAGTACCGGGTTCTGCCATGCAGGGACCGTCGGCGTCCTGCATATCAACAGAAGCAGGAGACATTGTCTCTTCAACAAATACCACTCCGTGGATCTTATAGCGCGTGGCCATACTATCTTGAAGTTATTATACCATAAACAAGAGTCGTTGCGATATCCATTTGTAATTAAAATCATTGTGAATTGTTATTAAATATACAATTCATTTATAGTTACTTGACAGATATTCCGTACAGTAAAACTTATAGAAATACTCATTATAGATAATTTGTTTGCCACTTTAAATTTTCTACCATGGCGTTCGGATCTGTGAATTGACCGTTCTTCGGTTCAAAAGCCAGAGAGTCGAAAAAGAGTTCTAATCTATTCCGTTTCAATTCGATTGTTTATGACTAACCTGAAACCTCCCTCAGTCTACTGTACGTCTGTTGAGGACACAGCCTTCGGCTACCCCATATCTTGAAATAAGTAGCAGTAATTCTTATAGGTATTTTTAAAATGAAACAACGTTTTACACTTAAAATAACATTTATTGTAGTATTTATTTTAGTTCCATATTTACAAAAGTTTTTAGAGCATTTTCGTAACATTAAATTCGTAAGAACATTTGTACATAGGTACAAGGATTTTTTGATGTGGCGCCAAAATCGCGACGCCATCTTGTATTTTCAATACAATTTGACAATTGTTTACCAAAAACGCGGGAGGCGCGAAATGGTGATGTAAAATTTAAGTAAAAAGCAAAAAATGCTTAGGGTTTGGAAATTCAAAAGAAAACCAAACAAAATAAATAGATCGAAGTTTTCATGAACATCAAACGCGTGGAACATCCCTATTATCCACAGCTTGCGGGCGTACGATACGCCCAGCGTACCGTACTATACTGTACAGGTCAATTCTTAGCAATCACCATATAATCTTGAATTTTAAGGTACGTATTTTACATCGGGCAATTTCTGCCATAGAGATTTTTGTGCGGATAGTATTGCTGGTGCCGGCAAACTCTTCTCGATGTTCGCACCTCCTGTGCAACTCTGCTCTTGTTCAGTCGACGTGTGGAGGCTTATGTTGTTGTCGCTTGTTATTTTTATGTTATTATCTTTGCACCATCGCTGGCACCATTGGTATATCGTAGTACGCTGAAAACAAAAACAAAATGAACTTTACTAATAATTATAAAGGGTGTAAATAGACCCTTAACGAAGCCGAAAGGCAATTGTTCTCCCAGTCTTTGTGATATATTTTTTGTTCTGGACCATACCTGGGAACCTCCTAGTTACGGAGATATTGGAGGTCAAAGTTTCAACTTTATCATAAGTTATTTTTTAAATACTAGTTTCTAATATTATGACTTTCCTTTAAGTACCTTGCTGACCTGTTTACTATTCATTGCATCCATCAGCACAATATTTTGAGTGCGTAACATTGACTTTTACAGAAAAATTAGATTTTTCACCCCAAAAAAAAAAAGTCTTTTCCCAGCCATATTTTCTGCGTAGTTTGATAAAATAATGCTTGGTTAACGGCTTCGTGAAGGGTCCATTTACACCTTGTATAAGATTTATTTTGTTATTTTACAGTTTCCTTTTTTGATACTCACCGGAACTCGAAATTGGTTCGCAATGTCGGTGACTGAAACGCCATTTAGTTTCATCGATATTATTTGTTGTTTCAGTTCTTCATCGACCCTGTGGACGGAAAAAAAGATATGAATATTATATGGACATTTTATTCTTCGTCTTAGCGTGTCGACAATCTATTTAAATTGTGTCAGCCCAGAACTGAGCTACTAGTTTGGCGCTTTCGGTAGCGTCCATCAGTTCCTGTAGTGAACAAACAACAGGGCACGCAGGACACGATATTAAGTGCCCCGTCGTTTGTAGAACAGCACCACATTTACACTCCAGGGCAGAGTCATTAATGAATATGCACCTGAACAGGTTTTCATATTTATATATATATTTTTTTTATATTTTATTATAAAACTTAAGTTACAGACCGAGGAGAAGATGGCGGGACGTTTTAGGATAGTTTCTTCGCGAATTGGCGAGAAAAAGCACATCATCGAGATAAGTGGAAGGAATGGGGAGGCCTTTGCACAGGAGTGGGACAATACGGACTATCAAAAAAAAACTAGCTAGCAAAACTATACAGATGTGAAGGGCATTGTTATCTCATCATCTGCCTAGCCTTTTCCCAACTATGTTGGGGTCGGCTTCCAGTCTAACCGGATCCAGCTGAATACCAGTGTACATGGAGCGACTGCCTATCTGACCTCCACCACTCAGTCGCTGGGTATCACGATGTGTCTTAAGAGCGGTAACGTCCTACGGCATTTCATACAAACTTTCAAGTGACTTTTTTTCGAAGTGACTGAACCGATTTAAATGAAACTTCGTACGCATAAGCAGGATACATAAGTCCCAAAACTTGACTGAGAACATTTTCGTAAAATAGTGTTACAGCTAAATTCGACCGATTTCAGATTTTCCATAGAAACAGAAATTTCCAATTTTTTTTTTAAAAGACATTTCGAAAAAAATAATCACTTGTAAGTTTGTATGAAATGCCTTAAGACGTTAACGCTCTTAAATTATTAACAGGAAGAATAAAGAAGAAAATTGTTATATAATTACTTTTGACTCCGGCCCGCTTTCACGGGTACATAGGCTTTCCTCTCCATGTGTTTAAATCCTGCTCCCTTCAGTCTTCTCCTTAAACACCTAGGAAAAGAAAAATCATTTCATTCATTCATTTTTTTGTTTGTTTTTAAATTCATGATATTTGCACTAAAACAAAAATCAACTCAACGTAAAGTAAGATTGTTTCAGAATGAAAATTAACTTCGAACTTAAAAACATATCTCCCAGAAAAAGTATGCGCTTCGGCAATCGTCTATCTTCGGAAATATGACCGCACGGTGATTAAATCGAATATGAAGCAGCTGTTACAACTAGGGCTAGTAAATTCAAGATTAACATCTTGATGCAATTCTAAAAATAAAACAATTATTTTGACTAGAATATGATAAGGAGTGAAAAAGGATAGACATACGATTTGCCAAATCGAAATCGAATCAAAGCGTTTGTGAGAATACGGGTGCAGATCTCCCAGAAAAAGTATGCGCTTCGGCAATCGTCGTCTATCTTCGGAAATATGACCGCACGATGACTAAATCGAATATGAAGCAGCTGTTACAACTAGGGCTAGTAAATTCAAGATTAACATCTCCATGCAATTTAAAAAAAAGCAATTCTTTTGAGTAAAAGATGATAAAGTGTAAGTAACCTAAAAATCCAAAGATGTACGAAGAATGCCGAAATTGGAAATCGCGTTCCTGAACTCAAACGGACTTGGGCAGGACACCTAGCAAGGCGCGGTGATGGCAGGTGGAGTAAAGCTGTGACCAAGTGTCGCCCCAGGAATGGTAAGGGAAGTGCTGGTCGTCTGGCGTCGAGAGATATGCAGATGACATTGTCGTAAAACCCGGATGAGAATGGTACAGCAACTTCCCTGATCTGGGGAGTCGAACTCAAGAACTCATGCGCAGAAGTCGCGCTTTCGACAACTAGACCAACGAGACAGTCTTCAAAATGAATATGTATACTTACTACGTCATGAAGAAAGCTTTGAGTATGAATGATAAGAGTAGAAGAAGACCAAAGAAACGATGGATGGACTGTGTAAAGGATGATATGGCAAGAAAGGAGGTGTCTGATGAGATGACGAGTAAAGGATGATTTCCAGCAAACGGCTCACATCGTATAGGATAGGAACGGATTTTACAATCTTTAAACGATATTAAATCGTGTACACAGTTTTTAAAGTCAATATTACTAAGCCGCGCATAGCAGCTTGACCGCAGGAGTCACACGCGATCGTAGCCGAAAGTATGACGCGACGCGCGATCGGCTCCGTTCCCCAGTCTTCGTATCATTGCAACTATTTGACTAGACGCAGAAACGGATACGTTCGCAAGCAACGGTACGGAGCCGGTCGTATACGTCGACATCCTGCCGGATGCGATCGGCTGTCGCCGTATTCGTTTGTGTCCTTTCTGATCCGCTCGCTTCGAGCCGTTTCGTGGCAATTATCCTTATTAGAGAAGTAAGGAAGAAGAAGACATGGTGCGACGACCCCAAATGAATTGGGATAAGAGAAAGAAAAAGAAAAGAAAGAAAGAAAATATATTTATTTGCCGCAGGGACATGACGTGCATCACACAAAATTACAAAAAAAAATAAAAAATAAACACAAATAAAACAATAAACTATAAATTCAACAGGACGGAACAAAAAAAGAAAAAAATTAACAGCTTGCACGTCGTGACTGCGACAAGCAGAAGAGCAGGAGGATGATGACGACGCTAGGCTGAAATGACAGTACGCCACCTACTAAGACCCTGACATACTCCTTTCGCGTCGTCCACATTCATACATCCGGTCATACACGTAGGCAGGTTGAATTGAAATAAGGGCAGGAGGATGATGAGGATGACTTACTCTGGAGATATCCCAAGTTCCATAGCCAGGGATGGAGTATGGACCGTTTGTTCTTGCATCACCCTCTCTATCAGGAGTTGGTCTTCTTCCGGAGTGGTCTTCCTTTTCCGCCCGGTCCCTTTAAGGTTCTGCATGTGACCTTCATTGCACCAGCGATCCCACCACTTGCGAACTGTGATTCGCTAAAAAATACATGAATAGTATGGTCATTCATCATCTGCATAGCCTTTTCCCAACTATGTTGGGGTCGGCTTATAGTCTAACTGGATGCAGCTGAATACCAGTATTTTACATGGAGCGACTGCCTTTTTGACCTCCACTACCCAGTTAGTACTAGTTAATACGATACCCCTTGGTAAGACTGGTTGTCAGACATTTCGGGCCACTGACTACCTATAACGAAAGTCAAAGATCTACAAATGACAGCCGGGACCAACGGCTTAACATGCTTTCCGAGGCACGGAGGAAACTAGATACGTGAGGGCTGGTCACCCATCCCCAGATCAACCTAGGTAAGCACGGCTTAACCTAAAGATCGATCCGAGCGGCTGTTATTATTTAGCGTCGGGATCCTCCTAGTACGTATAAATAAGCTAAAAAAAAACCTTGAAATGCATACATACACTACTGATGCCTTTAAGGTAGTATCTACAGAACGCCACCAGCTACGATCCTGACATACTCCTTTTGCCTCGTCCACGTTCATACATCTGGTCATACACGCACGCCGGTTGCGAGTACTACGCATCTGACGTAGTCTTTCTGAAGAACCTCACCAATAAGGTCTGTGTATGTCCTTCTAGGGCGTCCCCTCCCGGCGTTACCACTCACATCTGCTTTGTAACTACCTTTTGTTAGGTATTTTCACTCACATTCTGAACATAACCAAATCATCATCATTGAAATATAAAAGAAAAACTTTTTTGCAAAAAAAAAAACCGACTTCCAAAAAAACACTGAAAAAGTCTGAAATAAGAGATAGATAGACAGTAGTGTGAGTGTGTAGTGAGTGTGTGTGTGTGTGTAGTGAGTGTGTGTGTGTGTGTGTAGTGTGAGTGTAGTGTGTGTGTCTGTGTGTGTGTGTGTGTGTCTGTCTGTATTGTAGTGATAGTCTGTAGTCTGTATTTTTGCTTTCGGAAGTCGGTGACTTTGTTTGTTTCATTGTCTTTTTTGCCGGCTTCATCTCTCCCACCGTGAGGTGAGCTGGGTGCCTTTTTACCCGACTACGGTGAAAACAAAAGGAGGGTTATGTGTCCGCTTTATTTCATACTAGCTTCGCCCGCATGGAGCTCGATAATGGTCCCACGGGATCGTACAACCGGGATAAAAAGTATCATATGTGTTACTCCAGGTTATCAACTATCTGTATGCTAAATTTGATTTAATTTTTTTCAGTAGAAAGTGAAAGAGTAACAAACATCCATCCATCCATCCTCACAAACCTTCGCATTTATAATATACTAGCGACCCGCCCCGGCTTCGCACGGGTGCAATTTATACATATAAACCTACCTCTTGAATCACTCTATCTGTTAAAAAAAACTGCATCAAAATCCGTTGCGTAGTTTTAAAGATCTAAGCATACATAGGGACAGACAGCGGGAAGCGACTTTGTTTTATACTATGTAGTGAAGTAGTACTTACTGAAGTATCTAAAAGATATGCTATCCGGCTGTTGGTTATTCCTTCTTGCTTCAGTGCTATTATCCGCTGTTTTAAATCGTCATGCCTCGCTTTTTGCTGGCTGAAATAAAATACATCATAATTTAAGCATAGTAAGTATATTTATTAGTTTTTTTTTTTTAGGCAGTTGCTTGGAGTCAAATACTGGTATTCAGGGTTCGTTCCCACTAGTTCTACGTTTTGAGGTGGTACAAAATCGTAGAACTAGTGGGACCAAAAATTCACATTTATTCTACTGTTCTATTACACAAAGCAGTGATAGCTTAGTGGTGTGACCGTCGGACTGCCAAGTCATAGGTCTCGAGTTCGAACCCAAGACACGTACCTCTGTTTTTCGGACACATGTGCTTATTGTATAATTATCACTTGCTTCGGTGAAGGAAAACATCGTGAGGAAACCAGCAGGCCTGAGAGATATTTTTCGACGGCATGTGAAGCCAAGTCAGAGGCCCTTGGGCGGCATAGAAACTCTGACACCAGGTTAGGCACTAACCACACGATAAAGAAAGAATTACACAATTCTACTATAGAAGTAATGGGGTTTTTGTTCTCACTTGTACTACGTTTGGGCGTAGTTTGTACATTCACATTGTGAAAAACTCGTACTTATGCAAATTTACCCCGCTTTGGATTTGCTAATAGTATGTTGGTGCTAATAGGCATTTCGATACATGTTATTGGAGATCACCTTTTAAGCAAGGGATTGCTTGTATTAGGAGACCCCGCACTTCCACTTGTCATTAAATAGGTAATTGAAATGTAGACAATTATACAAACAGCTCTGCAGATAAATGAGCGTAATGTAGAAAAAGGCCAGATCGCGCATGTTCGTGTGGTATGTGTATAATGAGTGAGTGTGTGGGTGAGTGTGGGTGTGAGTGTGAAAGTGAGGTTGTGTGGTGTTTGAGATAATGAATAATAGCTAATAGCCTCAGGTACCGTGAGTTTATACTCGAAGATTACGTAGTAAGAAATTGGCAAGGGCAAGTAGGAGATGAGAAACAAGTATAGTCAAGTACCAAGAGGCCAGAATCATTAAGGAGGTATTGTTTATTGTTAATAGGAATCTCACAATCAATCCATAAACATCTCGATAATCATGCAGCAGCCAACAAAACTTCTTCATGATTCTGGCCTCCTGGTTATTTGTGTGACTTTAATATCCTTTTAAGGCTAGTAAAGTCACACAGGCGAGATTGGCAGACGACATAGTTGCCATCGGGGGGAAAATCTGGATGAGGCTGGCACAGGACCGTGGGGATTGGCACGAGAAAAGAGAGGCCTATACCCAGCAGTGGGTGAGTTCGGGCTGTGGATGATGATGATGAAAGTCGTCACACGTCTTGGTACTTGACTATACTTGTTTCTCATCTCCTATGAGAATGAATATTTAAAAAACGGTTTCTTTGGGAAAGTTGTTTGTTATCATGAGCACAATCACGTGTTTAAGTATCGGTCACTAATTACCAGTCACCCTCAAAACGCCGAACGAAGTCAGTCTGCAAATGCTACTTACTTAATTATCGGCTCCGTGTTCGCATATCTTTCAGGCTTTTTCATGAGTATGTGTTCCATTCCAGCTTCATGTAATCTTAGTCGCACTATTTCAGAGCAAGCCCCCATTTCCTTACCAGGTTCAGCCGGCATGAATTGATAATTCTGTATAGTATCACTTTCCTCGTAGTCTGCTGTGGTAGATTTCCTGTATGTATAACCGTTTTTGCGATAGCGGCTCCACCAACGGTCAACGCATTTTACCTGAGAAATGAAAAAAAAAACAATTTATGCAATAGTATTGGAGGGGCCTGGAAACGTCCGGGTGTTTCCATTGTCAAGATCGTCTGGAGGACACAGTGGAGCACACTGTGGAGGTCTGCTCCGCTTGGGCAGAGCACCGCCGTGTCCTCCTAGCGGTGATTGGCTGCGGCGATCTTTCGCGTCCGGCCCTGGTTCAAGCCATGGTCCGGAGCGAGAGGGAATGGGAAGCCGTCACCTTCTTCTGCGAAGCAGTCATGCTAGTGAAGGAGGTGGCGGGACGTGAAAGGGAAAGAGCCTCACGTCCCAGCCGCCGCGGGAGACGCCCCGGGCGTCGGGGGTCTCGTGGTGGCTCCCGGCCACCGTAGGCGCGGGCCTGTTGACGGTGAGTAATGGGCTAGCTCGCCGTCCGGCCGTCTTATAACGACAGGCCGTTCGTGTTCCACGCGCGCCTCAAAGAGATGTCAGCAACAATGAAGGAGTCCGCAACGGCCGATGCCTGCCAGGGCTGCGGGACTGTTCGAAAGAGATACCGCAGCCCTGGAACAGAAAGGGCAAAGAAGGAACATGGATGGGTTTTAGTCAGTAGAAGTCTGACACTCTGTTCCGCTCTGCCCAGAGCGGGGGAGGGGGGGTCATTTGATGATATTCCACAAGAAAAAAGAAAAAAAAGGGTGCGAGCCTGAAGGCACCTAAGAAGCCGATTCCCGCCGGCTTCCCTGCGGGAACAACGTTCTCTACGTAGTGTCTAGTTGTCTACTGTAGTGAGGGTGGATTCTCTCCGCGGCTATTTGCTTCAGGGATTAGTTATGCAAGCATTCGTTGCTCGAGAATAGTAAAGAGCGCGACTTTTGGTATCGGAGTGTTAGAAACCTTCCTAACACTAAACTTAATAGCGTTAACGTCTTACGGCATTTCATACAAACTTTCAAGTGATTTTTTTCTCGAAATTACTGAACCGATTTTAATAAAACTTCGTACGCATAAGCAGAATACATAAGTCTAAAAACTTGACAGAGAACATTTTCGTAAAATAGTGTTACAGCGAAATTAGACCGATTTATTATTATTTAACTAGAATACTAAAAACTACTAAAAATAATGTTGCATATGGAAGTAAATGAAAAAGTTAGATTTCTAGTAAAATTGAAAATATAAACGGATTTTATTTTAGATTACACTTACGTCGTCGTTTTAGATTACATTTAATTCTCGAGCAATATTCTCTCTGACTTGAATGAACTTAGAGGGTTGCATTAAATTTCAATGATTATAATTCTGTAACTACATACGTGTCACTTGCGCGATTCACATTTCATCAACATACAACCTGACACTGACTGCAAATTGCAAAAAACGTAAGAAAATTGAATTTCGCGGCACCTTCAACCTTACGTAACCGATTGGCACAGCGGTATAACAGCTTGGCTCGTGAGTTATAGTGTCCATGTTCGATTCTTATTTCGGCTTAAAGATTTGATTAAATTTTAAAATTCTGAATGGAGCGCAGGATAATAGGTGTTAAAAGGACAGATCGCGTAAGAAACACTACCCTGCGCTGCATTACTCAAGTTGCAGATGTTGGACAAAAAACAGCCAAGCTGAAGTGGGAGTGGGCTGGCCACGTAGCACGAATGCGCCCGGAGAGACGGGCAACGATTGACTGGACACCTGTCGGAGGAAATCGCCGTCGAGGTAGACCGCGGCGAAGGTGGTGTGACGATCTGATCTCGTTTGCGGGGCGACCATGGCCTGATATCGCACAGGACAGAGAGGTTTGGAAGGAGAAAGGGGAGGCCTTTGCCCAGCAGTGGGACACTCAAACAGGCAAACAAAAAAAAAAAAAAAATTCGCCCACTTGGTATTTCAGTATTTTTGACTGACATCTTTAATTTGAATTTATTTTCGCTTGTTTAAATGCGGGTAGTATTTTTAAATACTAACCGATAATCCTGTTTCTCTGGAAATTGCGCGGACAGCGAGACCTTGTTTCTTCAGAGTAATGATGTTTTCTTTTATCCTATCAGTGAGCCTATAAAATTCAAATTAAATATATTAGTTTTATTGAGATGGACGGGTGGAGTAACAAGAATGGATAAAGAAAGGAATGAGTATACAGGATGTAAACAGACCCTTCACGAAGCTGTCAACCAAGCATTCTGTACATCAAACTAAGTAACTTTACGCAAAAATTATTGCTGGGAAACGATTTTTTTTTTGGGGTAAAAAAATCACGTTTTACGGTAGGACTCGATGCAAAACATTCAAATGAAAAAAGAAAGATTGAATAAAAATCGCAAAGATGGGGAGAACAAATGCCTTTCGGCTTCGTAAAGGGTTTATTTACACCCTTTATTATAAAAAGTTTAAATGTGGCGCTTATTACAGATAAAAATGTTGATGGATGGAGAGGGAGAGGAAGGTCAAAGAAGAGATGGATAGATTGTGTGAAGAAAGATAAGAGAGTGAATGATAGCGTGGCGGTTGACAGGGGACTGGAAAAAGATAAAGTGTTGCCCAAAACCTAGTAACATGGGGCAAGGGCAGGACGATGATGATGCCTGATTTATCTATGGTCAGATAGCTTTAATCAAAGATTTGTCATATTAACTGTCAATTTATTCTTTGGATAAAAGTTATCCGACTATTGTTATATCAGCCCTAAGTATGATGTAAGACCAACACATTCATCACTATTTTTATCGTCATCATTACTGGCAGCCTTGTTTTCACTGCTGGGTGTAGGCCTCCTCCCTTTTTAGTCATATTAAAATCAGGCCTCCATCTACACATTCAATACTGCACCCGTGGTACATCCATCATCATCATTCATCATCATTCTCTTGCCCTTATCCCAATTCATTTGGGGTCGGCGCAGCATGTCTTCTTCTTCCATACTTCTCTATTACTCGTCATCTCATCAGACACCTCCTTTCTTGCCATATCATTCTTTACACAGTCCATCCATCGTTTCTTTGGTCTTCCTCTACTCATATACCCATCCACATTCATAATCAAAACTTTCCTCACTACATTTTCATCATTCCTCCGCATCACATACCACGACAACCGATTACCACACAACATCCATTCTTCATTTATAATTTCTTACCTTGTTCTCTTCGCCATAGCCCCAGCTTTACTGTTCATCTTTTTCTTCGCTTTATTGACAGGTTTCTCGTCTGCTGTACTCCGTGTGTCTCCGTCACTTGAGGACTCTTCCTCAAATGTAAGGATTACTTCATCAAGCTTTGGTTTTTGTTCTTTTTCATCAACTAAAGTAACGTGACCATGGTCATTTGCTATCGGTAAATTAGTCGTTTTATATGCACTTATTATCTTTTTACTATTCATTTGTTCGTCGGTATTTCTTATTTCGTCTTCACTCGATTGTCTTAATGTAGGATCATGTTTTATATGTTGAATGTAGATGTCATTTTCAGCTATAGGATCAGATTCTACCTCAAATTTGACCGGAGCTACTATCCATGGCTCCTCCTGAAACTCCATCTCTATTTCTTCATCAGCAACTCTTGTTTTAGTTTTATTTTCTTTGACTGCCTCGTAATCCAGTAATATTTCTTTTTTCTTGTTTTCAGAAATATAATCTACGCTTTCAATACCAAATGTGAGCGTTAGAGATGATTTTAGAGTAAAGTGGTTTTCTTTCAATGTTGCGATGTCAGATTTGTTGATGTGTACGAGGTCTTTCAGCAGTGCATCGCTGAGCAGCGCTTTGTCTCTGAACGCGGCAGCCGCTTTGAGACGTGCAGCGCACTCCCAACAAATATGATGGAGTGTGCTCTCATTCTTGTGGCAAGCCTGGCGAATAGAAGCTATGGTCATAGCATTTGTCAATACAGATACTTAGTTAAACCGTGAAAAAGGGATGTCTACATTACTCCCGATTAAGCGATTCGGCAATCATCGTCTGTCTCCGGAAATACAATGATAATGCGATGTTGAGATCTAATATAAAATTGTCACAACATGGAAGTACTTGTATATTTTACATAGCCATGATTAGAGATTAATAGCTCGATGTAATTCCAAACTCCTTGACAGCTTAACTACTGAGTGTAAGGGACAGCCTTCCGCAAACTGACAGGGTGCATTCAGCTCCTTATTTTGAATCATATTCCACCGGAATTTTGGTCAGGAAAATTTTTATTTTTTATCGTCTTTTTTCAGTTAATATTCCTTTATTTCAATGTAAAATTACATTCTCTGTACGCACCACTCCATTCAATGTAAATAATACAGCTAAAATCAAAAAACCAACAATGAATGTTGAAATACTCTAACGAACGACGCGTGAAATCAGTTGTTCACTTCCTGTCTAGCAACAGAGTTCATCAAACTCGTCGTCCCGCTTACCGTTCGCTACGTGCATTTCGCCACGCTAACGCTACATTGCGTACGAGGAAAACGAATCAAATTTATTGGATTCCCATAACGTTCCTGAAATATTTTCTTGTACCGTTCATCTTAGTATGATATACTGAATTCACCCCATCAGTCTGCAGAGGGCTGTCCCTTACACCCTGTATAACAATGACTTACCAGTATTCCCGTGATATTTTGAAACATTTCGCTGAATTTTAAATTCTTCATATCATACATTTTGACATCCAAAGCTAAGCACACTCTGCACACCTAAAAAAATACGAAAATGGTTTACAGCACACAGAAAAACAGAAATAAATAAAATTGAGATGGTTTTTTTTTTTTTTGGAGCGCAGGCTGCAGTAATTGCTGGCCCATATAGTTGGGACTATATGGGCCAGCAATTGATGGGCAAAGGCCTCCCCAAGCAAAGGAAGTAATTAATTAAATTTCATTTTATCTACACAAATAAATAGAATAGAACTGAATGCTTAAGAAAGTATAATTACGCTACTTATAACAAAAAAACATGTTTATTATGTTTGTCTGTCTGTCGGTCTGTCTGTTTGTTCCGACTTATCTCCGAAACAGCTGGACCGATTTCGACGGGACTTTTACTGGCAGATAGCTGATATTATAAGGATGAGGGTTTCGTGAAAAAAAAAACTCTTAAAATGATAACAAAATTCATTTAAAATAGTTTTTTTTTTTAATTTTAATTACACGCGGACGAAGGTCGTGGACAACAGCTACTTTGAAATAAATGTTTTTTGTTCTGATGATCTTTAAAGGGAGACTGAAACACAGGTTACAGAGAAAGAGTTTATTGAAAGACATGATTATTTTACTTACTTTAAATTCATCCTGGTTAAAAGAAGCCATCTGAAAAAATAAAAATCCTGCACTGTAACTTAGTACATAATAGGGCTTTCAAATAACGGATTTATTCAATACCGGTATCTATACCGGGATTGGAAATTAATACCGTGATCACGGTATTTACTTCCAATACCGGTTATTAATACCGGTATTGAATGCAAGTTCAATTAGGACATTTAAAACCATTAAAATACGTGTTTTTATCTTCAAATCATTATTTATTGTCCTTATTTATTATAAATACCTTTTATACATAGCTCTATTATATAACAATCTGGTTTTGGTTCATTATTTATTTAGGTAGAACTAGGAATTAGGAACGTAATCAAAACTTTATCTAGTCTTTTTGCAGGAAGGCATTTCACATCGACTTTGTAAAGTACAATATCAAAAAAATATAAAGAGTATTTATTTATTTTATTATTTATTAAAACTTTATGCACATAATGTACAAAGGCGGACTTAATGCCATTGGCATTTTCTACCAGTCTACCTTAGTGTGATGCAGAGACAAAATAGTGGGTGCAATAGTACTGAAAATTTCCAATAATAAATATATACAACAATAGTTTTAGTATATGCGAAACCTGAAACACGTGACTTTTCAGCGGTTAGCCGTGTGACTCTGATCACCCACTGTTACACGGTACGATAGAAATGAGACAGAACGGCGTCACGTCAAAGGTTTCCCTTATTCCATGGTATATAAGCCTAACTAGCGGGTAGGTGTACCAAATACAGGGTGTAAACAGACCTTTTACGAAGCCGTCAACCAAGCATTCTGTACATCAAACTAAGTAGGTAACCCCTACGCAAAAATTATTACTGGGAAAAGATTGTTTTTTGGGTCTGAAATATCACGTTTTTCGGTAGGACCCGATGGAAAGCATTCAAAGCATTGTGCTGATGGATGGATAGAATAGTAAACAGGTCATTGAGGTAATTAAAGTAAACTTATAACCTTAAAAACTAATATTTAAAAAAAAACTTAGAACAAAAATTAGAACTTTGACCTCAAATATCTCCGTAACTCGGAGGTTCCCAGGTATAGTCCAGAACAAAAAAATGATAGCAATAACAGGGAGAACAAGTGCCTTTCGGTTTCGTTAAGGGTCTCTTTACACCCTGCCTAGCCCTTCCTGTACGACAGATATGATCTTACGTTATGTAAATGTCAACTCACCACTCTAGGAACAGCTCCACTCCTAACTCTTCGCTGATTTGGCCGGGTTTCGTCAAAATCTTCTGGTTTAAAATGATCGGAGCACACCACAAGCCACTTGCTTAGCCGGCAACCTGCGTCAGCTAAGATCTTTAACCACTCTGTACAGTGACCTGGATCTTTGGGCAACCTGAAGTATTTATTTATTTTATTATTTATTAAAACTTTATGCACAATGTACAAAGGCGGACTTAATGCCTTGGGGATTTTCAGTTTAAGTTTTAGTATATGCGAAACCTGAAACACGTGTCTAGTATTTTTATGTAAAGAATCTATGTACAAAATTTCAAAACTGTATCATGAAAAATCACAAAGTTATAAGCTTGTTCTGTTACCTGGTTTTCCGCACAAAAGCGTGGTCACCACGCAGCGCGCCCGCGTGCGGGTCTCCAGCGTCGTCTTCAGCTCATTGATAAACATAATTTGGCAGTAGGTATCTAAATTATTGCGATAGGTACTTAATGTCGCTCGGTGTCCAACTTGTAACTTTTTTTAAATATTTTTGGAACAAAATGTAGCATGGTTTAAAAATGATTGGAATCGATTCAGTTACTTATTATGAACAAACTAAATTCAGGTTTCGCATATACTAAAAACAATGTTGTATATATACAAACATACAAACAAAATATACAAAGTAAAGAGATACATAGATGAAGAAAAACAACAAATTAATTGTGGGACAAGTCTGCCACCTTTCTATGTAAGTATTCACAAGCTTTTACTTTGAATGTGAGCCGACTGGTGGCTGTCCTGTAGGCTAATTCACGTAACTAAAGAAGTGCAGTGGCAGTTAAGTTTCGATCAAAACAACGCTTTTCGTATTCTCTACCGCTGTCAGACACGCTCGCGTCAAGTTCGCGTCACGCGCGCGCAATAACGGCATTCTACAGTTCCGCGTCTTTGGCGCGTGCTTTGGAACGCAACATGATCGGTATTGTACTATTCGTTTGACGTCTCAAAATGACAGCAAAGCAGTTTCAATTCGATCAACGTGCAGTTTCGGTTACGCACAACATAAGTTCTTCATTATTTACTTTTGTTGGCATCAAATTGTATTTTTTGTAAATGTAAGTGTTTAAAATGGATTATTGTATGTAGACAAGTTAACTACAAGTCATTTTCAATGAAATAGAAATGTTTTTTTTATCCTTTTAGTGAATATGAGTGTCCAACTTGGTTTGAGAATTTTATCCCTCACTGCCGAAGTTGATGACCGAGAACGTCGTCAAGCCAGAAGAAGACAAAGGTTTTCTGTGGATCCATTCCGTAATTCAGAACGGGAATTCCAGAAAACCTATTGTCTGAGCAAGAATATGACACGTTAATTAATTAGGAAATTATCAACATGTATTCCGAAGGAGAGAAGGAAAGATGGTTTGAGTGTACAGGCAAAGGTTAGTCAAACCTGTTTATCTATAGTGATTTAATAAAGCTGAAGAGTTTGTATGTTTGAATGCGCTAATCTCTAGAAGTACCAGTCAATTCAACATTCCTTGAATATCATTAGATCATTATTTTAACATCACGCTGACTCTCAGAAGCCGAGTGAAACCGCAGGGTTCAACTAGTATTGAAATTAAATAATGCAAAATACTATAATATTATATTTGACACTAGGTAGTCTAAATAATTGGGTGACTTTCAGGTTCTCATAACACTAGCTTTCTTGGCCAGCGGATCTTATCAGACTCTGGTGGGCCAAAGCAGGTGGCATGGAGTATCACAGCCCACTGTGTCGAGAGCGATCCGGCAAGTCACAAAAGCCCTTAACAAAAGAAACTTATTTACTAACAATGTTAAGTTTCCCATGACAAGGGGAGCCCGAGATGAAATTAAAAGACGGTAAAATTTATATTTATGTACTTTTAGAGATATTGTTAGTATAATTATTTTTATCTTTTGAGCAAAATATCTGTTTTTTTTTCAGTTTTTATAGAAAGTTCAAGTTGCCAGGGGCAATTGGCTGTATTGATGGCACTCATGTTGCCATTATAAGACCCAGCCAACATGAAGAACTTTATTTCAATAGAAAAGGATATCATTCTCTGAATGTGATGATTGTATGTAACCTATTTACCTATAATTAATCAATCTTAATCTACTTTATTTAAAAAACAAACAATACTTAGGTACATAATAAATATTATGCTTTACTGTCAAAAAAAAAATATCTACTTTTGAAAATTATTGTTTTAGATATGTGATGCGGATCTTAACATTTTATGCATTGATCCCAGTAAACCTGGGGCATCCCATGATTCTTCAGTATGGCGTGATCACCCATTACAGCCCTATCTTAACCAAAAATATGATGAAGAGGAAATATTTTTGCTCGGTGAATGTCTTTCCTTAGTATATTAATTTATATAATTATGTTTATAATAAATATTATGAATAATTATTTTAATACTTATTATTCTTCCAGGTGACAGCGGTTATGCATTGAGGAAGACAATGATGACCCCAGTGTTAAACACAATACCAGGTTCCCCTGAAGAACATTAATATAAGCTGCAGGTCTCAGCCCGCAATACAGTGGAGAGATGCATTGGTGTCTTGAAAGCTCGATTCAGGTCTGTATTTGAGTAAAACTAGTTTTCCCTAAGTTTCCTTTTTGTAATTATACTCTTTCTTGAGGCCCATTTTTTTTAAATTGTATTGTTAGGTATTTATTATAGTTTCTAAATGTTTTTGTTTCAGGTGTTTATTAGCTGCACGCATGCTTCACTATGATCCTGTTTTTGCAGGCCAAATAGTGAATGCCTGTGCGGTATTGCACAATATAGCAAACAAGGCACGATTACCAGTACCACAACTGACACATCAAGAGCGTGCGCAAGAAGAGAGAATGCGTGTACGGCGTAGAGCTGCTGAGGAGGATGTGCGTATGGAGAGCCTGAATATTCTTGCTCAAAGCAATAGGCGGCCAAACAGAGACTTATTGGAAGGTCGGGCTGTCCAACAGGCTCTTATTAATCGCTTGTGGCTACATAGGGAATAAGGAGTCAGAATTCCACATAATACCCTTAATTATTTATTTTAAAATTATGTAAAAATTCTATATTATATATATAAAATCTGCTTGTTTCAATCATCACCATCGTCGTCTGAAGAAGCCAGCCGCCTCCGCCGTTTTGCCTAAAAATAAAATTACTTCAGTATAGGTTCTACTAAGATTATAAGCATAATAACAATAACATTATATAGTGTAAAGTCCAATAACATTATATAGTGTAAAGTCAAGTCAATGTGTGTGCAAATAAAAAAAAATGTTATTACCAAGGAACTATTAATATTTTCTAGTGCTTCTACTATGCGGCACTGTGCCTCTGCTGATTTATTTGCTGCATCAGCCATTTTACTCATGGCATCAGCCATCTTATTGTAGCCTTCAGCCACAAGCCTTTCTACTTCTATTCTGGACCTTTCTAAATTGGCCAGCGTATTTTGTGCCTGGTCCAGTTCTGAGGATGGAGGAGGCGCTGCAAAAAATAAGATATTAAAAATGTACCTGAAAATCAGTTAATAGGTAAAAAAATTACCTATAGATTTAATTTTAATTTTTCATTACATTATCGTGGATTATGTAATGTTATGTAATAATAATAAAGTGAAAATATGTACATTGTCTACGATGGCGATGTGGATTGTTGGTGCGACGCTCTCTAGTTGCACTAGTCTCTTGCTCACTGAAACAAAATAAAAATATTATGTTATGGATATCAGGCTGTTATTTATTTCCTAAATATGTAAAGTTACTATAATTACCTTTTTTCCGTGCCTGCATCAAGCAGAGCAGCAATTCTCTCATCCAAAGGGGATAAAGAAGTTGGTACACCTGACCCTCCACCTGTACCCCTTTGATTATGCCGAATCGGCTTTATGCGGTTGAGTAACCGGCACTTATAGTCGGTATACCACTAAAAATATTACAAATCTAGTTATTAACCCAAGTATAATGTACTGATATACATAGGTACAATATCGATAGAATCTAACAGACCTTGCTCCACTCTTTGGGAGTTCTCTGATGCCCGTCTGCCTCGGCATTTAATATATTAGCGCACTCTGACCAAAGGCGTGATGTGTGGGCACTCCCCTCTCTAGACCTTAGTCTGCCACGGGCGAGGTCCCTGTGGCTCTCCAAGTATTCCACCAGCAATTCAATTTGCCGCGCAGAAACGCGTTTGCGTGAAGCCATACCTACTTAAGAATCCTGAAAAGAAAACTTGTATGAGAGGAATTTAAACTGCTACTTCATCGTTTCTTTAACTACATCCTTAAATATCATTTTATTCATAATCATTTATTATTATAATATAATACATGCTTACCGTCAAAGTTTAATAAATCTTTTAAAGTTTTCAATTTGCACCTGTGATTAGCACTGAGTCTTGGATTTCAACTTTCGTGCCATTGGCGGGTTTCCTGTTATTTTGACAGGTTTGGTTTTATGGGGCAACTAGCTGTTGCCCGCGACTTTCGTCCGCGTGAAATTTTAGCCTATAACCTTCCTCGATAAATGGACTATCCAATTCTAAAAGAATTTTTCAAATCGAACCAGTAGTTCCTGAGATTAGCGCGTTCAAACAAACAAACTCTTCAGCTTTATAATATTAGTATAGATGATAGACCAATATTCAGCCTAATTTTAACAAAATATGTGGTTGATTGTGAATCAAAGCATAATTGTTTGTTTATATAGTAAGAAAAAGCACAAAAAACTGTACCGGGGTATTATTTTAATATTATAATAACGTCATATTCATTGAAATGTAATCGATTCTATTCGATTATTTAGTGAGTAATATTTTTTCTCTCATATGGCCACACCATAAGTAAGTTCGGTAGAGTTTGGTTGTCGTACAGTTGACGTGCAGTTCGCGCGCAGCTTACGCGCAGTTCAAAGATTACAAGAATACCGTTTATTACTCGAACTTGAACTTAACTGCAACTGCACTACAACTTCATCGGCGCGTCATAAAATTACGTGAATTAGCCCTCTCATATTCTGACAGAGCGCATTCCAAAGGAAAACCGCCTGCCAGTTATCTAGTGTTTTAATGATACTAACAACAACAATATTCTTATTTTAATAATTTAATACCTCCTCCTGGGAGATGCACTAGCACTTGTGTGACGGCACGATTGGCACAGTGGCTGAGCAATTTACTGCTGCGCTTCGTGTGACAGGTTCGATTCCCACACGGAACAAATATTTGTATGGCCTACAGGTAGTTGTTCCGGGTCTGGCTGTTTGTGTATGCGAATTTAAATGTTTGTAAACACACCCATGATACAGGAGAAATTCCTAGTGTGGGGCAGTTTATTAAAAAAAAAAAAAAAAACTTGTAAGTAACATTGGTTTATCACCTAGCACAAGAGTTAGAGAAGGTTTTGGATATTCTGACCTTTTTATGATTCTGATGTTCTTCATAAAGGGCAGCGTGTGTGTATGACCAGATATTGATATTATGATGTTGCTTTCTGACTATGTCTATAATTGTTGTCAAGTAGTTGTACTAAGTATGTTACTCTGTTATATGTGTTACCCTCCATTTGTAAATAATAAGTAGAAATGTTTGTTTATTATTAAAAACTTAAAACTTAATTTTAATATTGTATAATTATTGCTGTGCCCTAACAGGGTCCATAATTGTTCTTAGCTGTAAGCCTTTTTTTGTAACAACTTTTTAAACTTATGGAATGCAAAATAAAATGAATATGAACATGGACGGGGTGATAGGAGTGTGATAGGATTGTATCAGGCACCGTTGCATAGTTTCTGCCTACCCCTATAGGAAAGGCGTGAATGTATTTATGTTCTGTTATCTGTGTCAGGGTCCTCAAAGGAGGGAGGGATTCTTATAATCTAAATTACTTGCCTACAGCTGTTTAGGATTTGAATGGATAAGTACTTACTTGTGAAATGTGATTCCTTTGCTTTTATTTGTTTTCTTCAAGTCGTCATTAGTGCAATTCTGAACACAGCACCTCATGTTTTATTAAATTTAATGAATTTCAACATAGCAAAACGTAAACTTATACCCTCTAATATTTAAGAAATATGATAATGTATTTTTAATGCGTACGAATTACAAATAACCTCGCAGAATAAACTTTTCCTAATCAATATTTTTGTTTTCTTTTAACAAAATTGCTGTCAAACAATTATGCCCAATCGTGACACTGACAACAGCTCATGCAGCTTTGCCCGCCCGTCTTTGCCAGAATAACGGTTTTTTTTTTGTGAGTTGATCCCAATACAGGTTTATATGCCTATTTTTTATGTTCCTTGTCGTAACATTTGTAATGATTGCTGAGAGAAGACAATATTATAGCAAATTCCTCTATGTATTCAAAACTCAGTTTCAGTCACTATAGTAATTACTTGTTATAAATAAATAACAAGTAATTACTACAGTGACTGACACAATAAATACTGTGACTCGGATTTTTAATTTTAGTCCGTATTCGGACTAAAATTAAAAATCCGAGTGACATTGCTAAAAGATGCAGTTCCAATATGGCGGTAAAAATTTAAAAAATGAAATAAACATGGTGGCCGCTTGATGTTTGACAGCTTGTGTATATCTAAAAAATACACTAATAATCTAATATAAACAATATTACGATGCTTATAGACAGTAAATAAACGTTGGGTATTAATCACGTAATGTATTGGTACTATCACATACTACTCGAAAATCTGAGTCATGGAGACTTCGCTATGTTTACGTTTTTCAATTTAGCATTTCAATAAATATTTATCAAAGAGCATGAGGTGCTGTGTTCAATATTGTCCTAATGACACCAGAAGAAATAACAAAAGCAATGGAATCACATTTCATCTGTAAGTTACCATGAAATTCATGCTTAATTAAATCGATCACAACAAACAAATTAAAATACTTCTTCTGCTTGTCGGTAATTATTCATGCTATTACCGAGATTCATTCCTCTAACACTGGCTATAGCATAGCATATTCAACAACATCATCTTTGTAGCCTTTTCCTTACTATGTCACAGTCAGGTTCCAGTCTTAACAGAATCCAGCTGAATACCAGCATTTAATATGAAGCGACTGCCTATCTGAGCTCCACAACGTAGCTACTGCGTATTTCCAACACAAATAGATAAAATTAAAAGATATGCTTTCCAAAGGCCACAAGTATTTACAATCAGACTGTCTCTGTTCATGATAATTGATGTTTAATTTGTGAATTTGTTTTTTTACCAACAATAAATATTTTGGTTCTAAATGAATACAAATTCTTATAAGATTTATGCTAATATTTACATTCTGAGATGCTACCAGCCACTTAAACGACACACAATTAGTTGCCAAGCCTAAAAACATATATTTTGGTCATGTTACGGTCTTTTCATACATTTTTCGTTTGGGTTATACTCTAGACTTGGATACCTTCTTTAAAACAAATCATTTTATCACTTTTCTACAACGAAATGTGGGAGCGTCCGGCTTTTTTTTAATATCATTATTTATTTAAAATTCCAGCTTCCCAAAACCCCTTGAACTCCGCACAGCATGGCTGGAGTCCCTGGGCATGTCAGACTTTGAGCTCAAAGAAAGAAGCTGCATATGCTCAGAACATTTCAGGAATGAGGACATTTACGAGACTAAGGCGGGTTTGAGACGGGTCAAGGGTGGAGCAGTGCCTGTCGTTATGCCTGTGAGTATCATTTAGTTACATATACAAGGTGTAAACGAACCCTGAACGAAACCGCCACCACATCAGCACCAAGCATTCTGTACATCAAACTAAGTCACTCTACACAAAAATTATTGCTGGTATAAGATTTTTTTTTTAAATCATGTTTTACGGTAAGACTTAATGTCACTCAAAACATCAGTAGCGAAAGGTCAATTTTTGTAAGACCTAAGCCGGAGTACATATCTTTAATGTGATACTTAATTTGTTTATAGAATACCAACTGTGCCATTTTTCAAAGGGAATCCAATAGGAAATGAGTTGTAGGGAATCTTCACCACTGCAAAACATTATGCTGGTGGATGCATTGAATTGTAAATGGGTCATGGAGGTATTTAAATAAAAGTTATAACATTAAAACTTGTGAAAAAGTTGGAACTTTGACCCTCAATATCTCCAGAAATAAAGGGTTCCCAGGTATGGTCTAGAACTAAAAATATATCACAATGACGTGGAGAACAAGTGCCTTTCGGCTTCGTTAAGGATACTTTTACATGCATTATGTATGTAGATAAGACACCATCCATCATAATCATGCCGGAACACCCTACACCCCCCCTCTATTTCTATTTTTATTTTTATCCGGTGTGGAAGAGACACTGACTCTAAAACATTTACCATGGATTCAGTACATCATTCTGAACCCCTCATAGAAATGTTTCGTTGGTTATTAAAAAAACAACATTTTGACCGTGTAGCTATTGAAGTTTTGTATGGAACAGCAAATTTTTTTAAAATTACCAATCAAAAATTTCTATGGATTTAAGAATAGTCATATAATTTTATCGTAATCATTAGAATTAAAAAAAAGTAAAAAATTATAATAATAACAAATAAAAATGTGTTTGTGTGTGTATAATTCTTTTCTTTTATTTATTTTTTTATTTGTTTTGATTATTTTAATATTAAAATATTGAGTATTTTAATATTAAAATCAAATTATTTGATGAACTTCTCAAAATTACTTGTGAATCGTTGAACTTGACTTTTGACTTCATTCCATTCTATTTCCCAGGAAACGGCAGATGATCTTGACGCGCCGGCTGCATTGAGGGTAAGCATTTATTATTATTTCTAAGGTAGCTAGCGAAACTCAAATTGTCTTTTTGAAAATTTATTCTGATTGCTCGTGGCTAAATAATAACAGCCGCACGAGTCGATCTTCCAGGTTAAGCCGCGCTTGCCAAGGTCGATCCGTGGATGGGTGACCATCCATTACATAACAGAATGCATCCTCTGAACCTTTTGACTGCCATATAGTCACATATACATGACAAGCAAGCGAGTGGCCTCTACGCCAAAAGACACAAATATGTGACAAAATTGTAGATGAAATTGTGGCTTGGCGTTGAGAGCACGCGCGTGCGTTTATGCTCAAAAGGTTAAACATTTTGGAGTGGTCTCAATATCTCTCTTCATTTTATAAAAAAATAATTGTTATTTTTCTAGGTGTGCCGAATTTGTTTAGTAATGGACACAAAGATGTATCACATAAGAGAATTCAAGCTGGATCAGATGTATGAACAGATAACTGGATTAATGGTAAGTTCTCTACAATCAATAATGCTTAAATCACGATAGGAAAAAAAAAATGTAGCATGTGCATCAGCCGAAATGGGTGTGATGGCTTCCTCCTACCCTGGGGAGACCGTTGAGGGTCTTACGAAATACGTTAAGATGAGGGTTACAATAGTTGTGTGCAGACAGCAGTAAAGATATGTGCAGCGTGCGTACCTTCGACTGCGACCTGCCCCCGTAGCATGACCACCGTAGACAAGGATTTCT
The DNA here is from genome assembly GCA_905163415.1 of Noctua fimbriata. Classification (NCBI taxonomy): domain Eukaryota; kingdom Metazoa; phylum Arthropoda; class Insecta; order Lepidoptera; family Noctuidae; genus Noctua; species Noctua fimbriata. The sequence continues at coordinate 5,997,006 of LR990950.1, forward strand.
TTGACGGAAGAATCGATAAAATGACAGATAGTGCAAAGAAATCTGTCATTGTGTCGACACAATCTGTCATTTTGTCGATTCTTCCGTCAAAGAAATCTGTCATTGTGTCGACACAATCTGTCATTTTGTCGATTCTTCCGTCAAAGAAATCTGTCATTGTGTCGACACAATCTGTCATTTTGTCGATTTTTCCGTCAAAGAAATTCTTGTCTACAGTGGTCATGCTACGGGGGCTGCACTCGTTTTTCTACTACCCTAGTTTTTAGCGGGACGAAAAATAATAATGTAACGCGTGACGATCGCAATACGAGCAATCGATTTTTTTGTCTAACAAACCCCGAAAAAGCGGTTTGTTAATTAAAAACAGTACATTAAAACAGATTCTAAAACTATCTGATCTTTTCAATAATAAAAAATACACGTGGTGCTGGGGGGGGGGGGGGTAGCATAAAACCTCACGACGTATCACCAAGGGAGAGGCGGGGGCTATTAAAGTAGGTGGCCTCTTTATTAGAGTCAAATAAGCTTCGACAAGAAGTAACCACCTCGACGGCGTTGGCGGTGGCTTCGGACAGGTCTCTCGAAGTGCTGGTGGAATTACACATAGAGCTGGACAGGAGGAGAGCCATAGTCTGTATTGAGGCACCGCAGTCGCATCCTGCTTCATCGGAATACCTTCACCGGACCAAGTTGTATCTGCACCTGCGTAGCTGACTTCACAATTGGTTTAGTCTTCTTTCTTTATCGTGTGGTTAGTGCCTAACCTGGTGTCAGAGTTTTTATGTCGCCCATGGGCCTCTGATTTGGCTTTACATGCCGTCAAGATATATCTCTCAGGCATGCTGGTTTCCTCACGATGTTTTCCTTCACCGCAGGAAGTGATGTTATACAATACGCACATGAATCCGAAAAATCAGAGGTGCGTGCCTTCGGTTCGCACTCGAGACCTATTACTTGGCAGTCCGACGGTCACACCACTAGGCTATCACTGCTATGATCTGTTTAATTAAAATTACCCTGATAAAAATAACTTTTTTTTATAAAATGAGGAAACTTACATAGCAATACTCTTCTTGGATAGTGACGTCATAATGCGCTGGGGTTGTCACATTTGAAAAATTGCTATATTTTCGGGAAATTGGGCACACAAATCATACATTATAAAATTCATTAATTTGCTTATTCTCATGAATATTGTATGTTTCTTATTTTATTTCTTAATGTGATTAAGGTACCTACCTATATTTCGGATCGGACACGATTTTTTTTTAACATATTGTAAAATTTTAATTTTAGTAATAACGTCTGTAATTCAGACATAATGGGTCTGAAAGTACCTTTAACGCAGCCGAAAAAATTGATCGTGATGACGGTTGCGATCAATTTTTGGTTCTAGACCATAACTAGGAAACTTCTATCTTACGGACATTACTTAGTGTGATGTACAGAATTCTTGGTTGACGGCATCGTAAAGCGTCCGCTTACACCTTACACCCTGTGTTAATTAAATTAAAATATCAAAAACAGAGAGAGCTGAGAGCTCCTAAGCTCGCCCTGATTCTGGAAAAACGCTCGTAATTAATTTGTACATGTCTTCTCTATAAAGGCGACTTCAGAAGACCGATTCCCGCAGCGTATTTGCTGGGAATGCGCCGGCCGTCTCTCCGCAGCGAATAGCTTCAGAAATAAGGCGTTACGCAGCAGTTCTGTGATGTATGACATTTTACAGGCTGGTCTTTATGTGAGTTTATCAAGATTTTAAACCATCATGGTCACTAACATTATCATTAACACTAGAAACGGGATATTTACCATCATGGTGCTTGCAACAGCGCCGAAATATCGGGAACTCAAATCAATCAGTAAACATGGTAAATATCCCGTTTCTAGTGTTAATGATAGTATATCAAGGTCTTTACAACAGCACCTGACGTCACCATCAGCATCATCATTAGTATTTGACGTGTACACAGGTTTTTTTTTGTATTAAAACGAAAATATAAGTGTAGTGTAGAACAGTATTGTTGGTCTAATGGCCGACCAAGCCAAAAGCATTATTTTAATAATTTGGTCTAGTGGTTGCAAACGCGACTGCTGACCATGACATCTTAGGTTCGATTCCCAGGTCGGGCGAAGGTGTTATTGGGGTTTTCCATCAGGAATTTCTCAGTAGCAGTCACGGAGTGTGGATTTGTTACGGGTTGATGGCATTAGGCTCGCCCCTAAGTGTAAATACAGGGTGGAAGAAACATCGACGCACAAAACAAATGTATTTCAACCCAATATTTCTGTTACAGATAAAAATCCGTGATATAAAAAAAGTTAACAGAAAAAAACACAACCTAACTACACACTTAGTTCAACAAATATATGAAGATGGTGACTTCGACCTACGCATTAAAGACTTAAGTATCAAAACTGAAGAAGCGCGAGAAATAACGGAAACCATACCAATTGATACAGAAGAAATCGATGTGAAAAGCTTAGCACCTATCAACGAGATCGAAGTCAAAGCTGAATCGGCAAGCAATGAGATATTTTTCGAGGCATTTGATGACAATTTTGATGATGACGACGATAAGGTCCTAAGTGAAGTCTATGTTGAGAGGAAAGAAGTGCCTCAATTGAAGAAGAAAAAGGAGAAAGTCGTTCGTAAAGTTAAACCGAAGAAGGTCGAGGAGGATGATGACCCGGATACTGCTACTGATAGGTATGTGACAATCATCATCATCATCATCATTTCAGCCGAAAGACGTCCACTGCTGGACATAGGCTTCCCCCCAAGTGTCGGCACATTGACCGGTCCCGTGCGACTCGCATCCAGCGGATCCCCGCAACCTTCACCAGGTCATCGGTCCACCTAGTGGGAGGCCTTCCAACGCAGCGTCTTCCGGTTCGCGGTCGCCACTCCAGAACTTTTCGGCCCCATCGGCCATCCGTTCTGCGAGCAATGTCCCCTGCTCACTTCGTTAAGGATGTAAAAAGACCCTTAACGAAGCCGAAAGGCACTTGTTCTCCCCGTCATTGCGATCATTTTTTTGTTCTAGACCATACTTGGGAACCTTCTAGTTACGGAGATATTGGGGGTCAAAGTTTTTTTTGAATACATGTTTTTAATTTAAGATTTTTACTTAAAACACCTCCACGACCTCTATACTATTCAATCTATCCATCAGCACAATGTTTTGAGTGCGTTACATTGAGTCCTACTGTAAAACGTGTTATTTCACCCTAAAAAAAAAGTCGTTTCTCAGCAATAATTTTTGCGTAGAGTTACTTAGTTTGATGTACAGAATGCTTCGTTGACGGCTTCGTGAAGGGTCCGTTTACACCCTGTATAGAATAATAAGCCGGTACCGGGATTCTGCAAGCCATACGCGGGACTAATCTCGCTCGTAAATTGAGCGGGATCCAGCGCGGGATTTGCGAGACTGAGGAGACACAAAATGGCGGTTGTCCCTAGTGGTGTGAAAGCAGAAAGAGCGTTTTGCGCTGCTGGCTAAAACTTATATTTTTAGTAAATTGTCTTTTTTACTGTTTTGTTCTGTATGGTGTCCGGACGTAAAGAATAGCACCATCCCATATCTTCCCGTGGGTGTCGTAAGAGGCGACTAAGGGACTTACCAGAGAATGGGCAGCAGCGTTCTCTGATTCTACAACAACCATACTGCGATCGCCAACCCGCCTGCCAAGCGTGGCGATTATGGCAAAACCCCCCCTTCTTGGGGGAGGCCTATGTCCAGCAGTGGACTTTTCGGCTGAAATGATGAATGATGATCTTTTTTACTCTTACGACGTTCTAGATTGATAGAATATCGTTTTTTATGTTCAATGTCTTTAAATAATAATGAAGAGCTGTTCCCCTCTGTTTCAACCAGCGTTAATTTTTTTCTAGGCTCCTAACGTGATATTTAATAATAGTAATCACAGATATAGATAGACCTAGATAACGCAAGTATCACGTATGAAAACCAAGCGTGCCATTTTTTGACTACCTATTATGACGTCACAAGCACTATTTAGTGATGGGAAAATCAAACCGATTCAAAGACGCCACTTACGATTTTTGTACGTAAGCTACATAATAATATGGCACGCGAAGTAGTTGCTCTCGCGTTATCTAGGTCTATCTATATCTGTGATAGCAATATATTAAGTTTCTCAAGAATTACGGTGTAAGGACTTTTACTGACTGATAGCTGATCCTACCGACCCCCCCCCCCCCCCTTTTCGGATACCTACTCGGACGCAACTCGTATTGTCGCAACCCATCCGATTGCACTCGGATGGGTTGGTATGGGTTGAATACCAGTATTTTACATGAAGAATCCACTCCGGCCGAGCATACTCTGATCGTGTCAATGCGGCTTTAGGCTTTTATTTAAGAAAAAGGATTACAGATCCGTGCAAAAAAATAAAAACCCATGAAATTGTTAACAAAATCCGATTCAAATAAGAAAGTAATCCTACTAATATTATAAATGCTAAAGTATGTGAGGATGGATGAATGTTTGTTCCTCTTTCACGCAAAAACTACTGAACGGATTTGGATGAAATTTAGCACACAGATAGTTTATAACCTGGATTAACTCATAGGATACTTTTTATCCCGGTAGTATGATTCCGTGGGACAATTATCGAACTCCACGTGGGTGAAAACGCGGGCAACAACTTGTTTAAAAATATTTGCTTTTAAATGGCGTCTCATTAAAATCTTTTTTCCAGGTACAAAACTAACGAAATAAAACGCCGTCGAAACGTTGAATTTGACGAGTCTCTATTCACGATAACATCGTTAACTTATGACGAGCAAATAGAAGAGATCCTTAAACGGCAGGAGTCTTACAACTACACTAGCGCCCCCTACAAGTGCACCGTGTGTTATAGAGGGTTCCAGATCAAAGATCGGTTCACTGCGCATTGTGTGAGGCATACGGAGGTGAGAATATTAGTTATTATAGCTTCTACCCGTGGCGCCGTCTACCAACAGAGTTACAACTACACTAGCGCCCCCTACAAGTGCACCGTGTGTTATAGACGATTCCAGATCAAAGATCGGTTCACTGCGCATTGTGTGAGGCATACTGAGGTGAGACTATTAGTTACTATAGCGTCTACCCGCGGCGCCGTCTGCCAACAGAGCTACAACTACACTAGCGCCCCCTACAAGTGCACCGTGTGTTATAGAGGGTTTCAGATCAAAGATCGGTTCACTGCGCATTGTGTGAGGCATACTGAGGTGAGAATATTAGTTACTATAGCTTCTACCCGTGGCGCCATCTGCCAAAAGAGCTACAACTACACTAGCGCCCCCTACAAGTGCACCGTGTGTTATAGAAGGTTCCAAATCAAAGATCGGTTCACTGCGCATTGTGTGAGGCATACTGAGGTGAGAATATAAGTTACTATAGCGTCTACCCGCGGCTTCACTCGTCATCTGCCGAGTTTTTCCCCAACTATGTCGGGGTCGGCTTCCAATCTTACCGGATGCAGTTGAATACCATTATTTTACATGGAGCGACTGCCTATCTGACCTCCACAACCCAGTTAGCACTGGGTAATACGATACCCCTTGGTAAGACTGGTTGTCAGACTTTTGAGACACACCTGTAACGACTTTCAAAGATCTACAAATGACAGCCGGGACGCACGTGCTTTCCGAGGCACGGAGGAAGCTCGGTATGTAATGGGTGGTCACCCATCCACGGACCGACCTAGGCCAGCATGGCGTAACCTGAAGATCGACCCGAGCGGCTGTTATTATTTAGCCACGATCTCCTCCTGTGTATTTGTAGAATGTGCCAAATAAACGTATTGTATTGTATGTCTTTCCATCCCCTCCCGGCTACTCGTCATGCGACTGCGTCAGAAAATAACTAAGAAATAAGGCGTTTTCAAAATCAAAGTCTTACCACAAACTGATTTTCTGCAAAGAATAGAATTTCTGTGTATTCAAGTATCCATGACTCAAAAACTGTTAGTAGAACTTACAACTATAATAATAATATGTTTATTCAAATATGTTTATTCAAATATGTTTATTCAAAAAATGTCACAGAATTTTACAAATATCTTACAGGCTATATTTTTCATTATGTAAAAGAATTTAACATCTGTAGCCGAACTAGGCAAAAGCCGGTATTTCGGCTATCAGCGCCAATCCCCTCAAAATAATTAATAATTTATGGCAGCCATCAAGCAGAAATGTTAACCTTTTTATAAAATTTGACCAATAAATAATCATAAAAAATAAAATCATTAAAATCTAGTTTCTAAGAATAATAAAATCATTACAATTAAATAATTTAAATATAATCACTAAATTAAATTACAATCATTAAAATAAATTAATACAATAATTACAATTTAAGCATTTAAATAAAGTCAATAAAACAAAACCTACGAAATAAATTAACAAAATCATTACAATAAAATCGGTGATACAAAATAATCAAAACCCTTAAAATAAAATAAATTCTGAATAGTAAGCACTGATAAAAACAAAACAACACAAAAAATAACAGTAGATCATTGCTGCGACGAGCCATGAGTAATTGGACAACAGCGACCCACATGAACACAGTCCAGGCGACCGGCAATCATGCTTAAGATACTGTTGGAGCTGCCCCACACCCTGCGCACCAGGGAAGCGCACCTGGATCCGCATGTGGATTGTTTTTACGCCATCATCATCATCATCATTTCTGCCGAAAGACGTCCACTGTTGGACATAGGCCTCCCCAAGGGGGTTTTGCCATAATCGCCACGCTTGGCAGGCGGGTTGGCGATCGCAGTATGTTTGTTATAAAAAAACACAGAGAACGCTGCTGCCCATTCACTGGTAAGTCCCTTAGTCGCCTCTTACGACACCCACGGGAAGATATGGGATGGTGCTATTCTTTACGTCCGGACACCATACAGAACCGTGTGGATTGTTTTTACGCAACAATGCGTAAAAACAATCCACACGCACTACAGATGCGGGACAGCGCGTTATTATACTGAAAGAATCTGACATATGAATCTAAAAAAGCATATTACAAAATCAAGGACTACTTTGAAGATAAAGAAGTTTGGCTTTAGTTTCTTCTGCGCATGCGGATTCCCTGGTAGCTCATAAACGGCACAAATATGTGGACGTCTCTAACTATTCTCAATCTCATTTTTGCTCTTCTTTCGAATCAGATTTTCACAATAGTTTTCAAATCATTTATACATCTTTTGCTCAGAATAGTTACAGCACTGATAACAATATTTGTGTCACTTGTTTAATTTAGTACTTTACAATTCTTTTTTTTTACCTTTGTATAGATTCTTTTTTATCAATTGTTTGTGAATGTGTGAACAATGTAGGCTTTGTAGATTCCCAGCTGTTTGTTAACTTTTTATTTTGTTCTACATTTTTTGTGTAGTAAGCAACGACTTATTGTCGGGCCTACGCTGTCCCCCCATACTTACGTACAAATTCTGTATCCATGATAATATTGTAACACCAAATGATTTGAAAAGAGTAACCACGGAGTTTCTTGCCGGTTCTTCTCCATAGGAAACGACCAACCCGAACCGTGCACCTTTTTGTCGACGTTTTATAAGTGCCCGTCTAGGCTTATGTGAAATAAAATATATTGATTTTGATTTTGATAGTTCCTTCGTTTTTTTTTCAGCAATGCGGTGCCTATGAATGTTTCATCTGCAAAACTCGCTTGAAAACGAGTCGCGCTCTGCGGAAACATCTGACGGCGCAGCACACTGAACAATATAGCTGTAAGGGGTGTCCTTTTGTTACCAGGAACAGGTGAGGACATCATACAAATACAATACAAGTACAGATTCAAATACAAAATCTTTATTTCTGAATCAAAAAAGTTTTACATAAGTTGGTGATTGGAGCCTCCTTTTAAGCAAGAAATGCCTGTATTAGGACACTCCGCTATCCTACATCAATATACAATAAATAAAAAACTTAGATTTAACAGCATGCTTGTGTATGTGTATGTGTGAGTGTGTGAATGTGTGTTAGTGTGAGGGTGTGTGTATGTGTGTTTCATTTCGTGTTTTGTAATAATGCCTCAGTGTCTGCGTAATTCACTTTATCCAACTGGTTAGAACTTTTTTACACTCGTGTAATTGTTTATTGTGTATATATATCTTCTTATTTATTCTATTATAAAGTTGACAAGCTAGTGTACTGTACTGAATGGCGGCAAATTTAGTTTTAGTTTGTGGAACCTGTGCTATGAGATATTTTCGTCTTCTTGTTGTTGTGCTTGGATCATATGGTAGATTTTTATGTTTTTTTAGAACGGTATCTATAATGTATAGCATTCTAACAGTAAGCAGTCCACTGTCCTGATAGAGAATTTCAGTAGGGCAACACATCCTTTTGAAATACATTATTTTTATTACGGCACGTTGTCCTCGTTCAACATGTATAAAACTAGATTTTGCCGCACCGCCCCATATTGTAATGCAGTAGGATGTTACAGATTGTGCTATAGAAATTTATATTTCATTTAACACGTTTCTGTCAGACCCTGATTTCCTCTGAACATTTATTTGTAGGCACTATGTGTCTCAATGTTTTAAAAATCCATCCCAACTTCCTCATCCTTCCAGTGACATGTTCAATGTGAGAGTACCACGATAATCTGTGGTCAATAATTACCCCTAGATATTTTGTTACTAAAACTTTACTAATAGAGGGACAAGCGCAATTATTAGATGTAACTTTATCACATGAGTGTACTCTAATGTTGAACAATTCATCTGGTTGTGAATTTTTATAGATGGAGAAGCATATGTAGTTGGTTTTCGCGGTATTTAACGTGAGAAGGTTGTTATCGAGCCAAACCGCAATTTGGAACATACCTTTCTCTGTCTTACTTTTGACATCCTGGTCGGATATACTACTGTGCCCGTGAAAGACAACGGCAGTGTCATAGGCGTTGGAAAAAATATTTGCATTTTCAACTTTTAGGTTACAGAGGTCATTAATGTAGGCTAAAAATAGTGTGCGGCCCAGTACACTGCCCTGCGGCACACCGAATAACACATCAGCATCATCACTAATATAACCTCCAATCCTTACCCTCTGTTTCCTGTTTCTGAGATACTCTGTAAGAAAATTGAGAGGCGTTCCCCTTATTTCAACTTTTTTCAGTTTGTTCACCAAGGTGGGAACGGAAACCTTGTCAAAAGCTTTTTTTAGGTCTAAAAATACTATATTTCCTCCCTCTGTCTAAATAGTTAGTAACTAATGAGGTGAAGACCTCAACCGCATCCTCGGTAGAGAAACCCCGCCTAAAGCCGAATTGTGTTGAAGATAAAATTTTAAACTTGTTTAAATAATTTATTAGTCTAGAGTTGGTTAATTTTTCTATTACTTTAGACAGGGCTGGCAACACCGAGATAGGTCTATAATTATTGACATCACTTCCGTTCCCTCCCTTGTGGACTGGAGTAATAACAGATTGTTTCAGGGAGGCTGGGAATACTCCGTCCCTGAAACAGAGGTTAACCAGATGGGCAATAACAGGCGCGAGTTCTTTAACAAAGTATTTTAGGAATCTCGTTGAGAAGCCATCCCAGCCAGGGGCACTATCACACTTTATACAAATGAATAAAATTAAAGTGTCAGTTTGTACAAGTATTATACGGTACTTTTCATTTTTACTTTTGTCTGTCTGTTTGTTCCGGCTAATCTCCGAAACGGCAGGACCGATTTTGAAGGGACTTTTACTGGTAGACTTTATTTTAGGAAAAGGATTAGAGTTCCGTGCAAAAAAAATAAAACCTATGAAATGTTAACAAAATCCGATTAAAATATGGAAGTCATATTTTTAACTGCAATTAATTAATCTAAAGTAACTACTTACTATACTTGTAGTTACTGACAATAACTATAACACAATCATAAAAAAAAATCATCTAGCTATCGACCCTTTTTCGCCTTATTTTCATATTTTTCAGTGAACTAATGTTACGGAATTCTTTTTCAGAGGTGTAGCGAGGGAGCATGAGAAATGGCATGGAGGGACAAAGTACCAGTGTCCGCACTGTGCTAGTTCGTTTGAGTAAGTGTATATTTACATTATAGAGGGTAAATAAACCCCAATTTTTTTTTTTTTTAGCATATGAAATCATCAAATGACCCCCCCCCCCCACTCTGGGCGGAGTGGAAGGGAGTGTCAGACTTATACTGACTAAAACCCATCCATGTTCCTTATTTGCCCTTTGTGTTCCAGAGCCGCGGTATCTCTTTCGAACACTCCCGCAGCCCTGGCAGGAAATACACCCTTAACAAAGCCAAAAGGCACTTTACGTTACGGAGATATTGAAGTTCAAAGTTCCAACTTTCTCACAAGTTTTGTTTTTGAATAATATATATTTTAAATGTTATAACTTTACCTCCATGACCCCTGTACTATTCAATGCATACACAAGCACAATGTTTTGAGTGCGTTGACTTTGAGCGCTAATGTTTGATACGTACACGTAAACGGACCCTCCGTTTACGTGTATGTATGTACATACAGGGTGTAACTAGGATATAAATCCTAGTATAGACCGACCACTTTAATGAGTCCTCGGCCTTGCCCTGTCAAAGGCACATTAAGCGTCCACAAAGTCCTAACAATATCTCACAGGTAATTTGCTTTAAAATAACCATAATCCACGTAGGTATTACGATACTAATTGAACCAATACGTGATCAACCTTCAGAATATTCCATTTAAATTGATACCTTCGCGAGGACTCATTAAAGCGGTTGTTCTATAACTGTATTAGAACTGCACGCCGCATGAACTAAAGACGGCGTCTATGTCTGCTTATATGCAGCCTTTTACATATTTTTCGACTTTATTACAATGCTCACAAAGCTGATATTACACTGGCATTCTTCACAGTTATACGCTACAAGCTATTTCCGTTTCATTTCCAGCAAAATAACGACATACATGGGTCATATTCGCATAAAGCATGTGTCAGACTTTGTGTGTGAACTGTGCGGGTACACGTTTGTTAGCGAAAAGGGTATTGCTGTACATAAGAAGAAGAAACATCGAGTTGATAAGGAGGTTAGTATTCACAAGGCCCATTAGCCTTTTGAACGCCATTGTCACATATACGTGTCAAGCAAGCGCGTGCCCTGTACGCCAAACGACACAAATATGTGACAAAATGGTAGGTGAAATTGTGGCTTGGCGTGGAGGGAACGCGCGTGCGTTTATAGTCGCGTTCAAAAGGTTAAGCGCCAAAATAAAAATGCCTTTTTCCATTAATTATTTATTTTCTAATCATTAGTAACACAAATAAGCGAAATAGAAAGATTATTTTTGCGATTTTGGAAGGATGTACTCGCTCGCAATGACACAATTCAAGATCTACCCTCACAAATATTAATATTACAAAAGCTGTTTTTCTCAAAATGAAAAATACCCACAACAATCTTATAAAACACATAAATGTCAAACAGAATATACAACTTTTAACTGTATTCAAATGAGTACGGTGGCGTTAACTGGTGAACGGCCTCGTCGGTCTAGTGGTCGCAAGCGCGACTGCTGAGCTTGAGGTCCTGGGTTCGATCCCTGGGTCGGGCAAAGTGTTATTGGGTTTTTTCATCAGGAAATTCTCAGTAGCAGCCACAGAGTCTAGATTTGTGCCCAGTTGCTGGCGATAGGCTCGCCCCCTATTACTTGGGACTTAAACATAACTGGCGAAATGTGTTTGTACTATTAGGTACACTTCTGCCTAACCTTCAGGGATTACAGGCGTGATATTTATGTTTATTATAATTAACTGGTGAAACTAATGAAAAAAAAACCAGCAATATTTTTTGCGTAGAGTTACTTAATTTTTATGTACAGAATGCTTGGTTGACGGCTTCGTGAAGGGTCCGTTTACACCTTGCATACTTCTGCCTACCATTTCAAGGATTATATGCGTGATGTTTTGTGTTACAGTTAACATTAGAGGGGCCTTACTGTGAAACGTGTGATGTGAAGTTCTTAGATGAAGAGGCTCATGAGAGGCATCTGAAGTTGTCTGCAAGACATAGCAGTGATCATGACCCGTAAGTACTATACGTATTGGTTAGTAGACCATCATCATCATTCTCTTGCCCTTGTCCCAATTGATTTGAGGTCGGCGTATCATGTCTTCTTCTTCCATACTTCTCTATTACTCGTCATCTAACGTCGTCGTTGTCTCGTCGTCTGCGTTTGCGAATCGATTTTATGTGTTTTTAGGACCTTTCCTCTATAATAGACTTAACAAGATACTAAACTTCTATAGTTTAAGTTATAAAAAATGTTGTTTTCTAATGTCGGATTATTTAGCGATACTTAATTACACAGACACAGAAAAACTTCTAGAAGTTGTGGTTTGATTATGTTTTTGTACATATTTACTTAAGCTAGTTTTAGTGGTTTTTTTTTTTTTTTTGTACCTATTTGATTTTAGTTATAGTTGTTTATAGATTAATTTAATCTTGTAATTTTTACTGACCTAATTAAATTGCGCTAGGTAAAGTGATGGCCTGAAACACAGGTTTAAATAAACCTAGATCGGGCAGGTCGCTGACATCTGAATTGGACTATTATTACTTGCAACTGTTAAATATATTTTAGTTATAGTTTACTTATAAGTACTAATTATTGTTGTATGAGAAATGATACTACTGCGCCTAAATGTACACTTTTTGTAATACTTTTTAAATAAATTATTCTATTCTATTCTATTTTATCTCATCAGACACCTCCTTTCTTGCCATATCATCCTTCACACAGTGCTTCCACTGCCTAACCCTTCAGAGATTACAGGCGTGATGTTATGTCATGATTAACTTAATTTTGTTCAAGAAAGCCAAGATCAAAATCAAACACTTCTTCATTATTTTTCCACAGAAACCGGATCCGGAATGACTCGCAAAGCATGAACGCAGAACGCAACGGTCGGGTGATGCGTCGTATAGAACGCAGGCCGGTGATACACCCGCGTGCGCCCAGCGACAGCGACCTACAGGACCCGCAGACACCCGTCAACTGTGAACAGGTAACATCACGCTTGTATGAAAAGAGCAGACTGTTCAGGAACCTTCAAATTATAATGAACTAGCTTTTGCCCGAGGCTTCGCCTGCGTGGATGTCGAAAAATATCCGAATACTTACCTTCATATCCCTTTTTGGGTCTTCCGGGTTAGAACTATCAAAAACGCTGTAACACGTATAAATTAATTTTTAATCGTCAGCCTAAAATCAAAATTTGAAGATCCTAACTTCAAAACTAACGGACTTTCATATAAACTTCCATCCCCTATTTTACCCCTTTAGGGGTACACAAAGAGATTTTTCTACTATCTTGGCCCATGCTTGTATAATAAAATTAACGCGTCCTTATATATCTATAATTTACCACACAGCAAATGCAAACTTGCCCTCCGTGAATTCCTTCTGAATAAAACATACGACGAGACTGAAAAGTACTTAGTAACACTTACCTGAAAGTAGCCCTACTTCTTTTTATACGAATACATACACACGTTCACACACACATACTCATACACAAGCGCACTCACACTCACTCGATTCACCACTCCTCGTTTTAAATTGTTTTATTTCATTTAAATTTTAAGATGTTTATTTTTGGTTTTGTGTTTTGTTTTATACTAAATTATAAGCGCATACATGATTATTGTGATACTCAAATAGGGAGTCGAAACTGTCTCGCCTAAATACAGATTGCTCTGCAATCTAGCTAGGAGAGCAGCGATTCACCCAGCAATTGAATGTACCTATAACATGTATTTATTAATGCACATACTTTGTAAAATACTTTGTAAGTCCCTCATGTACTACAAAACTTTTATGTACCTTAATAATAAACTTATTTCCAAAAATCCTTTCTTAGTGGATACTTACTCTTCACAAAGAACACACCCTCCAAGTTTCATGTCTCTAGGACCAGCGGTTTGGGCTGTGTGTTGATATATCACCCACTTAATTAGTCAGTCAGTTTACCATTTTATATATATAGATAGAAGATGATGATGACATATTTATTTGCAAGAATATAGGTAGGTAACATAAGTTCTTATGATCTATGGGTTTCACTATATTCGGCATTTCAGCCCTACAAATATTTAGATTTTACATCTTGGTTATACTTACATATAGCATGCAATACACAATTCAGTAATTAGACATAAGAATTTCATAATTTAAATTTAGATTGAAATGCAATTAATGAATTAAAATTAAATACAATTCTATTAATTTAAGATAATAATTCAAGCAAGCAAGCCAAGCTGTGCGTTTAGGCTTGTATGAAATTCTAACTCAAAGCATGTATTTCAATTAGACCATTACATGCATTTTTGAATGTCAGAAAAAAAAGAAAGAAAAAAATGAATACAAATATATTTATTTTATCTCAAAACATTGTCATCATCATCTGCCTAGCCTTTTCCCAACTATGTTGGGGTCGGCTTCCAGTCTAACCGGATGCAGCTGAATACCAGTATTTTACATGGAGCGACTGCCTATCTGAGCTCCTCAACTCAGTTAGTACTGAATACCATACTCCTTGGTAAGACTGGTTGTCAGACTTTCGGGCCACTGACTACCAGTAACGACTGTCAAAGATCTACAAATGACAGCTGGGACTAACGGCTTAAAGTGCTTCCAAAAAAACTCTAAAAAGCGTAAAATCACATTACCTTCAGAAGTCGATGGAAAAAAATGTTTTATATTTTATCCTTTTTAGTTGAAGCATTTCATACAAATTCTTATGATGTGTTCATTTTATATTGTAACTAGCTCCATGTAAATACTGGTATTCAGCTGCATCCGGTAAGAATGGAAGGCGACCCCAACGTAGTTGGGAAAAGGCTATGCAGATGATGAATAGTGTCGATTGTTTTTTTTCTAAGTTCACTAAATACAACTCAATATCTCTCTCCCACAGTGCGGTATACAGCTCCGCGACCTACGAGTATATGCACAACACTTCAGACGGATGCACCCAGACAAGAACCGCACCAAGTACCCCGCGATGAAGACCCCCTGCATGTGTGAACAGTGCGGCAAGATATTCCAGGTAGGCACACCGTAAAAGTAACATAACATCACGCCTGTAATCCCTGAAGAGTGAGGCAGAGGTGTACCTAATAGTACACCCACATTTCGCCAGTTATGTTTAAGTCTCATGTAATAGGGGGCGAGCCTATTGCCGTCAACAGAGCGCAAATCCAGACTCCGTGGCTGTTACTGAGAAATTCCTGATGGGAACACCCAATAAAACTTTGCCCGACCTGGGAATATAACCCAGGACCTCATGCCCAATAGTCGCTCGGTGTCTAACTTGTAGCCTTTTTTAAATATTTTCGGGACAAAATATAACATGGTTTAAAAATGATTGAAATCGATTCAGTTACTTATTCTGAACAAATATTCAGGTTTCGCATATACTAAAAATAATGTTGTATATTTTTTTTTTGAACTGACCACTCGCAGTACAACGTCTTTAGAAGGTTGTTCCTGCTTAACCGGGCTTATCCTGTGATGGCCAAAAATTTCTTTAAGGCCCCCAGCCAAGGCTTGCATGACGATATGCTGTCGGGTTTCTCTTTATAGACTTACTAGCTTTTGTCCGTGGCTTCATTTGCTTCGGGCGAGCCTAATGACATCAACCGAGCGCAAATCCAGACTCCGTGGCTGCTACTAAAAAATTCCTAATGGGAACACCCAATAAAACTTCGCCCGACCTGGGAATCGAACCCAGGACCTCATGCTCAGCAGTCGCGCTTGCGACCACTCGACCAACGAGGCAGTCTTACTTCAAAGTCAGTTCAAATTAGAACTTGTCTTAACCAATTCAATTTCTTGTCCTCAGAGTATGGCCCTCTTAAAAGACCACATGTGGGTCCACACGGGAGAGAAGCGCTTCAAATGTGACCGCTGCACCAAGAGTTTCACACAGAAGACGAACTTAGTGTTCCATATGAGGGTCCACAGCTCATCAAGGCCCAGCTACGAGTGTCCGCTGTGCGGAAAACACTTCGCGTTCTTCAATAATAGAAGACGACATATGTTTGTAAGTACTAACCAAGAGCTAGCAGCAGATAGTCTAGTGGTGTGACCGTCGGACTGCCAAGTCATAGGTCTCGAGTTCGAACCCGAGATTCATGTGCGTATTGTATAATTATCACTTGCTTCTGTGAAGGAAAGCATCGTGAGGAAACCAGCATGCCTGAGAGATATTTCTGGACGGCATGTAAAGCCAAGTTAGAGGCCCATGGGTGGTATAAAAACTATGACACCAGGTTAGGTACTAACCACACGATAAAGAAAGTGTTCCACGTGAGGGTCTATAGCTCTTCGGGGAGCACGTCCGGGGAAATACTACCACCACACATAACACATACATAAGCTTGTTGTAGTATGCTAAGATTTCAATCTTTATGTGTGCCGTACCGTACTTAGGTCACAAAAATGTTTATTTTTGAACGATCCGATGCGAGTTGTATATTTCAGCGTGTTAAGAAATATTGACATAATTGTTGCAATAATAACACTTTTATGTTTATAATAAGAATTTGGAAGATTACCACGTATTTTTTTTTGTATGCAAAAATAAAAAAGTAAGTGTAGGTAAATATACAAGGTGTAAACGGCCCCTTCACGAAGCCGTCAACCAAGCATTCTGTACATCAGTAAAAAATATTGCTGGGAAAAGATTTTTTTTTAACTTTACTATGTTTTCAGATCCACACCGGCCTGAAGCCCTTCAAATGCGACACGTGCGGCAAGAGCTTCACGACAGCGGGCGAGCAGCGCGCGCACGTGGAGCACGTGCACATGAAGAAGCCCTGGCCCAAGCGGGCGCGCGCACGCCATCGCGACTGGAAGTGCGACGAGCGCAGCGTGGAGGACTGAGAGAGACCTAGCAACTTCTAACTGATTAAACGATCTTCTTTGTTTATCGTGTGGTTAGTGCCTAACCTGGTGTCGGAGATTTTATACCGCCCATGGGCCTCTGACTGGTTTTACATGCCGTCGAAAAATATCTCACAGGCATGCTGGTTTCCTCAAGTTGTTTTCCTTCACCGAAGCAAGTGATAATTATACGATATGCACATGAATCCGAAAAAACAGAGGTACGTGTCTTGGGTTCCAACTCGAGCTATGACTTGGCAGTCCGACGGTCACACCACTAGGCTATCACTGCTTTATAAAGGGTGTAAATAGACCCTTAAGGAAGCCGAAAGGCACTTGTTCTCCGCGCCATTGCGATCATTGTTTTGTTATAGACTATACCTGGGAACCTTCTAGTTACGGAGGTATTGTGGGTCAAAGTTCCAACTTTTCCAAATGTAAGATTTTTACTTTAAGCACCTCCACGACCCCATTGCTATTCAATCCATCCATCAGCACAATGTTTTGAATGCGTGACATTGAATCCTACCGTCAAACGTGATTTTTCACCCCAAAAAAAGTCGTTTCCCAGCAATAATTTTCGCGTAAAAATACTTAGTTTGATGTACACAATGCTTGGTTGATGGTTTCGTGAAGGGTCCGTTTACACCCTGTATATAACGGATGCAGCTGAATACCAGTATTTTACACGGAGCGACTGCCTATCTGACCTCCACAACCCAGCTACTAGATTTACCAACTGAAGTGATGATAATGAAACCAAGCTAAGCGATGATGCAATATCGTCATTTTAACCCGGAATCACCCGTATCATGGGAATGCTTAGAAAATAACTAGTCCGCCATATTGGATTTAGAATGACATCACTTAGATAACATGCATTGTCATCGAAACTAAACGTGTATGCAAAATATCAGCTCAATCGGAAACCGGGAAATGGGTCTAATTTAATTTCTAAGATTTGTTTACTTAATAACAGGTGAAGCTAATAAAAGCATGTTAAAAATTGTCCCAATGCTGTATACAGGGTGTAAGGGACAGCCCTCCACAAACTGACAGGGTGCATCCAGCTCCTTATTTTGAATCATATTCCACCGGAATGTTTCTCAGGAAAATTTTAGTGTTTTTATCGCTTTTTCAGTTACTATTCCTTTATTTCAATGTAAAATTACATTCTCTGTACGCAGCACTCCATTTATATAAATAATACGGCTAAAATCAAAAAACCAACAATTGTTGAAATACTCTATCGACCGACGCGTGAAATCAGCTGTTCACTTCCTGCACAACTACAGAGTTCATCAAACTCGTCGTCGCGCTTGTCGTTCGCTACGTGAGTTTTGCCATGGTAACGATACTTTGTGTATGAGGAAATAAAACAAATCAAATTTATTAGATTCCCAAAACATTCCTGAAATAATTTCTTGTACCGGTCATCTTAGTATGATATACTGAATTCACCCCATCAGTTTGTGGAGGGCTGTCTCTTACATCCTGTATTTAATATGTGAAAGCAAAGAAAGAAGATTCATTAATTTTGCACATATATACTAGTACGTACACACATGTACACATATGTACTAGTATAGTATTAATTAAAATTATTAACGATATACACCTACCACTGCTTGTCTCTGCATCACCCAAAGGTTGACTGGTAGAAAATGCCTATGACATTAAGTCTGCCACTGTATTTTTGTGCTTGAAGTGTTAAATAAATAAATAAATACTAAGTAAGACACAAAATATTCTGCAAAATTCACATAAGAGCGTTGAGTGATAGCTATAGACTTTTGTAAATAATGGGTATAAAAGTACCCTTAACGAAGCCGAAAGGCACTTGTTCTCCCCGTCATTGCGCTCATTTTCTTGTTCTAGACCATACCTGGGAACCTTCTAGTTACGGAGATATTGGAGGTCAAAGTTTCAACTTTTTCATAACGCATTTTTT
Source organism: Noctua fimbriata (assembly GCA_905163415.1). Lineage (NCBI taxonomy): Eukaryota > Metazoa > Arthropoda > Insecta > Lepidoptera > Noctuidae > Noctua > Noctua fimbriata. Next base: position 6,015,894 of record LR990950.1, read on the forward strand.
TTAAATACATGCTGAATATTATAACTTTAAATTAAATACCTCCATGACCCCAGTACTATTCAATCCATCCATCAGCACAATGTTTTGAGTGCGTTACACTGAGTCCTACTGTAAAACGTGATTCACGCCAAAAAAAAGTCGTTTCCCAGCATTTTTTTTTGCGTAGAGTTACTTAGTTTGATGTACAGAATTCTTGGTTGACGGCTTCGTGAAGGGTCTGTTTACACTTTGTATAGTAATAGCTCCCTAAGATGTTTTGTATTGTAAGTAGCTAAAATGTACTAGAAATTATAATTTAGGAATTTAGATTTGATCTCAATAAGGGCCTATATTTACATTATATATCATAGTTATATAATTATACTGGACAATTATTTAAATTACTGATCAGGTCAAGTGCGTAATACTCGCAACCGGCGTGCGTGTATGACTAGATGTATGAGTGAGGCGTTCTGTGGTTTCTGCCTACCTCCATTGGGAAAAAGGCGTGAATTCACTTATATAGGGTGACTGGTAATTAGTGACCGAAACTTAAACACGTGATTGTACTCACGATAACAAACAACTTTCCCAAAGAAACATTTTTTTTAAACCGCTAACAGCTGATAGGTCACAGGCGCGCGGGCGCAAATTTTATACGGCTGTTGTCTTTTTGTGATAAAAGTCTGTGTATAAAAAAAAATATGTTTCTTTGGGAAAGTTGTTTGTTATCATGAGTACAATTACTTGTTTAAGTATCGGTCACTAATTACCACTCTATATATGTATGGCTAGATTTAGGCAGTTTTAAAATTAGGAAATGTAAGTGATGTATAATTTTTTTGGTCTAATCTAGAAGCGATAAGTTTTGTTTACCGATTTGGTGACGTTCCTCTGCTTTGCAATTTTTTCGACGTGACAAAACATTTTTATTTGATTGCTTTTCAATAACACACGCGGCACTACACAATAGACCTACAGCAACATAGAACAAAATGTACTACAGCGCCATCTATGACACAGAAGATGAACTAAAAATCAAAATACGCTTAAATCCTACATCGTGCAAGTAAAGTTATCCGCGACTTAAGACTATATAGAAGAACCCGACATGCCCGACACGGCTGGTCGGCGGATCCTCCCTTTTCTATTAATATTTATTTTTTATTTCAGACATAGTCCATATAAAAGATTAAAATAATCAATAAAAAATAAAATTACACATACACACTACAATTACATAACCAAATTAAATTAAGTATAAAATTAAATAAAAGAATCAGAGCATAACAAAATTAAACACACACAATATTGAATTAAAACATACAAAACTGTGTCATACGCGCATCTTATATACTACGAGGCGAGGCGCTAACATGAAGCTGCATCCACCTCTGTATCAGGGACAGGTCCCACCGCTCGGACAAAACTTTCAAACTTCAAACATCTATGGGGGATGAAGAAATTTACACCCTGGTCTCCATACCCCCAAACTTCTATACTATTTAATGAACACTTATAATCGTGTTCTCTAAAACGGCTCTAACGATTTCGATTAAATTTGCAATATAGTAGTTAACAGGGGCAAAAAATCGATGTAGGTAGGTCTCATATCTGGGGAAATTCGTTTTCTCTTTTTTTATAAGTTGTCAAATATTTTATAAAATTCTTGTGTTGTTTATTGACTTCGATTTTTATTAAAGTGAGGTCTTCAATGGAAGCCCTTTTTATAATTACTGATTAAGTTTTCGACTATAAAATTATGAAGTGTGTTAGATTTTAATACGAATAGTAATCATATTGAATGTAGTCTCGAAAATACTCAAAAATATGTACATATTTTGTTTTATGTGATGCTATTAGAGATATGTTTTAGAATATTGTAAATAGTTGACTGCTAGATAAAAACTTGTGTTAATATAGTTATAATACAACATCAGTTTTAGTATATGTGAAACCTGATACACGTGTCTAGTATTTTTATGTAAAGAATCTATGTACGAAATTTCAAAACTGTATCATGAAAAATCACGAAGTTATAAGCTTGTTCTGTTATCTAGTTGTCCGCACAAAATCGTGGTCACCACGCAGCGCGCGCCTCCAGCGTCTTCTTGAGCTCATTGATAATAATAATTTGGCAGTAGGTACCTAAATTATTGCGATAGGTACTTAAAGTCGCTCGGTGTCCAACTTTTAACTTTTTTAAATATTTTTGGGAAAAAATATAACATGGTTTAAAAATTATTGGAATCGATTCAGTTACTTATTCTGAACAAACTATATTCAGGTTTCGCATATACTAAAAATAATGTTGTATATGTAAGAGGCTGTCTAGATATTAATGAAATGTATGAAAAAGTAACTGTACACGTAGAGAGAATTAGCGGGCAAAACTTCATGTGTCATCAAAACGATAAAAAAAATATATATGTTTTAAGTTGCTAAAGTACTTCGTAAATACGTGTCTGTTTGAAATTTCTCAATTAACAGCTTTTTACTGATTGTATATGAAAGTATATACGGTACTTATAACAGAAAATCAAAACATTTTTTTAAATGTTTGTCTCTCTGTTTGTTACGGATAATCTCCGAAATGGCTGGACCGATTGTGACGGGACTTTTACTGGCAGATAGCTGATGTTATAAGGAGTAACTAAGGCTAACTACAAAATTGAAAATAGTTTGAAAAACGCGGGCAAATTCATGACAATAGAATCATTATAATAATTGTTTCATGACCAAAAAAAGTAAAAATTTTATGTTTCCTTGTATCTATAAATCATTTCATTCAGTGTGCATAGCTGAGCTCATAATTGGTTTACCACTTATTATTACAATATCCAGTAAAAATTATAGACAAATTAATAAATAATAGCGTCACGGCTGACAGGAGAGATTGGAAGAAAAAAATGTGTTGCACCGACCCCAAGTACCATGAGACCACGGCAGGAACATGGTGATGATGTTGACTCTGTAGCGGCACAACAAAGAGTACTTCAGCAAAATAGAACAAAAAGTACTACAGCGCCATCTATGACACAGACGATGAACTAAACGTACGCCTAAATCCTACATCGCGCAGGTAGTTATTCGTGACTATATAGAAGAATCCGACAACAACTGTCGGGCAGTAGCCCACCAGACACAACACCCGTCTGGTCGGAGGATCCTCCCTTTTCTATGGGGGATGAAGAACTTTACACCCTGTTCTCTATACCCCCAAAACTCAGTAAAACACACTCTTGAAAGTCGGTGGCAAAAAAAATGTCCTATGTTACATTGAATCGGCGCAACACGTTTTTTTTTTCCATTCTCCTCTGACAACCTTCACGCTATGTTTTACTCCTTTTTCTTTCACATCTGGCTGTTTGTGTATGTGAATTTAAATGTTTGTAAACGCACCCACAATACAGGAGAAACTCCTAATGTGGGGCAACGTTTTTGTAGAAAGAACAAAATAAATAACAAGATGTCATAAACGAAAGTCACAGACTACCAAATGAAAAAAAAAATCACTTTAATCAGACCAGTAATCACACGGAGAAATCAGTGTACGCACGACAGCCGATCAAGCTATACACAACCAGTTTATGCGGATCTCTCATTGCATAGGAAATCTATAAAAAGCGAGGCCAATTTATACTGTGTGTACAGCTTGATGAGATGTACAACTTCATGTGCCGCCATGTGTACATGAAAAAAAATAGATGCCGATGTAATAAATAACCTACTTCTTTTTAGAAATAAATAAAAAATAGAACTTATAGTTGTATAACGTGCAAGTGGATGGTAAACCAGATACGAGGTCGGCTATACTGGCTACAAAATAGGGTGGAAGGGACACCGACGCGAAAACGGTTACCACGTATTCAGTTTCCTACAAAAGAGCAATACTTACACGGACAAAATGTATGGAACAGCTGATGGAAGGGTTCAGAATGATGTCCTGAATACGTGGTAACCGTTTTCGCGTCGGTGGTTCCACCAAGTATAAAGGTTTCTTAAGCTTGTCCTGTATATTTATAAGAGAGTGTGGTGTGTTTGTGAGAATTATTTATTGGAACATAAATGCGTAATTATGATATCTTGTTGTTTTATTTAAACAATTATTTCATGAAGAAACACACATCCCCCCCCCACCCTCCCCGGAATGTTTGTCTGACTGGACTGATGTCGTAAAGGCGACGATTCCGTACAATATCTCGCAGCCCTTTTCTCACTAAATGGCGTTGTGGTCACATTTGGATCTTTTTATGTTTACGCCTAATTTAAATATCTTAGGTATAAAATATTCTACACGCGATAACTAGCGCATTGAGTTGATTTTTCCAAATATTAACTTGTCAACTAGTCTTATACGGAGCTTTCTCGGGGATTCCAACAGCCGTCTTCACTTAATTCTGTACACACAGATGCACACATAACGTCGTTACCACGTAAATAAATTTTTGACGGTTTGATTTTGGATGCCGTTTGCTATAGAATCGGAGGACGCGTTTTTTCAGCCAATCACAGAAACAAGTAACATCTCATATAGAAGTGAACACAAATTATAAAATGGTATAGTATTGTACTTTAAAAATGTGCGGAACAGTTACAGAAGCTGAGCAACTAATTATCTACAACATTAGTTTTAGTATATGCGAAACCTGATACACGTGTCTAGTATTTTTGTGTAAAGAATCTATGTACAAAATTTCAAAACTGTATCATGAAAAATCAGAAACTTATAAGCTTGTTCTGTTACCTAGTTGTCCGCACAAAAACGTGGTCACCACGCAGCGCGCGCCTCCAGCTTCGTTTTGAGCTCATTTATAATTTGGCAGTAGGTAACTGAATTATTGCGATAGGTATCAAAGTCGCTCGGTATCCGACTTTTAACTTTTTTAAATATTTTTGGGAAAAAATATAACATGGTTTAAAAATTATAGGAATCGATTCAGTTTCTTATTCTGAATAAACTATATTTAGGTTTCGCATATAGTAAAAATAATGTTGTATAACATTTTAAATGACTATTTTCGACATTATTTTGCTGAGGTAACGCTCACGTATTGTGCCATTACATACTACCAGTCTGTACATAGGTAATCTTTGGGTCAATTACACCAAATGGTCGCTAGACGTCCTGCGAGTCCAGTATAATAATGCCTTCAGGATGTTGTTGAGACTACTTGAGACTGACTCGCTACTGCAGTGCGTCGGGGATGTTTTCGCAAGCTTGTACTCGCAAAAAAAGTGTCTCGCTACTCAGGAGAGTAAGAGTTACTCGCAACAGCATCCTGAGAACTGTAGCGGAGAGCTATAACTCTAAAATTGTAGTTTTTCTTGTGCAGAGGGTAATTGGTACTAACACTACATAATAAGTTGTTTAATATTAGGTTACTTACACTCTATGGATGTTTTTGTGTGCGATGTAAAATAAATCCATTCATTACATAGGTATTGCAGTTATGCAGTTTTTTTACTCTCCTGTGAAGTTGCTATTTTTTTGACTTACGTGGTGTTAGAACTTCAACGTTGGATTCCATGATGAATCACTGGATGGCAGTGGCGAAGGTTCCATACAACTCTATTCCTACCGGATACCCTTTGAAAAATATAATCACATTAAATATATGTACTCCAGCTTCCCTCTTACAAAAATTGACCCTTCGCTACTGCTAGATGGCGTTTGGTCCTTGCACTGTTTGATGGAGCTGTGTTGAGATTATGTACGAGTAGGTACCCCGAAATAAAAAAGCACATTTCTATTCATTTTAATGTATTTTCATACTAAGTACATCAAATACATGAAGTTTATACTTAAATAGGTTGGTAAATGATTTAAATTATGACTAGTTTTTTTAATACTAATGTTGAGTATTCGTAAGTCTTAACACGAACATTGTATCAATAGAATAGCGGCTACTGAAGTCCTCTAAGCGAAAGGCAGAGAGCTAAATCATGTATCAGCGTGATCGCGAAGAGACACTTTGTCTTCCAGCCTTTGCAATATTTTTTCTTACTGGACCATACCTGGGAACCTTCTAGTTACGGAGATATATTAAAGGTCAAAGTTCCAACTATTTTACACGTATTTTTTAAAATATCTATCCAGTTTTATGTACCTCCATGAAACCGGACTTACTTACACTTCACAAAAGTTTTTTTTAATACAAATTTTTAATGTAACGGCCCCTGTACAATTCAATGCATCCATCAATGTTTTGAGTGCGCACAAACGATTTCACTCCAAAAATAGTAGTTTCCCAGCAATCATTTTTGCTTTACGTCACTTAGTTTGATGTCCAGAATGCTTGTTTGACGGCTCCGTGAAGGGTTCGTTTACACTCTGTATGGGTCAGTTTTTTTTCGCGATCACCTTTTCGATAGCTTAGAAAAAGTTGTTCAGTTTCATGGTCTTATACTTTCTTTGTGACACACGTTGTATAGAGTACATATTTTGTCAGTTATGGTTAATTCCTATTATTACCTCTAACTTTATGTAAGTGTAACCAATGTTTGTATAGTTCGATTCCAACTGTGGCGGCTCGAAAGTTAGCTGCAGTATACGGACGTAACTCACACACTCAAAGTGAAGACGCGTAGGGCTAGTGCGGGTGAGAGAGAGGGCGCCACGCCCCGCTGATACCTTAACATTGCGTTCTGCGCAGCGGAACATACGATGTTGCCGAGCCGCCATTAAGTTTGAATCGTACTGTACTAAGACAATTGATTGTATGTACGAGTGAATTAGATATTATTTCCTATTAGTATAATATTGAGAGAAAATAACATCGAGATTATTGTATGAACTTATACTATGGATTATAATATTATTATTGTAATATTGATAATGTAGACATTTATATATAATTTAATTATAATACTATTTGACTAGTCAAACTTGAAGCTTGAATGCTTATAAACGAGTCGACTTAAAGGTATTGATAATGTAGACGTTTATATATAATTTAATTATAATACTATTTGACTAGTCAAACTTGAAGCTTGTATGCATAAACTACTCACTTAAAGGCAGTCGCCAGCCCATCAACCTACTACAATCTGTCAAAATTCTTTAATAGATTTTCAACTTTATCGCTAAAGGATTAGGTTGAAGGTTCATTGGGAAAATTTAACAGTTTCTGGTAGCTTGACGTGCTGGCGTCTGTGCAACACTCAAGTCGACCGCAACCGCAAAGCCGCAATAGGTACGACACACCGCATCGTAGCGACTGGTTTCTATGAAATTCATAATAGAGTTACATTGTTTGCGATCCGGTTTGCTGTTGCGGGCAGATTTGCCGCTGCAGTTTGCTGTTGCTGGCAGATTTTCCGCTGCAGTTTGCTGTTGCGGGCAGATTAGCCGCTGCGGTTCGCAATTGCGGGCAGATTTTCCGCTGCAGTTTGCTGTTGCTGGCAGATTAGCCGCTGCGGTTCGCAATTGCGGGCAGATTTTCCGCTGCAGTTTGCTGTTGCTGGCAGATTTGCCGCTGCGGTTTGCTGTTGCTGGCAGATTTGCCGCTGCAGTTTTGTGTTGCTGGCAGATTTGCCGCTGCGGTTTGCTGTTGCTGGCAGATTTGCCGCTGCAGTTTTGTGTTGCTGGCAGATTTGCCGCTGCAGTTTGCTGTTGCTGGCAGATTTTCCGCTGCAGTTTGCTGTTGCGGGCAGATTAGCCGCTGCGGTTCGCAATTGCGGGCAGATTTTCCGCTGCAGTTTGCTGTTGCTGGCAGATTAGCCGCTGCGGTTCGCAATTGCGGGCAGATTTTCCGCTGCAGTTTGCTGTTGCTGGCAGATTTGCCGCTGCGGTTTGCTGTTGCTGGCAGATTTGCCGCTGCAGTTTTGTGTTGCTGGCAGATTTGCCGCTGCGGTTTGCTGTTGCGGGCGGTTTTGTTGTTGCGGTCGCCTTCGGTATTATACCTTTAAGCGGGCGTAAACTCAACAAATAAATTGTGCTTTTTCTACTTTTAAAAAGTTTTTTTTTTACGGTATTTCGTGTGATTACGACTGATCCTTACTTAAAACTACAATCTTTTATTCTCACTTACATTATGAATGCATAAACACAGTGCTTTCAGTACTTTACCTCCAATTTTGCTTTACTATCAAAATATAATCCTTATTTTCTTGGTTATAAGAATCATATTTTAGTATTCGTTAGGCAGCCGTAAAATGTCCTTTATCTTTGTTAAAATAAGGTTGTGAATGCGTTGCTGATGTCAGAGATAAAATAACCGAAAGAATTGGACAGTAATAAATAGTAATCGGAATATGAACAGTATTACGATTAGACGATGACACACTTATATTTAAAATTAGGTCATTACAGACAGACTTGCATCCATTCAAAAGTCCAAGCTCAAGGTTTGCCAACGTGCAATGGAGCGCAGTATCCTAGGCGTCAAACTTACCGACCATGTACGCAACACCACACTGCGCTCTAAAACACAAAGTACTGACGTTGCTCAAAAAGCCGCTAAGCTGAAGTGGGACTGGGCTGGTCATGTCTGCCGCATGTCTGACGAGCTGTGGGCCAAAATAACCACGATGTGGAGCCCTGGCACAGCCAGAAAGCGACGCGGTAGACCTCGCAGGAGATGGCGGGACGAGCTGGTCAAAACTAACGACCAGTGGTCCACATTGGGCCTGGATCGAAGAATTAGGAAGTCATGGAGAGAGACCTTTGCCCAGCAGTGGGATGACGCAGGCTAGCAGTATCAGTATCATCCCTTGAGGTGTTGGGGTTCCGGAGAAGGCAAGCAATACGTGTAATACGTGTGTTTAGTGCAACGTTCCATTTATTACTAAACTCACTAATACTACGCTTATCAGAAATATCTTATGCTATAAGATACGGTTATGTTAAGGGTCTATTTACACCCTTTGCTGCTAGGTACCACTCCACACCCTAAAATACTACCTAGATACTGTTTAAAGGTATGTTTTAAAGGAGATGCGGATCATAGTATTCTGTAAACAAAGAGATTCAAATATTTACGAGTGATAGACGGGACTGGCGGAATAAATTGTAATCCAGTACTTGTTACTACTAGTAACAAGTTGCTCTGTAGTCACACGCCCGCTTGTCAGGTAGCAATCGTGTGTCAAAATCGAAAATTTTGAAGATCAAAATTGTTTTATGAAAATGTTCCCAATGAAATCTCTTTGTCTGTAAACTTGATCAAAGCAAATCTGTCGTTACAGGCTACAATATTCCCACCCACAAATCAGACGTTGTAAGTCAGACGAAACCGTTATACAGGGTATAACAAGACCTTTAACGAAGCCGTCAACAAGGATTATGTACATCAAACTAAGGAAATTTACGCAAAAAAAGTTGTTGGGAAACGACTTTTTTTTTTGAGGTGAAAATTCACGTTTTACGGTAGGGCTCAATGTAACGCATTCAAAACATTGTGCTGATGGATGGATTGAATAGTACGGGGGTCGTGGAGGTGTTTAAAGTAAAAATCTTACATTCAAAACAAGTATTTTTTTTTTAAAACTTGTGGAAAAGTTGGAACTATGACCCCCAATATCTCCGTAACTAGAAGGTTCCCAGGTATAGTCGAGAACAAGAATATCGCAATGACGGGGAGAACAAGTGTCTCTCGGCTTCGTTAAGGGTCTTGTTACACCTTTTTATTGTATTTCATTTTATTAATATTGTAATAACTAGGCTTATTTTCTAATCGTATGTCTGTTTATGCAGGTTGAATGTCTGATGCAGGCATCGGTGTGAGTTGTGCTTGATTCTGTGGACAAAATAAAGTAATTGAAATGGAATAAGCCTAAATATCGTGTCATACTTTCTAGCGTTGACATGACATCGTATGGAATTCTGTGTAATATCAAAAAAAAATGTACGAGAAATGTAGAAAATTGTACGCTAAATTAAAAAAAAAGTACTATAAAAACTTACGAGAAAACGATGATCAACGTGTCTCCGCCAGGAAGTATTATTTCTAGCGGGCGCTATACAACATTATTTTTAGTATATGCGAAACATGAGTATAGTTTTTTCAGAATAAGTAACTGGATCGATTTCAATAATTTTTAAACCATGTTATATTTTGTCCCAAAAATATTAAAAAAGGCTACAAGTTGGACACCAAGCGACACTAACTACCTATCGCAATCATTTAGGTGCCAAATTATTATTATCAATGAGCTCAAGACGACGCAGGAGGCGCGTGCGAGAGCGCCGCGTTGTGACCACGTTTTTGTGCGGACAACTAGGTGACAGAACAAGCTTATAACTTTGTGATTTTTCATGATACAGTTTTGAAATTTTGTACATAGATTCTTTAAATAAAAATACTAGACACGTGTTTCAGGTTTCGCATATACTAAAACTAATGTTGTATGTTTCACTAAGTAGTATACCACTATTAGACTTTGTTATAGGCAAAGAAAAATGTACCTTCCGTACATTATTCCTTTTTTTGTATGTATAATTTCTATAACAGTTTGGGTATATCTATATTTGTAGGTACATTAATGTGTTAATAAAACATTCGATTAGAAATAATTATTTTTCAATCATCTCCCTGTGTACGCACGACGGCCTATCAAGCTATTCAAACCCAGTTTATGCGGATCTCTCATTGTATAGGAAATCTATACAAAGCGAGGCCAAGTTATACTGGAAATGTACAGCTTCATGTGCCGCCGTGTGTACATCAATAAATGACACGTGCCTTGGATGTTGATCATACATGAATAATAATAAAATAACTAAACCAAACCTAATGCTGTTGTTGTTAGAGTTACTTTTCCTTACCTGTCTAGTGTCAGGTCTCCGCTTCCCTCTCGCCACGGCTTCTTAAGATGTACGTAAGTGATATGGACCCGTTTCTCACTCGCGTGCTTAAATGATTTGCCACACATCTCACATTTGAACGGTTTTAAACCGGTGTGACTCTGTGAACAAGGAATATTGAATTTAAACTAAAATATCACGCTGTTATTTACCGAGGTTTTTTTACTACTCGATAAGGTTTGCAATACTGCTCAACCGGACTATCCTGTGGTGACCCCTAATAAATTTATGGACCCCAGCCAGGGCTTAGAAACTAAGATACACAGTTAAATGACCGCTAACTAAGGGCGGGCCTGTGGGGATCGACCCTCGGCTTAGGGCGTCATTGAGGGGAGGGCAGTTAGGGACAGGCTGGGTCGAATTATTATTATTTGGGAATTTAAAGCTACAGGCTCAGCTCAGTGGTTGATATCGGCCCACGTGATGGATTATGGCCTACGTGGTGGATTATGGCCCATGTGGTCGATTACGGCCCACGTCGTGGATTATGGCCCACGTGATGGATTGTGGCCTATGTGGTTGTTTACGGCCCACGTGGTTTATATCGGCCCACGAGCTGACACTCACCACCATATGTCTCCGCACATTGCTCTTCGTAGTGAAACTGTTGGCACACACACTACAGCTGTGCTTGCCCCGCGTAGCGCCGTGGATGCGCTGGTGAGCTATGAGCCTGTATTTACGCACAAACTGCTTGTCACACGCTGAGCATTTAAATTGCTTGGAGTCCGTGTGGGTCCAGCTGTGGTCTTGAAGGAGCCTAGAGCCTAGCCCGGCTCTGGAAATAGAGGAACGAAGATTATAGTATCTGGTTATGGTGAATTTGAGGGGACTTTACTGATTTTATCATTCAATGGGATTTAATGTACTTAGAGGGTTGCATTGATGTTTTTAATGATTATAATTATGTAAATACATATGTGTTACGGTCTCGAATCATATTTTGTGCAACATACAAACTGACACTGGCCGGCAAATTCAAAAAAACGTGAGAAAATTTGTATTTCGCGGGCTACCATGGCGCTTGCACGTTATGGGAGTTTCAGGTTGTATGTTTAACAAAATATTACTCGCGCAAGTAACACGTAGGTAGTTACAGAATTATAATCATTAAAATCACCAATACTCTAAGTTAATTTAATGCCATTGATTGAATTTTTCATAAAATAGTCATTCAATGGAAATAAATGAATTTAGAGGGTTGTATTGATGATTTTAATGATTATACCTCTGCCTAATTTTTTGCGGCCGCCGATCAAATTTTAATCAAGATACAATCTGACACAGACCGGAAAATTGCAAAAAAAACGTAAGAAAATTAGTATTTCGCGGACTACCCTGCCGCATCCACCTTAATTTTCCTTGCGTGACTTCCTTCGCGAATTTCGTTATTTGTGGAATTATTATACAAAACTTCATGATTTTAGAACTATCACTTTAGGAGTGAATACGACAGAATAGTGGAAGGGACACCGATGCGAAAACGGTTACCACGTATTCAGTATTGGAGGCACATAGTTTTTTTTTATCGGTAATTTAAAAAAAAACACATGTTCCATACATTTTTACCGCATGGTATTGCACTTTTATAGGAAACAGCTGTTTTTTTTATATGCAATGAAAAATTCGATGTGAGGAGGGGGGGGGGGGGGCTCAGAATGATGTCCTGAATACGTGGTAACTGTTTTCGCGTCGGTGTTCCTTGCACCCTGTATACAGAAAAAATAATAAGAATCAAATTACAAAAAGTTGCTTTGATTTGTGTTGTGTTTGTCTGTTGTATTGTGAGGTGATTGTGAGTGTTGTGTAGTGTTTGTATGGACGGGTGTTGTTTAGCTTCGTAAATTTGTATTTTTTTTATTTTATTTATTTATTTATTAAAACTTCATCATTGTACAAGAATGGTACATAGGCGGACTTATTTTATCTTAAAGTTTTAAGAAGAATTACCTGAAACATCTTCCCACAAACTTCGCACATGCTCTTGGACTTCATAGAAGGGTAATTGGTTCGATTCTTGTCTGGGTGCATCCGTCTAAAGTGTCTGTAGTATGACAGAGAGTCTGGCAGCTGCATTTAACACTGTAACAAGATTGGAATAAGGTTTATATTACATAACTAGCGGTTGCCCGCGACTTTCGTTAGCGTGAAATTATTGCACGGATCAATAATCTAATTCTAAAATAAAAGCCTGAATACCTATAGTTACTCATGACATTTCGGAGATTAACCGAAACAAACAGACAGACAGAGAAAAAAAAAAAATAAAGTTCTTTTTTAGTTATAAGTTCCGTATAAAGGATGTAAAAAGAACCTTAACGAAGCCAAAAGGCACTTGTTCTCCCCGTCTTTACGATATTTTTTTGTTCTGGACCTTACCTGGGAACCTTCTAGTTACGGAGATATTGGGGGTCAAAGTTCCAATTTTCACAAGTTTTTTTTTAAATACTACTTTTTAAGGTTTTAACTTTACTTTAATTACCTCCATGACCTGTTTACTATTCAAAGCATCCATCAGCACTAAGTTTTGAGTGCGTTACATTGAGTTTTACCGTAAACGTGATTTTTCACCCCAAAAAAAAGTCGCTTCGCAGTAGTTACTTAGTTTGACGTACAGAATGCTTGGTGACGGCTTCGTGAAGGGTCCGTTTACACCTTGTATACTTTCATATGCATTCAGTAAAAAGATGTTACTTTGACATTACAAACAGACACTTCAATTTTATAGATGAACGTCAAAGTTTACAAGAGACAGTCCCCAAAACGCGCCCTTCGACACTTTCTAGTGGTATAGCTATTTTTTTTTGACCCCCCCGCTCTGGGCGGAGCGGAAGGGAGTGTCAGACTTGTACTGACTAAAACCCATCCATGTTCCTTCTTTGCCCTTTGTGTTCCAGGGCTGCGGTATCTCTTTCGAACAGTCCCGCAGCCCTGGCAGGCATCGGTCCGTGCGGACCCCTACGTGGTTGCTGACATCTCTTTGAGGCGCGCGTGGAACACGAACGCGCCGTCGACACGGCCTGTCGTCATAAGACGGCCGGACGGCGAGCTAGCCCATAAGGCTGCCTGTCCACCGGAGCGGAGCGAGACTGCGGAGGGGAGAAACGGAGAAATATTAATCAATAGGATTGCATGAAATTTCCGCTCCGCTCCAGCATGCAATCCTATTGGTTAATATTTCTCCGTTTCTCCGCTCCGCAGCCTCGCTCCGCTCCGGTGGACAGGCAGCCTAACTCGCCGTCCACAGGCCCGCGCCTACGGTGGCCGGGGGCCACCACGTGACCCCCGACGCCCAGGGCGTCTCCCGCGGCGGCTGGGTTCTAGTGGTATAGCTGGGAAGATGAAGTGGAGGAAGAAACTCCCCAGCAACACATCTGTCTGTTAAGTTAGAAGAACATAAGGGATTGGTGTCTGTAGTAGCACTACAAAGAGTACTACAGCAACATAGAACAAAAAGTACTACAGCGCCATCTATGTCACAGACGATGAACTAAACATCGAAATCGCGTAAGTTATCCGCGACTTAAAGACTATATAGTGACTGGTAATTAATGTGTTTATACTCATAATAACATACAACTTTCACAAAGAAACTTTTTTTTTAATACTCGTTCACTTTTATCCCAATAACACAACAGTCGTATGAAATTCGCGGCGCGCCGCTTACGGAGCGGGGTGTGCGAGACACGCAGGTGCTCTGCCTACCCACTGTTGCACGGCACGATAGTAGTGAGACAGAACGGCGTCACGCGGTTAACAGCTGATAGGTCACAGGCGCAAGCGCGCGAATTTCATACGGCTGTTGTGTTATTGGGATAAAAGTGAACTAGTGGGTATAAAAAAAAGTTTCTTTGGGTAAGTTATTTTTTTATCATAATCACGAGCATTATTATGAGCATAATCACGTGTTTAAGTATCGGTCACTAATTACCAGTCACCCTATATAGAAGAACCCGACAACAACTGTCGGGCATTAGCCCACCAGACACAACACCCGTCTGGTCGGAGGATCCTCCCTTTTTAAAGAACTTACACTCTGTTCTTCATACATTGTCTAAATCTTACCTGTTCACAAGCAATTGGTCCTTCAGCCTTGCAGGAGCTGCGTTTCTTCTTGACTTCTGCATCATTATGACTCTTATTCGTGTCCTGATCTTTGTTGTAACGGCGGGCATGAGGCTTGCTTGATTTTCTGTACAAAAATACATAACTATAAGTAAGTTCTTTCTTTCTTTATCGTGTGGTTAGTGCCTAACCTGGTGTCAGAGTTTTTATGCCGCCTATAGGCCTCTGACTTGGCTTTACATACCGTCGAGAACTCATTTTTATGCAGCCTAAGGGCCTCTAGCATGGCTTTACATGCCGTCGGAAAATGTCTCTCATTTTTATGCCGCCAATGGGCCTCTAGCTTGGCTTTACATGCCGTCGAGTAATATCTCTCATTTTTATGCTGGCCATGGGCCTTCAACTTGGCTTTACATGCCGTCGATAAATATCTCTTATTTTTATGCCGCCCACATGGGCCTCTGACTTGGCTTTACATGCCATCGAGAAATATCTCTCAGGCATGCTGAAAAAGATAGAATATAAGTAAATTCAGACCTAATTAAGCCCTGTGCTTTTACTAACCAAAGCAACCGGTAGCGGGAATACGCGATTGCTATATAAATAATCTATTCATATGTCATGCTTTGATTTGAACAAGCTTACAAAGAAAGCTCACTTCCGCAAGTTATATAAATTAGCATTGCTTGCGAACGGAAACTTCTACCGGTTTTGTTGCTAATATAAACCCCGGTTAAAACTTGATATGTCATGTTCACGGTGAGGGCCTTTGCACACCAATTTTTTTTATGAACTGGCAACGCGAATAGAACGCAATCAGGACGCTCAGCAAACGCAAGACTGAAGTCACGTTGTTACCTTAACACACGATCCTTTTTTTTTTTTTTTTTTTTATGATGGGAAATCATCAAATGACCCCCCTCCCCCGCTCTGGGCGGAGCGGAAGGGAGTGTCAGACTTGTACTGACTAAAACCCATCCATGTTCCTTCTTTGCCCTTTTTGTTCCGGGACCGGGTATCTCTTTCGAACAGTCCCGCAGCCCTGGCAGGCATACACGATCCTTGCGTTTGTATCGCTATAAAAGTTTGTAGCGATGCATCGCGCAGAAATCCGTCGCAATTTGGAACCACAGTATTACGATGGCGTCTCTCTCACTTCTCCCCCACGTTTGAATCGATACAAACGTGCGTTACATTTGCGTTTGTATTGATACAAACGTGTAAAATTTGCTAAAACGTATTAATAACGCGCAGAGGATGCGTTAATCAAAAACGCGCGTCGTCAGCGAATAAAAAAAACGTGATGTGCAAAGGCTCTAAGCGCTAAGTTTGTTACAATTACCTTTCATCGCTATGTTTTGCTGATAACTGAACATGCTTTTCTAAAGCCTCTTTGCTTATGAATTGTACATCACATTTAGTGCACCATGGACCGTCTTTGGGGACCTGTGGAAAATAGATTGAAATCTTTAATTTAGTGCAGACATAAAGATTATTATTATATCCTTTATTAATATTTTCTGCATTTAATATTTCCTAAAAAAAAAACCATATAAAAAATAAAAATACTCCCATGGGGTAAGGCGTGGGTTATGTATAGGGGTGGAAGTGACACCGACGCGTTTTTTTTTATATTGTCTGTATCTTTGTTCCGGCTAATCTCCGAAACGGCTGTAACGATTTTGACGGAACTTTTGCTGGCGGATAGCTGATGTTATTAGGAGTAAATAAACCTACTTTTATTTTAGAAAAATAATTAGGGTTCCGTGCAAAACAATTAAAACCCTTGAAATTGTTAACAATATCCGATTCAAATAGGGAAATAATATTTTTATAATAATTTCACGCAGCCGAAGGTCGCAGGCAACAGCTAGTACAACATACTGGGTGGAAGGAACACCGACGCTAAAACGGTTACCACGTATTCAGTACATCATTCTGAGTCCCCCACATAGAAATTTTTAATCGGTTATTTAAAAAAAAAAAACAGCTGTCTCCTACAAAAGTGCAATACTTCATCATCATTTTCCTGCCCTTGTCCCAAGTTACTGAGGGTCGGTGCAACACGTTTTTTTCTTCCATTCTCCTCTGTGAACCGTCACGCTATCATTTACTCCTTTAACTTTCATATCATTCCTCACGCAATCCATCCACCGTTTCTTTGGTCTTCCTCTTCCTCTCCCTCTCCATCCATCAACGTTTATATTCATCACTCTTATAGTAACATGCGATTCGTCCCTCCTCATCACATGTCCATACCAAGACAGTCGATTCCCTTTCAACTTTTCGGTAACTGGCACAACTTTTAAACTTCCTCTAATATACTCGTTCCTTACCTTATCACACCAAAAGTGCAATACTTACACGGTCAAAATGTATGGAACAGCAGATTTTTTTTCTTGGCTCAGAATGATGTACTGAATACGTGGTAACCGTTTTCGCTTCGGTCTCCCTTCCACATTATATACAACATTATTTTTATTATATGCGAAACCTGAACATAGTTTGTTCAGAATAAGTAACTGAATTGATTCCAATAATTTTTAAACCAAAAGTAAAAAAAAAAGGTTCAAGGATACCGAGCGACATTAAGTACCTATCGTAATCATTTAGGTACCTACTGCCAAATTATTATTATCAATGAGATGAAGGCGCGCTGCGTGGTGACCACGTTTTTGTGCGGGCAATCAGGTAACAGACCAAGCTTATAACTTTGCGATTTTTCATGATACAGTTATTTACATAAAAATAATAGACACGTGTTTCAGGTTTCGCATATACTAAAACTAATATTGTATACATATATGTCCACTTACTTGTTGCTCATCGAACCGGTGTTTTAGCTTCTTATGAAGAGCTAGCCCCTTCTCGCTGACGAAGGAGTATCCACACAACTGGCACACAATGTCTGAAGGGTGCTTTATGCGAATGTGGCTGATGTAGGTCGACAGTTTGCTAGAAACGAATAAAATAATCACTACATAGTATAAAACCAAGTCGCTTCCCGCTGTCTGTCCCTATGTATGCTTAGATCTTTAAAACTACGCAGCGGATTTTGATGCGGTTTTTTTTTAATAGATAGTGATTCAAGAGGAAGGTTTATATTGCATCCGTGCAAAGCCGGGGCGGGTCGCTAGTTAGGTATAATTTAAATAGATAGCGAAATTCCGCAAAGTGATAGGTAGGTAGGTAGTATTTCTTTTACATGATAAACATGCATTTGCATCTTTCCTCCATGTTTTTTTGTAACTTGCATTTTAATTTTAATTGTATTTTAATTCTTTTAGTCAATTCTATTCATATTGTAATTTATTTTATTTTTATCGAAATTGTAATGCTTTATTTTTGTTTATAGTATGATTATATTGTGATAAGCAATGGGTGTAAATTACCTGAATAATGGAATTAACTTAAAAAAAAAAAAGTTTGATGATTTTGAAGGTACCCGACAATACCATATTGGGTTAGAGAAAAATAAAATTGAAGGTACAAAGGAGGTTTGTAAGCCCACAATTTAATTTTTGGGAATTTATTACATAAACCTAGTAAAAATGACCAAAATAAAAATGTCTGAAAAATTCAAACTTACTCAAAGTTATCGAGGCAGTGTGTACAAACGTATTTGGTGCCATTATGGTATTCTTCATGTAGTTTAGCTGCGTGCCTGAAAAGAAACATTTAAAACAATTTTTTCTGCTATTTGCGTAGTTTTAAACAGATTCATGTTTGTTTGTGTGATTTCTTTAACTACCTAGGGGATTTTGAGGCGGTTTTCACTATAATTTAGATAATTTATTATAGGTTTTTATTATATAAAAACATGAAGCCGTCAACCAAGCATTCTGTACATCAATTATTGCTGGGGAACGACTTCATTTTTGGGGTGAAATATTACATTTTACGGTAGGACTCGATGTAACGCAGTGCTGATGGATGGATTGAATAGTACGGGGGTCATGAAGGTGTTTAAAGTAAAAATCTAACATTAAAATCATATATTAAAAAAAAAAAATTTGAAAAGTTGGAACTTTGACCACCCATTTCTCCGTAACTAGGCTACGTAGGTATGGTCCAGAGCAAAAAAAATATCGCAACGACGGGGAGAACAAGTGCCTTTCGGCTTTGTTAAGGGTCTTGTTACATCCTGTATGTATAGATAGGTATTATTCTGCTCACCTCCTAAAAGTAATATAGTTACATCTTTTACAGCTAAACTTCTGCATATGACTTGTCGCGTGGTTCCTGAGAGCTTGTAACTTTTTGAAGTGAGTCTTACATATTGCACAGCTGTATATTCCACATTGCTGAAAGGGAATAAAATATTAACCTTTTGAACGCCATTGTCACATATACGTGACAAGCAAGCGCGTGCCCTGTAAGCCAAAGACATAAAAAGATAAAAAATGCGGTGCACTACACGGGGTGGAAGGGACACCGACGCTAAAACGGTTACCACGTATTCAGTACATCATTCTGAGTCCCCCCCCACATAGAAATTTTTCATCGGTTATTAAAAAAAAATCTTTACAAAATATAATATACAAAACTGCAATAATTACACGGTCAAAAAAAAAGGAAATCATTGACACGATAAATGAGAAGACGGTCAAAATGTATGATAAGTATGATAACTGCTGTTTTTTTTTTAATAACCTATGAAATTTTTTTATGTGGTAACCGATTTCGCGTCGGTGTGCCTTCCACCCTGTATAACATGAAATAAACAATAAATAGTTTTGGAATCCGAATTCTTTTTGTAGGTATTTGCGGTGAAATTGTGGCTTGACGTGGAGGGCACGCGCGTGCGTTTATCCTCAAGGTTAAAAGCGGTAGAAAAAGAAAGAAATAAAAGTGGTACTCACATCCGTATGCCTAATCATGTCCTTTGTAAGCATCTTCATCTAAAAACCCTTTGTAACATTCTCCACATTTATATCCAGAATTCATATAATTACTAGTAAACTGTCTCTTATTAATCTCATACATTTGCTCTTCATGATTTAAGTCCTTAATAATAAAAATATGATTGTTTAACACTTCATTCGCCGGCTTACAACGTCGATCAACCTGTTTTATTACTTTACTATGTTTTTTTTTTCTTTTTTTTTACTTTTTTGGCATTTTTTTCTTTTTTTTGGTTGCTAAAAATTAATCTATGTAGTTAAATATAGGTGCGTCATCGTCGCTTAAATCTAAGTTGGGTGACGTTATTTGGTGTGTTGCGTTATTCCGGTTGTCGTGGTTCCTGCATGGACCCGTACCTTGAAGTTCTTTGCAGCACACAAAATGATAATCGGTGTGGTCTGCCGGAAATATTTTCGTCTGGGAGGTTGTAAGGCTGAGTGCGGCTCTGTCTATGGATGAAACATCGAGAGTTTCCTGAAAAAAAAAATATATTTACAAGTTGTTAACGGACCGTTCACGAAGCCGTCAATCAAGCATTCTGTACATCTAACTGATTTCTAAAAACTATTAAGAGTTCCTCATTCCTGGGTAGAAGGCCAACCTAAAATCACTCTTATATCAAGAGCAACAAAAACAATGTTGACTAGTGTTATGATCGCAAGATACAAGTACCAAAAATAATATAGTTCAAAAATAAAAAAAACACTTTTTTTTTTGTATTCGTCTCAGCAAACCTTTCATTTGATACCCATATCATGGGAATGCTTAAAAAATAACTAGTCCGCCATATTGAATTTAGAATGACATCACTTAACCGTGCATTGTCATCCAAACTAAACATGTATACAAAATTTCAGCTCAATCGGAAACCGGGAATTGGGTCAAATGTACCTTTGTAAGATTTTTTTACATAGTTACAGCTAAAGCGTGGTAAGGTGAAAGCGCCAGGGTAGCTCACGAAATTCAATTTTTTTTAGGATTTTTTGCAATTTGCACGTCAGTGTCAGGTTGTATGTTGATTAAGATATGATTCGCGCAAGTAACACGTATGGAGTTACAGAACCATGATCATTAACATCATCAATACAACCATCTAAGTTCATGTAACCCCATCGAATGACTTTTTCATGAAATAGTAAGAAAATCACTGTTTTAAGCTTTCACGGTTTACAACTAAACTTATATTGTCCCTTACGAAATATTTTCCGTGATTGTTCATTATTTTGTGCTCCCAATGCGTTTTGCAATCAACCTGCGATCATGGCGCTCGCCGAAATATCAGGAGCCCAAAATAATGAACAATCACGGAAGATATTCCGTGACAGTATAATTTTAGTACGAAAATATGAATTTGGCGGGCCACTCTAGCGCTTCCACCCTAAAAATGAATATGACTACTCCAACAAGTTAAGGTGTTGTAGCTACCAATTAAGCCCACTAGCTCAGACCGCTGTATTCCCTCGCTGGTGGCCTGCTCACTCACATTCATGAACGGGCGGATGAGTGAGTATAATAAAGTGTTCGTCTGTATGGCTTTCGTCCTGAACGCCCTGAAGGAAGTCATCCGGGCGTTGCATTCCCAGCAGACCTTCTGGGAAAGTCTTGGCTCGGTGCTTTTACTCTGTAAGAGAAAGAAATTAAGTCTAAGACTACCTTTCCACCAGAGATGAAGGATGCGGAGCGAGGAATGTGTGTGAAACTAACCAATAACATAGCTAGTTTTTTTTTTTTTAGCTGTTACTCTTTTATTAATTTTGGCTTAATCATATGGATCAAATCAGAAATGAGGACATCCGCAAGAGACCCAAGGTAACCGACGTAGCCCGAAGAATAGCCAAACTTAAGTGGCAATGGGCAGGACACATTGCTCGCAGAACAGACCAGACCGATGGGGCCAGTTCAGGAGTGGCGACCGCGAACCGGAAAACGCTGCGTTGGAAGACCTCCCACTAGGTGGACCTGGTGAAGGTTGCAGGGATCCGCTGGATGTGAGTCGCACGGGACCGGTCAATGTGGCGACACTTGGGGGAGGCCTATGTCTAGCAGTGGACGTCTTTCGGCTGAAATGATGATGATGAATCATATGGATTGCAAATTAAAAGATGAATATACTTTGCATTTTGCGAGGAATAAAACAGTTTAATCCTTCAGCTTCTTCTTGCGGCGAAGGTTGTTGGTGTGACTGCACTTGGTCTTGCGGCAGTTAGTAGCACGAGGGTGGAGGCGAGCATAATGTGCACGTCTTTCTATATCGTTCTCAAATATATGTATAATCTCAACATGAACGATGTAACCAAGATTTTGTAAGAATATTTTGATTTAAAAGAGTGTCCATGGAGTTTCTTGCCCATTCTTCTCCATAGAGATCTACGCTTTGGAATGTGCAACTACAGTACTTTCTCAAGTTATTATGCCTTGTGACTGTGACTTTAGCTTCGCTTTTTTTTTTGTTTTATTTGACATTCAAAAGTGCCTGTGATGGTCATTTGAAATAAAAAAATGAGTTTGAGTTTGAATCATTTTAGCAGAGAAGGCTCAATGGTACCTCCTCAAGCCTGTGCACTAAGTTAAGGGTGGATCATCCTTTTGGATGTTGTAGTCAGAAAGTGTGCAGCCATCCTCCAACTGTTTATCAGCGAACGTAAGTCGCTGTTGGTCAGGTGGGATTCCCCCTTGTCTTCGATCTTAGCCTTCACATTCTCAATAGTTTCTGAAGCCTCCACCTCAAGGGTGATGGTTTTACCAGTGAGGGTTTTTACGAACATCTGCATTTTGTAGCTTCTCCTAAAAACGTGCTCAAAGTAAAAAGGAAGAATAGCTCAAGCTGCGACAAAGAAGCGATATTATTGGTTAGTTTCACGCACATCCCTCGCTACACATCCTCGCTCATCTCTGGTGGTAACGCAGCCTAACCACACCGCCCCCCGGACGGTGTGGTATGAGGTAGGTACCAGACCAGAGGCGAAGGTTCCATACAACTCGATTCCTACTGGCTTCCCTTTGAAAAATGACACAATTGTATAGGTAAATAATATAATACATTAAAGATATGTACTCCGGCTTACATCTTACAAAAGTTGATCCTTCGCTACTGGTAGGTATAGCATGGAAATTGGCACAAGCAAAGAAAGGCCTAAACACAAAAGTGAGTGAAGGTGGGTTGTGGATGATGATGATGAGTGAGGTCACTCCATACACTTACCTCATCCTGGCGGAGTACGCACTGGAAAGCCACCCGATTTTGTGGTGATATAGTAGTCAGCTTCCTATCATCGCATAGGCAAATGCGGCAAAACTGGAAAAAAAGAACATGCTTTTAGTGATAAGTGTGATAACTAGCTTTTGTGCGGAGTTTGGTTATTGTCCGAATTACGCGAATGCGTCGTTGCGAGGCTCGTTCCGACTGGAGATCATGGTAAGGGCGTCAACGACCGCGCGCTGCGTCCCACCTCACTCGCTTGCTATACATCACGATGACGTAGCTCGGCCGCGGTGCGATTCCAATAGACGCTGTCCCGGCATCATCCGACATTATATTTTTGTGGACAATATAAGATGCCGATGATGTGATATTTATTTATTTATTAACTCATCATCACTATCATTACAGGTATTTCCTAATTCAATAATGTGGCCATAATTACAGTTTTATTATTTATGATAACATATTCGGTACAAATAAAAACATCTATGCTGTCTGCTACGTCATTAAGTACACGCAAGGTACGCGTTATAGGAGCTTTACTCAGTAGATGGGTCCTACTACAGAGCACCGCCAAAAGACGTGGCCGTCTCCTTCGCAATACACAATTGTCGGGCACACACAGGTTTTTTATTATAAATACATGTAAATAAATCTGTTTGTGTATAAATGTGTTGTGATGCGTAATATACAATACAAATACATAAACTAGACATTAGGTGTATACCCTACAGTTCCACAGGATCGTAGTTTTTTTTATAGCCTTGTATGTCCCACTGCTGGGCAAAGGCCTCCCCCATATCCTTCGAGGTACTCTTCTCCTCCACCACCTAAAACCAGCCTTCGTGATATGCGTCTAGATCATCTCGCCCCCTCTTTCTAGGCCGGCCTCTGCGGCGCTGTCCATCCTCAAGCATCCATCGTGTTGAGACCTTTGCCCAGCGGTCGTTATCCATGCGGCTTACGTGACCCACTCAACCCCATTTCAGCCTTTTTGCCTACGTCTTTGTTTTTGAGCGCAGCGTTGTGTTCCGTATTTGATCAGCTCTCTTTACACCCAGAATGCGCTTTTTGGCAGACTCCAAGGCGGGGGTTTTGTGATTCGGTGAGTGACCAGGTCTGAGCACCTTAGGGTAGGATCGTACTACCAGAATAAAAAGTATCCTATGTGGTAATCGAGATTTTAAAAACTACTTATATGTAATGGAAAATGATGGAAAATAAACATCCACCTAACCATACATTCTTCCATCCATACATCCATCGTCACAATATTTCTGAGTAAGGTAAGGAAAGAGTAACACACATCCATTTATCCATACATTCATCCTCACATCTACACAAATAAATAAAATTGAAGTGTCTGTAATATCAAAATAACAGCTTTTTACTGAAAGCATATGAAAATATATACGGTACTTATACAAAAACACTGTCTGTCTGTCTGTTTGCTCCGGCTATACCGATTTTGACGGGATTTTTACTTGCAGATCACTGATGTTATAAGGTCTAACTGAGACTACTTTTATTTTAGAAAAATAACTAGGGATCTATGCAAAAAAATTAAAACCCTTGAAATTGTTAACAATATCCGATTAAAAAAGGGAAGTAATATTTTTTTATAATAAAGTCACGCGAACGAAGTTCGCGGGCAACACAATGTTAAATGTCACAGTTCTTGTAGGAATATGCACATTAACTTTTTTAGTAATAATGTTCATTTTAGGATGAATAGTGACTGAGCTAAGACTAATGTCGCTCTATACAGGGTGGAAGGGGCATCGCTGCTTAAATGGTTACCACGTATCCAGTACATCATTCTGTCCAGGTCAGATAGGCAGTCGCTCCATGTAAAATACTGGTATCCAGTTAGGGGCCATCCATAAATTACCTCACATGAATTTTCATGATTTTTTGACCCCTCCCCCCGCCTGTTCTTGTCAATTTCTTTGATAAATCCACAAATTACGTCACACTTTAAGGGGGGGGGGGGGGGGGGCTTGACGTGTGACGTAATTTATTGATGGCCCCTTGGACTTGAAGCCGATGCTTTACAGATGTTGATGAATTTACTATTAACCAAATCAGTACTAGTTAAAAAAAAACACTAATACTATTAAACTAGCATACTAGCTAACTAACTTTTTCACTAGCCTAGCTTAAGGCTTGCTAGCATTGTTGCTATCCTACCTTCAAAGTCTAACTTTGTGTAACTTGGCAAAGATGGCCGTTCGTAATTTATGTATTTGTATTGAGCAGACTAATTTATAAAATTCTCATTTTTATTTTTAACTTGGAGATAAGCAAGAGATTGTGGGGTTGGTTCATTCCCCTTTACTCAAACTCAAAGCATTTATTTCAATTAGACCATGACAGGCATTTTTGAATGGCAGAAAAAACAAAAAAAAAAGCGAAGTCACGGTCACAAGGCATAATAACTTGAGAACATACTGTAGTTGCACATTCCAAGGTGTAGATCTCTATGGAGAAGAATGGGCAAGAAACTCCATGGTCATGCTCTTTTAAGTCAAAATATTGTTACATCAGATGTTGAGATATACATATATGTGAGAATGATGAAGAAAGATGTGCAAGTTAAGAGTGTCCAGAGTAAAAGATATAATCAACAATTCAAAAATAAAATAAAAGATGGCAGCTATGTTCTATGTTCATGGTTTTGGTTTCCACACTTAGTCCTTAGAGTGGACCATTGTGCGTTTCCAAACATGGCCGCTAAGAGGTGAAAAGTCTACTGACGGTGCCCGTTCCGTTCACTGAAAGTAGGCCTTAGTATCCCTCATCATTATGTAGCGTATTACCAGTATTTTACATTGAACGACTGCCAATCTGACTTCAATTCAGTTACTGAGTAAAACAAAACCCTTGGTAAGACAAATGATGTTTATGTTACTACTATATCTACCTCGTTGGTCTAGCCGTCCGCTCTTGCAACCGCAAGGGAAACTGCTAAGCATGAGGACCTGGGTTCGATTCCCGGGTCAGACAAAATGTTAAAGGGTTTTTCCATCAGTAATTTCTCAGTACCAGCCACGGAGTCTGGATTTGTGCCTGGTTGATGGCAATAGGCTCGCCCCCTCTTATTACCATCATCCCA
The DNA here is from genome assembly GCA_905163415.1 of Noctua fimbriata. Lineage (NCBI taxonomy): Eukaryota > Metazoa > Arthropoda > Insecta > Lepidoptera > Noctuidae > Noctua > Noctua fimbriata. The sequence goes on from LR990950.1 coordinate 6,041,967, forward strand.
ATTATTACATAAATACTTGGGATGTGACTAAAATAGTGATGGATGGAGAAGGTGCGGAAGGCCAAAGAAAAGATGGATGGATTGTGTGAGGAATGATATGAAAGAGAAAGGAGTAAATGAAGCCGTATCATCTGACAGGGGAAAATGGAAGAAGAAAACATGTTGCGCCGACTCCAAATACAATGGGACAGGGGCAGGAAGATGATGATGGTACTTACTTCCTTTACTGTGCTAGAGTTTTTTTCTTCTTGATCCTCATTATCACTGGCTAATCCAGCTGTTGTTTCAGTTTCAAAGTCGAGAGTAAATGAAGCCACATCAAAATTAGGTATAGGCTCTCCATCGGGCCTTTCAGCATGTCGTAAGAGTTCCGCGTCAATAGCTTCACTTAGGCTTAAACGGGCATTGTCATCTATTTCATCCATCTTGTTGTCCTGTGGTATGGAATTGGCGATTTATAAATCACAACACTTCTTTCGTAAATAGTTATTACTTATAATTAACTTTTAAATTAAAGCGATAATGAAACTGATTTGAACTCCGACTGGAATCTTATGAGAATTATTAACTCTGATGCTAAGGTCGGAAAAATGGGCGTGTAAAATTTAAGTTCGCGCAATTTCATATATTTTTTATGGAATGGATTGTTTACTTAATAAAAAATGACAGAAGCATTGTTTACAAAAAATTTACCTGGACAGAGCGACACACAAACGTTGGGCTATCACCAGTATTTAATTATTTAATGTGTTCAAAATGTTAAGTGCAGGTGCAAGTATGCAACAAGGTAGTTTACCGATCGATAATTTTCAGCTAGAGATTCGTCCGTCATTTGTTATTTATTTTTTATTTTACTGCTTCCGCGTCCGTCGGCTACATTAAAAAAACAACCCTCATTTGCTTTTGTTGTCTTTGGTTTGGTTGCAGAATTGAAGAGATGGAAAATCTGTTTTAATTGTCATACAAGAGAATTAACTATTTAATTTGAAGATTTATAGACTGTGTAAATATGAGAAATAAAGAATTAATTTAAAACTTTGATATACCTGAAGAAATCTAACTAATTACGTCTAGCTGAAAATGCAAGTATTCCATTTGAAAGTCAAACTCTATGGTACCCGTTTCGTTGTAGGAACGCGCCAATTTTACGGAAAAATAGGCGGGAAGGACCGAAGGATCAGTTTTTCTCATAGTTTTTCTCGTGACGCTTCAATCAACACGTTGCTCGAGTACGACAGTGAAAGAAAAAGGGAATTAATTGCATATTTTGAATTGATTACTATGTTAACCTGAATGTGAATAAGGATATACAGGCAGTGAGATTTATGCAGGGTTGGATAGACTTATAGTAAGACTGAGTAAGCTGCGTTGTGATTGTGACGAAACCACGACATGGCTGAATTTGATCAAATGAACAATACTGCGATAACCTTTCACTAATTGTTTGCCAGACAAAATGTTTTGTTTAGGTTTGGTGATGTTAGGTCGAATATACATATATTGATAAAATCTTTATTGCAGATGAATCGTCGCCATCTGCGGCAGAAGCCGCGCATTAGTTATTACGTGCCTGAAGAACCGAGCTTACACGAATGTATCTGTAAGTCCACATTTATAATTAAGTTAAAGGATTTCTTTTATTTACTACCAAGGAAGGAAATGGCGATAAGACAATACATATTATACAGGGTGTAAGGGACAGCCCTCCACAAACTGATGGGATGAATTCAGTATATATCATACTAAGATGACCAGTACAAGAAATGATTTCAGGAATCTTATGAGAATCCAATAAATTTGATTTGTTTTATTTCCTCATACGCAATGTATAGTTACCGTGACAAAACGCACGTACCGAACGGCAAGCGCGACGACGAGTTCGACGAACTCTGCTAGACAGGAAATGAACAGCATTGTTGGAGTTTTGATTTTAGCCGTATTATTTTCATAAATGGAGTGCTGCGTACAGGGAATGTAATTTTACATTGAAATAAAGGAATAGTAATTAAAAAAAAAAATCTGGAGAAAAATTCCAGTGCAATATGATTTAAAATAAGGAGCTGAATGCACCCTGTCAGTTTGTGGAGGGTTGTCCCTTACGTCATGTGTAATTTAATAAAACTCAAATAACCTACGCACTTTTAAAATAATTCCTTTTCCTACACGAAAAACATTTTTTTGTTGTCTAATAAAAATTCTTTTTTACTTCCCTAAATATGGTAAGGTATATTTTTCTTTAGTTATTTCTTATGAAAACGTACCTAAGATTACTATTACATTTATACATATGTTTTGTTTTTTCATCCTTTTGTATATTATAATAAAAATAGTGGTGCTAATAGAACTGTTTTTATTAAATATATTTTACTTCTTATTAATTCTGGCATGAGCCTTTCGTCAGTCACTTCACTTATTAGCCTTGGGTGCTACGGAACCTTAACACAGAGGCGGCGCCTATTAGTTCCTTGCACACCGTACCGTAAGGGCGCGTTCTAACTATGTCGTGACGATTAATTTATCGTTGGATAATATACGGAAAAGTAGTGGACGACAGTAAATCGTGTCGTCCTTTATGTGAACACCTCCATTTAAATACACAAGCCATGACGATTTAAACGACACGATACAGTGTGAACGCGCCCTAACTCAAAGGATATCACAAGAAGGCCTGTGCAGTACCACTCTTTTTGTCAACTTATCCTTCAAACAAATAAATAAAACAAGTAATAGCATAATATCGTATATTTATTGTACTGCAAAATAAAAATACATTAGTATGATTTCTTCATAAGTTAAATCTTGGAACAGCATCTGAAATTTAAAAGAAAAAAGCATTTTTATTATTGCATTTATTATTCACTTGCATCACTCGGAAACATTACAGACATCACGCCTGTAATACCCGAAGGGTTAGGCAGAGGTGTATCTATTTTTTTATTTCGTTTGACGGTATGGGTAATCAAACCAAAAAAAAAATTGATAAAGATTTTTTATTTTTTTATTAAACTACTTGGGCGCACTAGGTGGCCACGTTATGGTGAAAGCGCCGTGTTGTACTTCGTAGCACGACCATGAACGAATTAAATATAACTTGAGATAGTAATAAAATCCTTTTATTTTTTACTATTTTATACCACCAATTAGAAATTTTATACCTCTCAATTATCATAGATATACTGGTGGTGCTGGGAAGGCATCTTCCTAGCACGACCACGCTTAAAATTCTAGCTGGCATTATAACTCTAGATGGTAATAAAATCCTTTTATTTTTTACTATTTTATACCACTAATTAGAAACTTTATACCTCTCAATTATCGTAGATATAGGTACAGGTCGTGCTGGAAAGATTCCTTCCCAGCACGACCATGCTAAAATTCTAGCTGGCATTATAACTTAAGATGGTAATAAAATCCTTATAATTTGTACTATTTTATTCCACTAATTAGAAACTTTATACCTCTCAATTATCGTAGAAATACAGGTCGTGCTGGCAAGATTCTTTCCCAGCACGGTCACGCTAAAATTCCAGGGAAGAAATGATTAATTATTAATATTTCCAGGGAAGAATTCCTGGGAAGTTTCCTTCCCAGCACGACCTGTATATCTATGATAATTGAGAGGTGTAAAATTTCTAATTGGTGGTATAAAATAGTAAAAAATAAAAGGATTTTATTACCATCTTAAGTTTTATTTAATTCGTTCATGGTCGTGCTACGAAGTACAACACAAAGCGCCAGAGTCTTCCGCAAAATTCAATTTTTCTTACGTTTTTGCAATCCGCAGGTCAGTGACAGTTTGTATGTTGATTAAAATATGATTAAAGGTTGTATTGATGATTTTAATTATTATAATTATGTAAATACATACGTGGTACGGTCGCGAATCATTTATTTATTTACTCCAAACATAAAATATCCTTACAGGCTAGACCCAATGCGTCACAATGCGCGAGTTATTTATTGGCATAGCAAATTATATATGTAGCTGTTTTTGTGAATTCACCCAAAGTGCAACAGAATAATCATATTTTGTTCAACATACAGCTTGACACTGACCGGAAAAATGTAACGTAAGAAAATTTGAATTTCGCGGGCTACCCTGGCGCTTCTAGCTTAATCGCGGCGTCAGTAGCGTATTTGAAGTCCTGTTGTGCAGTGGGTGTACATAATGTGAATGTAATACCCACATTATGCCAGTTTGGTTCGTTTCGACTCGGGGCTACTTCCAGTCTCACTGGATGCAGCTGAATATCAGTATTTCACATGGAACGACTGCCTATCTGACCTCCACAAGGCAGTTGCTGGGTAATACGATACCCCTTGGTAACTCTTACAATTGAAAAGCGACGTATTTTTTTTCTAAATGGCTATTCAAATGAAACTGACCATTTTTGATCCCGGACCATCGGTGCGCATTCCTGCTGGAGCCAGTCCAAGTCGTCGTTCAGTCCGCGCTGCTTTAGTATAGGCCCCAGAGTGTCCAGTACGCGCTGGTGGTAGGCGTTGATGTAGGACAGCTGAAACAAAAAGTTAAATATAACAATAACTGTAATATACGGGGTGGAAGGGACACCGACGCGAAAACGGTTACCACGTATTCACTCGCCACTTCAGAACTTTTCGGCTTCATCGGCCATACGTTCTGCGAGCAATGTGCCCTGCCCTCTGCCACTTTTTTTTAAATTTATTTACACATAGTCTTAATACAGGTTCGTTTGTTTTGTACCATTAAACCAAAGATGGTTTGTATTGGTACTCACATTCGCTAAAACAACACTGCTTAATCACTACTAAACAAATTTAAGTAAAAATGTGGGTACATGAAAAATATTTTGCACGTAACTAGCTTTTAGCCGTAAAAATCCGAAGTACGTGAGTCAAATATAATGTTTTGAAGCTGCTTGTTATTGGGCCGCTCATTCTAGTCAACGTATCCTATACAGGTTGCTTTGTTTTTATATTTTTGTACTAGTGTTTTCAAAATAATTATTTCCTTAGACTAAGTTATTTATGCAGTTGTAATAGTATGTTTTGTATTTTTGCTTAAAGTTTTTCACGTTTTGTGGATTTTGGTATTATTATTTTGGTGGGTTTTTTTGTACTTAAGTTTGGCAATTCTTCGAGCTACGTCGGCAACCTTGGTTCTCTTGCGGATGTCTTCATACGGATCAGAAGGCTTAAAGTCATCCAAAGGGCAATGGAGAGGGCTATGTTCTGAGTTTCCTTACGAGACATCAGTACTTACCTCAAAATCAGACAGCATGTCCACATCGATGCAGTCCTTCTGCTGTGGCACTAGAGTCAGCGTGTTGAAGCCGAGCACGCCGCGACCGTCGTAGTCGCCTTGCAGCCCGCTAGCCTGCGGATATGTACAATTACTAAAAATACTTGATATTGCTTCGTAGGTCTAGTGGTCGCAATCGCGACTGCTCAGCATGAGGTCCGATTCCCCGGTCGGGCAAATTGTTATTGGGGTTTTCCATCAGGAATTTCTCAGCAGCAGCCACGGGATCCAGATTTGTGCCCGGTTGATGGCAATAGGCTCGCCCTCTATTACATTAGACTTAAACATAACTGGCGAAATGTGGGTGTTCTATAAGGTACACCTCTGCCTAATCCTTCGGGGATTACAGGCGTGATGTTATGTTTATGGTAGAAGATAGGGAGTGGGTTCAACAGTGGGATGAGACAGGAGTATTCCGAATTCAAATTATTATTTCTAATTGATGTAATTTCCAAACAATTAGCAATATTCAACTAATCAGAATGACTGGTACCTTAGACGTGCAATTTTAACCTTTTGAACGCCATTGTCACCACCAAACGCGTGCCCTGTACGCCAACGACAGAAATATGTGACCAAAAATGCGCGGTACACTATAACACGAAATAAACAATTAAATTGTAGTTTTGGAATTCCTATTCTTTTTGTAGGTACTTGCGATGAAATTGTGGCTTGGCGGGGAGGGCACGCGCGTGCGTTTCCCTCCACGTCCTTACACTTCCCTCGTTAAATGAAGATTTTACCTTGGGATGCTTAGTGTCCTTAGTTACTTGAATGGTTTCCACCAGATCCTCGTGACGAATACCGAAATCTCCCACTTTGTAGTAACCTGGCTCTGAAAAGATAAAGATAATTTATTTGTTAAAAACATGCGTTTACACACAAATTGAGCACGCAAGATCTTAGTGGGTAGCGTAGGGTAGGTCCGTACATGTTTTACCATGTGAGGTGTCAAAACATACAGTATTGTTATTACTACATAGCCTAGCCCTTTAGGGATTACAGGCGTGATATTATGTTATGTGAAAAATATGGGGAAGAAGATGCTGAGGAAACTGGCATTAGAGGTGAAACGGATAGTAAGATGTTCGGCAAGCTTCGAGGCCGGATAGTGGATATCCGTCTGCTGGATATTTGGCCTTTTGTCGCGTTACATCTTGTGACAAGTTTGATTTGAGTTAATGCTACCGCACAAGTAAGACAAGCGGAGTCGCTTTTAAACCATCAAATGCTGAAAATTTAATATTTATATTATATATATTATATATTATTATATATCATTTTCCCCTATTTAATTTAGAGTACCAAATTTTTAACAATAATTATATTTTTGGCAAGTAATTGTAGTCAGTAATAAAATTTTGCATTTTAAATTATGAATACATAGTGTTTATAAGCTACTGTGGCATGATTTATCTTGTGTTAATGAGAAATTATTGATTTTTTTTCATATTCGGTATCTGACCGGATAGGTGGTTACTACATATACGGTATCCGGCCGGATAGTAAAAATTGGCCGGATAGCGGATAGTTACCGGATATCCGTTTCATCTCTAACTAGCATGTCCTGGAACCAGCAGTGTGGTTCGCAGAGAGGAGGCCTGTTTTCATGGGATAATTTATAGGCTGATTATGGTTGCGGGGATCCTCTGGATGCCCAAAAAGAAACACAAAATAGCACGGGACCGGTCAATGTGGCGGCACTTGGGAGAGGCCTAAGTCCAGCAGTGGACGTCTTTCGGTTAAAATGATGATGATGTGGTTTGCTTACCATTGCTAAGTATCTGTCCAGGTCTCAGACCCGGATCATGCGGGTACGGCCTCCAGGAGATACCGGAAGGTCCCTCATGCACGTTGAGGAAGTGTCCCACGCCATGGCCGGTGCCGTGCGCGTAGTCCAGTCCGACCTCCCAGAGAGAGTGGCGCGCGAAACTGTCGAGGACGTTACCCTGTAGATGAGAGATGGGAATATGACGAAACGCAGCATGGTCCATTCAAAAATGTTCCAGTCTGCTCCGACTTTCGGTAGCAAGGTTCACTCATGGATGGATAAAATGGCGGCAGGTCACGGGAACAATATGCGACTCCCGCATTCCCCTTAAATTCAAGGGGAAGATTTATAAAACCATGGTTAGACCTGCTGTCTTGTATGGATCAGAATGTTGAGCCACAAAAGGGATGAATGAAAGGCATGTGGCGGAGATGAGAATGCTAAGGGGGATGTGTCGTGTTACGAGAATGGATAAAATAAGGAAGGAGTACATAAGAGGAAGTTTAAAAGTGGCGCCGGTGACTGGCAGCTTGTGTGATAATCGGTTGTCGTGGTATGGACATGTGATGCGGAGGAATGAGGAAAATGTAGTAAGGAAAATGTTGAGTATGAAAGTAGATGGCTATAAGAGTAGAGGAAGACCAAAGAATCGATGGAAGGACTGTGTAAAGGATGATATGGCAAGAAAGGAGGTGACTGCTGAGATTACGAGTAATAGAGAAGTATGGAAGAAGAAGACATGCTGCGCCGACCACAAATAAATTGGGATAAGGACAGGAGAATGATGATACCTTGACTCCTTTAGGGAACAGTGCGCTCCCGATCATCATCTGTCCTTTAAGAACCCTAGTGAAAGCAGATTTCTGTTCAACGGTCGGGGCGCGAGCCATGTGACGCGTACGAGTGATGTCCGTTGTGCCGTCTCTGGGAACGAGAAAGATAAAAAAAGATGAAAAAAAAATACAAAATGGCAGCAACGGGACGGAACAACTTTAAGGATTGATAGGCAACTAAAATATTTAAAAAAAATCGGCTGTGCCATACATTTTTGTCTCGATTTACGTGAGCAAAAATTAGTTTTTTTTTTTAATATTTAATTTTCATTTCATTTATTTCAATAACAATTTTTCCATTGTGTCAAATTTTACACTAAAAAATAAAATAAAAAGAGTTACAATAGAAAGCAATTATTAACAGTGACCAAATGAATTAATTTAAAAGTAAAACATTTGCAATTAGGTATCCTGTATGTTATTATTTACACTAGAATCGGGATATTTACCATGTTTACTGTTTTCATTGAGTACCCGATATTTTAGCGATGTTGCAAGCACCATGATCACGGATAAACTGAAGTTATTGCGGGTGGGTGTTTATGAGCAGACAAATCGGTCTACCTTCTTTCTTGTTCGTTTTTTTTGTCCCGTTTCTAGTGTAAATAATAATGTTAGTGACCATGCTAGTTTAAAATCGTATACCCTGTATGTTAAATAGCAAAATAAAAAAATACAAAAACAAATTAATAGCCTGTACTGTCCCACTGCTGGGCAGAGGTCTCCCCCAATTCCTTCCATGTGCTCTTTTCCCGGACCAGCCCACGGCAAGCGTTCAGATCGTCTCGCCACCTCTTTCTGGGCCAGCAACAGCTTGAACTACATGCAATAAGTATAACCGCGTTACTTACTTGTACTGCCCACCGGAATCCAGCAGGAACATCTCATTCCTCTCGATGACCTTCTGCAGCCCGTTCCTTGAGGGACAGTAGTGTATGATGGCGCCGTTGGGCCCCGCACCCGGTATGGTCTCGAAAGAGGGGCCCATGAAGTATTTTTCGTCTCTAGATAAAGAAAAAATATGTTAAAATATACAGGGAGTAAGTCATCGACCAGGAAATCAGATAATTTTCCATAACATATAACATAACATCACGCCTGTTATCTCCGGAGGGTTAGGCAGAGGTGTACACCCACATTTCGCCAATTATATTTAAGTCCCATGTAATAGGGGGCGAGCCTATTGCTACCAATCGGGCGTAAATCCAGACTCCGTGGCTGCTACTAAGAAATTCCTGATGGAAAAACCCAATATCAGTATGCCCGACCTGGGAATCGAACCCAGGATCTAATGCTCAGCAGTCGCGCTTGCGACCACTAGACCTTACTGCATTTACAGCAACAGCTTGCACATCAACGTCTCTTACGTGTATAATATATATATTATATGTAAATTGTCCGTTTTAGCAGAATCATAATGTGGTCATTCTTATATCTCAGTCATACCTTACAGGGAAAACACGCGTGATATTATAAAGGGTGTAAATAGACCCTTAACGAAGCCGAAAGGCACTTGTTCTCCCCGTCTTTGCGATCATTTTTTTTAGCTAGACCATACCTGGATACCTTCTAGTTATAGAGATATTAGCGGTCAAAGTTCCAATTTTTCACAAGTTTTTTTTTAAATACATTTTTTTAATGTAAGATTTTTACTTTACACACCTCCACGACCCCCGTACTGTTCAATCCATCCATCAGCACAATGCTTTGAGCGCTTTCCATTGAGTCCTACCATAAAATGTGCCAAAAAAAAGTCGATTCCCAGCATTTACTTAGTTTGATGTACAGAATGCTCAGCTATGTGAAGGGTCTGTTTACACCCTGTATTATCAACTTACTTTCGAAACTCGTGCAGCTTATCTGCCGCCTGTATCTCTGTGATGTTCTTCCCTTCATCGATCTGGTCGTGCAGCCACTTCAGAAGACGACTCACAGCTACACCATCACGAATGTGGCATTGGCGGAAACCCTGGTAATCATAATCATCATCAGGAAATTGGTTTCACAAAACACTTTTACACGTCACATCATGTTATGTTTTAAAACAAGACGGGGCCGGTGTTTCGTACCTGACTACTCTGAGAAGAAACATCCGAAACAAACTCAGAGGTCACCGTCTCTTTTAAAGTCCAGACATTGCTCAAGTCATATGAGGACCATGCAGATTAATGTCTGAGATGGTCTTTTGAAGAAATAACCACACAGATTGGAGTGGACCTGTCCAGTCAGTGCAAGCATTTGTTTTGATCGTGTAGCTCGACTCATAATCCAAGGAGCTCAACGACACGACGAACAATACCAAAGAAAGGACTTTTCTGTAGGCCGCATAAAGTACACAAACTGCCAGACAATCGTGAAACTAACTTAACTAAAAATATGACCCTCCAAAAATGACAAAAATGATCCATTATTACGGCCGTTATTAGAGGACTATCAGACAAATTCAACCTAGACATACTCGTTCTTAAAATTTAATAGAATCGACAAAATGACAGATAGTGCAAAGAAATCTGTCATTGTGTCGACACATTGACAGATTTTGTCGATTCTTCCGTCAAAGAAATCCTTGTCTACGATGGTCATGCTACGGGGGCAGTTTTCGAGGAGAGAAAAAAGGGGAATACGAAACGTCGATTTCGTCAAAACTCTTGTGATATAATCGGTCTGAGCTGCAGCTGTCCCTATCGCATTCTGCGGCGGCAGGCTTGACGCAGTGCGACGGCAACAGTATTTTCAAATACCTATTTTTGTAATTCCTCGCAGACCCTGTTCCCTCTTAATAATAGTGAATTCTTACCTCTAATTCCACATCATTCTTGATCAGCTTCATCAATGCTACGGGAGATATTTCAGATATCAAATTCAAAGGAGTCTGTAGGACATCCATCTGGAAAATATAAATAAAAAATATTGATAATATTATTTATTACTGATACTGATAATGCTAGCCTGCGTCATCCCACTGCTGGGCACAGGCCTCTCCCCATGACTTCCAGTTGCTACGATCCAGGGCTAATGTGGGCCACTGGTCGTTTGTTTTGTCAAGTTCGTCCCGCCATCTTCTGCGAGGTCTGCCGCGACGCCTTCTGGCTGTGTCAGGGCTCCAGAAAGTGGTTATTTTGGCCCACAGGTCATTGGGCATGCGGCAGACGTGGCCAGTCCAGTCCCATTATTTATTAATTAACAATTTATTAGTATTGATTAATTAATAATTGATTAATATTGATTATTATTAATATTAGTATTTTTATTGGTAATTAGTAAATATTAGTAAATTAGTATATAAGCATTTGTTAAAAAGTTAAACAAGTGAAAATTAAATGTCCGCACTTATAAACATTTCTCTATACTGTTTGCTCCGTTCCCTCAGACAAACCGTGAACACGGTTTTGTGGAACGTCATAATTCTTAAGTTAAGTTTTTTTATAAACCTTGTCTTGACAAATAAAAATAAAGAAATAATAATAACAGGTGACTGCTGAGATGACAAGTAATAGAGAAGTATGGAAGAAGAAGACATGCTAGAAAATGATATGGAGATTGTACATTTTTTTTTAAATGTGCTAGTTATTACAAAACCATTTCGAGGATTAAGGTCTCTAATTATTTATTTCTCAAACACTGTTTTAAGCTTTCACGGTTTGTGTTGTGTATGCCGAGCGCAGGAGTGCGGGCTGCGCCCCGCACCACCCCGCCGGCCGCGCCTTGCGGGTTACTTATTGAATATATTAGTGTGCAACAGACTAGCGAGTTTGATTGACGTACCACTACCCCTGTCACCTCCGTATCTAACACGTGGCGACGAACGGACTCACATTTTTTTTAAAATGTCTACGGTTGCGACTTATGGCGTTCTTTCCACCTTCGACCACCTGACACAGGAGTGGAATAGTTTCAAATTGCGATTAAATCAGTGGTTCATCGCAAATGACATAACCTCAGAAACGGACAAGGCCACAATCAAAAGAAGGGCGATATTGTTAACATCCCTGAGTGAATCTACCTTCAAGCTTGCTTGTGACCTGGCGCTACCCAGAAAGGTTGAAGAATTGGGTTACGAAGCGATAGTGGAAATCCTCGACGACCACTTCACACCAAAAAGGTTTGGGTTTGCAGAGAAATCAGTATTCTATTCGGCAACACAGCGACCAGGTGAATTGCACACTCAATGGGCAGCCAGGATTAGAGGATTGGCAACTCACTGTGCATTCAAGAATTTGGAGGAGGCCTTGCTGGACAAATTCATCATGGGCATGGCACCAGGACACGAACGGGACAAACTTTTCGTACAGGACCAGCGGGAGCTGACCCTCGCGAAGGCCATCGACTTGGCAGAGAGCGTGCGCTGTGCGCGCCAGGCCTCGTCGCAGGCAGCACCAGGCGCCAGCGGCGCCGGCGCAGGCCTCGACGGCGTGTTCAACATCTCCAAAAAGGAAAAGTGCAGTGTGTGCGGTTTTACAAATCATAGTTCTAATCAGTGTCGTTACAAAAAGTATAAATGTAAAAAGTGTAACAATAAAGGCCATTTGCGTAAAATGTGCCCTAGTGAGGGTAAAGTGAAATACGTAGACGAAGGTACTGTGGACGACGGAGACGACGACGGTGGGTGTTTTTATAATATTCGGTGCGTGAGAGGGAAACCTATGACGGAGCGTGTGATGATCAGTGGCCTAGCTTTAGAGTTCGAAATCGATAGTGGTTCTGCAGTCAGTGTAATCTCTAAAAATACCTACGAGTCGAAATTTAAACAATTGCCGTTATCAGTCACCAACAAAAGGTTATTCAGTTATACAGGGCAAAATATTGAGACGGTCGGAGTTGTTTTATTACCTATATCATATCTTGGGCGTACACATACTCTGAATGTGTACGTCGTGCACGCGGCCGGACCGCCGCTATTAGGCCGCGACTTCATTCGTGAGTTCGACCTGGAATTAGCGCCGTCGCGCGTGCACGCCGTGTTCGAGGAAGCACAGGCGGTATGCGAGTCTAGCACTAATATTGATAAACAACTCATAAACATGTTCCCTAAGGTCTTCTCGGGCAATCTGGGGTCGTTTAACAAGTATAAAATAAATTTACAGTTAAAACCCGATGTAAAGCCTATTTTTTTTAAAGCGAGGCCAGTACCTTACGCGCTAAAAGAAAAAATAGACAAAGAACTTGACCGATTATTGTCACTGGGTATTTTAGAGCCAGTAGAACACTCAGAATACGCGTCGCCTATTGTGCCGGTTTTAAAAAAAAGCGGTAGCCTCAGATTGTGTGCCGATTACTCTGTCACAATCAATAAACAGTTGATAATCGATCAATATCCTTTGCCGACGGTAACCGATTTATTAGCCAAATTGCACGGGGGCGTACAGTTTAGTAAAATAGATTTATCTATGGCTTACAACCAATTTTTATTAAACAAAGAATCTCAGAGGTTGACGTGTATCAATACTCATCGCGGTCTTTTTAATTATACTCGATTGGTGTTTGGGTTGTCCAGCGCACCAGCCATTTTCCAGCGCGCAATGGAATGCTTGCTCTCGGGAATTGACGGAAACATTTTTCTACTAGATGATATCCTCATAACGGGGACAAATAAAGACCAGCACAGGCAGAGACTCATCGCGGTCTTACAACGCTTGGATGATGCTGAATTAACGGTTCAAATAAGTAAATGTGAATTTTATAAAAATGAGATTTCGTATCTAGGGCACGTCATAGACAAAAATGGAGTTAGGAAGTCACCCGATAAAGTCAAAGCTATTTTACAAGCGCCTAAGCCAACAAATGTGTCACAGCTGCAGTCGTTTCTGGGCCTCACTAATTACTATCGGAACTTCGTGCCGGATGCGTCGTCCGTATTATGTCCATTATATAATTTGTGGACTCGTAAACACGATGACGCGTTCGTCCGAATAAAAAACATACTCGCGTCCGATAACACATTAGCACATTTCGACCCGACGGCTAAGTTAATATTAACCGTAGATGCGTCGCCGTCAGGGTTAGGTGCTGTACTATCCCAAATGGATGAAGTAGGGTTAGAAAGGCCATTATCTTATGCGTCGCGAACGCTGTCGTCGGCGGAGAGAAATTACGCACAGATCCAAAAGGAAGCAACTGCGATCATCTTTGGGGTAAGACGGTTCCACCAATACCTATATGGTCGGTCCGAACCCTTCGTACTACGAACAGATCACAAACCCCTCTTGGCTATATTTGGGCCGAATAAAGGCATTCCTGAAGTGTCTGCTAATCGCTTGCAGAGATATGCCATATTTTTAGCAGCGTATAATTATACCATTGAGTATATCAGTAGCAAGCAAAACAGCGCGGACTATTTATCACGAGCGTGCGGGGAAGAAGAGGACGGCACGAAGGCGCCCGACGAGCTCGCGGAGTGCGAGGATCGTGCGGCCTACGTGAATTTCGTAGTGGACGGTGACTTACCGGTAACAATAAAAGACTTGCGTCACGAGACGGCTCGCGACACTCACCTAGCTACTGTTAAGGGTTACATTTTAAATGGTTGGCCTAGGAAAGTTCAAGACGATGGTTTAAAACCATTCTTTAATTGTAGAACACAGCTGTCGTATGAAAATGGAATCTTAATGCGCGGGCATAAAGTCGTTATTCCATCGTCCCTACAAGAGAACGTGTGTAGGGAACTGCATAGTTCACATTTCGGGGTAGTCAAGATGAAGGCAGAGGCTCGCAAGCGACTGTGGTTTCCTGGCGTGGACGCGACACTGGAGCGAGTAGCGGCCGCTTGCAGCGTGTGCTGTGCGCTGCGCCCCGCACCGCCACACGCCCCTCTCGCGCCGTGGTCACTGCCGCCATACCCTTTCTACCGAATTCACATTGATTTCTTGGGCCCGTTTAATAATTATATGTTGTTGGTTATCGTCGACGCTTATAGTAAATGGGTAGAATGCTACGATATGTCCACAACTCATAATTCAAAGGCGGTTATAAGTAAACTTTGCGATTTTATGTCGCGGTTCGGGGTTCCGCACACGTTGGTGAGTGATAACGGCACTTCTTTCACATCAACAGAATTTCAAGACTTTTGTAGACTTAACGGTATAGAGCACGTCTTATCTCCGGCTTACCATCCCTCTAGTAATGGTCAAGCCGAGAGTTTCGTGAAAATAGTGAAAAAAGGGTTTAAAACTATCATTTTGGAGGGCTGCAATAAGAAGAATATACACGAGAAAATTGCAAAATTTTTATTTGACTACAGGAACTCTAAAAATAGTACCACTGACAAATCACCCGCGGAGATAGTATTCGGGCGTGCGTTGCGCTCACGCCTAGATTTATTGAACCCTAACGCGCCATCACCTTCGTCCACAGAACTAACGCGAACCGTCGCACACAATCAGTCCTTACAGGCTAAGTACTACCGAGGGAAACACAGGTTAGACTTTAAACAAAATGATAAAGTATGGATAACCAAAAATATTAATAATAAAAAAATCTGTTGGATACAAGGAATCATTAGAAAGAAAATCGGCAATATTATGTACAGAATCTACGTGCCACATTTAGGATGTGAAGTCACGAGGCACATGGATCAAATAAGGAAATCACTACACACACTTCCGAGCGACAACCAAGACTGGAACCCAGATGTGGTGCCTGATGTGGAGCCACTTAATACTTCTCACCCCGAGCCAATAACGCAGCTAGAAGGGGGAGAAAGGACGACGATGCCAAGTACTCTGGTGACTCCTCCGCGAGCAGCCGCTAGATCTCTAAGGCGACAGGCAATTAGTCCGATCTTCACGACACCTACAGCGGGTCAGTACGGCAGCGACGATGATGATAACGAACCAACAGATTTAACTATAGAATAAGTTTAGTAGTAGGAAATAGATTAAAAGTATGTCCTAGCTTATGGGGAAGGGATGTTGTGTATGCCGAGCGCAGGAGTGCGGGCTGCGCCCCGCACCACCCCGCCGGCCGCGCCTTGCGGGTTACTTATTGAATATATTAGTGTGCAACAGACTAGCGAGTTTGATTGACGTACCACTACCCCTGTCACCTCCGTATCTAACAGTTTGCAACTAAACTTATACTGTCACTAACGGGATATCTTCCGTGATTGTCAGTAGCATCCGGCATCGTAACAAGGATTCCACAAAACCTGGTGATACTGTGAGTGTGTGTTGCCGTGACTTAGTGTCGAGTTCCAGTAGTGCGCGTAGCAAAAGACAAAGAAAGAGGGTAAATAGATTTGTCTGCTCTTAACATTTTATTTTCCATCTACCCGCATTCTCCAGTCAACCTGCGATCATGGCGCTTGCGACAGCGCCGAAATATCGGGAGCTCAAAGTAATAAACAATCACTGAAGTTATCTCGTAAGTGACAGTATAAATTCAATAATTTCTCGTTAAAATGAAAAAATAATCCCTATTCATTTGCGCAATTGGAGTAATATACTGTTTGACTACAGTAGACACCTACACACTACGTAGAGTGCCTTGTCCCCGAAGGGAAGCCGGCACAAATCTGCTTCTTAGATGCCCTCGGGCCTGGTAGCCTATGTCCAGCAGTGAACTGCTGTGGGCTGATGAACTTACCCCGGCCGCAGCTCTCTGTACCGCCTCGCTAGCGTCACCTGAGAGCCAGATAGAATGCTTGCCATTACCCTTCTGAGTAAGCTCTTTCTGTAACAATACAATCATTTTAATGTTTAATTTTTGTACTAAATTGTACACAGGGTGTAAACAGACCCTTTACAAAGCCGTCAACCAAGCATTCTGCACATCAAACTACTAAGTAACTCTACGCAAAAATGATTGCTGGGAAACGAATTTTGTTTTTGGGGTGAAAAATCATGGTTTACGGTAGGTATCTAGCTAATCTAACGCACTCAAAATGTTGTGCTGATAGATACATTGAATAGTACAGGGGTCATGGCGGTATATAAGAAGTTATACTAATTAAAATATATATTTAAAAAAAAAAATTGGAACTTTGACCTTCAACCTATCCGTTAATTTAAGATTTTTATCTTATTTTGTCATTTGAATTAATTTTGACGATGATATTTTTTTTCCTTCTAATTTTGTTTAATTGATGTTTGAAGCTTATGCTGTACCTATAATTATTATATTCAAATGTAATTTATTGCAATCGTTGACAAATGAATTTCAATGAATTGTATTGTTTATATGTTTAGTAATAATTAATAGTTACAATTTATTATATAATTGATAAAATGTTATTATAATACATATTTGTACGCCGTAAAGGTAAAACATGAACGTGATCCTTTCTGCAATGTACTTAACATCTTGCATGCTTTGTGTGTGCATACTCATGTTTCTGACAAATAAATAAACTCTTAATATGAAGAGATGATTTTTCTCATATAATTAGTAGATGTTATTGAAATAACTGAAAAAGTCTGAAAAGGTCATTTTACTCATCATTATGAACAATTTTAAAATTAAATATTGTATATCTGCCTACTCTTTTGAGCAGTTCTGGCTAGCTTTTGACCGCGGCTTCACCCACGTGTAGTTCGGTAATCTTCCTACGGGATCGTACGACCAGGATAAAAAGTATTAAAGATTTTCCTCATCAGGGGCCCTGGTTACTCGGGGGACCCGTATCATTGATACGGCTGATACGGCGGTAGCAACGCCCCTGTACTTTACAAAGATCGAAAGGCGCGCGTCGGTATTGCGAGGTACGGAGCAACTGGCTCACTGCGCTTACAGCAGCTGCTGCTGCTGCTGTGTTTCGAGCTGCTCCAAATGACGAATACACAATGCTTGCGACAGCGTTCCTCTACATAAAGGGTGTAAAAAGACCCTTAACATAACCGAAAGACACTTGTTCTCCCCGTCTTTGCGATCATTTTTTTGTTCTAGACCATACCTGGGAACGTTCTAGTTACGGAGATATTGGGGGTCAAAGTTCCAATTTTATCACAAGTTTTTTTTTTAAATACATGTTTTTAATGTTAGATTTTTACTTTACACACTCCACGACCCCCGTACTATTCAATCCATCCATCAGCACAATGCTTTGAGTGCTTTCCATCAAGTCCTACCGTAAAACGTGATAAATAAAAAGATCAGATCAGACCATAAAAACTTAATTTAATTTAATTTGGTTAAGTAATTGTAGTGTGTATGTGTAATTTTATTTTTGCGTATTAATGTGATTTTAATTTTTATATGGACTATGTCTGAAAATAAATGATTAATAATAATAAAAAAAGTCGATTCCCAGCAATAATTTTTGCGTAAAGTTACTTAGTTTGATGAACAGAATGCTTGGTTGACGGCTTCGTGAATGGTCCGTTTATACCCTGTATGTATGTTTGTTACTCTTTCACGTAAAAACTACAGAACGGATTTGGATGAAATTTAGCATACAGATAGTTTATAACTTGGATTAACTCGTAGAATACCTTTTATCCCGATAGTATGATCCCGTGGGACAATTATCGAACTCCTTGCGAGCGAAGCCGCGGACATAAGCTAACATTACTCACCGCCACATCCACCAAATGTTTCTCCACATCCTGATACGGGAACCTCTGGACTTCCACAGCTTCCTCAGCGAGATGATTTCTAACTGCCGAGGACAGGTCGCTAGCGGTGAACAGCGACACATTATATGGAGTTATGACGAGATAAGAGAAGAATACTGGGTTGTACTGGATGTCACTGCCGCGGAGGTTCAGCGTGTCTGAAGGAAAGAATTATTTATTTATTTATTTATTTACTCCAAACATACAAATATCCTTACAGGCTAGACCCAATGCGATATTGTAGCACACTTACAATTTAAACAGTTATTTATTAGCATAGCAAATTATATATGTAGCTATTCTTGTGAATTCACCCAAAGTGCAACAGAATAAGTCTAAGTCCTCAGCAATGAGGTTGAGAGTGCGGAGCGCGCTCGTGAGCGGCGCCTCGCGCAGCAAGTTAGATCGCGCGTGCGGTTCCACCAGCAACCGCGGCTGACGTCGACGACCCACATACCCGTCTGGCACGACTAGCTCCACCCTTCGCAATATATCCGCATTGTGTATCTTCCCTCTAATTACCTTAAAGATATAAGTCACTAGTGTGAGTTGCCTCCTGACCCTTAGTTCATTATATCCAACCATTCCCAAGACAGATAGAGTTGGATACATCAATGGATAAAATGGATATACCCCGTATTCCCTCATATATTTGTACCTAATAAACTTATTTTATACTCGCTCCAACATGAGTGCATTATGTAATTTAGCGCCGCGGTACTTAAATAACTAGTTACTATTTAATAAAAAACCGGCCAACTGCAAGTCGTACTCACACAGGGTTCCGTAGCACCAAACAATATAATAAAAATATTTTGTAGGCTCATTTATTATGTTGTTTTGTATTACATTCAACAGCAAAACTAAATTTGTTTTTCATAGTATGTTAATGAAAAATAAAGTTTCTGCTGCAGTCTGATGAAAAAGTCCCCTATCTCAAAAAACTAAACATCAAATCTTATTCAAACCAGTTTTCGTTAAAAGTTTGGAAGTGTCTATCTTTCAAAAGATTGCCTTCGAGAAAAAATGGTTTTAGGAACCTCAATGTCATTTTTAAAGGCCTATCTATAAACACCCCGCACGTCTAGGATTTATGTTTTTTTTTAAGTTTCTGTGTCATATATGGGGAGGTGGGCTCCCTTAATCATCATTTTTTTTTGAATTTTTGTTAAAATCGTAAAGCAGTTCACAGAATACATCTTCCAACTAAGTTTCAACTGTGTAGTCCTAATAAGTTTCGGAATAAAGTGCCTGTGACATACACGGACAGACAGACTTGACGTATCTATAAGGTTTCAATTTTTTGCCATTCGGCCAAGGGAACCCTAAAAACCGACCAAGTGCGAGTCGGACTCGCGCATTAAGAGTTCCGTACCATCGTAGTAGGGGAGCCCTCTTTAATTTTTATTATTTGCTGTTATAACGGCAACAGAAATACATATTCTGTGAAAATTTCAACTGTCTGTCTACCTATTACTGATTGTCTCTTTGTGATTTTCTTAGTACTATGAATCTTCTTTCTTTGAAAAAATCACTCAAAATAGTCTTTACAACTTTTACTAAATTGTTTTGTGAGGAGGGGGGGGGGGGGGTCGTGACCTAGTGTGCCACCTCCCGGCATTGCCACTCACATCTGCCTTGTATACCTTTTGTTAGTCGCCTTTCACTCATCCTCTCAATGACCAAACCATCTAAGCATACTCCTTACAATTTATGTCACTCATTCCTCAATTTATCAATATTCTCCTCATTTTATACTCCTCAGACGTGATGAGTATCGACATCTCATAACAAAAACAAGGAAGGGCAGACTTGAGGATTTATTTATTAGGGTCGACGACCACTGTAGCGAAGTAAAACTTGTGAAAAACAATTTATTGACTTGTTTTATCATGTTTAGATACCGATACCCATCCCGTCTGAAGAGTTTCGCTAGCTAAGTTAATTTGACCTCGTAGATGCAACAATAACTAGATCAAGACTTACAAGCCACTTCATCCAACGCCGTGATGACGAGCGCCGATGCATTCTTCTCAGCCATCTTCTGACGGAGTTCACTCACCTTCTGGCCGGCAGTCTTACCTGGAGAGCAAAGTAACACACATTATCATAGAGTTTAAGGACCAGGGCCTACCATGATATCTTAAAGCAGGAGTAATTCCAGTGTGGAAAGAGATGGCGCTAGACGACCTGTATAGCTCTGTCTCTTTCCCACACTTTTCTCTTTCTGATAGTAACCCCCAGGTTTGTCAAAATGTTTTTGAACTGTGTTTTGACTGCCTCGTTGGTCTAGTGGTCGCAAGTGCGACTGCTGAGCATGAGGTCCTGGGTTCGATTACCGGGTCGCGCAAAGTGTTATTGGGTTTTTCCATCAGGAATTTCTCAGTTGCAGCCACGGAGTCTGGATTTGCGCCCGGTTGATGGCAATAGGCTCACCCCCTATTAGTACATGGGACTTAAAAAACGTAACTGGTGAAATTTGGGTGTATTTTAAGTACACCTCTGCCTAACCTGTCGGGGATTACAGGCGTGATGTTATGTTAAATGTCTTTTGATAGAATTAAATATAAGGATTTTGCCTCCAAATAACTCGGCCACACGTCATTTTAGGACACCATATATCTGGTATTTTTTTTGTATCAAGTCATTACATTCTTAAATGCCAGTTTTGCACCATGACATTCAATAAAAATTAAAATAGCAAATGGAGATAGGGCTGTACCGCTATACCACTATCGTTCAATGCTTGGAATTTCACGGAATACCGAAGCATTAATTTTTTTAAACCAGGGTCCAGGTCTTCGTTTACACAACCGGTTTCTTCTTTATCCTGTGGTTAGTGCCTAACCTGGTGTCAGAGTTTTTATCTCGCCCATGGACCTCTGACTTGGCTTTACATGCCGTCAAGAAATATCTCTCAGATATGCAGGTTTTCTCACGATGTTTTCCTTCACCGAAGCAAATGATAGTTATACAATATGCACACGAATCCGAAAAATCAGTGGTGCGTGCCTGGGGTGCGAACTTGAGACCTATGACTTGGCAGTCTGACGGTCACACCACCACTAGCCTAGCACTGCTATTACACTAACGGTAAACTTACTGTACAGCAGACGAGAAGTCACGTGTGCACCTACACACAGCGGCACATGAAGCTGTACATTTCCTGTATAACTTGGCCTCGCTTTGTATAGATTTCCTACACATTGAGAGATCAGCATAAACTGGTTTTGGCCGTCGTGCGTACATACGATTTTAATTCTGAATTCTGACACCCGAGCGCCGGCTTATTTGGCGCCACCTGTTGCTTTCTTAGTTGACAATGAAAAAAGTCGTCATTTTTGTAATGTTTTCAATCCTATGATGTATTAAATGTCTGTACTGTGATGAGATACTCACAGATGTGTATGTAATATACTATTTGACTACAGTAGACACCTAGAAACTTCGTAGAGTGCCTTGTTCCAAAGGGAAGCCGACAGGAATCGGCTTCTTAGGAGCCTTCGGGGCTGCTGTACGGGAACTTACCGGTATATTTGATCGGCAGAGGTATGATAGTGCTATTAGGCCTCTTTGGTGGCGGGTCACCCATCTCAGTTCTGGCTTCGTCCACCAAGTTCTTGGATACTGGTATCAGTTGCATGTTGTGTTTCGTCAGCGCTGTCTGTAGATAAAATAATGTTAAAATAAATAAGACGTAATTATAAATAACGGGTATTGTATCAACAGTATATGGATCAACGACCCGACCCGACCCGTCAATATAAAAAACCGACTTCCAAAAAAACACTATCTGCCTAGCCTTTTCCCAACTATGTTGGGGTCGGCTTCCAGTCTAACCGAATACAGCTAGAATGCCATATTTTACATGAAGTGACTGACCTCCACAACCCAGTTAGTACTGGGTAATACGATACCTTTTGGTCAGACTGTCAGACTTTTTGGGCGTTTTTAGTGTTTTTTTGGAAGGAGGAGCTCGTGGCTAAATAATAACAGCCGCTCGGGTCGATCTTTAAGTTAAGCCGTGCTTGCCTAGGTTGGTCTGTGGATGGTTGGCCACCTATTACATACAGAGTTTCCTCCGTGCCTCGGAAAGCACGTTAAGCCGTTGGTCCCGGGTGTCATTTGTAGATCTTTGACAGTCGTTGCAGATAGTCAGTGGAACAAAAAGTCTGACAACCAGTCTTACCAAGGGGTATCGTATTACCCAGTACAGCAGTACTAACAGGGTTGTGGAGGTCAGACAGGTAGTAGCTCCAAGTACAATACTGGTTCAACTGCATCCGGTTAGACTGGAAGCTGACCTCAACATAGTTTGGTAAAAGGAAGGGAAATGATAACATAACATCACGCATGTAATTCCCGAAGGGTTAGGCAGAGGTGTACCTAATAGTACACCCACATTTCTCCACTTATGTTTAAGTCCCATGTAATAGGGGGCGAGCGTATTGCCATCAACCGGGCACAAATCCTCCGTGGCTGCTACTGAGAAATTTCTGATAGAAAAACCTAGTGACACTGCCCGACCCGGGAATCGAACCCAGGAAGAGAGCAGGCAGAGATGAGAGGGAAGGAGGAGAATATGATATGCGAGGAGTCTCCATGGAGTTTCTTGCCCGTTCTTCTCCATAGAGATCTACGTTAGGGAATGGGCAACTACAGTACTTTCACAGTTTTTATGCCTTGTGACTGGGACTGTAGCTACTTTTCATTGTTGTCTTTGTTTCGACAATTCAATAGTGCCTGTAACTGGCCTACTTGAAATAAATGCTTTGATTGATTTTGAATTTGCGAGCTTATTTACCTGTAGCGGAGTCCATTCATCTCTGGTGAAGGTGTGAGGGTCCACGCCGACGGTAGCGCCCTCTGACAGGTGGCTTGTCAACCATTTTTCTATAGTTGGTGTATCCGTTAGAGCTGTGGACAAAAATTACATTGAAAATCATTCTACAGAGTAATTCTTTTAAATGGGACTATGTGGGGATATTTTCATCAGGATTCCAACCCGTTGATTTTGAAAAAAAGACACTGTATTATTACACCATTTGATAGTGTCAAAAGTGAAGTGAAGTGTGTGTGTGTATCAAATTCTGGGAAGTAATGTGTCAAATATCTACCTGTCACGACTGTCAAAGATCTACCAATGACAGCCGGGAAAAACGGCTTTCGGAGGCACGGAGGAAACTCGGTATGTAATGGGTGGTCACCTACCCACGGCCCAACCAAGGTAAGCGCGGCTTAACCTAAAGATCGATCCGAGCGGCAGTTATTATTTAGCTCTGGCAATAATGGAGATATCTGGCCATGTTCGCCCCGCAAACGAGATCAGATCGTCACACCACCTTCGCCGCGGTCTACCTCGACGGTGATTTCCTCCAACAGGACGATCGAAGGTAAGGGGGGCGAACATGGCCAACACAGGAAAAAGAGGTTTGGCAGTAGAAAGGGGCAGAGGGCAAGGGGGGGGTGCTTGGGAGGAGGGGGCTTTTACCCAGCAGTGGGACACACAAATAGGCCGAAAAAAAAAAAAAAAAAAAGAACTTACATTGCTTCATCAAAGTCCATAGCGTCATATCGGCCTCCTTTTCGAACTGGGTATAGTATCTTCCATCAGTCCATACTAAAGCGGCTGAACTGGTTACGACAGCCGTGCCGGCTGATCCGGTGAAGCCGGAGATCCATTCGCGTCTAGCGTCTACAGGTGCTATGTACTCAGACTGCGGGAGAAAAGAGTAAATAAATATATAAGGGTAAGTAAATCACATATTGGGTGTAAAAGTACCCTTAACGAAGCCGAAAGACACTTGTTCTCCCCGCGTCATTGTGTATTTAAAATGGTACGCCAACAGTACAAAAAAATTACATTTAACAATAAAAATATACAGGTTAGGGTTCTTATGTAGGTACCAGTTACAGGTGTACACAACATTCTCTTATGTATAATATAGCTATATTATCGTAAATTTAAAGAAATAAAATTTAACATAAAATAGAAAACAAAACATCTTTGACTTAAACTAAAGAAGAGATCAAAAAACTGACTTACACTAATAAACACAAAACAAAAAAACAATATCCAAAGAAAACTAATGAGAAACTAATTATAGCCGTTTAAATGTCGGTTCAAATAAGAGCGCAACAGGCTTTTGAACTTCGGTAGGGAACCAAAGAACACATCCAAGTCAGGCAACTAGAATTGAGTTCGTTGTATTGAATGCACATTCTTCATACTGGTGAGTGTCTCCGTTGTTACTTCTACCGGTTGGTTCTGCCCCCATAGCATGACCACCGTAGACATGGATTTCTTTGACGGAAGAATCGACAAAATGACAGATAGTGCAAAGAAATCTGTCATTGTGTCGACACAATCTGTCATTTTGTCGATTCTTCCGTCAAAGAAATCCATGTCTACGGTGGTCATGCTACGGAGGCTGTTCTAGACCATACCTGGGAACATTCTAGTTACGGAGGTATTGGGGGACAAAGTTTCAGCTTAAACTTCAACTTTCAACACAAGTTTTTTTTTGTAATACTAGTTTTAAATGTTATAACTTTACTTTAAATACCTCCACAACCTCTGAACTATTCAATGCATCCATCAGCAACTACCGGTTAATCACCGAAACGGCTGGACCGATTTTGCAGACTTTTACTGGCAGATAACTGATGTTATAAGGAGTAACTTGAGCTTACTTTTATTTTTGAAAAAAAATAAGGGTTTCGTGCAAAAATGAAACGAATGAAATTGTTAACAAAATACGATTCAAATAGGCAAGTAATATTTTAATAATAATTCCGCGCGGACGAAGGTTTCGGGCAACAGCTAGTATTATAACGCCTTCGAAGAGAGAAGAAGGTCGCAGCTAGACTTAAAGCGTGATAACCTTAAAACTAGGTCACCTACAATTTCGTCAATGGTGTTCTGACATGTCCGCTTTGTGCTCAGAGTTTTTCGGCCAAAGTTGGGTATGCTAGCCACTTGAGAGCACATGATAGAGCAACACCAAAGCTCTCGACAACCTCTCTAGAAAATCCATCGAATATAACCCTAGAGTTATGGAATATCAAGACAAACACCTTGTATAAGTTTACTCACATTATGGGCATCCGCGGTAGGCACGATGTAGGCAGCAAGCGCTTTCGGCTGGTTAGCCATGAGCGCTCGAAGCGTTGTAAGCCGCTGCAGCGACATCTTGTGGGACGCTGGAAGGAAAAGATTTCGGTAGGGTTAGCTGTTTAGGCGTTGCACAGAGGTTGCTTCGGACAGGTCTTTTAAGAGGAAACGGTGCCTCCTCTCATGTGCGGATGGTGACCACCGCGGTGGTTTTAGTGCGGTAAAAATCCCTTATGGTCTTATCCCCAAAGACCGGTCGCCTTTTGGAGGTTTTCCCCCGAAAACATAAAAAAACACAAAAGGGTAAGCTGTTTACCGAGGTATTTCATGATCATAATTCTCCTGACAGTGGCGTGTCTAGAGCAAGCAAACGTAGAAGGTAGAAAAAAAAAATCAGCTGTTTCCTACAAAATTGCAACACGGTCAAAATGTATGGAACAGTTGTTTTTTTTTATAAGCGATGAAAAAATTATTTACAGGGTGTAAACGGACCCTTCACGAAGCCGTCAACCAAGCATTCTGTACATCAAACTAAGTAATTTTTTTTGCTGGGAAACAATTTTTATTTTGGGGTGAAAAATCACGTTTTACGGTAGGACTCAATGTAACGCACACAAAACATTGTGCTGATGGATGGATTGAATAGTACGGGGGTCGTGAAGTGTGTGTTTAATCTAAAGTCCTTACATTAAAAACATGTATTTTAATTTAAAAAAACTTGTGAAAAAGTTGGAATTTTGACCCCCCAATATCTCCGTAACTAGAAGGTTCCCAGATATAAGATTTTAAACTATCATGGTCACTAACATTATTACTTAGACAGGAAACGGGATATTTACCATGTTTACTATTTTTGTCGAGTTCCCGATCTACCACCACTATATTCCACTATATTCCTAGACTGGTTAGAGAAGCCATTGAGATTACCAAATATAGGAACTTCAACCGGGAAGATGGGTTTCAACTGTCGAGAGCTTGGAATCCAGTGGTCCAGCTATGTAAAAAGCGAAAAAGTGCGGAAAAAAGTTCGCGAGCGGACACAGTGAGTTTCGTATGTCGGGAACAGAATCGAGTTGCGAGTGACAGTGGTAGCGATACTGAGTGCAAAAAAACGAACAAGAAAGAGGGTACAAGACAACAAGACCGATTTGTCTGCTCATAAACACCCACCCGCAATAACTTCAGTTTATCCGTGATCATGGTGCTTGCGACAGCGCCGAAATATCGGGAACTCAATGAAAACAGTAAACATGGTAAATATCCCGTTTCCTGTCTAAGTAATAAGGTTCCCAGATATGCTCTAGAACAAAAAAAATATCGCAATGACGGGGAGAACAAGTGCCTTTCGGCTTCGTTAAGGGTCTTCTTACACCCTTTATGGGGGGGCTCAGAATGATGTACTGAATACGTGGTAAACGTTTTCGCGTCGGTGTCCTTCCACCCTGTATAACGTTAGGTTTCATCTAGGAGCAAATAAAAGTAAATTATAGCAAAGTGAAGTGGTGACATCCTTTTGTGTTGAATGTAGATGAGTGAGTGTGTGTAATGCGTAGGAGGGAATGTGAAACTTAATGTGGCACAATTAGGAGGTTGTCGGTTTCGTCATAGGTCAGTTTATGAATGCACTCGAACACTTCATTGTTACATCTTCTGTTATTAAAAGCATACAGCCCTTCACAAACTGACAGCGTGCATTCAGCTCCTTAATTTGAATCATATCCCACCCGAATTTTTTTCCGGAAAATTTTCGTATTTTTTTTTTGTCAGTTATTATTCCTTTATTTCAATGTAAAATTACATTCCCCATTCGCAGTACTCCATTTATGTAAATAATACGGCTAAAATAAAAAATCCAACTATGGATGTTGAAGTACTCTAACGAACGACGCGTGAAATCAGCTGTTCAGTTCCTGCCTAGCTACAGAGTTCATCAAACTCGTCGTCGAGCTTGCCGTTCGCTACGTGCGTTTTGCCACGGTAACGATACATTACGTATGAGGAAATAAAACAAATCAAATTTATTGGATTCCCAAAACATTCCTGAAATAATTTCTTGTACCGGTCATCATAATATGATATTATTTCACCCCATCAGTTTGTGGAGGGCTGTCCCTTACACTCTGTATAATATTAGTATGGATATATTACGCAGTATGAAGTAAGCATTACCTTTATCTAGAGAATGCTTGTTATCTGCATGCGATCTTGAATGCGACTGTTCCACTAAACTGCGGACAACAATAAAATTAAATAAATAATCAGTTTACTAACAATGGTTTCATAAATCAGCAAGAAAATATTGGTCATAAAGTCTTACAAACAAAGACATATCAGGCGATACATTTCAAGTAAAAAGTACAATTTTGAAGGCGGTGTGCTGCGCTCGCTATTGGCTTTCCGTACAATGAGCCTGGAGAACCTTGAACTAAAAAAAAAAAATTTGACAGATTGTAGTATGACGAGCTCAAGGAACTTATATAACATATCGTCTGTACATCTCATGTCTTCATATTTTTTTTTGCACGATAGAAAATTACGTGCATGATTTGAATTGTATACGGTGCATTTCGAAGTTTGCGTAATGATGGCCTGATAGTTATTGTTATTTTTAACCCCCGACGCAAAAAGAGGGGTGTTATAAGTTTGACCGCAACGTGTGTGTCTCTGGCACCGTAGCTCTTAAACGAGTGAATCGAATTGGATGCATTTTTTTTTTATTTGAAAGCTAGTTTCTTGGCGATGGTTCTTAGATACGTTTTATCAAAATCGGTGCAGGTTTAACTAGATATGGGGGATGAAACTGGTGATGAATAATCGAGTATTTTCAAAAATACCCAAGTTGGGTATCAAATGAAAGGCCATGATGTGTATCAATTAGACATGTTTTATCAAAACCGGCTCAGTCATTTTATTGACTTTTCAAATGTTTATTCGCTTTTCTTTGCTGCGATGAGGGTTTTTTAAATATTAAATTTAATTTTTTATTATTTGTATTTTTAATGGGCTCAAGAGCATTAAATTGACTCTCGAGGAAAGACATTAACTCCTTCAGCTTTGGTGGGGCATGAGGACTCCTGTGGACTTCTTCCATCACGGATCCCATGTCACACATTTGTGTTGTTGAGGAAATAATCGACCGCCAAATCTTTACGCTCCGATATTTGCTTATGGTTTTGTTCAAACTCTCCGAAGAGGTTGTCTATCGCGTCTAAACATTTCTTGAAGTATTCCTTGCTGAAGTTGATCTAGATGGTAGTGAAATTGTCGATGATTTCCGAATGACGGGCAATAAGACCTTCCATGATGTAGGTAGGTAAAAGACCCAGTCTTACTTAGAAATATGATGTTTCAAATGACGACGATCAGAATCAGAATCAGAATTTTATTTGCTATGAAAGTAGGTACAAGTTAGGTGTTGTACCTAAATTAATGAGATCGGCTACAGTCTACCTTACGGCGTGCGAATTATTACATAAGTTAAAATATGAATACAAACAAAATAATGTCAACAAAACAAAATAGAAATTAAAGTGAAGTCAATTAATAATATACGATACAGATTGCGGACGCTGAACTCTCCCGCCACCCAATGA
This sequence comes from Noctua fimbriata, assembly GCA_905163415.1. Lineage (NCBI taxonomy): Eukaryota > Metazoa > Arthropoda > Insecta > Lepidoptera > Noctuidae > Noctua > Noctua fimbriata. Next base: position 6,071,109 of record LR990950.1, read on the forward strand.
TAAGCTCCACGGTACCTGATCATGTCATGCCGTGATTTTTTTATCACGGCTGTGCTATCGAGCTAAGCTCAAGTCTAGGATGAATGAATGAAAAAGAGTTTCTGAATAAAAGAGTCTACTGGTTTGATCACAGAACCGCGATCGCGAGAGATTGCCACTGAGCCGTGCGTGCGCTTTCTCCAAGTACCGCGACGAGGTCCTGCTGCTAATCTCGAAAGACCAAAATAAATTTAGGGGATCCCTACACTTCATGATGATGCCGGAGCGATTCTATGGGGATAATGATGAAATAACACCGACCAACGTGAATGTTGGAATTGAACACTGATTTATTGCATTAATGTACTTATACAAATTACCTTTAATGATAGGTATGAAATGCTGAGCGCACAAATTGCACGGCACGTGAGTATGCAAAATAAAGTGTGGTTCCGTAAAACTTAAACACAAAATGATTTATTGTTACAATTAGCATAAGTCAATGTGGCGACACTTGGGGAGGCCTATGTCCAGCAGTGGACGTCTTTCGGCTGAAATGATTATGATGACGATAGCATAATAATACGTACATATAAACCTGTTAGGTCCCTCCTTTTGAGGTTTAAGATCATTTATTCGCATTTTGAACAGCAAGTCAGGTGTTCGTTCACATGAAATACTTGATAGAGACAATATATCTTTCTTGTACGGTCTTCTATACTCTGTGCAAGTTTGAGCGGCATAGATACAGTTTCCATAGGCAATTTACGTCAATAAATAATTCCAGTCCAGTCTGGAGCTAGACACAGACGCCAAAAATTTGACATATAGCCAGACTGGACATCTCAACAATAGAAGGGGAATTACACTGTTTTAAGCAAAAGAACCTGTATTAGGAGACTCCGTGCTTCCATATCATTGCTTTATACTAACTGTGAGTTGCAGAAAATAGTGTACTGTGCCATTAGGCGTACAGTTATTATTATACGATGTGGACCTTTTCTCTTCTTTTTTCTTTTTTTGGTTTATAATTAACTTTGGGGGTAAAAAGTAAAATAAATTTAAAAAAAAAAGTAAAATAAATTAAAAAAAAAGTAAAATAAATTAAAAAAAAAATATTCAGTAGCTCAAAAGTCTGACAACCAGTCTTACCAAGGGTCATCGTATTACGTAGTACTGACTGAGTTTCGGAAGTTTATTTATTAAGCTTATACTGTCACTTACGGGATATCTTCCGTGATTGTTTATTATTTGGGGCTCCCGATATTTAGTAGTATGTGTGTGTAGTGTAGTTTAGTTGTAAACCGTGAAAGCTTAAAACAGGGTTTATTTATTTATTTGAGAGAACATGTACTATATTACAGAAAAATCCAATCTATTGCAAAGTTAAAAGAAACAGATTAAAAAAAAACAGCTGTTCCATATATTTTGACCATGTAGGTATTGTAGGATTTTTTTATTTAATAACTGATAAAAAATTTATGTGTGGGGGGGCTCAGAATGATGTACTGGATACGTGGTAACCGTTTTCGCGTCGGTGTCCCTTCCACTCCACCCCTTATAATTAAGTACATAATACAATTTGTAGTCGAGTTTTTTGATACCTTTAATTTAACCTTTAATGTTACTTGTTATCCAGTTTCTTTTTATGTCGCTATGTTAACAAATTGACATTAACAATTGAGATAATTAATGTTAGATTTTAAACTATCATGGTCACTAACATTATTACTTAGACAGGAAACGGGATATTTACCATGTTTACGCAAGCACCATGATCACGGATAAACATCCGTGATCCGTTTATCCGTGATCATGGTGCTTGCAACAGCGGCGAAATATCGGGAACTCGACAAAAACAGTAAACATGGTAAATATCCCGTTTCCTGTCTAAGTAATAATAATTAATGTTTTCAGCAATGTTCATTATTTCAATTGTATATGCCTAAAAATGCTATCGGACTAAAAACGCTATCACCGAACAAACACAATGTTAATAACACTTTCACCAATTATTAGGGTTTTCTAGTGTATTTAAGTATTTCAAATTAATTTATTTATGGACTCATGTTACAATCATATGTCACAACATGACGCATAGCTACACGGTTAGACTAGAAGCCCAACATAGTTTGGAACAGGGTGGAAGGGACACCGATGCGAAAACGGTTAACACGTCTTCAGTACATCATTCTGAGCGGCCACATAGAATTTTTTCGTGGGTTATTAAAAAAAAAACAGCTGTTTCCTACAAAAGTGCAATACCTACACGGTCAAAATTTATGGAACAGCTGACTTTTTTTTTAAATTACCGATGATAATTTTTTGTGTGGGGCGGCTCAGAATGATGTACTGAATACGTGGTAACCGTTTTCGCGTCGGTGTCCCTTCCACCCTGTATAGGTATGTAGGTCATCATTTTAAAAGAGTAACCATGAAGTTCCTTGCCGGTTCTTCGCCATAGGAAACGACCAACCTGAACCGTGCATCTTTTTCTCGACGATTTTTAAGCGCCCATGTGAAATAAAGTATTTGATTTTGAGGTACTTACTTTGTGTCTTCTTATTACCTATTATTTTAGTTCTATTTTATTACTTTCTTTAATTAAATTATTAAATGTTTTTGTTATAAATTGTAATACTTTAGAAAGGTAGGTATCCAATGTTTACCCTAGACCTCTTGTTTACAAAAAAGAATGCGAAGAACTACTTACGTAATAATACTAAAAAGTATCACACACTTTCGCAACATAATTAATTAAATTCAAATCTTAAAAATAGCTAAACGAAAACACATTCACTTCACTAATATCTCGTGAACAAATTCACAATTATATTGACACGATTTTATTCAAAATAGACGCCATTTTCATTTGACAATGACAACTGTGACACAAGATTCGCGGCAACTATCGAGGCGTTCGGAAACGAGTCACGTCTGTAATAAATTGATATTCCTAATAGGACAAATGGGAACACAATGCCATAGGTAAAGGTGTGTAGACTAGCTGGACCGCGGAACTTCGTCTGCATCACATAAAACTGTGATATCTCCTAAGATATTCACTGAAACCAAATGATGTAATATAATTTTGTTCAAAATTAAATACTTATGATGAAAAATGTATCTATTTGGGTAAGGATTATTATCATGTGTATATAAAAGGGTGGGTTGTCTTAGGGGCGGAGTTGTAGGAGTTGGAGTATACGCTTATGGGTACTATGAGCAGCAAATAAAACAAAAAAAAAATTGGGACAGAAAATTTTTGGACTTGAATGTTTTTTAGTTTTATTTCGTTTTAGAAGGTCCATAATTCGGAAACGGTGCGTTGAAGGACCATGCGAACCTAAATGGTTTCTATGGTCGAGGCCCTGCAATAAAATTGGGAAATTAAAAAAATTCCAAGTCCGATTTTTTTTCTAAGTCCTCGCTCCATAGCGCCCCTAAGGCTACACAGATGACAGCCGGGAACAACGGCTTATTAACGTCCTTTCTGAGGCACGGAAGGGAAATAACCACTGTAATGGAACCATCCATTCACCCATACGGACTGACGTCGACAAGCATTGATCCGTTTATCTGTCATTGTTTAGCCACGAGCCCCACAGTCGAAGTAATTTGAAAACGGAGTGAACGTGCCTTTATTTTATGCAACAGAAGACTGAATACAGTAGTATTTTACAAGCAATTGTGAACTCTAAGCATATGTATGTGAGGGGTCGCAGCAAATAAATCACGTGCTTGTAAACTAACGGTGTTTTTATTTGTCTTTGCACTTTACACAAAATAGCACTCGTTCTAGTTTATTTCTTAATTTAAATTATAACGCTTGTCTTCCGTCTTTCACGCACCACACTCACGCCGCCATCCTCTATTCCCTCTCTCTTTCCTCGCTTCCCCTTTCACTCGCACCTTAACATTCCATTTCCTGCATTCTTACTTTACATTACATTATCCGTACGTTCCATGTCCGCACATACATACATACATGTGTGTGTGTGTGTGTATGTTCGTTACAGTTAAAAATATAGTTATCGCAAAAATTCTTACATTGGAACGGCCAAAGAAAATCAAATTATTTCGCTCGGTATATTATTATTGTATGTGGATACCAATCAATCAACAGAAGACTGAACACAGTACAAGTAATTGTGAACTGTAAGCATATGTGTGTGTGTGTGCGTGTATGTTCGTTACAGTTAAAAATATAGTTATCGCAAAAATTCTTAGATTGGAACGGCCAAAGAAAATCAAATTATTTCGCTCGGTATATTATTATTGTATGTGGATACCAATCAATCAAAATCAAAATCAAAATATTTTATTTCACATAGGCCTAGATGGGCACTTATAAAACGTCGACAAAAAGGTGCACGGTTCGGGTTGGTCGTTTCCTATGGAGAAGAACCGGCAAGAAACTCCATGGTTACTCTTTTCCAAATCATTTGGTGTTACAATATTATCATGGATACAGCATTTGTACTAAAGTATGGGTACAATAATAATAATCTATCTATACTAATATTATAAAGCTGAAGAGTTTGTTTGCTTGAACGCGCTAATCTCAGGAACTACTGGTTCGATTTGAAAAATTCTTTTAGTGTTAGATAGCCCATTTATCGAGGAAGGTTATAGGCTATAAAATTTCACAAAAGCTAGTCAGTTAATAAATGAATTATAGATAGACACTATAAAACTAAATAGACACTGCAAATTACTAAATAGACGAACGTTTCGTTAACCTTTTGAACGCCAGAGCATAAACGCACGCGCGTGCCCTCCACGCTAGGCCACAATTTCACCTTCCATTTTGTCACATATTTTTTGTGTCGTTTGGCGTACAGGATACGCGCTTTCTTGTCACGTATATGTGACAATGGCGTTCAAAAGGTAAAGAGCGTTTACGACTTACGGCATTTGATACAAACTTTCAAGGCGCAAACTTCCTTCGCATAAGCAGAATACATAAGTCTAAAAAGTTAAAATTTCTGTTTCTATGGAAAATCTAAAATCTAATTTAGCTGTAAAATTATTTTTCGAAAATGTTCCCTGATAACTTTTTAGACCATGTATCCTGCTTATGCGTATGAAGTTTCATTAAAATCGGTTCAATCAATTCGAAAAAAAAACTACTTGAAAGTTTGTATGAAATGCCATAACTCGTAAACACTCTTAAATTAAATCAGAGTTAGACGTTTGAAAATTACAGGGACAGGATAGTGTTTTAAAGTTTAAAGGCCCATTTAAGGAAAAACTGTTATATTCGTGACCCAGAACTAACAAGGTCCCAGGATACATAAGCATTAACGTGCGTATAAAACGTTGGATTAATAAAATTTGCTATTAACAAGGCATAAAATTACAGCTCTTATGTTACTACTTACTTTAATATTATAAATACGAAAGCAAGTTTGTTTGTTACCTTTTCACGCCTAAACCACTGAACCGAAATTTTGCATATACGTTGTCAGGCCTTTCATCCCGAAAAAAAGTACTGTTCTCGAGGAAAACAACAATAACGTTCTTATGATAATAGATGGCGCCACGTGTGTTTCGAATCATGATTGTATTATATTATTACAAGCAGAGTACAACCCGAATTGATTGTCAAATTCTAAATTTACGCGAGCGAAGCCGCGAGTAAAAGCTAGTGGGTTATATATAATATTTAATTATCGCCCCAATCCCTTTCAAACTACTGTCTCGAATTACCCCTGCGTCTCTACACCTCGCATTATCTAAGAGCGTGTTTCCCCGTTGGGCCCACCGCCCGTGGCGCCACTAGTGGGGCCAGCGGGAATTGATCGAAATAATTAAAAGTTGTTCCCGGTCCTACCGTATTTGTGAGTAATAAAATATTACTCAAAAACTACACCCACACACTCTCATGTTTTTATTTCATCTTTTGTTCTTTTTATTTTATACTTTAATTGCACTGTACGGCACTGTGAATGGATACTCTTTCATAAGATACAGACAGTTTTTCTGCCTAGTTTAGGAAAGGGAGTCCTATGACCCATTCTATATGTGTTGTACTGGTTCTGTTTATTTATAACATCTAATTATATAAGACAACTTTGTATACCATGTACAAACTACTTGTTGAATAAATTATTTAATAATAATTTATTCAACAAGTAGTTTGTACATGGTACCTATACAAAGTTCCTTAAGTTCTCGATCCAATGCAATAATAATTTATTGCATTGGATCGAGTAGTGTTAGTACAGTTGTGCTAGTTATGGGCTGTAATCTTACGAACAGTACTAGGCGGGTATTTTTTTTTTTTTTTTTTTTTTAATTCTGTATGGGCTTACTCTTGACCTCAATCTAGTCCAAGGACAGAGATGAGGTCGACGATGGAACGAGCTAACCCAAAAGAAGCCTATTAACTCGCGATTTAAATAGAATGGGGTCATATGAACTTGGAAACACCGACGTAGGCAGGGAATTCCACTCCTTGGCTGTGCGCATAATAAATGATGTAGCAAAGCGCTTCGTGCGAATATGTGGAACATCGACAAGGTATGGGTGATAACCTGCAGTACGTCTGGACTCCCGATGGAAGAAAGGAGATGGTGGAATGAGTTCATGGAGCTCTTGAGCACACTCACCGAAGTACAATCTGTAAAAAGAATCCAAGAAGGTATTTATTACTAGAAGACCGTACCTATACCCAGAATTATTAAATGCATACCACCTTGACCTCATGTCAGCCTGGTACTTTTTGGGGAGCATATGTGTCATATTATAGATTTCTTAAATTCCTTAATTTAATTACTCGAGTTAATAGAAATTTACAAAAAAAAATATCGATTGGAATAATCAAATCAAAAATTAAAAAAAAAAAATGTTCGTCAATTTCGAATACAAATTGAGGAGTGGTAATGAATATTACGAGTTAGAGTTATTGGTCCCGTAATAGTAAATTACGCTCTGGGTCTGGGCATTTTCATGTTGTTTCTAATTTGGAATACTATTTGTTATCGAATCTATACGCCTCTGTGTGATGTAATGTGAAAAATTAAAATGTAAGCACGCACGATTGGAGCGAAAGTTCGACTTTAGATATCAAATAGTATTCCAAATTAAATTTTTTGCCGTCAAAATGACGATGACCATAAAAAAGCACTTGAATTTTATAAGGGTAAATTAAGAAACTTGCGCGCTAAATACAGAAGTTTTAATGGCGTTGACATATGAGCTTTTTAACCATCTCTTTTAATTAACACACACTTATAGTATTTGATAATCACAGTACAATATCGAATCAAGCAAATAAGGTACCCTTACTTTGCGTGTAAATTCAATAAATTAATGGACTCTTTTTTTTTTGTCACCTCTTTTGTTAGATGTTATTTTCTTGTCCCAGAATTTTTTTACCTTTGTCCATTTCGTAAAGTCCAAAATATATAATTTTGTCAATATTTCTTTATAAAATCTGTAAAATGAATTGTAAGATTTTGCTATTTACTAACATCTTATGATTCTGCTAAATGACAGCAAAGCAATTCACATTAAGTGGACCATTTTACGAATCTCGATACAAAATGGCAGATAGATGAATTGCGTGATATGAATTGGACGCAATTCATATTATGAATTGTCAATTTGTGACCATTTTAGGAATTGTAGAGTGATTCATAATATTTTCCTAGTAAGATTCTGCCAAAGTTGCCATTATAGACCCGCAGAGCTGTCGTACTTTCAGTTGTATCGGAATTTCTATTAATTCCCACTGATAATATTAAGGTTTGTTTCATTCCTTCATTTATCTGATCTCAAGGCAGGGGGGAGCCCCTACCTTGAGATCAAGTGAAGGTAGTGGGTCTTAAATTCCTTAATTTAATTACTCGAGTTAATAGAAATTTACAAAAAAAAATATCGATTGGAATAATCAAATCAAAAATTAAAAAAAAAAAATGTTCGTCAATTTCGAATACAAATTGAGGAGTGGTAATGAATATTACGAGTTAGAGTTATTGGTCCCGTAATAGTAAATTACGCTCTGGGTCTGGGCATTTTCATGTTGTTTCTAATTTGGAATACTATTTGTTATCGAATCTATACGCCTCTGTGTGATGTAATGTGAAAAATTAAAATGTAAGCACGCACGATTGGAGCGAAAGTTCGACTTTAGATATCAAATAGTATTCCAAATTAAATTTTTTGCCGTCAAAATGACGATGACCATAAAAAAGCACTTGAATTTTATAAGGGTAAATTAAGAAACTTGCGCGCTAAATACAGAAGTTTTAATGGCGTTGACATATGAGCTTTTTAACCATCTCTTTTAATTAACACACACTTATAGTATTTGATAATCACAGTACAATATCGAATCAAGCAAATAAGGTACCCTTACTTTGCGTGTAAATTCAATAAATTAATGGACTCTTTTTTTTTTGTCACCTCTTTTGTTAGATGTTATTTTCTTGTCCCAGAATTTTTTTACCTTTGTCCATTTCGTAAAGTCCAAAATATATAATTTTGTCAATATTTCTTTATAAAATCTGTAAAATGAATTGTAAGATTTTGCTATTTACTAACATCTTATGATTCTGCTAAATGACAGCAAAGCAATTCACATTAAGTGGACCATTTTACGAATCTCGATACAAAATGGCAGATAGATGAATTGCGTGATATGAATTGGACGCAATTCATATTATGAATTGTCAATTTGTGACCATTTTAGGAATTGTAGAGTGATTCATAATATTTTCCTAGTAAGATTCTGCCAAAGTTGCCATTATAGACCCGCAGAGCTGTCGTACTTTCAGTTGTATCGGAATTTCTATTAATTCCCACTGATAATATTAAGGTTTGTTTCATTCCTTCATTTATCTGATCTCAAGGCAGGGGGGAGCCCCTACCTTGAGATCAAGTGAAGGTAGTGGGGCCAACCAAACGACTGTTATGATTATTCCCATTGGCCATGGCAGTGGGCCAACGAGAATACCCCCATTTATAAAAAACATCATAATTAGTATAAAGAAGAAACATTGTTTACCTAAGAACACTATTGCACACAATCACAGATAAATGAATACTGAAGCTACACAGTACACAGTAATAATGAAAAGATTACGCAACAGATAAATTAAAATGTTTATTCTATCACCTTTACATCGTTTAACTTCAGGGTCAGTACAGACAATGCAGCAAGACACATGAGCAACTCTTCTGTACTAATATTTTCTACATCATCTGCCTAGCCTTTTTCCAACTATAAGTAAGTCATTCAATGGGATTATATGACCTTGAGAGGGTTATATTGATGAGTTTAATGACTATAACTCTGTAAAGCCATATTTGTTGCGGTCGCGAATCATATCTTAATCAACATTCAACCTGACACTGATGTAAATTGCAAAAAAACGTAAGGTAATTTGAAATTCGGCGCGTCCACCTTTAACTTTGCGATGTACACAACAACTACGCTACATGAATACCTAATCGACCAAGTGCAAAATCACTCCAAGCGGAATGGCGTAGCAAACTCCCCAACAACAACAAATTGTTGATCCGTAAACCTGTGCCTTCTGACATTAAACGCTTTTGTTTATACATACCTGTATATGTATAAACAAAAGCGTAAGGGACAGCCCTCCGCAAACTGACAGGGTACATTCTCTACAGAGCACGCACGCAGCGCTCCATTTATGTAAATAATACGGCTAAAATCAAAATCCAACAATGGATGTTGAGATACTCTAACCGAATGACGAAATCACTTGCCTTGCTACAGAGTTCATTGAACTCGTCGTCGCGCTTGCCGTTCGCTATGTGCGTTTTGCCACAGTAACAAATTAACGATACATTGCGTATGAGAAAATTAAACAAATCGAATTTATTGGATTCCCGTAACGTTCCTGAAACAATTTCTTGTACCGGTCATCTTAGTATGATATACTGAATTCACCCCATCTGCGGAGGGCTGTCCCTTACCCTTCACCCTGTATGTTTTAATCATTCATCTCACATACACTTCCATAATTAGCATTTTACTAAGTATCGATTTACCCTTTCACAACGAGAGCCAAACAAGTCGAGAGGAAACGATTGGATGGTCGCTAATTATAATCTTCACCGTGAAAGCCGAGAAAGATAAGCAAATCAAGTATCTTGACATGTGGGATGTGAGCTCAGCGGTCATTGTGCCGATAGTCGTATCAGCCCATGGCTTAATTGCCAAGAGCCTTGATCAATACCTGAGAAGGCTCTCGTTAGGCAGCTGGATCAAGGGCTTGATTCAGAAAGCGGTTCTCCTGGACACTGCTCGTATTGTTAGGAGGTTCCTCTCTCTGGAGCCCTGACCGCCGGTAGCTTGGACCCTGTTCCCGATACCGGTGGGCTACTATTTTTTTAATATTTTTAAATGTAAATCATATGTTTAGAAATGAATAAAGAAAAATAATCGTCTCCGAAGATTTATAACAGTAGGGTAATGTTCATCATCGTCTCTCTAGCCTTTTCCCAGTTGGAGGTGGAGTGTTGCCTAGGGGAGCTTAGGGCTATGAAGCGAGGACTTAGAAATTTCCTAATAATTTTCCCTTGTCCGTAGAAACCAATTATGTGTCCTGCCAACCATAACCTAAGGTGCTGAAACATGGACGCTCACAAAGGAGACTGTCCACCGAGCACGAGTGGCACAAAAGGCCATGGAGCAAGCCGTGCTCGGTTTTAGATCGAGTGCGTAGCACCGAAATCCACCGTCGAACGAGTCTACAACGTCAGGGACCGGGCGGTGAGACTTAAGTGGACCTGGGCAGTGCATCTGGCTAGACGCGGAGTCTGAGTGGTGGTCAAGGTTAGGCCAAAGAAACCAGGGCCGTCCTGAAGCTCGTTGGGTCGACAATATCGTAAAAGTCGCGGGAAACAGCTGGATAAGGGACGCCCAGAACCGGGAAGTGTGGTAGACAAAAGTGAAGGCAGCAGTCGGTGATTCCGGGCTGATACGCTAATGATAGAAATCATTTAGCTTCCCAGAAGCATGATAGTAGGACGCGGGGCCTTCGAAAACATACAAAAAATGGTCGATTGCTTGTTTAATAGTATCTATAGGATAGGTACCATGGGCGTACCCACGGTGGGGCAAGGTAGGGCACTTGCCCCACCCTGCTCTCCGATTCGAAGCTAAGAATTTTTCGGCAAAATTAAATATTCATTTGGGTACTTTAACATTTTTACACAAAAAATAAACACTTGGTTAAGGTCAAAAATGACAGAAAATCTTCTTTTCGGCCTCTGCATAATGAGTGTGCATAGAAAGAGCGTGCTGGAAGCACAACATACATTTGAAAACGAAATTTTAGCTAGATTTAGCCAGAACCCTCGTAGGTTATTATTGAAATAGGGTGTAGTGCAGTCAATAAAACGTACCAGTGAGTAAATAAAAAGCATTTTTATTTTCCTACTACTTAGTTTATTTACTTTTGCCCACCACTTAAAAAATGCTGGTTACGCCCATGATAGATACACAGACCATCAATCATATTGTCCTGCGCAAATATTTGCGGAACGTATAGGATCTCCTACCTACGAAAAATAATTGACTGGAGGATGACAGGCGTGAGAGTTTTTTAATTAAATTGCTCGGGTAGAAGGTAACACCTAAACCAGTTACTCAATCGTTATGTAGAGAGCACATGAAAGAGCAGCACACCAAAGCACTCGACAACCACCATAGAAAGCCGTCGAATACAGTCGCTGTGGCCGAAATCGGCTTATCATCATCATGGTAAGTCAGTAGCCCGAAAGTCTCCAGTAATTGTATTGTGGATGTCATATAGAAAGTGGCTTAATGTAAAAACTTTTTTGCAAAAAAATAAACAAGTTCCAAAAAAAAAAAAAAAGTCACCGAATTCTGAATGTAAAGTCAGAATTCGGTGACTTTTACTTAGTTGTTTCCCAGTAATTATTTTTGCGTAAAGTTACTTAGTTTGATGTACAGAATGCTTGGTTGGCGGCTATGTGAAGGGTCTGTTTACCCCCTGTATAATATCATTGCCCGTAAAATAACACATTTTGAACTACCTGGAACTAGGTCAATTGAGCATTACATTAATAACAAAGTGGGCGTTTATTTTAACAAAAGAGCCTACAAAATCCTCAGGGATCTTAAAAATACATGCCAATATTATTTCTATATTATATTGTGACAAATTAATATTGAGAGCACCTCACCTGACCTTTTAGCAGCGTTGGTGTAACGTGGGTTTAAACAAAAGGTTACATTTAATTAATAAGAGGGAATTTTTCACACAGAAATTGCCATCGACACGCTAAAAAGAAGATTGTATAATCTTCTTTTTAGCGTGTCGATGGCAAAAAGTTCAAATGTTATGTTTAGCCCAAAACTCCATGCGAACCCCACTCACTGATGCATTAAGCAGATCATCAAGTGCTATTACACATCTTGTCCTGTTGTTTGTTCACTACAGGAACTGCTGGACGCTACCGGAAGCGCCAAACTAGTAGCTCAGTTCTGGGCTGACACAATTTAGATTGTCATCGACAGTCTAAGAACTGTATAGGTGCTAGTAACATAATATTGCATCTTTATTTCTAGAAGGCGCAGGCATTTTCGCCTATGTTTTCATTTCGCTGTAGAATCAAGGAACTTAACATAACATCACGCCTGTATTTGGGAGTTCTTAACTTATTGACCGCCATGGACGTCTATGGGGACGTCAAATCGTTAGCGTTTTAAAAAAAGTGTTATTTTCGACGTGCCTTCGTGACTTCTCCAGAAATACGACAACCCTACATTAGAATTACTCTTCTGATCATGAAAATGATTTCACTGAAAAAAAGCTGCACTACTATCATCTGCCTAGCCTTTTCCCAACTATATAGGGGTGGGCTTCCAGTCTAACCGGATGCAGCTGAATACCAGTATCTTACATGGAGCGACTGCCTATCTGACCTGTACAACCCAATTAGTACTGGGTAATACGATACCCCTTAGTAATAGTGGTTGTCAGATTTTTCGGGCCACTGACTACCTAACGACTGTCAAAGATCTACAAATGACAGCCGGGACCGACGCGTGCTTTCTGAGGCACGGAGAAAACTCGGTATGTAATGGGCGGTCACCCATCCACAGACTAACCTAGGCAAGCACGGCTTACGGCACGAGCGGCACTATTCATCGATTCCAGAAAAATAGGAATGGTGATAAAAAAATAAAAACAAATATCATGTTAATATACTATATATTAAGAATTAAAGTAAAGTCTAAAAGTAATTTACACTTAACAGATGAGGGTAGAAATTATTTACAACAATTTACAATTTTGATATAGCCAGCAATGGCAGCATCCAATGTTATACAGGGTGGAAGAGACACCAACGCTAAAACGGTTACCACGTATTCAGTACATCACTCTGAGCCCCCCCATTTCGATGGTTATGATCAGCATCATCATCATTTCAGCCGAAAGACATCCACTGCTAGACATTGGCCTCCCCCAAGTGTCGCCACATTGACCGGTCCCGTGAGTCTCACATCCAGCGGATCCCCGCAAACTTCACCAGGTAATCGGTCCACCTAGTGGGAGGCCTTCCAACACAACGTCTTCCGGTTCGCGGTCATCGGCCATCCGTTCTGCGAGCAATGTACCCTACCCACTGCACTTAAGTTAAAAAAGATGATGATGAAGAAAAATGAAAACAGCTGTTTCCTACAAAGCTGCAATACCTACAGAGTCAAAATATATGGAACAACAGATTTTTTTTAAAATTACCAATGAAAAATTTCTATGCTGGGGGTTCAGATGTAATGAATACGTGGTATCCGCTTTAGCTTCGGTGTCCCTTGCACCTTGTAATTGTTACAAGTATCTTTTGAAGCCATTTTGAAGCTAACAGACAGAGGAAGCGCTACTGGTAAACATTTTCTAAAATGTTCTGTGTAATGTATTGACAAGATGTAAAAGAAGCGACGTTAGTTCCTCTGGCCACGCGCGAAAAGATCCTTGTACAGCAATTGAGATTATTTCCAATGGCGGACGTCAAATACAATTAGTTTTTGAAACTACAAAAAACGAAGCGAAGGGCGTATGCAAATTGTATGACACGGCTTTTGACCGCCATATCATAAAAGCACGATACGATTTCACCTACTATTTTGTCACATATTTGTGTCGTTTGGCGTACAGGGCACGTGCTTGCTTGTCACGTATATGTGACTATGGCGGTCAAAAGGTTAATTATCTGCAATACATACCCTAATTGTAAAACGTCATAAGTTTGTGGACTGTGTGGATGCAAAATCAAATCATACGGCGTCAGAATCTTTGTCCAGCAACGGACATCACGAGAAAAAATACATGAGTTAATTTTCGAGACATTCATGCACAATTTTCACATTATTTTTTGATTTGACGTCCGACATTGGAAACACGTTGTTATAAATACAGAACTAAAATTTAAAATACAAGTTGCATTTCTCGTACATAAATAGAAGAAATACATAATTAAGAATATATTTTAACTAGGTACAACTAAAATCAGATTCATTGTCAAAGAGCTAATTTCAAAAATCGCCGTTATTAATAGCTTGCTAATAATCAGACAAAATCGCTCGAGTTTCAAGTGGTTGTCAAAAAGCCGCTAAGCTAAAGTGGGACTGGGCTGGCCATGTCTGCTGCATGCCTGACGAGCTGTGGGCCAAAATAACCATGATGTGGAGCCCTGACACAGCCAGAAGGCGACGCGCTAGACCTCGCAGGAGATGGCGGGACGAGCTGGACAAAACTAACGACCAGTGACATTGGCCCTGGATCGAAGAATTTGGAAGTCATGGAGAGAGGCCAGCAGTGGGATGACGCAGGCTAACAGTATCAGTATCAAGTGGTTGTCAAAATGAGTCGGTACATGTTGTAGTTTATTTGTTTTTGTGGCAGGCAATAATATCGATGTCAGAAGTGGGAAAGCAAAAAATAATGTAATTTTTGCAATTAAAAGTCACACGCCACGCCACCACATCAAGGTACCACAATATGTCTGTCTGTGATGTGTGTGTCTTTAATAGATTTTCAACTTCATCGCTAAAGCATTAGATTCAAGGTTGATTGGGTAAATTTGACAGTTTCGGGTAGCTTGATGTGAGTGGAAACGCCGGGAGGTGATGCCCTAGAAGGACATACACTGATCTTCTTGGTGAGGTACATCATGTGCGTAGTACTCGCAACCGGCGTGCTTGTATGACCAGAAACGGTCACGGGCATTGTACTTACAATAATTTCGAACCCTGTACATAAGTAGCGTTTAAAAGCTGTCAGTGTCAATATTCCATAGCAATGAGGGCTATCGTTTTTGAGCTCACCAGATGGCGCCACTTGCGAGGAAGGTCCTATCATTAATTCTATTTCATACTTTATAATACCAACTACAACATAGTGTAAACGTCAGATACTACTTTCGATCATGGTATAATAATATACTTCGCCTGTTGTTCTCTTCCCACGATGGCCCAAGAACGTCACGAAAAGTGTTACCATTGATTGTCCTTTTCAGTAAATTTAGGTACTCTCATTTAGTGAATGAAGATATAATAAATCACTAACTTGCTTAACTATTTAGGTACTCATGTGATTCACCTATTTAGTTTTAAATTAATTTAAATATTGAATTATTAGTTCATAATTACTTTGTTAAGTTAAAAAATGCATATTGCTCGGGTAATTCAATCACACACCGTGGCATTCATTTAATTTCATTTATTTCATGTAACAATTTTTACATTGCAACAACGCAACCCAACAGCATCGCAACTGATGACGTATTCTTGGGCCAATCACGTGACCCAGCAGTCAAGGGAAGAGAATACCAGGCGAAGTATATTATTATACCATGCTTTCAATATTGTCCCTAAAATTAGCAAGCAATAATAATTCTTCCTCCAAGTACTAACAAATTAGATCCTAACTTGCTATTTAAAATTTTCAAGTCGTATTTAATCAGGAATGGCTCAATCAGTGTGAATATTAGTATAATACGTGATAAAAAAAAGCGCGCAGCGCGCGAATCCTATAAAAATAATAATAAAAATAGTTTATTTTCTCCACAATATTAATCTTACTAGTTACCTTATTTCTACGGTGACATATAGAACGGGCATTATATTGTGGGAGACTGGTGCCTAAACTAGGCTCGAGGCCTGTATTTCAGGTCACCAGGACTCCTCCATTTAAATTTAACAAATTATTTTATGTACTCGTACAAACTGTATTCAGTTAGAACATGTTAACATTTTTTTTTAAAGATTATTGATTATTAGTTAGTATGGTTAGTATCAGGGTATGAGTGAGGTTGAGTGTGTACTGCGTGTATGTGTAGTTAGAGAAGTGTGTTCAGTGGTTGTGTGTGTGGGGGGGTATCCTATATGACATCTGACGTTTCTGAAGACCTTACTCTACACGAACGCCTTTAGCGGCGATTTCATGCGCGATGGCCCCCCCCCCATTAAAACACTGTCTTGATCGAGTTCAAATTGATTGGTTGAATGAGCCCTTACTTTTCATTACAAGTTATATTATAATCAATTCATCGAGCTACATATTTAATACAAATTAAAAACACGTTAATTGTCAATCACAACTACATAATATATATTATATTACTACTATTATTTTATATTACTTACATAATATAAAATTAACTAAAACACACTTTTTTATACTAACTGTTAAACAAAGATTTGGACCGTTAGATGTGCCCCAACCTACTTAGAGCATTCAAACTTCAAGTGTCCTTTCTGAAGAGTGAGCTCAGACATTTCGCATGGACACGATTTTTAGGATGAGTGAGCGAGACAACACTATTGCCAAGTTGTCCACTAGAGATGAGACGGATAGTAATTTGGCCGAATACCGGATATTCGGCTAGCTTCGAGGTCAGATGGCCGGATATTCGGCCTTTTGTCGTCTTACATGTTGTGACGAGTTTAATTTGATTTAACGCTAATTTTTTAATTAACAAGTGCGGTGTTTACGAAGTCTAACAGTCGCTTTTTACCATCAAATGATGAAAATTTTGTATTAATATTCACCATCATTTCCCACTTGTTAATAACATTTTGAGTTATGCTTTTGCAACTTATGCTCAATAATAATATGTTTGGCAAGTAATTATAGTCAGTAACCAAATTTTGCATTTTTAATTATAAATACTGTTGTACTGCGTTAATGAGAAATTATTGATTTTTCATATGTTTTGTATCCGGCCGGATAGTAAACATTGGCTGGATGGTAAGAATTGGTCAGATAGGCCTGATAACGGATAGTTGCCGGATATCCATTTCATCTCTAGTGTCTACACTGAAAAGAGTGAGCTCACCACACTCGCATAGAACGATGGATACAGTTTTCAGTATGAGTGACCGAGACAACACTACTCAAATCTCATTGTCAACAAAACGTAAATGTGGTTATATTTTGCCACGGTCAGGCGATCTAACGATCTAAATTTTTCTTGCTGATAGGTTGTTTGAACTTTGTTACAGTATAGTACAAACAGCGACATATCAAGCTATAGATATCTAGTATAACATGACCTCGCTTTGTTTAGACTTCCTGTACAATGAGAGATCAGCTTTTACTGGCTTTGCATAGCTCGATTGGTCGTCGTGCACCCAGGCATAAATATGGTACGCGAGAGTTTACGAAAGAGACCGTCAGACGGATATGAGAGAGACGGCGCTCTACTAACACGAATTCTTTCCCAAACACTTGAGGTGCTATATCGGTGCCCACTGTATACACCTTACAAATACTTTCATAATCTTTATGTAATATTTATCAATCATCGAGCAACATAGCGGTCTACCTGAGGACCTTGAGTAGTTACGAAAGATGATATTATCACTTAGTCTAAGGCTCTCCTGATCAATCTATACATGTCACAGGCCAGACCCTGGTTGTAATAAGTACAGATGAAACGGATAGTAATTTGGCCGGATACTGAGTATTCGGTAAGCTTCGAGGCCTGATGGCCGGATATTTGGCTGTTTGTTAAGTGCCATGTTGTGATGAGTTTGATTTGAGTATGGCCAGTAATAAAATTTTGCATTATTAATTTTCAATACATCGTGTTTATAAGCTACTATGGCATAATCTTGTGTTAGTGAGAAATTATTGATTTCTTTCATATTCAGTATATTGGCCGGATATCCGTTTCATCTCTAGTAATAAGGTAATCATTCTCTAATGTAATATTGATGCATGTAATATCAGCTCTTAATCACCTAGGCTAAATATTACATTATTTTAAATAAAGCTTAATTGCAAATACAGTTTTTCTGTCAGTCCAAGTTTACAATGTTACTATTTAATAAAAACTTTTACATTAAATAAAAAACATTTTTAATTTAGGAGAAACTAATAAATATCAATATTATAAAGCAAGCATATACAGGGTGTAAACAGATCCTTCACATAGCCGTCAACCAAGCATTCTGTACATCAAACTAAGTAACTTTACGCAAAAATTATTGCTGGGAAGCGACTTTTCTTTTGGGGTGAAAAATCAAAGTAACGCACTCAAAACATTGTGCTGATGGATGGATTGAATACTACGGGGGTCGTGGAGGTGTTTAAAGTAAAAAACCCATATTAAAAACACGTATTTAAAAAAAAAGTTGGGAAAAGTTTGTAACTTTGATCCCCAATATCTCCGTAACTAGAAGGTTCCCAGGTATGACCTAGAACAAAAAAAAATATCGTAATGATGGGGAAAACAAGAACCTTTCGGCTATGTTAAGTGTCTATTTACACCCTTTAGTAAGTTGTCTGAAAGCATGATCAAATATCTGAAGGACAGTTCTCATACTTCAAAAGCATTCAAACCAAAGGAGCAATGTCAACTCTGATTCTGAATCAAGTCAAAAATCTGTAGTTTTTTTGGCAGACCAAAATTGGGAGAACATTACAATCAAAATACGAGATTGGATTAGTATCAAAAATAATCCAATTAAACCATTTAAATTAGGATACAATTTAACTAAAGAATAAATTGAGCATGCATTCAAAAAACAGAAATTTGGTAAACAAATATAAAAAGTAGTTAAGTAAATAAATTAAAACCTACTATAACTATATTATTATACAAAAATACGACTACTCCTTACAATTATACTATTTAAAAATTCCTAAACTAAAATCGAGCAAGTTTTTATTAAATAGTAACTCCAGACTGGCATAACTATCAGTCCATTATTGTGTGTACACTATACATTATGAGTCTCATCATAAAGTGCTCAGCGACTTCATGTTCTCAGGATATATCATTCAGCTAAACTACTATTTGGTTATCTGAAACAAAGAATATTAAGATGAAAAAAAAATCAACAGAAGATTTAAGAAAAAACTAATAGTCAAATCTCTTCTAATTATAATCTGGAGAAAATAACAACATGGCTGATACAGTAAAAAAACATAAACCGGCCAAATGCGAGTTGGATTCGCGCATGAAGGGTTCATCGTAGTAGGTGAGCCTCCTTTAATTTGTTTTAATAGTGGCAACAGAGATACATATTCTGTGATAATTTCAACTGTCTACCTATTACGGATCATTAGATACAGCCAGCTGACAGACAGACCACCTACCTACCTACCGCTGACCAACTATTAGTTTATCTTAGAAATTACCTACCTACTGTGTAATAATTATAATTTACAAGTGCTTCCTCTCTCCTAACTCACTTATTTTGCTGTGCCCGACAGGGTCCATGTGATCTAATTTTAAGTTTTACCACCTAAGTACTACATGTGGAATGCAATAAAGTATTGAGTATTGAGTATTGAGAATGGTCGGACAGCGGAGGCTTAGTAATAGGGTCCTGTGGGTAACCTTCAGGTATGAAACTCTAAAGACGATATTGAACAAGTTTAATTACAGTTCAAAATAATTCCTCACTTGTCTGCAAGAGCATCAAATCCGGCAGAGGAACTTGATAGTTAAATTTACTTATTTTATTGAGATCATCATCATTCTCTTGCCCTTATCCAAATTGATTTCGGGTTGTCGCAGCATGTCTTCTTCTTCCATACTTCTCGATTACTCGTCAACAAATCAGACACCTCCTTTCTTGCCATATCATCCTTCACACAGTCCATCCATCGTCCCTATGGTCTTACTCTACTCTTATACCCATCCACATTCATACTCAAAACTTTCCTCATGATTCTTTATTCTAGTGTGATTATAGCTCACAATTGCTTGGCAGTGAAAACAACTGCAGTTCACTAGCAATGCAAGTTGCATCCCTGAAGGTTCTATAACATGGAAACTAGGTATTTTTGTTAGCCTACACCAGTGACTGCCCTCTTCTTGATTATTTTAAATTCAATATGTCCATCCAGAGCAGAGATGTTAGGGATATGATATTTCAGACCTGAATATAGGAATAAAATTATATCGGTCTCGGATATGGTTACGGATATTAGATTGAAGTAAAAACTAACTAGTTATGAAAGAGGTTATGTTATGAGTATGACTAGAAATAAGAAACAAACTGCAAGATTCACATGGCGCGCGAGCAGTGAAACAAAAACCTGTTGAAACATGTCGTTTTATTTAGACTCCACCCACAAAACTATCCAAAACTTGTGAAACGAATATGGTTATGGATATATTTTTATTTCAGATATCCGACAGTTACGGTTACGGAGCTCCATAACATCCCTGATCCAGAGACTGTCTGTAAGATATCTCTATTAGCAATAAGACCACCATTGTAGCCAAAGAATTAGCAACATTGTTTGTAAGTTTGTATGTAGGGGGCAATTTTTGGAACTACTGATCCGAATTCAGTTTTTTTTCTCTAATAAGAAGCTACATTATTCCAAGTGTCATAGGCTACATTTAAAATAGTCCAATTGGTTAATATCTGTACACATCTATAATGAAAGCAAAAGCTAGTGGTTGATAAAAGGAATTTTTATTACCTGAGTAAATACTCTTGTAGTTTTAAAGTTCATATGCATGACTCATAATTTAAGTAGAAAATTTTATGTGTTAACCAGTTATTTAAACATGTTGCTGCATGTTTTGTAATAATTGAGCGAGCATTTCATCTTCCAACACCATTTTATCAAGTACTAGTTGACCCCCGCAACTTCGCCTGCGTTTGCATTTTTCCCCGTTTTTGCAACATTTTTCATGAATGCTCCGCTCGTATTGGTCATAGCGTGATGTTTTATAGCCTATACCCTTCCTCGATAAATGAGCTATCCAACACTAAAAGAATTTTTCAAATCAAACCAGTAGTTCCTGAGATTAGCGCATTCAAGCAAACAAACAAACAAACTCTTCAGCTTTATAATATTAGTATAGATATTTGGGCAAAACAACCTTTTACAATGAAACAAAACACTATACTGTATACCTATTACTAGTTAATAATAATTTCAGCCTACCTGTAATGAGACAAACAAAAGATTCACAAAAAAAACGTAACATAGATATTAAAAAAAAACGTCTTACCTCAGCACTCCATAGGAGCAATAGAATTTGAATTATCACCATAACCACTTAAGCTGCCCTGGAACTCAATCCCACTGATCTGACTGTCAGCATTAAATGCATAAGAGTCATTGCTAGGTGCATGTGAAGTTTCAAGATTCCCATCTACCGAATCAGCCGCCGCCGCCGCATCTGGCTCTGCCCAATTAATCTTAAATCTAGTCACACGGGGCTCCGAAGCGAGGATATTTCTCATTACTTTGTCAAACTGAGGTTTTGCAGGAGGATTTTCACGTAGTTCAGGCTCCGATTCAGAGTATTCGTTATTTATAAAGTATCCCACTCTGACGAACTCCTGTCCTCGGTAAGAGCATGTTAGAAGCACTACCGTGACGCCTAAAGCATCGTTTTCGGGGATTCGGGTAACATCGGGTGGCGGCGCTTGGAATACAAACATGTGCCTCCCTTCGGGTATCGGACCGACGTAAATTGTGTCTAGAACCTGGTCGTGCTCTTCCGTTTCCGCTGATCCAACGTATATCATCTTCCATTCCAGGTCTTCTTTCAGTTCTTCAATGCATTCAAAGGTTAACTCGAATTGAAAAGGATTGAGAAACGGACTAGGATTGTCTAGTACAACAACATTGGTTATGTGCACTTTTGCCATGATTGTGTGTTTTTACTATTGTTTCACTTTCGTCAAAGGACTAGCACGGGTTTTTGAGTGTTTCAAGCGGTAATAACGCCGGAAAGATGAGGAAATTAACAGTTTTCTTGTAACGACAGAAAATTCTGTGGGTCGGCGAAAAAAATGACAATTATTTTGGCGGTTGAATTGATCACGTGATCAAAATAAGTATAGACGGCAGCGCTGCGGTGGTGATGACACGTACTAAAATTAAAAAGTTAAAATACTTTGACAGCGACGATGATAATTGAAAATCAAGGCAATAAATCAATATGTTTGGTTCAGCGAAACTATCCTTACAGGCAGATCTAAAGCCCCGCTTCTTACTGATACAAAAAAATCATGTTAACTTACATTTTCCGTAGTTTTCTTAATGTTTTCCACACTTTATCACCACAACAAATGTCAACTAAAGTTCATAGACAATGAAGATTGAGCAAATTGTTGCCATTTCTTTTCTGAATTTTGCAGTTTTCTTTTCTTGTTTATGTGTAGAGTTGAAAACAAAGCAAAACCGAAAGAAAGTATTTCTTTTTCTTAAAACTTTCGTATCGTATTCATATTTTTTTTACATGATCAGTAGGCAAAAATAGAAGCCTATTATGTAAATTAATGTCCATGCCTACTTTAGTTCAACAAAATAATTTTGTAATGGCAATAAAAGGTGTGCAAATGTCACAAATATTTAATATGGCGTCTTTGCTTTGTATTCATTGTGCATGTTTTCTGTCAAAAAATTGTATTGTGATTTAAAACAAAAGCCATTTATTTCGCAACAACACTGTAAATACGTAAACCGCCGCTATAATAATATAGTATGAAGGTCAAACGTTGAAAACGATCTTAAAACCTAAGAGAAAGGTGCAAGTATTACACCCAGGAAAAAAGGTATTAATTTTTTGCGCTTTCTTTTGCATTTGTACACATAATTGTTATTTAACGAGTGCATCATAGCCCTATCTTCGTCTTACATGTGTAGATTTCCGGGTAATTCAAGTATATTGTGTGTAAATCGAAAGTTTTCACTGCATGCCTTTTACGACTCTCTTTCATACAGTTACTTGACTTTTTAAGGATGTCTGTGCATATTATTGTTCTGAGTCACTGCCTATGTTGTCCCGTATGCCCTCCGTAATTAATACGAGCGTCAATTGTTGATCGTAGCCGTAGATATAACGTACAGAAGCGCAATCAAACATCGTGTTTGCTACTCATCCCAATTAACTGTTCAAAACTAATTGGTTCTTTAGTTCAGAAGCTGTACTGCATTAGTAACGTTCGTTGATACTTAAATTATTGTTTTAACTAGCTCACTTTGTTTATGAGATCAAGGCAACTTGCATACATTACATTCAATAAGTTTATATTGGCATAATGGATTCCTTTTCAAATTAGAACCATGTGTAAGTGTGATTGGATTGTGTGAACAGTGCTAGAAAAAAAGTGGACTCTGAAATGATGGCTGATGTCAAACAGGTATCATCATATGCCTAGACTTTCTAGCCTAACTGGATAAAGCTGAATACTAGAATTTAACAGGAGGGTCTATTTATCTGAAATCCACAATTCTTTAAATTAACCTTTGTTACTGGTAGAGAGATATCGAAGGAAACATCAACATCAACTAGTAATAAATAAATAAAAGTACAGACACAAGCGCATCCAGCTACCCAAAACTGTCAAACTTTCCCAATCAACCTTGAAACTAATGCTGTAACAATAAAGTTGAAAATCTATCAAAGAAATTTAACAGATTGTATTAGCTTGATGTGTTGGTGTCTGTATTATATGATTTTAGGTAGAACTACAATTATAATCTATTGTGGTTTATTGAATAAATGATAATACAGGGTGTAAACTGACCCTTCACATAGTAAAAATGTAAAAATAAAAATAAGTAAAAATCTTACATTAAAACCATCTCTTTAAAAAAAAAACTTGTGAAAAAGTTGGAACTTTGACCCCCAATATCTCCGTAACAAGAAGGTTCCCAGGTTTGGTCTAGAACAAAAAAATGATCCCAAAGACGGGGCGAACAAGTGCCTTTCGGATATGTTACGGGTCTATTTACACCCTTTGTAAAAAGCAAGTTGTAATGAAAGAACACCCATCAATCGATTTGTTTGTAAGCAGCTTAGCGATAATTAGTATTGCCTTATCTAAAAGCTGTGTTGTTTATGATGAATTTTAATAGTGGTTACACCTGAGCACCTGCTTTTGCAGGTATTCAAATTAATGTTAAATTTCTGTTCTTTGTTACTACATTTTGCTTAGTTATTGATATTATTCTTAGCTATTAGTTTGTGCAACAATAGTTTATTTATAATTGTGGAGGCCTGTAAATGGCTTGTCATTGTTTTCCTCGCTATAAATTTTTGTATTGTTAGTGGTAAGCCACCATAACACAATAAAATAGAATTATAGATTCATTGGAATTTTTATGAGTAATCTCGTTTTAGTAGTATCTGTCTGTCAGTACTCATGGTAGTTTTTTTAGTTTATACTTACTTAGTGATAATAAACCTTGTTGAAGTTTTGAATACAATAATGTCAGGTATTTATTTATGTTAAGAATAAAAGCATCACCTACCATGTTATCTTCTGGCATAACATCACCTGTCTAGTCTTTTTAAGCATTAAGCCGTTGGTCCCGGCTGTCATTTGTAGATCTTTGACAGTCGTTACAGGTAGTCAGTGGCCCGAAAGTCTGATAACCGTTCTTACTAAGGGGTATCTATCATATTACCCAGTACTAACTGACGTGTGGAGGTCAGATAGGCAGTTGCTCCTCGTAATATACTGGTATTTAGCTCCATCCGGTTAGACTGGATGCTGACCCCAACATAGTTGGGTAAAGGCTCGGCAGATGTTAATCTGTCACCACCTACTACAATTGTTACATACTCCTTTTGCTTCGTCCATGTTCAAACACCGCCCTAACCTTGCTTGCCGGCCGACCCTTGCTCGACGAGCCAGCCCGCGCCAATGACCCTGTAGTCTTAAATTCCCTTCAATGACGCACTAAGCCGAGGCCCGAACCCCACAAGCGGTAATTATAATTATTTATAATTCCTCCCAGTCAACATTCATTTAATTGTACATCCTAGTTTATAAGCGCTGGCTGGGGGCTTTAAATTCATTTGAGGCCACCACAGGGTAGGTTAAGCAGTATGGCAACCTTATAGAGTTGACCTGCGAGTGGTCATAACAAAAAAAAACCATGTCCATACATATCAAGTAGCAAGCAGTTGCATGATCATACATTTTACTGTTTCCAATTTATTTTTCCAGCAGCTGAATGACAGCTTATTCAAGATGGCGTCGAGTAGAGATGAAGGCCCTGTATATTACAGGGAGATACAGAAGAATGCATATCTTAAACGGATACCCAATGATGTTGGTAGCAGTAAGCTGAGGCCTTTGGGGAGTAAGGTAAGGATTATGACATAGCATCAGGCCTCTCTCTATGCAACAGCCTCGTTGGTCTAGTGGTCGCAATGGCGACTGCTGAGCGTGAGATCCTGGGTTCGATTCCCGGGTCGGGCAAATCGTTATTGGGTTTTTCCATCAGGATTGTCTCAGTAGCAGCCACAGGGTGTTTTGTGCCCGATATATGGCAATGGCTGGCTCCCTATTACATGGGACTTAAACAAACTGGTGAAATTTGGGTGTACTATTAGGTACACCACAGTCTAACCCTTCGTGGATTACGCGTGATGTTATATTGTGTTATCAAGCCAGTAATCCCCAAAGGATTAGGCTGAAGTGTACCAATATTGCCCAAATGCAGTGCAAGCTATGAAGTGTCACAATATCAGACAATTTGCATAAAAATGATCTATGCCTGTTATTGGACTTAGTTCCAAAGACGTTTTTCTTTTATTTTTTCTAATGTTAAAATATTCTTCTGTCACTTTTGATAAAAACGAAATTTGACAAAATGTTGATTGCTGAAGTTGCTACTACAAAGGCAGAATAGTACACATACATTTTATCTAAAGACATTTAAATATTTACGAGCGATAGACAGGATACTTTTAACCTACACATCTTGCTACATCTTTCTCACATAATGTTCCATCTCAACATGAATGATGTAACCAAGGTTTTGTAAAAGTATTCTCATTTAAGAGTGTCCATGGAGTTTCTTGCCCGTTCTTCTCCATAGAGATCTACGTTAGGGAATGGACAACTACAGTACTTTCACAGTTTTTATGCCTTGTGACTGGGACTGTAGCTATATTTCATTGTTGTCTTTGTTTCGACAATTCAAAAGTGCCTGTAACTGGCCTACTTGAAATATAGATTTGATTATGATTTTGACAAAAAAAAACCAATACTTGATACTACTTAGTTCTTGTATGACTTTATTCCCAATTTCTACTCTATAATTCTTTTAAATCTCTTTAATTTTACCAGTTTTAGGCCCAATAAGAGGCAAGTCAAAAAACAAGTATAGTCTTGAATTTACATTTCTATGATAAGCAAAACTATGCCATGTATTGTTTTCAAATGGCGGATCACTCAAGCATTCATCACATTATGCTTTTTTATGATTTTGATAAGGTTACGATGCAATTAATATCAGTACCTACCTACCAGTAGCGAAGGTTCAATTTTTGTAAGAGTATATATCTTTAATCTGATTATACATATGTAATTTTTTTTTCTTTTTAACTTTTCTCCACACTAGGAATTTCTCCTGTATCGTGGGTGCATTTACAAATATTTAAACTCACATACACAAACAGCCAGACCTGGAACAACTATCTGTAGGTCATACTAATATTTAATTTATTTTATTTGTCTATAGAATATTGACTGTGCCACTTTGCAAAGGGAAGCTGGTAGGAATCGAGTACTATGGTACCTTCGCCACTTACCTACATTCGAAAACTCGTTAAACATTATGTATCTGGCCTGTGCCTTTCCTGTCCTCCCCTAGCATCGCCCTAAGTCGAGGCTTGGGGGGTTCACAGGGGGTTCCTTAGCATGTAGTCGCTCAGTATTAGCGTTTTTCGCCCCCAGTCACTTTTGACAGAATTAGACTTAAATGGCTTAACGTAGGATTAATACAATCAATTTTATCCCAACCAACTTCAGAAGGTGCCAAAAAGTTGAGTCATTTAATAACAGTCCTTCATTGGTGACTTCTACCCCAAGTGTTTTATATACAGGGCTGCGGGACTGTTCGAAAGAGATACCGCGGCCCTGGAACACAAAGGGCAAAGAAATAACATGGATGGGTTTTAGTCAGTACAAGTCTGACGCTCCCTTCCTCTCCGCCCAGAGTTGGGTCATAAAAAAACAAAATAACTTTGTGATTTTTCATGATACAGTTTTGAAATTTTGTACATAGATTTTTAACATAAAAATACTAGGCATGTGTATCAGGTTTCACATATACTAAGACTAATGTATAATCCTTTAACTGTTTGTTTATAGTTTAAGTGTTAATAATAAGGTTTAATGTGACAATGTTAAAAGGCACGATGGGGTTGACATATCTGTTTAGACAAAAACCCCAAAAAAATTTGTAAATGTATATAATATTTCATAAACTTCCCATTTTGATTTAAAAACCCCAAAAAAATAAAAGAGAAAAAAAAATAGGTTTTATTATTATATATTTATATATATATTTATATATATTTAGTAAACACAAAAGACATAGATAGCACAACACACAGAAGTGTATGGTAGGCAGATACAGGGAATGAAACTAATGACTGCTGAGAATATACTGACTTTATTTCAATAATAATATGGTATACAGGGTGTAAACAGACCCTTCACATAGCCGTCTACCAAGCATTCTGTACATCAAACTAAGTGACTTTACGCAAAAATGATTGCTGGGAATCGACTTTTTTTTTTGGGGTGATAAATCACGTTTTACGGTAGGATTCCATGGAAAGCACTCAACGCATTGTGCTGATGGATGGATTGAATAGTACGGGGGTCGTGGAGGTGTGTAAAGTAAAAATCTTACATTTAAAACATGTAATAAAAAAAATTATGTGAAAAAGTTGGAACTATGACCCCCAATATCTCCGTAACTAGAAGGTTCCCAGGTATGGTCTAGACCCAAAAATGATCGCAAAGACGGGGAGAACAAGTGCCTTTCGGCTTCGTTAAGGGTCTATTTACACCCTTTATAAGGTGTCTATAATGACAAAGATTATAAATATATAGAGGAGACCTTACAGACTTGTTACAAATTACACGACTATACAGCTCATCTGGAGGCCTTACACTCAAAGCACCCACAGGATAGTCCTGTTAAGTAAAAGATAGCTTTATAGGGAGTCTCATAATAGGGGGCGAGCCTATTGCCATCAACCAGGCACAAATCCAGACTCCGTGCTGCTTTGCCCGACCTGGGAATCAAACCCAGGACCTCATGTTTAGCAGTCACGCTAGACCAACGAGGCAGTGTTTTCTAGTGTTTTTATTCAAGTTCCTATCATTCTTATGTAGCTTTACATATTAGTAAGAATTCTGATTTAAAAGAGTGTCCATGGAGTTTCTTGCCCGTTCTTCTCCATAGAGATCTACGTTAGGGAATGGGCAACTACAGTACTTTCACAGTTTTTATGCCCTGTGACTGGGACTGTAGCTACATTTCATTGTTGTCTTTGTTTCGACAATACAAAAGTGCCTGTAACTGGCCTACTTGAAATAAATGCTTTGATTTTGATTTTCTTTTTCTCAGAAAGTTCCTCTAAAACCGATGTGGACACAACTATGCGTGCACAACGGGAGGACTCCTTACTTGGAACAATACCCCGAAGCTAGCAGCGCCGCCACAATCACCCACAAACCAATATGGCGGGCTTGTCTGAGGGCTGCACGGCACGTGACAGCTAGCGTCAAGCCACACTGTGGGGACCAGTACGACTTCCTAGTGGATACTGATAGCGGCGCTGTCAGATTGCTGGCTCCCGATTGGTGAGTAGCGTAACATCACGCCTGGGTTTGGCAGATGTGTAAACGGACCCTTCACGAAGCCAGACACGAAGACTTACTTTTTTTTTTATAACTTTGCCTCACACTAGGAATTCCTCCTGTATCATGGGTGCGTTTACAAACATTTAAACTCACATACACAAACAGCCAGACCCGGAACAACTACCTGTAGATCATACAAATATTTGTTCCGTGCGGGGATCGAACCCGCGACACGCAGCACAGCAGCCAATCGCTCAGCCGTTGCGCCAACCGTGCCGTCAATGTACACCAAACTAAGTAACTTTACGCAAAAAAAATTGCTGGGAAACCACGATAATCACTTTAAACTATCATGGTCAGTAACATTATTATTTAGACTAGAAACGGGATATTTACCATGTTTACTGTTTTTGATGAGTTCCCGATATTGTTGTTGTTTTGTTGTTGTTGTCGTTGTTGTTGTTTTGTTGTTGTAGTTTGTTGTTATAAACATGGTAAATATCCCGTTTCTAGTCTAAATAGTAATCACGAAATTCAAGTTTTACTTACTGTAGTTATACTAACTACAGTAATTCAAGGGCAACATTAATGGGCCAAAATTCGTATCATGTCGCCGGCTTTCAGCGAATTGCGTGCCGTATGCTGTGGTTGGCCCCATATTCATAGATACGGTTTGGTCGTCGTCTTTCAAGTAAGCTTCAATTGCTAGAACGAACGTCTTATGCTTCCCACTGACATTATGCTGGCCGAAATCAGCTAGTTTGATGACATTTTCACGTTATCCAGTAACTTTGGCAAAAGCTTCTATAGCTTTTACAAATCAAATCTTACAAAGGAAGTAGTATTTAAAAAGGCTTCGTTACAAAAATATTTGTAATTTTATTTAATAAAATTTAATTGAGCTATGCAGTAAGAAAGGGTCTTAATTTGGCCTATGTTGCCGCTTAGTGCAATTAAATTATCAAATATATATGTAATTCATTTTTTTTAGGTAATTTACACCCATTGCCAATCAACACAATACAGTCAGACCATAATCACACTACAAACACAAAAATAAAAAACAAAAACATCACAATTTAGTTAAAATAAAATAAATTACATTTCAAATGCTATTTGCATTTCATTTGCACGTACGAGAGGAACCCGAGAGTAAATAAAAAAAATATATAAGAATTCATTAATGTGTCCATAATGAAAAATGCTTATTTCCGTGGTCTGAACATCTGGTCGAAGTTTATGTATATCGTCCGGAAAACGGTGTAGAACAAGATATCTAAAACTAATTTGGATGATCGTTGCCCTATTTGTGTCAGCTTTTTTTGAATCAGTTGCGGTCAATAACCTAAAGAAAATCTCAACCAAAAACCAATCATTATTTCTTAATAAACATCACTGCTACATTATCTTTCCAGGGAATCAATGCAAGACTGGGTCACCACTCTCCGCAACACCCTACACGAGCTGAAGATCCTGGGTCGCGGCGAGAACGTGTACTGTGCGGGGCCAGCGCCCCCGCCGCCCCCGCCACCGCCTCGCGCGGCCGCCAGGGACCCCACCTCGCCGCTACCACCCACTCCGCCCACGCCGCCTGATAGGTAGGTACACCAGATGTATGTAAGGATCGTACCAGGTGGCGTTCTGCATACCCATATGGGAAAAACGCGTGAGTTTATGTATGTATGACTAGCTCTGCCCTGCGACCTTCGTCCGCGTGGAATTATTATAAAAATATTATATCTCTATTTGAATCGGAGCTTGTTAACAATTTCAAGGGTTTCATTTTTTTGCATGGAACCGTAATCCTTTTTTACAAAATAAAAGTACCCTATTTAACTCCTTATAACATCAGCTATCTGCCAGTAAAAGTCCCATCAAAATCGGTCCAGCCGTTTCGCAGATTAACCAAAACAAGATAGACGAAAATGAAAAAAATATGTTTTTTTGTTATAAATACCGTAAATAGTTTCATATTCGTTCAGTAAAAAGCTGTTATTTTGAAATTACAAACAGATCAATTTTATTTATTTGTATTGAAGATAATCAAAACCATCTTTTACTTTTTCCAGGGTACCCGGCATTGAACTTACAACTACCCGACCGCAAGAACCGACCCGAACCGAAGTAACCCGATCAGAACCGACCCGAACGGAACCGGAAATCGAACCCGCGACCTCTACAGAAGAAGACATCGATATATCTAACTGGGACACGCCTTTTGCCTCGTTACCTAGTACCAGCCAGGTTAAGACGGAGCCTAGGAAGAGTGTGGCTAAGATCTGTGGACAGAACATATGCTTAGATGATTCTATATTTAAAAGGTAAGTAGTTAAATTAATATAACATCAAGCCTGTATTTTCGGGTCGATCTTAATGTTTCCACAGTACATACATGATATAGTGGCCGCTCACAATGGGCCTTATCAGAAGGCTTAAAGTCACCCAAAGGGCAATGGAGAGGGCTATGCTCGGACTTTCCTTGCGTGATCAAATTAGAAATGAGGACATCCGCAAGAGAACCAAGTTTACCGACGTAGCCCGAAGAATAGCCAAACTGAAGTGGCAGTGGGCAGGACACATTGCTCGCAGAACGGATGGCCGATGGGGCCGAAAAGTTCTGGAGTGGCGACCGCGAACCGGAAGACGCTGCGTTGGAAGGCCTCTCACTAGGTGGACCGATGACCTGGTGAAGGTTGCAGGGATCCGCTGGATGTGAGTCGCACGGGACCGGTCAATGTGGCGACACTTGGGGGAGGCCTATGTCCAGCAGTGGACGTCTTTCGGCTGAAATGATGATAATGAATACATACATAAATAAATATATTTATTACTTTTTGAAGGACAAGTGCAACGGACAGTGATGAAGAATTCTTTGCGGAGATAGATAGGATGTGTGATGAGGAAGTTGAAGGAGAGTACAAGCAGAGAGTCGTCGTCAGTAATGGAGATAAAGACGGCATCCCTGAGAATTTAAGGTGGGTAGAATTACCTGAGGTCGACCTCAGTGGCGTAACTAGCCTTTATGGGCACCGATTTTTTTTTTATTTGCGTTTTTGAGTGTCCCACTGCTGGGCAAAAGCCTGCCCTTTCTCCTTCCAAACCGTACTGTGCGATATCTGGCCATGGTCGCCCCGCAAACGAGATCAGATCGTCACACCACCTTCGCCGATGCAAAAAAAAAAAACGAAGTGCACCTCTTTGCCTATTATGTAAAATAATAATAGATTTTAAATCGGGTGTTCAGATACTTAGGACACTTTTTTCTTGTGAGGACATTTGTGGTCCTCTGGGGCCCCATGCATCCGCATTGGTTGCATTGGCATAGCCTACGCCACTGGTCTACCTTCGTTACAGTTTTAATTTTTTTGCACGGAACTCCTATCTTTTTTTTTAAATTAAAGTAGTTTAATTTTTTCCTTATAACAGCATCTATCTGCTAGTAAAAGTCCCGTCAAATCGGTCCAGCCGTTTCAGAGATTAGCCGGAACAAACAGACCGCCAATCATTCAAAAAATGTTTTCTTGTTATATGTACCGCATAGATGTTATTCTAAAATTACAAACAGACACTTACATTTTATTTATTTGTATAAACTTTTCAAATTTATAATACCAAACAAGGAATAACTTTTTTTCTACAATTTTTGGAGATTATTTCCCCTAAATTGAATCAAATCTCTATTCTTGATGATTAATTACTATTACTACTATTCTATCTTTTTTTATGGTTTAAGAACTTTATTATTCCTCATCAAGAATTAACAATATAATTCACTTACTAAGAAACTAAATTTAAATAAAATGTTTATGAGCGTACAGAATCTACGTTTAATGTAAAAAATAACAAATAATATGATGGTACGCGATCAGAACAACAAAAAATAAAATATGTATTTAGTAGCTATCACCAACCAAGCAAACACGGATCTAAACTAATAATGAGTTATTGTACTAGATGTGGCAAAACATGGCAACATAATAAAGCTATTTTTTATTTGCTCATTATGTATGATTTCAGCATTTTTTTAAAACAAGACATACTTTTAGCTTCTTTTATAACCATCGGTATTTTATTGTACCTTCACATTGCATATTTCTTCTTTTTCAGTAACCTGCAAGCTACCAACATAACAGTAATCCAAGTGTCAAATAAAGAACCTCCACACACAGCCATACCAGTCATGGGCCCGGAAACGGACGTTTTCGACTTCGAATTTAAACAAAAACTGACCATAACTGACCAGCCTAACCCTAATTTCGTCAACATAGTAAACACAGAGCAAAATGAATACGGAACCACGTTTTCTAAAAATTTCGGAGATACACAAGATTCTGAATACGGACATTTGAGTTTGACTACTACAGTTAGCTTGACGGGTACTAATGATGAATTTCCGTTGAGTTATCAAACTGGTAATCAGAATGAGGAGTTATATGAACGGCTATGCATGGCGTCCACTTCGAATTCCACATCAAAACCGTCTCCTCTACCAATTAAAAAACTCAAAAGTGTTGAAAAAAGTCGGAAGTCGTCTCTACCTAATTTAGAAGTCGGCGATTCGACTTACGAGTACCTATTTTTGAGTAATAATAACACTAATAATACTAGTTCAGTGAATGTGACTCCTGAAGTCAATTGTAACGGGGAATCGAATAGGGTGCAAGTGAATTCGGGGTCAAGCATTGATCCCTTGAATAGGCTTAGGTCTATAGAACGGTCTAGGAGTCAGAATGCGTACGATGCAGCCGTTAGAGCGAGAGAGAGTGTAGCTAGAAGAGCACAGAATAATAGTCCGAAGCGAGAGATTAAGAATGGTAAGTGAAAATGATTCCTATTTACAATTATACCCAAATTTCGCTAGTTATGTAGAAGTCTGATGTAATAGGGGGCGAGCCTATTACCATCAACTGGGCACCAATCCAGACGGGTTAGGCGTAGGTTTACCTAATAGTACACCCACATTTCGCTAGTTATGTTGAAGTCTGATGTAATAGGGGGCGAGCCTATTACCATCAACTGGGCACCAATCCAGACGGGTTAGGCAGAGGTGTAGTTGATAGTACACCCACATTTCGCCAGTTATGTTTAAGTCCCATGTAATATGGGGCGAGCATATTCCCATCAACCGGGCGCAAATCCATACTCCGTGGCTGCTACTGAGAAATTCCTGATGGAAAAACCCAATGACACTTTGCCCGACCTGGGAATCGAACCCAGGACCTCATGCTCAGCAGTCGCGCTTGCGACCACTAGACCAACGAGGCAAGCATTCTTCTTTAGTGCACGAGTCCGGCTCGTGCTTAATCAGTTCAGTTTTTGGTTCTAGCTGTGCTTCGCTTCTGACTTGTTTTACTTTTGTTCGGCTCCTATTGGTCGTAGCGTGATGTTATATAACCTATTGCTTTCCTCGATAAATAGACTATACAACACTAAAAGAATATTTCAATTCGAACCGTTCCTGAGATTAGCGCGTTCAACCAACCAAACAAACAAACTCTTCAGCTTTATAATATTAGTATACAACATTCGTTTTAGTATATGCGAAACCTGATACACGTGTCTAGTTTTTTTATGTAAAGAATCTATGTACAAAATTTCAAAACTGTATCATGAACAATCACAAAGTTATAAGCTTGTTCTGTTATCTAGTTGTCCGCACAAAAACGCGGTCACCACGCAGCGCGCGCCTCCAGCGTCGTCTTGAGCTCATTGATAATAATAATTTTTCTGTAGGTACCTAAAT
The DNA here is from genome assembly GCA_905163415.1 of Noctua fimbriata. Lineage (NCBI taxonomy): Eukaryota > Metazoa > Arthropoda > Insecta > Lepidoptera > Noctuidae > Noctua > Noctua fimbriata. The sequence continues at coordinate 6,105,941 of LR990950.1, forward strand.
TATTGCGATAGGTACTCAAAGTCGCTCGGTATCCTACTTTTAACTTTTTAAATATTTTTGAGAAAAAATACATATAACATGGTTTAAAAATTATTGGGATCGATTCAGTTACTTCTTCTGAACAAACTATATTCAGGTTTAGCATATACTAAAAATAATGTTGTAGATTTATCCTAAATTTTATATCTTTTTTCCAGATGTTACAGAACAAAGTCACACTCAACACAAGCCAATATGGAAGCGCGGTTTAACGGAACTATCTTTATTAACGAGGCTAAAGTCTATAGGACAGACCAAGAAGGAAAGTCCGACCAGGCAGGATGATAACCAGGATAGGTAAGTGAAAATATGATCATTATCCGTCTAGCCTTTTCCCAACTAATGGGTGTAAACGGACCCTTCACGAAGCCGTCAACCAAGCATTATGTACATCAAACTAAGTTTACGCAAATAATATTGCTGGGAAACGACTTTTTTGGGGAGAAAAATCACGTTTTACGGTAGGACTCGACGGAACGCACTTAAAGCATTTTGCTGATGGATGCATTGAATAGTATAGAGGTTGTGGAGGTGTTTTAAGTAAAAATCTTACATTAAAAACATCTATTTAAAAAAAACTTGTGAAAAAGTTGGAACATTGACCCTCAATATCTCCGTAACTAGAAGGTTTCCCAGGTATGGTCTAGAACAAAAAAAATGATCGCAATGATGGGGAGAACTAGCGCCGTTCGGCTCCGTTAAAGGTTCTTTTACACCCTTTATGTTGTGGTCGGCTACCAGTCTAACCAGATGCAGCTGAATAGCTATAGATATTTTGTCAAAAAAGCAGTAAAGAGAAGGTGCTAATTTAATTAAATTATTTTGTATTTTATTTTGAATTGAACTAATTTGTATTACACTGAACAGAATTTAATTATTTTGATTTCAAATATATTGAACTCAATTTTATGGAACTGAATTGAATCAAATCAATAATTAAATGGAATTGGAATTGTAATCATTTGTAATTTATAATTTGTATTTAATCAAACGAAATTAAGATAAGTTTAATTGAATTGTGTCGGAATAGATTAACTTAATTAATTTGTAATACTGTACAGCTGTCACAAAACACTGTATTCTGTAAAATCTACCATAGTCTGTTATTCTTTTGTTAAGACTGGATATTGGTGTGGGTTACATGTTTGTGATCTTTGGCTTTTACCTGTTTGTACCTGTTTTATGTCCCTAATAAATAAAATAAATAAAAAAACCCATTGAATGACTTTGTCATGGAATAGTTATTAAATGGAATTAAATGAACTTAGGGGATTGTGTTAATGATATTAACGATTATAATTCTGTAACTACATACGTGTTACTTGCGCGAATCATTTTTCATCAACATACAACCTGACACTGACCTGCAAAAAACATGAGACAATTTGAATTTCGCGAGCCTCCCTGGCACTTCCACCTTAAAAGTATTGTTTTGCAGTTTTTAATCACAATCTTCTAATATTTACTAGTTAATTTGTAATTTATCTATCAAATTATTTATTTTCCTTCATCTGTAGAAGTCCAGGAGTGACATCACCTGTTAAAGTGGTGCATAGGTCGAGACCTGAAGTGAGAGTAGACTCCACCAGGAGAAGAAGCAGTTCCTTGAGTAATGGTAAGATTTGTTCCTTTAATTATTATTTACCAATTAACTAGTAAATCGGTTTTTGTGTACGCGTACCGTTAGCCTTCTAACCTAACCTATCCGGTCGGAGTACTCTGAATCGGGTGTTAACCATAGTTATGGTATTTTGTCATAGTTAAAGTATTCTTATTTAAAAGAGTATCCATGGAGTTCCTTGCCCGTTCTTCTCCATAGAGACCTACGTTAGGGAATGGGCAACTACAGTACTTTCACAGTTTTCATGCCTTGTGACTGGGAATGTAGCTACTTTTCATTGTTGTCTTTGTTTCGACAATTCAAAAGTGCCTGTAACTGGCCTACTTGAAATATAGATTTGATTTTGATTTTGAATCTTAGAGAGGAGCTCGTGGCTAAATAATAACAGCCGCTCGGGTCGATCTTTAGGTTAAGCCGTGTTTACCTAGGTTGGTCTGTGGATGGGTGACCATCTTTTACATACCGAGTTTCCTCCGTGCCTCGGAAAGCACGTTAAGCCGTTGTTTACCTAGGTTGGTCTGTGGATGGGTGACCACCTATTACATACCGAGTTTCCTCCGTGCCTCGGAAAGCACGTTAAGCCGTTGTTTACCTAGGTTGGTCTGTGGATGGGTGACCACCTATTACATACCGAGTTTCCTCCGTGCCTCGGAAAGCACGTTAAGCCGTTGGTCCCGGCTGTCATCTGTAGATCTTTGACAGTCGTTACTGGTAGTCAGTGGCGCAAAAAGTCTCCAAGGGGTATCGTATTACCCAGTACTAACTGGGTTGTGGAGGTCAGATAGGCAGTCGCTCCATGTAAAATGACCTTTTCGCAAAATTATTGGATTCCGCTTCCAGTCTTACCGGATGCAGCTGAATACCAGTAATTTACATGGAGCGACTGCCTATCTGACGTCCACAACCCAGTTAGTACTGGGTAATACTATACCCCTTGGTAAGAGTGGTTGTCAGACTTTCGGATCACTGACTATCTGTAACGACTGTCAAAGATGTTGACGATGATGTTGTAGATGTTCTTGATGATGTTTTAGAAAGACATAGTAATTACACAAAAGTAGTAATTACTGTACTTTTTCAGAAAGTTTTTTAACTTATGTATTTTGTTCCCAGACACGTCTCTATACACGGCAGCCCCCGGCCCGCTGCCGGCCCCGGGCGCGCTGACCCCGCTGCGCGCGCGGCAGGCGGCCGCCCTACGCGCCGAGCAGAGGAGAGGCGCGGCGCTACCCGCCACACTCAACACTGCGCACGCGCCGATCTTCACTGATTACCATAACCAAGTGTGGTGAGTTCTTGTAGCCATCATATTATATCTCTGTGATCTAGCCTTTTACCAACTATACAAGGTGTAAACAGATCCTTCACATAGCCGTCAACCAAGCATTCTGTACATCAAACTAAGTAACTACGCAAAAATTATTGCTGGGAAACTACATTTTTTTTTGGGGTGCAATATCACGTTTTACGGTAAGGACCGGTGGCGAAGGGTCAACATTAGTCAGGGGAATCGGAAGAAAAGTTTATTTTTGGAATATTCTTTTTTTGACTTTGACCACATTTTCGTTATCATCGACCCCGAAAACCACGACAATGACACCCATTACAAAAAAAACTGAAAATTTTCTTCAGCGCCGTTTTGAATTTTCATTTTGACTTCATTTTCGTTATCAGCGACCCCGAAAACCATGAAAATTACACCCATGAAAAAAATCAAAAATCCCCGAAAATCACGCAAATGATGAAAAAAAAATGACGAAAAAGATGAAAAAATTAAAGAATAAAATGCAGAAGTTTAATAAAAATAAACTGATTTTTATCTTATGTAAATCATCATCATCTTACTGCACTTGTCCCATGTTACTCGGAGTCGGCGCAACACGTTTTATCTTGTGTAAATAAGTCAACAAAATAAAAATTTTGTTTGTACCAAATATAGACCATTACTCATTGTATCTCGTTCTCCCCTACATACATTCTTTTTCTGACCTTTTTCTTATTACTCGATAATCTTCGGCTTACCGAGCTCCCTGCAAAACAGTACTGCCAGCCGCGAAGTCACGTGTGCGCGTCCATACGATTTTAGTTCTGAATTCTGACACCCGAGCACCGGCTTATTTGGCGCCACTTGTTGCTTTCTTTGTTGACGTGAAAAATGTTGTCTTTTTTGTAATGTTTTCAATCCTATGATGTATTAAATATCTGTACTGTGATGTTAAATCCAGAGATGTGTATGTAGAATACTATTTGACTACAGTAGACACGTAGACACTACGTAGAATGCCTTGTTCCCGAAGGGAAGCCGGCCGGAATCGGCTTCGTAGGTGCCTTCGGGGCTGGTCAGAACTCAATGTAACGTACTCAAAACATTGTGCTGATGGATGCATTTTATGGGGTCGTGGTGGTGTTTAAAGTAAAGTTTTAACATTAAAAACTTGTATTTAAAAAAAAACTTGAAAAAAAACTGGAACTTTGATCCTCAATATCTCCGTAACTAGAAAGTAGTAGTATGGTCTAGAAAAAAAGTCAGTACGGAAAGTAGGTTTGGTCTAGAACAAAGAAAAATGATCGCAATGACAGGGAGAACAAATGCCTTTCGGCTTTATTATGGGTTTTTTACACCAGGGTTTTTGACGTTTTGTTCTAGAAGTTTGCCACCTATTGTAAAACTGACTGACATTCTGAACTTCTGATTACTCATAACTGACATTGTTACAGGATAGCGTGGTGGGGCCCGTCCGGAGTGCGCATGAACGGGCGCGCGGGGGACCGCGTGGCGGCGCTGTGCAGCCGCACGCCGCGCGACGCCGCACACGCGCGCCAGCTGCTCAGCAACGCGCACGCACACACGGTAAGACGGTAACACTACATCATCATCTGCCTGTGATAATGGAATTTATTTATTTATTTATGTACACACAAAATACTTAAGGGCATTACATGGCTCAAATCCCAAAAACAGCGTATGTTCAAAGAAATTTGTTGATGAATCCCTTCGTGCGTTTTCCGTGTAAAAAAAGTATGTTATAGTTAAGTTCATCACAAATAAATTGTATTGTTTAATTTTTTAATAAACCTTCTCAATTTTTTTTGGTTAATCGTAGAAAATAGGTCGTTTTTCAACCTTAATTGTAAATTATCTCTGTAACGGCTGAATAGATCGGCATGAATTTTGTAACAACAAATACGTAATGATATACTTAACAATCTGTATTGTTTTTTTTCTGTTATTTCCTTTTATATTTTTAAATAATAAATAAAAACCGAAATTTTGCGAAATATGCGGGGCAAGTCAACAAAAACCAGTACAGGGATCAAATCATCAAGGTCATCGAGCAATGTAATGCCCTTAACAAGACATTACATTAAGATAGTAGAGCACAAAGGTACTACTTATTTCATGAGAAATCTCTTCCAGCAGAGCTGCGAGAGGAAAGTAGGATTAGAAATGTAGACAGTGTGTAGAAAAGACAAAACAGGAAAATTGAAATTGGAACTTAAAACAAAATTATACCTATATTAAATAAACATACATACAAATATACACATACAAAATAAATACTACTACTGTAAATATATACCTATAATATAAATCCAGAATATTTCCAGGAATATGCTATGTTCAAATAAAACTCAAGCAATGAGCAATCCTAGCCCAAAAATCCAGCAAATAGTAGCATCACCTCCCATTTTTTTTCTCAGTCATTATCATCTCCCTGGCCTTATGTAGCATACTGGTATTCAGCTGCATCCGATTAAGCTGGAAGCTGACTCCAACATAGTTGAAAAAAAATAAAATGTTACAGGTCGACATCCTATTCCACCGCGTGCCTCTAGGTAAAATGTACGTGATCAACAAGCGGGACTGCGAAGCCCTAGGCCTGAAGCTGGACAGCGAGTGCAATATAACGGGCGTGAGTCCGCACAGCGCCTGTGCCCGCGCCGGGCTCCCGCCGCCCGGCACTTGGGCGCTCACGGAGATCAATAATAGACCTATTAATCTCTTGAAGGTACGTGTCTTCCAGGCCCGAAGGCGTCTAAGAAACCGATTCCTACCGGCTTTTCTTCAGGAACAAGGCAAGGCACTCTGCGTAGTGTCTACTATAGTCAAAATATTGTCTTTTTTATAAATAATCATTGATCCCCATCGTTACAAAATAATAATTGACGCTGGGGGTCGATCTTCAAGGTTAAGCATCTCTCGCTAAGGTCAGTTCATGGATGGGCTGTGTAACGTATTACGAAGTAACTGGGTTATGAACGTGAGATCGGCAGTCGCGCCTTGTGAAATACTGGTATTTTGAAAAAAATAGGCGCTAGAATCATCTGCCTAGCCTTTTCCCAACTACCTATGTCGCACTGGGCTTCCAATATAACCGGATGGAGCTGATTACCAGTATTTTACATGGAGCGACTGCCTATCTGACCTACGCAACCCGATTGCTTGGTAATACGATATCCCAGCCCATCCATGGACTGGCCTCAGCAAGAGTTGCTTAACCTTGAAGATCGACCCCCCAGCGTCAGTTATTATTTAGCCATTCATCATTCTCTTGCCCTTATCCCAATTCATTTGGGGTCGGCGCAGCGTGTCTTCTTCTTCAATACTTCTCCATTACTCGTCATCTCATCAGACTTTTCTAGCCATTTCATCCTTCACACAGTCAAGCCATCGTTTCTTTGGTCGTTCTCTACTCCTATACCCATCCACACATATCAGGGATTTATCATTATGAGTATGAATACTCATAATGATAAATCCCTGATAGATAAAGTAAATAGCATGACCTGGGAATTGAACCCAGGACCTCATGCTCAGCAGTCGCGTTTGCGACCACTGGACAAGCAGAATTACTTAAATACAAGGTGTAAACAGACCCTTCACGAAGCTGTCAACCAAGCATTCTGTACATCAAACTAAGTAACTTTATGCAAAAACTATTGCTGGGAATCGACCCTTTTTTTTGGGGTGAAAATCACGTTTTACGGTAGGACTGGAAAGCACTCAAAGCATTGTGCTGATGAATGGATTGAATAGTACGGGGGTCGTGGAGGTGTGTAAAGTAAAAATCTTACATTAAAAACAAGGATTTAAAAAAAAACTTGTGAAAAAGTTGGAATTTTGATCCCCAATATCTCCGTAACTAAAGGTTCCCAGGTATGGTCTAGAACAAAAAAATGATCGCAAAGACGGGGAGACCAAGTGCCTTTCGGTTATGTTAAGGGTCTATTTACACCCTTAAGATTCAAGTCTGATTTTTTTTTTAAATAGAATTTGTCTTTACAGGGAGGCGAAGACGATATGAACAGACTTAGCAAGCATGGCACCGAAGTATCAATATTAATTCAGCCGTCAGCGTTCGTCAAAAAACTCCGCTCTTCACTCAAAGGAAACAAGACTTTACTTGGTTTGAGATAAGACTTATTTTTAATTTATTAACGTTGTGTGGATATACGCCAGTTGTGTTACAGTTGATAAAAAATGGCATTTTATGTAAAAAAAAGCGCTCGATATTAATATTGTAAAACATTTGACTGTTATACAACATTATTTTTAGTATATGCGAAACCTGAATATAGTTTGTTCAGAATAAGTAACTGAATCGATTCCAATAATTTTTAAACCATGTTATATTTTGTCCCAAAAATATTAAAAAAAAGTTACAAGTTGGACACCGAGCGATACTAACTACCTATCGCAATCGTTTAGGTACCTACTGCCAAATTATTATTATCAATGAGCTCAAGACGACGCTGGAGACGCGCGTGCTTGGTGACTACAGTTTTGAAATTTTGTACACAGATTCTTTACATAAAAATACTAGGCACGTGTTTCAGGTTACGCATATACTAAAACTAATGTTGTATACAGTCAAATGTTTTACGATATACCATCATCATGTAAACTAAAACTTTCTTCGTCGCGCAGTTTTTGAGATATGTGTCTGTGACTGACGTAAGGAGAGTGGTCTAATAGTACCGATTACCTTTCGGTACGGTTCTATAAACGTAGTCTTTCTTCTGAAAATATTGAAATTGCGTGTTCTTAAGACGCATGATAGGTGACTTAGTAATTTTTTTATTATATCCAATACTAAAATTACCGGATTTTAAAAGCCTGATCAAGTAAATTTCTGGTCAAATCTCATATACAAGGTGGTCCAAATAGTGACGTCATAAAAAAAATACCCCATGTATGTTCCGTGATTCTTTATAGTTTTCGAGTTATAGATACTTGAAAATTGTATGGGAACCGCTTTAAAAAATACGATCTTTGAGAAATCAATTTTTTTTATGACGTCACTATTTGGAGCACCCTGTAGCAGTAGCGAAGGGTCAATTTTTTCAAGAGGTAAGACGGAGTACATATCTTTAATTTGATTTTTATATTTGTCTATGGAATACTGATTGCGCCCGTTTTAAAAGGGAAGCCGCTAGGAATCGAGTTGTATGGAATCTTCGCCACTGCCCTGTAGTAAAGGTACAACTGTAATGGTCGCAATCACAATGAATAGATCTGTAGTGAAATCTCATATGATTTGCATTTTTGGTTGAAAAAAAAAACAACCAATCATAAGACAGGCTTTTAAAAATCGGTGTTTAATTTTATATTATAACCCCGTCTTGCTGTTCGCAGTCGGGTGAAATGGTAGCTCGAATTTAGAGGCTTTTTCAATGAAAATCGCAAATGTATTTACAAAAAAACGTTTTTTAATATGTATATTGTAAGGTTCTAAGTGACGTACTGTAGATGTTGCCTACTTGTTATGGCAAAAAGCCTAATTTTTAACTAAAGAGATAAGTCAGGCAGCTCATCATCATCTGCCTAGCCTTTTCCCAACCATTTTGAGGTCGGTTTCCAGTGTAACCAGATGCAGCTGAATACCAGCATTTTACATGAAGCGACCGCCCATCCGGGCTCCGCAACCCATGTACTGTAAACTTGGTCTGTAATAAATGGTCACCCATCCACGGACCGACCTTGGCAAGCGTCGCTTAACCTTGAAAATCGACCCCGAGTGGTTACTATTATTTAACCACGAGCCCTCGAGTCAGGCAGCTACCCAGTTATTCAATTTGGCGACGTCGTGGATATCGCTTGGCCAGCGATATTGAAATTTACTTACGTTTTTTAGCAATTTGCAGGTCAGTGTCAGGTTGTATGTTGATGAAAAATGAGTCGCGCAACTAACACGTATGTAGTTATAGAATTATAATAAATAAAATCGTAGAGAAATTTGAATTTCATGGGCTACTTTAGCGAATTATCAATATTAATAAATAGTCTTTAAATAGACTCCAGACCCAGGTCGGTCGCAGCAAGGAAAACCTGTTCAGGTGGAGATTCATTAATGACTCTGCCCTGAAGTGTAAATGTGGTCCTGTTCTACAAACGATGGGGCACTTAATATCGTGTCCTGCGTGTCCTGTTGTTTGTTCACTACAGGAACTGATGAACGCTACCGAAAGCGCCAAACTACTAGCTCAGTTCTGGGCTGAGAATATTGATAAACGAAATTGTACAGTATCAGCAGTAGCCTGTTCAGTCCAGACACTTCGTGTCAGAGTTTTTATGCCGCCTATGGGCCTCTGACTTGGCTTTATATGCCGTCGAGATATATCTCTCAGGCATGCTGGTTTCATCACGATGTTTTCCTTCACCGAAGCAAGTGATAATTATACAATACGTGGTGCGTGTCTTGATTTAGATAGCTTATCTCTTTAGTTCTTTGAAAAAAGGGATCAATTTTTTGTATAAATAAATAATAATAAAAAACACTTAGTTTTGTAGAATTTGTCTCGAAAACACACAGTTTTTTAGAATATTTACATCTTTACACTTTAAAATAAGCTATACAGATTTTGATAAAAACTTTTTCCAATTATTTATTAAGCGTTATCCATTTTTTTTTACATTACTTTGTTTATATAACTCTTTGAAAGGTTCGTGCATGTTTTATTATGATATTTTTTTGTAATTATAAATAAGGTCTAACTATTCATACACGAAATATTTTAAGAGTAACTTCTATAAGTCGTAAAGTCGCCATAGCAACGAAAAAAAAAAAATATCTGAGTGTTTTTTTTTTACGAAATTATTATAATTCTAAAAATTTTTGAGACTGCATAAAATCTTTACTCCCATATTCTAACAATGACAGTAGGTAAATACGACGTAGTAAACTAGCGTAATGGATGGTCAAAAATAAGGAGCTAGTATTTATTTTGTGGGTCAAGTAATTTTAAATTATTTATTTTTTATAAAAATATACTCAGATAAAAAAAAAATCCCTTGAAATGGCTTCGTTATAGCCGTTAGATGATTCCCTGAAAATATTTCGTGTATGAATAGTTAGACCTTATATATTTCATGTATTTTAATAATCCAGTATAATGTGTTTTGGGATTGGTACCTACACAAGATAATCAGTTGTTTTTATTTAAAGATAAAACTATTGCAAGATATTTTATGTGGAAAAAGTATTATAAGGTTGCAGCCCATAATAAAATATTTATGTTTTAAGTCATATTTTGTTGTGTTCCATGATTTTCTGTATATCAACCAGCACATGATTCTAGACCACCCCAAAGCCAATATTTTTCGTCGGATATTTAAAAAAATATCTATTCCGTCTATCGACTGCCTCGTTGGCGACTGCCTCAACTGGTCTCAAGCGCGACTGCTGAGCATGAGGCCCCGGGTTCGATTCCCAGGTCGGGCAAAGTGTTATTAAGTTTTTCCATCAGGAATTTCTCAGTAGCAGCCACGGAGTCTGGATTTGTGCCCGGTTGATGGAAATAGGCTCGCCCCCTAGTACAAGGGACTTAAACGTAATGTCGAAATGTGGGTGTTACTATTCAGTACACCTCTGCCTAACCCTTCGGGAATTGCAGGCGTAATGCTATGTTATATATTGCAGATTTTTTAATTGTCTTTGGAAATTTTAAAACTCTGGGGATCTAAAATCATGTAACTGAATTCATGGTGAAATTTTGTGTTACATTACGTTTCAAACTAACATTTTTGTAAAACATTGTGTTTAAATTATTCTATAAGCAAATTGTGTATATTATGTAATATATTAAATTCGAAGACTGCCTATCTTAATGGGAAAAGGCGAAAATAAATGATTAAAGCAATTATTATTGTGATAAATGTATATATTATTAATATAAGATTTTATATCATCTTTTATAGAGAAAAATGGTCCAGCAATGCATGTCTTTTGAGCATTTTATTTTCAAAAGTTTCAGCTCATTTTGATTGGCAGTGTTAGGCATTGGTCATGTTCAGTCGTTTCCTCGTCGGCGGTCGGACCAGTGCGTTAAGGCCAGCGCACAGCGGGAATTTACATTTGATAAAGATAAAATGCTCTGCCGTGCCGTCGCCGTTGTGCGCTGACCTTTAAAATCAACAAATCTTTCTTAGAAGTAACCGCATAGCTGATTTCAATTTCGTTGATATTTTCCATAAATATTATTAGTAACAAGTCCATGTAGTTTTAAGATATCAAGTCCTTGAATTATTTACCTATTATATTAACTCGATCTCTTAAAGAATCTATTAATTTATTGGCAAATTATTTACTCGAAAAAGCTGCTACATTTTTAATGTCCATGTTCACCAATTATAGGCGGCATTTATATTAATGCGCTTTGTTGAATTTTCGACGCTCAGCTTAGAGCCGAGAGATGATATTCCATGTGTCCTGGTATACAGGGTGGAAGGGACACGGACGCTAAAATGGTTACAACGTATTCAGTACATCATTCAGAACCATATAAATTTTTCATCAGTGTAATAAAAAAACAGCTGTTTTATAGCCACACTACCAATGTACTACAGCAAACATAGGACAAAAAGTACTACAGCGCCATCTATGACTCAGATGAAGCACTGACATTAAATTCCTACATCGCGCAGTTAAAGTTATATGCGACTTAAGACTTTATAGAAGAACCCGACTACAACTGTCGGGCATTAGCCCACCAGACACAATACCCATCTGGTTGGAGAATAAAAGATAAAAGAGTGTCCATGGAGTATCTTGCCCATTCTTCTCCATAGAGATCTACGCTTTGGAATGTGCAACTACAGTACTTTCTCAAGTTATTATGCCTTGTGACTGTAGCTTCGTTTTTTTTTTGTTTTATTTGACATTCAAAAGTGCCTATGATGGTCTAATTGAAATAAATGCTTTGAGTTTGGATCCTCCATTTTCTATGGGGGATGAAGAACTTTACACCCTGTCCATCATACCCGCAAAATTCCATACATTTTGACCATGTAGGTATTGCAGTTTTTTTTTTATAACTGGCAAACAACTGAATACGTGGTAACCGTTTTAGCGTCGGTGTCCTTTCCATGTGTTGTGATTCCTGACCCGACCACGACATGGAACGGAGGTTGTGGTCGGGTCAGGAACCGTGATCCCCAGCCCGACCATAATCGTACTCTTATTACTCAAAAAGTACAAGGCACAAATTCCTGGGATATGTGGCACAATAAAACACAATTAAAATAACAATTTTGTGCCATAGTGATATCTCCGTTCCATGTCGTGGTCGGGTCAGGAATCACAACACCTTTCCATCCTTTATCTAAGGCATTCGTTTAGGTGTTTGGAGAAAACAGACATCAATGTTCATCGTCTGTATGATCTTAAGAGCGTTAACGTCTTACGGCATTACATACAAACTTTCAAGTGATTTTTTTTCGAAATGACTGAACCGCTTTTAATGAAACTCCGTACGCATAAGCAGGGTACATAAGTCTAAAAACTTGACAGAGAACATTTTCGAAAAAAAGTGTTACAGCTAAATTAGATCGATTTTAGATTTCCATAGAAATTTTCAATTATCTTTTTTTTTTAAAGACGTTTCGAAAAGTTCTCTGTAATTTTTTTAGACTTGTCGTTTCCTGCTTATGCGTACGAACTTTCATTAAAATCAGTTCAGTCAAGTTTGTATGAAATGCCGTAAGACGTTAACACTCTTATTAGTAAGTTTTTATCAACTGTATTAGTTCAAAGCATTGATGTTTAAAAAATGTTTTTATACAAGGTGCAACATAATAAACGCACAACCTCTCATGTGGTGATATTAATAAAAACTATGGATCTTAATAATTGTTTACAATCTAGCCTAAATAGATTTATAAGCAATTTAACTCTGACTGAATATTGTATTGTATAATAATAAGAAAATTTTATTAGCTAAATATACTACTTAACAAAAAACTTAAAAAATGGCGTCAAAAAAGTCCTCAATAATAATTTAATTATGACCAAGAATGGTGTCAATTTGCACTTTATTACACTTTTGACCATGATACTGAACAACGTTTGTTCAATGACTTTTGGAAATTTTTAACTTTATTTTTCCCATACATATTGATCAGTTTCATTGCGTTAATTCCTATAGAAAATCCAAATTTATTTAATTTCAATCACTCGTAGAACAAAAGTTGTTCAGTTTCATGGTCTGAGAGACCACACGAGAGTTAGTGCGCTGATTATGTTACACCTTCTACAACATTATTTTTCGTATATGCGAAACCTGAATATAGTTTGTTCAGAATAAGTAACTGAATCGATTCCAATCATTTTTAAACTATGTTATATATTCTCAAAAAACGAATTAAAAAAGGTTACAAGTTGGACACCGAGCGACACTAAATACAAATTATTATTGTCAATAAGCTAAAGACGACGTGCAGGCGCGCGCGCGGCGGCTCCGCGTGGTGACCACGTTTTTGTGCGTACAACCAACGAACAGAACAAGCTTATAACTTTGTGATTTTTCATGATACAGTTTTGAAATTTTGTACATAGATTTTTTACATAAAATACACGTGTTTCAGGTTTCGCATATACTAAAACCAATGTTGTATGCAATGGTTAAAAGTTGATGTTTTCCCTTTTGCCCCGTTTTAACACTAAGCGAAGCCAAACGTTCTGCTGCTCTCAATTGTTAAAGACAGACAGTATGATGCTGCCATCTTGTTCTTCAAGACATTTCCACAAATGTCTGAGTCATTTGTACGCCTAAAGATTCTTGTAGCACTGCACGTTTAGTGCAAGTTATCATTCATATTGTGATCTTTAAGTTTACATAATTATGTTATCTACAGTGTATACATATCTTATTATTGTGATAGACTTAGCTATTGAAAGTCTGCAATACATTTTTAAAATGATTTTTTTTGTTTTATTTTAGATTGTAATGATTGCACTTCCTACATGAAAACCCCAGGCCCCTCCTCCCCACCCCTTCCTTAAATTTTATGAATGCATTTGGAAATGGTTTTTTTTTACATCATTTTGGTTTGAAAATATTTGTAAGAAGCCTAACCTGCCTAACTTCAGCCATTTTATTTTATTTTCAAAATAGTCAAAGTCAAAGTATTTTATTTGTTGAACATAGGTAATATAAAATGGTACAAAATACATTACAACACACATGGATGGATGGATGGTTGGATGGTTTTACATGGTATAAAATATAAAATTTGTGTTGTATCACTATGTTTTGCCTTGCAAGGCGTACAAATTAGGCGTAAAAAAACTACAAACTAAATAAAATTGTTTCAAACAAGTAATAGTAGTAGTAAACAAGAAGTATATAGAACATGTGGATCGGACATTTTTTATTTTATGCTTCTATCTTCTAAAAACTCATTGATAGAGTAGTAAGCCTTTTCAATCAAGAATTTCTTAAGTTGTGATTTAAAATGGTTTATGTTAGTCACGCTTTTTAAAGTTTTTGGTAGTTTATTGTAAATCTTTGGACCCATAGCAGCCGGGCGTTAAACCTGTAATAATCAATTGCTGATACCAATACAAACAAGGGATGTATGAGACAAAATCTTCTGAAGCGTCCCGTTTCCGTAACCATCAAATTAAAAAGGCGTCAATAGTGAATAGACTCTATGTTTTGCTATAAACAGGTAAAAAGCTTGACTTCAATTTTCAAAAAATAAATTATACAAGTTGACGGGTGCATAGGTACCTTGTTATGGGTGATACTAGACCTATTGTATAACGGGCTGCGGTCCGCATCTCCACGTCCTAGGCGCGTATTTTGATACTAGGCCTAATTTGCAACAGTTTTGACCCCGATAACTTGGGGTCTAAACTGGGTTGTTTTGGAAAAATCGAACTAAGTTTTTTTGAAATTATCCACCTCTCCACCATAAAATGCAGATTGTGAGAAATCTGCGCTGTTCAGGATGTTAAACTGTGCTTTTCTTTTAGCTCATGAAGAAATAATATTTTTATAAAACAGTCTAAAGAAGGACAAAATGATCAAAACATTAATCCATAAATGAAAAGTAACTTAAGTACGTATTTAACAAAAAAAATAAAATTAAAAAGACAAAATCAGTAAAAGACAATTTTATTAGACAACACGACTTAACAAAAAAAAGGAATAATTCTAAACATGTGTTCTTATTAGAAAAGTTACATTAAATTATATAAATAATATTTGTATTGTCTTGTCGTCTTTTACTTATACAACATTATTTTTAGTATATGCGAAACCTGAATAAAGTTTGTTCAGAATAAGTAACTGAATCGATTCAAATAATTTTTAAACCATGCTACCTAACTTATATAAACCATGCTAACTTATATAAATATTTTTGGGACAAAATAGTCCCAAAAATATTTATATAAGTTACAAGTTGGACACCGAGCGGCATTAAGTACCTATCGCAATCATTTAGGTACCTACTGCCAAATTAGAATTATCAATGACCTCAAGACGACGCTGGAGGCGCGCACGCGTAGGCGCCGCGTCGTAACCACGTTTTTGTGCGGGCAACCAGGTAACAGAACAAGCTTATAACTCTGTGATTTTTCATGATACAGTTTTGAAATTTTGTACACAGATTCTTAACATAAAAATACTAGACACGTGTTTCAGGTTTCGCATATACTGAAACTAATGTTGTATATGTTAATATTAAACCCAAGAAATAAAATTCTTCTTTACAAAAATAAATTAAATCACAAATACACCATGTTAAAAAATATATCTCTAAAGACAATCACAAAAGCGCAATAATAATAAAGTTAAAAACCAAGAACAACAAATAGTAAAAAAATATACAGGAATTACGATGTCGACGAATGACGACACAATATATTAATTGAACCTGTCTTTCATTTCTTAAATAACGCATTTTAAAAAGATACAATGAAAGTAAATAAAATCACGAATCCATCATGTTTTAAAACGTATGAACTAACATATAGAGCAAAAGAGAATCACAAAAGCACAATATTAATAAAACTTAGAATAAAATATAGTCAGAGAGAGAGGTTTAAAATTATTAAGCAAATACTTGGTTGACATACAGTTATTTAAATGTTGAACCAATTTTTGGTCAGTCTTTCACTTTACTTGCTTTTAACCTTTTGATCGCCATAGTCACGCCAAACGACACAAATATGTGACAAAATGGTAGGTGAAGTTGTGGCGTGGCGTGGAGGGCACGCGCGTGCGTTTATGCTCCGGCGGCCAGAAGGTTAACAAAAATGAATTAAAGACAAATCCACCATGTTAAAAAATATTTGAAACCTTAAATATAAAACAATTAAAAGAAAATCGCAAGAGCACAATATTAATAAAGTTAAAAATTAAGTAACTACGAACAATGTTGTAGATTTCACCTACCAAAGCACAATGGTTAAAACGGACCTGATGCCCATTTTAACTAATTCTAAGAGCAACTTAAATAATTGCCTAAAAGCGCTGTTAGAATTTAAAGGCCTGGTGCAGCGCCAAGAGTGGACATTCCAAGCAGAGCAATAATATTTAGGAATTCATTTGGGTTTCGCTTGTTGAAAACGGTCATAAAGATCTCCAGTAGGTTCTACAACATTATTTTTAGTACATGCGAAACCTGAATATAGTTTATTGCAATCATTTTTAAACCATGTTGTTTGTTTTATCCCAAAAATATTTAAAAAAAGTTACAAGTTGGACCCCGAGCGAAACTAAATACCTATCGCAATAATTTAGGTACCTACTGCCAAACAATTATTATCAATGACCTCAAGACGACGCTGGAGCCGCGCGCGCGGACCACGTTTTTGTGCGGACAACCAGGTAACAGAACAAGCTTATAACTCTGTGATTTTTCATGATACAGTTTTGAAGTTTTGTACGTAGATTCTTTACATAAAAATACTCGACACGTGTTTCCGGTTTCGCTTATACTAAAACTAATGTTGTATACACTCTCTTAGCGGCCGTCTCCACGAGCGAAAGAATCGCGGCGATATTATCTTAGAGAAATACGTGGCAGGACGATAATATCATCGCGATTCTCTCGCTTGTGAAGACGGCCCCTTAGGAATGCATTTAGGCATCGCTTGTTGAAAACAGTCATAAAGGTCTCCTGTAAGTACAATAGTACCCACTGACAGTAACAATAACATTATACGCATAAGTTTATGTAATTCAAGCCCTAAATACATTTACTGGTGAACATAGTAATCTATTATAATTTACATCAGATTTTTCAATGAGAATGAATGCCAAGTGGCTTCTCTAGTTGATTTAATTAACCTTTTGACGCCAGAGCATAAACGCACCCGCGTGCCCTCCACGCCAAGCCACAATTTCACCGCAAATACCTACAAAAAGAATAGACATTATAGTGCACCGCACATTTTTTGTCACGTATTTGTGTCGTTGGCGTTCAGGGCACGCGCTTGCTTGTCACGTATATGTGACAAAATGCCGTTGTGGTTAAAAAAGTAAAGCGAATAACTTGACATTAGCTTGGTTTAAAATTTACTTAGGTATGTAAAAATAATATTTGAGCTATTTGGAAATGTCTTCCGATGGGTTGCATTAGGTGCTCCTATAGTAAGTCCACATTACGCACGTTATGTTTCAAGTCCCATGTAAATAAGGAGGTGAGCCTATAGGCATCAATAGGACACAAATCCAAAGTCCAGGTTGCTACAGAGAAATACTGATGAAAAACACTCAGCCTGAACCGAGAATCTAACTCAGGAACAAATGCTCAGCAGTAGAGCTATGCGACCACCAGACCGACGAGGCACTCACAGTTTTGACATAAACCAATTTTAATGTTAGTTAATGTGAAATGATTCAATTAAACCAACTGAAGAAGCTACCTGACATCTAGTTTGATCACTGTTCGCGTTTAGGGTATTTGTAATATGAGAATAATATGCCAACATTAGTTATTATGAATATATAGTTACCTAGAAAAAATGGCTAAAATAGAAATGTTTTAAATTGTAAACAAAAACCAAATTTGTACACCTCACATGGTAAAACATGTACGGACCTACCCTACCCTACTCACTAAGATCTTGCATTGTCAATTTGTGTGTAAACGCATGTTTTTAACAAATTAATTATCTTTATCTTTAAGCCACATTGACTGTAGAATGTGATTCATTTATGATGTTTGAAAACATGATATTTCAAAGAACTTTTGTCTGAAAAACTTATCGGACAACTATCACATTTATAAGGTTTCTCACCAGTGTGTGTACGAATATGTTTTTTCAAATCACTATTTTGACCAAAACTTTTCTGACAAAAATCACATGTATAAGGTTTCTCACCAGTGTGTGTACGAATATGATTATCCAAAGTACCCTTTTGACTAAAACTGGTTTTACAAATATCACATTTATAAGGTTTCTCACCAGTATGTGTACGAATATGTTTTTTCAAATTACTATTTTGACCAAAACTTTTCTGACAAATATCACATTTATAAGGTTTCTCACCAGTGTGTGTACTAATGTGTTTTTTCAAAGTACCCTTTTCACTAAAACTACTCTGACAACTATCACATTTATAAGGTTTCTCACCAGTGTGTGTACGGATATGATTATCCAAATGACCCTTTTGACTAAAACTGCTTTTACAAATATCACATTTATAAGGTTTCTCACCAGTGTGTGTACGTAAATGATTTTTCAAAACATTCTTATAACCAAAACTACTATTACAAATATCACACTTAAAAGGTTTCTCACCAGTGTGTGTACGAATATGATGAGCCAAAACATTCTTATAATTAAAACTTTTCTGACAAATATCACATTTATACGGTCTATCTTTAGCACCTAAATGATTGTGTCTTAACCTATGTCTCTTGATATCACTACTGTTAATACCAATATAATTACATATCTTACATTTGAATTCATCTTTATTGACATTATTACACTGAAATGATGCAATATTTTCTTTGCTTTTCTTTGTTTGAATATTTAATATCTCTTTATTACATGTTATATTATTAGTAATTTTAGGGCTAGTTTTAATACAATCCTTATTTGATAATTTTTTTGTGGTTTTTCTGATAGTTTTAGTCGTACTTTTTTTGGTATTTTCAGTATGAGTGATTTGTTTTTGGCCCTTTTTCTTATGCTTGGGCGATATAAAATTTTCGTTTTTATCTTTCTGCACTACTTTATCTAGTTTCGGTTTTTTTGCAACGGGTACACCTATTGTAAGAAAAAAACATTAATATAATGTTACATATTGGAAGTTGCCCAACTGAAAAACTGCTGGCTCACTACATAAACTTAATATCGAAAATATCATAACATCACGCCTGTAATCCCCGAAGAATTGAACAAACGTGTACCACAGAATAGTGGATGGCAAATCCAGACGCTGCCACTGAGAAATTCCTAATGGAATAACCCAACAACACTTCCCGACCTGGGAATCGAACCCAAGACCTCGGTAGAACCGCTTGTGATCACTAGACCAATGGGACAGTAGATTATTAATTTGTTGATACATATTGCATTCGCATGAAACTAAGGGGCCGTGCAGAGACGCGAGAACCCCGCGATGCAAATCGTGCGGTTTAGAACGCGTGCTTAAAAGCGTGCTTCACGATATTCCTTCTTGAGATGAAGTCATTGAAGGTCAAAATATATATATTACTTTTATTCTCCCTGTTCATTTGAATAGGGAGAATTTTTTCACTTTAATGAGAAATAAATAATTAGAAACCTTATTCCTCAAAATGGTTTTGTAATCAGCACAATTTTTGAAAAATGGACAATCCCCATTCTAACTGCATTTAAATACTGTTCAACATGTTTTATTTTTAACGAATCTATACTAATATTATAAAGCTGAAGAGTTTGTTTGTTTGCTTGAACGCGCTAATCTCAGGAACTACTAGTTCGATTTGAAAAATTCTTTTAGTGTTGGGTAGTCCATTTAACGAGGAAGGTTATAGGCTATAAAATTTTACGCGGACGAAGGTCGCGGGCAACAGCTAGTAATAAATAAACTTATAAGACGTGTCTTAGGGTTTCAGTTCATAAGCAATATTTTACCGAATTTCTGCGCATATCCGGGCGGCGAATTGTACTTGCTGAGGTTGATGTGAAGTGCGTTCGCGAACTCGCTGCCGTAGAACACCATCAGCTCCGTGAAGCGAGGAATTATTTTTATTGTCCTAAAACATTTTGAACGTAACTAATAATTTGGGATCTGAAGGAATCTTGTAGGTAAGTAAGTATGGTTTGCAGAAAGTGATCGTAAGCGTATCGTAAAAATTTGCCTGTCTTCTTCGTTCCTGTGGGCCCAACACAATGATGTTGAATATAATCCTTTGGTTGAGATAACTCCAAACTGATTTTGAGTCCTAACTACTTCCCATTGTCAGTGTAGTGTTCTGTGTTATAGATTACTTTTGGGAACTATAAAAAACATCGGCAATTTTGTAGTTCTAGACTCTTTCAAATCATCAGATATCGCAAGTGCGCCGGTGGTGACATCACGCGATCTACTTACAAGTCTACCTACACCACAGCGTGCTTCTACAAAGCCCTGATGTTCAGCTCGGGGCGAGGGCGACATTCAATGTCTGATCGCTGCGGCGTTGAGACGTCTTGGAACTGTACCCGATTCATTGTGCCCCGTGTTATTGGTATGGTACTGTGTTAAGTTGTAATCTCAAGTAATTCGTTAGTTTTGCTAGAAACAGTGTATCGCACCCAGTGTGTTTTCATAGCGCGAAACACTGCCCACATGATGTACGAGCCCAACGGAATAAATCCTGACATATCCGACATGTACAAGTATCTTGATTAGGTTGTCTTGATTGTTGTAGGAAAAGTGTTTACCTACTGCATTCATATATTTAAGAAAAATTATTATATTTAACTAGAAAGACCATCCGTGTTCTGTATGGTGTCCGGACGTAAAGAATAGCACCATCCCATATCTTCCCGTGGGTGTCGTAAGAGGCGACTAAGGGACTTACCAGAGAATGGGCAGCAGCGTTCTCTGTGTTTTATAACAACCATACTGCGATCGCCAACCCGCCTGCCAAGCGTGGCGATTATGGCAAAACCCCCCTTCTTGGGGGAGGCCTATGTCCAGCAGTGGACGTCTTACGGCTGAAATGATGATGATGATGACCATTCGTCCATGCTCCTGTTTTATTCTGATATCACTCAATGTAGCTTCGTATAAAGATTAAAATACTCTTCTGGACTAACTAAAATATGAACTAGAATCATTACTTCCTATTTCAAAGATGGCCAGTGCTTAAATAAGGCCCATACCAAACATAATGACAAAGTCTGATCCTGCAAATCCAACCCTAGATTAAGCAAAACTGAACACATACCTGTAATACAGCTGTCCCTGATACTGGTAAGCGAGAAGGTTCTGTTCGCGCCAGTTCCTGGCGCAGTTGACATAGCGCATCCAGTTGGAGCGGTCGCCGTCCGCCGCGTCCACCACGTGCGAGCGCTTGTGCGAGCGGTCGTAGATCTAGTAAGGCCCCAGGTGTTATACAAGGTGTAAACAGACCCTTCACGAATCCGTCAACCAAGCATTCAGTACATCAAACTAACTCTACGCAAAAGTTATTGCTGGGAAACGACTTTTTTTGGAGAGAAGAATCACGGTTTACGGTAGGACTCAATGTTATGCACTCAAAACATTGTGCTGATGTGTGCATTGAATAGTAGGTATAGGGGTCTTGGAGGTATTTAAAGTAAAGTTATAACATTTAAACTTGTGAAAAAGTTGGAATTTTAACCTCCAATACCTCCGTAACTAGAAGGTTTCCAGATATGGCCTAGACTAGAACAAATAAATGATCTAATTGACGGGAAAAACAAGAGCCTCCCGGCTTTGTTAAGGTCATTTTTATACCCGTTAGATTTAATACTTAGATAAATACGAAAATAAGTAGGATTCGTTCGTTTATAATCGACAATTCTGCATAATTTGGCCGGTAACAAAAGAATAAAAACATTTTAGAATAAGTGAACTTGAATTACCTGCCAGCAATACATGGAGTCGACTTGTTGCGTGCGTATTCCGCAGTACGGACCGAAGCGCACCCCGCGCGGCAGAGTTACTGTGCTGAACACACCCAGACCTGCCCCTGAGATACAGTTATAATGAACAAAGACCCGCTTTTGTCCTCGGCACCGTCCGCGTGGATGTCTAAAATTATTCCACGGGCGCGTACCGTATGTGAATTTCATTCTAAGGTGCAAAAATACTCCATCGTATAAACGGGGCTTTATTTAGAACCTGCATTAAGGAAATAAGCATTGACATTCCATACGTCTGGTGTAATCTATTTGTTACACAGGTTTACAAAAAGAAAAATTTTGTTGCCTTTGATATTTTTGCGGGGTTTTCTTATTTATATCACAATTTAAGAATAAAGTCATTAGTGTACCAGATCAGCTCTAGTTTTTCAGTTGTTATATAGGCCCCATATAACAACTGAAAAACTAGAGCTGATCTCCTCTGATCCTATATTATAGGGTATACTTGGGCTTGGTGGATACTATAGAATAGAATAAAAGACATTTATTTCAGACGTAGACCATATACTGTTAGTAACACAAAAAAACCTTATAAAACTATTGTTAGTACATACAAAAATAAACCCACTGAAAAAAGCGGCACCGCACAGGAGCGCCAGTCTATGCCAAGCCCTGGACGCGACCACCTGCAGTGTGTAGTCGCATCCAGTGCCGCCACATCGGCGAGTCCCAGCGGCCCACGAACACGCTCAGAAGGCTGTTCGAGCTGGCACTCATGCGCCTCATAAGAGACGCAGAACGCTTCCGCATGATGGAATGAAAGCCATCCACGTTTCTCGCCGCAAACATTTCTGAAGCGCTGCAGTGGCGCGGCAGCCCGAACAGCACCCTGAACGCGTTATTATTATATGTTGTGTGTAAATATGAAACTAAGGCAGAGGAATTATTTGCCCTGCAGTGGGATAATACAGGCTAGATAAATTAGATAAGTTCCACATAAATATTGATTGGAAATAATGATAAATTTTTTGCTCAAGACGACGCTGGAGGCGCGCTGGATGGTGACCGCTTTTTAGTGCGGACAACTAAGTAACAGAACAGGCTTATGACTTTGTGATTTTTTATGATAGTTTTGAAATTTTGTATATTTATTTTTTACATAAAAATACTAGACAGACATGTGTATATATATACAACATTAGTTTTAGTAAAGTTTTGGTAAACAACATTAGTTTTAGTATATTCGAAACCTGAAGGTTTCGAATATTCTAAAACTAATGTTGTATCTCACAAAAATATTTTTCTCCTCCATACGTATTGTTCTATTTCATTGAAATTTCAAGACGTAATAAAAAAACTGGAGCTAATTTCCAAAAATTGATATTCTTTTGTTATTCCTGGGTCCAAGGGCAACCTATAACCACTCATATCAAGAGCAACAAAATCACATTGACTAGTGTAATGGTATAGGTTATATAGCATACCTGGTATGATGGAGGGAGCTAGGTGTAGGAACACATGCGGGATAGTGAGTGCGGCGCGCGGGACGTAAGCAGGGAACGGACTTTTTGATGGCACCTAAACAAATGTGTGGGACAGTTTTATTGAATTCCCATGAGCTATGAAATAGGAATCATTATATCAAGCTCAAACTCCAGGTTGTACCTCAAAAATGGAAGAACTTATAATTAACACTGACAGGTACAGGTGGTATACAGGGTGTAAACTAAAGGCACGACTACGAATATACAGGGTGTAAACAGACCCTTCACGAAGCCGTCAACCAAGCATTCTGTACATCAAACTAAGTAACTTTACTCAAAAATTATTGCTGGGAAACGACTTTTTTTTTTGGGGTGAAAAATCACGTTTTACGGTAGGACTCGACAAACGCACTCGAAGCATTGTGCTGATGGATGGATTGCATAGCACGGGGGTCGTGGAGGTGTTTAAAGTAAAAATCTTACATTAAAAAACATAACCGTAACTGGAACGGAAGGTTCCCAGGTATGGTCTAGAACAAAAAAAAATATCGCAAAGACGGGGAGAACAAGTGCCATCCGGCTTCGTTAAGGGTCTTTTTAAACCCTTTAGATCCACTATCTTAACCTTTGGTATTGCGGGACGTGGATCCGTGCAATCCCGTTATACCTACTGCTGAAACGCAGATCCACGAAAAAACGACACCACGTGTTTTTAGGGTCCCGTACCCGAAGGGTAACTAACCTCCGCTGTCCGTCAGTACGTCTGTCTGTCAGCGGGCTGTATCTCATGATCCGTAATAAGTAGACACTAGACAGTTGAAATTTTTCAGAGAATGTGTATTTCTATTGCCGCTATAACAACAAATAATAAAAATAATATTAAAAATTAAGTGGGTTCCCCCTACTATTACGGTACGGAACCCTGCGCGAGTCCGACTCGCACTTGGCCGGGTTTTTTAAAGATTTATAACTTTAGTTTAGTTCGTGGCATGCCAAAGGTTAAGTTAATGCGTTTCTATCGTACCTGAGAACGGACGGTGCACAACAGAGAGAATCACATTGTACATCACATCGACTCCTACACGTTACATGTCCATGTAAACACACCTCTATGCGTTTATATTATCACTAAGGGGTCCCCCTTTAATCACGTGAGGTCGAACAAGGAGGAGGGGGCTCTGAAAAAAATCACAATGCCCCCAGTCGTTACATGTAGTCACGTGGTCCGAAAGTCTGACAACCAGTCTTACCAAGGGTAAACCATATTACCTAGTACTAACTGGTTTGTGAAGGTCAGATAGGCAGTTCTGTGGATTGGTGACCATCATTACATACCGAGTTTCCTCCGTGCCTCGGAAAGCACGTTAAGCCGTTGGTCCCGGCTGTCTTTTTTAGATCTTTGACAGTCGTTACAGGTAGTCTTGCAGTGGCCCGAAAGTCTGACAACCATTCTTACCAAGGGATATCGTATTACCCAGTAGTAACTAGTTTGTGGAGGTCAGATAGGCAGTCGCTCCATGTAAAATACTGGTATTCAGCTGCATCCGGTTAGACTGGAAGCCGACCCCAATAAAGTTGGGAAAACGCTAGGCAGATGATGATGAGTTGCCTTACATTCATCCTCTCAACATGACTTAGGATCTAGGATCTCAACATACTATGCACTACAAAATAAAATGTATAACTCCATACCTTATCGTCAGGTATGACCAGCAGAGGTCCGTGTATGGCGCAATACTCGTACACAAAGTCGGCGCACTCATCGCAAACTGAGAACATAACAAAGGTAGCTGTACGCACGACGGCCAATCAACTTATACAAAACCAGTTTATGCGGAGTTCTCATTGTACGGGACATCTATACAAAGCGAGGCCAAGTTATACTAGAAATGTACAGCTTCATATGCCGGCCGTGTGTACCAGAATCTTTTGGTACTAACTTACTACTAATTAAATTGAAACTAACGCCGACAATCATATAAAATGCAATTTGTGCTTTTTTAAATTTAGAACGGGCGTTCTTGCTTGCTTGACAGGGCCAAAAGTTTGCCGAATCCCGCCAAAATGGCCATAGCATTAGACACCATAATCCAAACAAAATAAAGCAGACTATAGTATTTTCAGTGATGCAATGTTAATAATACATATTAAGCGTCGTAATCGTATGAGTTAATTTTAGTCTTAAGTACTGTTGATCATAAAGGGCGACGTTATCGTTGAGACACTAAGCCCTCTAAAAAAAGAAAAAAAAAATGAGGATACGTAGTGCCCCACTCATAAAGCAATATAGATAAGTGTAGTTTAACGGGTAGTCCCACTGCAGGACAAAGGCCTTTTCTCATATAGAGAAAGAAATAACATTGATCATCCCGAAAGACTTGATCTCAGTTATTAGACCAAGATATAGCGTAAAGCTTTGGTAAATATATAGGTTTGCACTTACAGATATATTCGTCTAAGCTCGGCTCGTCCGGCTCGTAATAACTAATGCGCGGCTGCTGCCGCAGATTGCGACGACTCATCTGCAATAAAGATTGTTAGTACAAGTACAGCGGGCCTGCTATCATCAATCTTTAACAAAACTACTTAACGTTTTGTCTGGTAGACGGAGCAGTGACTGGTAATCGCAGTATTTAGTTCGCTTTATTAAATTCCTGACTTATTCACTTTAATCGAATCAGCTTATCCCATTCCACGATTTGAGTTTGGTTCGCCACAATTACAACACAACTTTCTCCGTCTTTAATTCATTCTGTCCCAGCATAAATCACGCTGCCTGCCCGTCTATTCATATCCACATTAAAATTTACATAGTAATCAATACAATAAAAGTTATTAATTACCTTTTTTCTTTCACTGTCGTACTCGAGCTACGTGATTTGATACGAAAAGACAAAAACTGAGCTTTCCCGCCTATTGTTCAGTAAAATTGGCGCGTTCCTACAACAAAACCATAGAGTTGAGTTTTAAGATGAGAATTACTTGCATTTTCAGCCTAACTTTTACTGTCAGATATTTTCGTAGTATTAAATTATTTCATTACATTAAATTAATTAGTTTTTAAGCAATTTAGAAATCATAATTTTTATTATATAATTAACTTTGATATCCTCTGAAACATGTTTTATTTTACATAACTAGTATGTAAACAGTCCAAAAACAATAAACTGTTTTTTCTTTTCGACATGGCCAAGAGATGCTTACAAAAAATTATAACAGAGGGAAGAAATCATAACCTACATTTGTTTTGGTATAAAACAGGATTAAAAAAAAAATTGTTACAGTAAAAAGGTTATCATCTAAAAATTCAAAATAATTTTAAAAGGCATTAATATTAGGTAATCAAACCTGTAATGAACATAATGCACATTTATCTTACTTCTGCCGACCTAAACAAATAACGTAGACAGAACAACATGAAGTTTTCTAGAATTTTCTAGACAGTGTCAGGCTGTATGTTGAACAAATTCATTTCATTTCCTTAGTTTTCTCCGTGCCTCGGAAAGTACGTTAAGCCGTTGGTCCCGGCTATCAATTGTAGATCTTTGACAGTCGTTACAGGTACTCAGTGGCCCTAAAGTCTGACAACCAGTCTTACCAGGGGGTACCGTGTTACCCAGTACTAACTGGGTTGTGGAGGTCAGATAGGCAGTCGCTCCATGTAAAATACTGAATGACTGAGCCGGTCCTAACATAGTTGAGAAAACAATGGCAGATGATGATTGAAATGTTACGTGTTGTGTATGTTGTTGTTGTTTTGTTATGTTGTTGT
Source organism: Noctua fimbriata (assembly GCA_905163415.1). Lineage (NCBI taxonomy): Eukaryota > Metazoa > Arthropoda > Insecta > Lepidoptera > Noctuidae > Noctua > Noctua fimbriata. Next base: position 6,133,181 of record LR990950.1, read on the forward strand.
TTGTTGTTGTGTTGATGTTGTTCTTGTTATACTTAAACCAAACTCTGCAAGCTTGAATATAACGTCTGTATTATTGTGTATGTTCATCTTCCATCTTGCGCTGCATGCCCTAACACCTGCGCACTTGACGATCTTATGACTGCTACAGCGAGCGGAGTTCGCGTAGCTGAATTTTGGGCCAAACATATTTAACTAACAATTTGCCATCGACACGCTAAGAAGAAGAAGATTGTGTATGTTTTCCCGAATAAATAAATAGTTCTTTCTGATACAAGAGAAAACACAAAGGGTGTAAATAGAACCTTAACATATCCGAAAGGCACTTGTTCTCCCCGTCTTTGCAATACTTTTTTTGGTCTAGACCATACCTGGGAACCTTCTAGTTACGGAGATATTGGGGATCAAAGTTCCAACTTTTTCACAAGGGTTTTTTTAAATACATGTTTTAATGTAAGATTTTTACTTAAAACAGCTCCACGACCCCCGTACTATTTAATGCATCCATCAGCACAATGCTTTGAGTTCGTTCCATCGAGTCCTATCGTAAAATTTTTCACCCCGAAAAGAAGTTGTTCGCCAGCAATAATTTTTGCATAAAGTTACTTAGTTTGATGTACAGAATGCTTGGCTGAAGGCTTCGTGAAGGGTCAGTTTACACCCTGTATATTCATAGTCATGCCTTTTTCAAAGGTCACTGGCAGAAACTACAGCACACCACCTGCTACGATCCGTCACAATCCTTTTGAATAAAACAACAAAATAGTTGTTAAATTAATTTAATATTTAAACTTAACAATATATCCTAACATTTAAATAAAACATTAATTTAAAAACTGCACTATCTTCTCCGTTTTCTGTAGAACCTGGAAACAATAATAGAAAATATTTTCAGTTAAATTGACATTCTCATTTAAGAAATTTATTTATTTATTTACTCCAAACATACAAATATCCTTACAGGTTACACCCACTGCGATATTGTAGCACACTTAAAATTTAAATATAGATAGTTCTTTTTCGTTCGTTGTTCTATTTTTAAATGAATTGAATACATTAGTGTGAAAGTGGCGCCGGTGACTGAAAAGTTGTGTGGTAATCGGTTGTCGTGGTATGGGATCGAACTTTCAGATGATGAGACAAGTGAGGACTTCAAAAGCTTGGCTCCTTACAAGGAAGTGGAAGTAGGAAAGAGGAAAAACAGGGGGGTAAGTACGAGAAGGTACGAGGAACAGTAATCATCAATATTCTATTGAAATATTGCTTCGGAATGAGGGAAATGTCGTGAGGAAAGTTTTGAGTATGAATGTGGATGGGTATAAGAGTGGAGGAGAGACTGTGTAAAGGATGATATGGCAATAAATTAGGTCTGATTAGATGTTGAGTATTAGTCATATCATACAGCTAGAAAGGAGGTGTCTGATGAGATGACGAGTAATAGAGAAGTATGGAAGAAGAAGACATGCTGCGCCGAAACCAAATGAATTGGAATAAGGGCAAGAGATTGATGATGATTATGAGGACGTTCTCATATAACAGAAATGCTTCAAAAAAAAACTAATTACCTATTGCTAATATTATAATAGAGGTAAAATTTGTAAGTTTGTATGTAGGGGTAATGATCCTATTCTAAGTTCTTTCACTGTCAGAAAGCTACATTATTCGTAGGTGCAATAGGCTATAAATTATATTTATATCATGCATATTAGCCGAGCTATCAATTTTTTTGCGGATGAAGTGCTACTAATAAATGTTTTGACTCAGTTTTATGATTGGTACTCACAATTTTCTCCTTTCAATCTGGTTTCTTTCCTTCATTGCTGAATTTTGTTCCGCTATCAATTCACATAGCTTCTGAAAAATAAAGTAATTTGTGAATATTAAAATATTATTATACAAGGTCTAAACGGCCCCTTCACGAAGCCGAAAAGTATTATGCTGGGAAACGACTTGTTTTGGGGTAAAACATCATGTTTTACGGTAGGACTCGATGTTACGCACTGAAAACATTGTGCTGATGGATGTATTGAATAGTCGTGGAGGTATTTAAGGGCATTACATTGCTCGATGACCTTGATGATTTGATCCCTGTACTGGTTTTTGTTGACTTGCCCCGCACATTTCGCAAAATTTCGGTTTTTATTTATTATTTAAAAATATTAAAAGAAATAACAGAAAAAAAACAATACAGATTGTTAAGTATATCATTACGTATTTGTTGTTAAAAAATTCATGCCGATCTATTCAGCCGTTACAGAGATAATTTACAATTAAGGTTGAAAAAGGACCTATTTTCTACGATTAACCAAAAAAAATTGAGAAAGTTTATTAAAATTTTAAACAATACAATTTTTTTGTGATGAACTTAACTATAACATACTTTTTTTACACGGAAAACGCACGAAGGGATTCATCAACAAATTTCTTTGAACATACGCTGTTTTTGGGATTTGAGCCATGTAATGCCCTTAAAGTTTTACCATTAAAAACTTGTATTTAAAAAGTTGAAACCCCCAATATCTCCGTAACTAGAAGGTTCCCAGGTATGGTCTAGAACAAAATAAAAAAGATCGCAAAGATAGAGAGAACAAAGTGCTTTTCGGCTTGTGATAGATGAAGATTTATTTTACCTGTAGGAGTATATTTGTCTGATTCTGTACTTGCAAGAAGTCTCCTTTAGGGATTGGTTCAGGAGCTAAGTACCGCCTACGACGACGCACAGCCAAATATTTCACCTGAAATTAAATTATGTTATTAGTTTACGAGCGGCGACAAACCATACTGATTTAGAGTTTTTAAAAATAATTAAAATGGGTAGCAAAAATAATAGGTTGGCAGCTACAATTAACCACTAGATTGTAGATAAGGCGTAGTCGACGTAGCCCCGCCGGGGCTCCTATTTCTTTTTGCAGGATTTACTGTAACCTAACCTAGCTCTTGCTTCCTATATTCTCCTTGCCGCAATGACCGGATAAATATTTACTTACTTGGTACAATAGTCGCCCATTCAGTATATTGGTCGCCAATTAAAATTTTATTCGCCCGTTTAATTATTTCCCTTAGTTAGGACGCCAAAAATCTGACAGCTAGTCTTAATAATCGTAGTATTTCTTAGTAAATTAATTGTAGAGGTCAGACAGATAGGTGCTCCATGTGAAATACTGGAATTCAGCTGCATCCGGTTAGACTGGAAGCCGACCCCAACATAGTTGGGAAAGATGTAGATTGCTATTTTAAAAAGACTTGTGGCTAATACCAGCAGCTCTGGTCAATAAATCATGGTGAGCTTGTTAAGATCAGACTCAGAATTACCAGGCCTACGCCACGCTCTGGTCTGGTAGGAAGATGGCGAAAACACCGACACCAAGCTGCTACGATGCTATTTAATCTTATTTAAAAGTGTGCGTTGCAGTCCGGTGTTTTATAAAAAGAATCCTGAACGGTTCAATTTGAGGGGATACTGATCCCATGCAGTTATAAATAGGGTGTAAAGGACATTATACCTATTCAGTACATCATTCCGAACCCTCCCAAATAGAAAGGAGTTTGAATTAAATGGCCGGCCTAACAACCGCCATTTTTTTTTTTCAAAGTTTTAGCCACGTATGTCCACTGTCTGTCTGTCCCTATGTATGCTTAGATCTTTAAAAGTACGCAACGGATTTTGATGCGGTTTTTTTAATATAGTGATTCAAGAGGAAGGTTTATATGTATATATTGCACCCGTGCGAAGCCGGGGCGGGTCGCTAGTATAACCTATTTGAGACAAAATGTTCTAAAATGTCACGTTTCCGAGATATCAAAGTTAAAGTCCATTCTCTGATGGCCATCTTCAGCACAATTTTGATTTGATTAACCACACATAAAACCTATATCAATCAATAGCTGATATCTAAAATAAAGTGGCGTAAGTTAGGCCGCCCAGGCTTCATGCAAAGATCTTCCAAGCCCTTTTTCATCGGAATCATCGGTATAATCTGCTGTTTCGACGTGGTAACCAACCTTTTTTTTTATAGTGGGTTTGATCATGTATGACCATGCCACCCTGATAGGGGCATTATATGTCTATCTACGCTTAATACCTAAGTTTACAATTTTGTATAGTTTTTTAGCTGTCCTGTCCTTTTAAATGACAGATTGTGTCGACACAATGACAGATTTCTTTGCACTATCTGTCATTTTGACGATTCTGCCGTCAAAGAAATCCTTGTCTACGGTGATCATGCTACGGGGGCTGTACAAAGGGGTAGCCAAAATACTATTATATATGCCAACATCAATAGTATTTAAGACAGTTTTCTACGAAAAACTTACTCCTCTCAATCTCGTTCCAGACACATTCCGTTAAAATATGGGTGGCTGAAATATGGCCTTACTTAGCGACCTCTCATCAAAGTAAACGACAACCTGTAATCGCTTACCGACCGAGCGTCATGTTCAAGCTACGCGCATCACTCGGTACTGCGAGGAAAACGAGATGCACGCACGTGTTCTTGACGCACTTCGCAACAGAGATGTTATGGATATGATATTTCGGATTATCCGTTAGTTTCGGATAGTTTCGGTTACGGATATTAGATTGGTTTTATTTATAGGTTTTATCTACTCTAGGTTATCATTTGGTATTATAATCAGTCATTAAGGTAAGTAACTATCCGAAATTTGTGAAACGGATACGGATATATTTTTATTTTGGATATCCGATAGTTTCGGTTACGGTTACGGAGCTGCATAACATCCCTGCCTGTAACCGCTTACCCATCGAGCTTCATGTTCAAGCCACGCGCGTCTCCCGGTACTTACGCGAGGAAAACGAGATGCACGCGCGTGTTTCTTGACGCACTTCGCATCACCAGAGGTAGTGTGCGGGCTGTAATAACTAAGTTCTTAGTAAACATACATCTCCCATTGGTTTTATCTTCACTTTACATTCAGGCGGTATCTCCCGGCCTATCGTATCAAGCACCTTAACAGTAGACTCGGATACTAAAGGCGGGTTCAGATCTTCCTCCTGCTTCACTGAACTCTTGGATGATATGTCTGCTTCCTCTTTGCGTGCTTTCCGTTTTATATCTCGCCATGTCTGGGAAAGTGAGCAAAAAGCCAGTGAAACATTGACTTGGGACTGCTGTATTTAGATCACAAAGAATTGTGGGACTGATTTAGATGATGAGAAACAGGTGGTTCAGAGTCCAGCAATAGGATGGTACAGATCACAAGAATCAAAAAAGAAAAAGACTTTATTAAAAGACTAGAAAGGATTAAATCCTTATCCTGGTGGGAGGTGTTTAAACCGCCTGATGGCTTCATCGAGCCGTCTGGAAGCCAACACCTGGGCATGCTTTGCCGTGGCCGACTTTGAAATCTCTAAATAGACTCCGAACCCAAGTTGGCCATAGCAAAGACAATCTCTACAGATGAAGGTTCATGGAAGGCTCAGATTTAAAGTGTGTATGCGGTGTCTCCACAAACCTTCGATCTAGCGCTGCATGCCCCGACACCCGCACACTTGACGATCTTATGACTGCATCAGCGTACAGAGTTCACATAGCTGAATTTTGGGCCAAATATATTTTAATGAAAATTTGCTATCGCCTCACTAAGAAGTCCAGAAAATAATATGACACATTCCTTGATATCAAATCATTAAATTAAAGCTATCTTATGCTAGAGAACGGCCTCTCTAATTGCACTCAACTATATTTTAAGCAACTCTCATCAAGTTGCTATTATATATCCTATAATTTATAATCAATGTTGCAAAAATTGTCACTCAACCTGCCTGCCTGAAGGTAGTGGTTAGTAGATTCTGTGTCTCCATTCAAGAAGACCACCATAGAGAGCATAGTAACCCTCTGACCATAATTTCAAGAGTGTTGTTTTACTTTTTCTGAACAAACCATACCGTAAGACAGGGTGAAAAAGGACAAACATTGATTTCAATGTTCAATTCAAATACTTTGTAAATAAAAATGTATTGGAATAAAAATATTATCTGATAATAATCCTTTTATGCAACAAATAACATTTACATAGTTTAATTTACATTTAGTGTAATTTACAAGAAAACTCTTGTAAAATAATTGTCCCAAATCCAGCTTGCTTCCTTATTCACTCCATTTTTTTTAATAAATATGATCCTAAGCTGCTACTTACTTGTTTCCACTGCTCAACGGACTTATCAGGTCCGTGTTGTTTGAGTAACCCGCGAAGATACGTCCATTCCTCATCAATACTCCTTACGCCAAAGTTAGCATCGTAAATGGCGTTAGCAAAGTTTTTATGCGTCGACATATAGTTTATCAAGAAGTTTATTTGTGAGCTAGTGCTTCTGAGGCTGTAAGTAAACCAATAAGACGCTAAAACAAGACGGTGTTTTTACTTGAAAACCAACTTGAGTGTTTACGCTCAACTCCAATTATAACTTGTCAAAACTTAAAACTTGACTGAATTAATAGTAGCCGATGTACAACAACTTACAGCTTTTTAGGTTCCATTCTTGCTGAATTCATTATTGACTTTTAATTATTATTGTTTATTTACTTTTTTTCGTAAAAGTAACTTTTGACAACATCACGACACAAACTTTAATTGTGACTTTAGGAATTTGACAACGTCTCTCACCTGTCATTGTAGTGTCACTGTGAAACATTCACAAACCTTGTCTTCTGACGCTTGAACATAAAAAAGGAGTGTTTAGTTGCGAGCTGGGTCACACGCCAAAAGACCGTTGTACAACTATCAAATAAACAGCATACCTTGTCAGGGTTCCATTATTTCGCTCACTAATTTGGCCGCTGCCACCTTGGATGTTTTCCGCAGGCCCGCCAATCGAAGTGATATTCACTCTCACAGGATACACTCGGACGGTCGGTACCCCTCATAATATTGTACCCAACGTTCCCCAATCCCTTTACCTCGTGATTATTAGTGCCCCAATCCCTTTACCTAGTAGCAGATATTCTTCTTCATGTCCTTGCAGGGTGGTATTTATCAAAACATAACATCACGCCCGTAATCCCCGAAGGGTAAGCCAGAGGTGTACCTAATAGTACACCAACATATTACCAGTTATGTTTAAGTCCCATGTCCCATCAACCGGCCGCAAATCCAAATGTCAAATTTCATTGGGGCATGTTTCAAATTTCTTCACGGCGCCTTCAGTGGCAATGCAGAGGTCACTTTGACTGCATTTTTCGGGGATCATAGAGCAGGATACGAGGAGGAATAAATAATACACACAAATAGTACAAATGATATTATATTTATGAAATAACTACCTAAGTTAAGAATAAGTAAGGCAAAATTGATTCTTTTTTTTTAAATGGCACTGTCACTCTGAATTGACATTACTGTGTGTAAGCGCTTTTAATTGATTTGTATCAATATTATCTTAAAACTAAAATTTTAAATATATTTATAAGGAAGAATATTTATTTCTATTTTGTAGAAAAATCTTAAGCTAAACTTATAATTATTGAAGTCATGAAAGGATTTTTGTGTCGATGCAAATTCGATAAGTTCTTTAATAAAAATGACACTAAATCTAAAATTTAATTCGTTACGATTCGCTCCACCGCATCAAAAAAGTGACATATTGGTCATACTAAAAATTGCATCTATCGTTACATGGAGCGAGATCACTCTTCGCGATCGCCATACCGCCATAAACATCTCCTTTGCAACAAATATAAAATAATGAGTGATGTTAACACACTTTGTACAATGTCAGAAAAAAACGATGCAAATGCAATATTTGTACTATCTCTAAAACTACGCCTTATTTTTTAATCACTTTTGCACCGATACGAAAATCATTTCATGCATAATATAAAAAAGTGGTTTCAAATAAGGAATTCCCTGTATGCTGCGAATTCAAAGCAGTGAATATCCTGCCATCTTTGAAACGAATCGAACGTCTTTCGAATAATCTTAAAGATTGGGGCACCGTGTCCTGTTGTTACTACTGATGAACGCTAGTGAAAGCGCCAAACTAATGGCTCGGTTCTGGTCCAACTCAATTTAGTTTGCCATCGACTCGCTAAGGAGATTCCATTCGATTCTAACCTTTTTGTTTAGTTAGCCAAGTAAATAGGGACATAATTCCCTCAGTTAAAAATATATTCAATAAAATTGATATAACGTTAACAATTTCGTGTTTTAAGTGCGTAAAATACATATGTACAATATTTTGTGATTAACAAATGAAATGATCAACATTTCTATCCTTTTTATTGCAAGACTGATTATATACTTTGCAAGTTACATAATTCTCATATATTTGTTATTACAACGCATTTTACTGCAATTATTTAGCAGCAAAGCATTTCTTTTTGTAATTTTACAGGATCGAATTGAATTTGCAAGCGAAACTCTGAAGACGTGGCGTTCAAGTAACTACAATAACATCGGTCGTCGACCCCGAATAAAAAAAAACATCTAATAGTACATATCGATCTACGTCTGTAGAGTTGTGCTCGCTAAATTAATTTAACATTGTTTATATATTTTAATATAAGGCATAAATACTGCATAGTGCTCAAGCACTTTCAACTATAACGGGGCTCTAAAAATTAATAACTTAGTAAGTAGTATAAAAACTATTTTATGAGGTCCTCAAATTCTATATATTATCACAACTATGGTATATAACACCCGACCCTTACTATATATAACTTAAATAAATAGTTTTAAAATGTGGACGCGCTGAAAAAGGGATAATTCTGAAGGCTACCGCAACGTTCAGATAAATCTTCCTCTAATGTGACCAACGGAAATTTCAATGGCTTTCATTTGACAGTACAAATGAATGTCAATTGCTTTGAACTGTCACGTGAAAGTAATATTTCAATTACACCGCAACCGGAACTGGTTTCCATGGTACCTCTATTTAATACGGCTTATATCCATGTAACTCTTTGAAAACGCTTCGCTAGGTGGCGACACTGGCACCTGTTCGCGTTTCCATAGAGTAACATAGACACCAGTGGTGTCGTTGCGGTATGTTAATAGTTACGGTTGCCTTTTTAACATTACCTTAAAAAAATCCAGGAATCTAAATGGATAGACCCAAATCCAGCATGGGCATTTTGGAATGCTGGCTTTAGGTTCTTAAAGTACATAGATTACTGGTTGGCAAATATGATATACCAATTGCCATAAAAATTTCAAATACCAAATTATTCTCAAGCGTGACACGGCAATTCCTTTCATTTGACAGAACAAGTAATTGCTTTGAACTGTCACTTGAAAGTGATTTTAAGTGTCAATGCAAGGAAATTCTAATTTAGTTGGGGTGTTATTTGAATCCTTGCACGTATCAACATTTTAAAACTATGCCTCTTATAAAAATACGATTCAGATACATTATTTTAGTTACAATTTGACACTAAAGACGTCGAGAATTACGATTGTGGCTGATAAAAGAGCCAAGACAAGTGACTACGTAGTTTCTCAACGACTTACAACAGCATTGACATAAGCTTTTCGATAGCTTATGTCATTTCGATACATTTTGACATTCCCTCATCGTTAAAATTCAGTGGCGTGCCTAGGGGCCAACAATACAGCAAGCCCAAGTAGACTGTTCAGAAACCCTAACATCATGAGTAGCAGTAGGTTTTAAGGGCAAGCCAAGCCTTTAGGCTTATATGAAAGTACCGCCTCTAGCTTATCGCTGATATACTTAAGCAATGTCACTTGGTCTAGGCCTTAACTAACGTCTTACAATTGTTCCCTAGATATTTAGTTTGATTGCTTTGCGAGTAGAAGGCAATGGATCGATAAATTTTATCAATCAGTTTAGTTTTAGAAACAAAGAACTTTTGAACTAAAATATGTGAATAAATAATTTTATTGCAACGTGGTAGGTAATGAGATTTTTGAAATCATGATTTTAAAAGAGAGTGGGAGCTCACAAAACTCCGTAAACGTCATAAGTTTCGTTCCTTTAACTAAAGACTTTATTTTTTCCTCTGTGGCTACAGAGCCGACGAAAAAAAAAATTACAGAAATCAAACTGCCACTGGTATTTTTTTTTCCTGTGACTACTGGACCAACAAAAAAAAATTACACTGCCGCTGACATTTTTTTTATTCTGTGGCTACTAAAACGACAAAAAAAAATTACACAAGTCAAACTGCCGGTGGTAGTGTAGTTACTTGACATAGGTATTATTACGATTTGAGAAAATCTTTTTAGCTTTTTTATTGTCATTCATAGGAGTTTCTCTAGCTTCATTTATTTGACACAGATAAATGAAAAATAGGGGAAAAATAAGCCGTTTCATGATTAACTAAAACTATGAAAGATGTATATTTAGCTAATAATAAATACGTTTGAGACTGCGACGGTTACTCGAGTTAATTATTCCTACAGAAGTGTCCTATTTAATAATAGGGTTTGTTATAGAGATGAAACGGATAGTGATTTGGCCGACTACCGGATATTCGGTAAGCTTTGAAGCCGGATGGCCGGATATTCGGCCTTTGTCGCGTTACTTATTGGGATGAGCTTGGTTTGAGTTATTGCTGCCGTACTAGTACGGTGTTAACGATGCCAAGCGCCGCAAATTAACTATTTATTAGCCATAATTTACCACTTGTCTTGTTCATTATGAGTATCAAATTATTATTAATATAATAATATTTTTGACAAGTGATTATTGTCAGTAATACAATTTTGCGGCTTTAATTATAAATAAATGGCGTCTATAAGATATTGTAGCATGATTTATGTAGAGTTTATGCGGCATTTTTTACTTTGTTTCCATATTTGGTATCCGGCCGGATAGTGGGATACTATCCTGTATCCGGCGGGATAGTAAAAAATCGGCCGGATAGGCCGGAATAACGGAGAGCCGTTTCATCTCTTAGTTTGTTATTAATTTTATAACGATTTGCCAAAATGACAGTTACGAGATGTATTCCAATCTATGTGTAATGTTTTCACAGCTAGGACACAGGCCTCATCTCAACGAGAAGAAATGGGCTTGTTTTCAAAAAACAACTGATTTAAAAAAAAAAAACACCGATGAGATATTTCTATGTGTGTGGGGGGGGGGGGGGGTCAGAAAGATACTGAAAACGTGGTAACCGTTTTAGCGTCGGTTTCCCTTCCACCTTGTACGTATACGTTCCATCGAATGTGCGATTCCTAAGAAATAAAAAAGAAATAGAAGATTTATACCGTTCAATAAATGATTTTGATATTACGCAACAGGCTCCTTGCGTATTGCATGGAACTTAAAACATAACTAGAGAAATGAAATGTACTATAGTGTACTCCGCTGTATACCCCTTCGAGGTAAACAGAAGTGATATTATGTTATAAAGTTTTTTATGTATTTTTCAAAAATGTCAATAGATTGAAAATTGATTAAATATTCGATTCAAATAATTTCGTTAAATGTTAAAAATTGTTTTAAATTCTGAATATATCATTCATGATTTCACTGATTATTTTTAATTGATCCGTATTTATTACATAACTTTTTAATTAATAACTGGGTTGTGGAGGGTAGATAGAAAGTTGTTTGAATTTAATGGCCGGCCTAACGCCCGCCATTTTTATTTTATGAAGTTGCGGCCACGCATTTATCTTATATTAATCGATAGCGGGTATCAATTCAAACCAGTTTTAAATGAGATAAAATGTTCTAAAGTGTCAAGTTTCCGAGATATGAGCTATCAAAGTTAAAGTCCATTCACTGATGGCATCTTCAGCACAACTTTGATTTGATCAGCCACGCATAAAACCTATATCAATCGATAGCTGGCATCAATACAAACAAGTTTTGTGTGAGACAAAATCTTCTGTGTCACGTTTTCGAGATATAAGCTGTCTAATTTGTGCTGAAGATGCCATCAGTGAATGAATGGACTTTAACAGCTCATATTTCGGAAACGGCACACTTTAGAATATTTTGCCTCATTCAAAACTTGTTTGTATTGATACCAGCTACCGATTAATATAGGTGTTATGCGTGAACGCAACTTTAAAAAAAAAATTAAAATGGCGAAAGTTAAGCCGGCCAGTCTTCATACATAAATCTTCTAAGCTCTTTCTCCATGTAAGCTACTGGTATTCAGCTGCATCTGGTTAGGCAGATGTTGATTTTTTATTCTCCTTTAATTTCTTTATTTAAATCAGTATTAGTAACACTAAATACTTGGTATACATTTGACATAACACTGAGATTATGTTTGTTAAATACTATTATAAAACTTATGTTTTAAAATATTGCAAATAGTGTATAATATTATTCCATAATTTTATGTGAATTTTGTATATATTTAAGAATCAACTTAAAATTCTATAACTGGTGCTTTTTCATATAACGTTTTTCTAGTTCCCGATAATAATATATCCGTACTAATATTACAAGTGTGTTTGTTTGTCACACCATAACGCCTAAACGGCTGAACGGATTCCGACGAAATTTGGCTTACAGATAGATCATAATTTGGGACACATGTTACATTTTTATCCCAGTAGAACATTCCCGGGGGTAAATTTCTTTGTTCAGCACAGGACTTTCAAAGGAGAAGTCTACATTCAGCATGACAGCAGTTTCATATAATATAGAAGTTATCAGGGAACTTTCGACTTATATAATAATTATTTAAATCTATTTGGAAGTAACCAGCCATATTATTAATTATATTATCCATGATTATAAAAATATACCCATAATTATATTATATTTGTTTGTGATATACATTGGCGCTTAATCGTATGTCTGTTTCATCTGTTTGTGAGTCCAATATATCTTAGCTGACGGCTATAAATTGAAATATAATTAACCTACCAAATGAGAAAATTGATACATACTGGTTGAATGTTGAAAACTTTTTTTAAGTCAGATAAAAATTTCCTAAAACGAATTCGATATTTGACTCTTTTTTTTTTTTTCAAAATATGTTTTCGATCTGTCAAAATAGACTGAAATTTTAAGTAAACCTTTGGAACGCCATTGTCACATATACGTGACAAGCAAGCGCGTGCCTTTTACGCCAAACGACACAAATATGTGACAAAATGGTAGGTGAAATTGTGGCTTGGTGTGGAGGGCACGTGCGTGCGTTTGTGCTCTATCGTTTAAAAGGTATTGCCCTATAAAAATTGCTAAGATATATTGGATATTATGAAACATAAAAGCCTACATTTTTTTATATGTGACAGAACCTCATCTTGTATTTTTTGTCAGTAATTCTTTTAATCACACCTCCAATTACGAGTAAGTTATTGAATTTCACACTGATTTTAAACCCGAGTCGATTTTATACAACATTAGTTTTAGTATATGCGAAACCTGATACACGTGTCTAGTATTTTTATGTAAAGAATCTATGTACAAAATTTCAAAACTGTATCATGATAAATCACAAAGTTATAAGCTTGTTCTGTTACCTAGTTGTCCGCACAAAATCGTGGTCACCACGCAGCGCGCGCCTCCAGCGTCGTCTTGAGCTCATTGATAATAATAATTTGGCAGTAGGTACCTAAATTATTGCGATAGGTACTCTAAGTCGCTCGGTGTCCAACTTTTAACTTTTTAAATATTTTTGGGAAAAAATATAATATGGTTAAAAAATATTTGGAATCGATTCAGTTACTTATTCTGGACAAACTATATTCAGGTTTCGCATATACTAAAAATAATGTTGTATATGGTACTACTTATAACAAAAAAAACATGTATTTTTGTTTGTCTGTTTGTTTGTTTGGGCTAATCTCTGAAACGACTGGACCGATTTTGACAGACTATATTCAGGTTTCGCATATACTAAAAATAATGTTGTATAATTTGCCATTTTTCAAAGAGAAGCCTGTAGGAATCGAGTTCTATGGAACCTTTGCCACTGGTGGGCTACCATGTCTTAAAGCAGGGAGTCATTCCAGTGTGGGAAAGAGATAGCGCTAGACGACCTGTATAACTCTGTCTCTTTCCCACACTGGAATTTCTCCTATTTTAAGACGTCGTAGTAAGCCCCCTGATTTCCTCAAGGGCTGCAAGAACGCGTGGTGTAAATATAACGTAAATATTGATTAATGATTTTAAAGTTAAAAATACCTACCCGATTCACATGTAATATTTTCATAATAATTTTAAGAATTTATTCATATACTAAAATGCTATTCGATAATTGTATTTTCGATCCAAAAATCGTCATTTTTAGGGTTTCTTGCTCGAAGGGTAACCACCCTGTTACTAAGCCTCCGCTGTCCGTCAGTCTGTTTATCAGCGAGCTTTATCTCATGAACCATAGGTAGACTGTTGAAATTTTCACAGAATGTGTATTTCTGTTGCCGCTATAACAACAAATAATAAAAATAAATTCAAAATTAAAGAACCCCCTTTAATTTAATTTTTAATACGGCGGTACAGATCCCTTCATGCGCGAAACCGACTCGCACTTGGCCGGTTTTTTTACGTAACGTTTACACCTCGCGCTTGCGGCTCGCTCTGGTTCGAAAGTTAGCTTGGATAAAAGTCACAACTCATTTTGGTCTTAAAAGAATTACTGACAAAAACACACTCTGTATATATTACGCTTTATTTACTCCAACATTCGTCTTTTTCGCCGCCATTCTTCTCCGCCTATGAATTAACGGTACGAAACCCCACAACGCTGCCCCAAATATAAGAACAAACCCTAAAGTAACAAACAAAGATTTATATGATTTAGCGTACTCAAACCAAAATCCACAAATCGGTGGTCCTATCAACTGTAGAATACCGTTGACGAATAAGCTTATGCCGTATGAAGACATCAGTCTCTCAGTACCCAACATCTCAGTCATGACAAGAGCTGTGACTCCCACGTTGATACCAGAAGCTAAACCAAATATCGAACAAAAAGCCGAAATAGCAGAATAACTGGAAACTAAAGGCATCATTGAAAGACTTATGCCCGATAGTAAAAGACCAAAAATGAAAAAATAACGCTTTGGTGTTAGAACCACGTCTGATAAGGCTGAACCCCCGATTCGGCCGACCAAATCTAACGCCGAAATTATAGATAGGAGATAAGCTCCTAATGATTTATCGAAACCGCATTCTTTTGCGTACGACGGGACGAGGATTATGAAGTTTGTATACGAAATCGCACTTGTGCAGTTAGATATTAAAATGACCAAATAAATAGGGTCTTTCAATAAATTGACGTCAAAATATTTGCTGGGTTCCTTTTTAGCTTCGTCTTCTTTGGGACGCTTCTTGCAACCACAACAGTAAGATATAGGTGCTAAGCTATCCGTTACAGATTTAAGACTAAATTGTGACGCAAATTCACTCGGCTTCTCAAACGCTGACAGCGTAGAGCCGTGGAAAGGAGTCGACATGTATTGAAAACTTGAAGTTGATGGGCTTCGTTTAGGGGTCTTGGGGACCCCTAGCTTCTTCCCAAATGCTTCTTGAGAATTAACTCTACTGCTTCTACCTTCTGGTACTGATTCTAGTAAGGAAGGGTTGCTAGGCAAACGGTTTTTACTTGATATGTGCTGGAGACCGTGTCTTGAAGATACCGGTGTTGATTTTCTGTTTCGGTCGCCATCTTTCGATGTAACTTGTACAGCACTAGCCGATCTTGCGAAGTCCTGTTTAGAGTTTTCTTCGACAGTGACGTTTGATTGATTTTTGAAAATAGGGGGCGAACCGTTGGGGTATTTGTCTGGGGTCGGCGTGGGGTCTTCAGGGGTGAATACTAACTTGGGGTTGTCGGAATCTTGAAGTTCTGCGTCCTCTTCAATGAATGGTTCCAACTGTAATGAAAAAAAAAATGTATTGTATTTTATTTTTAGAAAAATATAATTGTTAAGTATATAACGTGATGTGACATAATTTTGTATGTTTTAATTCAATATTGTGTGTGTTTAATTTTGTTATGCTCTGATTCTTTTAATTCTTTTATTTAATTTTATACTTGATTTAATTTTGTTATGTAATTGTAGTGTGTATGTGTAATTTTATTTTTTATTGATTATTTTAATGTACATGTATTTAATGTGATTTTAATTTTTATATTTTTTATATGGACTATGTCT
Organism: Noctua fimbriata; assembly: GCA_905163415.1. Taxonomy (NCBI): domain Eukaryota; kingdom Metazoa; phylum Arthropoda; class Insecta; order Lepidoptera; family Noctuidae; genus Noctua; species Noctua fimbriata. Next base: position 6,149,225 of record LR990950.1, read on the forward strand.
GAAATAAATTATTAATAATAATAATATTCTTCTTTTTGCATACATTTATTATAGCAAACTTTCAATACAAAATAATCTATAACTACCGTACTGTCAAATTATTTATTAATAATTGACTTATAAAACAGGCGTTTATTCATCGCATTCGGCATCTTCTGATCTTCTTTTTGTTGGTATTGTAGTATATTTTGGTATATTGCCAAGTTACGATGCAAACAGGGGTAGTAAATTAACCTTTTAAACACAAGAGCATAAACGCACACGCGTGCCCTAAACGTTGTCACATATTTGTGTCGTTGGCGTACAGGGCACGCGCTTGCTTGTCACGTATACGTGACAATGGTGTTCAAAAGGTTAATAAATTATTTGTAGTGTCATATTGTGATTTTGTGAAATTCTAGTATTTCTTGTCTTGAGGTGAAAGCGCCAGGGTAGCCACCAGAATTTATTTTTTTGGGTTTCTTTGCAATTTGCAGGTCAGTGTTGGGGTATGTTGATTAAGAGGGTTTATATTGATGATTTTACGTACGCGCAAAATGACACCAATATGACGTGACAAAATGGTAGGTGAAATTGTGGCTTAGCGTCTCCACGCTAAGCCACAATTTCACCTACCATTCGCGTGCTTTTATTCTCTGGGGGTCAAAAGATTAATGATTATAACTCTATAAGTACATATGTGATACGGTCGCGAATAATATTTTGTTCAACATACACCCTGACACGGTGCGATGTGTGGGGATGAGGAGGGGCTAAGTAAACAACATGACGTGTATTACTTTGAGAGTCAATTGTGAACTGAGACTCAACTGTACCCAACTACAGTCCTCAACTGTCCTCTCTCCTTTAATAGGTGGTTTAAATATACATAGATAGTACGTGATTACGTGCTAATACTAAGCCTACAGAGAACAGTATATTTACCTTAACTTAACCCAGAACAGTACGTGACATGCTGATGTACAACATACGTGATACGATGATGAACAATATACGTGCCTTCTCACCACAACGGAAGGCCTGCAAATTGCAGAGAATTTGGGCGAACCTGGGCTATCCTGGCCTTCCCCCTTCAAAGATGATGTGTTGAAAAATTACTGTTAAAATTGTTCTTGGCAACAAACCGAGAAAACATTAAAAGCATTAACGTCTTACGGCTTTTCATACAAACTCACAAGTGATTTTTTTTTCGAAATGACTAAACCATTTTTAATGAAACTTTGTACGCATGAGCAAGATACATACATCTAAAAACTTGACAGAGAACTTTTTGAAATGTGTTTTAAAAAAAAAGATAATTGGATGTTTCCATGAAAAATCTAAAATCGGTCTAATTTAGCTGTAACACCATTTTTTGAAAATGTTCTCCGTCAATTTTTTATATTTATGTATCCTGCTTATGCGTACGAAGTTTCATTAAAATCGGTTTAGTCATTTCGAAAAAAAAGCACTTGAAAGTTTGTATGAAAATCCGTAAGACGTTAACGCTTTTAAAATAAAGAAAGATTAAAAAGGTTGATACTTTCTAAAAATTAAACACAAGTGTTTACAAAAAATACATAATTTAATTTGAAAAATACATTTAGTTACTTACCAGCTAATATTTGCTACTTAATACAAAATTAACATTTAACAAGTAAGTATAAAAACTAGGTTTCTTGTGAGACTATTCATTTATTTTTATTTGGAAATAATAATTAATAGGGAATGAATATAATATTGTAAGGAATGAAAACACTAAAATTATTTTTTAAGCAATTTCGGAATAATTAAATAAAGGTTCGTTTTAGTTTGACGGAACCTTAATCTTTTAAACGCCATTGTCACATATACGTGACAAGCGTCTGCCCTGTACGCCAAACGACACAAATATGTGACAAAATGGTAGGTTAAATTGTAGCTTGGCGTGGAGGGTCTGTTTATGCTCTGACGTTCAAAAGTAAACACTACTTAATTTTAATTAAAAATATAAAAAAATATTTGGCAAGAAGTCATATCAATAGGAAAGTCAATTTTAATATTTTTATAATTTTTATAAAAATATTATTAGGAGCCAAAGTATTCAGTTTAACAAGTCTATTTAAATGAATCTATGTAGATTCATAATTCCGTAAGAACAGCAATTTAAGCTTCTTTTATTGGCAGAATTTATTTACTGTCTATTTCTGCCTTTTATGTCCCGACACTTCATTGATTGCCTACATAATGGGTGTAAGCATACCCTTAACGAAGCCGAAAGGCATTTGTTCTCCCCATCATTGCTATATTTTTTTTGTTCTAGACCATATCTGTTCTAGATCATAACTTTCTAGTTACGGAGATATTTGAGGGTCAAAGTTCCAACTATTTTTTTAAATATAGTTTAAATGTATTTAGTTAAAATACGTCCATGACCCCTGTACTACTCAATGCATCTATCAGCACAATGTTTTGAGTGAGTTACATTAAGGCCTGCAAAAATGCGCTTATTCAATTAAAAAAAAAAAAAAAATTACAAGTTTTTTTATTTTAAATACTAGTTTTTAAGTTTATAAATTGACTTTAATTACCTCAATGACCTGTTTACTATTCAAAGCATCCATCAGCACAATGTTTTGAGTGCGTTACATTGAGTTTTACCATAAAACGTAATATTTCACCCCAAAAAAAAAGTCGTTTCCCAGCAATAATTTTTGCGTAGTTACTTAGTTTGATGTACAGAATGCTTGGTTGACGGCTTCGTGAAGGGTCCGTTTACACCTTATAATATCACTGTTTAGAGTTTCCACTCTCAGCACTTTTGTCTAAGTGTGCTTTTATTAACTGTTCATTTAGATCCCGCTTACGCTAAAATCACATTTGTACACACAGACCAGAGTTTACAATTATCTCTATCGCATTTTGTCACGTAGAGGCGACATTTGGTAGAGGGAGAGGTCCAGTCGCCAGCATCCGCGTTCATTCATATCGGAAGCACTTTCGTGCGATTGAAACTCTCACGTCAGTGAGTACCAATTTTAGGTGACAGAAAAGGATAAAGACAAGAAAATGCTGGTCTGTGCGTGTTAATATGTTAGCCCTTAGCGTCAGTAAAGACAGGCATTTATAGACCGACCGCTTTAAAGAGTCCTCTCAAAGGTATCAATTGAAATGGAATATTCTGAAGATTGATCACGTATTGGTTCAATTAGTATCGTAATACCTACGTGGATTATGGTTATTTTAAAGCAACACACCTATGGGATGTTATTAGGACTTTGTGGACGCTTAATGTGCCTTTGATGGGGCTAGGCAGAGGACTCATTAAAGCGGTCGGTCTATAACTACTATGTTTCTTGGACAAACTTTTTAAAAAACTTATTACGAAATTTCTTCTACAACTTCGAATCAAAACACACAAAATAAAACATTAATTATAGTAAAAAAAAAGAGCCAAATTGAAATAAATAACTAGGTTTATAAAAATAACATCACGCCTGTAATCCCCGAAGGGTTAGGCAGAGGTGTCCCTAATAATACACAAACATTTCGCCAGTTATGTTTAACTGCCATATAATAAGGGAGTAAATAATATACAAAAATTCAAAGCCTCTAAAGGTAACTTTTGTTCAATTAATCTAATAAATAAAAGAGAAAAAAAAAACAACATGATTTTAAATTAAAAATAACTTAAAAAATATACAAGTCAATTTATTTAATTACAATGTGCACCAGCTAAACTATTGCTATCTCCTTTACACACATAAAGCAAGACAGAGATGGATATACATAAAGAGCTACCGAAAATAATTTTGACAGCATCATGTCGCTGTCCTCGTCTTGCATTGTATGTTAGAAAAAGATAGCAATACACTCATTTTAATTTAGTTCTTTAACAATTAAATGAGTTCTAGTTTCTGGTTAGGATTTTCAAGCCGATGCCATGATTTCAGTTTCTAGAACGAAAATTACCAACGCATCTAAATTATATGCAAGGAAGTCGAGTGTCGTGATTGGCTGCACTGGCACTTCACTTGCTTCTAAATTTGACGCGTCAATAATCTTCGTTCTAGAAATCGGTTGAAAATACTACATTAGATACAACTCGGGAACTTTGTCATTGCAGTCGAGGCGGAATTCACACCCGAGCCGAAGGCGAAGGTGGAATAATACTTCAATGGCCGCGTATTTAAGATACAAAATTCAGCATTGGAATAGACATAACATAACATAATTAAAAGTACATACCATATAATTAAAACTAATGATTTCAATTGAAAATGCTAATAATTCGGACTAAAATGTAAGTAAATTCGTTTGTAATTGTCAAATATTAAAAATATATTTCTTATAAAATGTAAAGAAAGTGATTTGTGCGTTGTGGTAAACATATAAACATAATTTAGTATGGTCGACCTCGTAATTTTTTTACTACCATAGGATACTCATCTATTATTTGAAACTAAAGGTCATTTGTGAAATATTTGTACGGGCTACGTAACCTTAAATATACAGGGTGTAACAAGTATAATTGGTTTTTCTTTACACCTTGTATATTTTATATAATGTGCGTATTCTATAAACATATAATATCTTTTTTCGTTTCATAATTGCCATAAGAATCGTTACATTTTTAATATCATGTTGAATAAAGTTTATTTTACTATAGGAAAACGTGTAAATAGCTACTATTTAAAATATCTTGAGACCAAAGGAACATGCTGCGATCACCAATCATTTTTCCAATCTGGATGTTATTGCTTACTTTTCATCGAGACATAGGACACATCATACATGATTTTACATAACATAGGGTTAGTCAGATGTGTACCTAATAGTACACCCACATTTCACCAGTTATGTTTAAGTCCCATGTAATGGGAGGCGAGCCTATTGCCATCAACCGGGCATAAATCCAGACTCTGGGGCTGCTACTAAGAAATTCCTGATGGAAAAAAAAATAAAAGCGCCTGATCTAGGAATCGAACCCACCAGCACTCGCGCTTGCGACCACTAAACCAACGAGGCATAATTTTATTTTCAATAAATAATGTTACCATAATTAAGACGCTTTTTTCATTTAAGTTTTGATAGCAACATTGGCATAAACTTATTCCTACGAACAAAGTAAAATATTCAAGACAAATGTCAAAATTTAAAAAGTAAATAAATTGTATAAAATATTGTGTGTGCGTTTTGGAGGCTAAGTACTCTTTCAAGCAGTTTAACATATTCAGTTATAGAAGCATCAAACAATGTTCCCAATTTACCCAAATACACAAGGTGGCGAGGGTGGCTGTTGCCTACAGGATGACGAGGGTGGCTGTATCCTTTAAAAAAGTGAGCCTACGCGTCATATTAAACTGCTTTCCCAAAAGAAACTTACTCGATTCTTGTAAAAGAAATCCCATACAACAGTAGACCGATTACTTCGATGCATGTTTGAAAAGCGAACGAATTTGATATCACCTCTTTGAACACCTTTTTGAAGGAGGTAACTAAATCGCCATCCTGTATAAATCGCTAGATTTATACCGGCTGGTGATTTTGGTAGGGGAAAATCTAAATTTTAAACACACTGAGAACAGGTAGTCTTCACATTTCGCACGGACGGGTGAATCTGAGTGATTTCAATACAAGGTAGAAGGGACGCCGAAACGGTTACCACGTATTCAATACAACATTCTAAACCCCGCCACATCGAAATTTTATACAATTGACCGTGTAGGTATTGCACTTTTGTAGGAAACAGCTGTATTTTTAAATAACCGATGAAAAAATTCTATTGCCATCAACCGGGGACAAATCCAGACTCAGACAGACATGGTTGCTACTGAGAAATTCCTGATGGAAAAACCCATTATGACTTTTCCCGCCTCGGGAATCGAACCCAGGACCTCATGCTCAGCAACCCGACCAACGAGGCAATGTAACATAGCCTACTCAAATATCGTGTTGCAGCCGGCCTAGGTTTAGGTGCAAATTAGCTTGTTAGTATAGACTAACAAGCGAATTACAAACAATTTACCCAAATACACAGGGTGGCGAGGGTGGCTGTTGCCTACAGGATGACGAGGGTGGCTGTATCCTTTAAAAAAAGTGAGCCTACGCGTCATATTAAACAGCTTTCCCAAAGAAACTTACTCGATTCTTGAAAAAGAAGTGTGCAATAAATTAAGTGTAAATGGAACGCATCGGTACATCCATCAATGTGGTAGACGGTAGTGTGGTCGTTGCAACTTACAATAGCTTTATGAGATCTTAATCCTGAGCAATAGGAACTAAAATAGCAGGTTTAATAGATAATAAATGATGTACTGAATACGTGGTAACGGTTTTCGCGTCAGTGTCTCTTCCACCCCGTATTTGCCACTATAGTAACACCAGAAAGCTTCAAAATCAGAAACGCAGGTCTATCACGTAGCACAAGAGTCAGCTATCTCACAAAATTTTGTAACCCCATTCTTGCGCACTAAAGATTATTGATTTAATATTGTTAAAACGAGTATATTCTTTTCTGAGCAATTCATTTGTCAGTATTCACTGTAAATCAGTAGCGAAGGGTTAACTTATGTGAAAGGTAAGCCGGAGTACAAATGTTTAGTGTGATTATATTATTTGTCTAAAGAATACTGACTGTGCCATTTTTCAAAGGGAAGCCGGTAGGAATCGAGTTTTATGGAACCTTCGCCACTGGTGTAAATATTATTTTATTCTTAACGTACAAAAATATAGCATACAATATAATGTTCCCACAATATAATGTTCCCTCATGTGGGACACAGGCCTCGACTCTGTGAGGAGTGGGCTATAATCCACCACGCCGACCCAGTGCGGATTAGTGGATGTCACATGTCTTCGAATTTTTGGTTCTAGGACATGCCGGTTTCCTCACGATGTTTTCCTTCACCGTTTTGAGAGCAGTGGTAATGAAATAACAATGTATTGCGCCTGCCTGGGTTCGAACCCACGACTTACTGTTCGTAAGTCGGAGCCGTCACCCCCCCTGATCTCGGAAATAGAAATATAGGGTGACCGATATTTAAACACATGATTATACTCATGATAACAAACAACTTTCCCAAAGAAACATTTTTTTTTACCTATTCGTTCAGCTCTGCCTATCCACTGTTGCACGGTACGACAGTAATGAGACAGAACGGCCCGCGGCGTCACGCGGCTAACAGCCGATAGGTCACGCTGCTAACAGCCGATAGGTCACTCGCGAATTTCATACGGCTGTGTTAAAAAAAAAAGTTTCTTTTGAAAATTATTTGTTATTCCAGGCACCTTATATACATCATGTTGCCTAGCAGATTTCTAGCAATATTAGAAGACATCGTACATGTCTTTAAAAAAACAGAAAAACCTAGCATGACCTACCTAACTAGGCCTTGCTTAACTCGACGTCTATGAAAATAGATATAAACATGATTGTAATTACATTTGGCTAATTGTCTAAAATACACCTCATATTAAGCACCATGGTTTAATAACTTATCAACTAAGCCAACTTCTTCAAACAATCAATTTTTGGGACATGCGTAAAAGGGACAGAGATACACCGAAGTCATAGCTCCGTCTCTTTCTTCCACGAAACAAGAAGGTTTAAAAGTACCCTTAACGAAGCCGAAAGGCTTTTTTTTGTTCTAGACCATACCTGGGAACCTTCTAGTTACGGAGATATTGGAGGTCTAAGTTTCAAGTTTTTCACAAGTTTTTTTTTTAAATGTTGTAACTTTTATACCTCCACGATCCCCGTACTATTCAATGCATCCATCAGCACAGTGTTTTGAATGAACATGATTTTTTACCAAAAAAAAAGTCGTTTTCCAGTAATAATTTTTGCGTAGTTACTTATTTTGATGTGCAGAATGCTTGGTTGACGGCTCCGTGAAGGGTCCGTTTACACCATGTATACAGGACAATGCTCTATCTCTTTCTTGCACGGAACAAATTTGATCTTACACTTTCCTTTAACGTCTCTAAGCATATTAACATCAATATGCGATTGTTTTCCTTAAGAAACCTCACATAAGGTCTCTTTTTGTTATACATAATATAAGAAAAATTAAATTACTAATTAATTGCCGACACATTAATAATTATGGCATAAATACATCAAGTAGACACTGCCATTCGTTTTGTGTAATACAGGGTGTTTTTTTAGTCAACTCTTACAGAGGAGGTGCAAGATTCTGACAATAATACTTTTATTACAACAAAATTCTAATACAAATTCAACACCTCTAAAACTTTGCTTCTTACTTTATTAATTTCTAAAAAAAAACAGAACTTGATAAAAAGAGTCATATCTCTGCACTTCACCTCATAGAATTAATCCTACCTTTTAAAAAACACCCTGTATACAATGTAAAAATAAATTACCTGGCGAGACTTTACAGCTGCGATAGATATGGAACGGCCATTGACCTAAACCAGCTGCAGTTGCGGCACCTAAGCCAATTCGACCTTGAATAATCATACTAAAAAACACAATCTAAGAAACTAATCCCCCCTTCTACTCCTTTAAACTTTCTGACCCTTAGCCTCTGCCTCTTTTCTAGCCTTTTCCCTCTTATGCCTATTTATAAGAGGCATCAATAACCACAACGCAGACCCAGCAATAAATATCAAACCAAACGTCACAAACATCTTCAAAAAGTTCTTATCTCTTTCGAACCATAGACCACAGATTGGGGGTCCTACTAACTGTAGAAGACCATTGACAAATAGACTTATACCGTACGTTGACATTAGACGCTCTACACCTAAAACTTCAGCCATCACTAATGTAGTCACACTATTGTTAACTCCAGAAGCAAGACCAAATAAAGCACAAAAAACGCTTATGGCAACATATGATTCTAAAAACGGTATAATAACGAGCATTATACCTGAAAATAGTAGCCCACCTACAAAGTAAAAACTCTTGGGAATTAAATTCAAATCGCATAATGCTGAACCGCCGATACGTCCTACCAAGTCTAACGCTGAAACAGTACTGAGGAGATATGCTCCTCTAGCTTTATCGAACCCAATGTTTTGTGCATGGGAGGGTAGTAAAATAATAAAATTTGTGCACGAAATTGCTACTGTACTACTTGAAATCAAGATAACTAAGTAAGTCGGATCTTTCAATAAAGTCAGGTCGAAAAACTTATTCCCCTCGACTTTTTTAGAAGATTTCTTCTTCTTGCAGCAGAAGCAGCAATACGCTGCATCGGCTACGCTCTCAGAGACCGATCTTAAGGAAAATTGAGAAGCGAACTCGTTTGGTTGCTCGAAAGCTGAAAGCGTCGAACCATGGAATGGCGTCGCTGATACATGAGCGAAACTGGATGTCGAGAAATTTCTTTTCGGCCCAGCATTTGCTGTACTCAATTTTCTCCCAAAACCTTCTTGAGAGCCAAGTTTTTTCAAAACTCCAGAGTTGATAGACGAAGAACTATACTGCGATTTTGGTATAGGACGTGTGTAAGACAGCTTCCTTTTAGAAGGATTATGCCTTAGCTGCTGCGAAGAAGTCATGCTCTGTATATTTGTCTGTGAAGGTTTCTTGTCCGTTGTGTGTCCATTTTCTGTCTTTTCAGGCGTTGTGACTGTCAATTGAAACGACTCGATTGGCTCTTCTTCTTCAAATAGGATGTCGTCCTGAAAGTTGATTGGTTGTGATAATTTTTGGATGAATTTGTTAAGAATCGCTTAAACCAGTTAGGACAAGTTGTGGACACAGGTTCGGACATGGATATTTCCAATCAAATACATATTAAGAAAGTATCTGTCAGTGTCCCAGTCCGCAGCTGAGTCTGTTCTTTGTCCGCAACGGTTCGACCGATCATTAAGATTGTTAGGATTTTTGAAATAAATATGCGTACTGATAGATTAGACATATTCGAAACGTAAATATAGACAAGAAACCCTTGAAAAAGTTAAATAAAATGTAATTTTATAAAAGTCGGATGATATTCTCTCCCCATGCAACATCAGTACACATATTTACACAAAAATAAAATATGTACACTAATGGTTAATTAATTTTATACAGGGTACTTTTTATCCCCAAGAGCTGATTGCAATTCTTCTGCAATATATTTTATTATTCTAAGGGAATAGTATTGTCAGACTCAAAAATTCCTACGGTTAATATTAGGTAATGATAGTATTATTTTTAACGATATTAACACCTAAAGCCAAATTGTTACCACAGGACCCAACACAGTATTAAAATCATGCAATTTTAATTAATTAAACAGATATACCTAAAAAAAATATTTTTGAGTTCTGGCAACACCATCTAAGTCGTTATTAACATATAATCACTTTCGTTATAAACCAGTTATTTTAACGTTGTTATAGCGTTAGCACGATAACGGTTATTTTATATTTAAAATGCGCAGTTTTGAAAATGAAACAAAAACTCAGGAATGCATGTGATCAAGACTCATAGTAGTCATAATGACTATTTCAAATTCAAAGCATACATATGAATGTAGTCTTTTGATTTATTCACCCAAATTAATATTACTTACTCACCCTGTCGCGGCATAATACAAAAATTACTACAGCGCCATCTATGGCGGAAATGAATAACTAATAAAAAATCTGAATCGCGATATTGAAAGTTATCCGCGAGTTAAGACCATAAAAGAAAAACCCAACAGGCAGTAACCAGACACAACACCCGTCTGGTCGGAGCATCCTCCTTCTTCTATGGAGTATTGAGGAACTCTACGCCCTTTTTCTATGACACACGATTCGTGAATGTTTTCCTACGTCACGCTGATGCATGAGTGGGTCCAATCAAGGAGGTAAAATGTCTTACAACATATTCCTTGCAGGCGTATGTATACCGCGCACAAATGGAACAGTGCATGAATCAAATTCTTTTGCACGGATATGCGGTACTAGTGTTTGCAATTTTTTTTATCAGTGAGTTCTTGGAATGGCTAGATATCGAGATTCGCTACTTTGACTGTATTTTAAGTCGATTTTAGGCCAGTGGTCATACCATGGCTGGTAACCGAATTTTCTCGTGCTAATATTTGTTGAAAATAGCCAATCATACGTCATAATTAGAGATCGGATATTCGGATGCATGCATATTTACCTAAAGCTTGAGTGTTGACTAGTATGGAGCGCGCGTTAGTACGTGAATAGTCACGGTTTATTTAAATAAATAGGTATTTTTTCATTTTGTTGTTATGATTCGATGATGATTTTGTTGTTTTGATTTGTTTTTTGTAATTTTTTATTGGTTTTTTTTTTGTTTACCATTTTGTCCTTTTCGATATTTCAGCAGCAAAATTTTAATTCAAATAGTTGTAGTATTTTTTGTAACAAATTTATTGCCGTGTTTTAAATAAATTTTAAATATTGATTATACTTATGAGTACTACATTGTATACACACTGAAGAATTATGAAATTCCGCGATCAAAGAAACCGCTTCAACACTTTTGTACTCTTTGCTGGGAGACACGTATTTTAGGTAAATATGCATCCGAATATCCGATCTCTAGTCATAATTATTCGAATACAGTCGCCATAAGGAAAGTGATTATTTTCGAATCAATGAAAATGTTAGTGAGTTTAAAGCAAAGCATAGATGACAGTAAGAGGTGGTTTGAAATGATTGTGGCAACACCTTAAGCACATCGCATTTTTGACTGAAAACCTGTTATATTGTAGTCATTAACTTTTTAGAAGGGACGGAGGCCCCTGAAATCGACAAAAAAAAATAGCTGCTCCATACTTTTTAGGCTGTTTGTGAGTTTAAATGTTTGTAAACGCACCCACGATAAAGGAGAAATTCTTAACGTGGGACGTTTTTATACAAAAAAAAAACAGTTGCGGATAAATCGCGAAACCAAAATTTTAGGTAGATGCGATATTTATAAATTAACTAGTACCTAAAGAAACACGTATATCCAAGAAATAATTAGAGAAGAACTAAGAAAAAAAGAACATTTTGCCTTTCCAATTGTTTTTAAGGGGACTCAAAATCTGAACTTTTCTTGACAAGCGCTAAACGCTTCAAACGACGTAACATAACATCACGCCTGTACTGCAAAATGGCGTAGGCAGACATGTATACAGGGTGGAAGGGACGCCGACGCGAAAAAGGTTACCACGTAATTAGTACATCATCCACATATCAATTTTTCATCGGTAATTAAAAAAAACAGCTGTCTTCTACAAAATTGCAATACCTACACGGTTGAAATGTATGGAATTGCTGATTTTTTTTTAATAACCGATGAAAAATGTCCATGTGGGGGGGGGGGTTCCCTTCCACCCCGTAAAACAGCCACATTTCGCCAATAGTATTTTGGGGCCAATAAAAAACTACGACAATATTACTTTACTCCTGGCTGCAATTTTTTTTTTCGATTTTTTTAATGTTTTAAACATGATTTGATTTGGCACAGGCAGGCTCCTGTTCTGTCGAGAGTTTGTTGCGCCACATCCTCCCAACTAACTCACTCATACCCCAAAATCCTAACAGGGAAGGCTTCTAGCCCCCGTAGCATGACCACCGTAGACAAGGATTTCTTTGACGGAAGAATCGACAAAATGACAGATAGTGCAAAGAAATCTGTCATTGTGTCGACACAATCTGTCATTTTGTCGATTCTTCCGTCAAAGAAATCCTTGTCTACGGTGGTTATGCTACGGGGGCGGTTCATAGGATAGAGTCAGGTCTATATAATACCCTTGATATTTATAAATTCAAGACATTTATAATCTTTTTACACACATCCACATACAATATGTTAAAAAAAACCCTGTCTGATCCGTGAGGGTATTATTAGGTATCGAGATTATATTCTATTTATGTAATCCTTTTTGAAGAACAATAAAAAAAAATAGCACGATGATAATTAAATAAAATGTACTAAAATGAGGAAACTTCTATGGCAACACACGGGCGCGAGCGGTCGCGTCACGGGTAGTGACATCATAAAAAAACAATTGCCGAAGATGGTGTTGTCACGTTTTAAAAGTTTGTTTGAATTTAGGGTAATTTGGGATAAAAATCATGCATTTTAAAATTCATTAATATTTTTATTTTCATGAATATTTTATTCTATTTGGCAATGTCATTGGTATACTTATATATGGTGACTGGTAATTAGTGACCGATACTTATACACGTGATTTTACTCATGATAACAGACAACTTTCCCAAATAAACTTTTTTTTATAGTCATTCACTTTTATCACAATAACACAACAGCCGTATGAAATTCGCGCGCGCGCCTGTGACCTATCAGCTGTTAGCTGCGTGAGCCCATTCTGTCTCATTACTATCGTACCGTGCAACAGTGGGTAGGCAGTCACGTAGCTAACAGCTGATAGGTCACAGGCGCGCGCGCGCAAATTTCACAATAACACAGCAGCCATATGAAATTGAATGAGTATAAAAAAATGTTTCTTTAGGAAAGTTGTTTGTTATCATGAGTACAATCACGTGTTTAAGTATCGGTCTACTAATTACCAGATATCCTAGATGCCCTTTCGGATCGGATTGGGTTTCTTTAAAATATTGTATAAGAACACTCCCAACGGTATTCCCTCTCACTCGCACGGAAGTGATGAAACGAGACAGCATTAGAGGCATGTACACTAAGTATTGTTAGTAAATAGTAAACTTAAGTCTTTCTAACATCAAATACTAAGCGACTACGGACGGACAAACAAAAAATACTACGAACAAATATATACAAGGTCATAGTTTCTCAAAGTTTTTTTTAAGAACCCCCTATACGACTGGCAACCTAAAATTAGGTCTAATTCTCAGATTTGATTTTAGAACTAACACATGACAGACCCCAGAGAAGAAAACTTAGTAAATTAAAACAAATACCGTAAAAAAAACCTTGTCTTATAATACAGGGCGGAAGGGACCTATCCCAACACACCGACGCTAAGACTGTTACCACGTAGGTATCCAGTACATTCTGTACCCCTCCCTCCACATCGAAAAATTTCCTCGGTAATTTAAAAAAAAAATGCTGTTAAATACATTTTGACGGTGTAGGTATTGCACTTTTGTAGGAAACAGCTGGTTTTTTTTTAAGTATCGATGAAAAATTTCGATGTGGGATGGTTCAAAATTATGTACTGAATACGTAAAATAAAATAAAGCTACAGTCACAATGGCTAAAGGAGCGGAGTGACATGAAAGAAGACTCGTCTTACTGCAATTTATTTTTTCGCCTAAACATATTTCGATGAAATTTGGGCCACGAAAGTCCATGAACTGACTTAGGATAAAGGATACTATATTTCCCGGTAGGTCCTATTTCCAAAAAAACACTTAGGCGAAGCCACAGGCAAAAGTAAGTTTCACATTATCTGAATAGCCCTGTTGGGGTCAGCTTCCAGTCTAACCGGATACAGCTGAATACCAGTATTTTACATGGAGTGACTGCCTATCTGACCTCCACAACCCAGTTATTACTGGGCAATATAACTCTAAGAAGACTGGTTGTCAGACTTTCGGGCCACTGACTACTTAACGACTGTCAAAGATAAACAATTGACAGCCGGGACCAACGGCTTAACGTGCTTTCCGAAACACGGAGGAAACTCGGTATGTGGTGGTCACCCACCACGGACCAGCCTAGAAAAGCGCGGCTTAACCTGAAGATCGCCCCGAGGGGCTGTTATTTTTTGGCCACGAGCTCCTCTGAAGTTTCTATCTTCAAAAAGACGTTCAAATGGATTGCCATACTATCTCTAACTCTTAAAAGGCAATATAATCAGTATCTCTAAAAGTCTTATTTAATAAGAAAAAACTAAAGACACATCCCCTCTACACCCGTTGAGGAACTATGACCAACATATACACATATAAAACACATAATAAAAATGAATTGCTTACTTTATGCTTTGATGCCACCGTGACGCACTCATTACGAGCAAGTTTCATTTTCAAAAACGACACACTCTTTTTTTTTCTTAAAATATATCTCTAAAAATGTCATCGAAGTCGCGGTTATATTGTAAAATGCGAAGTGTTAGGGACAAATGCGTTTATTTGATTTAATTTTTTTATTGATACTGCATTAAAAACTTGTCCATATTTTTTTTGAGTATTAAAGGACCTACAGCTACACAAATTATTATCACTTTTAACGAGATTAGTATTTTAATCACGACTTTAGAAATGTTACTTGTTCGCTATCTTCATCGCTTGGCCCTCCGCGCATTTTTATACTCTCGGATTCGATCAGACTTTAAAATTTTAAAATTTTGTCAAATGCCAATTTGTTGTTTTTTTTTTATATATGTTTTTTTTTATTGAGTTGACTATGATAATTCTTATGTAATCCAAAGAAACAAATAATAAAATTAGTTTCAACTTTCAATGCAGCACAAATTTGTAATAATCGCGAAAAAATCAGTAAATATTAACACAAATAATATAATAACAAATAATATAAATGTTATAATGGGGGACCGATAAAAAGTTTGACAGCCACTGGTTTTGGATTCAGTCCCCTAAATGAAATAAAACGCCATATAGTTCCAAAAATATGGCTGACATAGAAAAACATTTCATATCCGCAATAAATTAAAACTAGAGAATGGAGAATTGACACAGAATTTTGCCAAAGTTGTAATCTTAGTAACAGCAAAGTCACTAAAATATAAATTTAACTGGAGTTTTTTGGCAAAGCTGGACCACATCGTTTGGCGATACTAGGAAAATCACCAAAAACATTGTTGTCACTAGAAATCACCAAAACATATCCCCGCAGCTCTTCCAAACGAACAAAATAGATGTCAAAGCTGGGAACTGACAGACAGACAGCATTGTTTGATGACACTGGAAACTTCGCCAAATTTCCTCCAACTTTGCCAAATTTCCCCCAACTTTGCCAAACTTCCCCCAACTTTGCCAAACTTCCCCCAACTTTGCCAAACTTCCTCAAACTTTGCCAAATTTCTTCCAACTTTGCCAAATTTTCTCCAACTTTGCCAAATTTTCTCCAACTTTGCCAAATTTTCTCCAACTTTGCCACAAACACATATACAAACTAACCTGCGGTCCATCCTCATCTTCTTCAGGTTCCTTATACTTCCTCACCATATGCTCTTCAACGGGTTGGAAGAGCAGCGCGGCCGCCCACACGTTGAGCATTATACCGCCAAGGATTAGAACGGCGCCTCTGAAAGTAGACAGAACGGGGGTTAGAACCAAATAACTCAAACTCAAAGCATTTATTTCAATTAGACCATCACAGGCACTTTTGAATGTCAAATAAAACAAAAAAAAAGCGAAGGTACAGTCACAGTCACAAGGCATAATAACTTGTGAAAGTACTGTAGTTACACATTCCAAAGCGTAGATCTCTATGGAGAAGAATGGGCAAGAAAATCCATGGACACTCTTTTAAATCAAAATATATTACAAAATCTTGGTTACATCGTTCATGTTGAGATTATACATATATGTGAGAACGATGTAGAAAAACGTGCACAATTAGAGCGTCCAGAGTAAAAGATAAAAACAAAACATCACGCCTGTAATCCCTGAAAGTTTAGGCAGAGTTGTACCTAATAGTTCACCTTTTCATCAGTTATGTTTAAGTCCCATGTAAAACTCAATATCATTTTGCGCAACCTGGGAATCGAACCCGGAACCTCATGCTCAGTAGTCGTGCTTGCGACCACTTGACCAAGCAGGCAGGTAAATAAATGAGATAAATTCTATAGTGATATTTCCAACCAATGCTTGATACTTTAAATCAAGCATTGGTTGGAAATAGCACAATATTGAATGAACGAGAACGGGGCACCTAGGTCTTTGCCTAAGGACTGGTCAGACGGAATAAATGACAAAATAAACACATAAATGGCTTCATCCTTTTTCATCGCTTTCTTAACTTCTAAATAGGACATCACCACGCCTGTAGTCCTCAAAGGGGAAGGCCGAGGTGTGTGGCAAAGGTGCAATTTCGTAAGGGACATTACACGCTGTTGATGAGTGCAAAATTGGTGCTGAACAGAACGTTTTTCTGGGAACAAGTCTTGGCAGCTGCAAGAGATTTTTGGTGAATGCTACTGGTCTACCCACTTGTAGCCATACTCCTCCAGCAGATACCGCAGTACAGGCGGTAGGATGATGCTCCCGAAAGCGCTTCCCGACATGCAGATGCCGTTCGCGAGCCCCCGGAGACGCACGAAGTATGACGTCACTATGTACACGGTGGGGGGGAAGGCGAGCCCAGCGCCTGTGCCTACCATCGCCCCGAAACTGGAACGAGAAAGATACATGATTAGAATTTATTGCTCTTTAAATGGAGTCGTTTGATAGAAGTTTCGCCGAGCTGATCCTCACTTGTCAAAGTCATTTACACAAATAAATAAAATTGAAGTGTCTGTTGGTGATTTCAAAATATTAGCTCTTTACTGATGAAAGTATACAACACTAGTTTTATTATATGCGAAACCTGATACACGTGTCTAGTATTTTTATGTAAAGAATCAAAATATGAATATCATGAAAAATCTCAAAGTTATAAGCTTGTTCTGTTACCTAGTTGTCCGCTCAATAACGTCGTCACCACGCAGCGCGCGCCTCCAGCGTCGTCTTGAGCTCATTGATAATAATAATTTGGCAGTAGGTACCTAAATTATTGCGATAGGTACTCAAAGTCGCTCGGTGTCCAACTTTTAACTTTATTAAATATTTTTGGGATAAAATATAACATGGTTTAAAAATTATTGGAATCAATTTAGTTACTTATTCTGAACAAGCTGTATTCAGGTTTCGCATATACTAAAAATAATGTTGTATATGGTACTACTTATAACAAAAAAAACATGTATTTTTGTTTGTCTGTTTGTTTGTTTGGGCTAATCTCTGAAACGGCTGGACCGATTTTGACAGGACTTTTTTTCTTAGCCTGTCATGTGTCCCACAGCTGGCTTTTGTTCTGCAGTGGGACACGACAGGCTTTTAATAATACGAAACTTACCTAAAATACAAATAGGTGATGGAATAAGCGCAACTACTGATGATCATCCCGAACGCCGCGAAACTGCCGCCTATGAGCGTCACCGTTCGATACGACCATTTCACTGACAGTATCGATGATAGTGGACCTGGAATCACAAGCAATATTATTAGAAAATATAATAATTATTACAAAATAATTCACTTCGCTGTATTCTAAAAGGGAGGAGCTCGTGGCTAAATAATACCAGCCGCTCGGGTCGATCTTTAGGTTAAGCCGTGCTTGGCTAGGTTGGTCCGTGGATGGGTGACCACCCATTACATACCGAGTTTCCTCCGTGCCTCGGAAGGCACGTTAAGCCGTTGGTGCCGGCTGTCATTTGTAGATCTTTGACAGTCGTTAGGTAGTCAGTGGTCCAAAAAGTCTGACAATCAGTCTTATCAAGGGGTATCGTATTACCCAGTACTAACTGGGTTGTGGTTGAGGTCAGATAGGCAGTCGCTCCATATAAAAATCTGGTATTCAGCTGCATTCGTTTAGACTGGAAGCCGACCCCAATATAGGTGGGAAAAGGCTAGGCGGATGTGATGATGATGTGTATTCCAAAAGGTAAGTAATATTTTTTTTAATAATAATTTCACCCGAACGTGTGTCGCAGGCAACAGTTAGTAAATAAATAAAAATAAAAACTCACCCAAACTACTGTACAAGAAGTAACACAACGCCACGATCCCCGACGACGTAGACGCACTCGACTGAAACACATCGTTGAACTCAACCAGCAGGACTCCGAAAGATTTGATGGTGCCGGGGATCAAGATGTTGACCAGAGTTGCACCTGTGGACACGTAGGACATGTAGTAGAGGCAAGAATGAAGAATAATCTAGTTTATTCTAAAGCTCTTCTTTCTTTATCGTGTGGTTAGTGCCTAACCTGCCCCCGTAGCATGACCATCATAGACAAGGATTTCTTTGACGGAAGAATCGATACAATGACAGATAGTGCAAAGAAATCTGTCATTGTGTCGACACATTCTGTCATTTTGTCGATTCTTCCGTCAAAGAAATCCTTGTCTACTGTGGTCATGCTACGGGGGCTGGTGTCGAGTTTTTATGCCGCTCATGGGCCTCTGACTTGGCTTTACATGCCGTCGAGAAATATCTCTCGATGTTTTCCTTCAACGAAGCAAGTGATAATTATACAATATGCACATGAATCCCAAAAATCAGAGGAATTCGAGACCTACGACTTGGCAGTTCGACAGTCACACTATGAGGCTATCGCTGCTTATTCTAAACTATAGATGAGTTAACCAAAATTCGCTGTCAATTAGGCTTAAGGTGGACGCGAAATTCAAAATGATCTTACTTGTTTGCAATTTGCCGGCTAGTGTCAGATTGTATATGACTATTTCATGAAAAAGTCATTCAATGGGATTAAATTAACTAAAAGTGTTGTATTGATGATGTTAATGATTATAACTCTGTAAAGCCATTTTGTTACGATGGCGAATTATATATCAACAAACCTGACACTGGCCTGACAGTGACCTGCAAATTGCAGTAAACGTAAGAAAATTTGAATTACGCATTATCCTGGCGCATACACCGTATTGTTTTTTTTTTTAAATTCGGTCTCATCATCTTCCTACCAAAGAGCCAGAAGTAACATGAAATAAGGGCCGCATGTTACTTGGGGCCGGCGCAACACGTTGACTTCTTCTAACAAGTTCTATCTACCCTTTCGGAAATTATAAGCCAGATTGTTTGTATTCCTTTAACATCAGGTGCTATAGTTCTGTTCAAACTTTTCGGCGGGTCGGAAGTTAGCTGCGAGTGGACGGTCTGCGCAGGTATAACGGTCCAAACATTATGGCGGCTCGGAAGTTAGCTGCGGGTGACGGTCTGCGCAGGTATAACGGTCCAAACATTATGGCGGCTCGGAACATCTAACTTAAAGTTGCGCAGTACACAATTTTAGGTATCAGCGGGGCGCAGAGGACGCATTGTTTTGACTGTATAATGCGCAGACCGTCACTCGCAGTTAACTACCGCCATAAAGTTTTATACAAAACTAAGCTAAGTACAGCTTTGCAGCTGTGGAGAACCGCCTTTTTGTAGATTAGACTATTATCATAGCGCCATCACTCGTTAGTCTATGATACAGACGCCACGGGTGGCAGATTACCTACGAGAACGCACCAGCCCCACTTCCCGTCAGGCGGGACCATCTCCCAGTCCCGTTCCGGTGCCGGACCGATGGTGAAGCGGCCGCCGCATACCGCGTTTGAGTCCTCCGGTAACTTGACTGTAGACAAAGAGATAAGACAGATTAGTCAACATTATATTTAACATGCTTTTATAAGCTTAACCTGTAAATTCTATGTAAAAAATCTTAGAAGTAAAATTTGACCCACTTCGCGGTTTCCAATTGAGCTGAAATTTTGCATACATGTTTAATTTGGATGACAATGCACTTGTTAGCTAAGTGACGTCATTTTAAATCCAATATGGCGGACTAGTTTTTTCTATAACAGGTTTATTAAGAAAAATACGAGAAAGCGTGATTTTTAAACTATGATATTTTATTACCACTATGCACACACACAATTCTGATATTATGTTGCGAATTTCATACAATATTAATAGACAGACAGAGTGGTTTGCAGCTGAGCTGACTACCAACTTGGTTCCAAATAGGTTTACTGCAGTTACTGCCTAGTGGCTGCAAGGTATGGGATCTTGTTATAGAGTCAAATTCCAAAGGCTCGCAACTAGTATTATGTAGGTTTATCTTACATAAAGGGTGCAAATAGACCCTTAACGAAGTCGAAAGGCAAAGGTTCTCCCCGTCTTTGAGATCATTTTTTTGTTCAGGAACATCCCTGGGAACCTTCTAGTTACGGAGATATTGGAGGTCAAAGTTCCAACTTTTTCACAAGTTTTTTTTAAATACTAGTTTTAAAGGTTATAACTTTACTTTAAATGCCTTTATGACCCATTTACTATTAAATGCATCCATCAGTACAATGCTTTGAGTGCGTTCCATCGAGTCCAAAACCCAAAAAAGAAAGTGGTTTCCCAAATTCCCAGCAATAATTTTTGCATAGGGTTACTTAGTTTAATGTACATAATGCTTGCTTGAAGGCTTCGTGAAGGGTCTGTTTACATCCTGTATGTGATCTAATATCTTTGGGGAAATAAAATGGGTGCATGAGTAAATCTATTACAGCACACAAAACCAATCTTTACGAAAAAAGGGAACATCCAAGTCACCACACTTGGCAACTAGATCGCAAAATCTTTGACTCATTCCATTTGTCGTTTAATCGAAATGACTAAGCGTCTTGTTCGTTTGCATGTTTCATACACAACATACGTATAAAACTCAGCACAATCTATACTAATATTATAAAGCTGAAGAGTTTGTTTGATTGCTTGAACGCGCTAATTTCAGGAACTACTGGTTCGATTTGAAAAATTCTTTTAGTGTTGGATAGCCCATTTATCGAGGAAGGTTAGGCTATAAAATTTTACGCGGACGAAAGTCGCGGGCAACAGCTAGTTAATGATGAAATTCGAGCGAAATATCATGTGGCAAGAAGGAGGTGAATTCTGAGATGACAGCTAAGAGATGTATGGCAGAGGACATCCCGAGCACAGACCAGTCTCAATATATTGCTCCATCCTGCCATCCAGGTCACAAATAGATTGCTACCTCTTGCACCGCTCCGAAGGAAATCTTTTGGTAAGACTGCATAACAATATGCTTGTAATCTCTGAAGGGTCAGGGAGAGGTGTCCACCAAAGACTGACTGACTAGTACGACACTGCTTGTCAGAAATTCGGCTTCTGACTTCACGCTATTATAGTCAAAATGTCGACTTTCGCACTTTAATATCACGTATGCAGAGAAACTGCTGAAAAATTAATCGAACTATACGTAAGAGGTGAGGAGCTCGTGGCTAAATTAATAACAGCCGCTCGGATCGATCTTTAGGTTAAGCCGTGCTTGCCTAGGTTGGTCTGTGGATGGGTGACCACCCAGTACATACCGAGTTACCTCCGTGCCTCGGAAAGCACGTTGGTCCCGGTTGTCATTTGTAGATCTTTGACAGTTGTTACAGGTAGTCTGTGGCTCAAAAAGTCTGACAGCCAGTATTACCAAGAGGTATCGTATTACCTAGTACTAACTGGGTTGTGGAGGTCAGATAGGCAGTCGCTCCATGTAAAATACGTGTATTCAGCTGCATCCGGTTAGACTGGAAGCCGACCCTAACATAGTTGGGAAAAAGGCTAGGTTGATGATGACGTAAGAGGTGGATAATCTTTCAGCATTCACAAAAAATCCACAGCATTAAGTAGGTAAATGCCCCATTCTATAAAACCATACCAGCATTTCGTGCGAGTTGGCAATCACTTCAAACGATAGCCTATTGACCCGAATTCCAATTTAGTAAATCTATCTTTCACTATTTTGGCACTAGAACTTTTATAGCTCCATTCCATAATAGTCTGGACATTTTGGAGCTTTGCTAGGCACAGTAAAAAATCCATATAAAGACTATAAATGCGAAAGTTATTCTGTCTACTTTTTAACACCTGAACGAATTTGGGACTACTGAGCATAAATATTTTGCTCGCAGAACGGATGGCCGATGGGGCCGAAAAGTTCTGGAGTGGCGACCGCGAACCGGAAGACGCTGCGTTGGAAGGCCTCCCACTAGGTGGACCGATGACCTGGTGAAGGTTGCAGGGATCCGCTGGATGCGAGTCGCACGGGACCGGTCAATTTGGCGACACTTGGGGAAGGCCTATGTCCAGTAGTGGACGTCTTTCGGCTGAAATGATGATGATGATGATGAATATACACAATAAATGTTAAATTCCACTACCAAACAACCCACAGCCTAAACCGGAGTTATCCAATTTTGCACAAGATTTCTTAATTTAACGAAGGAACCATTTAAGAACATTCACCCCCTAAAAGAAAGCTGTTGGAAGCAGCATGACAAAGCGGTCCATACTGCAGACGCCCGTATAACTTGAGACCCGTCGTACGTGGTCGCAATCTTCAGCATTGAGGGAACGAAGAAGAAATAAATCCCCTAACCTAACATCATATCTGTAATCCCCGAAGGGTTAGACAGAGGTGTACCTAATAGTACACCCACATTTCGCCAGTTATGTTTAAGAGCGTAGACTTGCGGCATTTCATACAAACTCAAGTTCGCTCAAAGATCCGAAGTTCCGAAGCCGAATGGCAAAATACGGAACCCTTATAGATTCGTCAAGTCTGCTTTTCTGTCCCTCTGTATGTCACAGCCACTTCATTCCGAAACTATTAGGACAAGACAGTTGAAACTTGGTAGGTAAGTGTAGTCTGAAACCATTACAACCATTTGCGATTTTTATAACTAAACGCTCTTAAGTCCCATGTCCCATGTAAAAGAGAGCGAACCTATTGCCATCAACCAGGGACAAGTCCAGACTGTGGCTGGTATTGAGAAATTCCTAATGGAAAAACCTAATAACAATTTGTCCGAACCGAGAATGGAACCCAAGACCTCCAAGCTCAGCAATCGCGATTGCGACCACTAGACCAACGAGGCAGTGAAAAGAGGTTAAAAGCTTTGATAAGTACCTCTTTAACATCTTTAATAGGGTAAGAAAGTCCATATGGGAGTTACTCAATGTTGCCAATGGGAAATCCCACGGGCCACACGGCTTGTCTCTCATAATTACTCAAAGGCGTGCCATTACTAAGCAAGTTAAAAATATAGCATTTGTAGATCTTTGCACCCACGGCCTGGCATGACGCCAATTTTGGAACTGGAGCCATGAAATATACGGTAGAGTAGTTGGGTGAGCATTCTGTGGTGTCGAGTAAAGTTTAATGAGAAAATGGAGATGGATTTGATCAAGACAAAGGTAAAATCGAAGTTAGCCGTTTCTTTTTAAAAAAAAAAAAACTTTGCCCCACACTAGGAATTTCTCCTGTATCGTGGGTGCGTTTACAAACATTTATACTCGTACAGGGTGTAAACAGACCCTTCACATAGCCGTCAACCAAGCATTCTGTACATCAAACTAAGTAACTTTACGCAAAAATTATTGCTGGGAATCGACTTCTTTTTTTGGGGTGAAAAATCACGTTTTACGGTAGGACTCGATGGAAAGCACTCAAAGCATTGTGCTGATGGATGGATTAAATAGTACGGGGGTCGTGGAGGTGTGTTAAGTAAAAATCTTACATTAAAAACATGTATTTAAAAAAAAACTTGTTAAAAAGTTGGACCTTTGACTCCCAATATTTCCGTAACTAGAAGGTTCCCAGGTATGGTCTAGAACAAAAAAATTATCGCAGACGGGGAGAACAAGTGCCTTTCGGATATGTTAAGGGTTTATTTACACCCTTTATACACAAACAGCCAGACCCAGAACAACTATCTGTAGGCCATACTAATCTTTGTTTCGTGCGGGAATCGAACCCGCGACACGCAGCGCAGCAGGCAATCGTTCAGCCACTACGCCGACCGCGCCGTCAAAGGGCCAAACAATGAAGCTGATGATGTGTCGTTCTAAGGATCAGACAATGATTTAAATCGTCATATTTCCCCTCACCATACTAAGGGCCAAAACACCCAAGGTATCTATAGGCTTCGGTAGGTCGCATCTTTTCGACGTCGTACCTCGATGTGACGTCGTGTCGCGGAAATCTATCCCCGAAGGTTTAGGCATGACAAGCTGACATTGAATAATTTTATTATATTTTTGAATTTATTAAGTTGATATTGAATGATTTTATTATATTTTTGAATTTATTAAGTTGACATTGAATAATTTTATTATATTTTTCAATTTATTAAGTTGACATTGAATAATTTTATTATATTTTTCAATTTTTTTATTGTTATATATTATTATTGTTTTTTGATCGTGATATTGATATTGGTTTGGATTTTGATGTGAGATAATAATTATGTTGCTAATTTTTTATTGTGTTACTTTAATTACGTTTTTTTTTTAACTTGTATTACTATGATTTTTGTTATTTCAAACACAATGTAAATTGTTTGTGAATAAAATTGAATTGAATTGGCAGTGGTATAAAATAAACAAATTAAAAAAAAAAAAATGGCAGTGGTATACCGAATAGTAAACCCGCATTTCGCCAGTTATATCCCATGTAACAAGGCACACAGACACAGATGTCCTGCCCAACTCCAATTTAAGCGTATAGATCTGTCCCCGACGTCGAAGACTTTCATCCGACGACGGATTTCGGACCTTAGGACCTCATTCTCAGCAGAAACGCATGCGACCACTAGACGAACGAGAGACAGTCCTGCCCCCGTAGCATGACCACCGTAGACAAGGATTTCTTTGACGGAAGAATCGACAAAATGACAGATAGTGCAAGGAAATCTGTCATTGTGTCGGCTACGGGGCCTGGTCTACGCATCTTCATTCATAGACATAAAAAATCTCCCCTCGTGACCGTCCCCTTTTAAAAGCACTCAATGGAGCGTATTTTAGTAACCTACTTTTATTACTGCCTCGCTCATAGAGAGGTTAATAGCTGTAATAAATATGGGACATATTATGTACATGTACAGTCGTAATCACTGCTACTTGGCGGGGTTCCAATTTTTGGAAGTGGAGTAAGAAAACGGACGGGATAAGAATCTGAGGAACGATTCTCGATTTATGTTGGATTAAATAAAAATATGGAAGAGGTTCTTTCAACCTCTTCCATATTTTTATTTAATCCATTTACTTTTTGATATGTTTATAAGGTGTAAACTAATTCCCTTTTATCCAGAATAATGGGTGGAAAATTACCCTAACGAAGCCTAAAGGCCTCCCCGTCATTGCGATCATGTTTTTGTTCTACCTTTCTCAGGTAGAACCTTTTGAACGCTATTGTCACATACTGGGTGTAACAGTACCCTTAATCAAGTCGAAAGGCACTAGTTCTTCCCGTCATTGCCATCATTTTTTTGTTCAAGACCCTACCTTCTAGTTTCGGAGATATTGGGGGTCAAAGTTCACTTTTTCACAAGTTTTTATAACTTTACTATAAATACCGCCTTGAACCCTGTACTATACCATCAGCACAATGTTTTGAGTGCTTTACATTGAGTCCTACAGTAAAACGTGATAATTCACCCCAAACAAAAGTCATTTCCCAGCAACAATTTTTGCGTAGAGTTACTTAGTTTGATGTACACAATGCTTGGTTGACGACGTCGTGAAGGGTCTGTTTATTGATTTCCTTGTATTGTGTCTCAGTTCCAATTAGAAAAACTAAATAAAAAATGAACGAAACCAATTAAATACATCATTGACGCCGCGACTCAATAAAATAGAAAAGTTAACTGCCTTGGAGAAGACTTGAAGGTTGCTTCTGGGTAATAAAACATAATATTTATCAGTGAAGTATATATGTATGTTAGTATAAGATGTTAGGGTCAATTCACAACGTAGTGGCAGCGGTCGGTAGCGCAGTGTCACTGGCATTACATGGCTCAAATCCCAAAAACAGCGTATGTTCAAAGACATTTGTTGATGAATCCCTTCATGCGTTTTCCGTGTAAAAAAAAGTATGTTATAGTTAAGTTCATCACAAATAAATTGTATTGTTTAAAATTTTAATAAACCTTCTCAATTTTTTTTGGTTAATCGTAGAAAATAGGTCCTTTTTCAACCTTAATTGTAAATTATCTCTGTAACGGCTGAATAGATCGGCATGAATTTTGTAACAACAAATACGTAATGATATACTTAACAATCTGTATTGTTTTTTTTTCTGTTATTTCCTTTAATATTTTTAAATAATAAATAAAAACCGAAATTTTGCGAAATGTGCGGGGCAAGTTAACAAAAATCAGTCATCATCATTTCAGCCGAAAGACGTCCACTGCTGGACATAGGCCTCCCCCAAGAAGGGGGGTTTTGCCATAATCGCCACGCTTGGCAGGCGGGTTGGCGATCGCAGTATGGTTGTTATAAAACACAGAGAACGCTGCTGCCCATTCTCTGGTAAGTCCCTTAGTCGCCTCTTACGACACCCACGGGAAGATATGGGATGGTGCTATTCTTTACGTCCGGACACCATACAGAACAAAAATCAGTACAGGGATCAAATCATCAAGGTCATCGAGCAATGTAATGCCCTTAAGCCGTTTTATGCTTTATCTCGATTAGGAAATGCATAGTATAGTTTGAAAGACGCGCGGCCGCTAATAGAGATAAAGCATAAAATGGCTTTTTTTTTCGGAATGGAAATCATCAAATGACTCCTACGACTATAACCCATCCATTTTCCTTCTTTGCCCTTTGGTTCCAGGGCCGCGGTATCTCTTTCGAACAGTCCCGCAGCCCTAGCAGGCATCGGCCCATGCGGACCCCTACGTGGTTGCTGACATCTCTTTGAGGCGCGCGTGGAACACGAACGCGCCGTCGACACGGCCTGTCGTCATAAGACGGCCGGACGGCGAGCTAGCCCATAACTCGCCGTCCACAGGCAATAATGAGGTAATGCATTTTTTTGGGCTCGCCATCTGGTTCTAACTTCAAGAAGATTCACCTGGAACATGCGGTTGCTGAGCAGTTTACGGAGGAGTTGCTGAGCAGTTCAGTTCATGGAGAAAAAGCATTAAATGGCTTGAGTGAACGCCGTGTCGCGTCGCGTCACGTCTCGGTGTGAACTGACCCTTCCACTTCACGGTCGCGTCTGTGGTCGCGTGTTTGTAAGTAGTATTGTTGAAGGTCAGATTGAAGATATTGTGTGAATTATGGAAGATGGTTTTGGTTGCTATAGTGCAAGCAAAGTGCTCTGAATTTCTTAGTATTTGGTGGGAACTCCTCAACTGACTTGACTGCCTCATTAGTCTAGTGGTCGCAATTCCGACTGCTGAGCATGAGGTCCTGGTTTCAATTCCCGGGTCGGGCAAAGTGTTATTGAGTTTTTCTAGCAGGAATTTCTCAGTAGCAGCCAGAGTCTGGATTTATGCCCGGTTGATGGCAATAGGCTCGCCCCCTATTACATGGGACTTGAACATTACAGTAGAAATGTGAGTGTACTATTAGGTTACACCTCTCCTTAACCCTTCGGGGATTACAGGCGTGATGTTAATTTGATGGAAATTCTATGTTTTATCAATTCTTCTTTCATGCCCCCGTAGCATGACCACCGTAGACAAGGATTTCTTTGACGGAAGAATCGACGAAATGACAGATAGTGCAAAGATATCTGTCATTGTGTCGACACAATCTGTCATTTTGTCGATTCTTCCGCCAAAGAAATCCTTGTCTACGATGGTCATGCTACGGGGGATGGTAGATTTGTCACAAATTTTGTCCGATCTGTATTTAGCCATCTGCACTCTCCTATCATTGCCTTCGTTTAAATTCTAGAAGGTGCCAATGGTTGTGCAGGGTGGACAGAAAAGCACGACGCATATCCTGGTACGGGGCGCTCTGACACCGGGTCAGATTATTTCTACAGCGGCCAAATTAAGCCAGAAGCCAATTCGTGTCCAGGTGACAGATGTACAATCGCCAGTAAACCAAACTACCCGATACCATCAAATTATCCCAATCAACCTTGAACCTAATGTTTTCCCGATAAAGTTGCAAATCTATTAAAGAAACTTGACAGCTTGTAGTAGCTTTATATGCTGGCGTTTGCACCTCGGATTGATGAAGTGTGCAAAGGTGGAATGTTTCCTTAATTTGTCAAAGTTTGCTACTGGTCAATCAAATGAGGTACGTGTGATTTCCATTAGATTTCATTCAACCTACATTATTGTAACGAACTATACGATTCGTAATTACTTCTTATGGCTTCTTTACGCAGGCAATTCCGTTTTTTACTCGACTTCGGCGGAGCCTAAAGGAAGGGTTATGATTTTAGCAGTCTATGTATGTATGTTTGTATGTTCCTCCTTAGCGCCTAAACTATTCATCCAATTTTGATGAATAAGGTGTCAATCGATTCGTTATTATGGCCCGGGTAACATCGGCTACATTTTAAACGACTTCAACAAGAGGACGTGTCGATTTTACCTTGTAAACCCTGATTTTAATTAGAGCGTGATTTTTCAGTAGTCGGTTTTTTTAGTTGTAGTATACCATACAAATTCTTGTACTTTCATGAGTCTTGAAATATTTATCTACTGGTTATTTTACAACATTAGTTTTAGTATATGCGAAACCTGATACACGTGTCTAGTGTTTTTATGTAAAGAATCTATGTACAAAATTTCAAAACTGTATCATGTAAAATCTCAAAGTTATAAGCTTGTTCTGTTACCTAGTTGTCCGCACAAAAATGTTGTCACCACGCAGCGCGCGCCTCCAGCGTCGTCTTGAGCTCATTGATAATAATAATTTGGCAGTAGGTACCTAAATTATTGCGATAGGTACTCAAAGTCGCTCGGTGTCCAACTTTTAACTTTATTAAATATTTTTGGGAAAAAATATAACATGATTTAAAAATTATTGGAATCGATTCAGTTACTTATTCTGAACAAACTATATTCAGGTATCGCATATACTAAAAATAATGTTGTAGACGTTTCTTTAGTTTAATCTGTTACTCGTAAATGTTTTCATCCAGCCACTAGGAGGATTATCTTCGCAGACAGTTTGGTAGCAGTCCTGCAGCGAATTAAAAGAATTCATCATCATCATCTCCCTGCCCTTGTCCCATGTTACTTGGGGTTGGCGCAACACGTTTTTTTCTTCCATTCTCCTCTGTCAACCGTCACGCTATCATTTACTCCTTTTCCTTTTTATATCATTCCTCACACAATCCATCCATCGTTTCCTTGTTCTTCCTCTCCCTCTCCATCCATCCACGTTTATATTCATCACTCTTTTAGTCACATGCGATTCGTATCAGCTAAAGAATTATGATGCTTTAGTCTCACCATCATCATTCTCTTGCCCTTATTCCAATTCATTTAGGGTCGGAGCAGCATGTCTTCTTCTTCCATACTTCTCTATTACTCGTCATCTCATCAGACACCTCCTTTCGTGCCATATCATTCTTTACACAGTCCATCCATCGTTTCTTTGGTCTTCCTCTACTCATATACTCATCCACATTCATACTTAAAACTTTCCTCACGACATTTCTCAACAGTTTAATAAAAACTAGTTTTATTGCAGTCCTATGACACAAGACCACAGGAATACTAAACAGCAGAAATAGGAGTTCAGTAATAAACCTTTTATGAAGCAATTAACAGCGACGGAACGTGAAGACTGTTTATTGCTCTATGAAAGACGTGGTGTTTAATTATTTCATCTAGTTTTACAGTATTGTCAAGGTTAACTGTGACACATTCATCAAAAATGTTCCCTATTATTTGTTTCACGAATCGACATAGAGGGTATCATCATCATCAGCCTATAGCAGTTCACTGCTGGACATAGGCCTCCTCAATCGCACGCCATTCAACTCGATTTTCAGAAATTCTCATCCAGTTGCTACCAGTCACCCTGCGAAGATCGTCACTCCACCGAGCCTGAGGTCGTCCCACCTTACGTTTGCCGATTTGCAGTCTCCACTCAAGAACACGTCTACCCCAACGGTCATCGGTTCTACGGCAAATATGACCGGCCCATTGCCACTTCAGCTTACTTATTCTGTGAGCTATGTCGACAACTCTGGTTCTCAGTCGGATCACATCGTTCCGAATTCGATCCCTCAGAGAGACTCCAAGCATAGGTCGTTCCATAGCTCGCTCAGCGACCTTACATTTATGGACCAGCCGTACTGTGAGTGTCCGCGTTTGGGCTCCGTAAGCCATATTAGAGGGTATGATTAATATTAATGCTAGTTATACAAAAATACAACCATGATGAAAAATAGAGAGGGGTATGATAGATTTTTTTTTATCAATCATGGTTGCGCTTTAAGGAATAAACATAAAGGGTGTAAATATACCGTTAACATAGACGAAAGGCACTTGTTCTCCCCGTCTTTGTGATCATTTTTTTGTTCCAGACCATACCTGGGAACCTTCTAGTTACGGAGATATTGGGGGTCAAAGTTCCAACTTTTTCACAAGTTTCTTTTTTAATACATGTTTTTAATGTAAGATTTTTACTTTACACACCTCCACGACCCCCGTACTATTCAATCCATCCATCAGCACAATGCTTTGAGTGCTTTAAAGCGTGATTTTTCACCCCAAAAAAAAAGTCGATTCCCAGCAATAATTTCTGCGTAAAGTTACTTAGTTTGATGTACAGAATGCTTTTACACCCTGTATAATATTTTTAATTTGAATTTGTGAGCGCAACTAATGGTTGCGCTTCGAGGAATAATTTAGTTGCGCTTAGTTAGTTGCGCTTTGAGGAATACCCCGCAAAATGGCCCCCAGCAATTTCGAACTACCAAAGCAAGCTCGACGCTCAGTCAGACGCATTTAACTCCCCTATGTTTCCAAATATGAAATGACTATTATTTTTAGCCTTGATTTAATTGACCGGACCGCCAGACCCTTTGTGTTACTGTTTGAAATACCAAACACTTTGTGAAGTTAAACGAATTCTTTGTTTACAATGTTGATTGCTGAAGCTGATGCAATGCTGATTTTTGTTCTTAATGGCTTTTCTGGCCGTGAAACGGAGAAACCAGATATGATTTTATAGATTTTGTGTGTTGCCAATGAAAACCAAAGAAAAATATTCAGAGAAAATTCTTAAACAGTTACAGAAAAGTATAACACACACACATGTACTACACACACACACAAAAGCATCACAAGCACAACTCGTATATCACATGCACAAAACCTCTACACCCACAATATAGGGTGTAAACAGACCCTTCACATAGCCGAAAGGCTGTTCTCCCCGTCTTTGCGATCATTTTTTTGTTCTAGACCATACCTGGGAATCTTCTAGTTACGGAGATATTGGGAGTCAAAGTTCCAACTTTTTCAGAAGTTTTTTTTAAATACTTTCTTTTTAATGTAAGATTTTTACTTTACACACCTCCACGACCCCCGTACTATTCAATCCATCAATCAGCACAATGCTTTGAGTGCTTTCCATTGAGTCCTACCGTAAAACGTGATTTTTCACCCCAAAAAAAAAGTCGATTCCCAGCAATAATTTTTGGCGTAGAGTTACTTAGTTTGGTGTACAGAATGCTTGGTTGACGGCTATGTGAAGGGTCTGTTTACACCCTGTATACACTCACGAACAAAATCACAAACTTATCAATACACCACTTATTATTCTTTATTTTTTTAATTTCATTTTTTTCTTCATTAGCTGTAAGCGCGCCCTAACGTGGTTATTTATGTCCTTAGATTAGCTATCAATAACGTATTCGAGATAAGGAGACCTGCCCCCGTAGCATGACCACCGTAGACACGGATTTTTTTGACGGAAGAATCGACAAAATGACAGGTAGTGCAAAGAAATCTGACATTGTGTCGACACAATCTGTCATTTTGTCGATTCTTCCGTCAAAGAAATCCTTGTCTACGGTGGTCATGCTACGGAGGCTGGAGACTCGTAGCACAGGTTTTACTTAGTATGGTCTCCTGCCTCCCATCTTCAAAATTATTGAATCATGTACTGTGTACCAGTAGCGAAGGGTCAATTTTTGTAAGAGGTAAGGTAGGAATCAAGTTCTATGGAACCTTCGCCACTGATGTGTACCATATGCTAATAACTTCTAGTTACAATGTAAAATTGATATTTGAAAAGGCTTGACAACTGTGAGAAACACAACTAAAAAGGATAAAATAAAAACTTTTATGCAACAAAAATAACCGATTTCCACAAAAACACTCATCATCATCTGCCTAGCCTTTTCCCAACTATGTTAGGGTCGGCTTCCAGTCTAACCGGATGCAGCTGGATACCCGTATTTTACATGGAGCGACTGTCTATCTGACATCCACAACCCGGTTAGTACTGGGTAATACGATACCCTTCGGTAACACTGGTTGTCCTTTTTGGGTCACTGACTACCTGAAAGATCTACAGAGGACAGCCGGGACCTACGGCTTAACGTGCTTTCCGAGGCACGGAGGAAACTCGGTATGTAATGGGTCCCATCCATATTATTCAGCCACGAAAATAACCAACTTCCAAAAAAACACTAAAAAGTGAAAAATATCATTACTTTCGGATCTCAGTGTCAAACAAGTCAATGAAACAAACTAAAGTCACCGACTACCGAAAGTAAAATTATTTTCCACTTTTTAGTGTTTTTTTGAAGTTGGTTAGCTAAAATACAACATTATTTTTAGTATATGCGAAACCTGAATATAGTTTGTTCAGAATAAGTAACTGAATCCATTCCAATCATTTTTAAACCATGTTATATTTTGTCCCAAAAATATTTAAAAAAAGTTACAAGTTGGACACCGAGCGACTTTAAATGCCTACCGCAATTATTTAGGTACCTACTGCCAAATAATTATTATCAATGAGCTCAAGACGACGCTGGAGGCGCGCGCTGCGTGGTGACCACATTTTTGAGCGGACAACCAGATAACAGAACAAGCTTATAACTTTGTGATTTTTCATGATACAGTTTTTAAATTTTGTACATAGATTCTTTACATAAAAATACTAGACACGTGTTTCAGGTTTCGCATATACTAAAACTAATGTTGTATAATTGTTCTGTTTCACCTTGTATCTCTCCGGCTAAATTAATCGGTTGGAGCGTACAATGACATCGTCTGAGTCATAGCCAGCTGTTGATAACTCAGTGGGCGGGGCGGTGTCTTTGTGTGAATTGTGTATCTGTTCTACCACTTCCGTATCTATGACACGAGGTGTCCTTGTTGCTAAGTGAAATAAATTGCATGTGGATTTGGAACTTATTCACCCCCAAAGCTAAGGTCGGTCTGTGGATGGGTGACCATTCATAACATACTGAATACGATCCGTGAATCGGAAATTTAGCTAAGCCGTTGGTCCCAGCTGTCAGCGGCCTGAAAGTCTGACAACCAGACTTATCAAGGGGTATCGTATTAACCAGTACTAACTGGGTTGTGTATGTGTAGGTCAGACAGGAGGTCGCTCTATGAAAAATACTGGTATTCATCTACATCCAGTTAGACTGGAAGCCGACCCTAACGTAGTTGGCAAAAGTGCTAGGCAGATGATGATGATTTGCTTACCAAATCAGACGTGAAAGACGTGCTCCACACCACGCGACACCACGCAGCAGAACACGACGCCGTCAACGATTCGTGTCTAGTTTTAGTTAAATAAGGTTTTTTTTATATGTATTAGTTTATTATTTTATAAGATTAGCCTGGGCCTCAGTTGCCTGATAATAAAATGATTGATTGATTGATTGAAAACACACTAACATTGTATTATAATGGGTGTAACAAGACGCGTAACAAAGCCTAAACGCACTATTTTGCCCGTCATTGCGATCATTTTTTTGTTCTAGAACCTTCTAGTTACGGAGATATTGAGGGTCAAAGTTCCAACTTTTTCACAAGTTTTGTTTTTTAAATACATGTTTTTACACACCACCACGACCCCCGTAATATTCAATGCAACGATCAGCTCAATGTTTTGAATGCGTTACATTGAGTCCTACCGTAAAACGTGATTTTTCACTCCAAAAAAAAAAAAAGAAGAAAAGTCGTTTCAAAGCAATAATTTTTGCGTAAAGTAACTTAGTTTGATGTACAGACGCCAGCACATCAAGCTACCCAAAACTGTCAAATTTCCCAATCAACCTTAAACCTAATGCTTTGGTGATAAAGTTAAAAATCTATTAAAGAAATTTGACAGACTGTAGTAGCTTGATGTGCTGGCGTATGTACCTACATAATGCTTGGTTGACGGCTTCGAGAAGGGTCCGTTTACACCCTGTATTTATGGAAAAAACAAGAACAAAGAAACTATACTTTAAGTTCAAAAATGCTACACTAAAGTGAGCGTACAAGTCATGTTATTTGTGTAAGGTCTTCGGTCCCAATCTGGTTTTTAATTCAAGTTATAATATCAACAACACCAGCTGTGGTTTGTGGTTAAAAGTAGGTCAATGCACTCGGTCAATAACTTTGTACACACGGCGGCACATGAAGCTGTACATTTCCAGTAAACATGGCCTCGCTTTGTACAGATTTCATATACAATGAGAGATCCGCATAAACTGGGTTTGTATAGCTTGATAGGCCGTCGTGCGTACTTAGCTACAATGTTTGTATATGTTACGGTAAGTGTGATTAATTGAAAATGATTAATAATTATCCATCATTATTAATAATTACCGAAAGTGGAGGTAAGAAGTTAATCACATATATCAGTGATTATTAATAATGAAACCTTAGTACCGATAAATTTAATAAAAAACGCTGTAAATGCAGAAAAATGCGCGTTTTCTGCAATTCTTAGTGCTTTTTTTGCAAAATTAGATAATATAATTATTGTTATTAGGATTTGGGTAGTTCCTATTTTTTTTAAATACAATATTATTTTTAGTATATGCGAAACCTGAATATAGTTTGTTCAGAATAAGTAACTAAATCGTTTCCAATAATTTTTAAACCATGTTATATTTTTTCCCAAAAATATTAAATAAAATTAAAAGTTGGATACCGAGCGACTTCAAGTACCTATCGCAATAATTTAGGTACGTACTGCCAAATTATTATTATCAAAAAGCTCAAGACGACGCTGGAGGCGCGCGCTGCTTGTTGACCACGATTTTGTGCGGACAACTAGGTATTGTATTGTATTGTATTGTATGACGGGCTGGTGTCCGCAACTCCACGTCGAGGCGCGTATTTTGCGTGCGGGTGGGAAATTTATTCGATCCACCCCAACTCCCCGAGAAAAGCCAGCAGTGCCTTGATGTTGCTGATAATCTCGCGGAGAGTACCTGGGTTACCGAAGTACTTTGCCCTGTATGTTGCAACCACTGGGCAATGAAGAAGCACGTGGGCTGCTGTTTCGTCTTCCTCCATGCAGGCTCGGCATAGGGGGCTGTCTGTGACACCTATGACAAAGAGGTGTTTATTAAAAGAGCCGTGACCAGTGATGGCGGCTGTTAGTGTGCGTAACTGTAATTTGGTCAGCCGAAGCGCCCGTTTGGTCAGGCGGCCATCGATAGTGGGAAGTGCTTCCTTGGCCTGCCTGCACTCGCCATGGTCCAGCCATAGCTTGTGATGTTGTTCGCTGGTTCGTTTCCTTACCAGTGTGCGTAGATATCCGAAAGGGAGTGGCACGATGGGTACAGGTCCCACAGCTGCCATGCTCGATCCCCTTCTAGCGAGTTCGTCCGCTGCATCATTGCCTCGGGACTCGCTGTGTCCTTTGATCCATTGTATGGTTATATTATTGAGATTACCAACCTGGTTCAGGCGTTGGTGACACTCGTGTATTAACCCAGAATTGACTATATGGTTGTTTAGTGCTGACAGTACAGCCATGCTGTCCGAGAGTATGCGAATAGAGTGGTCCACAACCCCCCTGGCTGAGATGGCTGAAGCCGCCAGGGAAATGCCCATGCATTCTGCCTGAAATACTGTGTTGTGGGCCCCCAGTGGTACGGCTATATGGATGTTGAGATCCTCCGAGAATACTCCAGCACCAGTGCCAGTACCTGTTTTAGATCCATCCGTGAAGATCCGAAGTTCTGCCGGGCTTAATCCCTCGCAGCGGTGGTCTTCATGGAGTTGGATTTTGTATTTTTTATCGAATACAAACTGTTTGGGTATCCGGTCGTTTATTGCTTTTGCCAGGGGGAACTCATTGTAGAATTCCTCCAGTACCGCGGTGTGCTGTGTTACCTTCTTACCCCAGAGTTGAAGTGTCTTAAGGCGTACAGCCGACATCGTCGCTTCCTGCTGTATGAACAGATGGAGCGGTGGGAGTCCTAACATGGCTTCGAGGGCTGCGGTCGGAGTAGTCCTCATGCAACCCGTGGTCGCCATGCAGGCAAGCCTTTGCATGCGTTGCAGTTTGATGGAGGCTGTGGCTAGTCTGGTGCGGGGCCACCAGACCACTGCCCCGTAGGTAATCATGGGTCGGATCACCGCGCAGTATAACCAAAGTATAATTTTAGGGGATAGGCCCCACTTCTTACCTATCATCCTTCTGCATTGCCAAAAGGTGATGCAGGCCCTGTTTATTTTGTTGTCTAGGTGGCTACTCCAGTTTAACTTACTGTCCAGGATGATTCCCAGGTATTTGACCTCGTCGGCTAACTGGAGTTCTGTATCGAGAAGTTTTGGTAGGCGATAGGGGCCTAGTGTTCGTTTTTGGGTAAACATGACAAGTTCAGTTTTCGTGGGGTTCACTGAGAGGTCGAAATCTCTGCACCACCGTTCAACGATGCGTAGCGCCTGTTGAGTGAGATTGCAGATTGTCCCCGTCACTTTCCCCGAAATGAGGATGGCGAGGTCGTCGGCGTACCCTATTGTATATAAGATATTTGTTACCTAGTTGTCTATACAATATATATATATATATTGTATAGACAACTAGGTAACAAAACAAGCTTATAACTTTGTGATTTTTCATGATACAGTTTTGAAATTTTGTACATAGATTCTTTACATAAAAATACTAGACACGTGTATCAGGTTTCGCATATGCTGAAAATTAATGTTGTATATTTTTGCTTAGTTCAGAGAAATGCCTAGTAGGTTTATTGGTCGCAAACACCACTGCTGAATATGATACCCTGGGTTCGAATCCCAGGCCAGTGTTATTGGATTTAGGAATTTCACAGAAATATTTGCTAGTTTGGATTTGTGTTGATGGCAATAGGGTGACTCTCTATTACATCATCATAATTCTCCTGCCCTCATTCCAATTCATTTGGGGTCGGCGCAGCATGTCTTCTTCTTCCATATTTCTCTATTACTCGTCATCTCATCAGACACCTCCTTTCTTGCCATATCATTCTTCACACAGTCCATCCATCGTTTCTTTGGTCTTCCTCTACTCTTATACCCATCGATTACATGGGACTTATAACTGATACTAGTGTACATTTGTGCCTAACCAAGTCTGGTATTTTGAAATTCTTGGAAGAAACACCTAGAATAAGCCCGCCCCTTCGATAACTTTGGACTCAAAACCGAAAGGCATTTGTTCTCCCCGTCTTTGCGATCATTTATTTGTTCTAGACCACACCTAGGAACCTTCTAGTTACGGAGATATTGGGGGTCAAAGTTCCAACTTTTTTACTTTAAACACCTCCACGATCCCCATACTATTCAATAAATCCATCAGCACAATGTTTTGAATGCGTTACATCATAATGCGAGTCCTACCGTCAAACGTGATTTTTCACCCCAAAAAAAAAGTCGATTCCCAAGATTTTTTTTTGCGTAAAGTTACTTAGTTTGATGTACAGAGTGCTTGGTTGACGGCTATATGAAGGGTTTGTTTACACCCTGTATAGTATAAGTTCCAAGGCTGTTCACATACAGGCATTACGCTCACATAAACACATTAAAAGGGCAACGGTACTAAACCGGATAGTTGGCTATCTTTTTTTTTTTTTTTTTTTATTTCTTTTAATTTTAGGGACTTTTATGACGCACAGCGCATGTCAGTCCCATCGTAACCTAAAACAATATAAAAAAGAGATCAATGTATCAGGGCCATAAAGTCGAACAACTTTCTTGCTTCATCTGAACTCGGTTTAGCTAGTAATCGGTGAAATGTACCTATGTCGTTCTTGTTCAATTTTAGAGCCCTGAACAACTTGCTCCTATCAGCCTCATATCGGACACATTCCATCAACAAGTGATGTATGTCCTCTATAACTCCACACACTTCACAGTTGGGGGAGGTATTCTTTTTCATCAAGAAGGCGTATTTGTTACATGGAATGTGTCCAGATCTAAGTCTGTGAGCTGTGACTACAAATTGTCTGCTTAAGTTAATATTAATAAACCAGGGCACACGGAGAGGCTGACATTGTATGGTTTTATACCAGATTCCTTTTTCTACTGGAATCTGGTATAAAACCATAGTTGGCTATCTTGATTCCATGCACGGGGTATTTCCCATAAGCCGGGTTATACGGTCATATGGTATGACTCAGTGAAGTCAATGCACGTAAACAATGAGTTTGAGAGCAATGTGCATTCAAATGTAGGTTAATAAGGCCAATTTATACAAAAAGACAATTGATAATAATGTACAAATAAGATATAGAACGACCGCCTTAATGAGTCCTCCGCCTTGCCTTAATCTTAGTCATTTATTTATGAACAAAAGAAAGAGAGAAAAGAAGAAAACAAAAACACGTTAAAATATTACAACAATTCATAAATACAACAACAAAATACAACATAGGAATGTCGTTATACAACATTATTTTTAGTATATGCGAAACCTGAATATAGTTTGTTCAGAATAAGTAACTGAATCGATTCCAATCATTTTTAAACCATGTTATATTTTTTCTCAAAAATATTTAAAAAAGTTAAAAGTTGGACACCGAGCGACTTTCAGTACCTATCGGAATAATTTAGGTACCTACTGCCAAATTATTATTATCAATGAGCTCAAGACGACGCTGGAGGCGGGCGCTGCTTGGTGACCACGATTTTGTGCGGACAACTAGGTAACAGAACAAGCTTATAACTTTGTGATTTTTCATGATACAGTTTTTAAATTTTGTACATAGATTCTTTACATAAAAATACTAGACACGTGTATCATGTTTCGCATATACTAAAACTAATGTTGTATATCTTCAACAATATAAGGACACTTATTCAACAGGAAACTTTTTAGTTGCTTTTTAAACGAATCCTTGCCCCATCAAAGGCACATTAAGAGTCCACAAAGTCCTAACAATATCCCACAGGTTATTTGCTTTAAAATAATCATTATTCACGTAAGTATTACGATACTAATTGAACCAATACGTGATCAACTTTCAGAATATTACATTTAAAATGATACCTTCTTGAGGACTCACTAAAGCGGTCGGTCGGATAGATGTCGGGATCGAAACGAAGATGAGAAGCGCATGGATCAGAAAAGCATGGTGGACGATTAGAGGAGTAGCGTCAAAAAATTCGTAGGGATGATAACCCTCATAGGTCACAAATGCTGGACTCTAGGTCGGTACTAAGTAATTACTCTTGAATAAAATATTATAATTAAAAAAAAACTAAAAAACACGCTTTAAGGTTCACGCACATTATGTCGGGTCGCAGCGTCACTAATGTGCTAAGTAAGCATTTTGTGCTGCTCTGCGGCCCGACATAATGTGCGCGAATCTTTAGAGCGACGCCATTTTATTTCTCGTATTCTTCTCAGCAAACCCTTTCATTTGATACTCATATCATGGGAATGCATAAAAAATAACTAGTCCGCCATCTTTGGGAGTCCGCCATATTGGATTTAGGATGACGTCGCTTAACTAACCGTGCATTGTCATCGAAACTTAACATGTATACAAACTTTCAGCTCAATCGGAAACCGGGAATTGGGTATACTTTAACTTCTAAGATTTTTTTACACAGTTACAGGTGAAGCAAACAAAAGCGTATTAAAAACCTAATACTTGGTTATGAATAAACCAACAAAATCCTTTATAGCATAATCAGCCTATAATGTTCCCACTGCTGGGACACAGCCTCCTCTCTATGAGAGGGAGTGGGCTATAATCCACCACGCGGGCCCAGTGCGGGTTGGTAGATGTCACATGTCTTCAAATTTTTTTGGTTCTAGGACATGCCGGTTTCCTCAGTTTCGAAGTTTTTCCTTCACCGTTTTGAGAGCAGTGGTGATGAAATAAATTACACAAAGTAATGCGCCTGCCTGGGTTCGAACCCACGACTTACTGTTCGTAAGTCAGGGCCGTCACCACTGGGCCACCGCTGCTCTCTAATCCTTTATAATTTCTATCAATTAAACCACATCGATAATATAATCAGCAAATTACTCAGTCATAATAGTAATAACTGTATAATTGCATTGTAATGCAACGCTACTACTTTACACACATCATAATTAAAAGATTGAATTAACCGATTAGTACTTATTATTAAAAAAAAAAAACAATTCTCACACACCTGTCTTCTTAACACAATTGCTCTGATCATCACACATTGCACTGAACAGTACAAAAACAAAACTGAACACATTCTGATGAAATCTATTGCAATTAGACTCATCTGTGCTATAGCGTGTGAGCTAACAATTTGATTTCATATCCTTGCATGCTAGTACTAAGGGCTGGCTTAGACGGTGCTAGTAAAAAAACCGGCCAATTGCGAGTCGGACTCGTGCATCCAAGGTTCCGTACCATCGCAGTAGGGGAGCCATTTTTAGCCCTTGTTGTAGCGGCAACAGAAATACACATTCTGTGAAAATTTTAACTGTCTACCTATTACCAAACATTTTCAACAAATATGAAATGAATTGAGTATGATTCAGCTACTATGAGTCACCATTTTGATGATGATATGATCTGCTGGCAATTCGGAATATGAATTACTTTTAGAGGAATTGCTGGAAGTGGCCATTTTAGGTCCCCTGATCACTTGAAACAGATCAGAAATGAGGACATCCGCAAGAGAACCAAGGTTACCGACGTAGCCCGAAGAATAGCCAAACTTAAGTAGCAGTGGGCAGGGCACATTGCTCGCAGAACGGATGGCCGATGGGGCCGAAAAGTTCTGGAGTGGCGACCGCGAACCGGAAGGCGTTGCGTTGGTAGGCCTCCCACTAGGTGGACATATGACCTGGTGAAGGTTGCAGGGATCCGCTGGATGCGAGTCGCACGGGACCGGTCAATGTGGCGACACTTGGGGCAGGCCTATGTCCAGCAGTGGACGGTCTTTCGGCTGAAATGATGATGATCACTTGAGTGCGAGTTTACTTGTAGTAACGTTCAAAATCTTTGCTTGTCTTGTCATTTAAATTCAACTGGTGAAATCCTTTTTTTGTTTCTACAGCAATTAACTTAGTCTAGACTTGAAAAGAGTGCTGTGTTAAGCGATAATGTATGAAATCCTTGCATGCAACCCTGGTAGTATACGGTAAGATTGGTTGTGTGAATACAACCGTCTAGACGCGGGGGCACTGGCCTAGATATAAAACAAACAAATACGATGAAGAATTCATTAGTCAGGTTGGTAGTTAACAGTCGCGAATTTTTCATCATCTGCCTAGCCTTTTCCCAACTATGTTGGGGTCGGCTTCCAGTCTAACGGATGCAGCTGTATATCAGTATTTTACGTAGAGCGACTGCCTATCTGACCTCCACAACCCAGTAAGTACTGGGTAATACGATACTCCTTGGTAAGACTGGCTGTCAGACTTTTTGGGCCACTGACTACCTAAAGATCTACAAATGACAGCCGGGACCAACGGCTTAACGTGCTTTCCGAGGCATGGAGGAAACTCGGTATGTAATGCGTAGTCACTCATCCACAGACCAACCTAGGCAAGCAGCGCTTAACCTAATCGTTAGTACCTGTAGATACATCGTAGGTGAGTCTTGTCTTGAGTCTTGAGAGTAGCGGTGGCCCAGTGGTGGCGGTCCCGACTAACGAGCAGTATGTCGTGGGTTCGAACCCAGGCAGACCCATTACTTTGTGTAATTTATTTCATCACCACTGCTCTCAAAAACGGTGAAGGAAAACATCGTGAGGAAACCAAGCAAAAATTCGAAGACATGTGACAGCTAGAAACCCGCACAGGGTCCGCGTGGTGGAGTAAAGCCCACTCCAGTGGCGAAGGTTCCATACAAATCGATTCCCACCGGCTTCCCTTTGAAAAATGGCACAGTCAGTATTCTATAGACAAACTATTCATCCACGAAATATTTTCAGGGAATCATCTAACGGCTATAACGAAGCCATTTCAAGGGTTTTTTTTTCTATCTGAGTATATTTTTATAAAAAATAAATAATTCAAAATTACTTGAAAAACAAAATAAATACTAGCTACTTATTTTTGAACATCCATTACGCTAGTTTACTACGTCGTATTTACCTACTGTCATTGTTAGAATATGGGAGTAAAGATTTTATGCAAAAAGTCTCAAAAATTTTAGAATTATAAGAATTTCGTAAAAAAAAAAATACACTCAATTTTTTTTTTTTCGTTGCTATGGCGACTTTACGACTGATAGAAGTTACTCTTAAAATATTTCGTGTATGAATAGTTAGACCTTGTATAATCACAATAAGATATTGGCCCACTCCCTCTCATAGAGAGGAGGCCTGTGTCCCAACAGTGGGAACAGTATGGGCTGATTATACTTATGCTACATGTGATCCAGTTACATTCCCTCGATCCAAAAGAACCAGCATGAGTAATGACATTTGTTTCAATTACTGTAATTTTCCTGTTTACATTATTATTACTACTGATAACTACGCCACTGATCGACAGTGAATGGTGTCACCTTTCATTATTAGCTCTGATTTCGTTTGTAATGCGTCAAAGCCTACTTTTGGTGTCACATGATGCATGACAAAACCGCAGTTTCGCAGTTTGTTTTTAACCGACTTCAAAAAGGAGGATGTTATCAATTCAAGTCATATAAAGAGTCAACGAAGGCCAAAGGCACTTGTTCTCCCCGTCTTTGCGATCATTTTTTTGTTCTAGACCATTCCTGGGAACCTTCTAGTTACGGAGATATTGGGGTCAAAATTCCAACTTTTTCAAAAGTTTTTTTAAATTTATTTACATGTTTTTAATGTAAGATTTTTACTTTAAACACCTCCACGACCCCCGTACTATTCAATCCATCCATCAGCACAAAGCTTTGAGTGCGTTCCATCGAGTCCTACCGTAAAACAAACGACCTCAAAAATAGTCAAAAGAAAGTC
This sequence comes from Noctua fimbriata, assembly GCA_905163415.1. Lineage (NCBI taxonomy): Eukaryota > Metazoa > Arthropoda > Insecta > Lepidoptera > Noctuidae > Noctua > Noctua fimbriata. Next base: position 6,192,983 of record LR990950.1, read on the forward strand.
GTTTCCCAGCAATAATTTTTGCGTAAAGTTACTTAGTTTGATGTACATAATAGTGGTTGACAGCTTCGTTAAGGGTCCGTTTACACCCTGTAGATAATCATTGAAATTATCGCTAGCGCTTCCCCTTTGGAGGACCATTTCTGAAGGTGGCCACAGCCACATACCAATGACGTCGCTGTGGACTGTCATTGTTAATGGAAGGTTTTTTCGTTGAGGTGTGCGGTTCATTCGCCTGCGGAATTCTTCCATAACCCTCTTACATGGAACTAATCATGAGCATCAAGACACGCGGTAGCGTGTCAAGCCAAGTTGAAACTAACAGAACTGGCGAGCAGCATTTAGTTATTCTCAAGTAAACAGAGGTGGGATTATGAAATATAAGATAACGCTTTAAAAACGTGACCGTCACAACGAAAAGTGACATCTATGGATTGTATAACTTCAAATAAAGTTAGCAAGCCACTAATAGAGTGTGAACAAGACATAATAGTCTGACGATCGTTCTCCGAAGAACGCGATGAGTGATCACTTAGGAGCTCATTGGCTAATAATCACATCACATCACGTTTGTACGTCTCGAGGAGCTAGACAGAATGAATGTGAATTCAGTATATCATACTAAGATGACCGGTACAAGAAATTATTTCAGGAATGTTATGGGAATGCAATAAATTTGATTCGTTTTATTTCCTCATACGCAATGTATCGTTACCGTGGCAAAACGCACGTAGCGAACGGCAAGCTGTGTTCTGTATGGTGTCCGGACGTAAAGAATAGCACCATCCCATATCTTCCCGTGGGTGTCGTAAGAGGCGACTAAGGGACTTACCAGAGAATGGGCAGCAGCGTTCTCTGTGTTTTTTATAACAACCATACTGCGATCGCCAACCCGCCTGCCAAGCGTGGCGATTATGGCAAAACCCCCCTTCTTGGGGGAGGCCTATGTCCAGCAGTGGACGTCGTTCGGCTGAAATGATGATGATGATGATGATGAACGGCAAGCGCGACGACGAGTTCGATGAACTCTGAAGCAGGAAGTGTACAGCTGATTTCACGCGTCGTTCAGAGTATTTCAAAATCCATTGTTTGTTTTTTTATTTAAGTCGTATTATTTACATAAATGGAGTGCTGCGTACAGATAATGTAATTTTACATTGAAATAAAGGAATATAAACTGAAAAACGATAAAAAAAGGTGGAATATGATTCAAATCAAGGAGCTGAATGCACCCTGTCAGTTTTCGGAGAGCTGTCCCTTACACCCTGTAAAGAACAGCTCACGTTGCTTAGTTTTAAGTCCTATGTTTTGGGAGCAGTGCAATGGCATTAGGCATGATTTAGGCTAGACCGAAAAAAGCCAGACTCCAGTTTGCTAGGTGGTCACCCATCCACGGACCAACCTAGGCAAGCGTGGCGCGGCTAAATCTAAAGATCGACCCGAGCGGCTGTTATTATCATCTATACTTCTATCCTAATATTATATTTGTTTGTAAGTTTGTATGTAGGGAGAAATCTCCGGAACCAATGATCCAATTCAAAAAATCCTTTCACTAGCAGAAAGCTACATTATTCGTGTGTGTATTAGGCTAGAAATTATATTAAATATCATACATAATAGCCGAGCTATCGCAAGTTTTGCGGACGAAGTTGCGGGTGAAGTGCTAGTAGCTTATAAATAAAGGGGAATTATAAAAAGAACGAATAAAAAAAAACTTAGCGACTGATGATGAGATACTGTTTTAATAACTTGAGCGGTATGAATTTGAGTAAGCGAAAAATCAACTAAATTAACGACGAATACTGATTAATAATAAAATCCAGAACGAGCTTACTAAAAGTGGATTGTGATTAATCTATTACAGATATTAAAATTCTAGCCGTGCGACTAAATTACTAAGTGAGCGGCTAGAAATACAGAAACGGCAATTTCAATATTAAGACAGAGACGATGTTTTTAGGTTAGGTTAGGTTAAGCTTCTCATTTTGTATTTTAAGTAACTCAAGTTAATGTTTGTGAGTTGCTGTTCTGTTGATTTCTCGTCACTCGCAGTCAGTCGCACACTTAGTAATAATATAATGTAAATTAATTATTTTTGTCACTTAAAACTTTAATTTACAGTCACTCGTTTAAATACTACCCATAAATAAATACAATAACTTGTATTTAGTAGACAGGTGATAACATTAATGATATCTGACACGTAAAACCGATGACCCTGAACAATTTGTTATTAATACTGTGATAAGAGTAGAGGTGTGGTTTTAATGGAGAATACCACTAAGATTCACGTGAGTATCATGTTCGGGATTATGTCAAAGACTAGCTCTGCCCCGTGACCTTCGTCCGCGTGATATTATTATAAAAATATTACTTCCTTATTGGAATCGAATTTTGATTCATGGGTTTTAATTTTTTGTATGGAAATATTTCTTAAAAAATCAGCTCTTTCCTACAAAAGTGCAATACCTACGTGATAATAGTATGTATAAAGTATTTTATATGTATGTTTATCTATATATATTGTATGCATTATGTATATTGTATTGCTATTAGTTAAGTATGGATATAAAATTATGTTAATTTAAGTTTTAAGTGCACTGTTTATGCACATAAGCATATCCTCTTCTGCTAATCTCGCAATCTAAGTAAGGTTTGCTGCAAGAAAACTCAACTCTGGGTTAAGCTCGCCTTTGTACATAAGCTATATGTTGTAATTATGTATTTCTCTTATTTTGTGTGCAATAAAGAATAAGACCCCAGAATAAGACCTACAAGGTCAAAATGTAAAATAATTTTAAGTAAAATCTAATTTTACATAAGACAACCCACCAGGAGGAGCTCGTGGCTACATAATAACAGCCGCTCGGGTCGATCTTTAGGTTAAGCCGTGCTTGCCTAGGTTGGTCTGTGGATGGGTGACCACCTTCCAATCCAACCCTGTAATGACATAATTACGAGTACATAGAATTATACTTACTGGCAATGAAATTATGGAAGATGTCGCACTAGCGCGCGCAAATTGTTGCATTCAGACCCTACCTACCCTACCTACTACGTCAGCTTAGAAACATTCAAAATAAATATCATCAAAATCGGTCAAGCCGTTTAAGAGGAGAAAAATGACGATGTGTTCGTCATTTTTCATTTTTCTCACGAATTTCATACAAAATAAAGATGTTAATTGCCAGTGGAAGTTTACGAAACGACATAATTACATAGAAGTACTTAGATACATAATATTTATAACATCCTTGGCGTTAGTTTGTTTACGTAACATTCTATGTACTCACTGCTTGTATTTACCTAATAGATAGTATATGTATAATGTTTGTTATTGTCAAGTTTCCGATACAATCAGACAGTGTGACTATTCTACAACACTATTTTTAGTATATGCGAAACCTGAATAGTTTGTTCAGAATAAGTAACTGAATCGATTCCAATAATTTTTAAACCATGTTATATTTTGTCCCAAAAATATTTAAAAAAATTACAAGTTGGACACCGAGCGACACTAAGTACCTATCGCAATAATTTAGGTACCTACTACCTATTAATGATCTCAAGACGACGTTGGAGACGCGCAAGCGCCGCGTGGTGACTACGTTTTTGTGCGGACAACCAGGTAACAGAACAAGCTTATAACTCTGTGATTTTTCATGATACAGTTTTAAATTTTGTACATACATTCTTTACATAAAAATACTAGACCCGTGTTTCAGGTTTCGCATATACTAAAACTAATGTTGTATACGATCACGTGCTTTGTGTGGTGGGTTGCTAACATCATCATCTGCCTAGCCTTTTCCCGACTACGTTGGGGTCAACTTCCAGTCTAAACTGATGCAGCTGAATACCAGTACTTTACATGGAGCGACTGCCTATCTGACCTCCACAACCCAGTTAGTACTGGGTAATACGATACCTCTTGGTAAAACTGGTTATCAGACTTTCGGGCCACTGACTACCTGTATACAACGACAGTCAAAGAAGACCATAAATAATGACACAACATTATGGTCCGATAGCCAATCACCGGTTGTCAAAGTAGTTAATTGTCTATTTCCTTTAAAAACATGTACATATACGTTACAGAGAAGTCTATTATTAATCACATAAAAATTATCCTACAGAAACACACGCACACACACGGACTTACAGATAGACGGACACGAGATCACGGATGGATATTATCATCATCTGCCAAGCCTTTTCCCAACTATGTTGGAGTCGACTTCTAGTCCCACCGAATGAATGCAGCTGAATACCAGTATTTTACATGGAGCGACTGCTTATCTGACCTCGACAATCCAGTAAGTGGGTAATACGAGACCCCTTGATAAGACTGAAGAGGTTTTCAGACTTTCGGGTTTCTTGCTAGTAACGACTGTCAAATATCTACAAATGACAGCCGGGGTCAATGGTTTAACGTGCTTTCCGAGGCACGGAGGAAACTCTGTACAGGCGAACGTCAAAATAGAATTTTGACGTCGAAAGTGCTGATTATAAGCAGTCTAATTTCAATAACATAACATCACGCCTATAATCCCCGAAGGGTTAGGCAGAAGTGTACCTAAACACCCACATTTAATAGGGGGCTAGCCTATTGCCATCAACCGGGCACAAATCCAGACTCCGTGGCTGCTACTGAAAAATTCCTGATGGAAAAACCCAATAACTTTGCCCGTCCCAGGAATCGAACCCAGGACCGCATGCTCAACAGTCGCGCTTGCGACCACTACAGATAGTGCAAAGAAATCTGTCATTGTGTCGACACAATCTGTCATTTTGTCGATTCTTCCGTCAAAGAAATCCTTGTCTACGGTGGTCATGCTACGGGGGCAGCACGAGATTTTGATCAGTCAGAGGACAAACTGTGAAAGAACAGTAGAAACAAAACGAAACGCATTAGAAGCATGATTGTCATTTGTCAAGGCCCTGTTCAAAGGTATGGCCCATTCAGGTGGCACATCTGTTTTAGTTTTCATGCTGTGAATAATTGATTAATTGAAACCGGCTTTTATTATGCTTGCAGGGTCAAGGATTTTTTATATCTGTTCAGAATAAGTAACTGAATCGATTCCAATAATTTTTAAACCATGTTATATTTTGTTCCAAAAATATTTAAAAAAGTTACAAGTTGGACACCGAGCGACATTAAGTGCCTATCGCAATTATTTAGGTACCTACTGCCAAATTATTATTATCAATGAGCTCAAGACGACGCTGGAGGCGCGCGCTGCGTGGTGACCACATTTTTATGCGGACTACCAGGTAACATAACAAGCTTATAACTTTGTGATTTTTCATGATACAGTTTTGAAATTTTGTACATAGATTCTTTACATAAAAATACTAGACACGTGTTTCAGGTTTCGCATATACTAAAACTAATGTTGTATAGAAAGAGTACGACAATTTGATCACCACGATTGCTGTATCATATTACCCAGTACTAACTGGGTTGTGGAGGTCAGATAGGCAGTTGCTCCATGTAAAATACTGGCATTCAGCTGCATCCGGTTAGACTGGAAGCCGACCCTAACATAGTTGGGAAAAGGCTAAGCTGATGAAACACTTGAACCTTGAAGAGATCCAGCTCATAATGACTGCGAACAGAGAAGCCGGCAGTGAATTCCACAGACTGACGGTTCACACGATAAATATGGAAGCATAGCACTTTGTCTAGAGGCATAACTGGCGAAATGTGGGTGCACTATTAGGTACACCTATGCCTAACCCTTCGAGGATTACAGGCGTGATATTATGGTATCGTCGGGGATAGTGCAAATCCGCGGAACGAGCATTGGATAATTCCGCGTATCTGACAAATGTAGCCAATGTCAATTACGCATTGTCGTAGCGACTAAATTAATGAATTTAATAGATTGCTACTGTTAACAATACATAGAACACATGAATTGTTACTGTTCATGTAAAAATGAGGTCAAAAATCGTTGAAATAAAAAAATATATAAACTTATAACCTTCCCCTGTAAACCTACACGTAGTGCAGATACACGCACTTTACATATGGTAGATTCGCGGATTTGGACTATCCCCGACGATATGTAATCCTACCTTTTAGTTTCTTATATCTGCATTTAGACATCACAAACACTTTCACACCACTGTGCACTATAGAAACTGACTAGAAATAATAAAACTGGTAAAGAACAGAAAGACTATGGAATAAAAAGATGTGTACCCACATTTTTTCGTTAATAAGTGTTTAGTTTTTTGTAATCGGGATATGAGTCTTTTAAGCCCGTCACAGACGTAGCTATAATATATATTAATATTATTTATTTATCGTGTGATTAGTGTCTAACCTGGTGGCAGAGTTTTTATGCCGCCCATGGGCCTCTGACTTAGCTTTACATGCCGTCGAGAAATATCTCTCAGGCATGCTGGTTTCCTCACGATGTTTTCCTTCACCGAAGCAAATGGTAATTATACAATACGCACATGAATCCGAAAAATCAGAGGTGCGTGTCTTGGGTTCGAACTTGAGACCTATGAATATGATATATTAATATAAATCATAGCAAGGCATATTACGACATATTTTCTATATAAATTTTCGAGTGACCGCACATGCAGCTATAATATATATATTTCTATGACGTCACCAATATATGTCGACAAATATATCTTGGTATATTTTGACATACCGAGTGAGGGCAAAATATTTATTGTAGTATAGCTCCCGTGTGTGGTAACTTGCTATACTATAGTATATATATATCTCGATATATTATAGCTACGTCTGTGACGGGCTTTAAGCTCGACTATTTTTTTTTGTATTTATTGCAAGTCTTGTTGACTAGTTTGTATGTTTTCTTGAAATAGTGGTTAATAATAAAGAGCGACTAAATATAAAACCTTGATTTATTTAGCATTCATGTAAGAAAAGGCTAGGCTAGGCATGATGAATGTAACTTCTAATGTTAAAAATTCTAGTTATCTAAGTTGTTTCTAAGTAAATTTCGTTTTTCCTCAATATTTTAGTTTGTTAATTAGGGCATCACATCAACAGTATGATAATTGATAAGAAAGCAAGAAGATTAATTATGTTCAGGTCACCAATCTAGCGAAATGAGAGCAGCGGTGGCTCAGTGGTGGCGGCCCCGACTTACGAGCAGTAAGTCGTGGGTTCAAACCCATTACTTTGTGTAATTTATTTCATTATCATCGGTAAATTCCATTAATTTTAATTTGAAGAACAAATAATTTTCCTGATTGTTCAGACAGACGCGCACATCAAGCTACTATAATCTGTCAGATTTCTTTAATAGATTTTCAGCTTTATCGCTAAAGCATTAGGTTCAAGGTTGATTGGGAAAATTTGACAGTATCTGGTAGCTTGATGCGCAGGCGCCTCTGTACTTTAATTTTGACAATCACTATCAAAATTCCATGGAGAAATATCGGGTCGCTTGATGTGCTTGGCGTCTGTACCACCATACATTGGCGTCATACAGGGTGTAAACACCAATCCATCACGAAGCCGTCAACCAAGCATTCTGTACATCAAACTAAGTAACTTTACGAAACAAATATTACTGGGAAACTGACTTTTTTTTTAGGGTGAAAAATCACGTTTTACGATAGTACTCGATGGAACGCACTCAAAGCATTGTGCTGATGAATGGATTGAAAAGTACGGGGGTCGTGGAGGTGTTTAAATTAAAAATATGTATTTAAAAAAAAACAAACTTGTGAAAAAGTTGGAACTTTGACCCCCAATATCTCCGTAACTAGAAGGTTCCCGGACCATACTCTAGAACAAAAAAATGATCACAAAGACGGGGAGAACAACTGCCTTTCGGCTTCGATAAGGGTCTATTTACACCCTTTATAGTTCAATGTAAGCTAAGTTTAGAAATGGACATTTATGGTCTAATACAATGTAAATCTATACTAATATTATAAAGCTGAAGAGTTTGTTTGTTTGAACGCGCTAATCTCAGGAACTACTGGTCCGAATTGAAAAATTCTTTTAGTGTTTGATAGCCCATTTATCGAGGAAGGCTATAGGCTACATAACATCACGCTACGACCAATAGGAGCGGAGCATTTATGAAAAAGATTGCAAAAACGGGGAAAATCCAAACGCAGACGAAGTTGCGCGGGTCAGCTAGTACTGGATATTTCTGGAGTCGACACACATTTGACTCATACTTTACAAATACCTAATGCATATGTAGAACAAAGAGAATCTAAAATGGCTATACACGTTTTATTTCCAAACTAGCTGTGTGTGACGCGACCTTCGTTTGCTTGCAATTATTATAAAAATACTAGCTTTTGTCCGCAGCTTCGCTCGCGTTAAGGTGGTGGGCGCCTAGGGGCCGCGGGACTGTTCGAAAGAGATACCGCGGCCCTGGAACACAAAGGACAAAGAAGGAACATGGATGGGTTTTAGTCAGTACAAGTCTGACACTCCCTTCCGCTCCGCCCAGAGGGGGGGGGGGGGGGGGGTCATCAAATTTCCCATCCTAAAAAAAAAGGTGGTGGGCGCAAGGGTAGCCCGCGAAATTCCAATTTTGTCACGTTTTTTGCAATTTGCAGGTCAGTGTCAGGTTGTATGTTGATCAAGAATGAGTCGCGCAAGTAACACGTATGTATTTACATAATTAAAATCATAAATTCAACCCTCTAAGTTCATTTAACCCCATTGAATGACTTTTTCATGAAATAGTTATTGAATGGGGTCTGCCAGTAAGTCCCGTCAAAATCGGTCCAGCCGTTCCGGAGATTAGCCGAATCAAACAGACAGACAGATTAAAAAAAATGTATTTTTGTTATAAGTACCTACAGTAAAATTATACTTTCATAATTATGCTTTTAGTAAAAAGCTGTTATTTTGAAATTACAAACAGACTTCACTTTTATTTATTTGTATAGAACATGTCTTGTCATTAATATAATATAATGTTAATTGTAATATTAAGTATATATATTTTTTTAAACCATTTAAATTGCAATGCCTTAACAGGCAACTAAGTGCTAAGAACATACCTATTGTTACCATTGTCAAAATACTGTACACTTAATTTGCAATAAAGAATTTGAATTTTCAGAACAAATGTATGAAGCAGTGGCGAAGGTTCCATACAACTCGATTCCTACCGGCTTCCCTTTGAAAACGGGCACAATCAGTATTCCATAGACAAATAATAAAATCAAATTAAAGACATCAACTCCGGCTTACCTCTTAAAAAAATTGACCCTTCGCTACTGGTATGAAGTAAATAAAGCTGTCTTTGTCATAGAAAATAATAACATTATATATGTTCCACACCAGTCATCATTATTAAACTTTGCACTTTAAATTGTAGACTTCTTATTATCAGCCATGTGCTATAAACAATAGTAATATAAAGTTATGAATGCTAACTTTAAACAATGAGTAACTTTTATGCCTGCCTTATGTGATTAACACGGACTGTTTCCGAGACATGAGGCAATAAATAATTAATTTAAGAGGGAACAGGGCCTGCGAGGAATTTGAAAAGTAGGTATTTGAAGAAACTATTGCCGTCGCGTTGCATCAATCCTGCCCCCGGAGTGTGCGATAGGGACAGCTGCAGCTGAGACGGATTTTAACACAAAATTTTTGACGAGATCGACGTTTCGTATTCCCCTTTTTTCTCCTCTAAAACTGAGCCGATTCAATTATTTTTGACATTAAAATTTTAAGAACGAGTATGTCTAGGTTCCTATCAATTTCTTATGTGTTAACAACTTTTTGAATTTGTCTGGTAGTCCTCTAATCACGGCCGTGAAAATTGGGCATTTTTTGTTAATTTTGGACGGTCATATTTTGTTTACTTGTTAGTTGCTGAAAAAATAGAAATGACAAGTACGTGTCAAGGAGTCATCATCATCATCTGCCTAGCCTTTTCCCAACTATGTTGGGGTCGGCTTTCAGTCTAACCGGATGCGGCTGAATACCAGTGTTTTACATGGAGCGACTGCCTACAGTAGACCTTGATTTTATGAAAAAAAAAAATGATAGCTCTAGGGGCATTATTTAGGAAGAAAAAAGGGAATGCATTTGTATGCAGAATCGCAGCCCCTGTTCCCTCTTAAGTGTTATTTTCAACAGCAATATAAATGCTTGAGAGAAGAATTCGAGGAGAAGTTAAAACAATAAGGCCCAGACTCCACCAAAGCGGAGGCGAGCGGAGATGAGCGAAGCGGAAAAGAGAGGAGATGCGTAAAAGCTTGAGTGTCTCCACCGAAGCAGTGCTGAGATGTGCAAAGCGACACGCCGCTCACAGCGCACCGTATTACAAATTTTTAACACCGTATTACGAAGGAAGCTTCAACTATCTTTAAAAAACTTAACGGTTGCTACACACATCAGCACAATCGATTTGGCAGTATTTATTGAATAACACAGCCGACCTGAAGCAATTACTACGAATATTCCGCATTTATTCATTATTTCAGCCGAAAGACGTCCACTGCTGGACATATGCCTCCCCCAAGTGTCGTCACATTGACCGGTCCCGTGCGACTCGCATGCAGCGGATCCCTGCAACCTTTACCAGGTCATCGGTCCACCTAGTGGGAGGCCTACCAACGCAACGTCTTCCGGTCCGCGGTCGCCGCATTTATTCAGTTCTCCTCAATTCGATTTTGCCATAAAGCTCGGCATTTCGCCAGTCACACATGTGAGTACGCGACGGCCAATCAAGCCATGCAAAACCAAATTAAGCTGATCTCTCATTGTACGGGAAGCTGATACAAAGCGAGGTCAGGTTATACTGGATATCAGGCTCGAAGGCACCTAAGACGTCGATTCCTTCCGGCTTCCCTTCGGGTACAAAACACTCTATGTATACTAAGAGTCTACTATAGTCAAGTAGTATATCACATATAAAGGGTGTAAATAGACCCTTAACGAAGCCGAAAGGCACTTGTTCTCCCCGTCTTTGCGATCATTTTTTTATTTAGACCATACCTGGGAACCTTCTAGTTACGGAGATATTGGGGGTCAAAGTTCCAACTTTTTCACAAGTTTTTTTTTTTAACACATGTTTTTAATGTAAGATTTTTACTTTACACACCTCCACGACCCCCGTACTATTAAATCCATCCATCAGCACAATGCTTTGAGTGATTTCCATCGAGTCCTACTGTAAAACGTGATTTTTCATCCCAAAAAAAAAACGTAAAGTTACTTAGTTTGATGTACATAATGCTTGGTTGACGGCTTCGTGAAGGGTCCGTTTACACCCTGTATATCTGTGGAGTGGATATGTATAACTTGATATATCGCCGTGTGTACCTCTAAAATAATGCAAAAGAACTCACCTTTCTTAGAAGACTTAACGGAGACGATACCTCCATCCTGATTTAGTACCGCAGACGGCACAATCAGGACCTGACAAAAAAAAATAAGATATTATAGAGAGGGTATTAGAAGAAATAACATAACATCAGGCCTGTAACCCCTTTTTTATGACCCTCCCCGCTCTGAGCGGAGCGGAAGGGAGTGTCAGACATATACTGACTAAAACCCATCCATGTTCCTTCTTTGCCCTTTGTGTTCCAGGGCCGCGGTATCTCTTTCGAACACTCCCGCAGCCCTGGCAGGCATCGGCCCGTGCGGACCCCTACGTGGTTGCTGACATCTCTTTGAGGCGCGCGTGGAACACGAACGCGCCGTCGACACGGCCTGTCGTCAAGAGACGGCTGGACGGCGAGCTAGCCCATAACTCGGCGTCCATAGGCCCGCGCCTACGGTGGCCGGGACGTGAGGCTCTTTCCCTCAGGCCTGTAACCCCTGAAAGGTTAGGCAGAGGTGTACCTAATAGTATACCCACATTTCGCCAGTTATGTTTAAGGCGCATGTCACAGGGGGCGAGCCTATTGACATCAACCGGGCAAAAATCCGGACTCCGTTGGCTGCTACTTAGAAGTTCCTGATGAAAAAAACTAGTAACACTTTCTTTCTTCCCGACCTAGGAATAGAATATAGGACCTCATGCTCAGCAGTAGCGCTTGCGATCACTAGACCAACGAGGAAGTCAAATCATTGATATATTAAACTAGCTGTCGCCCGCGACCTACGTCCGCGTGAAATTATTATAAAAATATAATTTTCCTCGTTTTTGCAACATTTTTCATTGCTGCTCCGCTCCTATTGGTCGTAGCGTGATGTTATATAGCCTAAAGCCTTCATCGATAAATGGGCTATCCAACACTAAAAGATTTTTTCAAATCGAACCAGTAGTTCCTGAGATTAGCGCGTTCAAGCAAACAAACAAACAAACTCTTCAGCTTTATAATATTAGTATAGATTAGTATAGATTAATGAATGTCATAATTACCCTAATAATAATATGTGCTGTATTTGTTGTGTCTATGTAATGTAAGATTATTATTTTTTTTTTTATTGTAATGATATTTGCACACCTGTTAAGGTAGGATGTTGCCTAAAGAAGTTCTTTTATAATTATGTATCAACTCATGTACCTACCCATATTCATGCAAATAAATGATTTGATTTGATTTAAATACTAGCCGTTGCCCGCGACCTTCGTCCGCGTAGAATTATTATAAAAATGTTACTTCCCTATTTTAATACCATTTCGTTAACAATTTCAAGGGTTTTAATTTTTTTGCACGGAACCCTTATAACATCAGCTATCTGCCAGTAAAAGTCTCTTCAATATCGGTCCAGCCGTTTCGGAGATTAGCCGAAACAAACAGTCAGACAGACGAAATTTACAAAAAAAATTGTGTTATAAGTGCCGTATAGTATATACTTTCACATGCATTCAGTAAAAAGCTGTTATTTTAAAATTACAAACAGACGCTTCAATTTTATTTATTTGTATGTATATGTCACAGTCAAAACTGTTAATCAGTCAAAACTACTTTTGACTGGTGAAAGCTATTTTAACAATAACTAACATTATCATTAACACTAGAAACGGAATACATGTTTACTGTTGGTTTTGAGCTTCGTATATTAGAAAAAAAAACGTAAATAAAGAAGTTAAAAAAAGTAAATATGACCATGGCAGTTTAAAAACTTATATAACTAATATTTACTTAGAAACTTATTAGGTGTTTTTTTTGTGACCTTTCGCGAAACATTATTTTTGTAGTAATTCTAGGACTAGGCAACGTTCAACATTCAATGTTCTGAAACAACATATTTTAAATGGAGAAAACGCATTTTAACATAATAAGGATTTTGACTGACACCTGTCAAAAGTGGTTTTGACTGATTAACAGTTTTGACTGTAACATATAAGGTCTAACTATTCATACACGAAATATTTTCAGAGAATCATCTAACGGCAATAAAGAAGCCATTTCAAGGGAAAAAAAATATCTAAGAATATTTTTATCAAAAATAAATAATTTAAAATTACTTGAACCACAAAATAAATACTGGCTCCTTATTTTTCAACATCCATTACGCCAGTTTACTGCGTCGTATTAACCTACTGTCATTGATAGAATAGGGAAAGTAAAGGTTTTATGCAAAATGTCACAAGAAATTTTAGAATTATAATAATTTCGTAAAAACATTTAGATTAATTTTTTTTTTCGTTGCTATGGCGTCTTTACGACTTATAGAAGTTACTCTTAAAATATTTCGTGTATGAAAAGATAGACCTTATATAGATGTTTTGAATATGTTGTTCCGTCTACTGTAAGTATATTTAAATGTTTTTTTACCTCATTTTCATCCATAAGCTTTTCACTCGCTTCATCACCCTCCGTGACATCCTTCAACGGTTTGACAGGAGACGTCAACGACATCTTGTCTTTGTCGCGCTACACAAAATGTCGGCCAATTCTCATAATATTAGGTTCAGATACATTGGAATGTTTTATATCTAAGTTGTATGTATACGTTTCTACATAGTCCTATGTAGTTGTCAGTCTTGTTTTGTTGGCTGGCTTGAATCTGTAACAAGGAAAAGATGGTGGTTAGCAAATTGTGTCACGAGATCTTCTGAGTAGTAAATAATATATTCTAGTTTAAAAAAACACGCTTTAGAGTAACGTCATTTTATTTCTCCTATTTTTCTAAGCAAGCCCTTCATTTGATACCCATATCATGGGAATGCATATAAAAGAACTATTCCGCCATCTTTGAGAGTCCGCCATATTGGATTTAGAATGACGTCACATATCTAATCATGCATTGTCGTCTAAACTAAACATGTATGCAAAATTTCGGCTTCGGGTATTTTTTACAACCGTTTTAATACTCGCAACCAGCGTACGTGTATCAAGATGTATAAACGTGGACAGAGCAAAAAGATTATTTAAGAATTGAAGCAGGTGGCGTTCTATAGGATGACTCTTAATTAGTGACCGATACTTAAACACGTGATTGTACTCATGACAACAAGCACGGTACGATAGTAGTGAGACGAAACGGCGTCATGCGGCTAACAGCTGATAGGTGAAAGGCGCGCGCGCGAATTTCTTATGGCGGTTGTGTTATTGTGATAGTGAATGAGTGTAAAAGTCTTTGGGAAAGTTGTTCGTTATCATGAGTACAATCACGTGTTTAAGTATCGGCCACTAATTACCAGTCACCCTATATAAGGTCTAACTATTCATACACGAAATATTTTAAGAGTAACTTCTATAAGTCGTAAAGTCGCCATAGCAACGAAAAAAAAATTATCTGAGTGTTTTTTTTTACCAAATTATTATAATTCTAAAAATTTTTGAGACTTTTTGCATAAAATCTTTACTCCCATATTCTAACAATGACAGGAGGTAAATACGACGTAGTAAACTAGCGTAATGGATGTTCAAAAATAAGGAGCCGGTATGTATTTTGGGGTTCAATATCCCTTAAAATAACTTCGTTATAGCCGTTAGATGATTCTCTGAAAATATTTCGTGTATGAATAGTTAGACCTTATATAGTTTCCCCATGCGACAAAGGCGTGAGTATAAGTACATATTATAATCTGATTTTAACGACCTTGTTAACCACCTATTCTGGATAGTAACAATAGATTTTAATCAACAGCATTTAAATCACATGAAAAACGATATAAAAACAAATACTGTGGATAATCAGTACTCCGAATTGATGTTTCACGGTAGGGCCGTTGTTAAAAGTTTTTAATCAAGGTCATATCATTTCTTACACCATACTATAACATCCCAAGGTCTGCCTAGTGTTTTCCCAACCGTGCTGGAGCCGGCTTTCCGTCTAGCTGGATGCAGCTGAATACCAGTATTTTACATGGAGCGACGGCCTAACTGAACGCCACAATCCAGTTAGTACTGGGTAATACGATATCATTGGTAAGACTGGTTGTCAGACTTTCGGGCTACTGACTACCTGTAACGACTGCCAAAGATCTACAAATGACAGCCGGGACCAACTGCTAAACGTACTTTCCGAGGCACGGAGGAAACTCGGTATGTAATGGGTGGTCACCCACCAACGGACTAACCTAGGCAAGCGTGGCTTAACCTGAAGATCGACCCGAGCAGCTGTTATTATTAAGCCACGAGATCCTCGAATTTTTAATCAAGGAAATGACAGTGAAATGTCGTTCTCTGACGTATTTAGAACATAACATCGTGCCTGTATCGTCCCAACGGATAGGCAGTCGTATAAAGGACACGCACAATTCGTAACGAGTGTCCCAATCAGATCCAGCTTATCCCATTGCTGTCCACCCCCAGCGACGCCCTAAGCCGAGGCTCGCATCCCTCAGGGGGTGCCCTTAGCGTGTAGTCGCTTAGTTTGTAAGTTTTTTGCCCTGGCTGGAGACTTTACACTCAAGGCACCCACAGGATAATCCGGTTAAGCAGACGACCTCCTAGATTGAACTGCGAGATGCCATTCACAAAAAAAAAGTTACGATCCTCATGTAATTGACGGTGGGGGCTATAGTCATTACACGTCCACAATCCCGCGCAGGCCGGGAGCCACCACGAGACCCCCGACGCCCGGGGTGTCTCCCGCGGCGGCTGGGACGTGAGGCTCCCTTCGTGTACGATATTACTTAACTTTTAACCTTGGTCCATAACCATATTGCTATCGTAATTCCCCAAGCTCCTCACTTCCTTATTTAAACTAATTACTTTAATCAACAACCATTTCCTACTGATCTTCAAAGCAGGAAATTGTGAATGCTGATTAAAAAAAGGTTTTGAACTAATAAGGATGTGATATACTAAATTACAATACTCTTGCGCCATCACATCTTCCTAGCTCATCGTGCTGTGCTGGCACTGCCGCTGTGGCTGCAGAGAACCTCAAGCGGCGTAAATATAGAAACCTATTTCGAGCTGTTTAGGGGAAACTCTGGGGTCGTGGGGTCCGAGTGCTCATAGCCTGTTCAACGCCTACTTTGACGCTTCCCGTAACCCAAGGGCGAGCTTTTATCTTGGCCAGAGGATAAGTGTTGCCATACAACGTCGCAACGCCGACAGTCTCTTGGGTACATTACCAGCTGACAGCGTTGAGGTGGAGTTTTTCGATGCCCTTTTATAGTTTGTTGTTAGTTTATTTAATGGTTTTTAATTAATAGTGTATAATTATAGTTAGTTTTAATAATAATTACCCATATAGTTACACTCCTTTCCTTCTCCGAGTTCTTCTATCGGAAATCCAAAGGTAATATAAGATCACTAGCTCATCCCAGGTAAGAATCATCCCTTGGATTTAATCTTTATGGGGTATAAGGCAGGCAGCAGACCTCAAGAGAGCTCGTGGCTAAATAATAACAGCCGCTCGGTTTAATCTTTAGGTTAAGCCGCGCTTGCCTAGGTTGGTAGGTGGATGGGTGACCACCAATTACATACAGGGTTTCCTCCGTGCCTCGTAAATCACGTTAAGGCGTTGGTCCCGGCTGTCATTTGTAGATTTTTGACAGTCGTTGCAGATAGTCAGTGGCCCGAAAGTCTGAAAACCAATCTTACGAAAGGGTATCGTATTACCCAGTACTAACTGGGTTGTGGAGGTCCGATAGGCAGTAGCTCCATGTAAAATACTGGTATACAGCTGCATTCGGTTAGACTGGAAGCCGGCCCCGATATAGTTGGGAAAAGGCTAGGCAGATGATGAAGGCAAGCAGCAGACAAAATAACTGAACTCCCGTGATATCTGTGCCCGATCAGGTTACTAAGTAGTCGGACGTGCAGACGAACAGTTAACGATCCTAAGTTATTTGACACTACACACACACACACACACACACAAATGTGATACTTGCATTTAGAACCGATTTATCAGAAGTCCTTGGAGACGGCAGATGAGTGCAAATTGCTTAATTTGAGAGAACACCTTTGTGCGGTTTTTTTATCACTATCTTTCGCCCGCGGCTTCACTCGCGTTAAGGACATTACATTGCTCGATGACCTTGATGATTTGATCCCTGTACTGGTTTTTGTTGACTTGCCCCGCACATTTCGCAAAATTTCGGTTTTTATTTATTATTTAAAAATATTAAAAGAAATAACAGAAAAAAAACAATACAGATTGTTAAGTATATCATTACGTATTTGTTGTTACAAAATTCATGCCGATCTATTCAGCCGTTACAGGGATAATTTACAATTAAGGTTGAAAAAGGACCTATTTTCTACGATTAACCAAAAAAAATTGAGAAGGTTTATTAAAATTTTAAGCAATACAATTTATTTGTGATGAACTTAACTATAACATACTTTTATTACACGGAAAACGCACGAAGGGATTCATCAACAAATTTCTTTGAACATACGCTGTTTTTGGGATTTGAGCCATGTAATGCCCTTAATTATTTAGAATTTGACAATCAATTCGGGTTGCTCTGCTTGTAATAATATAATTCAATCATGATTCGAAAGACATGTGGCGCCATGTATTATCATAAGAACGTTATTGTTGTTTTCCTCGTGAACAGTACTTTTTTTCGTGATGAAAGGTACCATAATGTCCATTTCTGTACACCTGACAACGTGTATGCATAATTTCAGGATGATCGGTTCAGTGGTTTAGGCTTGAAAAGGTAACATACTGTTAGACACACACACACACACACACACACACACACACACACACACACACACACGCAAACACACATACACGCAAACACGCATACTGTTAACTTACTTTCGCATTTATAATATTAGTTAAGATTAAGATTCCCATGTAACAGGAGGCGAGGTGTTGTAAACAACCAGGCACAACCAGACTCCGTGGCTGCTACTGAGAAACTGTGCCCGACCTGGGAATCGAACCCAGGACCTCATGCTCAGCAGTAGCGGTTTCGACCACAAGACCAACGGTCTAGGTTAATATGGGTTTGACACAGAATGTGCACTTCGCAAAATGTGCACTACTCAAAATGAACACTTCTCAAAATGAGCACTTATCAAAATAGCACTTATCAAAATGAGCACTTATCAAAATGTGCACTTCTCAAAATAGCACTTATCAAAATAGCAGTTATCAAAATGTGCACTTCTCAAAATAGCACTTATCAAAATAGCACTTATCAAAATGAGTACTTATCAAAATGTGCACTTATCAAAATGAGCACTTATCAAAATGTGCACTTCTCAAAATGTGCACTTCTCAAAATGTGCACTTCTCAAAATGTGCACTTCTCAAAATGAGCACTTATCAAAATGTGCACTTCTCAAAATGAGCACCTATCAAAATGAGCACTACTCAAAATGGGTCAAAATAAAAACCGATAAAGTAAGCAAACGTACAAACCGATAAAAGTTTTTATTTTGACCCATTGATATAAAATTTACTCATTTTGAGTAGTGCTCATTTTTCTTGAGATAAAAACTAAGCTACAACATGAACGATACCAGACAGCCGATTCCTTTCATCATTCCTTAAACAAATAACAAACATTTCACAGCGACATTATTTTCACAATGAATCCGCAAATATTTCCATCACTATCATCGTTCAAAGAAATCATTATTTACTTAGCAATTGTCTGATTATGTTATTTATGTACTGAAGTAGGCTTGAGGAAGATAAGATTAAAAGTACCCAAGGAAAATACCAAGGTGATGTAATGTTGTTGTAAAAATCGTTCGTTTATTGCGAATTAGTATCTACACGTGACCGATGATCGGCAAGCGTATGGTGGGATGACGACCTTCGCCGGGTAGCTGGTAGCAACTGGATGAGAGTTGCCGAGAGTCAAAGTGGCGGCCATTGAAGAAGCCTATCTCCAGCAGTGGACTGCTGTAGGCGTGGTGATGATCTACACGCACTTGGCCCGCGTGGTGCATTACAGTTCGCTACGTTACAGAGAGGAGGTCTGCATCGAAG
Organism: Noctua fimbriata; assembly: GCA_905163415.1. Lineage (NCBI taxonomy): Eukaryota > Metazoa > Arthropoda > Insecta > Lepidoptera > Noctuidae > Noctua > Noctua fimbriata. Next base: position 6,212,280 of record LR990950.1, read on the forward strand.
TAGTGTCAAAGCTAAAACGATTCTGCTTCTAATCTTGACTTTCGATTTTTGACCTACAACCTCTAGGTCACACCGTTTTCTTGCCTCTGTCTCATTTTTTTGGGGTTGGCGAAGCATTGTCGTCTTCTTCCGTAGTTCTCTTCTAGCCTATTGGTCATCACTCACTTTCTAGCCATATCATCCTTCAAAGAGTCTATCCATCAGGGCTGCGGGACTGTTCGAAAGAGATACCGTGGCCCTGGAACACAAAGGGCAAAGAAGCAAACATGGATGGGTTTTAGTCAGTACAAGTCAGACACTCCCTTAAATCCATCGTTTGGTCTTGCCCTACTCTTATAGACTTCCTTATTCATGGATACCATGGATCAGAAACTCCGTGCCTCAGAAAGCACGTTGAACCGTTGGCCCCGGCTGTCGTTTGTAGATTTTTGACTATCGTTACAGATAGTCAGTAGCCCGAAAGTCTGGAAACCTGTCTTATCAAGGGGTATCGTATCTTATGACCCTGTTACCGAGTTGTAGAGGTCAGATATGCAGGCGCTCTAGGCAAAATACTGGTATTAAGCTGCATCCAGTAAGACTGATAGCCGGCCAAAACATAGTTGGAAAAAAACTACGCAGATGATGAAGATCATGGCGTGTAACTTCTCCGTTGTGATTCAACTCTAGGCGTAACTTCGAGCAACACTAGCGAATGGTCAATTTTTGTAAGAGGTAAGCTGGAGTACATATCTTTAATGTGATTATATTATTTTTCTATAGAAAACTAACTGTGTAATTTTTCAAAGGGAAGCCGGTAGGAATCGAATTCTATGGTACCTTCGCCACTGGCGTGCAACTACCTCTTATACAACATTATTTTTAGTATATGCGAAACCTGAATATAGTTTGTTCAGAATAAGTAACTGAATCGATTCCAATCATTTTTAAACCATGTTATATTTTTCCCCAAAAATATTTAAAAAAGTTAAAAGTTGGATACCGAGCGACTTTGAGTACCTATCGCAATAATTTAGGTACCTACTGCCAAATTATTATTATCAATGAGCTCAAGACGAAGCTGGAGGCGCGCGCTGCGTTGTGACCGCGTTTTTGTGCGGACAACTAGGTAACAGAACAAGCTTATAACTTTGTGATTTTTCATGATACAGTTTTGAAATTTTGTACATAGATTCTTTACATAAAAATACTAGACACGTATCAGGTTTCGCATATACTAAACCTAATGTTGTATTGGCACGTGACTACAGATTCCGGGTTTAAGTACATAGTCAACAGGTAAACCCGTTTAAATTATATTAAGTACCAACCTGACAAAAAGTGTCAAGTTCGTTCACTTGATAAATATGTTTTTATCAATATCCGGGGTATGTTTAACCTATTTTTAGTATTAGCATATGTTTTGTAGTTGACAACAAATTTTTATCTTGCTTCTTGTTTACTTTAATTCGAGGTTAATGTTATTTAACTATCGTCATCTGCGTAGCTAATATTTTTTTCCTACTAGAGGTAACAGAATAAAAAAAAATGGCATACAACGTGGCAACGCCGCCTGTCTCTTGGGGACATTACCAGTTGACAGCGTTGAGGAGGAGTTTATTGACGTCATTTTTTAGTATTTTTAAATTAGTTACTTTAGGTTATTTTAATTTATAAGTGTATATATTTCCTTTATGTATTGTTACATATTACATATATTTAATACATTTTTGAATAATCTATTACAAAAAATATTAAAAATATTCTTTAAAAAAAAAAAGATAAAGCGTCATATTTTTTTTAAAGAGTAATTTTTTATTATTTAATTTGTCTGTAATTTCTATAAATATCTTTATATTTTTATTTTGTTTTTAACTGCTGATTACATGTGCTATCATATGCGTATCATTTATCACATATCATTGCAATAGTACTAAATAAAAAAAATATATATCGTATTGGAACCCGAATCGCTAGAATATGACGTGTCTTGGGGCGTGATTAGTAATAAAAAAAAATACATAGTAGGTGCCAATTACTTCAAGAAGTTGTCCAATTAATAAAGATTCTAAAATTGTATTATAACAATATGTAACAAAAAAAAAATACAGTTATTTTAATTGAAAAAGGCGCAGATTAATTACGAAAAAAACTCCATTTCATTTAAATATGTTACGAGTATTGCAAAAAGTTTAAGACCCAATTAGAAATACTTCTAAGTTTGATTGGATATGAGAAAAAGAAACAACGGCTGTTATAGCCGTGAGCCCATTGACTATCATCATCAGCATCCATCATCTTCGTTACTGATCTGAGAGGATCTCGTGGGCCGTGGCTAACTAATAACAGCCGCTCGGGTCGATTCTCAGGTTAAGCCGCGCTTGCCTGGGTTAGTCCGTGGATGGATAACCACCCATGAAATACCGAGTTTCCTCCGTGCCTCGGAAAGTACGTTAAGCCGTTGGTCTCGGCTGTCATTTGTAGATGTTTGACAGTCGTAACAGGTAGTCAGTGCCCCGAAAGTTTGACATCAGTCTTATCAAGGGGTATCGTTACCTAGTACTAAGTTTGTTATGGAGGTCAGATAGGCAGATGTAAAATACCGATCCCTTAAGAATGGTTATTAGAATTTCGGGCCACTGACTGCCTGGAACGACTGTCAAAGATCTACAAATGATATCCGGGACCAACGCCTTAACGTGCTTTCCGAGGCACGGAGGAAACTCTGTATGTACATATGTGATGGGTGGTCACCTATCTACCACACCAGGGCAAGCGCAGCTTAACCTGAAGATCGACTCCGAGCGGCGGTTATGATTTAGCCACGAGCTCCTCTACGCATGCCTTCAAAATTTTGGTTCTAGAACATTCCGTTTTTCACACTACGTGTCCAAGTCGAGACAATGTTGCCAGTAATGGCTTCATATGGGCCATATTTCTAAGTGCACTATAAAACGTCACTCAGCAGTATTATGATTGTTAGGTCTGGTGTACACTAAAGCGGAGACAATCGATGCGGAGATGTGTGAGAATCAGCTCAACCACATTGGTTGAAATGAAACTACACCGCGCAGTCGTTTCTCCTGTGATTGTTGGAACTCGTGAGGAAAGTTATGAGTAAGAATGTGGATGATTCTAAGAGTAGAGTATGACCAAAGAAACCATGAATGGACCGTGTGAAGGATGATATGGCTAAAAAGGAGGTGACTGCTGAGAGCAGGATGATATGGCTAGAAAAGAGGTGACTGCTGAGATGACGAGTACGAATATGAAAGAAGAATACACACTGCATTGACTGTAAACAAATTGGAAAATGAGCAGGACTGAAAAGATGTTTAAGTCGGCTTCCAGTCCAACCGAATGCAGCAGAACACCAATATTTTGCATGATGCGACTGCTGTGGTGGAGGACGGGCCTAAGGGCTAGGTAATAAAACCAGTTGATCGTCTGCTATAAAATTAAAGGTTGATTCACATATTTCTAACCGATTACGTCAACATTGATAGGACGCGATCACGCTTCATAAGTGCGACAATAATAAAATTATGTCTGGTAGTCGTATAACTAGGAGTCTATCTGCGAACGATTAAAAACAAAAAAAAACAAAAACTTTCTATTCTATTCTATACAGTTAGCAACAGAGCATTAAGTGTCTTAAGGCATTTCATAAAAACTTTCAAGTGATTTTTTTTCGAAATGACTGCACCGATTTGAATGAAACTTCGTACGCATAAGCAAGATACATAACTCAAAAATCTTGACAGAGAACTTCTCGAAATGTCTTTAAAAAAAAAAGATAATTGGAAATCGGTCTAATTTAGCTATAACACTATTTGTCAAAAATGTTCTCTGTCAAGTTTTTAGAGTTATTTATCCTGCTTATGTGTACGAAAATTCATTAAAATCGGTTCAGTCATTTCGAAAAAAAATCGCTTGAAAATTTGTACGAAATGCCGTAAGACGTTAACGCTCTTAACATAATGTTCATTACTCTGTGTGATGTTTTCATGATAATTTTGTTAAACTAACTATTGCCTGCGACCTATGTCCGTGTAAAATTATTATAAAAAAAATTACTTTCCTATTTGAATCGGAATTTGATAACAAATTCAAGGGTTTTAATTTCTTATGCTCAGAACCCTAATAGCGTTACTTACTCCTTATTACATCTACGCTATTTGCGAGTGAAAGTCCCGTCAAAATCGGTCCAGCGGTTTCGGAGATTAGCTGAGACAAACAGACAGACAGAAAGATAAACATAAAATTGTTATAAGTACCGTACACACCTTCATGCAAAAAGGTGTTAAGTATCGATTTGCAGTACCCCAATACAGCTTCGTCATTCCCCAGACACACCTCTGCCATGCCTTGAATTACTGATGTAAACTGACCCTTATCATAATTAACGAATTATTGATTATCTCCACATCAAATCAGAGGTATATTTACAAACATATATTTCTCATAGCAACATTATTGATGCCAATGTTACCGGAGAATTCGGCACAGGTGAATAGTACACCACATTTCAAGTCAAATCAGGTCTCATATTGTAATATGGGGCGACAATATATTTAACTAGCTGACCAGCGCAACTTCGTCTGCGTTTGGATTTTCCCCGTTTTTGTAATCTTTTTCATAAATGCTTCGCTCCTATTGGTCGTAGCGTGATGTTATGTAGCCTATAGCCTTCCTCGATAAATGGGCTATCTAACACTAAAATAATTTTTCAAATCGAACCAGTAGTTCCTGAGATTAGCGCGTTCAAGCAAACAAACAAACAAACTCTTCAGCTTTATAATATTAGTATAGATATTGCCTACAACAGGGCACTACGGGTTGCTAATTAGAATTACTAATGGAAAAATTCAATATCACAGCAACCCAGCGTTCAGAAGTCGCGCTTGCGACTACTAGACCAACGGGGAGTCATAACGTCATCACGCTTGTAATCCCCGAAGGTTAAGCAGAGGTGTACTTAATAGTACAGCGCCGATATATCGGGAACTCAAAACCATCAATAAACATGGTGAATAAACTTGTACTGTCACTTACGGGATAACTTCCGTGATTGTTCATTGTTTTGAGCTCCCGATATTTCGGCGCTGTTGCAAGCGCCATGGTCGCGGGTTGACGTGAGAATGTGGGTGGATGGAAAATAAAATGTTAAGAGCAGACAAATCTATCTACCCTCTTACTTTGTCTCTTGCTACGCGCACTACTGGAACTCGACACTAAGTCACGGCAAAACACACTCACAGTATCACCAGGTTTTTTGGAGTCCTTATTGCGATGCCGGCTGCTATTTTTGAGCTTACTCAAAACTGTTCCACGTACTTGACAATTTGAAGCCATCCAGCTCAAAACAATGAACAATCACGGAAGATATCCCGTAAGTGACAGTACAAGTTTAGTCGTAAACCGTGAAAGCTTAAAACAGTGTTTAACATGGTGAATATCTCGTTTCTAGTGTTAATGATAATAGTACACCGACATTTAGCCAGCTATGTTTAATTCCGATGAAATGGGGGCGAGCCTATTGCCATCAACCGGGCACAAACTCCGTGACTTTTACTGAGAAATTCCTGATGGAAAAACCCAATAACACTTTACCCGACCTGGGAATCGAACCGAGGACCTCATGCTTAGTAGTTATCTTAATACCACGCCTGTAATACCTGAAGGAGTTATTCAATGGTCTTATAGTACACCCATAGTGTGTCAGTTCTGTCTATGTCCCATGTTACTTGGGGTCGGCGCAACACGTTTTTTTTTCTTCCAATCTCCTCTGTCAAACGTCACGCTATCATTTACTCCTTTAACTTTCATATCATTCCTCACACAATCCATCCATCGTTTCTTTGGTCTTCCTCTCCCTCTCCATCCATCAACGTTTATATTCATCACTCTTTTAGTCATATGCGATTCATCCCTCATCAGTGTCCATACCAAGACAGTCGATTCCCATGTAATAGGGCGACATTTATTTATTTATTACTAGCGACCCGCCCCGGCTTCGCACAGGTGCAATATATACATATAAACCTTCCTCTTGAATCACTCTATCTATTAAAAAAAACCGCATCAAAATCCGTTGCGTAGTTTCAAAGATTTAAGCATACAAAGGGACATAGGGACAGAGAAAGCGACTTTGTTTTATACTATGTAGTGATTCTTTAACACACACTTTTGTTTTTACAGGTAAGACCCAAGCTAACAAAGTAGTCATAAGTTACAAATTATCCAGTCCCAAGTAAGGGTAGAAGCATAAGTTAGACAGTAGACAACATACCAAGTGCCACCCTCTGGAATTCCGCCAAAGAGCAAGAAAATATATCCAATCGCCGAGAGACACTATTTAGTGTTTACTTAATGCATGAAATACTGGTGCAAACTTTAATAAGTTCGTACGGGTAGTCGGGTGTCTTTAAAAAAAGACACAAATGCAAAACTCAAGGCATATCTACCGATACATCTAGAAAGCACTCACAAATTCTATTTAGATAAAAACTATCGTTATTTTCAAGTAGTCCCTGCTATCTGTCCTTTACCTCTTGAACATAATCTTTGTTACAGCTATCTGAGATGATAATATCAAGACAAGTATATCATTAAATGGGCATTACACTTCTGGGAGTACCTATTTGGACTTACATAGTTTTATCTGTCGATGCTTTTATGCAATACTAGCTGTTGCCGGCGACTTCGTTCGCGTGGAAATTTTGGTGTGACGTATGTGTGAGACTGCCTCGTTGGTCGGTTACTAAGAATGAGGTCCCGGTATCGATTCCAGGGTCGGGCAGAGTGTTAAAAAAACTGTTTATTTCAATTACATAAAGTTATCACACACATGATTTGGAGATCACCCTTTAAGCAAGGAGATGCTTGTGTTAGGGGGCGTCCATTATTTCCCTGAGGCATTTTTGGCGATTTTTCGAGGCCTCCTCCCCTTCCTAATCTCATGAGAGATTTATCAAAATGCGTAGTTTAGTATAAATACAGTAAACTATGCTTGATTACGGGGCGTAGCAACAGTCTCTTGAGAGTTCTTGCTGATAGGCATGATGAAATCCCCATAGTGAGACATCTTATTAAGACCGCCCTGTCTCTAGTAGAGTATAAGAACTAACATAGCTTATTATAAGTTAAATTGTTTACTAAAATCTAGAATTGTAAGTATTTTTTGTGGATCATGTTATCTTTAAAATAAATTTAATATTATAGAGATGATGAGCTCGTAGCTAAATAATAACAGCCGCTCGGGTCGATCTTTAGGTAAAGCCGTGCTTGCCTAGGCTGATCTGTGGATGGGTGACCACCCGTTACATAACGAGTTTCCTCCGTGCCTCGGAAAGCACGTTAAGCCGTTGGTCCCGGGTGTTATTTGTAGATCTTTGACAATCGTTACAGGTAGTCAGTGGCCCAAAAAGTCCGAGAACCAGTCTTACCAAGGGGTATAGTATTACCCAGTACTAACTGGGTTGTGGAGGTCAGATAGGCAGTCGCTCCATGTAAAATACTGGTATTCAGCTGCATCCAGTGAGCCGCCCCAACATAGTTGGGAAAAGGCTAGGCAGATGATGAGAGATCCTATGTATATTCACTCATAGCAACCACTTAGAAACTACTTTAAAAATATTATTATTCATCATCATAATAATATATGACATAACAACACATAATCGACTATGTATTAAATCAAACGTGGTCTCGAATACCTAATTCTGTGCTAAAAATAGCCGTGCGTAATTCGAAAGGAAATATGTAATAACGTGATTTTATACAGAGTGCTTTTTTACGAGGAACGAAAACAGTTCATATTTTTACGACGTGCTCAATAAAATAATCAAATTGTGAAAATCGATTTCGGCCGTCTTTTAAAGGGACATAAACATTAGTATGTCGGATTTGTCAGGATTTATTCCGTTAGGCTCGTACATCATGTGGGCAGACGATTGATTTCGTGCTATGAAAACACACTGGGTGCGATACACTGTTTCTATTAAACTAACAAATTACTTGAAATTACAATATAACACAATAACACGGGGCACAATGAATCGGGTACAGTTCCAAGACGTCTCAACTCGTCGTCCTCGCCTCGAGCTGTAAAGTAGAAGCACGCTGTGGTGTGGGTAGACCGGTAAAGAGGTCGCGTGATGTCACCACTGGCGCGCTTACTATTCATTTTATGTCCGTACTAATGACCGGATCCGATATTTATAAAATGCGTACTTAATTGGCAAAGTAAAGTCAAATCGCAAAGACATCATCATCTTTCTCTTGCCATTATCCCAATTCATTTGGGGTCGGCGCAGCATGTCTTGTTCCATACTTCTCTATTACTCGTCATCTCAGCAGACACCTCCTTTCTTGCCATATCATCCTTTACACAGTCCATCCATTGTTTCTTTGGTCTTCCTCTACTCATATACCCATGAATGTAGATCATTCATACTCAAAACTTTCCTCACGACATTTAACTCATTCCTCCGCATCACATGTTCAATATGCATCGGTTGTCGTGGCAACCGATTACCACACAACTTTTCAGTCACCGGCGCCACTTTCAGACTTATGTCTAGCTTACAGAATAAGTAAGCATATCATGCTGCGCCGACTCCAAATAAATTGGCATAAGCGCAGGAGGACGATGATAAAGCATGTATTACGCACTTGTTGCACGCTTTCTGAAATGAGAAGTGATAGAATCACTTACTTTGACCCCTCTTTCCATTTAAATCACCCTGTATAAATACCTTCATGATAAATACAAAAATAACAAGTCTATCATGTACCTACCAGACTACTTTTACTACATACCGATAACGACATATCTTATCAAATAGGAGTGTGAGATAAATAAATCGATTTATTGAGTAAATTACTCACTACAGTTGAATCGTAATTACTTGATTTTACTCCGATATAAATTAAACCACACCCTTTACTACTAGTAGTTGTTATTAACAATATTTATTTGAATTTGGTGTTTTTACGGGAGTCCGCCATATTGGATTTAGAATTCAGTCACTTCTCGTCTTCATCCAAACTAGTTTGGATGACAATGCATGGTTAGCTAAGTGTGTATGCAAAATTTGAGCTCAATCGGAAGCCGGGATGTGAGTCAAATTTAAAAAAAATACCCAGAACGAAGCCGAAAGGCACTTGTTCTCCCCGTCATTGCGATATTTTTTTTGTTCTAGACCATACCTGGGAACCTTCTAATTACGGAGATATTGGGGGTCAAAGTTCCAACTTTTTCTCAAGTATTTTTTATAAAACTTTTTTATGATTTAAATACCTCCACAAACCCCGTACTATTTAATGCATCCATCAGCACAATGACATCGAGTTCTACCAGTACCGAGAGTTGTTTTACAGCAATAATTTTTGCGTAGAGTTACTTAGTTTAAGATTAGATAAAGATAATTTTATTTGTCAAAACATGCGTATACATGCAAATTAAGCATGCAGGATGACACAATATGGATATTTCGTAAGTACATGTTTCACCTGTAAGACGTACAAATTAAATAAAAAAATTATAAAATATTTAAAAAATAAATTACTACATAAAAACTAAATTACTAAAGGCACTTCAAAATAATGGTCGGTAATAAATATTGATAAGTCAGTAAAATAAATTAGTCATAGAAAATTAAAAATTAATAAAATAAAATTAAATTACAAACATGTCAAATGGTGTCTTTCAAAAAGTCATTTATGTCATAATAACACTTGTCTGCTAATAAATCTCGAATCTTTTTTTTAAACAAATTTGCCGGCAATGCTTTATATGACTGTGGTATTTTATTATAAATTTTAGGAGCCATACAGAAAACGCTTTTTCCCATTAATGCAGTCTTTGACGTATGCGAACACAGTTGATTATTGTCACGTCTGTTACGGGGGAAGGTGTCAGCTAGTCGTGGAAATAGCAATTGATTTAACCTCACAAATACCGCAATTTCGAAAATATAAAGAGATGGTAGGGTTAATAATTTGTGTTTTTTAAATAATGTGTAACATAACACATATAAATACAAATGTGGATTTAAAAGTGAAAATCTGTGAGTATCAACATGTTTTGCCAACATTGGCGTACAAAATAATTTATAGCCACTAGAAATATAAGACAATTACCATAGAAAAAAAAAGCATAACAAAATTAAGATATAGATTAGAAACTATCATTTAAAAAATCTTTAACATTATAGTAACATTTTTCAGTAAGTAACTTCTTAAGTTCTCTTTTGAATAAGTTTGGCTGGTTAATATTTTTAATAACCTCTGGAATCTTATTATATACTAGCTGACCCGCGCAACTTCGTCTGCGTTTGGATTTTCCCCGTTTTTGCAATCTTTTTCATAAATTCTCCGCTCCTATTGGTCGTAGAGTGATGTTATGTAGCCTATAGCCTTCCTCGATAAATGGGCTATCAAACACTAAAATATTTTTTCAAATCGGACCAGTAGTTTCTGAGATTAGCGCGTTCAAGCAAACAAACAAACAAACTCTTCAGCTTTATAATATTAGTATAGATATATTAATAGTGCCATACAAAACACGCTTTTATGAAGTAGTGCTGTTTTCGCAGAGTAAGGCTGTAAGAAGTTCTTATATTTAGTACGTCTATTTCTAATGACATTGTCTGACAAAAGAGGAGGTTTGATATCCAGAATGCTTGGTTGACGGCTTCGTGAAGGGTCCGTTTACACCCTGTATGTGATCATTCCGTTTGTTTAGTCTATTCTCTCTTAGTGCTATTACATAATATCTAACAACTCGTTTGCTCTAGATAAAGGGTAATCTTTCTCAATTATAAGACTCCCTTATCTGGTCGTTTAAGATCATGTAGGTACTAAATATACATCGTATGATAGATAAAGAGGAGCTCATGATCATCATTTCAGCCGAAAGACGTCCACTGCTGGACATACGTTTTTTTTTTTAAAGAGGTGCTCGTGGCTAAATAATAACAGCCGCTCGGGTCGATCTTTAGGTTAAGCCGTGCTTGTCTAGGTTGGTCTGTGGATAGGTGACCACCCATTACATACCCAGTTTGCTCCGTGCCTCGGAAAGCACGTTAAGCCGTTGGTCCCGGCTGTCATTTGTAGATCTTTGACAGTCGTTAGGTAGTCAATGGCTACAAAAGTCTGTTTTTTTTGTGACGTCACTATTTTTACCACCCCGTATGAATAAAAATCACGTGTCACTATGTTCGTAAACGCTAATGTCCGAAACCACCCAACCGATTTCAATGAAATTTTGAGAATGTGTATGATTGCTTCCAGCTTGAAATATTAAATAGGTTTGGACACGATATGTAGAGACTATGCGATGCAGGGTCGCAGGTAATATTATAAACATTGAAGTTTGTGTGTTGTTACTCAATCACGTAAAAACGGCTCAACGGATTTGGATGAAATTTGGCACACAGATAATTTATAACCTTGATTAACACATAGAATACTTTTTATCCTAGTACTACGTTTCCGTGGGACTATTTCCGACACCCTCGCGGGCAAAGGAACATGCAAAACCTTCTAGAACATACCTATAACAACACAAAAGCAACCTTATTGTGACAATGATAAAGTTCACTCTGTTCTTGACAGAATTTTCAGTGACAGTATGGGTTACTAACTGTCTGCAAACATATTTTAACGAGAAACACTGAAACAGCTGTAATTACTATTACAATGTAGCCAAAATGGCGGCCCATCACACTTCAAAGTATGTAGTGAAAATGTAAAAGCAAATTAACCACAAAATCATACTAAAACTATGTTTCATTCATCATCATCATTTCAGCCGAAAGACGTCCACTGCTGGACATAGGCCTCCCCCAAGTGTCGCCACATTGACCAGTCCCGTGCGACTTGCATCCAGCGGATCCCCGCAACCTTCACTAGAACATCGGTCCACCCAGTAAGAGTAGGAGGCCTTCCAACGCAACGTCTTCCGGTTCGCGGTCGCCACTCCAGAACTTTTCGGCACCATCGGCCATCCGTTCTGCGAGCAATGTGCCCTGCCCACTGCCACTTAAGTTTGCCTATTCTTCGGGCTACATCAGCAACCTTGGTTCTCTTGCGGATGTCCTCATTTCTGATTTGATCACACAAGGAAACTCTGAGCATAGCCCTCTCCATTGCCCTTTGGGTGACTTTAAGCCTTCTGATGAGGCCCATTGTGAGCGACCACGTTTCGGTGCCTTATGTAATCACTGGCAACACACACTGGTCATAGACTTTCGTCTTGAGACACTGCGGTCTCAAAACTATGTTTACAGTGCTACAAGGATATTTTAGCGCTAGAATGACATTGCCAGGGGTGTTCCTGGTTTCGGGAATTGTTTGGGGAATTGCTATCAGAATACCAGCGTTATGAAATAGTTCCGTAGCCAAATTGCTTAAAACGGAACCTAAAAGATTCCTCCTGACCGTCTGACTGTCAGTTCGTATGTCACAACCATTTTACTCCGAGACTGATGGCACCACACAGTCTAAATTTGGAGAGAAATTTCGCTAACCAAAAGTGATGTGAAATTATGAAAAATCATAGAAAGGGGTGGATCTTTATACATGTAACTGAGATACCTATAAATTTAAAAAACCCCCATCGCAACAAAGACTGAACTCACAGCTATTTCCCGTGGGGGCAGAAACCACAGAACGCCCCCAGCTACGATCCTTACATACTCCTTTTGCCTCGTCCATGTTCATACATCTGGTCATACACGCACGCCGGTTGCGAGTATTACGGACCTGATCTTTCTGAAGAACCTCACCAATAAGGTCTGTGTATGTCCTTCTAGGGCGTTCGCTCCCGGCGTTGCCACTCACATCTGCCTTGAAACTACCTTTTGTTAGTCGCCTTTCACTCATCCTCTCCACATGATTATCCATTTAGGGTACAGATTATGCCTTTTTAATTATCTCCATAGACTAGAAGATAAAATTTTACATAAAACCTTAATGTTTGGGATTTCAGTCTCATAAAGAATCTTGATTAAATGATCATGAGGAAATCCTCAATTGCTTTAAGTTTGGAGATAAAACATCATAAGCCATTTTATCGCTTAATCTTCAAATAACGTGTTTGAATAGAAGAGTTTTTCAATACATCATCTGCCTACCCTTTTCCCAACTATGTTGGGGTCTAAGATTTTAAACTATCATGGTCACTAACATTATTACTACAGGAAACGGGATATTTACCATGTTTACTATTTTTGTTGAGTTCCCGATATTTCGGCGCTGTTGCAAGCACCATGATCACGGATAAACTGAAGTTATTGCGGGTGGGTGTTTATGAGCAGACAAATCGGTCTACCCTTTTTCTTGTTCGTTTTTTGCACTCAGTACCGCTACCACTGTCACTCGCAACTCGATTCTGTTCCCGACATACGAAACTCACTGTGTCCGCTCGCGAACTTTTTAAAACATGGTAAATATCCCGTTTCCTGTAGTAATTATGTTGGGGTCGGCTTCCAGTCTAACCGGATGCAGCTGAATACCAGTTTTTTAGTATTTTATTTTTTTAAGTTTTTAGAGTTTTTCAATAATTTACTTCAAAAAGCCAGATCTACAGGAGGAGAGGAGCTCGTGGCTAAATAATAACAGCCGCTCGGATCGATCCCCGCTTATCTTACCTCCAACACAGAGTTATCGTAGTAACCCGTTACTGAATAATACGACACCCCTTAGCAAGACTAAACTTATACTGTCACTTACGCGATATCTTCCGTGATTGTTCATTATTTTGAGCTCCCGATATTTCGGGCTGTAGCAAGCGCCATGATCGCGGGTTGACTGGAGAATGCGGGTGAATGGAAAATAAATTGTCATCGGGAGCTCAAAATAATAAACAATCACGGAAGATATCCTGTAAGTTACAGTATAAGGTTAGTTGTAAACCGTGAAAGCTTAAAACAGTCTGTAAGACTGGTAATCAGAGCTTCATTGACTATCGACTACCTGTAACCACTGTCAAATGTCTACTAATGACAGCCGGGAGCCCGGGACCAACAGCTTCACGAGGCACGGAGGACACTCAGTTGTAATGGATGGTTACGAATCTACGGACCGAAATTGCCATTCCATCTTGAACGATATCAATGATAAATGCACAAACCATCTCCGTAGGCGAAGAGACCTTTGGGGCCTCCATAAATTACATCACAGAAATTTCATGATTTTTTGTCTCGCGTCCTTGTCACAACTGGTCACATTTGTGAGACACCCTCCTCCCTAGTGTGACGTCACATTTGCAATTTTACAAGTTCATACAGTACAGTGATATGTGGTGCGGAGGAATGAGGAAAATGTTGAGTATGAATGGAGATGGCTGGCTAAGAGTAGAGGAAGACCAAAGAAACGATGGAAGGACTGTGTGAAGGATGATATGGCTAGAAAGGAGGTGAATACTGTGATGACGAGTAATAGAGAAGTATGGAAGAAGAAGACATGCTGCACAGGAGTATGTTCATGATGATGATGACTGACAGTCTATTTTCGTTAATAGTTCATAATACTTGGATTTTGAAATGTGACGTCACGAAATTTAAGATCCCTTCCAGTAGCCACACAATTTCTTATGTCACACTTCGTCGACCCCCTCCCCCCATTAACGTGTGACGTAATTTATGGATTTGGCCCCTTTTGAAGTAACAAAAACACTTCATGAAGGTGATTAAAATGCCTCAAACCACTCCACCTAGCGTACCAAGAGTGATTCCCGTATATTAGCACCAAGCGGCACATTAATGTGGAAGAACCAAGGAAGCGCGCGAAATTCGCGAAATTGAATAGCTTTTTCATGAAATAGTCATTCAATAGGATTAAACAAACTTAGAAGGTTGCATGCCCTAACACCTGCGCACTTGACGATCTTATGACTGCTACAGCGAGCGGAGTTCGCATAGCTGAATTTTGGGCCAAACATATTTAATTAAAAATTTGCCATCGACACGCTAAAAAGAAGACTTAGAAGGGTTGTATTGATGATTTTAATGATTATAATTCTGTAAAGCCATATTTGTTACGGACACGAATCATATTTTTTCAACATACAACCTCACACTGACCTGTAAATTGCAAAATAAGAAAATTTGAATTTCGCGATCTGCCCTGGCGATACCACCATAAAAAAAAACGCTCTGATGCATTTTAGACGCTAAACTCACCGTTAAGAGTTCACATTCCAACAGTACAATAAAACTTAGATGTCGTTTCGTGTACTGAACAGCCAGTAGTGTAACAAGATGACCATATCATATGACGTCTCAAGTTGCCTCCGTAATGGCCTCTCAGTCCACACCGACCTTACATACTGGTGTCTAAGAATTTAGGTCAGTTCTTGGTATTATTTGTAGATCTAGTTATGAAGCTTGTTCTGTCTTTTATTGCGTTTATGAAAAGTACTAGCTTACGCCCGCGTGGAGTTCGATAATTGTCCCACAGAATCATACTACCGGGATAAAAAAGTATCCTGTGTTAATCCAGGTTATGAACTATCTGTGTGTCAATTTTTTTTTTTATTATGAAAAAAATATCAAGTTGCTCCATTTATCTTCTCATTCTTTGCATACCTCGACAAAAATCTTTCGTTTTATTTTAGTTACAGATTTATTTATTTATTTAGGATCTCTTACAAAGGATATTACACCGATTACAGGAAACAGCTGACATTTTTATTAAAATTCTAACCGAAGAGTTCGGTTAGAATTTAAAATAAATATCAGCTTTAGGTTCTTAATTTTTTCAATTACATCAGTAGTATATTGTTTGAATTATTATAAGTAAACTAGCTGTTGCCCGCGACCTTCGTCCGCGTAAAATTTTATAGCCTATAACCTTCCTCGATAAATGGGCTACCCAACACTAAAAGAATTTTTCAAATCGAACCAGTAGTTCCTGAGATTAGCGCGTTCAAGCAAACAAACAAACAAACTCTTCAGCTTTATAATATTAGTATAGATAAAATCATTTCACTATTGAGCACATGTAAAATCGTCACAATAAAAGAGGTCTATGGTTTTTTTGTGTTACATCATTGCCCAGCCCTACATACGTAGGGTGTAACCCTTCACGAAGCCGTCAGCCAAGCATTCTGTACATCAAACTATGTAACTTTACGCAAAAATTATTGCTGAGAAACGGTAAAACTCAATGTAATGCACTCAAAAAATTATGCTAATGGATGGATTTAATAATACGGGAATTGAATAGTACGGGGAGGTCGTGGAGGTGTTTAAAATAAAAATGTTACATTAAAAAATGTATTTTAAAAAAAAAAAAACTGAAAAAATTGAAACTTTGACCTCCAATATCTCCGTAACTAAAAGGTTCCCAGGTGTGGTCTAGAACAAAAAATTATCACAATGACGGGGAGAACAAGTGCCTTTCAGCTTCGTTAAGGGTCTTGTTACACCCTGTATAGCAAAAGAACTACTTTATTCAGTTACACAACAACTTCGTTCATCCAATGACGCCCGACTAAAATAAATAAACACCGGCTTTGTATACTACAAACACAAACTTCTCGAGAATTGTTATTATTTTCGCAGCTGACTAACAGTTTTGAGAAATCGAAACGTTTATCTTACGACTATTTTATTTAGAAACGTTTACACAACTGGTTGAAAAAACACGCATTTCTTGGAAAAATGTTGGAAATAAATACAAGATGGAAGGGGGGACCGACGCTAAAACGGCTACCACGTATTCAGTACATCATTTGAATGAACTGTCCCACTCCTGGGCAAAAGCCTCCCCCCATTCCTTCCACTTTTCTCGATGTGCGCCTCCACTCGTCAATTAACGAGACAGCCATCCAAGGCGTCCCGCCATCTTCTCCTCGGTCTGCCGCAACCCCGTTTAACTGTCTCAGGGCTCCAGTTTAGTGATATGCGGGCCCACAGCTTTGCCGGCAGACAAGGCCTGCCCAGTCCCCACATTACACTTTTTTTTTTAAATCAGCAGTTCTATACATTATGGCCGTGTAGGTATTGCAGTTTTGTAGGAAACAGTTGTTTTTTTTTTAAACCGACGAATAGTTTCTATGTGGTGTGGGGGGGGGTTCAGAATGAATAAAATTCAAGTAAGTTAAAGTTCAGAATGATGTACTGAATACGTGGTAACCGTTTTATTGTCGATGTCCGTTCCATCTTGTATATATTTTTTCTAGATGTGTCAAGAAGAGGTGTGAGAGGCTTCTGTCTAAGCGATAACAGCCTCACGGGTCGTTCTTCAAGGTAAGCAACGCTTGCCGAGGGCAGTCTGTGGATGGATGGCCGACCATAACATCAAAAGTTTCCGGTGGTTGTTTTGGGGTGTCAGTAGACTTTGACAGTCGTATTTGGCTAAAACTAAACTAAGTAAAGTGTCACGCAGTAACAGGGTTGTGGAGATCAGACCGGCAGTCGCTCCATGTAAAATACTGGTATTCAGCTGCATCCGGCTAGACTGGAAGCCGACCCCAACATAGTTCGGAAAAGCTAGGCAGATGACGATGAAGATCAACAATACGTCACTACGTTTTCGTAGAATTTAAGATCGATGCGTGAAATGTTGTATTTTCCTTATAACACATGCAGTCACGATATAGTATTTTGTTGATTTTTAACCAACTTCAAAAACCGGCCAAGTGCGAGTCGAATTCGAGCAAGAAGCATGGGCGTACCCACGGTGGGGCAAGATGGGGTACCACCCTGGAATTTTGAGGCAAAATTAAATATTCATTTGGGTACTTGTAACATTTTTCACATTAAAATAAAGACTTGGTTAACGTCAACAATGACAGAAAACCGTCTTGTCGGCCTCTGTATGATGAGTGTGCATAGAAAGAGGGTTCTGGAAGCACAACATACAGTCAGCCCCAAAAAGATGTACCTAAACACGGTTTACAACGGATTCAGCCAGAACCCTCGCAGGTTATTATTGAAATAAGGTGTAGTGCAGTCGATAAAACGTATCAGTCAGTAAATAAAACTCATTTTTAATTTCCTACTGCTAAGTTTATTTATTTCTGCACGACCCCTTAAAAAATGCTGGGTACGCCCAAGGCATGAATTTTTAATTTATTTTTATTATTTGTTGTTATAGCGGCAACAGAAATACAAAATCTGTGAAAATACCAACTGTCTACCTATTACAGATCACGAGATACAGCCCGCTGACAGACAGACAGACAGCGGAGGCTTAGTAATAGGGTCCCGTCGGTTACCCTTCGAGTACGGAACGCTAAAAAAGAGGTTATATACAACACAGTTCTCAGAACACAGCACGTAAATACAAACAGACATGATACATATATCGCATAGAGCTAGCTTATGATAGCAACATTGAGCCTCGTCACGTGGTACACACCTGTTGCTAATGTATCGCGGTTGAGGATAACGTGATCTATGGACTATGAGTGACGCTGTATCAATGTCATGTACTGTTGTTGTAGATATGTAAAGCCATACGGCCGGTTGTGACTGGCATATCTATATAAATAAATAAAATAGAAGTGTCTGTTTGTAATTTCAAAATAACAGCGTTTTACTGACTGCATATGAAAGTGTATACAACATTATTTTTAGTATATATGAGACCTGAATATAGTTTGTTCAGAATAAGTAACTGAATCGATTCAAATAATTTTTAAACCATGATATATTTTTTCCCAAAAACATTTATAAAAGTTAAAAGTTGGATGCCGAGCGACTTTGAGTACCTATCGCAATAATTTAGGTACCTACTGCCAAATTATTACTATCAATGAGCTCAAGACGACGCTGGAGGCGCGCGCTGCGTGGTGACCGCGTTTTTGTGCGGACAACTAGGTAACAGAACAAGCTTATAACTTTGTGATTTTTCATGGTACAATTTTGAAATTTTGTACATAGATTCTTTACATAAAAATACTAGACACGTGTTTCAGGTTTCGCATATACTAAAACTAATGTTGTATACAGTTCTTATATCATTTTATTTTTTATTTTTGTCTGTCTGTCCGTCTCTTTGTTCCGGCAAATCTCCGAAACGGCTGGACCGATTATGACGGGACTTTTACTGGCAGATCTGCTTACACAGCTCTCATAGAAATTCATCATCTGCCTAATCTTTTTCCCCAACTATATTTGGGTTGGCTTCCGTGTCTAATCGAATGCATCTGAATACCAGTATTTTACATAGATCGCCTATCTAACCTCCACAACCCAGTTAGTACTGGGTAATACGATACCCCTTGGTAAGACTGGTTGTCAGACTTTCGGGCCACTGACTACCAGTAACGACTGTCAAAGATCTACAAATGACAGCCGGGACCAACGGCTTAACGTGCTTTCCGAGGCACGGAGGAAACTCGGTACGTAATGGGTGGTCACTCATCTACGGACCAACTTAGGCAAGCACGGCTTAGCCTTTTTTAGGAAGTGTTAGACTTGTACTGACTAAAACCCATCCATGTTCCTTCTTTGCCCTTTGTGTTCCAGGGCCGCGGTATCTCTTTCGAACAGTCCCGCAGCCCTGGCAGGCATCGGCCCTTGCGGACCCCTACGTGGTTGCTGACATCTCTTTGAGGCGCGCGTGGAACACGAACGCGCCGTCGACACGGCCTGTCGTCTTAAGACGGCCGGACGGCGAGCTAGCCCATAACTCGCCGTCCACAGGCTCGCGCCTACGGTGGCCGGGGACAGCATGGCTTAGCCTAAAGATCGACCCGAGCGGCTGTTATTATTAAGCCCCAATTTCCTCATACGATATACAATTGTATAGTGAGTGACGTCACCGCCTCACTGCTTATCAAGACATAATGAGGTCGACAAACATTAGATGTATTTGCAAATGTCTGATAATTAGTTAATTTTACTATTCTTCCGCATAGTTACGGACGATACTGGGAATTCTGATAAGAGTATCGTATTTTCAATACAGGGCGTAGGGGACAGCCCTCCGCAAACTGACAGGGTGCAATCAGGTTCATTTTTTGAATCATATTCTCTTCGGAATTTTTCTCCGGTTTTTTTTTTTTTTAATTTCAGTGACTATTCCTTTATTTCAATGTAAAATTGTAAAGCCAAGTCAGAGGCCCATGGGCAGCATAAAAACTCTGACACCAGGTTAGGAACTAACCACACGATAACAACAATGTAAAATTGCATTGCTTGTAAGCAGCACTCCTTTTATGTAAACAATACGGCTAAAATAAAAATAAAACCAACAACGGATGTTGAAATACTCTAACGAACGACGCGTGAAATCAGCTGTTCACTTCCTGCCTAGCTACAGAGTTCATCGAACACGTCGTCGCGCTTGCCGTTCGCTATGTGCGTTTTGCCACGGTAACAATACATTGCATATGAGGAAACAAAACAAATCAAATTTATTGGATTCCCATAACATTCCTGAAATAATTTCTTGTACCGGTCATCTTAGTATGATATATACTGAATTCACCCCATCTGTTTGTGGAGGGCTGTCCCTTACACCCTGTATAACATAACATCACGCCTGTAATCCCCGAAGGGTTAGGCACAGGTGTACCTATAGTACACCCAAATTTCGCCAATTATGTTTCACATGTAATAGGGGGCGAGCCTATTGCGATCAATCAGGCACAAATCCAGACTCCGTGGGTTTTACTAACAAATTCCTGATGGAATCTCATATGACTTGAGCAATGTCTGGACTTTAAAAGAGACTGTGACCTCTGAGTTTGTTTCGGATGTTTCTTCTCAGAGTAGTCAGGTACGAAACACCGGCCCCGTCTAGTTTTAAAACAAAACACGATGTGACATGTAAAAGTGTTTTGTAAAACCAGTTACAGAAATAAATATGATTTGATTTGATGGTTTCGTTCAAAGGCCAGATGATGAATAACTAAAGGAAATTCCCATATGAGTGCACACAGGAAAAAGAGAGAATATCTACGAAGTAGCCATTTTGTATGTTGATATTGTAATTACGATCTAGATCTTCGATAACAGTTCTAGAAATAGGAATTATATGACTGACTACTACGTGTCTGCGTTATTAAATGTCCAACTTTTTTATTTATTTATTTATTTAACTTACAACTATCACTACAGGTAATCTTAAACCTAATTCGATAGTGTGGCTATCACTCTTATTCCTAACAAAGGTCCATTAGCTATCTAACTACTTATAAATAAGAAACTACGTTTAACAAAACTTTTGCGAATTCACTCAAAGTGCACGAAAAAATGTCGATTCGCTCGTGAACCTCGTTCACTACGCGGATCGTTCTGGTGAGGGGGGTTTTAGCCAGGAGATTGGTTCTGGCTACCGCGGCTTCGCACGCATTTAGTTCGGAAATTATCCCACTGGATCGTACTACCGAAATAAAAAGTATCCTATGTGTTAATCCAGGTTATAAATTATCTGTGTGCCAAATTCCATCCAAATCCGGTTAGTAGTTTTTGCGTGAAAGAATAACAAACATGAAAATGCGCCGCGAGCCCGCACCGCGGTGGATGTCTTAAGTCTTGTCCGACTTACGGGTTTGATGCAATAAACTATGTGAGGAGTTATACGAAAAAAAGCGAGCTTGGCAGTGTGGCTGGCAATGGAAGAAGAAAACATGTAAGCTCCGACCCCAAGTAACATGAGACAAGGGAAGCCTAGGCAGAGACCTCCCTCCACTCTTTCCATTTCTCGCGAACCCGCACGTCCTCCTTCCAATTTTGACGGAACCTAACCAATTCGTCCCGCCATCTCCTTCGTGTCCTGCGACCCCGCCTCACTGTATCAAGTCATCAGTATCCTGCTATTTTGGCCCACAGTTTGTCCGGCATGCGTAAGACCTGCCCAGTCCAAGTTGGGCAGCCTTTTGAGCCACGTCAGCCATATTTGTTTTGGAGCGCAGTATTGTATTTCGAACACGATCCGTTAATTTAACACAGCACACTTCAGCTTGAGTCTGGACTTCTGGAGGACAGTCAAAGCTCTGTGCACCAGAGGTTAAGACGAATGGTCTTAAACATATAAAGTAATCCAGCATTACGGAATAGTAAAAGCCCCAAATCATCAAATGACTCACCTCTGGGCGGAGCGGGAGTGTCGGACTTGTACTGACTAAAACCAATCCATGTTCCTTCTTTACCCTTTGGTGTTCCAGGGCCGCGGTATCTCTTTCGAGCAGTCCCGCAGCCCTGGCAGGCAGCGGCGTTCAAATATCGTTGCGTTGTTCCGACTTCGATAGATAATATGGAACGTATGATACAGAAAGAGATAGCTATTGCGCTTGAAGTACTTAAATTACGACAATTGTCTGATTTTTGTCTGCAACATTTTGCGCTAGTGCGATATCTGCCTCTTTTAATTTATAGTATCATTGACAAGCCCCCAAATAACATTTATACCACAATGCCAAGCCAGCAACAAGTCAATTGGCTAGAATTGGTTGTTATGATGCTCCCCCCATTATCTTTAACTGTCCTGAACTCCTGACCCACTTCGTGTATACTTGTAACTGGTAACGAATACAATGTCTTGTTTGTAACTTACTTAAGTTGTTAACGATGGAATAAAACCATTGGAGGTAATAACAATTTGATGGTACGTAAATTTTGATGGATATGGCGTTTGATTGGTGAGTTACAGGAAAATTTTGGGGAGCGAATTCTATCTACTACATACGCCTGTAGTCCCCGAAGTGTTAGCAGAGGTGTACTTAATAGTTCACCCACATTTCGCCAGTTATGTTTTAAGCTCCATGTAATAAGGGGCGAGCCTGTTGCTATCGAACGGGCACACATTTTATCCAGACTCCGTGGCTGGTACTGAGAAATGATGTCAAAACCCAACTAGGAGGTTGTCGACTGCTTAACCGGACTATCCTGTGGCGCCTTGAGTGTAAGGCCTCCAGCCAGGAGCAAAAAACTTACAAACTAAGCGACTACACGCTAAGGGCACCCCTTAGGGGATATGAGCCTCGGCTTAGGGCGTCGCTGGAGGAGGACAGCAAAGGGATAAGCTGGATCTGAGTGGCTATGAAAGTTCCGTCTCCGCTGTCCAGCATGCAGCAGTACACTCACGCCTTTTTCCTATTGGTGGTAGACAGAAACCTGCTACGATCCTTACATACACCATACACCTCGTCCACGTTCATACATTTAATCAAACACGCACCCGGCAGTACGCCACAAAACAATAAAAAAACAACACTTATCGTATTACGAACTCGACGCATATCAAGTATTTAATGTACTATACTATAATAACATTCAGCGTGCGGTGGGTGTGTGCAGACCTACTTGTTGATAAGAGTCGCGTGACCGGCGATGACTCATCAAACGAGATTAGTATGTATGCGGGGTCCATTGTAACATGCGGAAGACAGAATTAATAGAAGTGGACTGATGGTAACTTATATTGTTACAGTGTGAAGGATGATGTGGCTGGAGAGGAGGTGACTGCTGAGGTGACAAATATTGGTAAGTATGGACAAAGACTTGCTGCGCAGTCGCCAAATAAATTGGGATAAGGGCAGAAGAATGAGACTTAACATAACATTTACACCACGGCTGTAATCCCCGAAGTGTAAGGCGGAGGTGTACCTATTAGTACACCCACATTCCGTCAGTCATGTTTAAGTCCCATGACATAGACTGAGAGATGCCTGATGAAAAAAATCATTGTCAAAAATTTATCAATTTTATTTTTAATCAATTTTGTCATAAACTCTGTTTTTTCACTATTTCCAATTTTAATCGGGTCGGGTCGGCTTCCAGTCTAACCGGATGCAGCTGAGTACCAGTATTTTACATGGTCAGACGACAGCCTATCACACCTTCACAACCCAGTTATAGTTCTGTTCAAACTTTGTGGCGGTTCGGAAGTAAGCTGCGAGTGACGGTCTGCGCATAATACAGTTAAGACGATGCGTCCTCTGCGCTCCGCTGATGCCTAAAATTGTGTTCTCCGCAGCTTTACTTTAGATGTTTCAAACCGTCAAAAAGTTATGACCGTTATACCTGCGCAGACCGTCACTCGCAGCTAACTTCCGAGCCGCCATAACGTTTGGACCGTTATACCTGCGCAGACCGTCACTCGCAGCTAACTTCCGAGCCGCCGTAAAGTTTGAACAGATATAACGCAAAACGATACCATTAAGTGACACATTAACAGCTGGCTGGGACATCGCTTAGAATACCAAATTAAAGTACACACAAGGATTAATCTAGATAGCTATTCCTTTCAATTAAGGATGAGGGGATACCGCTAACAACGATACAAAAACATATTAATCACAATGTAGTCTAAGTCGAGATAGGTCATGTATCACACTCAGTGATGAGTCATGGACTCATGGCAGGAATCATTGAATTGTTGTGACACAAATGTATTGTGTTTCAAGAAAGAATTGCTTGCGAGGGGTCATAAGCACGCTTTTGAAGGGGATTGTGGCTAAATAATGACAGCCGTATCTTCAAGTTTAAGCAACGGTTGCTGAAGTCGGTGCATGGATGGGTCAACTAGTTTCCTGAGACCCTTCTGTGGCTCTGAAAATCACATTACGCCGTTGGTCCTGGCTGTTTTGTAGATCTCTGACAGTCGCTACGGGTAGTCAGAAGCCAGACGTCTGGTAACCAGTTTTTCTATGTATATATTATTGATTGTGGGGGTCAGATAGGCAGTCTCTCCAAGTGAAATACTGGTATTCAGCTACATTCGATTAGACTGGAAGTCGACCAAAACAAATTTGAGAAAAGGCTCTGCAGATGATGGACTTTTCCACTGTCATATGTCTTCAAATATTTAGTTCTAAGATATTTTCCTTTAGCGTTTTGATAGCAGCGGTAGTCAAATGGCTACGTTCGAAACTTTGATGCCAGAAACGACACATTCTTTTTAGCGTGTCGATGACAATTTAAATTGAGTCAACCCAAAATTTGACGACGAGTTTGGCACTTTCAGTAGCGTCCATCCACTCAGCGTGTCGATGACAATTTAAATTGAGTCAGCCCAAAATTTTACGACGAGTTTAGCAGTTTGACTAGCGCCCACCAGCTCCTGTGATGTGCAAGCAACAGGACAGACAGGACACGATATAAAATGTCCCGTCGTTTGTAGGTCAACACCACATTTTACACTCCACGACAGAGTCATCTAAGAACCTCCGTCTCAACAGGTTTTCCTTGCTTCGGCCAACCAGTGTTCGGAGTCTATTTAAAGACTTTCCAGGTCAGCCATGGGAACTCTCACAGTCACAGAAATGACACACTCACACACATAAACTTCACGCCTTTTTTTGCCCATGAGGGTAGGCAGAAAGCTGTACAGAACGCCACCTGGTACGATCCTTATCGCCTCCATGTCCACGTACATACACGCACGCCTGTTGCGAGTACTACACACCAGATCTTTCTGAAGAACCTGTTCCATGTCTTCAAATTTGTAGTCCTATGACATGGCAATTTCCTCATGCTACTCGCTATTACATAATCATCAATTGAAAAGCGAATACAACAAACATTTCGATTACATGACGGCTATGTTGATTGGCTACAATTGTGACTATGTCCGGTTATAGCAGGTCATTGAGCGGACTTGAATGGAATTGTACCCGTAACACGGATATCTAGATGAATAGGTAAGTATACAGGGTGTAAACAGACCCTTCACATAGCCGTCAACCAAGCATTCTGTACATCAAACTAAGTAACTTTACGCAAAAATTATTATTTGGAATCGACTTTTTTTTTGGCGTGAAAAATCACGTTTTACGGTAGGACTCGATGGAAAGTACTCAAAGCATTGTGCTGATGGATGGATTGAATAGTACGGGGGTCGTGGTGGTGTGTAAAGTAAAAATCTTACATTAAAAAAACACTTGTGAAAAAGTTGGAACTTTGACGCCCAATATCTCCATAACTAGAAGGTTCCCAGGTATGGTCTAGAACAAAAAAAATATCGCAAAGACGGGGAGAACAAGTGCCTTTCGGATCTGTTAAGGGTCTATTTACACTTTCTGGGTGTACTATTACCTTGCCTCGTTGCTCTAGTGGACTGCTGAGCATAAGGTCCTGGGTTCGGTCGAATAGTGTTTTTGGGTTTTTCCATCAGGAATTCCTCAGTAGCAGCCACGGAGTCTGGATTCGTGCCCGGTTAATGATAATAGGCTCGCCCCTTATTACATGGGACTTAAACATAACTGGCGAAATGTGATGTACTATTAGGTACACCTCTGTCTAACCCTTCGGGGATTACTGGCGTGAGATAATGTTATATTACTGTTATCAAGTCGTCATCATGAGAGAATCTTGGCTAAACAATAACAGCCGCACGAATCGATCTTCAAAGTTAAGCAACGTTTGCCAAGGTCGGTCTATGGATGGGTGACCACCCATTAGATACTGAGTTTCCTTCTTGTCTTGAAATACACGCTAAGCCGTTGGTCTCGTCTGTCAATTGTAGATCTTTAGCAGTCGTCGAGGGTAGTCAGCGGCTCGGAATTCTGGCAACCATGAGGAACCGTATTACCCAGTACTTGGCTGGTGCTAGGCTTATGATGATGACTGGTATCAAATCATCATCATCATTATCATCATCATCATCTGCCTGCTTTTATTTCAACTATGTTGCGGTCGGCTTCCAGTATAACCAAACGCGGCTGAGCACCAGTATTTTATATGGAGCTACTGCCTACCTGAGCTCCATAACTCAGTCAGTTACACGATACCCCTTGGTAAGACTGGATGTCAGACTTTTGGGTCACTGACTACCTGTACCAACTGTCGAAGATCTACATGATATCCAGGCAAACGGCTTAACGTGCTTCCCGAGGCACGGAGGAGTCTGTTTGTAAAGTATGGTCACCCATCCACGGATTGACCTAGGCAAGCGCGGCTTAACCTTGAAGATCGATCCACGCGGCTGTTAATAATTAGCTACGAGGCCTTGAGTGACAATCACTATTACTTACAGACTAAAAAAATAATAGATCAATCCTACGCCTTTTTTAGACCACAAAAAAATCGCGGCCATTTTTTTTTTAGTTCTAGAAGCATCTCATCAACATAGCAACAACAAAGTAATACTATTCTGCATACTCCTTTGTTTTTAGTAAAGGTAAATAAACTTTACTAAAAACACACCACACATAGCAATTCCAAACTTATTTCAACTCGCACACGATTCAAATCCCTTTATCAGATTCTTTAACGACATGCTACAGTTACGCAAAATTTAATGTTATATCAAAGGGGTTAAGGTACATATTGGTGCGTGGATAACTGAAGTATAAAAAATAACAGTTGACTTTCTGTAGTGTTGTGACAGCGATCCAGTATCGGTATCAATATGACGTCATCCTAATTGGAACAGCGGTGCAATGTTTGTTTGTAGAGTAAATACGGAAAGTATTATATTACTGATGGGTTCATATTCTGCCTAGCTTTTTCCCAACTATGTTGCAGTCGGCTTCCAGTCTAACTGGATGCAGCTGAATACCAGTATTTTACATGGAGTGACTGCCTATTTGACCTCCACAACTCAGTGAGTACTGGTTAATACGATACCCGTTGGTGAGCCTGGTTGTCAGACTTTCGGGCCACTGACTACCTGTAACGACTGTCAAAGATCTACAAATGTCAGCCGGGACCAACGGCTTACGGTATGTAATGGGTGGTCAACATCCAGACCAACGAAGATTGATCCGGGCCATAACCATAATCAGCCTATAATGTTCCCACTGCTGGGACACAGGGCACCTCTCTATGAGAGAGAATGGGCTATAATCCACCACGCGGGCCCAGTGCGGGTTGGTAGATGTCACATGTCTTCGAATTTTTGGTTCTAGGACATGCCGGTTTCCTCACGATGTTTTCCTACACCGTTTTGAGAGCAGTGGTGATGAAATAAATTACACAAAGTAATGCGCCTGCTTGGGTTCCGAACCCACGACTTACTACTAAATTTTCTTAAGTTTTTTGCAATTTGCAGGTCAGTGTCAGGTTGTATGTTGATGAAAAATGAGTCGCGCAAGTAACACGTATGTAGTTACAGAATTATAATCATGAATGCAACCCTCTAAGCTCATTTAACCTTATTCCATAACTATTTCATGAAAAAGTCATTAAATGGGGTTAAAATATTTTGATATTTTTGAATATTTTGTCTAACAAAGAAATCTGTAGCGACGCTCGACCTCGTTAATGGCGACTAACCTCCTTCTTTTGGAAGTCGGTTAAAATGGAACATCACATACCAGTATTTAAGTCATTTTCAGTGCAGCACTAGAAATATTTCACATTTCCTCTTTAATCGTATAGAGGACCCAATTGAAAGCCTCGCTAATAGTAGCAAAGATTGATATAAACACGAAATAAAAAATACTATCGATATTTTTAACACATTTAAAAGCACATCACTATTTTGCGAGTATCACATTAAGTTGTAAAAAAAACGTGCTAAACGGGTTTCACCAGTCAAAACAGTTCATTCGGACAATGCCTTTAAATAATAATGGGCTATCACCATATGGGCAGTACCTAGTTAATTTTTTTCGGAACGATCATTAGGTTAAGCCGTGCTTGCCTAAGTTGGTCTATCGATGGGTGACCACCTATTACATACCGAGTTTCCCCCGTGCCTCGGAAAGCACGTTAAGCCGTTGGTCCCAGCTGTCATTTGTAGATCTTTGACAGTCTTTACAGGTAGCCAGTGGCTCAAAAAGTCTGACAACTAGTCTTACCAAGGGATATCGTATTACCTAGTACTGAGTTGTGGAGGTCAGATAGGCAATCGCTCCATGTAAAATATTGGTATTCAGCTGAATCCGGCTAGACTGGAAGCAGACCCTAACATAGTTGGGAAAAGGCTAGGCAGATGAAGATGATTAAAACCTTTAGTTTCATAATAACACAGATAATACTTTTTAGGGTGCCGTTGCCACTGTCGTTCTGACTGTCCGTCCGTCAGCAAGTTGACTCCGAGACTGTGGGCACCATACAGTCGAAATTTGGGGTGCAGGTGTCTTCTATGAACTGCCACACAAAAGTAACGTCATCATTCTCTTGCCCTTGTCCCAATTCATTTGTGGTCGGCGCAGCATGTCTTCTTCTTCCATACTTCTCTATTACTAGTCATCTCATCAGACACCTCCTTTCGTGCCATATCATTCTTTACACAGTCCATCCATCGTTTCTTTGGTCTTACTCTACTCTTATACCCATAATTA
Source organism: Noctua fimbriata (assembly GCA_905163415.1). Taxonomy (NCBI): domain Eukaryota; kingdom Metazoa; phylum Arthropoda; class Insecta; order Lepidoptera; family Noctuidae; genus Noctua; species Noctua fimbriata. Next base: position 6,241,456 of record LR990950.1, read on the forward strand.
TATTCAAAACGTTCCTCACGACATTTTCCTCATTCCTCCGCATCACATGCCCATACCACGACAACCGATGACCACACAACTTTTCAGTCACCGGCGCCACTTTCAGACTTCCTCTTATGTACTCATTTCTTATTTTATCCATTCGCGTAAAACCACAAGTACAACACCAAGTACAATTCGCGTAACACAACAAGTAACGCGAAATTACGAATAAAAAAAAATTGTGTGGCCTTCAATACATTCTCCATTCATATAAAGTCTGCATTTATAACTATGTGGCTTGTCTATCGACAGCTCTTAAAAAATGATTTAGAAGATTTTAGAATACTTTTTTCAGAGATTTTTTTTTTTTTTTTTTCAATAGTTTTCGGTACAAAACTCCATGGCTTCTCTATTAAAATTATTTGGTTGCACAATGTCATTAGCAAATGTTTTGAGGAGCACATTAGTCTAAAGAAGAAAACTAATTAAGCAAAATTAATTGATATTTCTAATTAAATCGAGGATCATAATAGCATTAACTTAACAAATGAGCTATTAGTAAATAATTAAAACTAGATCTGCTAATGAGTTGAAATAAAAAAAAATTGCGACACAATAGCAGATTCTGACTAAGTAATTACAATAAACTTATTAAAATGTTCTATTAGCAAATCATGGTATGAGTCAATGTTCCTAAAAATAAATGGGAATTGTAGTCATACCACACAAGGTATTAAAAGGAATAATTATATTTATGATCTCATCATCATCTGCCTAGCCTTTTCCCAAATATGTTAGGGTCTGCATCCAGTCTAACCGGATGCAGCTGAATAGCAGTATTTTGCATGGAGCGACTGCCTATCTGACCTCAACAACCCAGTTAGTACTGGGGTACTACAATACCCCTTGGTGAGACTGGTTGTCAGACTTTTGGGTCACAGGCTACCTGATAAATGACAGCTCGTCCGTGCTAATGACGTCCCGCCTGTGCTTTCCAAGGCACAGGGGAAACTGCATGTAATGGATGGTCACCCATTCACAAACCAACTTGGGCAAGCACGCTTGACCTGAAGATCGACCTTAGTGGCTGTTGTTTAGCCACAATTCTTCTCTTACATGTCTTATACACAACTAGCCGCCCCGGCTTCGCACGGGTGCGCACTAAAAACATGTAAACCTTCCTCTTGCATCACTCTTTCTATTACTGAAAACCGCATCAAAATCCGTTGAGGAGTTTTAAAGATCTAAGCATACATAGGGACAGACAGAAGGAAGCGACTTTGTTTTATACTAAAATAAGTAGTGATTAAATAACCTTTTTAAAATCATGGTTGGGTTGCAGCACAATCTGTTGCATACTTTGTAAGTACAAAAAAGTCACACATGTATGTGTATATAAGTAACTTTATTTTATGATAGGTAATTATTATACACAAGATTGATGGTTCCAGGTATTCAATTGAATTACTATTTTATTGTCTTCCTTCAAGTCTGTTATGTTTCTATGCGCATTGTGTTCTCGATTTAAAAGTAAATTTTAGTTAAATTACTGTGTAAGTTTTTAATCAAGTTAGCATTGTTGGAAAATAGTGTATCTTGAGTATTGTTGGAGACTAGAATATCATTTTCAGTATTTAGTCAAATTTTTAAATAAAAACAATTATGTACAGATAATTACTACAGTTCTAGAGACACAAATTAATATAATAAACAGACAATCTGGTAATTTGTCTGATGTTTTCTATATTTTTCAGAAAAATAAATAATCATGGAGGCAGTGTCCATGGCCATTTATTTTTAAAAGTTATGCTAACATGTTTCTATTCCTCTACATACAAACTACACTATGCATGGTTACAAGTAAGTTAGTGAGATGTCCTAGGCAATAATTATATCATTTAAAAGTTTACAGAGAGACAGACATTGCAATGACCAACACAAAGAATATGGAACTTTTGTTCAAATATATTTATTTGCTTCACCATACAACATATGTATTTGGAGTAAATATGTATATAATTGCCCAGTTATTCACACATTTATATTTGCCATTTACAAAGCTTTGGCTTAATGCCAGTTTCCTTTTAGTCACACAGCATGTGCCCCAGAAAATGTGAACTCAAAAAAGTACTTTGAAGATAAAGAAGTTTTTATTCAGGCTGTATGAGTGTGTACTTGTGCTTTGTTGTTGAATAAATTAAATAGTATAAAGAATTGTCTGTTGTTAAGTTACCAGACCAAAGAGTTTTATCACAGTGGTTTTTGTCATTGTTCTTTCATTGATGCATTTTGATACATTTTATTGAATTAAACAATGAGAGTTAGAGTATTTCTTGTAATCTAAAGTTACAGTTTTATTAACTGTATCCCTCAATATCCTTAAAACTTACAGAGTCAAGTACAGACACACAAAACAACTTTATATTGTTCTTAGTGGAATAATGAGGCTTGTTTCAAAGTTGTAATTGGTGACTATTTCATATTTAAAACAGAAAATGCACTGCGAATTTCTGTTTCTTTACGAACCAAATCGATGAATGAAGCATATAACTAAAATGTATGACTACAAACAAACATTTTTCCCAAGATTAAAGAAAAAGTAAACTTGCAAACATAAGTCAACGTTCGCCCACCATGCTACCAAGTAAGTAGATTCTTTTTTTTATGTCATACCCAATAACTTTTTTTTTCCAAGTCTTCAAAATGTGGCTCTGACTGATCATCAGCACAAACGGGCGTGGTATTTACACAAAGTACTGATTGTATAATTATATACGATAGACGATCTTTGTCCAACCAAATAGGTTGGACAAAGAACGCGATACTGACTTTCCATTTCGAATCAAGAATATTAAATCTAACAAAGGGTCCCAAGCAAAGTTATTTAAATAAAATACATACCAAATTACGTTGAGCAGCAAATACGGTGAAAAACGTTGTTCAAAATGAATAAAAACACACAAATCGAACACAGACACACACGCGAACTCACTGAGTCTTGTCACAAAATGTTTTCGTAACTAAAATAGTTGAACAAAATGGGTATTTTTGTGAAATTACGACAGACACCCGTCATCTCCCATCATTTTATGAGGAATGAAATGAACGCAAAAGAATGAATGAAACGTCCATCAACAATACTCGCGGAGTTTTTTTCGCCATTCATCCTTGCGTTCCAGCGAACCGATTGCTACATATTTGACATTATTAGTTTTTTAATAGTAACACTTTATTGTATGGAATTAGCAAGTACGATTTATTTTATTGTGATATTGATTTTAAAAGATTGAAGGATATTGACTTCGTAACATAATTACAAAATTAGCGCCTGTATTTCTCAGAAAGATTGGGCAGCGAAAATGTGGGTATACTAGATTGTAATACACTAGTATAACCACATTTTGCCAGCTATGTTTAAGTCCACAGACACACAGTCAAACTCCGGGCTGCTATTGCACTTTTAAATAAAATGACTATTTGAGTATTATTCACTGTCACTTTGCTATCATCTTAGACCACTTTCATCATCATCGTTCTATTGCCCTTTTTAAAATTTATTGGCAATAATACTTAATATAAATAAATAATAGGTCAGTGGGTCGTCTTAGGGGCGTATTTGTAGGAGTTGGAGTATACACTTACGGGGCGTCATTATGAACAGCAATCCGTTTTCGAGATGTTCACTTTTTTTTAATTTTCTTCGTAAAACGATCTATAATTCCAAAATGGTAGCTCGGATGAAAAACTTACATTGAAATAAATTATTGCTCTAGTCGAAAACCAAGACAAAATGTAAAAAACCAGCGAAATATGGAAAAAAATACTTCGCGAGTTTTTTTTTATAAACACCATCCATGGTTTTCGACTAGAATAATATTTTTTGTAAATTCTCGATCCATCACACCCTTAAGGCTACACTCCAATCTTTTGTTTTATTCTTTCTAAGGGAGCTAAGAAATGCTTCCAAACTGGATCTTTATGGAATAATATTACACGCGTGATGTTAGGTCGAATGGGTATCTAATTCGACATAACATCACGCGTGTAATATTATTCCCAAAGGGTTAGGCAGAGGTGTGCGTACCTACAGTACTCTCATATTTCTAACCCTGTTTATGGAGATGAACCTATTACCATCAACCGGGCACAATTCCGCCGTCCATGGGTACTACTGAGAAATTCCTAATGGAAAACCCAACTATGTATTATTTTATATTTTTATGAATGGGTAGTTTAAAAATGTTATAAGTAATCTATATATATAAAAATGAAACCCGTTTTCCTTGATCACGGCATCACGCGTGAATGGCTGGACCGATTTCACTAATTCTTTTTTTGTTGTATTTGTTATTATTAGGAGAAGGTTCTTACGGAAAAAAATATTAAGAAAATCTCTCAGAAATATTGAAAAAAATACATTTAATTTTGCATATTTAAAAAAACGCGCGTAACGAATGTCAATGTCATTCACAGCCATAGACTATATTGAAAGAACATTGTTTGTTCGGAAACGTGGTTACTTAATTAAATTCGAGCATCATTTGATAAACACTATTATGAAAATATATATTTTGTTTTTTATTTAATTAAATTAGTAAGGTCCTTTTCAGGTATAGATTCCAGTTCAAATTGAATAGGTACTCATACCTAAGATAGGTCAGCTATACAAAATAAAGTAGTGCATCATTGCTACGCTAAGGCGGTACGAAGTTCGCCGGGTCAGCTAGTAGTAAAAAAAAACACGCTTTTGTAACTAGCCAAACTAAAATAAAGAAAATATTTTTTTACAAGTTCAAAAAAAAAATAGACTGATTAAGAAAAAACATTTTATAAAAGCGTGGGGTGCCGATGTCAATTGTTGTAAATATTGTATTGAGAGATTTTGGTAAAAGTGAAAATAGATTCTTTAATTACATATACATTAATAAATTAAAATAACCTATATTAACTAACTAACTTAAAAATAAACTTAAAAAATGGCGTCAAAAAAACTCCTCCTCAACGTAGTCAACTGGTAATGTACCCAAAAGACTGGCGGCGTTGCCACGTTGTATGGCAACGCTAAGCCTTTGGCCAAGGTAAAAGCCAGCCCTTGGGTCACGGGAAGAGTCAACTAAACGTTTAGAAATGTCCTTGAAAAGGCTGTGAGCACTCGGACCCCACGGACCTAGAGTTTCAACCCCAAACGGCTCGAAAATATAGTTACCAATAAGGTTACTATATTTACGCCGCTTGAGGTTCTCTGCAGCCGCAGCCGCAGCCCCAGCACAGCACGATGAGCTAGGAAGATGGGATGGCGCAAGAGTATATATACAAGGTAAAAAAAAAAAATACATTTAATTTTGCTTATTTAAAAAAACGCGCGTAACGAATGTCAATGTCATTCACAGCCATAGACTATATTGAAAGAGCATTGTTTGTTCGGAAACGTGGTTACTTAATTAAATTCGAGCATCATTTGATAAACACTATTATGAAAATATATATTTTGTTTTTTATTTAATTAAATTAGTAAGGTCCTTTTCAGGTATAGATTCCAGTTCAAATTGAATAGGTACCCATACCTAAGATAGGTCAGCTATACAAAATAAAGTAGTGCATCATTGCTACGCTAAGGCGGTACGAAGTTCGCCGGGTCAGCTAGTAGTAAAAAAAACACGCTTTTGTAACTAGCCAAACTAAAAAGTAGAAAATATTTTTTTACAAGTTCAAAAAAAAAATAGAGTGATGAAGAAAAAACATTTTATAAAAGCGTGGGGTGCCGATGTCAATTGTTGTAAATATTGTATTGAGAGATTTTGGTAAAAGTGAAAATAGATTCTTTAATTACATATACATTAATAAATTAAAATAACCTATATGAACTAACTAACTTAAAAATAAACTTAAAAAATGGCGTCAAAAAACTCCTCCTCAACGTAGTCAACTGGTAATGTACCCAAAAGACTGGCGGCGTTGCCACGTTGTATGGCAACGCTAAGCCTTTGGCCAAGGTAAAAGCCAGCCCTTGGGTCACGGGAAGAGTCAACTAAACGTTTAGAAATGTCCTTGAAAAGGCTGTGAGCACTCGGACCCCACGGACCTAGAGTTTCAACCCCAAACGGCTCGAAAATATAGTTACCAATAAGGTTACTATATTTACGCCGCTTGAGGTTCTCTGCAGCCGCAGCCGCAGCCCCAGCACAGCACGATGAGCTAGGAAGATGGGATGGCGCAAGAGTATATATACAAGGTAAAAGTTAAGTCATATAATATCTTAAAAAGCACGCCACTTTTTTACGATAAATAGTATTTTCTTAATCACTTTATTCTTTTTAACCGACTTCAAAAAAAAAGGACGTTCTCAATTCGGTTGTAAATTTTTAAAATGTTTTTTACCTCATAACACCGTCATATAAAAACCGATTTTATTTTTTTATGTGAGAGGATATACTTTCGATTGGTCCCATAGTTTCATAAAAATCGGTTCGGTAGTTTGGTTTTATTCTTCTTGGCCTATGTTGACGACATGATGATTCCTTTATAACTTTTAGTTACAATGTAAAAAATTGTTTTGTGACAATTATTTGTGTGGTATACTTTCTACAACTAAAAAGGGTAAAACAAGAAACTTTTTTTGCAAATAAAAGTAGTTTTTTTTTAACTATTATTTATTTTCTACTTTTCAGTTTGGCTTACTAAAAAAGCGTGCTTTTTTTAGCTTTTAACTTTCTTTTATTTATTTATATACAAATTAATTACTTTTTTAAATATTCCTTACAAAAAAGAATATAAAAAAAAAATTGTAGCCCACCGGTATCGGGAACAGGGTCCAAGCTACCGGCGGTCAGGGCTCCAGAGAGAGGAACCTCCTAACAATACGAGCCGTGTCCAGGAGTACTGCTTTCTGAATCAAGCCCTTGATCCAGCTGCCTAACGAGAGCCTCCTCAGATATTGGTCGAGACTCTTGGCAATTGAGACATGGGCTGATACAACTATCGGCACAATGATCGCTGAGTCCACATCCCACATGTCGACAACCTGGTGAGCCAAGTCAAGATACTTGATTAGCTTATCTTTCTCGGCTTTCACGAGGTTCTCATCATGCGGAACCGTTATGTCAACAATCATTGCGCGCCGCTCTGATCGATCCACCACCACTATTATTGGCTTATTGGCTTTAGCTTTTTATTTTTAATCATAAAAAAAAAGAAAATTAATAAATTAAAAAAAAACGTTGCATCGCTACAAACGCGCGTTTGTAGCGATTCAACGCGCAGAAAGCCGCCGCCATTTGGAAACATAGTATTACGATGGCGTCGCTCTAGACAACTATGCTTAGTACGATTGAAACACGCTGGAAGCGCGTGTACAAACGCACATTAAATTTGCGTTTGTATCGATCGATACAAACGTGTAAAATCTGCTAAAACGTGTTGATAACGCGCAGAATACGCGCTAGTAAAAACGCGTGTCGTCAGCGCATAAAAAAAAAACCTGATGTACACACGCCAGCATATTAAGCTCGACACCCAACATACCCATAACTACGTTACATTAAATTAATTGTCGGAAAGGGACTAAGCATCGTGGAATCGGCCAATCACAGTTCGGTAGCGTTGAATGCTTTCCACACACGCAGCAGAGTGGGGCAAAAACTAATTGTGAAAACAAATAACAACTAACAATTTAATTGCAACTAACAACTAAAATAATTAATTGTAATTGTAACATATCGCAATTAACAATTAATTAATTGTGCTTGTAAAACTTTGCAATTACAATTAAATTAATTGTGCTTGTAAAAATTTGCAATTACAATTGATTAATTGTTAATTGTTTGATACACGTTTACAATTACAGTTAACAATTAATAAATGTCAGTAACTGAAAAACAAAATGCAAACAATACAAGAGCATTCTCCTTAATATTCTCAAAGGTATGTAAAGCCTGGATTTAAGCCAGAACATTACGTAAAAGTGTAGACTATGGACTCCTGCCATATTTACATTCATCAAATACGTAGTTAAATTAAATATTAATTGTTTAAAACAATTAATTTAATTGCAAATAAAATTTTAATTGCAATTGAATTAATTGTAAACCACAATTAACAGATTTAATTGATTTAATTGCAATTGATTTTAATTGCATTTCACAATTAAAAAATAATTTAATAAATTTAATTGCAATTAATTTAGTTGAAATAAAAATTGTAATTGTTTGCTTCTACAATTAAAAAAATAATTCAATTGTGCCCAACACTGACACACAGTCGCACTTACACACATAGTTGCACTTTTTTGCATCGTGTTGTGTCGTCCGTCAACCGTTTCAAGTCAACAGTTCCCAAATATTGCTCGGAGGCTGGGATTCAGTGTGCGTCAGAATGGTTGGTTGTTGAGACCAAACATTGCTATCTATTTGCTACTTTTTACTACCTATAGTCAATTAATTGCTACCTAACTTGGAAACAAATTAAAGGGACTTCCAAATGACGAATAAAAATAAACATTGTTGTAATCGTTGTAAATTGCTTTATTCAATAAGATAAAATCCATTCCCTGTAAAAATTCCAAATGATCATAACTTTTTACTTGTTAAAGCTACAAGGTGGACATTGCAAGACGTGAGGGTAGCAATCAGGTAGCAATTATTCAAGTGAAAATAATAACACGAATTTGAATAGTTTACACAAACAGAGAGTTGACCAGCCATTCTGATATCAGATGGCTGGTCATTTTAAAGTACCTTTATTTTGTTTCCAAGTTATGTAGCAATTAATTGATGTAGGTAGTGAAAAGTATCAAATAGGTAGCAATTTTTGGTCACTAGTCAGACGCGAACCGATACAGACAGCCAGCCATTCTGACACACACGGGATTCACGGTCATTACGAATAATTCAATTAATTGGTCGATTGTTGTGCGTGCGTCTACTAACTTTGATCTTACATACACAAGCAGCCAGACGAACCCGCGACACATAGCGCAGCAACCAGTCGCTCAGCCACTGCGCCAACCTTGCCGACTTTTCATCCAATTTATAGCCATCCAGTTTATAGCTCTAGCTATCTATTTTGTCTAAGCTGCTTGGCATTGATCAATGTGCCTCACGAAATTGTAAAACTGAAATGCCTTTTGCTATTTTATAAAAAAAACCATACCTAACAGTAATATGATAAAATATTACAGTAGACACTTTGTGAAAACAATGCAAGGCAATACATTATATCTGAGTCCATGGGGGACTCAGATATAATGTAAAGAAGAGTGAAATGATGGTCTTTAAGGCTGGTAATAAATTCTACGCTAATGTGCCTTCCTTTTATCTTTGCGGTAGCTTAAACAGAGTGTCTAATTTTAAATATCTGGGTCACTGGGTCTCAGAAGATCTGTGTGACAGCATTGATTTGGAGAGGGAGCGCAGGGTGCTGTCTGTGCACGGTAACATGCTGACCCGTAGGTTTTCACGGTGTACTGAGCAAGTCAAAGTGACATTATTTAAGGCCTTCTGTCAATCTTTTTACACCTGCAGCCTGTGGACTAAGTGCACGCAGCGTACATACAGTGCTCTGCGTGTACAATATAATAACGCGTTCAGGGTGCTGTTCGGGCTGCCGCGCCACTGCAGCACTTCAGAAATGTTTGCGGCGAGAAACGTGGTTGGCTTTCATGCCATCATGCGGAAGCGTTCTGCGTCTCTTATGAGGCGAGCTTGAACAGCCTTCTGAGCGTGTTCGTGGGCCGCTGGGACTTGCCGATGTGGCGGCACTGGATGTGACTACACACTACAGGTGCTCGCGTCCAGGGCTTGGCATAAGCTGGCGCTCCTGTGCGGTGCCGCTTTTTTCTGTGTGTTTATTTTTGTATGTGTGTACTAACAATAGCTTTGTAAGGGTTTTTGTGTTACTAACAGTATATGGACTACGTCTGAATTAAATGGCTTCTATTCTATTCTATATGCCAGTGCGAATGGAAAAAACATTTATGGCTTAATTTTTTTTTTATAATTACCTAGATTCAACTTTTACACTCATAAACATACATTTTCTTCAATAGTTATCGTTGTTAAAAACGCTAATAAAATAATAACGTAATAATAGACTTATTATTCCACAGGTGCAGCGCAAATAGTAAAATAATCTAACCATAACAATCATTATGCGACGAACTCAACTCGCTTACAAAACAATATTATTAAATTACCTACATGATACCTACGTATAGCTATGGTATGGTTAGAATGCGGCGCGGCGGCGATACAATACCATACGGTCTGCGCGTGAGAGAGACGAAATAACAACAACATATTGGACCCTCTCGCACGATTCGCATTCAACTTCTAATAGTATGTATAAAAGGTCTAACTATTCATACACGAAATATTTTAAGAGTAACTTCTTTAAGTAGTAAATATCAACGAAAAAAAAAAAAATATCTGAGTGTTTTTTTTTACGAAATTATTATAATTCTAAAATTTTTTGAGACTTTTCGCATAAAATCTTTACTCCCATGTTCTAACAATGACACTAGATAAATACGACGTAGTAAACTAGCGCAATGGATGTTCAAAAATAAGGAGCTAGTATTTATTTTGTGGGTCAAGTAAATTTAAATTATTTATTTTTTATAAAAATATATTCTGTTAAAAAAAATAATCCCTTGAAATGGCTTCGTTATAGCCGTTATATGATTCTCTGAAAATATTTCGTGTATGAATAGTTAGACCTTATATAATAGTAAGACATGACTGTTTTGAAGTTGTAAGGGTAATAACAAGTAAAAAAATATATTTTAGAAGCGAGGTAGATATATTACAAAAAAAAACAACACTAAATTGAATTGGTTTTATACACTTACTATTTCTGAGCATAGCTTAATTGGCCTATAAATAATAACATGTACTAGATAATAGATAGCGGAACATAGCATTTTCTTTCTAGGAATAGTTTCGTAGTTTTTTCTTTACCCGTCGCAGATAACCAGGTGTTTAGAACAACCATTCGAGGAAAAAAACACTTGATGGTGGCCCCTACAGAATAAAAGAAAAACAAAATTACAAAAATACCTAAGGTATCAAATTGACCTACATACGGCCTAGTCCTTTTAATGGCCTATAGCAATCCTCGGCACACCTAGACGTTACAGTTTTTGAAACTAGACAAACAAGAGACTAGTTATTTAAAAAAATTGCTGTGCCCGACAGGGTCCATAATTATTTCTATTTTTTTATTTACCATTTGTAAGTGTACGTTATGGATATAGCAATAAACGATTTGATTTGATTTGAGATTATTGTGATATGACGATGTTGGAACCAGTGTGATCCAAGTGTCATTTTTACCAATACTGAGGTTATGACACAATGGCATAGAAAAATCATAATTCTTCCATGCTACACTTATCTAAGTGCTCTTCAGGGCTTTCTTCCTTGAGGGAGCACAACATGTCACTATAGAATTGGTGCGGTCTCTAAAGTGAAGACCATGTCACACTGATCTAAGTACCTACTGAGGTGCATCTACATACTGTTGTGCCCTAGATCACTCTGGTTCCAACGTCGTCATATATGTTTCATCTTTGGCGATTCGTTCCTTCCTAAGTAAAAGTCTAATTGAATATGGGAAAGCGCAAAAAAAACAAAGAAATCGAAAGTCTTGTTTTGACGGTGCTGGTTACTGATAATGACAGAGTTAAAGTTGACACAATAGGATTAAAAATGTCGCACATACCTTCTTTTTGAATATCCATGGCAAAACAATAACACACACACAATCGATTTACGAGAAAAACAACACTTTGAAAAAATAGAAATTTCGGCGAAAAGATAACGCTAATGAGCACTAAAGAAGTGTTACCACTTCGGGTGCACAAAATTAAATATTCCATTTATGATATTGCATTTCTTTTATACTTGGTGGTAGAAGGGTTAATTGTGTATCCTGTAACGATAAATTACTTCATAATTTGACCATCGTCATTTCAGCCCTATGACCTATGGCGGGACCACTGTGCTATGGTGTAACATGAAACCGTCATCATATCTTTCATCTGCCTAGCCATTCATTTAATTGGTCCGTATCCAGTCTAACCAGATGAAGCTGAATACCAGAATTTTACATGGAGCGACTATCTGACATCTTCCTAGTCTTTTCCAAACAAAGTTCGATAGGGTCGGCTTCCAGTCTAACTGGATTCAAATCAAATCAAATCAAAATATTTTATTTTACATAGGCCTAGATGGGCACTTATAAAACGTCGAAAAAAAGGTGCACGGTTCGGGTTGGTCGTTTCCTATGGAGAAGAACCGGCAAGAAACTCCATGGTTACTCTTTTCAAAACATTTGGTGTTACATTAATATCATGGATACAGCATTTGTACTTAAGTATGGGGGGACAGCGTAGGCCCGACAATAAGTCGTTGCTTACTACACAAAAAATGTAGAACAAAATAAAAAGTTAACAAGCAGCTGGGAATCTACAAAGCCTACAATGTTCACACATTTACAAACAATTGATAAAAAAGAATCTATACAAAGGTAAAAAAAAGAATTGTAAAGTACTAAATTAAACAAGTGACACAAATATTGTTATCAGTGCTGTAACTATTCTGAGCAAAAGATGTATAAATGATTTGAAAAAGATTCAACTGATAACCTTGAAATAATGCCTGAGAAATGCCATTGTGAACTATAACTAAGTAAGTTAGCAGGTATCAAATGCGCCTAAGACTTATCGAGTAAAACAAAAGTAAAACGGCGAAAAAAAAGTTGTCGATAAAGACGAGAACAAAGGCTACGATACTCTTTTTTTTTCTTGAACAGCACCATTGGAAACTAGAAATCTTTGAAAGTAGTCGTATCTGAATTAATATCAATGATTTTAACATCAAAAATTATTTTGTTCTCATCACTTTTTTATATAGTCATGAGTCGGCACTTGGATTTCAGAGAACGATTTTTGGAAAGAAAAAGACTCAGGGCGTTAAATGCTCAAAGAGTAAATGTTCTAAATAAATTGGCAAATACAGTGGTTTTAGATGATATAACGCATTATAGAAAACTGAAAGGTCGGATGTTGAAGAAGATAAGAGCCATAGAGAAAGATTTCCGTCGCTTACTTGCGATGGACGGAATGAAGTACAATTATAAAAGGGACCTATTCTGGCGTACGTGGAGAAGTATACCGCTCGTGAATGGAGATACTAAAGACATAGTTTGCTATAAGTGCAATCATCTTAAATACGCAAACGGTACGACATGTCAGAGCTGCGGAACGTGGGTGAGTCTGAAATCTTACTTGTCTTACTTTATTTTTTCCCATCTTTGTTGGGGTCGGCTTCCAGTCTAACCGTATGCAGCTGAATACCAGTATTTTATAGATCAACTGTCTGTCTGACGGCCACAACCCTGTTAGTACTCGGTAATACGATAAGACTGGTTGTCAGACTTTCGGGCCACTGTATCCCTGTTACGACTGACAAAGATCTACAAATACCAGCCGGGACCAACGGATTAACGTACTTTCCGAGGCACTGAGGATACTCGGTCTGTTATGGCTGGTCAATCATCCACGGACCGACCTAGGCAAGCGCGGCTGAACCTTGAAGATCGATACGCGCGGCTGTTATTATTTAGCGTTTTCTACGGTGTGGAAGGGACACCGACGCGAAAACGGTTACCACGTATTCAGTACTTTTTTTAAAATAACCGATGAAAAATGTCTATGTGCGAATGATGTACTGAAAGCGTGGTAACCGTTTTGGTGTCGTCGGTGTCCCTTCCACCCCGTAGACACGAAAGTTTGTGAGGGTATCTGTGTAATGGATGTTTGTTATCCTTATACTCAACAATTTCCGAACGGATATTGATGAAAAATTACAGCCTTATTCATGAAAATAACACATAGGCTGGAATTTATAAAGGTATTGTGTAAAACAAACGAATTTAATGCATATATTCGTTTAGGCCAAAACGCTGACACGGTACGGACACCAGCACGTCTAGCTATTACAATCTGTCAAATTTCTTTAATACGTTTTCAACTTTATAGCTAAAGCATTAGGTTCAAGGTTGATTGGGAAAATTTGACAGCTGAGTAGCGTGATGTGCTGGCGCCTGTGCTTTGTGGCAAGTTGCGAAAGCGGAGCGAAGAGACATGTGCGGGAATCGACCAATCAAATTGTTGAAATCCACATCGCATTTCTAGTCTCTCCTATGATTGGCCGGACCTTGTGCACGTCTCTACTCGACTCCGCTTTAGCAGCAACCAAATCTAAGGGTTTTACCACAGGTCCATAACGACATTTTGATGTTCACCAACGCTAATACCTCAAACCTGTTTTCCAGTAGTCGATTGAAGACAGCATGCCACCGTGTCCCTTCGAATTTTTCTCCCTAAAAACTGATGAAAGTTTCTGCGGGGTAACCATTAACCAATTCAAAGATGTAAAACACAATTGCCCTTCAGTCATCAAGTTTTCGGATTTAACAGCCACTTGTGACAACCCTATCGAGACGCAATGGCGATTTACAAAAAAGTACGGCGTGACGAAGCAATATAATAACGTTATTTGTAAAAATCAAGATTTCTGCGAGATTTTTACGTCTTATGAGGTTAGTTTTCAAATAAACATCACACCACATCTTGTAATCCCAAAAAGGCGGAGGTGTATCAGGCGTTTCTTATAGTACAGTCGCCATCAGATATATCGTAGCGGGCGAGGTACTCAAATATTTCAGAGCAGCATTACTTTTCAATAAATTCGTTACACTAGATATGGTCAATAATATCAGAAAAAGCAATTTGTCATAAATATAAGAGCAGCGACTTTCAATGAATTCGGAGCACATAACGAGGTAAAATATCAGAAAGCACAGAATGTCAAAGGTATCTACGCAGTCAGGATGATCATAAAGATCGGAACATTTATTGAAAATATACCATAAGTCTGTATCACACAGTTTAAATTCGTTAGATACTATATTGACTTGTAAGTTGTCAAAAATAATTTTGACAAGTATTGTGGATTATAGTATATATATAGTAAAATATAAGTTTTCAAGCAGCACACTCGAAAACTGCATAATGTCAATCTGTCAGATTAATAACTATTCTATTTCTATTGAGAGGTATGCATTTAAGTATTATGAGTAAGGTGAATAACAACGTGTAATTAAACAGAAAATACTTTTTATTTTATTATTACCTCGTTACGTGTTCTGAATTTATTGAAAAGTCGCTGCTTTTATATTTATGACAAATTGCTTGTTCTGATGTTATTGACCATTTCTAGTGTAACGAATTTATTGAAAAGTAATGCTGCTCCGAAATATTTGAGAACCTCGCCCGCTACGATATATCTGATGGCGACTGTACAGCCAAATTTCGCCAGCTGTTTAAGTCCCATGTAATAGGGGGCGAGCCTATTACAATTAACCACAAGCGAGACACCAGGCACCAATCTCTCCGGGCTCCTGGTGGATCGACCAATAAGAATGTGCTTCTTGCGTCTTATTTTTGATATTTAGACTCGTTTTTCAGGTTTTATCTAGTATTAACTGTTAAAAACTGATAAATATTTAAATCTAATTCTCAGATAACACCAGATCTCGTGGTATTCAGGATAGTTAACTCGACAAACCACGTTATATACTCGAGGATAATGAAACCTAAAAACAAGAACTATATTTGTATTGATGACTGCGGACATTTCAACCCAGAAACAAGAAAGGTTACGAAAGCCAACGGTAAGCCTTTGAAATTGGACTTCTTTGCCCGCAAAACGAAAAGAAACGATCTTCTAAATGAAATTGGCACGAAAAAGGAACTTCTGAAGGAAATAAATAAGAATATAACGAAAAGACAAGATCTTCTGAACGGAAAGAAAGAAAAGGTAAAGAAAAGAGATCCTCTGAACGCAAAGAAAGAAAAGGTAACAAAAAGAGATCCTCTGAACGCAAAGAAAGAAAAGGTAACAAAAAGAGATCCTCTGAATGCAAAGAAAGAAAAAGTAACAAAAAGTGAGCCTTTAAAAGAAATGAATAAGAGTGTAACGAAAAGAAAACAAATTTCGATAGAAATCTTCAAAAAAAGAGAAAAACTGAAAGATAGCGAGACAAAAAGAGCTGTCCTGAACAAAACTAATGTTAACGATATGATAAAAGATGAAGTCCTGAACGAAATTAATAATAGCGACGCGGAAGGTGATTTTGCGAACGAAATTAATGACAGCGACCCGAATGGAGATCTTGTGAACGAAATTAATGACAGTGACGCGAATCTTGTGAACGAAACGAGTGAGAGCAATATGTTTACATATGAAGTCGTAGAAGAAATGACTGATACCGACGCGAATGAAGATGTTTTAAACGAAAGCACGCATATATCGGCCAAGGAAAAAGAAAAATTAATTAAGGAATTACTGCCCATGGAAAAAGATATGTCAACAGTTGACTGGGGAGGGAATAAATTTGATCTTGTGAGCGTTGAGGTAAATTCTTTACACAATATTAAATCTAGGGGCAAGCAGATTAACTTCTCAGTGGAAAATGGAAAGACTTCACATAGACCTACAGCCGCTACAGGGCAGAAAAATACTTTGGCTTCCAAACAGGATAAACATTCAAACGGTATTTTACATAGGCCAACGGTGAAATTGAAAAAGATAAAAGATTACATTTCGTACGAATATGAAACCCAGGAACTGGAATATGCGTAATGGTTCAATTTATTAAACTTAACAATAAGTCTTGATATAGGAAAGCTGAATGAGGCTTAAAGGCACTTTACTACAAAAGGGTGTGAATATTTTGGCCAGCCTAACTTTCCGCCATTTTATTTTATTTTCAAAATGGCAGCCACGGTCTCTGATGACGCCATTTAGTACAACTTTGTTTGCTTAAACTTATACTGTCACTTACGGGATATCTTACGTGGTTGTTCATTATTTTGAGATACCGATAAAAAAAATATGGAAAATATTCCGTAAGTGACAGTATAAGTTTAGTTGTAAACCGTGAAAGCTTAGTGAAGCGTTTGTAGGCATAAAGTCTTAGAAACGTGACGGTTTCCAGTTTTTTGTCTCTTTATCACTTACATTTGGGAACTAGCTTATGCCCCCGGCTTCGCCCGCGTGGAGCTCGGGTATTGCCCACGGGATCTTACTTCTGGGATAATAAGTAATTTATGTATATATAGTATATACATAGATTTACATGTACTTGCTTATAACTTGCAAATATTAGTTCATAGTACAGTAATATCAAATAAATTACATATGTGAAATATTGATACTTTGGTTTGAGATTGGACATCGGATTTACCAGATTTTATCTGAAGAGTATGTACACTAATTTGCAATTCAATCGACTCCGAGAATAAAAAGTTTCACAGAAAATTCAACACCCCATTTCACCCTCGTAGGGGTGGATTTTCTAAAAACCCTTTCTTAGCAGATACCTACTCTTCACACAGAATACACCCTCCAAATGTCATGTCTCTAGGACCAGCAATTTGGGCGGTGCGTGGATATATCAGTCAGCCAGTCAGGATATTGAATTTTAAATTGAGGGACGATTTTGGAAAAACTGTGATACACTTATCTCATAATTTTACTTAAGAGTAGGTATGCACACAAATTTTCGAAAATAAAAAGTTTCACAGAAAATTCAACACCCCATTTCACTCTCTTAAGGGTAGAATTTCGAAAAACCCTTTCTTAGTCCGTCCAAATTTCATGTCTCTAGGACCAGCGGTTTGGGCTGTGCGTTGATATATAAGTCAGTCAGTCAGTCAGGACTTTGAATTTTATAAGTATAGATAGATGTTGGTTAATCTGTAATTGGGAATTGCATAAACGACTATTCGTTTTCTATTTTTATTTTTCTCTCTCTTGGTTTTGGGAGTTTTTATCCACAATGTAAGGATACGTCAACCCTATTGTATCTTAAAACTAAATATAATTCACTATACTAAATGCAATATTTAAAAAACAAAAAAACTGGGAACATAATTACACTTATTCACTACTACTAAACTGCAGAGTTTAGAATGAGTTGTTTAGAAAGAGTTGAGAATGATGTTAACAAATTCAAAAGAATGCTAACAGACTTTAAGGTTAAAAAAGCGTACTATTCCATTGGTGAATTCTTTTCAGACAATTTAAATAAATAATATTTAGGTGTCGTTGTGTGAGTCAAATGTCCGATTTATTTAAGCTAAATTATATCTAAGGGTGTAATGTAATAGTATTTTATTTAATTTTAATGATTTATGGTAGGTATTTAATTTAATTCGAATAATAATTTTAATTTAATTATTATTTTTTTTCTTTTTTAAATTAGTTTTATAAGTATCCGAAATTTGTATGCCTATTAGGTTAAACATAGCGATCCTGACATTGGAATTAGATTTTATTATATTGTACCTATGTTTCACAAATAAATAATTTGAATTTGTCTCGCTAGATCAGATTTAGGACGTGACAAAATCGTCTGAAAGCCTATAACTAATTTGTTCAATGAATGCTCTCTTACCAAATCTCTCTGTATATTTTAACACAATCCATCAGCAAATGTTGTACGTCCTGAATTTGGTTCTTAAGATGTTATATATACAGAAGCTGTAGGTGACCTTTGTCCGCAGAAATTGTGATACCTCGGCTAATTTTAATGACATAAATATAATTTATTGTCTATATGTTACTTCCTGATAATTTAGCTTTCTAACAATGAAAGAATTTTTGAAATCGGTCCAGTAGTTTTTGAGTTTATTCGTTACAAACTTACAAATCTTTCCTCTTTATTAATATTAGTGTAGATAACTGAATACAATACTTGTTTGTATTGATGCCAGCTATTGATTAATGCAGATTTAATGTGTGGCTATTATTTTGAAATTAAAATAAAATGGCGCAAGTAGGCAAGCCAGGCTCCATACATAAGTATTCACACACCTTTGTATACAACTTTCATACGTAGTTTTCACTGACAGTAGCTGATATAAGCATAAGCATAATCAGCCTTTAATGTTCCCACTGCTGGGACACAGGCCTCCTCTCTATGAGAGGCAATGGGCTATAATCCACCACGCGGGCCGAGAATTTTTGGTTCTAGGACTTGCCGGTTTCCTCACGATGTTTTCCTTCACCGATATATCTAAATAAATGTCTACATATACGCAAGTTGTGGGATTTACAGCGGTCGGTACAGCAGCGAGAATTGAAATTCCGACTGCAATATTAGTGCATTTATTCAGGCGTTGATTAGTTACTGAAAGAAAATGGGTATGGGGTAACTTTAGTTTAAAGACTTTACTAAATATGTAAATTACTAGTATAAGTTTATCAATTTATTTAAGGCACTTAGTATTTATCAAGGTGGCAACTTACTTAATTCTATAAATTAATATAACATGCAGCACTTTCTGTAAATAAAAAGGTATTACAATTATTTAAAAATATTTAAAGGCATTTATCAATTTTGACACAGTTGAATACCTACTCCCGTAGACAAGGATTTCTTTGACGGAAGAATCGACAAAATGACAGATAGTGCAAAGAAATCTGTCATTGTGTCGACACAATCTCTCATTTTGTCGATTCTTCCATCAAAGAAATCCTTGTCTACGGTGGTCATGCTACGGGGGCTACAGTTCTTTGAATGTTATTGTACCTCTAGCTCTGCATCACTGTATATATCAATAACATCAGTTTATACGTGATCATGGTGCTTGCAACAGCGCGGAAATATCGGGAACTCAAAATAAATAGTAAACATGATAAATATCCCGTTATTTTTTTTCGGTTATTAAAAAAAAATCAGCTATTTCCTACAAAAGTGCAATACCTTCACGGTCAAAATGTATGGAACAGCAATTTTTTTTAAAATAACCGATTAAAAAATTCTATGTAGGGGGCTCACAATGATGTACTGAATACGCGGTAACCGTTTTCGCGTCGGTGTCCCTTCCACCCTTAAAACAAGCAACTGTCACACAACCTAGCTTGTATATGGTAACGCCATTACGTGGTCAACCAGACAATTTTACACATTACACTTTTTAGTATTACAATTAATGAAAATAGAAGGCATACTTAGCATCAGTCTTAAATTGCAGAGTTCTAAACCTAACTAAAAATAATCTATAAGAAAAAACAAGCTTTTATTAAAAAGTAAAGAATAAAATTAGGTTAATCTATCAACATTGAACGCGTTTACAAAGTTTCATCTCCGTGCTATTAACCGTTGACAAGTTCTTTCGTTAGGAGACGTGCCTGGCTGCAGGATCAAGTCACGTCTGTCATAAAAATGAATTGTCACCAGGACTAAAGGTGTGTGAAAAATTTCAGATCAAACGGACACCAATAAGTGGTTGAAAAATGATTTGCACATTTTCAAGCGGTCAACATAAAAGCTTGTAAAAACATGTTAAATAAATAAAAATACTACCTACTTCAGTGTAATGTATCTCTCTAATAACATAACATATCATCACGCCTGTAATCCCTGGTTTAGGCAGAGGTGTACCTAACAGCACACCCACATTTCGCCAGTTATGTTTTAAGTCCCATGTAATAGGGGGCGAGTCTATTTCCATCAACCGGGCACGAATCCAGACTATTTTGCTGCTATTAAGAAATTCCTGATGGAAAAATCATAATAACACTTTGCCCAATCCGAGAATCTAACCCAGGACCCCATGCTCAGCAGTCGTACTTGCGACTACTAGACCAACAATGCAGTCTCTCTAGTTATAATATAACATAAATATAATTTGACTAAAAACTAGGTAGTCATATCGTAGAAATATGGTGCATACATTATTTGTAGTATATGCGAAACCTGAATATAGTTTGTTCAGAATAAGTAACTGAATCGATTCCAATAATTTTTAAACCATGTTATAAACCATAAAACATAATCATAAACCATATTTTGTCCCAAAAATATTTTAAAAAGGTTACAAGTTGGACACCGAGCGATACTAAGTATCTATCGCAATCATTTAGGTACCTACTGCCAAATTATTATTATCAATGAGCTCAAGACGACGCTGGAGGCGCGCGCGCGGTCGCACCGCGTTTTTAACACGTTTTTGTGCGGACAACCAGGTAACAGAACAAGTGTAACTTTGTGATTTTTCATGGTACAGTTTTGAAATTTTGTACATAGATTTTTTACATTAAAATACTAGACACGTGTTTCAGGTTTCGCATATACTAAAACTAATGTTGTAGATAAGTTTACATACATTTTATCATTTTACTACAACTAGTCGAGTGCAGTTAGACAATAAGGTGGAACGAAGTTTACAGTGCTCGGATTTTCTTTATTGAGTTTAGTTTATTGGCGAAATTTTTTATTTTTATTTTCTTCTCCACTCCTCTAGTGGAGAAGAAAATAAAAATAAAAAATTTCGCCGCTCGCATTACATCGACAACAATGAACAAGACACAACCAAATTGGCCTTTAATGGATGCATACAGGTCTCACTATTACGCCACAATATGAATTCGTCGAATTTGAAGTTATACATAAACAAAAAAAAAAATCCAAAAAGAAATTAAAAAAAAAAAGGCGCGAGTTGGATTTTTTTTTTATCATCTCCACACCTTTAGGAACACAATAAAAAAAAATCCATGAAAATCCGACCACTATAAACTTCATTCCACCTCAAGTATTTTCTGTCTAATTGCACTTGGCTATACATGCAAACAAAAAGACAGCACTTATATTAGGCTTACTTTTTTGAAGAAAAAGGCACTTGTTCAATCAATACTAAGTAATTGGAAGACATAATTGTGTTAAATAGTTTAACAATTTACTAATAGATAAATAACATAAATAAATTCAAGCTTTTTTCACATGCAGGTATCACAGAATGCCAGCTGTGACAATCCGTATAATACATACTCCTTATCGCTCATACATCTGGTTGCGAGTACTACACACCTGACCTTTATGAACAAATACAAGGTGTAAACGGACCCTTCACGAAGCCGTCAACCAAGCATTGGGTACTTCAAACTAAGTAACCCTATGCAAAAAATATTGCTGGAAGACTTTTTTTTTGGGGTGAAAAATCACGTTTTACGGTAAAACTCAATGTAACGCACTCAAAACAATGTGCTGATGGATGCATTGAATAGTACGGAATTAGTGGAGGTATTTAAAGTAAAGTTATAACATAAAAAAATTGTGTTTAAAAAAAAACATGTGAAAAAGCTAGAACTTTGACCCCCAATATCTCCGTAACTAGAAGGTTCCCAGGTATGGTCCAGAACAAAAATGTGATCACAAGGCTTCGTTAATAAAGCATGTATTTACACCCTTTATCTATAAACTTCATATCCTTAGAAGCTCTTAATTAACAGAACAAAAGAACAACTTATAAATACAGATAATGACAACTTAAACATTCAGTCAGTAGAAATGGGTTTTGTCGACCGAAGAATCGACAAAATGACAGATCAACTAACATAATCTGTCATTTTGTCGATTCTTCCGTCGACAAAATCCGTCTCTACGGTGGTCATGCTACACGTGCAGCAAGTGTCTGTGTATAAAATAAAACTAAACTACCTTATGTTGTCAACTTAGAAAATATACAATAACTCATTTGTTTTTCTGTTTCCCCTTGGGGTAGGAAGAAAATACAGCACGCCTAACTTGACCACCGTAGAAACAGTTTTTGTCGACGGAAGAATCAACAAAATGACTGATCAGGTTCACTAAAGTTTCACCAAAACTCCATTGACAAATTTTTATTTTACAACCAACGTTTCATATACTATTTATTTCGAAAACAACTTATTCCACAAATGTATTATTTTATAAACACTCGTTTTACATACATTTATTTGGCAAACAATTCTTTTTACAAATGCATCAGATGATATTTGATCATTTATACATTTTTCATTTCTCATTTAGATTCATTAGGATAAATCACGTTTCTACTAATCTGCCGTCATAATGAAAAAAGGCACAACTAACATTTTATAAATATGGAGAAAATCGACTTTAAAGTTTTTATTGGTTTTCGTTATGTTATGTTGTAAGTGTGCCTTTTCAAAGTAGTTTTTAGTAAAAATCTGTATGAAGTAATAGTCACATCTACGTATTTGTGCCTTTTCAATATAATGGTAAATAAATGTGCCTTTAAAACATGAATATTAGTCTCATTTGTGCCTTTTGAGCCTACTGTATCTCCGAATTCCTTGAAGATAAAATTCTATAAAAAATTGAGTAGATGTGCCTTTTTTTTCTGATTCTAAATATGTATATAACTCAATTTTGACAAAAATGTTAGTTGTGCCCTTTTTTCTTACGACGGCAGTAATAACCTAACCTAACCGAACCTAACTCCCCGTGATGTCTACCGTCTGGGGTTAGCGTTTCTGTCAGCAGGTTGACGGAGCCCCGCTGCGTGGGGCTCCTATTTCTGTCTGCAGGGTTTAAAGGAACCTAACTAACCGAACCTCGGGGTGCCCCTGACATCGACCGTCTAGGGTTAGGGTTTCTGTCAGCATCTGTGTTTGTTTTGGGGGTTTGTGCTTATAGAAAACAAATGTTTTACTAAAAACGTTATATTAAGTCAAGCGGCGTAAATATAGTAACCTTATTGGTAACTATATTTTCGAGCCGTTTGGGGTTGAAACTCTAGGTCCGTGGGGTCCGAGTGCTCACAGCCTTTTCAAGGACATTTCTAAACGTTTAGTTGACTCTTCCCGTGACCCAAGGGCTGGCTTTTACCTTGGCCAAAAGCTTAGCGTTGCCATACAACGTGGCAACGCCGCCAGTCTTTTGGGTACATTACCAGTTGACTACGTTGAGGAGGAGTTTTTTGACGCCATTTTTTAAGTTTATTTTTAAGTTAGTTAATATAGGTTATTTTAATTTATTAATGTATAAAATCTGTTAAAAAAAAATAAAAAAAAATTTGAGTAATGTCTTTATTCCAAACGTAATTTATGGAATAAAATTAAAAAATAATGAATTGTTTGTCAAATAATATGTTATTAAATAAAAGTTTATCGGATAATTATTTTGATAAGTGAAGTATTTGGTAAACTTGTTGTTGTAGAATGATGAAATGACAAATAATGTTTTTGCCAATCGTTGCTTGTCAAGTAAAAATTTTTGAATTAATTTTTGGTAACTGACTGGTCACCGACAGATCAACAAAAATAAGTTGTGATTTTATTGATTCGTCCATCGACAAAATCCGTTTCTATTATGGTCAAGCTACGCGTGCAGAATATCACCACAACTCTAAACTTATTTTATCTGTTCTTTATAAATAAAGGCACTTTTCGCACTATTTTACTAAAAATACAAAATAGAGATTTCGAAAATACTGTACAATATTCTATGTCAATCTTCATCTGTCTATACTTGTCCTCACAATGTAGGGGTAAGCTTCCGGTTTAACTAGATGCAGCAGAATACTATAATCTGCCTAGGATTTCCTCAACTATGTTCAGAACTTCATGACCATTATGTAAATAAATTAAATCTTAAATGATCTAGCTCTTTGTTTTCGTAACAATTATGATTTACCTCAATGTTATTGAGCTGTAGGTAGTCGTTACAGGAGCGAAAAGTCTGACAACTAGTCTTACCACGGGGTATCATATTACTCAGTACAAACAGGGTTGTGGAAGTCAGATAGGCAGTCGCTCCATGTAAAATACTCAGCTGCATCCGGTTAGACTGGAAGCCTAGATAGTTGAGAAAAGTCTAGGCAGAAGAATCAAGTGCAACCAAAACAAAAAAAGCTCAAGTATTATTTCCTGATCCTAGTTTTAAATTTACCACAAATATGATTTACCAACTGGTAATGGCGACTGAAGCCTTGCTTACATTCCTCACAAGAAAACTTCTTCAGCCTCAGATGTCTCTCTCTTATGTGTGGCAGCAAACTTTTCTTCAACATCTCCTTCTTGCAATAATCACAAACAGCCTTGGAATACTGCGACCTGTCTTTGCTTGCAAACACCGAAGACATGTACTCTTTGAATCTAGAAGTCTCTGGATTGTCTTTAACTTTCATTTCTATTGAGCTTTTTTTGATGTTTATAATGTTGTTGTTGACTTTAGTCATTTCGACGCAAACTTCCGATTCTAGAACTCGCTCGACCCAAGTTTCGTTCAGTTGTTTTTGGATGTAAGTCGGTTCATTTTCTTGGAAATTAAAGTGTTTTTTCCTGATATGGTACTTTAGTAATCTCTCCTCGCAGAAGCTGGCTCCACAGGCGATACATTTGTATTGAATTTCTTTTTCTGTGAAAAATTCATCGTGGACTTTTAAATGAAGACGTAAGTTACGTTTTTCGACGAAACCACGGTCGCAGTGGTCGCAAATGAACATTTTCTTGCCTCCAGTGTGTGCTCGTACATGTCTATCATAAACATCTTTTCTAAAATACTCATTGGAGCAATATTCACATTGAAATCGAGCTTCCACAGCCCTGTGCTGATACAAGTGTGCTTTAAACTTAAATGAACTGCCAATTATAACTTTGTTGCATATGTTACACTTGTTTTTCCTTTTGCTAATTTTCACTCTTCCTTTCGTCTCTTTGTTCATTTTTAACTCTAAATAATAATAACTAAAGGGTTTGCAAACTAAATAAAATAAGCAAAACAAACCCAAACAGTGTGCCAAACAGAAAACAAATGATATGACAGCGTTTTACTTACTGTTTACTGTCATGGCAGCCTGTCAATGTCAGCTGTATATTGTCAAACTAGAGAGAAGGATAGGAAACGACATAAGCCTCAAGATTAACAGAGATAGCGAATTCTGCTACTGGAACGCATTTCATGACGTTTAAGTTTTATTTTTAAAATTAAAACTTTGGTTTTTGAGTTCGCCATGTTTGAACTTTAAAGTATTGACTAAAAAGTAGTCTAAGTCAAGCAAGTCCAGCTTTCTTCAGTTGCCGTTGCCGTCTACTTAATTTGTGCTATATAGGCTTACAGTATGACTCACCTGAACGTTGCAAAACATAGTCCCTACCACAAGTCATTAAAACTGTTTAATAAACTGCCGACAGAAATAAAAGGTCTTGTGTATAAAAGTGAGTTTCAGAGTAAGCTTAAGCGGTTCTTGTTGAATAAATGTCTATATTCTATTGATGAATTATAATGTAATAGAAATGGTTTTTGTTTTAGTTGTTGTTTTATATATCATTCTTATTATTATTGATATTCTGATTGTAATTTAATATGGATAATTTAGATTTTTTAAATATAGATTGACATTTAATTTGGATAATTTAGATTTTTTAAATATGGATGGACATTTAATTTGGATAATTTTGATTTTTTAAATATGGATTGACATTTAATTTGGACAATTGTGATGATTTAAATACAGATTGCATGTATACTTTTAGGATATATTTAGCTGTAGAAATTCAGACACAATGTGAAAATTGTTATTGAATAAATGAATTGAATTGAATTGAGTAAGAGTGCGTGTTAACTCTGGCCAGCAAGAAGTGAAGAAGCAAGCTGGTTTAACTGCTATTTTCACTTTCCCCGAAGGATTAAGCTCAGGTAACCTATACATCCACACCCACATTTCACCAGTTATATTTAAGTCCTTTGTCCTTGCAAGCCTATTGGCATCAACTGGACACAAATCCATACATGCTGCTACTGAGAAATGCTAAAACAAATCTAACAATGTTCGACCGAGATCGAGTCAGTTCGTTGGGAAACTGTAGTGAAACAACAAACTATAACAAATAATATATTTTGTTACGAACTAGGTATAACAATTATTAAACAACAAATCTTTCAATTTTTCCA
Organism: Noctua fimbriata; assembly: GCA_905163415.1. NCBI lineage: Eukaryota > Metazoa > Arthropoda > Insecta > Lepidoptera > Noctuidae > Noctua > Noctua fimbriata. The sequence goes on from LR990950.1 coordinate 6,268,243, forward strand.
TATATGAAACCCGAATACAAATATATAGTCGTTAGGGCAGTTAAATCTGCTGCGGGACTGTTCGAAAGAGATACCGCAGCCCTGGAACACAAAGGGCAAAGAAGGAACATGGATGGGTTTTAGTCAGTACAAGTCTGAAACTCCCTTCCGCTCCGCCCAGAGCGGGGGGGGGGGGGTCATTTGATGATTTCCCATCCTAAAAAAAAATCGAAAAAAAAAGGCCAGTTAAATCTGTACAAGGATCTTTTGGCGTGAAACTAAACTCAGGAATGACAACACTGTTTTTTTTTCATTATCTACATTTCAAAAAACAAACTCACAATTTTGTTTATACACCAACTGCACTCAAATAATGTTAAAAGCAACATCCAAAGATTTTTGTATCCTTAAATCACAATCGTTTGACAGACGGTATCTTGAGGTAATCACTTAGTAAAATTATTTAACGAAATAAAATATTAGTTTCGAAACACAAAGAGAGGAGGAGGAGCTCGTGGCTAAATAATAACAGCCGCTCGGAACGATCTTTAGGTTAAGCTATGCTTGTCTATGTAGGTCTGTGGATGGGTGACCACCTATTACATACCTAGTTTCCTCCGTGCCTCGGAAAGCACGTTAAGCCGTTAGTCCCGGCTGTCATTTGTAGATCTTTGACAGTCGTTACAGGTAGTCAGTGGCCCAGTCTGGCAACCAGTCTTACCAAGGGGTATCGTATTACCTAGTACTAACTGGGTTGTGGAGGTCAGATAGGCAGACACTAGCTAGACTGGAAGCTGATCCCAACATAGTTGGGAAAAGGCTAGGCACATGATGATGAGATCATAAATATAATTATTCCTTTTAAAATCTTGTGTGGTATGACTACAATTCCCATTTATTTTTTAGGAGCATTGACTCATACCAAGATTTGCTAATAACATTTTAATAAGTATATTGTAATTACTTAGTCAGAATCTTCTATTGTGTCGCAGTTTTTTTAATTTCTACTCATTAGCAGTTGTAATTATTTACTAATAGCTCATTTGTTAAGTTAATGCTATTATGATCCTGGATTTGATTATCAAGTATCAATTAATTTTGATTAATTCGTTTTCTTCTTTAGACTAATGTGCTCCTCAAAACATTTGCTAATGACATTGTACAACCAAATAGGTTAGATGATGAGTTTCGAAACACAAACAAACACACTTTAGAGTGACGTCACTATATTTCTCGTATTCTTCTCCGCAAACCCTTTCATTTGATACCCATTTAATGGGAATACATAAAAAATAACTAGTCCGCCATCTTTGGAAGTCCGCCATATTGGATTAGAATGACGTTACTAAACTAACCACGCATTGTCATCCAAACTAAACGTTAAATGCAAAATTGCAGCTCAAACGGAAACCGGGAAGTGAGTCCTTTAACTACTAAGATTTTTGTACATAGTTACAGATGAAGCTAATAAAAGCGTGTTAAAAACAAAATGGCGGCGTTAGATGATTGGACACGTAACAAAAAATCGTGCAACACTATTACTATATACACCGTGACTTTTTAGTCGTCTTGCAACGGCAGCCCACGTCATGTATTCAATGACTACTAAACATTCATAAAAAAAAAATGGTATTTATGAGATTTTAATAATTTAAAAATAAAAATATTATTCAATATTATGACGCATGACGTAGTTAAAACACTCTGTTGCGAGCGATGATCTACTGGACTCGAGTGCTGGGTAGGTATATTCTCCCGTTTGACACGTGAACATCATTAGCAGGATGATTCATAATTTTATTCTAATTTTTCTTTGTACCTATTATGGAAGATAAAAAAAAAATCGCGCCTAGGGCTATTTTATGTCGGGTACATTGAGTGGACGACCTTTGTAAGACGACTAAAAAGTGTATAAAAGGACTATATGCCCAAAGCACCTCTCCTTCTTTTTACTTCCTATTCTTATAATGCACATCATCACACTCCCTCAACTTCTGCGCTGCTTGCTCAGGTGTCAGGTCTCTTTGGGACTGCGCCAACATTTCGTACCCCACCATGAATTTCTTGACTGTCGCTGATCTTAGCAGGGGAGGTAGGTAGATCGCGTGGAGGAGCCAGTGGGGCGAGTCGCCGGGAGCTTTAGAGGGACCTGTTGGGGCTCCTGAAATGAAAAACAGTAAAATATTAATAAGAAGTTTGTAGAGAGACTCAGGGCTCATTTACGGAGATGCAATAAATTGAAACATCAAACCATGTTTGAGAGCAAAAATGTGTCGAAAAAATGCAAAATCTCCCGAAGCAATAAAAGGTGTAACAAGACCCTTAACGAAGCCGAAAAGCACTTGTTCTCCCCGTCATTGCGATATTTTTTTTGTTCTAGAATCATACCTGGGAACCTTCTAGTTACAGAGATATTGGGGGTCAAAGTTCTAATTTTTGCACAAGTTTTTTTTTTTAAATACATGTTTTTAATGTAAGAGTTTTACTTTAAACACCTCCACGACCCCCGTACTATTCAATCCATCCATCAGCACAATGTTTTGAGTGCGAAACATTAAGTCCTACCGAAAAACGTGATTTTTCACCCCAAAAAAAGTCGTTTCCCAGCAAAAAAAGCATTAGTTACAAGATTGTTTTTTTTAGCTTGATGTACTGGCGTCTGTACCTTCCCAGACGAGGACTTTATCATAGAGCTTTATTACTATACTAGCTGTGCCCTGCAGTTTCACCCGCCGCTTCTGACTTGTTTATTTTTGCTCGATCCTATTGGTCGTAGCGTGATGTTATATAGCCTATAGCCTTCCTCGATAAATAGACTATCCAACACCATTAGAATTTTTTAATTCGAACCAGTAGTTCCTGAGATTAGCGCGTTCAACCAAACTCTTCAGCTTTAAAATATATACAACATTAGTTTTAGTATATGCAAAACCTGAAACACGTGTCTAGTATTTTTATGTAAAGAATCTATGTACAAAATTTCAAAACTGTATCATGAGAAATCACAAAATTATAAGCTTGTTCTGTTACCTGGTTGTGCGCACAAAAACGTGGTCTCCACGTAGCGCACCCGCGCGCGTGCCTCCAACGTCGTCTTGAGCTCATTGATTATAATAATTTGGCAGGAGTACCGAAATTATTGCGATAGGTACTTAATGTCATTCGTTATCCAACTTGTAACTTTTTTTAAATATTTCAGGTTTCGCATATACTAAAAATAATGTTGTATTGTATAGATAGGAAATCAATAAAACTTACCATGAAAACCCATACTATAAGGGAAGCTGCATTTGAACAGATTATCGTACTTTATATTCAATTGTTTCATGATCTCCGCTAGCGACCTCTTCTGGTCATCATTCAAGTCTGTCAGTCTCTGCGGTTGTCCGTTAATAGGCAGCAACATTGTCTCGTATGGCCAGATTGCCCAGTATGGGACTATGGCTACCCATTCCGCGTTCTGGACTACTATACGTTCCTGAAAATGTAAACAAGATTTTGTGTGGACTCATTAAAGCGGTTGGTCTATAGTTGTAGTATATACAACTATAGACCAACCGCTTTAATGAGTCCTCGAGAAGGTATCAATTTAAATGGAATATTCTGAAGGTTGATCACGTATTGGTTCAATTAGTATCGTAATACCTACGTGGATTATGGTTATTTTAAGGGTTATTGTTAGGACATTGTAGACGTAGGGCAAGGCGGAGGACTCATTCACCGCCTACTGAAAAATCACGCTCTAATTAAAATCAGGGTTTACAAGGTAAAAAGGACTCCTCCTATTGTTGAAGTCGGTTAAAATGTAGCCTATGTTACCCGGGCCATAATAACGAATTGATTGACACCTTATTCATCAAAATCGGATAATAGTTTAGGCTCTACGGAGGAACATACGTATTTACAAACAGACATACATACATAGACTGCTAAAATCATAACCCTTCCTTTTGGCTTCGGCGTAGTCTGGTAAAAAAACTTTGGCAAACATAACCATATTATTATTAGCTATTTGTGTCCTACTCCAGGGCAAAGACCTCTCTTCCCTCCTTCCACTGGTCCCGATCCATAGCTGTTATTCGCCAATACTTGTGGAAGAGTCGGTTTCGTCCCGCCATTTCCTTCTGGCAGATTCCAAAGATCAATGGAAAGCCCCTTGATATCTTGAGGTCGATCTCAAAATATTGGAATTTGCATATTGTTACCACTAGTTAACGAATGTATTTACGTTGGGTAAAGATAAAATACCCGATGTGCGCTGGTGTTAAAGAGAAGATGAAGACATGATGCGCCGACTTCAAATGAATAACATATACATTAATAAATTAAAATAACCTATATTAACTAACTAACTTAAAAATAAACTTAAAAAATGGCGTCAAAAAACTCCTCCTCAACGTAGTCAACTGGTAATGTACCAAAAAGACTGGCGGCGTTGCCACGTTGTATGGCAACGCTAAGCCTTTGGCCAAGGTAAAAGCCAGCCCTTGGGTCACGGGAAGAGTCAACTAAACGTTTAGAAATATAAATATAAATGAATAACGGGATAAGGGCAGAGGAATGATGAGTTTATAAGTCCAGAGTACCACATTATAGGAGGTAAGCATATTTACGGGTAACAAATTAAAATTCCAGCATGAACTCTCCCGGAACTGAGCATCGAACTCAGGTAATTCGTAAAAAAACCCGGCCAAGTGCGAGTCGCACTCCCGCATGAGGAGTAGCCCCCTTTAATTTTAATATTTGTTGTTATAGTGGCAACAGACATACACATTCTGTGAATATTTCAACCTTCTACCTATTATGGATTATATTAGATACATCCTGCTAACAGCCAGACTGACAGACGGACAGCGGAGGCCCCCCCCCCGCTCTGGGCGGAGCGGAAGGGAGTGTCAGACTTGTACTGACTAAATCCCATCCATGTTCCTTCTTTGCCTTTTGTGTTCCAGGGCCGCGGTATCTCTTTCGAACAGTCCCGCAGCCCTGGGAGAACGGAACACTAAAAAAAAAAAAAAAAATGGCGTTATTATCATCATGAATTTGATATTATATACTACCTTCTTCACCAATTCTTGCTTCACGTAATCCCCTAACAACGGCCGCTTGAATTTAATGTAGTATTCCTTTTGAGTTCTGTAAAATTAAGATGGTATAAATAAAATTACGTTACTAAAAATAAAAGCAAGTATTTTCTTGACAATGAACAACACTGCGAGTCCTAGACCTATTATACTAGCTCAAGTTAAAGAATCATATGCGTAAGTAGGTAACAAAAATGATAAAAAGTGACGAATTAGTTACATCTTTTTGTTTTGTTGGTCAAGTGGTCGCAAGCGCCACCGCAGAATATGAGGTCCTGGGTTCGATTCCCGGATATATCACTCACACTCATACTCACACACACACACACACACACACATGCACACACATACACTGATGCACACACAGACACACTCACACACATATTTTTTCAGTTATGTTTATAACTGAAAAAATATGAGTGTATCTACTATAGGACAGGTGTAGGCACACCTCTGCCCCACCATTCGAGGAGTTCAGGTGTGATGTTATGTAAGGTAAGGCTCATGGATAATCAATAATCTTTATAACACATTAAAGTAGTTACAAAATTGTGTGAAGTCCCTCGACACCTGTGCTAGCTGATAGACCTGTGTTACATGAGCCAGGAGACATTGAAAACGGTTCTCAATTTTATTTTTGTATTCAATGTGTATACTCTTGACCTCAATCTAGTCCCTAGGACAGAAATGAGGTCGACGATGGAACGAGCTAACCCAAAAGAAGCCTATTAACTCGCGACTTAAATAGATTGGGGTCATATGAACTTGGGAACACCGACGCAGGCAGGGAATTCCACACGGAAGGGACTTCCACTTTTTCGGTCAGAGCGTCTTTAAGCCATAAATCATAAAACCTTGTTCACTAACCGTTCTTTAACCCTGGGCTCGTTGGGCAGGTAGCTGGACGCCCAGATCTGACAGTGAGGGTGAGGGTTGGAGCACCCCATGACAGCTCCCTTGTTCTCGAAGATCTGCACCCACGTGTATTTACGTCCCAGCTCTGTTACTTGGTTCACCCATCTGGAATTTTCGATAGTAATTAACGATGGGTGGGTTGAATTCCAGTCTGACCAGATGCATCTGTATACCAGTATTTGACGGGGTGTTGTGTCTGGTGGTCTACTGCCCGACAATTGTTGTCGTGTTTTTCTATACAGGGTGTAACTACATTTCAATACCTACTCGACCCAAATGTATGGAACCACAGATATAGATAGACCTAGATAACGCGAGAGCAACTACTTCGCGTGCCTAGCTTACGTACAAAAATCGTAAGTGGCCAATTTCGCGCTCAGTCTGCATCGGAGCATAGCGCTAGTCGGACGTCAGTGGGCGTCATGGCGGGGGGTAGGACGAGGGGGGTGCCGTACGCGGCGGCGTCTTTGAATCGGTTTGATTTTCCCATTACTAAATAGTGCTTGTGACGTCATAATAGGTATTCAAAAAATGGCACGCTTGGTTTTCATACAGATCGTGATACTTGCGTTATCTAGGTCTATCTATATCTGTGTATGGAATAGCTGATATTTTTTTGCATTTACGATACTGGACTGGACCCAAGGAGAAAATTGTTCAGTTTGATGGTCTGCAACATATCATTTCATATGACTATACCCTTTCTGTTACACTCTATTTAAGCTAAGTCGAGGACGACCTACATGTTAGTTCTTCATTAGATTCATAGATGGCGCTGTTTTATATTTATCTGTTTTTACTTTTTTTAGTGCCACTACAGAGCGGCTGCCTATGAATTCAGCTGCATCTTTTTAGACTAGAAGCCGCGGCGTGTCCGACAAAGTTCTTTGATGAAAGGCTAGGCGGCATAAGATGATGGTAGAGAAGACAATTCACACACTTTCTTTAGATTTTTTAAACTTACTCGTTAATAACAGCCATGATTTCGTCAACGGTCATCAACGGTATCGTCATTGAGGAGTTCGGATGGAAGCACATCACCCTGAAATACATAATCAAGACAAATGATAATTAAAATTGGGATATTCCATTAGGGATTTCTCTGTAGTAGCCACGGATTCTGGATTTGTGCCCGGTTGATGGCAATAGACCCGCTCCCTATTTCATGAGACTTAAAAAACATAACTGGCGAAATGTGGGTGTACTATTACGTAGAGGTAGATTACAGGCGTGATGTTATGTAATACGTAGTTTGCCCATGGGAAAAACTGTTTGGCAGGCCCTGACTAGCTAGCAGGCCCGAAGGCAGCTAAGAATCCGACAGGAATCGGTTTCTCAGCTACTTTCGGGCTCATTCTACGTAGTCTTTTCCGGGTCGCTGATAACGAAAATGAAACTAGAATTCGGGGTGACGAAAACAATATTTAGTCTCATTTTTTCTTCGGCTTCCCCTGACACGCGTGCGAATTTACATGTATTTTGGGACCCACTCTTAGAGGTAGCATTCATAATGGCAACTTATACATAGTTGTAAAACGACTAATGACTAACAGAAAAGTAAATGGAAAGTAAGACGAACAAGTTGGGAGAAAAGAGATATACGTCTTTATACAAGATAACCTAAAAATCTTACGATTAAGGTTTTTAACAGTGGAATGTCTGCTTATTTATTTAAAATGAATAAAAAAAAAATAATATTAAGGATGAATCATAAAGGAAGATTCGAACAAACTACACTTAGATTATTCCCTTTCCAACCTACCCGGTCCGAGTAGAAGGGTATAAAAAGGCATAGCGCGTTGTACCCTTCGCCACTGCTAGCCAGTACACAGTCAGCCACAGAAGATCTGGCAAAATGGAGGATCATAGGTTCATCCAACACCCAGGCTAATATTTTCTGTAACCACACCAGTGTGAAGTTTCGCCAAGTTGCTTAATTTGAACTTGTCTTTGGTTTTTTTTGTGCTGAGTTGCGGACAAGAGATGTCATTGATAATGAAGATGATGACTACATACCTGCAAGTCCCCTTAGCAGCTGAGGAGCGGAACAGGGGGTTCTCTGAAGGCGGGGGGTCAGGCACACGCTCTAGTAACGCCGGGAAGTCGTTGGGGAACACATAGGTGGATGTGTAGGCGGGGTTGCGCTGGAAATTATGACAGTATTTGTTCAGAAAGTATTAATAGATAAATCGGTCTTGATTTTGTAGCCAGACACAACGTAAGCTATGGTGCTTTCTAGGTGGAAAAACTGTAGTAACACTTCAAGCACAAAAGTACAGAGGCGGACTTATGCCATAGGCATTTTCTACTAGTCAACCTTTGGGTGATGCAGAGACAAGCAGTGGTAGGTGTATATATCTGAAAATAATTTTAATTAATACTAAGATTAGCTACAAGGATATATAAAATACTATAAATTTATATCAAAATTAATGTATTACGAATATACTAAAATAAATACACAAACAACGGGGAAAACATTACCGTTGTTACGAAACTGCCAGCTTCTTAGTATTTCGCGGATTCATTTCTGCAAATGTTCAACATCACCGAAGGACATCAGTGATACAAAAGTTAAGCTGTTGCGTTGGTGTCCTAGATACCATTCAAACCACAGTTATACCTAGATAACTCAAGTACCCACTACGTTTTTGTTCTTTAAATGAAACGTAAAGTAAATGTTCATTACTTTAAACAAACGTTGGTGTTTTATACAAATTAGCTTGTTGCGACAGTAGCCACGTTAAGCATAAAATGCTTAAGCCGGGCACGCGAAGTAGGTGCTATTGAGTTATCTAAGTATATCTAAAGGGTGTAAACAGACCCTTCACGAAGCCGTCAACCAAGCATTCTGTACATCAAACTAAGTAACTTTACGCAAAAATTATTGCTGGGAAACGACTTTTTTTTGGAGTGAAAAATCACGTTTTACGGTAGGATTCGGTGGAACGCACTCAAAGCGGGTGTGGTGGAGGTGTTAAAGGTAAAAATCTTACATAAAAACATGTATTTAAAAGAAAACTTGTGAAAAATTTGGAACTTTGACTCCCAATATCTCCGTAACTAGAAGGTTCCCAGGTATGGTCTAGAACAAAAAAATACAAGTACGATTCGGCTTCGTTAAGGGTCTATTTACACCCTATATATCTATGGTTCAAATATATTCATAGCAACGCTTCATGGAGGCAGACACAGGGATGGAGAAGTGGGAAAGTCCCCCATTAAGCACTTTTATCATTAAATTGTTAGATAAATAGTTACTTACTTGGTACAATAGTCGCCCATTCAGTAATTAAAATCACCAATAAAATTTTTATTCACCCGATTAATTATTTCTCATTTAGAAATTAATTGTTATGCGATTGTATGTTTATAAGCATGGTATGAATTGTAATAAATTTGTTATTTTATGCATGCATACATAATCCAATGAGATATTTGTTTTTTTTTATAAATCATTTATTATGGAAATAAAGAGGCTATAATAATAATAGTAAAAAGGGCCTGATTCAGAAGGCACTCCTTGATACAGCTCTCATTGTGAGGAGGTTCCCTGCTCCCGACACCGGCGGACCACTATTTTTTATATTTTTGTTTTTTTTATATGGTTTTTTTTTAATACCTATTTAAAAATGTCAGAAATTTGTATAATATGGAATAATCTGGAGGTCCAGCCTGTATTTCGGCAAGAATGCGTTGAAGGTTGTCATCCAAGTGTTCAATTGTTTCTTATTTCGTCAAAGGTTCAGGTCAGGTGACCTAGAGACAGAGCTATACAGATCATCTAGCGCCATCTCTTTCCCACACTGGATTTACTCCTGCTTTAAGACGTCATGGTTAGGCACCAGCCCCCGTAGCATGACCACCGTAGACAAGGATTTCTTTGACGGAAGAATAAACAAAATGACAGATTGTGTCGACACAATGACAGATTTCTTTGTACTATCTGTCATTTTGTCGATTCTTCCGTCAAAGAAAACCTTGTCTACGGTGGTCATGCTACGAGGGCTGAACGTTATAGGTCAAAATGAGAAGAATGCACATGTCTTATGATTTTCTCGGGAGTGCCAAAGGAAGGTTTCCTTTCAAAAACTCCTTGAAGGCAAAAAAATATTAGTGGCATAAAATTATCAGTCAAATTAAGCCAATTATGGCCTTAAATTATCAGATTTAAAACTATCATGGTCACTAACATTATCATTAACACTAGAAACAGAATTTTTACCATGTTTACTAATTGATTTGAGTTCCCGATGTTTCGGCGCTGTTGCAAGCACCACGATCACGGATTAAACTTAAGTTTAACTACTGTTTATGACCAGAGAACCTTCTAGTTACGGAGATATTGGAGGTCAAAGTTCTAACTTTTTCACAAGTTTTTTTTTGTATTTAAATACATGTTTTTAATGTAAGATTTTTACTTTAAACACCTCCTCGACCCCCGTACGATTCACTCCATCCATCAGCACAATGCTTTGAGTGCGTTCCATCGAGTCCTACCGTAAAACCTCAAAAAAAAAAGTCGTTTCCCAGCAATAATTGATGCGTAAAGTTACTTAGTTTGATTTACAGAATGCTTGGTTGACGGCTTCTTAAAGGGTCTGTGTACACTCTGTATTAAGTTTCTTTTGACCATTACAGGAACTTGGGACCCCCTTAGATCGTGGGGCCCTGGGCCCGTGCCCTGAGTGTCCAGTAGAAAAGATGCCGCTGCTGACTGCTACTGTGTATTACCTGTCCACTAGGCCTCGTAATTCCTGGAAGCAAGGGGTTCTGAGGGTCTGGCGGCTGGTCTTCAGGTTCTGCTTCTGTCTGCCCGCTCCAGGGTCGCTGGCATCGGTGTGGGGACACCAGTACCCACTCGTCCTTGAGGGGGTTGTAGCGGACGTGCTGGTGTTCTGTGGAAGGCAGTTATTTTTTGATAGTTAAAAAACTGTGGGGTTAAGTTTATAATCTTCTTCTTAGCGTGTCGATGACAATATAAATTGTGTCAGCCCAGAACTGAGCTACTAGTTTGGCGCTTTCGGTAGCATCCATCAGTTCCTGTAGTGGACAAAAAAAAAGACACGCAGGACACGATATTACAACAGCACCACATTTACACTGCAGGGCAGAGTCATTAATGAATCTCCATCTGAGCAGGTTATCCTTGCTGCGACCAACCTGTGTCCGGAGTCTATTTAAAGACTTCCAGGTCAGCTATAGCAACTCATGTACAGGTGGGAAATTTTCAGCAGGTGGAACGAATGGGTTAGGTCAGGATGCGCTACCTCGTTACAGCTTTAGTCTTTCCGTAGACCGCTCGCCAGTGATAATGATGACATATAATGCAGCAGAGATGTTTGGTTTCGCTGGGCGGTGCTGAAGCGTGGTGGGCATACCAAGCTGATTGAAAGAACGATCATGAATGGAACAGTGGTTTTAGAGGTCTTCAGTTTCAGACTGACGGAGATCTGTACTGACCCGATATGACATAGTTTGTCATCATCATCTGCCTAGCCTTTTCCCAACTATGTTGGGGTCGGTTTCCAGTCTAACGGGATGCAGCTGAATACCAATATATTCCATGGAGCGAATACCTATCTGACCTCCACAACACAGTTAGTACTGGGTAATACGATACCCCTGACCTGAGACAGGTATTAGGATTTTTTAGTAGAAGTCAGACTGTGGTATCCTTTATTTTTCCGAGGTGGAGTGCAGGAGATGGTTTATCCATTAAAATAACTGAGCTTTGATTTGATTTATTCATGACAGTAAAGGCCTATTCAAACCTAAGCGGTATTCGCTGCCGCTGTGGGTAGAGGTGCATACCGCACGGGTTTCGCTCAGGTATTTAGTAACAAGTTGCGCGGCTAGACCGACCTGAGCGGTATTCGCTGCCGCTGTGGGTAGAAGTGCATACAGACGGCAGCGATATCAACTTTGGTGTCAACAGTAATATTACCGCATACCCACTCAATTTTCTCTACCGTAGACGGTAGCGGTATTCGCTTAGGTATAAAAAGGCCTTAATTCGTTAAAAAGGAAAGCTGGTAAATATGAAAACCATAGATTAGTTTTGTCTTGTTCACAGATTTCATAGGAAGGTAGCCAATTGTTTGGCGAGGGTTAAAAGCACGGTAATACATGGTGTAAACGGACTCTTTACGAAGCCTTCAACCAAGCATTATGTACATCAAACCAATTAACCCTACTCAAAAATTATTGCTGGAAAATGACTTTTTTTGGGTGAAAAATCACGTTTTACGGTAAAACTCAACGTAACGCACTCAAAACTGATGGATGTTTTGAATAGTAAACGGGTTATGGAGGTAATTAAAGTAAAGTTAAAACCGTAACAAGAAATATATAAAAAAAAAATGGAACTTTGACCCCCAATATCTCCGTAACTAGAAGGTTCCCAGGTATGGTCTAGAACAAAAAAATGATCGCAATGACGGGGAGAACAAGTGCCTTTCGGCTTCGTTAAGGGTCTTTTTACACCCTTCATATTTATACTGTGTTAAAAGCGTGAAAATTAATGGCTTATGAATCTTATGATAAAGAATACTGTCCATTAACAGCTACACATTTAAAATCATCAGCTGTAGGTAATTTTAGACTTCCGGGACGCGTCGTATTTTGCTCGGACTGAAGCAAATTAGATAATGACGGAGACCTTCTGATAAACTGTAAACAAACATCACAAATAAGTATAAGTAATAGGTACTTACTTATACTTAGATAGGAAAATCTTGTGTAAGGCGGAGGGAATTTTTTTTTCGGATGGGAAGTCATCAAATGACCTTTCCCGCTCTGGGCAGAGCGGAAGGGAGTGTCAGAATTGTACTGACTAAAACCCATCCATGTCTCTTCTTTGCCCTTTGTGTTCCAGGGCCGCGGTATCTCTTTCGAACAGTCCCGCAGCACAAGACGATAAACATTGTAATTTTGCATTTGGAATTGGAACAAATACCTACTTTGCTTTCCTTTTTTTTTTTTTTACTTTACTTTTTTTTTATCTATTCTTCTATCCCAATATAAACAAGTTAGTCAACGCAGCACACGGCGAACAAGCTTGCTAGTTTTACCTAAGATAAGAACTAACTCAAAACTCAACTTAGCCAGCACATAATTGCGGATGGACTTCTGGAGAAATGAATGCATTGGAAGGGTAACTGTTAACTATAATACTGACGATCTTTTTGTTATTTATAAATGTATGTTTTTTAGTATTGTTCTCAAGTTCTCTCAGCCACATTCATTCGAGTTGTTAAAAAGTAGCCTATTCTGAAAACTCAGATACTGGAAAGTCAGCAGTTTCCACAACGTATACCGGTTACTGGAAAAAGCCAGGTTTCCACAGAGAATATAAGTTATTTTATGTTACGACCAGCTGTTTTATGAGGTCTGAAATATAATATGGTGGCAAGGCTTAACGCCGTAGATTCATTGCATATTGTTAAATAGCTTCTAGACTTTTAGGAGAGCTCAATATATTACCATTCAGCCTTTTGCACAGTTTATTGTATAACTAACTGACGTAAGGAAATAAAACACAAATATATCAATTAAAACAACCACAAACCTACTACTTTGAGACATTAAACAAGTATAAATCTTCATTAAGAATTAAAAAACATCTTACACTTACCAGTAGGTTTAAATTCTTGCATGTTGGCTGAATAAAACAACACAAGGCTGTATACTGTACCGCGCGTGTATTCGCGGCCAACTCAAGGGCAGAACTAGTGTGTTCGTATGTGGATTATTATTGAAATGATAACGACGGGTTTGCGTCATTGAGTTGGTAAACAGAGCTGTAGTTAGGTAAAATATGTGTCGATATTTAACGCGATCATTCACCGGATCTTTTAATTGAAGTTACAATACTTTAGATTTTTTGGTAAGAATAGTCTAGGCCCGCGTGAGACAGAGAGATAGTGGGTTAAGTCGCTTTGCAGGTTGGTACGGAATAACTTTATTAATACACTTAGCGGCATGGAATTTTGGCCAAAGGCTTCTCTCGCGATGTTTGTTACACACGGAACAAATATTTCTATGACCTACAGCCCCCGTAAGTTGGCCACCGTAGACAAGGATTTCTTTGACGGAAGAATCGACGAAATGACAGATACTGCAAAGAAATCTGTCATTGTGTCGACACAATCTGTCATTTTGGCGATTGGCGAAGAAATCCTTGTATACGGTGGTCTTGCTACGGGGGCTGGTTGCCTACAGATAGTTGTTCCTGGTCTGAATGTTTGTGGATATGAGTTTAAATGTTTGTAAACGAATTATGTGAACTGGAGCCGGAGGATGCAGAAAAAGCCAATACTTTTAATTATAAAAGAATTACAGTACAGAATATAAACTAAAGAAATATGATAATTGGTCGATGTGTGTACCAAGAATGAATATTTTTATCAGCTAATAAATTACGAAGGTGTATGAAACTATTGCGAAATTAGGGTGGCGTGATTTAGTGACGCATTTGCTGAGTCGGTGCCTCGTGTCAGCCGGTGTTGCGATGAGCAGAAAGGGGGTCAGTTGCAGTCAGCGTTCCTTATAATCAGAGGTCGGAATTAGGTAGAGTTATTTATGTACTTACACTGATTTCATACAGCGAAAGAATAAAGTGGATATGCCTCAAATCCCGAGATTAATTTTAAAGAGCAGAAAAATCCCGTGATTAATTTTAAAGAGCAGAAAAATCCCGTGATTTATTAAATAAAAAAGTTATTTACTTTTACACTATTTAAACCATCCGACATCGGATTTCCGAAGTTGCAAAATTGTATTGTTAATTAATGTAAATACTAATAAAAATTGTATGTTAATTATCTTTGTTTTATTTGTCTTATCTATCTCTGAGGTTTTTATTATTATTTATTTGTAATATTGTTATCCACACGGGATTGTATTATAAATCCCGGGAAGATCCATATTAATATCAAGATTTCGATGCAAGTACATAAATAACTCTACCTAATTCCGACCTCTGCTTATAATACACTGATGGGTAATAAGCGATCTCTCTGTTACACCAATGTGTACACACTCGCCCACGATACAAGAAAAAATCATAGTGTTGCAGTTTAAAAAAAAAGAAAAGACAAAAATATCAGCCGTGTGACCAAAGTGTCCTATCTGCAACATTTGCTAATCTATGCCCCTCATATAACATCGCTGTATTAATTTAACAACATGTCATAAAGCACTCTACATTATCTGCTACATATCGAACGATATTCTCTGATCAACAGAAACAGCGATTTTAGTTAAACTTAGTAACATAACATCACGCCTGTTCTTCGTGGAAGGGTAGACAGAGGTGTCATCATCGTTTGACTGGCGTTTTCCTAAATTGAGGTCTGCCTGTAGTCTAAGCTAAAACCACACACTTTAACACCTGTTTTCTATTATTATTCGTTTATTCATTTTTCTTACATACTAATTACATTTTTAAATATTTTTATCAACAAAAATTATAAAAATAGTTGTCCGCCGGTGTCGGGAGCAGGGTCCAAGCTATCGGTGAGACAGGAACCTCCTCACAATACGAGCCGTATCGAGGAGTACTGCCTTCTGAATCAGGCCCTTGATCCAACCGCCTAAGGAGACATTCTATTAATTATTATTCCCTTTATTCATTTCAATACCATATGTTTTACATTTTTAAATATTCCTATACAAAATAACATTTTTTAAAAACAGTTAAACATTTTAAAAATAGTAGCCCACCAGCATCGGGAACAGGGTCCGAGCTACCGGTGGTCAGGGCTCTTTAGAGAGGAACCTCCTGACGATACGCGCCGTGTCCAGAAGTATTGCTTTCTAAATCATTGATCATCATCATCATCATTTCAGCCGAAAGACGTCCACTGCTGGACATAGGCCTCCCCCAAGTGTCGCCACATTGACCGGTCCCGTGCGACTCGCATCCAGCGGATCCCTGCAACCTTCACCAGGTCATCGGTCCACCTAGTGGGAGGCCTTCCAACGCAGCGTCTTCCGGTTCGCGGACGCCGATCCAGATCTTTTCGGACCCATCGGCCATCCGTTCTGCGAGCAATGTGCCCTGCCCACTGCCACTTAAGTTTGGCTATTCTTCGGGCTACGTCGGTAACCTTGGTTCTCTTGCGGATGTCCTCATTTCTGATTTGCACACGCAAGGAAACTCTGAGCATAGCCCTCTCCATTGCCTTTTGGGTGACTTTAAGCCTTCTGATGAGGCCCATTGTGAGCGACCACGTTTCGGTCCCGTACGTAATCACTGGCAACACACATTGGTCATAGACTTCGTCTTGAGACACTGCGGTAAGTTGGATGAGAAGATACCACGCAATTTCCCAAACGCTGCCCAGCCGAGTCTGAATCATTAATTATGTATAATTATGTGTCTCACTGCAGGGCAGAGGCCTCGCTTCCCTCTTTCCATTTATCTCTGTCTTTGGCTATTTGGGCCCAATCCTTTCGACAAGAGTCCAGCTCGTCACGCCATCTCCTTCTGGGCCTACCGCGTAGCCGGGTTCTGTTGTTCGGAAACTGTTTTCTAATTGAAATTGATATGATTAAATGAAACAATTAATTTGTAACTTTGGATTCTTGGTTTAATTTAAAAGAAATCACACGTACATGAGTATACAGAGGGCAGCCATTTTTAAGAAGTAAAAAAACCAAAGACAACCATAGAGTAAACATATCTATGGCTGTATAATATTTTATTGCCATTAACAGAAATAAATGCTTTTAGTTGGAGTTCCTACCTGTGTAATGGAGCGAACATAACATAACGCCTGTAATCCCCGAAGGATTAGACAGAGGTGTATCTAATAGTACACCCACATTTCGCCAGTTATGTATCAAGTCGCATGTTATAGGGGGCGAGTCTATTGCCATCATACTGGCGTAAATCCACACTCCGTGGCTGCTACTAAGAAATTCCTGATGGAAAAAACCCAATAACATTTTGCCCAACCTGGGAATCGAACCCAGGACCTCATGCTTAGCAGTTGCGCTTGCGACCACTAGACCAACGAGGCAGCCAACTTGTCTCCATTAAAATGCATTCGTTTTGTTGAGTCAGTATGAAGATACATTAAAGCTGTTCTACAATTAGGACGTTAGCTATAATCTACTTTCGACTTTATTATAAAAGACTCAAACATTATATTTCTTTGGTAGGGTAAACCGCGCTTAGTAGTAATCGATTAAAGTATTAGTTACTATCGACTATGAATAAAGAGATACAAAGTTGATATTTCTTTGGCAGGTTAAACCGTGGTTTACTGAACTATGCCTTTTCAGACGCAGTCGTGGGGTATAGCTAGCGTAATCTTTACATATTATTATAATAAAATTGTAACATTCCGATGTCGGTACATTGAAAATATTGAAAAAAAAAATATATCATCATCTGTATAGCCTTTTCCAAACTATTGTTTTCAGTCTAACCGGATGCAGCTGAATATATCAGTATTTTACATGGAGCGACTGCCTATCTGACCTCCACAACCCAGTTAGTACTGGGTAATATGATACCCCTTGATAAGACTGGTTGTCAGACTTTCGGACCACTGACTACCTGTAACGACTGTCAAAGATCTACAAATGGCAGCCAGGACCAACGGCTTAACGTGTTTTCCGAGGCACGGAGGAAACTCGGTATGTAATGGGTGGTCACCCATCCACAGACCAACCTAGGTAAGCACGGCTTAACCTAAAGATTGATCCGAGCGGCTGTTATTATTTAGCAACGAGCTCCTCCTGAAAAAAACAATTT
Source organism: Noctua fimbriata (assembly GCA_905163415.1). NCBI lineage: Eukaryota > Metazoa > Arthropoda > Insecta > Lepidoptera > Noctuidae > Noctua > Noctua fimbriata. Next base: position 6,285,988 of record LR990950.1, read on the forward strand.
ATGGGGGTCTGTATTAGAGCAACAGAAGCCAAAACAACAGTTTTTAGAATTTTTGTCTGTCTGTCTTACTGTCTGTATCTTTGTACGCGCATCAAGCAACTACTGCATGGATTTGAACGCAGTTTTCACCACTCTACTGCTAGATGCTTAACTTAAAATACAACGTGTAACAGAAAGGGTATAGTCATAAGAAAGGATATGCTGCAGACCATCAAACTGAACAACTTTCTCCTTGGATCCAATATCGTAAATACAAAAAAAATATCAGCTGTTCCATAAAAAATTTCAATACCTACTCGACCCAAATGTATGGGACAGCAGATATTTTTTTCGCATTTACGATATTAGACCCATGACTTTCATATGACTATACATTTTCTGTTACACCCTGTATAGGGTACATTAGATTTACGTAATTTTGGACCCGATAGGGGGCGCTGTGCGAAGCAATGGCGGGTCGCTAGTAATAAAATAAAACAAATGTTTAGTTATTACTTTTAATGAATGCAGTTTAAGGTTCAATAAATGTGTACATTCTAATCCCGGAGAGGACCTCTAAAATATTCTTTCTTCATAAAAATCCGCCACACTTTTAATCTTCAAAAGTCTCGGTTCTGTCAACAAAAATAATAGGTAAGTCATCGTCATCTGCCTAGCCTTTTCCCAACTATGTTGGGGTCGGCTTCCAGTCTAACCGGATGCAGCTGAATACCAGTATTTTACATGGAGCGACTGCCTATCTGACCTCCACAACCCAGTTAGTACTAGGTAATACGATACCCCTTGGTAAGACTGGTTGTCAGACTTTCGACAAGTGTCAAAGATCTACAAACTTCAGCCGGACCAACGGCTTAACGTGTTTTCCGAGGCGCGGAGGAAACTCGGTATGTAATTGGTGGTCACCCATCCACAGATCAACCTAGGCAAGTACAGCTTAATCTAAAGATCGATCCGAGCGGCCGTTGTTATTTAGCCACGAGCTCTAAATACTTACCTACCTAAAAATAATAGGTAAGTACTATTGACAAAAAAATAATTATTAGGTATTATACAGGTTGTAAACAGACCCTTCACGAAGCCGTCAACCAAGCATTCTGTACATCAAACTAAGTAACTCTACGCAAACATTATTGCAGGGTAACGAAATTTTTTTTTGAGGGTGCAAAACCACGTTTTACGGTAGGACTCAATGTAACGCATTCAACACGTTGTGCTGATGGATGCATTGAATAGTACGGGGGTCGTGGAGGTGTTTAAAGTAAAAAACTTACATTAAAAACATGTATTTTAAAAAAAAAACCTGTGAAAAAGTTGGAATTTTGACCCCCAATATCTCCGTAACTAGAAGGTTCCCAGGTATGGTCTAGAACAAAAAAATGATCGCAATAACGGGGAGAACAAGTGCCTTTCGACTTCGTTAAGGGTACTTTTATCCATACTTACGCTGTCTATGTCGGTGTTGGTTTAGCTCGCTTCGCTTCTGATGGCGCCCCAGTACAGTGTCTGTTAAAAAAGAACACAAAATAAACATACATCATGGTTGTATCTACCTGCCCGCACTGGGCCCGCATGGTGGATTATAGCCCACTCCCTCTCATAGAGAGGACGCCTGTGTCCCAGCAGTGGGAACATTATGACAAGAGGAAAAAAGAAGTTTTCTCACACAAACACATTGTAAGTAACATTGAGAAATTATAAGTCAAGCCACAAAGTCGGTTTAATTACTAGCCATAAATTTTAAGAATGATGCTCAGGTAGTAGCTCAGTGGAGGTCTTTCGGCTGAATCATTTCAGCCACGTCCACTGCTGGACATAGGCGTCCCCCAAGTGCCGCCACATTAACCGGTCCCGTGCGTCTCGCATCCAGCGGATCCCCGCAACCTTCACCAAGACATCGGTCCACCTAGTGGGAGGCAACTTCAACTTCCAATGCAACGTCTTCCGGTTCACGGTCGCTACTCCAGAACTTTTCGGCCCCATCGGTCATCCATTCTGCAAGCAATGTGCCCTGCCCACTGCCACTTAAGTTAGGCAATTCTTCGGGCTATGTCGGTAACCTTGGTTCTCTTGCATGAAACGGATACTTACTTCAAATGCGTCTCTAAAGTGACGTCTGTCATGATCCCAATAGTCACACCACATTGCTTGCAGGTGCTGCATTCAGACATGTGGTCTGTCAACAGCCGTTTTCGGCTGAAAAGTAACATCAATTGATTATACCTTTTAGTTATCATCATCTGCCTAGCCTTTACCCAACTATGTTGGGGTCAGCTTCCAGTCTAACCGGATGCAGCTGAATACCAGTATTTTACATGGAGCGACTGCGTATGGACCCTTTTCGAGCCAACCCACGATGCTGAGCCAGTAGTATTAAACCAGCCCCTAAATAATCTCACTCAGATCTAGCCTGTCCCTTTGCTGCCCTCCCCAGCGACGTCATAAGCCGAGGGTCGTACTCAGGGGATGCCCTTAGCGAGCAGTCGCTTAGAAGAGTCCGACTGCTTTGAAGAGTCCTCGCGAAGGTATCAATTTAAATGGAATATTCTGAAGGTTGATCACATACTGGTTCAATTAGTATCGTAATACCTATGTGGATTATGGTTATTTTAAAGCAAATAACCTGTGGGATATTGGTAGGACTTTGTGGACGCTTAATGAGCCTTTGATGGGGCAAGGCGGACTCATTTCAGCGATCTGTCTGTAGCTGTTGGAAATTTTGATGTGTGTGTCAGAAAAAAAACATAGCCTATCTCCAGGATATAATCTATCTCTTTCCTAAATTTTATCATGATCCGATTTAATCGTGAAAAGGTACCAAACAAACAGACTTACTTTCGCATTTATAATATTAGTATGGAAGTATGGATTGCCCCTGGCTGGAGGCCTTACACTCAAGGCACCAGCAGGACAGTCCGGTTAAGCCGAAGCCAGCCTCATAGGACCCGAGAGACGCCATTACGAGAATAAAAGAAACATACCCAGTCTTGAAGGGACAGCGAGGGCATTTGATGGGCTGTTTGGGTTTATATCGATAGCGGATTTTCGAGTGAAGTTTCCTATGATGCAGGGCAGCCTTGTCGTACGACGCGAACAGCTGTTCGCAGAACACGCATTGGTATCTAGGGCAAAAAAATATTTAAACTTATACTGTCACTTACGGGATATCTTCCGTGATTGTTCATTATTGAGCTCCCGATATTTCGGCGCTGTTGCAAGCCCCATGATCGCGGGTTGACGTAAGAATGCGGGTGGATGGAAAAAAAAATGTTAAGAGCAGACAAATCTGTCTACCCTCTTTCTTTGTATTTTGCTACGCACGTTCCAGAAAGTGGGTATCGGGAGCTCAAAATAATGAACAATCACGAAAGATATCCCGTAAGTGACAGTATAAGTTTAGTTGTGAACCGTGAAAGCTTAAAACTGGTTAAAAAATATTTACATAACATCACGCCTGTGATCTCCGCCTATTGCCATCAACTAACTGGGCACGGATCCAGACTCCGTGGCTGCTACTGAGTAATTCCTGATGGAAAAACACAATAACACTTTGCTCCACCCGGGAATCGAACCCAGGACCTCATGCTCAGCAGTCGCGCTTTCGACCACTCGACCAACGAGGCAGCAAAAAAAAAAAAACAAAAAATATTTGTATGTATTGTATAACAGGCTGGTGTCCGCAACTCCACGTCAATGCGCGTATTATGCGATTGCCAAAAAAATTTTAATCATGGTAAAATATACATAATAAGTAGCTGACGTGGATCAAAAGGCTGCCCAACTCAAATGGGACTTCACAGGACACGTCTGCCGCAGACAAAATGTGGGCAATGAGACAGTGAGGCGGGGTCGCGGCAGGCCAAGAAGATGGCGGGACGAACTGGACATATTCCGTTCGTTCAATTTCGGCCAGAACTTCGGCCCATTTTGGCCAAAGCCGAAGGTGGCCGAAGCTGAAGATTCGGTAGGCCATTATACTTGTGTTCTTGTGAATATCCTGTTACTAATTGATCCAAGGTTAGAAGGTATTTTACCTGGTGTGATGCCAAAACGTATGCATGTCATAGTTGGCTCCATAATCAACGAACTGTTGACACACGTCACACAGTATGTCCAGTCGCTTCTGAAACATAAAGAGTCGTTTTAAGCTTTCACTGCTTATAACTAACACTGTCACTTACGGAATATCTTACGTGATTATCAATCATTGTGAGCTTCTGATAATGATGAGTCACCTCGCGCTTATAGCGCTTGCCTCATCATTCTCTTGCCCTTGTCCCAATTCATTTGGGGTCGGCGCAGCATGTCTTCTTCTTCCATACTTCTCTATTACTCGTCATCTCATCAGACACCTCCTTTCTTGCCATTTCATTCTTTACACAGTCCATCCATCGTTTCTTTGGTCTTCCTCTACTCACATACCCAGCCACATTCATACTCAAAACTTTCCTCACGACTTTTTTCTCATTCCTCCGCATCACATGCCCATACCACGACTACCGGTTACCACACAACTTATCAGTCACCGGCGCCTCATTCAGACTTGCCCTTATATACTCATTTCTTATTTTATCCATTCGTGTAACACCACCCATCCCCCTTAGCATTATCATCTCCGCCACATGCAAATGCCTTTCATTCATCCCTTTTGGTTATGGTGCTTGTAACAACGTCGAAATACGGGAGCTCACAATAATTGAAAATCACGGGTCTCCCTATCTGACCTCCACAACCTAGTTAGCCCTGGGTAAAACGATACCACTTGGTAAGACTGGTTGTAAGACCAACGGGGCAAAAAAGAAAAGATACAGATAACAAAAGAAGGGAAAGAAAGAAAGAAAAAGAAAAAATATTTGTCGCAGGGACATGACGTGCATCATACAAAATGACAAAAAAATAAACAATCTATAAATATAAAATGGTAAACTGACTGACTGCCCAAACCGCTGGTCCTAGAGACATGAATCTTGGAGGATGTGTTCTTTGTGAAGAGCAAGTATCCACTAAGGAAGGATTTTTGAGAATTCCACCCCTAAAGGGGTAAAATAGAGGATGTAAGTTTATATGAAAGTCCGTCAGTTTTGTAGTTAGGATCTTCAAATTTTGTGTTTAGGCTGACGATTGAAAATTAATTTATACGTGTTACAGCGTTTTTGATAATCCGGGTAGGATTATTAAGGGTTAAAAAGGGGGATGAAGGTAAGTAATCGGATATTTTTCGACATCCTCGCGGGCGAAGCCGCGGGCAAAAGCTAGTAAGCTATAAAAAAGAAAAGAAAAGAAAGAAAAAATAAAAAGAAAGAAAGAAGGAAAAGAAAAGAAAGAAAGAAAGAAGGAAAAGAAAATAAAAAAAAGAAATTAAAGAAAAGAAAAGAAGAAGAAAAAATAAAAATTAAAGAAAAGAAATAAAAAGAAAGATTTAAGAAAAGAAAGAAAAAGAAAAGAGGAAGAATAAAAGAAATGTACTCACCCCCTTGGTATGTTTCCTCTTAAAATGATCCTCCAAGTTCTCATAAAACTGGAAGCCAATGATACAGGACTCGCACTTATGCGGTGCTCGCAGGTAAGTTTGCGAGGCAGCTGTCTTCGCTCGCTCCTCCATCAGCTGTTCTCGAGTCAAAGTCAGCTGTTTTATGTTACCGCCCAAAATCGGTCTTTTGTCCAGCGCTGAGAAAAAAAAGGATTTTCTAAACTCTCATCTTCAAGTTACTGACTACTCTTAATGATTGTCAAAGGTAAAAATATGACAGCCGGGACCAACTGCTCAGCGAGCTTTTCGAGGCACGGAGAAATCTTGTTAAGTAACCCATCCAGGGATCGAGCTCAGCAAATGTTGCATTATCTACTACCTGCCTAGACTGTTCAGCAACCTTTAAAATTATGAAGAGGTTATAAGAGCAACCAATCCAACTATGTTGGGGTCGGCTTCTAGACCTACCGGATGCATCTGAATACCAGTATATAGGGTAGCGCCGACAATAAGACACTAAATGAAAACACTGCTAATAGGGATAATATTAAACTATCAAATAAATCCTAACATCGAAATGAGAAAAAAAAATTAAAACAAACTAAATAGCATAAAACTGTTAACGAAATACAAAACCATTTATAAATATTGGTTTACTAACCTTAAGTATAATTTGCACTGATTCGCGCCTGGAAAAAAACTATAAAGAACGAAACATGTGTTTAGAGTTCATACTGATGTGGAGGTCATACAACCTGTCGGTCCTAGCCTATAACCTATCTACATCAAGTAGAAAATTCTGAAAATAGAAAATAATGTCTTGTGTCTAAACTACTGGATATATTCGAATGAATTTTTGTATGCAGACTGGGAACATCATGAAGTATACGCAGTGTAATTTATTGTCGCATTGTCGGCGACACCCTGTATTAAATGGAACGACTGCCTATCTGACCTCCACAATCCAGTTAGTAATAGGTAATACGATACCCTCTGGTAAGACTGTTCATTGACATCAGAAGCCATCTTCGTTGTTTGAAAAACCACTTACGTATGTATTAATGGGCCGAAGCTTCGACCACCTAAATTTAGAGAACCTTTTAACGTTTAAATGTCCCCTAGCTGCTGGTGATACAGAAACCATCTCTTATCGGCCCCCTATCCATGCTGTCAATCCCATAAACTTGGGGGATGTCGGTCAAAACGGGCATTAGACTTTCGGGCCATTGACTATCTGTAAAAACTGTCAAAGATCTACAAATGACAGCCGGGACCAACGGCTTAAGGGCATTACATTGCTCGATGACCTTGATGATTTGATCCCTGTACTGCTTTTTGTTGACTTGCCCCGCACATATCGCAAAATTTCGGTTTTTTTTTATTATTTAAAAATATTAAAAGAAATAACAGAAAAAAAACAATACAGATTGTTAAGTATATCATTACGTATTTGTTGTTACAAAATTCATGCCGATCTATTCAGCCGTTACAGAGATAATTTACAATTAAGGTTGAAAAAGGACCTATTTTCTACGATTAACCAAAAAAAATTGAGAAGGTTTATTAAAATTTTAAACAATACAATTTATTTGTGATGAACTTAACTATAACATACATTTTTTACACGGAAAACGCACGAAGGGATTCATCAACAAATTTCTTTGAACATACGCTGTTTTTGGGATTTGAGCCATGTAATGCCCTTAACGTGCTTTAAAGCTTACCTATCGGTGTTCCAACTGGCTGTACGTTACTTTCGCTACCGCCAATAGACTGTTGTTTCTCAGGTGGATCAACACCAATAGGGTCATCCTGTACTTTACTTTCGCCATCTCCAACAGATTCCTGTTCCTTAGATTCATCAACACCAAAAGACTCCTCTTTCTCTGTAACTGGTTGAATCAATTCTTCACCAGCAACATTATCACCCAAACCGTAAGTATCACATATTATTCTGTTATCTATTTCATCATCCAGTATAGAATCGTCTTCTTTATTAATATTCATAAGTTCATCTATAGACATAGTTGAATTTGTGAAGTTGATGTAATCATTAACAGAATAAGATCCGAGTGTTTTTTTTTCTCTTTTCTTCTTTTTATGATTTTCAGTTGACATAGCTGGATTTGTAGATATATCAGTAAAATTTTCCCTATTCTTACTTTCTGTAGGAATATCTGCATTTGTGAATGCTACAGTAATCTTATTATTGCGATTTTCTACAGGACTAGATGAATTTATAGTCGTATTAGTAGATTCAGTTTCAAATACATTTTCTCCTACAATATGTGTCAGATTTTTAGTAGAAATAGCTAAATCTATAGCTATATTAGAAGGTTCAGCTTTAAATGCAATTTCTCCTAAAATATTAGGAAAATTTTCTGCAGAAATATCATTTGTAGCTATATTAATAGAATCATCTTCAAATGTAGTTTCTTCTTTCACATCAGTGATATTTTCTGTTAAAATTGCTGGAGTGACAGCAATATTAGTAGAATCCGCTATAAATGCCTTTTCTTCTTTAACATAACTTATATTTTCTGTAGAACTTGTAGTAATATTACTTGAAAGAGCCTTATTACCACTGATTTTAGCAGGTAATGTAGTATCAAATTGACTTCCCAAGTCAAAATTCGGATATATCATTTCACTAAGTAAAGTAGAAGATAGATTTTGAAGAGAATTTGCGAGTAAGTTGATGGATTCACTATTTTGATTATTGTTGATTATTTTAAATGCTTCTTTAATAATTTTTGTCTGTTTATCCTTGTTTTCTGAACTTTTTGGATTGGAACTCTTTTTTGTTTTGTCTATGTCTTTGGTTTCAATTTTTTCTTCGTTTATCATATGATCATAGCGTATGTTGGGTTTTATGCGTATTGTGTGCGGAATTGTGGCGTTATGGTATTTCACAGGTTTTTTTTTACGATATGCATCCGGAATGACCATGCTAAAGTTTTGGCGTCTATAATTAAGTCTTTGGTTACAATTTTTTGGGATATCTGCCTGAAAATATATGACAATGTTATTTAACTCATTTTAAGGGCTGACTTCTCAATCGTCATATAAGTCTTTATCTGAAGAATAAATACGATAGTTCCATACGATATCATATTTTCTATACCAAAGCCGTCAAATCCTGATAAAAAAGTGCCTTAACTAAGTATCTAAAAAGTTTTAATCTATAAAGGCAGTGCTCAAAATCTTATGCCAACAAGAGCCAGCGGGGAGTAGCCCGGGGAAACCACCGTCCACACTGCACGAGCTCATGTGAGTCGGGTGATGTAACATCAGTCCTGGACATCATATAGGAGGAGGAGGCGAAAGCCACCTCTGAAGGGTCGCGAACGTCATGCAACGCGGACCTCAGGAGCTCTTCAAGAAAAAAGCGTGAAGTTGCCACAGACGGCGGAGTTTTTAGTGGGTGCGAGCCCCACATAAGCACACCGCCCCCCGGACGGTGTGGTATCCGGGAGGCATTTTCTACGCAGGGGAAAAAACAGGTATACAGGGTGAATTTTTGAAGTGAGCGTGGATGGCCAAATCCGAAACTTTATAGTTTCGGATTTGGCCATCCACGATTCCTTATGGAATAGCGAAAAATACTCAAAGGAGTCTCGATCCGGATTTGGGTGAAAACTAAAACTGCATAATTCGATTTTTGGAAAATCAATATTGCTAGCCAGGAATCGAACCCAAACATTAAAAAAAACACACTGTAGCACACATTTCCCCATTCGAAATTGTCGCTAATAGAAATCAAATTCTGGAAAGTAATGACACGCGACAAATTTAAGATGATATTTAATTTTATACCAATATGGTTCATTCTCGCATAAAACTACTTAACTTAAGCAAAGTCTAAGTATACATAGATCAGCTTAAAATCAGACTTACATTAGTTCGTGAACTTACCGAGCTATCCGATAGCAGCTTGAAACTCTCCTCAACTTGTAACTTGAACTGCTTGATTTTCTTGAGCATGTTATGACATTGATAGCATATCACTTGGTATTTTGGTTTTATCTAAAAAGGACGAGAATTTTAAAATAGTTCTTAAGGAGAAAGCGCCAAGGTAGCCCGAGAAATTAAAAAATACAAATTAAGTTATATGCAATTCATTCAGGTAGTATGTTGATTAAAATATGATTCGCGACCGTAGCAAATATAGCCATCTAAGTTCTTTGAATCCCATTGAATTACTATATCATGAAAAAGTCAGTCAAAGGCGTTTAATATATTTAGAGAGTTGTATTGATGATTTTAATTATTATAACTGAAATGCCATATTTTTTAAGATCAAGCACATTTAAATGGCGTTCAAGAGCTGCGATTGTCAATATTCCATAGCAATTACGCGACTGACAGTTTTGAACGTGGAAATGTTGAACGCAACAATAAAACATTTTGCTAAAACAATGTAAACATGTTGCTAAAACAAAGAAAACATGTTGCTAAAACAATGAAAACATGTTGCCAAATCAAAGAAAACATGTTGCTTAAACAATGAAAACATGTTGCTAAACCAATGAAAACAAGAAAGAGGGTAGACCGATTTGTCTGCTCATAAACACCCACCCGCAATAACTTCAGTTTATCCGTGATCATGGTGCTTGCAACAGCGCCGAAATATCGGGAACTCAAATCAATCAGTAAACATGGCAAATACCCCGTTTCTAGTGTTAATGATAATGTTAGTGACCATGATGGTTTAAAATCTTATATTACAATGAAAACATGTTGCTTAAACAGGGCCTTATACATACCTCTGGCATTATCATACTGTTCAGGAACTCAGCATGACAACAAGTCACCAGTCTAAAAAAAGGTACATCTCTTGCAAGACAACATACACATAGTAATGTCACCAACAGTGCTGTGTTAGTTAGATCTTCAGGGAGACAGGAATGACTGTTGTCTTTAGTTAGTGATGTCTGTAAGATCGGCATTTGTGTCTGTGTTGGTGATGAAACTGGTTGATTGTTTGTCTGGAAAGAAGATAGAAAATCATCATCATCATCATCATTTCAGCCGAAAGACGTCCACTGCTGGACATAGGCCTCCCCCAAGTGTCGCCACATTGACCGGTCCCGTGCGACTCAGATAGAAAATACATAGTTATAATAGAGTAGATTTTGTATGAGGCTTCGCATGTGGCGAGTTGCGGTCACATCCCACTGCTGGGCAAAGGCCTCCCCAAATCCTTCCAGGCAGGTATGTTATGGGGCTCCGTAACCGTAACCGAAACTATCGGATATCCGAAATAAAAATATATCCGTAACTGTATCCATTTCACAAGTTTCGGATAGTTACTTACCTCTATGACTGATTATAATACCAAATGATAAACTAGACTAGATAAAGCCTATAAATAAAACCAAATTATTACATACTATTCGTGTATGTCGTACGATTGAAGTGAAATATAAATATTTCACTTCAATCTAATCCGTAACCGAAACTATCCGAAACTGACGGATAATCCGAAATAATTCCATATCCGAAACCGATATAATTTTATTCCTATATCCATATCCGTATCCAGATCCGAAATATCATATCCATAACATCTCTGCTTCCAGGTACTCTTTTTCTGCGCCATCTCAAACCAGCCTTCGTGATGCTAGTCTAAATCATCTCGCCACCTCTTTCTAGGCTGGTCTCGGCTGTTCCGTCCATAACTTCTCGCGAGCGAAGCCGCGGGCATATGCTATTAGATTACATTTAAAAAGGGGAACTATATTTTCTATCACCAAAATTTATATTTGTCATCAAGTTGTATCACCTAATAAATAGATCTATCGCCACGAAATATTTTCGTTCTTATAATAACAGTTTTGTTACTTAAATAATAGCTCTGTGCTCAGAATGGTAGATCTGTCACCAAATAAATCGATTATCGATCCCAGGTTAGGTTAGGTTAGGTTACTGATTTTGCATTGTTTGGTGACTACATTTTGGTGACAGATCTACTATTTTGAGGACAAACCCTATTATTTAAGAAACGCAAAACTAATTAAATTGGTGATAGCTTAAATGATACCCTTTAAAAAGTTCCCGTAATCTGTGGCATAACCCGAGTGAAGCCGGGGGGCAAAAGCTAGTACGAAATAATGTTGCTGGTAGTGCTGTGTTCGTTATATCTTCAGGGAGATAAGAATGCCAGTTGCCTTCAGTGTCAGACCGAATAAAAAACCAAGACATAGCATAAGGGTTGAACCTCATCTAGCAGCACAGAATTGCTCTTTTCCATACTACTATCCTTTTCTATCGCTCAGAACCGTCACTTGCTATAGCGAGAAAGAGCGGGAATGCCAAACCATGCGGCAGTGTCGACGATGCGACTGCCAGCACGCTCTGTTTCTCGCTCTAGTAAATGACAACGAGAATGTGACAGAAAAGGATAGGAGCAAGGAAAAGTGCGATGCCGTGCTACTAGATGTGGCGCAACCCTAAAACTACGCCTCGCTCTGTGCATACACGCTCACACGCACACATTTACATCAAACTACAACTAAACTACGCTCAATAAGTGCACACATGTTTACGAAACCGGCTTCACCTCACTGTTGACAGAGCTATGTCTTCAGTTAATAATGTCATTGAGATCGGCGGAGGCAAAGGCCTCCCCATAGCCTTCCTCTCTTCTCGCCGTAAGGTTTTATCTGGCCAATCTCTCACAAGCCAGACGTGGTCCAGAACAAAAAGAATATCGCAATGACGGGGAGAACAAGCCATGTCTTTCGGCTTCGTTAAGGATGGATAAACAAGACTTACTGAGTAGGCCAGACACTGAGGTTGTTGATCGCTTGTCGTGTTTTGCATTCTATCTTTCTGGCAATCAAATTTAGTTGGTATGCAGCTCGGTTTCATCTGGACTCGTTCGACTGAACCCATAGTCTTATATTGTTCATAGTTTTCCATGTCATTTTCTAGCTGAAATATGAAAGAATAGATATAATAATATTTTTTTTTCTTTCACAAAAAGTACTTAATCTAGTTTACAGATAAATGCTGTGAACAGTATGTTGTACACAAAAGTTTTAGCATCTGGAGCCAAACTAGGAGGAACCTGTATTTCAGCTTACAGCGCCACCCCCCTCGAGTTACATTAAATAAGGTTTCTTATATGCTAGCATTTTACAATACCATTGAATAGTATGTACTCTTGTAAAGCTTTGTAATAGTGGTCTGCACCTCTCTTTGTGTGTTATGCTAGGTGAATAAGTGAGTGTGAGAGGGTGTGTTTATAGTTGTGTGTGTGATATGTGGCAGTATATGAAGATACAGGTTAAAAATACATAGGTACTAGACAAATTAAAAAAAAGTCGAATAATGCTCCCCGTTCCTCAGCACCAAGTACACATTTACCTTCTCTCTTTCATTACTCTCTCTCCCTCTCTTTCTAAATATGTGGATATGTATATATCCGCTATAGTATAGCAGTATGGCACTAGCATAATTGATAATAGCATGGCCACTGTTTTATAATTTGACTATAGTAATCCATGTAAAATATGAAACATCAATTAGTGGAGTTTTAATGATTAAAATTTATATATGTTACACTTTACATGCTTCAGAGTTGACACAAACAATTTTTGCTCTTTTTGTTGTTTTTTCTAACATCCAAAATCCTAGGTGACATTAAAGAATTTATGTGAAAAAAAAAAAACTAAAAATTGCTGAGTACTTATGGGTAAAATGGGTTGACAGATAAAGCTTAGGCTAATACTCTTATTATCTTAAGTACTAGATGTGCATGTTTGATAATGCAGTTTTCATGAATGCATTATGTAATATCATCCCAGATAGCTGTATCAGAGATTATAAAGGATATAGACAGATCGAAGCTACTTGAAAATGAAGATAAAATGATGTCATATCAAAATTAGTTTTTGGTGCTCAATGAGATTTCCTATCAGTAAACATACATAACACTCCTTTTTTTGAGCAGTTATGTAAAAATTAAAACTGCCTCGTAAGTCTAGTGGTCACAATCATGACTCTGGAGCAAGAGGTCCTGGGTTCAATTCCCAGGCAAATTGTTATTCCATCAGGAATTTCTCAGTAGCAGCCATGTAGACTGGATTTGTGCCCGGTTGATGGCAATAGGCTCGCCCCGACTAAACACAACTGGTGAAATGTGGGTGTAATATCAGGTACACCTCTGCCTAACCATTCGGGGATTACAGGCATGATGTTATGTTGATAGAATACTTACATCAAAATGATCTTCACAAAAGTACATTTGACTTTTAGAGATTGGTAATTTCTTGGGATTCCTTAACGCGAGATTTAACCAAATCGTTCTCGAATCTAAATCAGTTGGTGCTTCAATCCACAGCTTTTCAGGTGTTTTTACACTAGAACTGTCACATTCAGGAACGATACACCATCGATAGGGGAAGTTTCCATCTGCCCCATAATTTGGACGACAGACACTCATTTTCAAGAAGAAAACTTCGCTCCGTCCGAAAAACGACCCTCTGACCACTAATTGCTAATAATCATTAAAAAAAACTTTACACCGCCTCTAAGACACTCTCTGATCACTTTAACTCTTCATATTTTACGGTTGCAGGGCATTTTTAGAAGAAGAGAGTAAGAATACCTATATATTAATCACTAAGATACATGATAGTTAGCACTGTTCAAAGTTGAGTGAAGTAATTTTCAACGCGCTCATGGACTAATTTAATGAATGAAGTTGTCTTTGTGGAGGAAACCCATAAGTGCTGTGACCATATTATCATCACAATTTCACTTATCACAACCACCAGCACATATAACCAGGTATAACTTCAAAGGAACTCGCAAGGTCTTTTTTTGTTTACTATCGATTAGAATCTAATCGACTGTCGTTCATTGACAGTTGACACCTCCACTACGTTGACACTTACAGGAATTTTCATTCAACGCAGTGAGGGCAAGGCAAGTTAAAAGATAAAGATTCCTTATTGGGAACTGAAACAATAAGTGCTTATTGGAAATATGGTTTGAAGTTCAGAGAATATTTAGAGGACGTGTATTTTATTTCATAAATCGATAATCACTTTGTCATATGAAGTGTAGTGCAACGTTCCAGGGTCAATTATTGCTTGTAATGCGAAGAATTAATATGCGCATGCTTTTCGTAGGTCACTAAAAACATGAAATAGCAATAGGAGAAATATCAGAACAATAAATTGTATTGTATAGCATAATTACTATGTTACAAAAGACATGGTCCATGGTACCCAGTAGCTCTCTTTCGTTCATACGTCAACACTAGCAAGCTTTCAAAAGAATGAACAGAATGAACGAAACGAAACGTCAAGAATCGTTAAATTAGTAATTTCACGATACTCTACTCATCAACGTCGTTGTATTTTCTAAAAAAATATAATATCACCAACTTCTACGATACAAAGTCAAAAGAACGTTATCAATATAGTGATTGCTCAATCTGTTTATAGAATTACGGTGCGAAAAGAAGAAATATGGTCTAATAGAAGTATTGGATAATGTTGTGCACGCAATGGTAACGGAGTAAATTCACGTAGAGCGCAGTAAGTATTGTCCGTATTGTATTCTAATTGGCCTGAAGGTTGTCTCCAGCTAATTCTGTTAGCCTAGTACTTGCGATGACTAATCTTTATCACTTTTAGGAACTTTAGATATGCTAAAAGTATAAGATTTTAGGACTTAGATAATTAAATGCTTGTTTTCAAAACATGTACATTTTTGCAGTAATAAGTTTGTTTACAAGTTTTTGAATTTGGAATCTTCTTGGTATGTGGTGTTGGTGAAAGCCTAAAAAGAGCCAAAAAAATATAATATGGAAGTCTGTCTCTGGCCTGCATTGGAAAAATACAGATTGAAAAGAAGTTGGTAATAATAACTTTAACATATGGGGAAGACAAAAAAAGGATGATTAACTTCTTTTTTGTTTTTTATGACGTGTTTATTTTCTTTTCCAATGCAATATTCACCTGTTTTAAATTTTTAATACTAATATGATATTGATATGTCAATATAATTATAAAAGGGAATATTAGCAAAGATAAGATTTCTTTTAGATAGACTAGCATGGGAGAAGAATGTAATATAAGCACCTGCATTTATGTAGGCAAGTTATTTTGTATTTTTTTTTTTTGTTAGCTTGTTTGAGTGTCCCACTGCTGAATAAAAGAAAAAAAACATGTTTGTCTTTTGTTCTTCTCATTTGAAAAATGTTTGTCTATTTTTTTTATTTTTTTTTTTATCAACCACAAAAACTTCTGAAAATGACAAAAAGAAATATAAAACCAAATAAATGTTTCTGACTATTAACTGTCCTATAACATGAACATAAATATCATATTTTATAATATACTATAAAAACTTGAAAAATTGGTGGGACAGTACTGCCATCATAATGAGAATAGGCACAACTAACATTTTATAAATATGGAGAAAATCGACTTTAAAGTTTATGACTTTTCTTTATGTTATGTTGTAAGTGTGCCTTTTCAAAGTAGTTTTTAGTAAAAGTCTGTATGAAGTAATAGTCACATCTACGTATTTGTGCCTTTTCAATATAATGGTAAATAAATGTGCCTTTTCATTCTATAAAACATGAATATTTGTGCCTTTTGAGCCTACTGTATCTCCGAATTCCTTGAAGATAAAATTCTATAAAAAATTGAGTAGATGTGCCTTTTTTTTCTGATTCTAAATATGTATATAACTCAATTTTGACTAAAATGTTAGTTGTGCCCTTTTTTCTTACGACGGCAGAGTACAAGATGGGAAGCCTACAACATAAATAGTTGAGAAAAGGCTCAGCAGATGATAATGAGTTTATATTGTATTAGTTGAAAAACTATCTTGGGACTGTGAGATTTATTTATTTAATACCTTTGGTATAAATGTGGATTTTTTAGATAACTTTAGAACAAGGCAAATCACCGGGAGAGCTGGAAAGGAATGGGGAGGCCTTTGCCCAGCAGTGGGACAGAATAGGGTAATTAAAAAAAAAACTTGAGTTTAGTTTGCAGATCCACATTCTGGCATACTAAAGGCATTGTGATTCATAGGCATTTATAAATTAAATGTAATTCCTTACCTACATTTCAATTTAAATATTTGTGTTAGAAATGGTACAACAATGATACTAGTTTTTTTATTACTATTGTTATGAGTCTCTAGACCTTGTGAGGTAATGCAATAAAGATAAAAAATAATGGTTATTCTTAAATCCATTTAAAAAAAAGTTATTATAACCTTTAGTACCTGGAAAAATATGGTTAGTAATATCACTAAGATAAGTTCAGTCAGACAAACATTCAACCAGTGGTACCAAGAGGTATCATATTACCCCTTACTAACTGGGTTGTGGACCTCAGATAGTCAGTCGCTCCATGTAAAATACTGGTATTCAGCTGCATCCAGTTAGACTGGAAGCCGACCCCAACATAGTTCAGAAAAGGCTAGGCAGATGATGATGATATATGTATGAAAACATTGCCTATTATTTCTGGTTTATTTTAAAACAGACATTACGCCTATAATCTCCAAAGGGTTGGGCTGAGATTCATCCCATGGCCGCTTGACCATAGTATTAACCAGTTATGTATCCAGGCACTGGGCTTCTACTGAGATATTCCTGATACAAAAAACCCAATAACAGAACTCAATCATGGATATGGGAATTAAATTCAAGGCCTCATGCTCAGAGGTAGCGGTAGCAACCATAAACCAATTAAGCACTTAGAATCCTAGACTAGACAGACAATATCCAATAGAATACGCACAATGGTCCACTTTAAGCACTGCAGAAACCAAAACCCTTAATATAGAACATATCCAAGAGAATACTTTTTTCTTCAAGACTAACTGTTGCCGGCGACCTTCATCCGCATGAAATTATTAAAAATTATAATTATTACTATTTGAATCGGAGTTTAGTTAAGAATTTCATGGGTTTTATTTTTTTGCATGTTTTTTCTAAATTAAAAATAAGTTACTAAAGTTATAGCCAGTCAAAGTCCCGTCAAAATTGACCCAGCCATATCAAAGATTAGCCAGAACAAACAGACAGACAAAAATGAAAAAAATGTTTTTTTTTTATAAGTACTGTATTTACTTTCATATGCATTCAGTAAAAAGCTGTTATTTTGAAATTACAAACAGACACTTCAATTTTATTTATTTGTGTAGAGGTATAGACAAAATTTAAGTCTTCTAAAGGGTGTAAATAGGCCCTTAACGAAGCCGAAAGGCACGTGTACTCCCCGTCTTTGCGATCATTTTTATTGTTCTAGACCATACCTGGGAACCTTCTAGTTACGGAGATAATTAGGGGTCAAAGTTCTAACATTTTCACAAGTTTTTTTTTAAATACATGTTTTCAATGTAAGATTTTCACTTTAAACACCTTCAGGGCCCCCGTATTATTCAATCCATCCATCAGCACAATGCTTTGAGTGCTTTCCATCAAGTGATGCCGTAAAACGTGATTTTACACTCCAAAAAAAAGAGTATTCCCAGCAATAATTTTTGCGTAAAGTTACTTTAGTTTGATGTACAGAATGCTTGGTTAACGGCTTCGTGAAGGGTCTGTTTACACCCTGTATATGACATACATACATATAATCTCACGCCTCCATGTAGAAAAGGCAGAAACTACAACATGCAACCTACCACAATCCTTATATGTCACCTTTTCATTCATCTAGTCTTCTTTAAAAGGGTCTCAAAAACAAGTTTTGCCATCTACGTCTGTAGTGTATTATACTTGACATTCAATGATCTGAAATCACATCATCTCTATTAATAAAATTAACATGTTACTGATATTTCTAGTTGAAACTAATGCATTATTAATGTATTAGATAAAGCATTACAGTTTGAACTGATAATGATTATAAATGTACCATCAGGAAAATTAATTGATGATTTGATTGACCTGTTCAAAGATATAAGCTACTAGCTTTTGCCAAGGCTTGCCTCGCCTTATGGTCGGAAATTATCCCACGGGAACATTTTGAATATAACCTATGACACTCGGGGATAATGTAGCTTTGCAATTGTGAAAGAAGTTTCGAAATCGGATCAACAGTTCCGGAGATTTCCCCTAACATACAAACTTACAAACAAATTTTACCTCTTCATAGAATTAGCATAGATCAAAATTATCATTTTGCTATCCGAAGCACGGAGGGCTTTCGATATGTAATGAATGGTCACACATCCACGGACCGACCTCGCCTAAGGTAGCTTAACCTTCGATTGACACGTGCCACGAGCATCTTCAGAGAAACGAGTGTAAAAAAGCCACAATTCATTGAGAGCCTAATTAAAATTAATTTATGTACTAAATTATGCAAATTATATGTTTATTTACTTTTTTTTAGCATTTACTACAGAGATTCACTTAAACTAACTTTCTTAAAAAGAAAGTAATTATTTTTTTTAACGTTTTTATGAATACAATGTGGGTCATGCTCGTAATAAAGAAAGTAGTGCGTCTTTATGTGCCTAATTAGCGTGTTAGTGCTACTTATAGTATTCATATTGGTCTTGTCTCACAAGCGGGACTGCAGAGCGTGGGGCTCTGGGTTTGATACCTAAGTCGGGAATTGTTAAAAACCAAGCAATGGTTTTCTCAGTAAGCCCGGACATTAGAACAAGGCTGTATGATCCACGCTTCGAAATGCCCGTAAAGTCGTTGGTCCACGCGCGCCTCAAAGAGATGTCAGCAACCACGTAGGGGTCTGCATGGACCGATGCCTGCCAGGGCTACCGCGCTATATATCAGGGTTACCGCGGCCCTGGAACACAAAGGGCAAAGAAGGAACATCGATGGGTTTTAGTCAGTACAAGTCTGACATTCCCTTCCGCTCCGCCCAGAGCGGGGGTGGGGGTCATTTGATGACATCACATCCTAAAAAAAAAAAAAATCGTTGGTCCCGATCTCTCTCCGGTCGGATTGCCGACCCATCGGACTGTAAGACCGAGGGAAGAGAGAGTTTACCTCCAGGTTATAAACAGACCCTTCACGAAGCCGTCAACCAAGCATTCTGTACATCAAACTTTACGCAAAAATTATTGCTGGGAAACGACTTTTTTTTTTGAGGTGAAAAAAATCACGTTTTGCGGTAGGACTCGATGGAACGCACTCAAAGCATTGTGCTGATGAATGGATTGAATAGTACTGGGGTCCTAGAGGTGTTTAAAGTAAAAATCTTACATTAAAACAAGTATTTAAAAAAAAACTTGTGAAAAGTTGGAACTTTGACCGCCAATCAATATCTCCGTAACTAGAAGGTTCCCAGGTATGGTGTTGAAAAAAAAAAAATGGATCGCAAAGACGGGGACAACAAGTGCCTTTCGGCTTCGTTAAGGGTCTATTTACACCCTTTATGTCTATACATTTGTTCATTACAATATTTCTTGTGTCGATGGCTAGACTCCGCTGAGATTGGTCGCGGTGACCGAAAACGGTCAGGAGATCATTACCGTCACCAGTTCATCAGTCCACCTTATTCGCCCACGCCACCGACCAATTTTATCTCTTACTAACTCAAAATTGTCCTCTTTACAGAATAACCACACAGTACAAAATGGACATGGTACAAACAACAAACTTGAACCGAGACGGGATGAACAATGAAGTCTCCTCCACATCTAGCGAAGACACTCATGAGCCAGTCAAGAGATACACCACCAAACTATACAAAAAACACTACAGCAATGAAACTGCAATGTCTGATAACGAAATCGAACCTCGCCACCGGAACTTACCCACACGAAACCATTACAAAAGTATGGGGAACCTTAACGAAGGTTACAGGGACTTCAGATCAGTTCAAAACAGTATAAGTAACATAGATCTGAGTTTACACCGAGACGACATAAAAAAATACGAGACGTTACAAATTCCTATAGTCGGGTATGAGATCATGGAGGAAAGAGCCAGATTCACGATATACAAGCTAAAAGTTGAAGATGATAATAGTGATCAATCCTGGCTTGTATTCCGAAGGTACACAGATTTTGTGCGACTGTACTCCAGAATAAAAGCGGAACAGCCGAATGTAAATCTTCCTTTACCCGGCAAGCGGTGGTTTCGAGACAATTTCGAGCCGGCGTTCTTAGAGGACCGAGTGAGAGGTCTACAGATCTTCGTGAACGCGATTTTGAATAAGCTACCTAACCATCCAGTAGTGAGAGAGTTTTTCTGTCTCGACGAACCTCCTCAGGTTTTTAGCTACCAGCCTGAAGTTCAAGCAGTCTACGGGGCTCTAGAAGATTCTATAACGACCTTGAAAATGCAGCTGAAACAGAAAGATGCGACAATAATGCATTTGCAAAAACGATTAGCTCAGTTTGAAGCTCAAGTTAAAACGTGTGGGAATTGTAGTACAAAACTTTCGTAAGTCTAAGAATTTTTGGGTAATTTTTTGTACAAATGTTGTATTTTTTAAGGCTGGGGTTTTAACTGTTAGAAGATAGGGTTTATTAGAGCAATATTAAGTTTGTCTAAGTTAGAAGTAGAACCACAGATATAGTATAGATGAGTTTGACGCAGAATGTGCACTTTGTAAAATGTGCACTTCGCAAAATGTGCACTTCTAAAAATGAGCACTACTCAAAATAAGTGTGCATTTTATCACAATTGGTCAAGATAAAAACTGTTTGCTTACCAAATTTTTTTTAAATTTTGTACGATTTTTAGCACGATAACAGTTGTTTCTTTGTTAAAAGTAATCACATTCAGAAAATAATAAAAAAGTATAGTCAGCAAACGGTTTTTATTTTGACCCATTGTGATAAAATTCACACTCATTTTGATTTTAGTGCTCATTTTGATAAGTACTATTTTGAGAAGCGCACATTTTGCGAAGTGCACATTTTGTGTCAAGTGCACATTTTACGAAGTGCACATTCTGCGTCAAACCCATATAGATAACGCAAGAAGACCTACTTCGCGTGCCCGGCTTAAGCATTTTATGCTTAACGTGGCTACCGTCGCAGCTAGCAAATATGTTTAAAACAACAACGTTACAAATCGAGAACTTAATTCTAGACATTTCAAGAACGAAATCGTAGTCTATTTTGTATAGTAACTAAATAGTGTTTATGACGTCATACGACGGTTTTCATACAGATCATGATACTTGCGTTATCTATACTAATATTATAAAGCTGAAGAGTTTGTTTGTTTGCTTGAACGCGCTAATCTCACAAACTACTGGTCCGAATTGAAATATTATTTTAGTGTTGGATAGCCCATTTTTCGAGGAAGGCTATAGGCTATATAACATCACGCTACGGCCAATAGGAGCGGAGCATTTATGAAAAATCCCAGCGCAAGCGACGTTGCGCGGGTCAGCTAGTCTAGGTATATGTCTGACGCATACAAAATACGCGCTTTGACATGGAGTTGCGGACACTAGCCCTGTATACAATACAATACAATCTGTGAGTAGAATTTTTTTGAATAGGGTATTTGACAGTCTTTTTTTTTATTTAATTAGATTTCAAGAAATGATTAACGTCTAAAACGTCTCCATATTTCCACCGAATTTATTTATTTTTCCAATAATCATCTTTTTTGATAGTACTTATATTTATTAAGGAGCTTTGGAAACTTACAAAAAGTATAGTCAAATACCAACCTACTGTCAAACGGTGTTCATGTTTAGAAACTACAGCATACGTAGCATGACTACCGTAGAAACGAGTTTTGTCGACGGAAGAATCGACAAAATGACAGATTTCTTTTGTTGATCTGTCATTTTGTCGATTCTGCTGTCGACAAAACTCTTTTCTACGGTGGTACATGGTGTAAAAAGACTCATTACATAACCGTTCTAAAAATTCAAAAAAATATCACAATGATGGGATGAACAAGTTACTTTCGGCTGCGTTAACGTAGCCCCAAGCTAGCCTGCGAAATTCATTTTTTTTTTACAGTTTTTTGCAATTTGCTGGTCAGGCTATATTATTTAGAACAAAATATAATTCGCGGCAATCCTATTCAACGTCTTTCTCATGAAATAGTCATTCAATGATTATAATGAGCTTAGAGGGTTGTATTGATGATTTTAATGGATATAATTCTGTAAATCCCCGCCTGCGTCGGTGTTTCCAAGTTCATATGACCCCAATCTATTTAAATCGCGAGTTAATAGGCTTCTTTTGGGTTAGCTCGTTCCATCGTCGACATCATCTCTGTCCACAGGACTAGATTGGGGTCAAGAGTAAGCCCATACAGAATAAAAAAATAAAAAAATACATACAGGGTGTAAACAGACCCTTCACGAAGCCGTCAAACAAGCATTCTGTACATCAAACTAAGTAACTTTGCGGAAAAATTATTGCTGGGAAACGACTTTCTTTTTGGGGTGAATAATCACGTTTTGCGGTAGGACTCGATGGAACGCACTCAAAGCATTGTGCTGATGGATGGAGTGAATAGTACCGGGGTTGGGGTGTTTAAAGTAAAAATCTTGCATTAAAACATGTATTTAAAAAAGATGGAACTTTGACACCGAATATCTCCGTAACTAGAAGGTTCCCAGGTATGATCTAGAACAAAAAAATGATCGCAAAGACGGGGAGAACAAGTGCCTTTCGGCTTCGTTAAGGGTCTTACCCTTTATGTACGTGTAACGGTGGCGAATCATATTTTAATCAACATCCAATCTGACACTGACCTGCAAATTGCAAAAAAGTAAGAAAATTTTTATCTCACGGGCTATCTTGGCGCTTCCACCTTTAAGTGTCTTTTTAAATACGTTATGTTTTCATTACTTTTGTAAATACAAAATGTGAGTTAAGCCTGGTATTCATTGGGAAACCAATAAATTATGCCATCGTTATCACCGACATTAGGTGACAATGATGACATCATTGATTGATGCAACATTGTTTCAGCAACATATTTTTGTGTTTGAAACAAGTTGCAGCGACATGGAATGTTGCAGTGTTGCTGGCAACATGCAAATTTTTCCTTGATATTAATTTAGTTTCGTTTTTTCAAAAACGTTGCCCCACACTAGGAATTTCTCCTGTATCGTGGGTGCGTTTATATTTACAACTATTTGTAGGCCATACAAATATTTGATCCGCGCGGGAATTGAAACCGCGACACGAAGCGCAGCAGTCAATCGCTCAGCCACTGCGCCAACCGTGCCGTCACACAATCAATCGTCAATTACATGTTAACAAAAGTTAGGTACGTCACATAATTGCTAGCAACGTTTGATGTTGCGTTAAAGTGCTGCGCAAGAGTTTCTCCAATTAATACACGGCTTTATGTTTAACCCCAGCTATTCACAAGTGGCCTAAACATACAATTAAATGAATTTAAGTTTACACGGCGTGACATTGTCAATCAAACTTTTACTAAGGATTCTAAAATACATGATTCTAGAACACAAAAAAAATTTAGATAAAAAAAAAAACACTTAAAAAACATTAAAACCTTTGTGTGAAACAACTGAATGTTTTTCAGATATGTATTCAACTGTATCTAGCTGGTTGGACTGAAAGTCGACCCAGACAATGATGCATAAGCATAATCGGCCTATAATGTTCCCAATACTGGGACACACGGCCTCATCTATGAGAGATGGGCTATAATTCACCACGCGGGCCCAGTGCGGGTTGGTAGATGTCACATGTCTTCGAATTTTTGGTTCTAGGACATGCTGGTTTCCCCACGATGTTTTCCTTCACCGTTTTGAGAGCAGTGGTGATGAAATAAATTACACAAAGTAATGCGCCTGCCTGGGTTCGAACCCACGACTTACTGTTCGTATGTCAGGGCCGCCACCACTGGGCCAGCGCTGCTCTCAGACTTTGATGAAATTACTAAAAGTTTTTAAGCTGGTGGGTCTAGAATCCTGTACAAATGCATGGTAACAGTTAGTGTCAACGATGTCCTTTGTATGCTGTATAAAAATCAATTTTAGATTTTTAAAACCAAAAAATGTATTGTCGTCTATGTATTCAGATAGTTTATATATTATATTAGTTATTTTTATATACATACATAATAAAAATAGGTGCTTATAGTGTGTCACTTCTGCATTTAAAACGAGTAAGGTACAAAGATTTCGAGTTATTTTAGTTTCTTTTGTGTATATTATTAAGGATATTAAATTAATTTTAAGAGTAGTCTTTAACCCTTGAACTGCTACTAAAACTATCTATTAATATATAAATTAAATAGTGTTATATTTGAGAAAGGCTGCACCGATTTGATATTTATTTAATTTTTGTAAAAGAAGAATCGGAAAGTTGTGGTTTTTTTTATATATGGCAACTACTGTCGAGCAGCCGGTTATTTAATATACAGGGCAAGCTAAAAAAATACTCATTAATGTTCTTCTATGGTAAAAACCGTCAGAGAATTAAAAAAATATAAGAATAAACAATATAAAAAATATATTTTTGGTAAAAGATCTATGGAACTCGTGGCTAAATAATAACAGCCGCTCGGATGAATCTTCAGGTTAAGCCGCGCTTGCCTAGGTTGGTCTGTGGATGGGTGACCACCCTTTACATACCGAGTTTCCTCCGTGCTTCAGAAAGCACGTTAAGCCGTCAGTCTCAGCTGACATTTGTAGACCTTTGACAGTCGTTACAGGAAGTCAGTGGCCCGAAAGTCTGACTGCTCTACCAAGGGGTATGGTATTGCCCAGTACTAACTAGGTTGTGGAGGTCAGATAGGCCGTCGCTCCGTTTAAACGTATCTGGTTAGACTGGAAGCCGACCCTAACATAGTTGAAAAGAGTGTCCATGGAGTTTCTTACCCATTCTTCTCTATAGAGATCTACGCTTTGGAATGTGCAACTACAATACTTTCTCAAGTTATTATGCCTTGTGACTGTGACTGTAGCTTCAGTATCAGTATCAGAATCAGAATTTTATTTGCTCTGAAAGTAGGTACAGGTTAGGTGTTGTACATAAATTAATGAGATCGGCTACAGTCTACCTTATGGCGTGCAAATTATTACATAAGTTAAAATATTAATACAAGCAAAATAATGTCAACAAAACACGCGCACACACGCGCTTCGCTTCTTTTTGTTTTTTTGACATTCAAAAGTGCCTGTGATGGTCTAATTGAAATAAATGGTTTGAGTTTGTTGGGAAAAGGCTAGGCAGATGATGGTGGTATAAGGAACTATCTTGACGTCTTGAAAAATTTGTATTTAATTTATGTGCTCAGCAGTTAAGGGTTAAATTAAATGAAATTATATAATGTAGTTTTCGACGGATAGTTGAACTATTTTGAAACATATACCGACTTTACCCGCTCAGAACTTTCAGATTTTCTACTAAAACATGAAATTTAATGGAACTGTCGTTTTTAGCATAAATGAACTTAATGAAATTAAAAAAGTTCATCTTTGATATATCCACACACGTAAGGTGTAACTGTAAACAGACCCTTCACGAAACCATCAACCAAGCATTCTGTACATCAAACTAAGTAACTCTACGCAAAAATTATTGCTGGGAAACGACTTTTTTTTGGGGTGAAAAATCACGTTTTACGGTAGGATTCAATGTAACGCGCTCTACACATTGTACTGATGGATGGATTAAATAGAACGGGGTTCCTGGAGGTTTTTAAAGTTAAGTTATTACAATAAACTTCTATTTAAAAAGCCTTGTGAAAAATTTGAACTTTGATCCCCAATATCTCCGTAACTAGAAGGTTCATAGGTATGGTCTAGAACAAAAAAAAATATCGCAAGGGCTGGAAGAACAATTGCCTTTCGACTGCGTTAAGCGTATTTTTACACCCGGTTTCGTGATGGGTCCGTTTATAGGACCTTTTTAAAACGGCGTTCAATTTCAATAATAAATTAATGAAATAAAAATATTTTGCGAAAAAATGTTACACGGCAGGTCATTCAACGTTTTCTGTGATAAATAATAAAGCATTGATTTATTATGATAATAGAATTAATAGTAATTATTAAAAAGCAATAATAGTGCCTTCGTTATTGGCATGTGGACCACGTTGTTTAGAATATTAGACTCCTGTTAAAATTCTGTATGAACTGTGGTTTTTAATACAAAAATTTTATTTTTGGGTAGGGTATTTTTTTTTTTAATTGGGACTGGAGCCAACACTTTTTTTTTTTATTTTTTTTTTAGAGCTAAGTGATTAAAGCGCCAACGTAGCCCGGGAAATTCTAATTTTCTTAGGTTTTTTGAAATTTGTAAGTCAGACTATTTTATGACAAAGTCATTCAATGGGATTAAATGGACTTAGAGGGTTGTATTGATGATTTTAATGATTATAATTCTGTAACTTACGACCGCGAATCATATATTTTTTGAGAGCGTTAACGTCTTACGGCATTTCATACAAACTTTCAAGTGATTTTTTTTTCGATATGACTGAACCGATTTTTAATGAAACTTTTTCGCATAAGCAGGATACATAAGTCTAAAAACTTGACGGAGAACTTTGCGAAATGTCTTTAAAAAAAAAAAGATTAAATTTTCTATGGAAAATGTAAAATCGGCCTAATTTAGTTCAAAAACACTATTTTTCGAAAATGTTCCCCGTCAGGTTTTTAGACTTTTTAAAATACTCTGATTCTGACCGACAAACTGCATAAAAATTAAGAAAAAATTAATTTTGCGGGTGACCCTGGCGCTAACACCTACCTGTAGCTCTCTTTTACCCAGCCAAAAGTGTTTTTGATAGATTACATGTTTATTACTCTCGTAATTCCAACAGGAGTAGGCAGGGATGTAAAATAAACCGTCCATAGTAAAACATAATATTGAAACCACAGTTAATACATCGATTATACAATATGTTGTTGTAAATAGTAAGTATTACTAATTCTGTATTGTTCAATTTTGACTAGTAACCTTTTTGCATGTTTAAAATGATAATATGTAACTGTTTAAATTTTCAATAAATTTTTACACTATTTTCTTTGTTGTTTGAATGTACCATCCTTTTCTATACTAATATTATAAAGCTGAAGAGTTTGTTTGTTTGTTTGTTTGAACGCGCTAATCTCAGGAACTACTGGTTCGATTTGAAAAAATATTTTAGTGTTAGATAGCCCATTTATCGAGGAAGGCTATAGGCTACATAACATCACGCTACGACCAATAGGAGCGAAGCATTTATGAAAAAGATTGCAAAAACGGGGAAAATCCAAACGCAGTCGAAGTTGCGCTGGTCAGCTAGTTTAAATATAAGAGTAGATGAAGACCAAAGAAACTATGGAGGGAATGTTGGACGGATATGGCTAGAAAAGAGGTGCCTGGTCAGATGACGAGTAATAGAGAAGTATGGAAGACATGCTGCGCCGACCCCAAATGAATTGAGATAAGGGCAGGAGAATGATGATCCTTTTTTAAATACCTTGAAAACGTACACACGACGGCTAGTCAAGCTATACAAAACCACTTTATGCGGAACTCTCATTATACGGAACATCTATACAAAGCAAGGCCATGTTATACTGGAAATGTATAGCTTGATATGCCGCCGTGTGTACATACATGAATTATGAACTTTTTCCCATGGGGGTAGGCAGAATATACTTCTGTATTTCCTGCTCGGTCCACGTTCATACGACGTCGAAGCGTCTGCAGACGGCGGTCAATACCTCAGCAGACGGTGCCCTCAGCACCCCTGTCGCCGTCCCCCTCTACGCGCTTCCGGGCTAGCGGACCGACGGGGGGCGTGAACACAGCGGCGCTAGGCCCCTAAAGAGACGAGGAACAGAGATGTGTTGTAATCCACCAATAGTGTTTCGTTATTAACACTTGTCGTCTGCACTTTAATGGCAACGGTTGAGCAGAAAGGAGAGATTTATTTTATTGATTAGGCCAAGCAAACAGCTGCGCACAGCGGAGACGAGATACGGCGTGCGGCGGTCGCTAAACTTTGCGTGAGTATCCTGTACACAAATCTCTGCTCCGTTCTAGCAAGAACGCATCTCCTCATAGTTTCGGTGGATACCGTGGAGCCGTGGATACACCCTAACTCCTAAGCGTCTCCCCTCCTTTCCGGTTTGGTGGGGTGCGGGCTTTAGGCTTCGCTTACATGGCCACTCAATGACAGTGCCCGTAGTGACAGACGCATACTCGACGCCGCTGGACTAAAAACGCTGTCCACAACCCGCCAGCCGCGTTCCCTTGTGAGGAAGCAGCGACATCCCAACCCTCGTTCATGCATTGTTTTATTAATTTAAATAACTGTGCACTAGCTTAGATTCTGTAATATTGTAATCTGTGCATGTTTTGTCAAATAAATAAAATGCATCTGGTCATACACGCACGCCGGTTGCGAGTAGGTCCTTCGCACCTTTCTGAAGAACCTCACCGGTAAGGTCAGTGTATGTCCTAGGACGTCCTTCCTCTGCCGGCGTTGCCACTCACTCAGATGTGGGTGACAGCGCTGAATATCAGTACTTTGTCAGCCTAGTCACTAGATCTTGGTGACTGGGTAACATGTTTCCCTTTGGAAAGATTGTCAGGCTTTTGACTACTCGTATAGGTCTGTTCAAACTTTATGGCGTCTCGGAAGTTAGCTGCGAGTGACGGTCTGCGCATTATACAGTCAAGACGATGCGATGCGTCCTCTGCGCCCCGCTGATATCTAAAATTGTGTTCTGTGCAGATTACTTCAGATGTTTCAAGCCGCCATAAAAGGAGATCACCCAGATTGGGCAAATTTTTATTTGTTATTCTCGGGCAAATGCCTTGCGTACCCCATGTACCACATAATGCAAATTACATGGAAGCAGCATTCAATGGTTCTTCTGTCAATATGGCAGGTACAATAATAGCTTGTCGACTTTCGAAGGCCGTATAAATTCCGAAATAAACTTTATATAACCGACAGAATAGATATTTTGTGATTGAATAACATCTCAGTGAATTGACTTACGGCTTAGGTGTTTTTTTTTAGCCTGCTGTGTCCCAATCCTGGGCGAAGGAGTAGGGTTTTCTTAGGTGTAATAATAAAAAAAATATTTATTATGTTATGCTCTATTTAAATAATAAGTTGATTTTTATTTTTAGTACATGAAGGACTTATAGCTAATAAAAACAAACAAAAAAGGAAACCATAGTCACCAGAAAGCCAATTACAAATCCTAACGTATAGACTTTGAATAAAAAATTTATGGTGTGAACACAAAAACAAAATACACCGCTTTAATCAAAGTAAGAAGAATATAAATACTAGGCTTGCAATTATATGACTAAAATAATAGAGAAAAAAGTAAAATAATCAAAACAATAATGTAACCTACCGCTACCCCTTGTGTTGTTGACAGCTCCAGTTTGGCTATATGTCAAATTTATCGTGTCTGTGTCTAGCTCCAGACTGGACTGGACTTATTTATTGACGTAAATTACCTATGGAAACTGTATCTATGCCGTTCAAACTTGCACTGAGTATAGAAGACCGTACAAGAAAGATATATTGTCTCTGTCAAGTATTTCAAGTGAACGAACACCAGAGTTGTTCCCTGTCTGTGTCTGGCTCCGGAGCGGAGCTCTATAGATTTTGACGTAAATTGCTTATGAATAGTGTGATTTTTTTGTTGACCTTTACTTTTGTAATTAGCCCAAATATATATGAAGGCTGGGCGATCTCCTTTGATCCTTTATACCTGCGCAGACCGTCACTCGCAGCTAATTTCCGAGCCGCCATAAAGTTTGAACAGAACTATAGACCGACCGCTTTAAAGAGTGCTTGTGAAGGTATCAATTTAAATGGACTTAACTGAAGGTTGATGACGTATTGGTTCAATTAGTATCGTAATACCTACGTGGATAATGGTTATTTTAAAGCAAATAACCTGTGGGATATTGTAAAGACTTTGTGGACGCTTAATGCGCCTTTGATGGGGCAAGGCGGAGGACTCATTAATGCGGTCGGTCTATAAATACTGTTAAAGATGAAGACTCCGTTTAGAGACGTAGGTATAGTCAAATAAAACAGCGAAAATAACTTTAATTTATTTATTTATTTGTAAATAAAATATATCTTATAATGTCATAAGTTGCACTTGATTCATTAAATATTATTATTATAATATCCTTAAAGCGACGGTTACATAATTACTAATAACATTTTCGAGACACATTTATAACAAGTTGAGTTTAGTCAGCAACATCAAGGAGTCTGTATTTGTGTCGACTGCTGTGGAGCTTAGTGTATTCTGAAAGTTAGCAACGTCGTAAAGACCATGGTATAATAATATACTTCGCCTGGTATTCTCTTCCCGTGACAGCTGGGTCACGTGATTGGCCTAAGAATACGTCATCAGTTGTGATGCTGTCGATGTGTTGCCACGGTGTGTGATTGAATTACCCGAGCAAAATGCATTTTTTAACTTAACAAAGCAATTATGAACTAATAATTTAATATGTAAATTAATTTTAAACTAAATAGATGAATCACACGAGTTACTCAATAGTTAAACTAGTTAGTAATTTATTTTATTTTCCTTCACTAAATGAGAAAGTCCCTACAATCTTGGCGTGTTTCTACAATTTGATTTATTTAATTAAATAAGGAATAAAATAAATTGTTGCTATAAATAAATAAATAGATTTTATTTTCTATAATTTCCATAAACATTAAATCAATCATGTTACACTGGAAGCCTAATTATTACTGGCTATTATGGATAATTATGATGTTATTTATCTGAAATAAAAATGAATTGAATTGAAGCCGACCTCAACATAGTTGGGAAAAGGCTAGGCAGATGATGATAAAATTATCAAAACAGTGAATCATTTGAAACCTATATGCAATGTTGCCAACATTCAGAATGTACTCTCTTAAAAGGAGTTTTGCTTTCGGTTGGTATGTAATCTATCTGTTTATATCCTATCTATGGTTTGTGTAGTCTGTGGATAAAAAAAAATCGTCCGATTGAAAAATTAAATAAGGCAAATATTATTGTCGATTTTTTAAATTGAAAGTATGTAACGCATTTACAGCGATATTTTCTTCCTAAGTTCATGATTTGAAAAAAAAATACAGTAATTGGTAATTGTAAAATTGACATTGCTGTCTAAATTCACACTATACAGAGTGGAAGGGACACCGACGCGAAAACGGTTACTACGTCTTCAGTACATCATTTTGTACCCCAGCACATATTTTTTTTTATCGGTAATTTTATAAACAAATCAGCTGTTCCATACATTATGACCGTGTAGGTATTGCACTTTTGTAGGAAACAGTTGTTTTTATTTTTAATAACCGACGAAAATTTTCTTTTTGGGGGGTTCAGAATGATGTATTGGAGGTTCGATTCCGATTCCGATGATTCGGAACTTTCGATTGAGTTTGCACCTTCTGATTTCGATCGGATCGGAAGTTATATCGGAAGCTATACTGTTTAAGATTTTAAATTCGATTGTTTTTATTTTCAACAACCAGGTGAACACCTACATGTATTAATTTTTAACAGATATTAAGAATATACCTAATTGAGGAATAATCTGTGTATTGTTATTTTATTAGACCTACCCTTAACACATATAGGTACTTAGAGGGAAGGTACATAATGCGGACATTTTAGGGAACATAGGTTTGTGTGTTAGGGACAGGTACGTGGGGCGACGTCGGCAGCCACGCTTGCTGGCGGAGCCGCGCGCGCGGACCAATCTGTTAGGTGAGGCGCCACTGACGCGTGCACTCCACACTCTCAACCTCATAGACGTTAATTTATTCCATAGTTCTCTGAGTGAGTTCACAAAAAATGCATTATTTGTGATTTGTTACAAAATTTAATATTATTATTGTGTACATATTATTATTAGGTAACCTTGTAAAGATAGTCATAAGATGGAGAAGAAATAAATAAATATCTCTTTTGCCTCCGCCTCCGATTCCGATTCAGATTCCGATTCCGACAACTCAAATTTAAAACCTCCGTTTCCAAATTCGGTTCCGATATAACTATTTCCGTAACATCCCTAGTATTGAATACGTGGTAACCGTTTTAAAGTCGGTGTGCCTTCCGCCCCCAATTATCTTAAAGATAACAATACAAGCATTAATATCAATCTTAAATTATGAGACTTATCGCAAGCTGAAAAGTAAATTAATTGCCTCTATTTGACCACATAAGCGCGGGCGCATTTTTTTTTACCACGCTTTCGATGATCTGCCAGGCGCTGAGCGTTGAAAATCCAAACAAAGCGCCCGCTTTTTGTAATGCACTGGACTGGGACATGCTCTGGGGGCCTAAATTACCGCATTAGCATAATCATAATAGGCTAATAATATATCTCACGTTAAAATTCTTAAAATTGTCCCAAGCGCAATTGGGTAGTTGACACCATTAAACAATAATTCCAAGACACAACTTCTCTAAAAAATTACTTCATTTTAGACCTGAAAACCCGATTAATTTTCAATTAATTGCAAAATTAGATTTTTAGTTCCTTTGAAATCAATAAATAGTTGAGTCTTTGAGTTGATTAAATAGTGACGTCATAGCGTGCTATTTGCATTCAAAATATAAGGGGGAATCACGTTTTGACAGCTCTTAAAAAGTATGTCAATTGATTGGTTTGTCAACTACCCTATTATTATTATTTATTGTCGGTTTGTGACCTTTGACGAATTGTAATTGACCGCCTCGTAGGTCGAGTGGTCGCAAGCGCGACTGTTGAGCATGAGGTCCAAGGTACGATACCCTGGTCGGGCAAAATGTTATTGGGTTTTTCCATCAGGAATTAAAACCGTAAAACTGCTTTTAGGGTGTTTCCACATCAATGGATCGATGGTAGAAATGTCGACGATCGATCAATTGGTGTCGTAGAAACTGTCGATCGACGTCGACGTATCTATTCTACCATCAATCGATCGATTGGTGTGGTAACACCGTTAGATCCCCAGTTGTATATTCAGCGCTCGGCTAAAGGCGTAGATTGATATCTAGTGAGTGGTAAAACAAAAAATGGCCCTGGCTACGGACTTACATTTTTTTAGTTAATAACTTAGTAAAAAAAACGCGTTTAGCTTCCTTATGATATTATTAACAACGTACAATTTAGCTTGCAGCGTTAATATATACATACACGGTAAGGTACATCGACGTACATATTCAGTACATGATTCTAAATCGCCAAGCAAAGAAATATCAAGAATAGGGAATATGCTAGAAATACAAAACTTTTTTTATTTCTTAAAATGCCATAAAAACATTGTGGTATTTTTAATATTTTATGTAGCGTGTTTTTCGTGAAACGGAACGCAAACTCAAAACGCATCGTCCATCGATAACTCTGGTAGTGACGTCAAAGTCTATGTGTCAAATTGGAAAAGTACTTAAAATTTGACTAAGATTTTAATATAATATTGTAATTGCAATGTTTGCTTGAATAAAGCACATACCATTAGTAAAATTAATATATTAAGGGTGAAAAATTAGATGTAAACAAGGCAGATAGAGGTAAGTGACGTCACATAACATGACATGAATGGCCGCGACAGTCACGGACGTTTGAACTGTCGTAGAAAATTGTAGGAGTTTAATTTTTTTTTTGAGCGACAGGACAAGTAGTAGTTGAACTTAACTTTTAATTAGTTTCTTGGGTTGATAGAGTACTGTATTTTATTGATTTATGTGAAGAAAAAATTTCATACATATTCCCTATTGTTTAAAATAATCGACTATTTCATACAAAAGTTCAATAACCTTTACAGCCAAAATGTATGGAACAGTAGAATCTTTTTTAAACAATCTATTTGAAACGAAACACACGTTACTGTCTTTTAATCCCTCTCAATCACACAATAGACTACATACATACATATTCGTACACGCCTGAGAGATATTTATTCAGGGTCCTGTACCCGAAAGGTAACCAACGGGACCCTATTACTAAGCCTCTGCTGTCCGTCCGTCTGTCAGCGGGCTGTATCTCATGATCCGTAATAGGCAGACAGTTAAAATTTTTACAGAATGTGTATTTCTGTTGACGCTATAACAACATATAATAGACATTGTTTTAAGCTTTCACGGTTTACAACTAAACTTATACTGTCACTTACGGGATATCTTCCGTGATTGTTCATTATTTTGAGCTCCCGATATTTCGGCGCTGTTGCAAGCGCCATGATCGCGGGTTGACTGGAGAATGCGGGTGGATGGAAAATAAATTGTTAAGAGCAGACAAATCTATCTACCCTCTTTCTAAGTCTTTTGCTACGCGCACTACTGGAACTCGACACTAAGTCATGGCATAACACACTCACAGTATCACCAGGATAAGATATCCCATAAGTAAAAATAAATTAAAAATTAAAGGGAATTCCTTAATTTTTTATTTATTTTTTTGTTACCCCTACTACGATGGTACGGGACCCTTCATGCGCGAAACCGGTTCGCATTTGGCCAATTTTTTTCTGTCTCCCTCTATTCTAGTTGTTTCTCACACAATAAACCTCTCAACCTTACAATGCTGCATGTTATCGTCCATATACTCCACGAGGCGCTTCTGCGGGAACACCTTATGAACTCTCTTCCTGTGAGTATATAAGGACGCTTTTTGCTTGAACGTCTGCTGGCAGATGTCGCAGGATAAGGGGCGTTCCCCTGAGTGGATTACTTCGTGCTGGGTCAGAGCTTTTTTGTCCTGTAAATAAAGATGGATAATAATTATGAGAAGCCACAAGAACAACTAAGGAGGCTCTCGCTTGGCAGCTGGATCAAGGGCTTGATTCAGAAAGCAGTACTTCTGGACACGGCACGTATCGTTAGGAGGTTCCTCTCTCAAGAGCCCTGACCACCGGTAGCTCGGACCCTGTTCCCGATGCCAGTGGGCTACTATTTTTTATATTTTTAAATGTTTTTTATATAGTTTTTGTTAAGAAATATTTAAAAATGTAATAAGTATGTTAGAAAATAAATAAAGGAAATAATAATGAGAAGCCATATTTGTTACGGTCGTGCATCATATTTTAATCAATTCTGGGCATTAACTAGGCTCATCTCATTTAATTTAAGAGCGTTAACGTCTTACGGCATTTCATACAAACTTTCAAGTGATTTTCTTTCGAAATGACTGAACCGATTTTAATGAAACTTCGTACGCACCAGGATACATAAGTCTAAAAACTTGAAAGAGAACATTTTAAGCCTGCAACACCATTATGTACTAGTGAGTGAACCAAATAAAAGCTTCACTACATAGTATAAAACAAAGTCGCTTTCTCTGTCCCTATGTCCCTTTGTATGCTTAAATCTTTGAAACTACGCAACGGATTTTGATGCGGTTTTTTTTAATAGATAGAGTGATTCAAGAGGAAGGTTTATATGTATATATTGCACCCGTGCGAAGCCGGGGCGGGTCGCTAGTGTAATATAATTTACTTACAGTGAAAGCCTTCCCGCATTCTTGACACACATGATTCCTTGGTTTTTCTTTTTTCTGGCCATGTACTCGCATCATATGCTTGTCTACATTCGCTCTTGAAGCTATAGGCTGAAAGTAAAGAAAAGTGTATTTATTAAGGGTGTAAATAGACCCTCAATGAAGCCGAAAGGCAGTTGTTCTCCCCGTCATTGCGATCATTTTTTTTGTTCTAGACCATACCTGGGAACCTTCTAGTTACGGAGATATTGGGGGTCAAAGTTACAACTTTTTCAAGTAAGTTTTTTTTTTTAATACATGTTTTTAATGTAAGAACTTTACTTTACACACCTCCATGACCCCTGTACTATTCAATGCATCCATCAGCACAATGCTTTGAGTGCGTTACATTGAGTCCTACCGTAAAACGTGATTATTACCCCAAAAAAAAGTCATTTCCCTACAATAATTTTTGTGTAAAGTTACTTAGTTTGATTTTCATAATGCTTGGTTAACGGCTTCGTGAAGGGTCTGTTTACACCCTGTATAGGGTGACTGGTAATGAGTGACCGATACTTAAGCACGTGATTATACTCATGATAACAAACAACTTTCCCAAAGAAACATTTTTTTTATAATCGTTCACTTTTATCACAATAACACAACAGCCGTATGAAACTCGCGCGCGCCTGAGACCTATCAGCTGTTAGCCGCGTGACGCCGTTCTAAAATAATGTAACAGCGGCTCGGATTAATCTTCAGTGTTAAGACGCGCTTGCCTAGGTTGGTCTGTGGATGGCCACCACCCATTACATACCGAGTTTCCTCCGTGCCTCGGAAAGCATGTTAAGCCGATGGTCCCAGCTGTCATTTCTAGATCTTTGACGGTCACACACCGTCTTACCAAGGGGTATTATCGTATTACCCAGTACTAACTGGGTTGTGGAGGTCAAATAGGCAGTCGCTCCATCTAAAATACTGGTATTCAGCTGCATCCCGTTATACTGGAAGCCAACCCCAACATAAAACGTTGCACTAGGAATTTCTCCTGTATTGTGGGTGCGTTTACAGACATTTAAGCTCACATACACAAACAGCCAGACCCGGCCCTGTAGATCATACAAATATTCGTTCCATGCGGGGACCGAACCTGCGACACATAGCGCAGCAGTCAAACGCTCAGCCACTGCGCCAACCGTGCCGTCAAGTTGGGAAAAAGCTAGGCAGATGATGACACATACCTTCTCACACACAGGACACTTGTGCACAGTCTTGCCAAGATGTTGGTAGTTGAAATGATCCTGCATCGCTTCTTTAGTGGGGTAGCCTTTATTGCACATTGGACACGGGAACCTGAAACGAAACATGGTAACATTAGGGGTTAAAGTACGAAATTGTCAATTTGTATGGACGATTTCGTCAAAAGTGATATTTCCATCCATTTTTCTAAAGAAAAAGAAAGAAAGGTACCATATGTCCGTTTCTGTACACCTGACAAAGTATATGCAAAATTTCAGGATGATCGGTTCTGTGGTTTAGGCGTGAAAAGGTAACAAACAGACTTACTTTCGCATTTATAATATAAGTAAGGGAGTAAGGACAATTATAACTTTATCTGTTTTCGTTGTTTGTATGTCTGTCTTTCTTATAATATTAGTAAGTGTAAGCGCGGTACTGAGCGGTAGGTATAGAGTTCATATTACTTTAATTAATTCAAAAGGGGAAGAAAATTACAGAGCGAGAAAGCGACCAGAGTGGATTGTGTCCTTGTCTAACAATAGCCAGTAAAAAAAAAAATTTTTTTTTTTTTTAATATAGTTCTCGGAAATTACGTTGATAGCTAAACTAACACATAAATCATAACGGGATTAATTTAATATTCAAATAATAAATATTAAAATAGATAGTTGTATCAGCCCACGGCCAATACCTTAGGAGGCTCTCGTTAGGCAGCTGGATCAAGGGCTTGATACAGAAAGCAGTACTCCTGGACACGGCTCGTATTGTTAGGAGGTTCCTCTCTCTGGAGCCCTGACCGCCGGTAGCTTGGACCCTGTTCCCGATACCGGTGGGCTATATTTTTATATATTTTTTAATGTTTTTTTTATATTGTTTTATAAGGAATATTTAAAAATGTAAATAATTTGTAAAAATATAAATAAAGGAAAATTAAAATAATAATTTCTTTCGAAATAAAGTAAGCATATAAATTCAATTATTTATGAAGTAAGTTATTTCTGAATGGCAACATAGACGACACTCATATTAACATAGCCAATATAGCAATTTCGCGATGGAGTCATATTTTTGCGTTATTTTTCTTTTACATTACTTAAGTGAAATCTCCCTCGTTAAATATCGTGAAATCGAGTTGTGTGAAGGGGTGTAATAGTGAGGGGTTTGCTGGATGGAATTTATATTTTCAGGTAAGTTTTTTTGACTTTGTTTACAAATTACGACCAGCCCCCGCAGCATGACCACCGTAGACAAGGATTTCTTTGACGGAAGAATCGACAAAATGACAGATAGTGCAAAGAAATCTGTCATTGTGTCGACACAATCTGTCCTTTTGTCGATTCTTCCGTCAAAGAAATCCTTGTCTACGGTGGTCATGCTACGGGGGTAGGGTGACAATGTTCTAGATATGTAAACGGGGATTATACGCATACTCACTTGAATACTTGGTCGGACGCATGCGCTCTAGAGTACTTGAGGTGCGCCTGGTACGTCGCGAGATGCGAGAACGTCTTGTTGCACTCCTCGCAATCGTAGCGACTCTTGTTCTGATGTCTTTGTATATGGTACTTCAGTTGGATGACCCGGACCATCTTGTGGCAGATTGTGCACTCCGCGCGGGGTAGAGGGCCTTCGTGGAGTCTGTGAATGAAGAAAAGGTGGTACTTAAAATCATTCAGAAGTGAAAATATACAACATTAGTTTTAGTATATGCGAAACCTGAAACACGTGTCTAGTATTTTTATGTAAAGAATCTATGTACAAAACTTCAAAACTGTATCATGAAAAATCACAAAGTAATAAGCTTGTTCTGTTACCTAATTGTCCGCACAAAAACGCGGTCACCAAGCAGCGCGCGCCTCCAGCGTCGTCTTGAGCTCATTGATAATAATAATTTGGCAGTAGGTCCCTAAATTATTGCGATAGGTACTCAAAGTCGCTCGGTATCCAACTTTTAACTTTTTTAAATATTTTTCGGAAAAAATATAACACGGTTTAAAAATGATTGGAATCGATTCAGTTACTAGTATTCTGAACAAACTATATTCAGATTTCGCATATACTAAAAATAATGTTGTATAAATAGTATTATAGACCGACCGCTTTAATAAGTCCTCGCGAAGATATCAATTTAAATGGAATATTCTGAAGGTTGATCACGTATTGGTCTAATTAGTATCGTAATACCTACGTGGATTATGGTTATTTTAAAGCAAATAACCTGTGGGATGTTGTTAGGACTTTGTGGCGGAAGACTCATTACAGCGGTTGCTTGTCTATAAACAAAATCGGTTTTGCCTGTGACCCGCTTGATTCTATTTAAATACAATTAAGGTAACTCACTAAATTCAAATTTTCTCGTATTTATATTGAACAAAATATGATTCGCGACCGGAACACGCATGTATTTACAAAATTATAATCATTAAAATCATCAAAACCAATTGAATAACCTTTTAATGAAAAAGCTATATATGCTACGGTCGCGAATCATATTTTAATCAACATACAACCTGCAAAAACCTTATAGAAATTTGATTTTCGTGGGCTACCCTGGCGTAAGTCAATTGGTCATTGTATGTATGTTCCAGTGGCGAAGGTTCCATACAACTCGATTCCTACCGGCTTCCCTTTGAAAACGGGCGCCATCAGTATTCCACAGACAAATAATAAAATCACATTAAAGACTCTTCCGGCTTTTTTTTTTGTAGTAGCCTGTACTGTCCCACTGCTGGGCAGAGGCCTACCCCAATTCCTTCCATGTGCTGTTTTCCCGTGCCTCCTCGAACTCCGGCTTACCTCTTAAAAAAACTAACCCTTCGCTACTGTTATGTTGATAATGTTATAGACTTACTTGAGATGCGTAGCCAAAGTAGTTCTGTTCACAAATCGCTTCTTGCAATGATCACATTGCAAGCCTTCTCTGTGGAAGCGAGCCACGTGATTCTTACGGGCGCGGGAGTTTCTGTAATGGAACAAGATTATTATTAGAAGTTTAGCTCAATAATGTCGCTATACACCGACCGCTTTAATAAGTCCTCCACCTTGCCCCATCAAAGGCACATTAAGCGACCATAAAGTCCTACCAATATCCCACAGGTTATTTGCTTTAAAATAACCATAATCCACGTAGGTATTACGATACTAATTGAACCAATAAGTGATCAATCTTCAGAATATTCCATTCCGGGCTCGGTACCGCGAGGACTCATTAAAGCGGTCGGTGTATAGACCGCTGAGCGTGAGGTCCTGGGTTCGATTATCAGATTGGGCAGTGTCGACGCCACACAAACACACACTCACACACATAATTCACTTACACCTTATACACACCCTCATAATACTTACCTCCCACAACACTGAACTTGCCGCAACTACTAACAGGTATATTGCTTTAGTACGACCTGACATTGTTACTCGGGGTGGGGACCTGGTGTCCTATAACACAGGCTATTAGCCTAGCTTAGGCACCAGTCTCCCACAATATTGAAGTATTTTTTAATATAATTTACTAAACAATATTTCCATGTAATCTTTAAATATTGTGGTGAGAAAATAAATGAATTTATTATTATTATTATTACATATGCGTGGACAATCGCGGGGCTCGGGGCACCAAACCAGGCTGCGCGAGCGCCGCTGCGCACCCTTCCACCACTGAGCTCACAGACGCGTGCCATACCGGGCATTTCTCTGTACACGTTGTACTGGCTCTTTACTTATGGTATTACACCTATATTTATATAGTCCACTAGTTTCATCATATAGTATAATGAAACTAGTGAATCTATTCAGTCACAGAGTCTGAATTTGAGCCCGGTTGATGGCAATAGGCTCGCCTCCTATTACATGGGACTGGTGAAGCGTGGCTATAGTATCAGGTACACCTCTGCCTAATCATCGGGGATTACTGGCGTGATGTTAAGTTATGAAGTAAATAAATAAATACGAAATGTGTAACAAGTGCCTTTCGGCTTCGTTAAGAGTCGTTTTACACCCGTTATACAACATTAGTTTTAGTATATGCGAAACCTGATACAAAATTTCAAAACTGTATCATGAAAAATCTCAAAGTTATAAGCTTGTGCTGTTATCTAGTCGTCCGCACAAAATCGTGGTCACCACGCAGCGCGCGCCTCCAGCGTCGTCTTGAGCTCATTGATAATAATAATTTGGCAGTAGGTACCTAAATTATTGCGATAGGTAGGTA
Source organism: Noctua fimbriata (assembly GCA_905163415.1). Taxonomy (NCBI): domain Eukaryota; kingdom Metazoa; phylum Arthropoda; class Insecta; order Lepidoptera; family Noctuidae; genus Noctua; species Noctua fimbriata. The sequence continues at coordinate 6,327,258 of LR990950.1, forward strand.
CTCAAAGTCGCTCGGTGTCCAACTTTTTTTTAAAAATATTTTTGGGAAAAAATATAACATGGTTTAAAAATGATTGGAATCGATTAAGTTACTTATTCTGAACAAACTATATTCAGGTTTCGCATATACTAAAACTAATGTTGTATAGTCTATGGAAGTCTTGGCCAGCAGCTTGCGGAGGTCGCCAGGTTTGGGAGGAGAGGTGGGGAGATGAGGAATCCGTTCCTCTTATAACTAATATAACGTTATATGTATGCACACGTTACTTGAAGAACATCTCGCACTCTAAGCACTGGTACACCTCTATGGATGTCTTGGCCAGCAGCTTGCGGAGGTCGCCAGGTTTGGGAGGAGAGGTGGGTGTGTCCTTTTCTTTGTCTTTCTTTTTTTTGCTCTGGAACAAAAGATAAATGATTAATGATAGAATGAAACGATTCGATTCACAGAATATATTTATACACGTTGATTTCAAATCATCTGAAATCGAAATCGGAGGTGAATTTACTTTTAGCTCTAAATGAATTTAAATCATCGATTAATTTCTGATAATTGCAAAGAGTATTTAATTAAGTAATTATACCAAAAAGATAATAGTTTGAAGTCAACAGACAGAGGGCCGATTCTTCAAACGTCAGAAATTTTATTCTAAATAACAAATAGCGGTATCGGGTTTGATACATTTCATCCAAAAGTTAGTTTTTTAACACCACCACATAAAATATATCTGAAGATTCAAAAATCAGCACTAAAACGTGTAAAACAGATGCTTATTTGATTATTTGAAATTAGGAAAATATGACATTTAATTTTTTAATTAAATTATTTTTTTTTTTATCTTTATTTAATTCTAATACAGAAATATTATAACTAATGAAGTTCTTAATAATTAAATTGTAACTATAGTACATCAATCTTTGCAAGTATTTACATTGTTTTGTTTATGTTTCCTTTATTTATATTTACACAAATTATTTACATTTTTAAATATTCCTTAAAAAACAATATTATAATATAAAAAATTGTAGCCAACCGGTATCGGGAACAGGGTCCAAGCTACCAACGGTCAGGGCTCCAGAGAGAGGAACCTCCTAACAATACGAGCCGTGTCCAGAAGTACCGCTTTCTGAATCAAGTCCTTGATCCAGCTGCCTAACGAGAGCCTCCTCAGGTATTGGTCGAGGCTCTTGGCAATTAAGCCATGGGCTGATACGACTATCGGCACAATGATCGCTGAGTCCACATCCCACATGTTTTGTTTATGTTTATTATTATGTCATCTCTACTGTATTTTGTACTTTTGCATGCCTTCTGGTAAAATATGGCTGTTCCTATTTATATTTTTATGTCACCGTGTTTGTACCCATATTTGCAAAATAAATATCTTGTCTTCGTCTTCGTCCGTCTGTCTGTCAGCGGGCTGGATCTCATGATCCGTAATAGGTAGACTGTTGAAATTTTCACAGAATATGTAATTCTGTTGCCGCTATTTCATCAAAAAATAAAAAATTAAAGGGGGCTTTCCCCTACTACGATGGCACGGAACCCGTAATGCGCGAGCCTGACTCGCACTTGGCCGGTTTTTTTTTTGTTATCCTGTACTGTCCCACTGCAAGGCAAGGGATCGTCCATTAATCATGGGATGGTTTTTGGCAACTTTTTAACCCCCCTCCACCATGGTGATACGTGGTGACTTGGTGAGGTTTTAGACTACCTCTCTCCCCCTACCCAAAACACGTGTATTTTTTTGGTACAAACTATCTTAAAAAAATTCAGAATCTTTAATTTATACAGTTTAACTGGTATAATGTAATTTAATTCTGGAAAGTTAAGCACCGTGATACAAATGTCAAGGTAAAGCACCGCTTGCCGGTTTAGAAAACGCGCGTTCGAAAAATCACGTGAATTTTTTTTAGTGAGATATCACTACAGCCCCCCTAGTGATATTTATAGGGGGGCTCCCCTAGTGATATTTATAGGGGGTCTCTCCTAGTGCTATTGATAGGGGGGCTACCCTATTGATATTTATAGGGGGGCTCCCCTAATGATATTTATAGGGGGGCTCCCCTAATGATATTTATAGGGGGGCTTCCTTAGTGATATTTATAGGGGGTCTCCCCTAGTGATATTTATAGGGGGTCTCTCCTAGTGCTATTGATAGGGGGGCTACCCTATTGATATTTATAGGGGGGCTCTCCTAGTGATATTTATAGGGGGGCTCCCCTAGTGATATTTATAGGGGGGCTCCCCTAGTGATATTTATAGGGGGTCTCTCCTAGTGCTATTGATAGGGGGGCTACCCTATTGATATTTATAGGGGGGCTCCCCTAATGATATTTATAGGGGGGCTCCCTTAGTGATATTTATAGGGGGTCTCCCCTAGTGATATTTATAGGGGGTCTCTCCTAGTGCTATTGATAGGGGGGCTACCCTATTGATATTTATAGGGGGGCTCTCCTAGTGATATTTATAGGGGGGCTCCCCTAGTGATATTTATAGGGGGGCTCCCCTAGTGATATTTATAGGGGGTCTCTCCTAGTGCTATTGATAGGGGGGCTACCCTATTGATATTTATAGGGGGGCTCCCCTAGTGATATTTATAGGGGGTCTCTCCTAGTGCTATTGATAGGGGGGCTACCCTATTGATATTTATAGGGGGGCTTCCCTAGTGATATTTCGTGATTTTTCCAAACCCCCTTCCACCCTTTCGATCCTCACGTGATTAATGGACGACCCCCAAAAGGCCTCCCCAAATTTCTTCCATTAACTCTTTACCCGTGCCTCCACAAACCAATCCCCGTTTTATTTCCTTCAATCATTATTTTAAGGCCTTTACCAAAAAAACTTTTGCAAAAACAGTACAACGGGCATAGTGGACGCCGGCAAGAAGGCTGCTAGGCTAAAATGGGATTGGGCGGGTCACGTCAGCCGTATGCACGATGACCGCTGGGCAAGTCTCCACACGATGGTTGCCGGAGGACAGAAAGAAGTGACAAGACGACCTGGTGGCCTACCATGACGTCTTAAAGCAGGAGTAATTCCAGTGTGGGAAAGAGATGGCGCTAGACGACCTGTATAGCTCTGTCTCTTTCCCACACTGGAATTGCTCCTGCTTTAAGACATCATAGTAAGCCCCCTGGATGTGTAACGCGAGGGCTGGTTCGAGGATTCACGGGAAAAAGAACAAATGGAAGGAATTGTGGGAAGCCTTTGCCCAGCAATGGAACAGCAGAGGCTAATTAAAAAAAAAAAAACAGTGCTCACCTTGTTCGTCCGCACGTCGACGTACTTAATGCTGTTGTTGTTAGTGTTTTTGCTCATGTGAGCGTGCACGTGCTGCCTGATCAGCTTGCTGCTGAGCTCGCTGTGAGCACACAGCTTGCAGTTGTAGCGAAGGTAGTGCGTGTCCGTGTGGCTCTGGAGTTTGCTTTCGTCTATGTATATGTAGCATACTTTGCAAGCTACTTGCCCGGTTTTCTGGGAAAAAGGGGATTATATAAGTTAATTTATATAAAACGTCTCGCGTTCTCTGTGCTTTTTTTTTAACAACCGTACTGCGATCGCCAACCCGCCTGCCAAGCGTGGCGATTATGGCAAAAACCCCCCTTTGGGGGAGGCCTATGTCCAGCAGTGGACGTCTTTCGGCTGAAATGATGATGATGATATAAAACGTCCAACAAATACTTACCTTAGGGATAATAAAATAACTAGGTTTTGCCTGCGGCTTCGCCTGCGTGATGTACAGAATGCTTGGTTGACGGCTATGTGAAGGGTCTGTTTACACCCTGTATTATACATGGAGCGACTGCCTATCTGACCTCCACAACCCAGTTAGTACTGGGTAATATACTGTACCCTTAGGTAAGACTAGCTGTCAGACTTTCAGGCCACTGACTACTACTACCTGTAACGACTGTAAAATATCTACAAAAGACAGCCGGGACCAACGGCTTAACGTGCTTTCAGAGGCACGGAGGAAACTTGGTATGTAATGATGGTCACCCATCCACAGACTGACCTTGGCAATCGCGGCTTAACCTTGAAGATCGACCCATGCGGCTTATTATTTAGCCACACGCTCCTATACAAGAGTGTCGGGACGTATATGAATCATCATCATCATTCTCTTGCCCTTATCCCAATTCATTTGGGGTCGGCGCAGCATGTCGTCTTCTTCCATACTTCTCTATTACTCGTCAACTCATCAGACACCTCCTTTCTTGCCATAACATTCTTTACACAGTCCATCCATCGTTTCTTTGGTCTTCCTCTACTCATATACCCATCCACATTCATACTCAAAACTTTCCTCAGGACATTTTCCTCATTCCTCCGCATCACATGTCCATACCACGACAACCGATTACCACACAACTTTTCAGTCACCGGCGCCATTTTCATACTTCCTCTTATATACTCTCGCGACGTATATGAGTATGTGTGCAATATTTCAAGATGACGACGCTTACCGCTCTATGGGCAGACACGAAATGATCTTCCACCTGTTGTTGCGTGTAAAACCCAATGATACACAGCTCACATTTGTACACCGAGCTCGCGAACTGCACCTTCTGTTTCAGTTCCTCTCTAAAAATAATACCGTTATGATTATTATATTACTTTTTACACATATTAAATAATTCTTTAAAAAAAACCTTTAACATTTAAAAATATAAAAAATAGTTGTCCGCCGGTGTCGGGAGCAGGGTCCAAGCTACCGGTGGTTAGGGCTCCAGAGACAGGAACCTCCTCACAATGCGAGCCGTATCGAGGAGTACTGCCTTCTGAATCAGGCCCTTGATCCAACCGCCTAAGGAGAGCTTCGCAAGATGGTCATCGACAATCGGCACAATGATAGCCGAGTTCATTATTATTATTATTTCGAGTTCTTTCATTTTTTTCTCTCGTAAGAGAGTACAAAAACCCTACCCACGGGCCGGAGCCAATATTATTTATGAGTTAAATGTAACGTCTTATGACGATTATTATAATCCAATGTTTTTAAAATCTTATCCAATGATAATAAGAAATAGTGAGTCCTTTATTCTTAATTTAATTTATTTAGACCTTTTAAATAGTTTGATTTTATTAATGAATTGTATGAATTGTATTGTACTGTAAATTTCCTTTTTTTATGATAATTTTAATTCTTATTTGTGATAATAAGGAACAAACCCAATTTTTTTTATTATATGCAATTTTTTTTTGTTTTTGGCCTTTTTAATAATTATTTAATTGTATTGTGTTGTATATATATAATCAATTATTGTATTTTATATATCTGAGTAATGCTAACCTAATGGCACTTTTTTACCTTATTCAAATTTTGTTAACATGCGGATAATGTAGTGGGCTGCAATATTGTTAGTACTATATAATATATATATGTTATTTATAAACATTATATATTGTAGCTATTTATTGCCCCTAATAAATAAAATAAAATTAGGATTCCGAGGAAAACCTTGAAATCTATATCTTTACATAATATAAAACAAAGTCGCTCCCGCTGTCTGTACGCTTAGATCTTTTAAACTAAGCAATCGATTTTAATGTAGTTTTCAGCAATAGACAAAGTGATTCAAGAGGAAGGTTTATTTTACTTTCTTACCTGCAAGCCAACATATCAGCTTCGCTCATATACTCCGTTATATAACCTAACTTGGCCGCCGGTTTCTCTTCTTTAGGCAGAGTATTTTGACACATTATCACCGTCTCGATCTTAGACGATGTTAGAGGCCTGGAACAAAAAAAATAAACATTATAGACGGACCGTTTTTAATGAGTCCTCGCGAAGGTATCAATTTAAATGGAATATTCTGAAGGTTGATCACGTATTGGTTCAATTAGTATCGTAATACCTACGTGGATTATGGTTATTTTAAAGCAAATAACCTGTGGGATATTGTTAGGACTTTGCGGACGCTAAATGTGCCTTAGATTGGGATTGGCAGGCGGAGGACTCTTTAAAGCGGTCGGTCTATAATAAGAATTGTTTTATAAAGTTCAGGTGCTTAGCACTCGCAACGTGCGTGTATGACCAGATGTATGAAAGTGGACGAGGAGTATGTCAGGATCGTAGCTGGTGGCGTTCTGTGGTTTCTGCCTACCCACACGGATAAAAGCGTGAGTTAATGTATGTAATATGACCAGACAGAAGATGATGATGATGTTGATGATTCCGCTTTGAACTTTTTTTTTTAGGATTTGAAATTATCAAATGAAATTATCCCGCTCTGGGCGGAGCGGAAGTGTCAGACTTGTACTGACTAAAACCCATCCATGTTCCTTCTTAGCCCTTTTCTTTGGGCATTTTTTGACTGTGGGATTTATTTCGAAGCATTAAACAATGCATAAGGCCGACTTTTCTGGTGTTCCAGGGCCGCGGTATCTCTTTCGAACAGTCCCGCAGCCCTGGCAGGCATCGGCCCGTGCGGACCGCTACGTGGTTGCTGACATCTCTTTGAGGCGCGCGTGGAACACGAACGCGCCGTCGACGGCCTGTCGTCATAAGACGGCCGGACGGTGAGCTAACCCATTACTCACCGTCCACAGGCCCGCGACTACTTTGGACTTACCCAATAGTAAGATGCGGCATAGTGGGGACGCTGGTCATCGGTTCAGAAGACACGAGAGCATCAGTGCCAACTACTATGTGAGACATGACGCCAGTCACTGGGTTCTCCAGGACTATCTCTGGCACTGAAACAAATAGAACAAGTTAGTTATTAGACCTGTGTTAACAGCTTTATGGGGTCTTGTTAATGTGTCTTTACGTGGCCACATCCTGGGGCCAAGAAATTTAAATAAGTCCCTACCCTCGATACGAAAGAAGAAAAAGAATGTCTCTCTATTAATAAAGATATATCATCATCATCTGCCTAGCCTTCTGACACGTAAACGTCATTAACAGGATGTTTCATAATTTTATTCTAATTTTTTATTATTATTTTTCTTTGTACCTATTATGAAAGATAAAAAAAAAATCGCGCCTAGAGCTATTTTATGTCGGGTACATTGAGTGGACGACCTTTGTAAGACGACTAAAAAGTCACGGTGTATAAATAGGCCACATCTTAGTTCCATTAGCTTGTTAAAATAATATTGTAATTTAATGATGATATACTATGCTTATCTTACAACTAATGTTACATGCTCAAACCATAGGCGAGGACGCTGGCAGCCTAAACACAAGTTAAATCGTACATTGGGTGCCAGAGCCTAACGAAAACACTCTGTTCATTAGTTGTAACGCTGCATAGTGCTTAGATAAGTGTTTCTTGTACAACTATTTTAGGTAATAAAATATTTTATTTTTTTAAATCCCAGTATTTTACATGGAGCGACTGCCTATCTGAGCTCAACAACCCAGTTCATCATCATCATCATTTCAGCCGAAAGACGTCCACTGCTGGACATAGGCCTCCCCCAAGTGTCGCCACATTGACCGGTCCCGTGCGACTCGCATCCAGCGGATCCCTGCAACCTTCACCAGGTCATCGGTCCACCTAGTGGGAGGCCTTCCAACGCACAACCCAGTTAGTACTGGGTAATACGATACCCCTTGGCAAGACAGGTTGTCAGATTTTCGGGCAACTAACTACCTGTAACGACTGTCACATGCGGCTAACGACTGATAGGTCAAAGGCGCACGCGCGCGTGAATTTCATACGGCTGTTGTGTTATTGGGATAAAAGTAAACGAATTAAAAAAAATGTTTCTTTGGGAAAGTTGTTTGTTATCATGAGTATAATCACGTGTTTAAGTATCGGTCAATAATTACCAGTCACCCTATATAGTTACTCCAGACATTGTAGGTGTACAGCGATGTACAGCAGGCTGGAGAAAAAGTTTGTAACTTCGATGTGAGCTGTACATCGATTGAATCTATAGATCATATTCGCTTTATCGCCTATGCTACACGCTCCCGTTCAATATCCAGATCATCACGTTAAGAAAAGATTTAGACTCACCCTCCAAAATATGATCATCAATGTGATGATCATCAATATCCAGTATGTTACTCTCCCGGACCACCTGAGCGACATCAAAGTGTTCATTCTTCACATTCGGTGGGTGACTGCTGATGATATACCCCTGATCTTCAGGGGCGGCTGAGAAGTCGAAGTATATCTTGTCATATTCCACCTTGGTCTCAGTTTCAAGGCTGGAGAGAGACTGTGACATATAGGTGTGGTCCATGCTCTGGAAAAAATCAATAAGGAAACACTTACTTACTTTGAAATTACTTTATATGGTGTGTTAATTATTATTATTTTGAATTTTTACGTTGATATAATATTTTTTTTATTTTTTTATTTTGTATTTTTTTTGTTTTTTACTCATGGATTATTAAATGACAAATTATCTCTTGTAATAATTATAAATTTTATTTTTGACATTCAATTTCTTTACCATTTTATTTTAAAATTAGATGATATACATTTTTATAAGAACTTGTTTTGACATTCCATTTTTATTATTATTTTTTGTTTACTATTATTCACAGAAATTAGATGCCATATTATTAATTATTTTAAATTGAATGTCGATTATTACTTTTTTGAATTTGTTATTCCATCTTTGACATGTTTTTTTATTGTAATGTTTTACTTTTTTATTTTACATTTTATTTTTACTAAATTTCTATACAATGTATGTTGTTCTGAAATAAATGACTTATGACTTAAGGGTAGGTAAATAGGGCAGAGTAGCGAAGGATCAATTTTTGTAAAAGATAAGCCGGAGTACTCTTTAATGTGATTATACAGGGTGTAAACAGACCCTTCACGAAGCAGTCACCCAAGAATTATGTACATCAAACTAAGTAACTTCACGCAAAAATTATTGTTGGGAATCGACTTTTTTTTTTGGGGTTAAAATCGACTTTTTTTTTTGAAAAATCACGTTTTACGGTAGGACTCGATGGAAAGCACTCAAAGCATTGTGCTGATGGATGGATTGAATAGTACGGGGGTCGTGGAGATGTGTAAAGTAAAAATCTTACATTAAAAATGTGTATTTAAAAACAAACTTGTGAAAAGGTTGGAACTTTGACCCCCAATATATCCGTAACTAGAAGGTTTCCAGATATGGTCTTGAACAAAAAAATTATCGCAAAAACGGGGAGAACAAGTGCCTTTCGGTTATGTTAAGGGTCTATTTACACCCTTTATTATTTGTCTATAGAATACTGACTGTGCCATTTTTCAAAGGCAAGCCAGTAGGAATCGAGTTGTAGTATGTAACCTTATAGGGCAACAGGATCATCATCTGCCTAGCCTTTTCCCAACTATATTGGGGTCGGCTTCCAGTCTAACCGGATGCAGCTGAATACCAGTATTTTACATGGAGCGACAACAGCAACAGGATGATAAGTAAAATAGTGATGAAGTGATAAGGGGGCGTCCTTTAATCATATGGTTTGAACAGGGGGCTCCCCCCCTGTGGGAGCATAATGTGATAATCACGTGTATTTTTTCGTGGTACGTAAAACATTTTTATGAGTGACGTGTTAATTTTTTTTTAACAATAATTAATTAAAAACTTGAGCAACTGATTTTTTGGCTAAAAACCCCGAGCAAGCGAATTTTTATCTAAAAAAACGATAGAATTTTTTTTTTTTAAAACGGGTTCTAAAACTATCTTATCTTTTCAATAATAAAACATACACGTGAGGCTGGGAAGGGGGAGGAGGGGTAGCTTTAAACCACACGACGTATCACTAAGGGGGAGCCCCGGGGCTATAAAAGTGGCCTAAAATACCGCACATGATTAAAGGATGGCCCTAACTAGTTACTACTAAAAATCCTACAAATAATCGGGGATGTAGAATAGGTGAGGTGATGCTCTACATAAGTAAAACTCTTTGGCCAAAGTGAACTATATTTCAAAAAGAAAAGTCTCCATGCACAAACTGAACAGTGAGCTACCCTACATACTGATCAATATTTTAGCTAATTATGATTCTTCAACTCAACATACTTTTTTCAAGTTTGACTCAGACATCACATAAGTGATGTCCACACAATGTTTTTTGTGTGGAAACGTGGACTTATAATTTACAAGCTTATGTAATTTACGGGATAAAAAGTCTATCTGTATGGCAAACTTCATCCAAAGCGGTCGGTTTATAATATTACTAGCTCATGCCCGCGGCTTCGCCTGCGTGGTATTCCATAATTGTTCCACGAGATCATACTCATCATCATCTTCCTGCCGCTGTCCCATGATACCTGGGGCCGGCGCAACAAGTATTTTTATTCCATTCTCCCGTGCCACTCATCACGCTATCATTACCACCCACGGGATCATACTACCAGGACAAAAAGTATCCTATGTGTTAATCCAGGTTATGAACTATCTGTGTGCCAAACTTAATCCAAATCTGACCAGTAGTTATTGCGTGAAAGAGTAACAAACATCCAAACATCCAGACATCCTCACAAACTTTATGCTTTTTTTTTGTTTGCAGTACATATAATATAATATTTTAATAGGAATATTAGTAGGAGGATTAAGTCTGAAATTACCAATCCACCTACAGCAAGCATGGCAATTGATGGTCATGGCTCAAGCCTTCACTGTATGAGAAGAGGCTTATAACAGCTATAGTATAGTTACTACTACTACTACAATTATTAATATTTTTTATCGCTTCTGTACTGGTGCACATGGCAACACTTTGGGAGTCTTTGTCCAGGAATGGATGTCTTTTGCTTGATATGATGAAGATCCTTTCTTAATGTAGTTTAAGCAGACAATTCTAGAAGAGACAAAAAGACAATAATTACTAAGTACCTCCTGGGTTCTGCTAAGTGCCAAGACCCTCAGATGCTCCTGTGCACTGTGCACCTGCCATTTAAACTTATGGAATCTCTTCATCAGTGCCACACACTCCCAGCAGACCAACTGGTCTACGTCCGAGATTGCCTCTCCGAACTGGAAGAGAAACAATAACGAATAAAAATCAATAAACAAACACAAATACAAACACGAATAATGAACAATCTCAGAAGATATCCCATAAGTGTACAGTATAAGTTTAGTTGTAAACCGTGAAAGCTTAAAACAGTATTTGGAAGATAATTTTTTTTTTAAGAAAAACAAACCTTCAATTACGATCTCCTGAGTATGTTTTTCATATTCTGATGGACTGTCTCCAGAATAAAATTATGAATGAATCAATAAATAACATAACATAACATCATGCCTGTAATCCCCGAAGGGTTAGGCAGAGGTGTACCTAATAGTACAACCACATTTTGCCAGTTATGTTTTAGTTCCATGTAATAGGGGGTGAGCCTATAGCCATCAACCAGGCACAAATCAAGACTCTGTGGCTTCTACTGAGGAATTTTTGATGGAAAAACCCAAAAACACGTTGCCCAACCCGGGAATCAAACCCAGGACCTCAGGTCAGCAGTCACGCTTACTTACCATATCCTTCTTTTTTTACCAGTGTCGGATACAGCCAATGATTGTATGTGTTAGTTGTAAGGTAGATTGACGTAACCAACATTTTGTATTTGCCTGTACTTAGCGATTGCTTTAATCAATTTAAAAAAAAAACTTTCGGCCGCCCAGTAAAACACTAATTAATTATTAATTTAAGCAATTTTATGTAATTGATTCACAATTAAATTTTACCCCCACTATAATGCTTAAATTATTGTGAACTATTTGATAGATCAACTTAAAAATGTCAAGTTTTAGACCGAAACCCATGTCCATAAATATGTATTATAATTTGTAGTAATGGAAATACACACCAACAATGAACTAGAGACTTATTTATAAGTTTCAGTTTGACCTTATTATTTACGTAATCCGAATCTTAAAGCAAGTTTTATGTTACAAAAGTAGAAATAATTTTGAACCTACCCTGTCGCCCGCGAAATCGTACATCAGCAATCGAAAAACTTGATAAACTTGAGGTGAATTATTCAAATCGAAAAGATCGCGATCACTGCTTAAACATGCACTGCACACTGTTCTGAATCCTGTATCCACATCCTGCTCCATTTTGTTTATTTCAAAACTTTTCAATAATGATTTCAAAAGTATTTTGTTGTGATTAATTTTCGTATCACAACAAAAAGTAATACTCCCATGTAAAATAGACGAAAATTGATGAAGAACGATTCTCTGCACTGCGACACCACAAAATGGCTTCCTTACCTAGTGTTGCAATACGACAAAAAAAAGTGTGTGCGTCAACAGCTGTAGCCCAAAAGAGTCTTCTTTGCTTTCTTTTAAGAAAATTATAAAACCGGGTCATCATATTCTGCCCTTGTCACAAAGCGTGATAAAGCACTTTGGGTGCACCCGCATGATGGCGAGTAAACCACTAGCAGTTGCATTCCAAGAAGGGCTGTTGTCAGGCCGGCAGCCGACTGTTCACAGCGTCCCCACTACCTCGGCCTCGTGAGACTTTTCTGTTTTTTTGCAACGCGTCCACATTAAAGAGTCATAGATGCTATATATTATAGAGGAACTTTTGTAACGATATTTTAAAGAAAGTTAGACAAAATTACGAGCAAGACAAAATTAAAAAGACAGGGAAAAATAACAAAAAACTTTGGGATGCAATTAAAAATATAACGTATACTAATAAGCACCGCTGAACAAATAAGAAATAAACCGCGGTAACGACGTTTTTGGGTCTGTCTCTATCTGTCTGTAACTGTCTCGAAAAATGACTAAGATTGTGAATCTTACAAAAGAATCTTGAATCCGACTGTTCTTTGCTGACTTCAAAAATGGTTGCCATCTCCCCCAGGGCATCATTTCTTTTGTTTTTATCTTTATAAAAACTTTAATGCTACCGAAAGTGCCAAACTAGTAGCTCAGTTCTGGGCCGACACAATTTAGATTGCCATCGACACGCTAAGAAGAACTTTATTGCTGAAGCATTAGGTTCAAGGTTGATTTGGAAAATTTGACAGTTTCGGGTAGCTTGATGTGCTTGTGTCTGTACCAAATACAGTTTAGCTCATGCACCGGTTACGGTTTTTAAAAGCCTCGTATCCAAACCCAAGTAAAAAGAAACTCAAAATGATAGTGACAGTTACCAAATGTCAGTGTCATTTCTGATAATCTGAAGAAAATTGAAAAATTGTAAACATACGTTTTCATGATTTTATTTAATGAAAATTTGATTCAAAATGTATGAAATAGAAGAATTAAAGTATGATTTTGTTGACAAAAGCGGTGGTTCGTTCTGCCAAGCCTGTTTAAGCTCTGATCGGAGCCTGTCTTCCATCGGCGAATATGTTGATGTCTTTAAGATTTTTTCAAATAATGTAAGTACAAGAATATTATTATATTATTTACTCATGAATTTTTTGGCTGCATCAGTCGTCAATTTTTGTATTAATGTGCCTCGCCCACTACCATTTTGGTCTTGACCGAAGTAAAGGCTGCTTTGTATTTAATACAATTAATATTTTAAATATTAATTAATTTAAGATTTAGATGTTTCTTAATTATAATAATTGTGTGAATGCTGTGTAGAATTGTAATTGGTATATACATATATATGTAGGAACTTATACCTGTTAGCTTTTATTATTTTAAACAAACATATTAAATGCTGTTAGCGTATTTATTTTAAAATAAATAAAAGTTATAAGGCACTGGATGGCTGCCAAAGCCCATGTTAAATGGTCCACTTCAAGGACTATGAAGTGCAGGAAAAAATGTTCATTCAAAAATACGAGACTCTGCATTGGTTTCTATGCAAATATGTATAATAAAGCTGAAATGTATATATGCACTAATCTTTGTAATCAGTCAGATTTGAATAATTCTCTTTGATAGTCACAATGTTCAGGTTAAACCGCACTTGACTAGGTTGGTCTGTGGATTATAAAGCTAGTTTCGTCTGGGCCTCGGAGAGCACATTAAGCCATTGTCCCGGTTGTCATTTGTAGATCTTTGACAGTTGTAGCAGAGAATCAGTGGCCCGAAAGTCTGACAACCAGTCTTACCAAAGGTTACCTGGGTACGTCCAGTACCCAGTACTAACTGGGTTGTGGAGGTATCTGACCTCCACTACCCAGACAGTCAATTAATGTAAAATTTGGTATTATAAAAATGTTAAATGTTATAAATATGGTATTCAGCTGCATCTGGTTAGACTGCAAGCCGACCCAATAGTTGGGAAAAGGCTAGGCAGATGATGATGATTAATTGATACTCCAAATCTTGAGGAAAATTAGGCTATTTAACATCACTGAACAAAAACAGAAATGTCGGGTGAAACCACAGGGCACTGTTAGTCTCCTATAAACCAAAACTAAAGAAATTGAATTGCTTTCAGACATTGCCCCAGCCTTTATTATTATGTTGGGAATGTATCGCCATACTCAAGAAGATAAAACTCTTTAAAGATCGAATAGAGGAAGCTCAGAGGATACAGACACATCGGTCGGTTATATTTGGTGTCAATAAACAGGTATGTAATAAGTGGATAGGAAGTCAATGAAACAGCAGCCCCCCATAGCATGACCACCGTAGACAAGGATTTATTTGACGGAAGAATCGACTTGTGTCGACACAATGACAGATTTCTTTGAACTATCTGTCATTTTGTTGATTCTTCCATCAAAGAAATCCTTGTCTACGGTGGTCATGCTATGGGGGCAGGGATGATTTATGAACTTCCAGATCTGTGAAATAAGAATCTTGAGTTAAGTAAATTCTGAACCTCTGATCATGAAGTGGAAGGTGGAGGGCAGGGTTATAAAAATGAAATAAATAAAATAAAAAACATTTATTTCAGACCTAGTAACTGTCCATAATCGTTAGTAACACAGGTCTTAAAGCTATCAGTAGCGAAGGGTAAATTTTTGTAAGAGGTAAGCCGGAGTACGTATTTTTAATTTGATTATTTTATCTGTCTATAGAAAACTGATTGTGAAAAATTCCAAAGAATCCAGTAGGAATCCAGTTATAAGATTTTAAACTATCATGGTCACTAACATTATTACTACAGGAAACGGGATATTTACCATGTTTACTATTTTTGTTGAGTTCCCGATATTTCGGCGCTGTTGCAAGCACCATGATCACGGATAAACTGAAGTTATTGCGGGTGGGTGTTTATGAGCAGACAAATCGGTCTACCCTCTTTCTTGTTCGTTTTTTGCACTCAGTACCGCTACCACTGTCACTCGCAACTCGATTCTGTTCCCGACATACGAAACTCACTGTGTCCGCTCGCGAACTTTTTTCCGCACTTTTTCGCTTTTTACATAGCTGGACCACTGGATTCCAAACTCTCGACAGTTGAAACCCATCTTCCCGGTTGAAGTTCCTATATTTGGTAATCTCAATGGCTTCTCTAACCAGTCTAGGAATATAGTGGCGTTCTGTCGAGATGACCTGAGGGTTATGTAACTCAATCCAGTGGTTCGATCCTGATTCCAGGAGATGTTGAGCAATGGCCGATTTTTGGGTGTCGTTGTTCTTCACCGCCCTGATATGTTCCGATATTCGACAAGCTACCGTACGTTTCGTCTGACCGATATAAGACTTGCCGCAACTGCAGTCTACTTTATAAACACCGGGCTTTTCCAGCGGAAATTTGTCTTTCGGCGAACGCAGCATCTGAGACACTTTTTTGAAAGGAGTGAAGATAGTCTTTACGGCGTATTTCCTAAGAATGTTGGCAACCTTATCTGTCACTCCCCTCACGTACGGCAAAAATGCTGGCTGCCTCTCAACCTCGCACTTCCGGTGCTTACAACCAGGTTCTGGTTTAGGCTGCGCGGGTTTCACTGTATATCCGTTTCTCTGTAGGACTCTCTGCACATGTGTTAGCTCAGCATGTAAATGTTCCTCGTCGCATAGATCATATGCGCGGTTGGTGAGTGAAGTCACTACAGAGTTCAGCTGTCTGGGATGGTGGTGAGAATCAGCGTGTAGATATCGATCCGTGTGAGTCAATTTCCTATAGACTGAGTGGCTTAGAGAACCGTCAGTACGGACCCCTATTTTCACGTCCAAGAATGGAATTGTCCTCTCGTTTTCCATCTCATAGGTAAATTTTATTTTACCATGTATGCTGTTAAGATGTGCCAAGCATAGTTCTACCTCTTGTTGGTCTCCTTCAATGATCCCAAAGACGTCATCAACATACCTTTTCCACAGTTTTATAGGTGTGCATGCAGTGGAAACCGCCAACTCTTCAAAATGTTCCATCCAAATGTTGGCTACCACTGGAGCCACTGGACTACCCATGGCTACACCATCAATCTGCAAGTAGTATTGACCTTGGTATATGAAGTAACTGGTAGATAAGCAGTGATGTAGTAATGTCACGTATTCCACAGGGATGTTATTTTCTTGCAATTTTACCTTAACTACTTCCATGCAGTCCGCCACTGGTACATTGGTAAAAAGGGACTCAACATCGAAGCTGACCATTACGTCATTTGTTTGGAGATTAATGGATTGCAAGATGTCTATGAAATGTCGAGAGTCTTTCACATAAGATGTTGAATGTCCAACTAATGGTTGAAGAACAGAAGCTACGTGTTTCGCTAGGTAGTAGGTGGGAGAGTCAATCTGACTGACTATGGGCCGTAACGGAACATTCTGCTTGTGCACTTTTGGTAAGCCATATAGTTTGGGGGGCTGTATTATTGTATTGTATTGTATGACGGGCTGGTGTCCGCAACTCCACGTCGAGGCGCGTATTTTGCGTGCGGGTGGGAAATTTATTCGATCCACCCCAACTCCCCGAGAAAAGCCAGCAGTGCCTTGATGTTGCTGATAATCTCGCGGAGAGTACCTGGGTTACCGAAGTACTTTGCCCTGTATGTTGCAACCACTGGGCAATGAAGAAGCACGTGGGCTGCTGTTTCGTCTTCCTCCATGCAGGCTCGGCATAGGGGGCTGTCTGTGACACCTATGACAAAGAGGTGTTTATTAAAAGAGCCGTGACCAGTGATGGCGGCTGTTAGTGTGCGTAGCTGTAATTTGGTCAGCCGAAGCGCCCGTTTGGTCAGGCGGCCATCGATAGTGGGAAGTGCTTCCTTGGCCTGCCTGCACTCGCCATGGTCCAGCCATAGCTTGTGATGTTGTTCGCTGGTTCGTTTCCTTACCAGTGTGCGTAGATATCCGAAAGGGAGTGGCACGATGGGTACAGGTCCCACAGCTGCCATGCTCGATCCCCTTCTAGCGAGTTCGTCCGCTGCATCATTGCCTCGGGACTCGCTGTGTCCTTTGATCCATTGTATGGTTATATTATTGAGATTACCAACCTGGTTCAGGCGTTGGTGACACTCGTGTATTAACCCAGAATTGACTATATGGTTGTTTAGTGCTGACAGTACAGCCATGCTGTCCGAGAGTATGCGAATAGAGTGGTCCACAACCCCCCTGGCTGAGATGGCTGAAGCCGCCAGGGAAATGCCCATGCATTCTGCCTGAAATACTGTGTTGTGGGCCCCCAGTGGTGTGGCTATATGGATGTTGAGATCCTCCGAGAATACTCCAGCACCAGTGCCAGTACCTGTTTTAGATCCATCCGTGAAGATCCGAAGTTCTGCCGGGCTTAATCCCTCGCAGCGGTGGTCTTCATGGAGTTGGATTTTGTATTTTTTATCGAATACAAACTGTTTGGGTATCCGGTCGTTTATTGCTTTTGCCAGGGGGAACTCATTGTAGAATTCCTCCAGTACCGCGGTGTGCTGTGTTACCTTCTTACCCCAGAGTTGAAGTGTCTTAAGGCGTACAGCCGTCATCGTCGCTTCCTGCTGTATGAACAGATGGAGCGGTGGGAGTCCTAACATGGCTTCGAGGGCTGCGGTCGGAGTAGTCCTCATGCAACCCGTGGTCGCCATGCAGGCAAGCCTTTGCATGCGTTGCAGTTTGATGGAGGCTGTGGCTAGTCTGGTGCGGGGCCAACAGACCACTGCCCCGTAGGTAATCATGGGTCGGATCACCGCGCAGTATAACCAAAGTATAATTTTAGGGGATAGGCCCCACTTCTTACCTATCATCCTTCTGCATTGCCAAAAGGTGATGCAGGCCCTGTTTATTTTGTTGTCTAGGTGGCTACTCCAGTTTAACTTACTGTCCAGGATGACTCCCAGGTATTTGACCTCGTCGGCTAACTGGAGTTCTGTATCGAGAAGTTTTGGTAGGCGATAGGGGCCTAGTGTTCGTTTTAGGGTAAACATGACAAGTTCAGTTTTCGTGGGGTTCACTGAGAGGTCGAATTCTCTGCACCACCGTTCAACGATGCGTAGCGCCTGTTGAGTGAGATTGCAGATTGTCCCCGTCACTTTCCCCGAAATGAGGATGGCGAGGTCGTCGGCGTACCCTATTGTATAGAAGTGGTTTGCGTTGAGTTTAGTGATAAGATCGTTGATCACCAGGTTCCAGAGGAGGGGGGATAGTACACCTCCTTGAGGGCAGCCTCTGGCTATCAAGGCCATCTGCTGTTCCTCTGCAAGGCGAACCACTCGTTTACTTAGCATATTAGTGATCCAGTCAGACAGCACCTGCTCTACTCCGTGTCGAGAGAGGGCGGTGCTAATGCTGGAGAAGTTTGTTTTATCGAAGGCTCCTTCAATGTCTATGAATGTGCCCAGGCAGATTCCCTTCTGATGTAACGCTTTCTCTATCCGGCCGACCACTAGATGGAGAGCGGATTCAGTGGACTTACCCGAGCTGTATGCATGCTGGTTCGCATGGAGTGGGATCATTTTTTTTTGGGGGGCTGTATATTTCTAGGACGGAGCAAGTACTTAGCTGTATCATCTGTGATAATATGTTGATACTCCTTTACTCCGCAAGGATGAGAACGTACTTGTACTTAAAGCTGACAAAGGTAATGCTACTGTAGTCATGAACGTTACTGAATATGATAATAAGATCCATAACTTATTGAGTGACGTGAACACCTACAAGCAAGTAAACTACAACCCGACGGCACGAACGAACCGCAGTACACGCAAAATAATAAAGGAGTATCAACATATTATCACAGATGATACAGCTAAGTACTTGCTCCGTCCTAGAAATATACAGCCCCCCAAACTATATGGCTTACCAAAAGTGCACAAGCAGAATGTTCCGTTACGGCCCATAGTCAGTCAGATTGACTCTCCCACCTACTACCTAGCGAAACACGTAGCTTCTGTTCTTCAACCATTAGTTGGACATTCAACATCTTATGTGAAAGACTCTCGACATTTCATAGACATCTTGCAATCCATTAATCTCCAAACAAATGACGTAATGGTCAGCTTCGATGTTGAGTCCCTTTTTACCAATGTACCAGTGGCGGACTGCATGGAAGTAGTTAAGGTAAAATTGCAAGAAAATAACATCCCTGTGGAATACGTGACATTACTACATCACTGCTTATCTACCAGTTACTTCATATACCAAGGTCAATACTACTTGCAGATTGATGGTGTAGCCATGGGTAGTCCAGTGGCTCCAGTGGTAGCCAACATTTGGATGGAACATTTTGAAGAGTTGGCGGTTTCCACTGCATGCACACCTATAAAACTGTGGAAAAGGTATGTTGATGACGTCTTTGGGATCATTGAAGGAGACCAACAAGAGGTAGAACTATGCTTGGCACATCTTAACAGCATACATGGTAAAATAAAATTTACCTATGAGATGGAAAACGAGAGGACAATTCCATTCTTGGACGTGAAAATAGGGGTCCGTACTGACGGTTCTCTAAGCCACTCAGTCTATAGGAAATTGACTCACACGGATCGATATCTACACGCTGATTCTCACCACCATCCCAGACAGCTGAACTCTGTAGTGACTTCACTCACCAACCGCGCATATGATCTATGCGACGAGGAACATTTACATGCTGAGCTAACACATGTGCAGAGAGTCCTACAGAGAAACGGATATACAGTGAAACCCGCGCAGCCTAAACCAGAACCTGGTTGTAAGCACCGGAAGTGCGAGGTTGAGAGGCAGCCAGCATTTTTGCCGTACGTGAGGGGAGTGACAGATAAGGTTGCCAACATTCTTAGGAAATACGCCGTAAAGACTATCTTCACTCCTTTCAAAAAAGTGTCTCAGATGCTGCGTTCGCCGAAAGACAAATTTCCGCTGGAAAAGCCCGGTGTTTATAAAGTAGACTGCAGTTGCGGCAAGTCTTATATCGGTCAGACGAAACGTACGGTAGCTTGTCGAATATCGGAACATATCAGGGCGGTGAAGAACAACGACACCCAAAAATCAGCCATTGCTCAACATCTCCTGGAATCAGGATCGAACCACTGGATTGAGTTACATAACCCTCAGGTCATCTCGACAGAACGCCACTATATTCCTAGACTGGTTAGAGAAGCCATTGAGATTACCAAATATAGGAACTTCAACCGGGAAGATGGGTTTCAACTGTCGAGAGTTTGGAATCCAGTGGTCCAGCTATGTAAAAAGCGAAAAAGTGCGGAAAAAAGTTCGCGAGCGGACACAGTGAGTTTCGTATGTCGGGAACAGAATCGAGTTGCGAGTGACAGTGGTAGCGGTACTGAGTGCAAAAAACGAACAAGAAAGAGGGTAGACCGATTTGTCTGCTCATAAACACCCACCCGCAATAACTTCAGTTTATCCGTGATCATGGTGCTTGCAACAGCGCCGAAATATCGGGAACTCAACAAAAATAGTAAACATGGTAAATATCCCGTTTCCTGTAGTAATAAGGAATCCAGTTGTATGGAACCTTCGCCACTGAAAGCTATATTAGTATCTCATCATTCAATCAAATTCAATAACTATCTAAAAATACATACTCATCTTACTTACAAAGGTCTTAAAACTATGTTAGTATTGCATCAATTCAAATAATAAATAGTCAATATAAAAAAAATTAAACTCATGTCAGCAAAAATCTTAGTGTCAATACTGTCAACTCGTCATTCGAAATTATCTTTAGGATTCTGTTGGTGCTCTCCTAGCTTAGTGTCACAGTTTGGGACAGGTCTGTGACTTTTTTTTTAGGATGGGAAATCATCAAAAGACCCCTCCCGCTCTGGACGGAGTGGAAGGGAGTGTCAGACTTGTACTGACTAAAACCCGTCCATGTTCTCTCTTTGCCCTTTCTGTTCCAGGGCCGTGGTATCGAACAGTCCTGCAGCCCCAGCAGTAGAGGTCTATGTCTAACAGTGGACTGCAATAGCCTCAGTTGATTGAAATCATTATCATTTTTCTTCATGATTACAATTCTCAATTTGTAATTAATTTACTGATAAGACTGCTTTCTTCATAGCAGCGTTGCCAGTTTTTTTTTTGCCAAGTTGGGATTTTGAAACTTTTTGAGTGAAAAAAGCGGGATTCTTTCGTCGAAAGCGGGACATAGTAAAAAAACGTATATAATTAATCAGAACTTTTTAAATATTTATCTTTTTATTTGAATTCAAATAACGTTTACGTTAGATAGCAAAAATAGCCATAGAAAATGTATTTTAATAAAAATTTAATATTTTAAATCAGATATACCCTATCGTTAAATAGTTGAGTCTTATTCGTGTTCTGAATAAAAAAAAAAACGGTCGAGTTATCCCCGAAAAGCGGGACTGAGACTTGATTTAAAAATCGGGACGTCCCGCCAAAATCGGGACGTCCCGCCAAAACGGGACGTCTGGCAACGCTGCTTCATACGTACATAAACTGATGCTTCTTTCCCATGGGAATAGGCTGAAACCACATAACACCAACTGCCCGCTCCTAACATTACTCCTTATGAAAACTTATACTGTCACTTACGGGATATCTTTCGTGATTAAATCCATTATTTAGAACTCCTGATGTTTCGACGCTGTTACAAGCGCCATGATCGTGGGATGACTGACTCCTTATTATTACTATTAGCCACAGATGTGTATGTAATATACTATTTGATTACAGTATACAGCTAGACACTGCGTAGAGTGCCTTGTCCCCGAAGGCCGGCAGGAATCGGCTATTTAGGCGCCTTCGGGCCTGCTTCTTTTTGCTCTGAAATGACAATATCTTTTTTTTTCAGAAGTTGCTTCTACAGTCCCTGTCAAAATTAACAAAAACACACACAGATCATATAATAATCATCACTCATGATGATGATGATGATGATGATTGCAAACAAGTAAAACTAGAAAATGAACATTCCAACGATTCTTTTAATAATTACGAAGAAAACAAAGACTTAAGCCTCGATGAAATTAAAAAAGAAAATGAAATAGACACCAAAATAACAAAGAATAAATCTTTGCATTATACAATTGTCTATGAAAAGAATAACAAAAAGGTTTTGAGAAAAAAGTTTGAAATACAACTTGAAGATACGAAAATTTGGCTGCAAAGAGAGAAGAACAGTGATTTCTATAAGAAGTTTAAATACAAATGCAAGTTATGTGTCAATGGATTCAATATTAAGGAGAAATTGAAAAGACATGTCTTAAAATATCATGATGATGTAAGTTACTTTAACTACCGTACACAAATCTTCGGGTAGGTATAATTCGATAAAGTCGGCGGCAAAATCGGTTACCACGTATTCAGTTCATCATAAGTAAACCCCCGTATTGTTTTTTTGTTTAAATCGGTAATTTAAAAAAAAAATAACTGCTGTTTCCTACAAAAGTGCTATAACTATTGGTCAAATGTATTGAACAGCTCATTTTTTTTTAATTATCGGGGAAATATGTCTATATTGAGTATGATTCCGTATGATCTACAGAATACGTTTGTACCTTCGGGATAAAACCGCGCGGATTAGCACGAATCGTGCCGAACCGATCCAAGTCATTCAGTAATGACAGATACCGAACGGAATTTACCGATCGGCATAATCCGAATAAAAGCTAAATATTAGAAATATTTGCTTTGGGTAGGCTTTGTTGTTTAACGAATACTATTGCGTCGAGTATATCATCTTCCTGTCCTTGTCCCTTGTTACTTGGGGTCGGCGCAACACGTTTTTTTCTTCCAATCTCCTCTGTCAATCGTCACGCTATCATTTACTCCTTTTTCTTTCATATCATTCCTCACACAATCCATCCATCGTTTCTTTGGTGTTCCTCTCCCTCTCCATCCATCAACTTTTATATTTTCACTCGCATGTGAATCGAGTTTACTGACTCAAAAAGTTTTGAGTATGAATGTGGATGGCTATAAGTGTACAGGAAGACCAAAGAAACGGTGGATGGACTGTGTGAAGGATGATATGGCTAGAAAGGAGGTGTCTGATGAGATGACGAGTAATAGAGAAGTAGGGAAAGAAGAAGACATGCTGCGCCGACCCCAAATCAATTGGGATAAGGGCAGGAGAATGATGGTGATGATGATATTGATCTAAATAATTGTGTAGCACCTCTAAATGATCCATCTATTTTAAGTTATAGTCCTGATTCTTGCACTAATCAACACAAATGACTTGTTATTAGCATGTGAAGTTTTGCCAGCGTCTTTTCAATTTTCAGTCTGCCGGCGGCCACATATGCCCGACATGCTACCAACGCTTTACGACCGAGTCTCTACTAAGCGCACATACAGAAACGCACGGGTTCGCCTGGGAATGTGCGCGCTGTGGCTTACAATGTTATACTGTGAAGAGATTGAATGCGCATATAAAAACACATCGGGTGATTCAGTGTGTTTCTTGTGAGGTGGAGTTTCAGTAAGTTTGTGTAGTATTTTGTTTACTTTTGCCCAGTTACTGGGTCATGAATGAGGACATCCGCAAGAGAACCAAGGTTACCGACGTAGCCCGAAGATTTGCCAAACTTAAGAGGCAGTGGGCAGGGCACTTTGCTCGCAGAACGGATGGCCGATGGGGCCGAAAAGAAGACGTTGCGTTGGAAGGCCTCCCACTAGGTGGACCGATGACCTGGTGAAGGTTGCAGCGATCCGCTGGATGCGAGTCTCACGGGACGACACTTGGGGAGGCCTATGTCTACCAGTGGACGTCTTTGGGCTGAAATGATGATGATGATGATGAAAACTAGGTATTTCCTTTTTCTCATTGGTGTAGGCAGAAACTCAGACGCTACAGAACGCCACCTGATACAATCCTTACGGACTCCTTTCGAACCGTTCACGATCATACATTTGCTATACGCACGCCGGTTACGAGTACTACAAATGTGACCTTTCTGAAAAAAGTTCACCCAAAAAGGTCTATGTATGTTTTTCTAGGGCGTCCCCTCCCAGCTTGGCTACGCCTTGGAAATACTTTGTGGTAGTCGCCTTTCGCTAATGTTGAGAGCAACATGACCAAACTATACAAGCAAACATTTATTTTAGTAATTTTTTGAAAAGGAAAGACCTAAATCGCGCTGTGACTGTGTGTAGTTGCTTAAATTAATTTCAGACCCTTCAGTTTTCATTTTTCGGCATCATTGAAATGAAATGTCTGTCTCAAAATGAATAAAACCTGAATTCACTAGTGATACGTCCTACGATGTTAGATTTCGGCTTGAAAGGTTCATTTCTTTGTAATTTTGACATTCGGAGGGGTCAATCCTATAACGGGCATAATCCAGAGTCTAGGCTCCAGGCAATCGTCTTCATCTACGTAGCCTGTTCCCAACTATATTGGGGCCGGCTAGAAGCCGGCCTAGATGCAGCAGCATTTCACATGAAGCGACTGTCTACCTGACCTCTACAACCCAGTTAGAGGGTACTAAGTGCAATAGCTAAATCATTATTTTCCAGAGACTTGGCGACATTCTACACTCACTACAAATTGTTGCACAGTATATTTCTTTGTGATTACTGTGGGAAACGGTGCAAGACTAAATATTTGCTCGAAAAACACATGAGGTAAGGTAACTAGCTTAATATTAATTCTACTATAATATTACGAAAGTTTGTGAAGATGGATGGATGTTTGTTACTCTTTCACGCAAAAACTACTGAACGGATTTGGATGAAATTTACCACACAGATAGTCTATAACCTGGATTAATACATAGGATAATTTTTATCCCGGTAGTATGATCCCGTGGGACAATTATCGGACCCACGCGGGTGAAGCCGCAGGCATACGCTAGTAAAAAATATGGCAACTAATTTTTTATAGATTAGCAAGACCACGACCTGGACTCATAGAGTCTTAACAGTGTGATTGACTTAAGGGAGGGTGAGTGTGACTGGGGAGGGTGACAAGAGGATTGGTGACTGGGCGATAATGACTGGATGAGAGCGACCTGGGGAGATTGGCTGGAGAAGCGTGACTGGGGGATAGTGACTGAGTAACATGGGCGTACCCAGCATTTTTAAGAGGTGGGGCAGAAGTAAATAAACTAAGTAGTAGGAAATTAAAAATGCTTTTTATTTACTCACTGATACGCTTTATTGACTGCACTACACCTTATTTCAATAATAACCTGTGAGGGTTCTGGCTAAATCTAGCTAAAATTTTGTTTTCAAATGTATGTTGTGCTTCCAGAATCCTCTTTCTATGCACACTCATCATACAGAGGCCGACAGATGGTTTTCTGTCATTGTTGACCTTAACCAAGATTTTGTTTAATTTAGTATATTTAATTTTGCCTAAAAATTCTTAGCTTCAGGTCAGAGAGTAGGGTGGGGCAAATGCCTCACCCTGCTCTCTGACTATTTTATTACTTTATTACTCAGCATGGGCGTACCCACCGTGGGTACGCCCATGCTGAGTAATACTGTCTGATGACTGTCGGGTGACCATGCCTCCGTACTAATGCCGTAACATAAGCATAAACAAATAATTTTAAAACAGTAACCATGGAGTTTCTTGCCGGTTCTTCTCCACAAGAATAGACCAACCTGAACCGTGCACCTTTCTTCGACGTTTTATAAATGCCCATGTAGGCCTATATGAAATATTTTGATTTTGAAAGTGACTGGAAGATTTAACTAGGGTATATTGACTGAGGAGGGATGACAGGAGATCACTGTACGCTGATGATGTATAGCAGGCATCTGCGTGTGTGTGGAGCGAGGCAAGGGTGACCGCGACACAATAACTAGAGCTGATAGTGACTGGACGAGAGTGACAGAGTCTTCTTTTTTCATCGTGTGGTTAGTGCCTAACCCAGGTGTCAGAGTTTTCATGCCGTCCATGGGCCTCTAACTTGGCTTTACATGCCGTCGAGAAATATCTCTCAGGCATGCTGGTTTCCTCACGATGTTTGCCTTTACCGAAGCAAGTCATAACTATACAATACGCATATGAATCCCAAAAATCAGAGGTGCATGTCTTAGGTTCGTTTTCGATCCATCTAGGACCGAGACGAAGTTGTTCTCTGAATATTTTGACATTGAATTTGACATTATATTTTGACATTGAATTTGACATTATATTTTGACATTGAATTTGACATTATACCTGCTATTAATTTGACATTATACCTGCTATTAATTTGACATAGTATTTATTTGTTGACATATTTAAATGAATTGACTCTTGAACGGGACATTTCACTCAGTTTTAATAGCATTATTACTACAGGAAACGGGATATTTACCATGTTTACTATTTTTGTCGAGTTCCCGATATTACGGCGCTGTTGCAAGCACCATGATCACGGATAAACTGAAGTTATTGCGGGTGGGTGTTTATGAGCAGACAAAACGGTCTACCCTCTTTCTTGTTCGTTTTTTGCACTCAGTACCGCTACCACTGTCACTCGCAACTCGATTCTGTTCCAGACATACGAAACTCACTGTGTCCGCTCGCGAACTTTTTTCCGCACTTTTTCGCTTTTTACATAGCTGGACCACTGGATTCCAAGCTCTCGACAGTTGATACCCATCTTCCCGGTTGAAGTTCCTATATTTGGTAAAAAAGTTCGCGAGCGGACACAGTGAGTTTCGTATGTCTGGAACAGAATCGAGTTGCGAGTGACAGTGGTAGCGGTACTGAGTGCAAAAAACGAACATGAAAGAGGGTAGACCGATTTGTCTGCTCATAAACACCCACCCGCAATAACTTCAGTTTATCCGTGATCATGGTGCTTGCAACAGCGCCCAAATATCGGGAACTCGACAAAAATAGTAAACATGGTAAATATCCCGTTTCCTGTAGTAATAATGTTAGTGACCATGATAGTTTAAAATCTTATATCAGTTTTAATAGGCTTTTAAATGTCGTTTCTGCATGTGATAATTTTATTTAATATGTAATGTTCAACACAATAAAAATTGATAATGAATAACTAAATGAAATGATACCTCGGCAATCCGACGGTCACACCACTAAGCTATGACTGCTTACATTACGCTTGTTTAGTGACAGATTGCGTACATTACTCGCTGATGCAGCTATCTCTTTCTAGCTGTCACGCAGACACACACACGTGTCATATTTGCGCGCGTCGCTACAAGTCGCGCGCCGCGCTGCGGAAGCACAGCTCGCTGAAGCACAGCGCGTGCGTGGCCGAGCAGGCGTACTGCGTGCTGTGCGACAAGCAGTATCCCAGCGAGCATGTGTATAAGAGGCATGTCCACACCAGCGCAGCGCATCGCCGGGAGAGAGAGAGCCAGTAAGTAAATCTATACTAGTATTATAAAGAGGTAAAACTTGTTTGTATGTAGGGTGTATAATCTCTAGAACTAATGATCCAATTCAAAAAATTCTTTCACTGGCAGAAAGCTACATTATTCGTGAGTTCTTTAGGATGTAAATTATATTTATATCATGCATATTAGCCGAGCTATCCATACTGGGAACCTTCTAGTTACAGAGATATTGGGGGTCAAAGTTCAAACTTTATTTTTAATGAAGATTTTTACTTTAAACACCTCCACGACCCCCGTACTATTCAATCCATCCATCAGCACAATGTTTTACGATGAGTTCTACCGTAAAACGTGACTTTTCACGCCAAAAAAAAAAAATCACTTCCCAGCAATAATTTTTGCGTAAAGTTACTTAGTTTGATGTACAGGATGCTTGGCTGACGGCTATGTGAAGGGTCCGTTTACTCTCTGTATTTATGCTCATGTAACTTAACGAAATATAACTTCATTTCAGAGTCAAAAAGAAGTTCCCATGTCTTGATTGCAACAACACATATTCCCGGCGAGCGTATATGATGAACCACTACCGCCACGTGCATATGAACCAGTCCAAATTCTACTGCACTAATTGCGACAGAGTAAGTACCTAAAATCCTTTCATTGTGATACCTGTTAGCGACAACCCATTAGCAACCTTTTTGTAACGGGAATAAAGATCAATCTTATACACGGTTTTTTTTGTAGTAAATTGTTGTCATTAATATTCCTTAATGGCTTAATGGCTACAATGGTGGATTCTAGCGGTTTAACCCGATGATGAGCGGTTGAATGGTTCTAGTATACTCTGAAGGCTGTGGTAACCGAGACGCCATTATAGTTTTGAATACAACCAATTCTCATGATTATTTATAATTTATTCATATCATAAATATGTATAAAAACGAAATTCACGTCACTTTTTCTCACCCAGGTTTCTAAAGAAATTACCTAGAAAGCTAAACTGTGTATATATAAACTAAATTCAAAATTCACACCCTCTAAACAAATGTAATTTTTATCCAAAAAACTGCATAAATGGCAGCCGCGTTAAAATTTTTGCTAAAATATATGTATATATTCACAATACACTGGCACTCGCACTGGTACTTTGCATGCATAAAAAGAAAAATCAACACTACTCACCTGTTGTTTATTTTTCAATTATTTTAAGTCTTCCATCATAAAATTTCAATTATGTTGTGTTAATTTCACCAAAATATCGTTACTGTATATCTAATACAGACTACCGCTCGCATAGCACCATAGTATCTCCGTACTAACACATATTTACGAACATTGTAGAACTTTAAGCCGTATAAATCGGGGCCTCTTTCGGGGGTACAGCGGCGCTGTAGCCGCTTGTACATCTACTGTAGAACTTACCTATGGAGGCCATGCCGACACTTCTAACCGTCCGGTGTACGGCTTGTTATAAAGCTTGTATACTACTTGGGACTGCAATAGGTGATATTATTGTAGGTTATATTATCGTGTGTATTCGTATATCCAAAGATAGATGATAAGAGCTGAAGTGCATAATTTTTCTGGGAGATCTGTACCTTACAGGGCCGAAGGCACCCAAGAAGCTGATTCCTGCCAGCTTGCATTCGGGAACAGCATACAATAATATGTTTGTTTTCGACTTCCCCTGACACAACATTGACCCTTCGCCACTGGTACCTTATTCTGTCATTTTGTTTCAGCACTTTTTAAACAGGACGCGGTACGTAGACCACATGAGGTACAATCATGAAGGAGTCAAGAAAGAGAAGAATAAGTTATGCAACGTTTGTGGAAGAGGATTTGCTGTGAGTCTTATTGATATTACTCATCATCATCTGCCTAGCCTTTTCCCAACTATGTTGGGGTCGGCTTCCAGTCTAACCGGATGCAGTTGAATACCAGCATTTTACTTGGAGCGACTGCTTATCTGACCTCCACAACTCAGTTAGTAATACTGACAGACTGGTTGTCAGACTTTTTGGGCCACTGACTACGTAACGACTGTCAAAGATCTACAAATGACACCCGGGACCAACGGCTTAACGTGCTTTCCGAGGCACGGAGGAAACTCGGTATGTAATAGACCAACCATCCACAGACCAACCTAGGCAAGCACGGCTTAACCTAAAGACCGACCCGAGCGGCTGTTATTAACTTATTGATATTACTAAACTTGTTTATTCTTTTCAATATTGGAGTCTAGTTGGTACACAAGGTCAATTAAAATAAACTGGCGAAACTCCACAAACATGATGGGTCGCAATTTTACATATCAATTCAAAACAAAATGATTTTTTGGGGTCTACAACGTCCACAATAATTACTCGAAGCACATGAGATTTTTATTCGTGTTTTAGGCTTTATACAACATTAGTTTTAGTATATGCGAAACCTGAAACACGTGTCTAGTATTTTTATGTATTGAATCTATGTACAAAATTTCAAAACTGTATCATGAAAAATCACAAAGTTATAAGCTTGTTCTGTTACCTAGTTGTCCGCACAAAAACGTGGTTACCATGCGGTACCAGCGTCGTCTTGAGCTCATTGATAATAAATAATTTGGCACTAGGTACCTAAATGATTGCGATAGGTACTTAGTGTCGCTCGGTGTCCAACTTGTAACCTTTTTTAAATATTTTTGGGACAAAACTATGACAAGTTTAAAAATTATTGGAATCGGAAATTATACTCAGGTTTCGCATATACTAAAAATAAAGTTGTATATCACGAATTTGAAGATTACAAAAATACTGCATTTGAACTGTAATTTCAGATAACTACCGTACCTGTGGTCGTACCCTAAATAATTATCAAAATATTTATTTTGTTTTCTAAGAACGTTTCGCTAGCCAGTTTAACTTGGCCCTTTTTAATAGGGTTCCGTTCCGAAGGGTAACCAACGGGACCCTATTAATAAGCCTCCGTTGCCGTCTGTCTGTCTGTCAGCGGGCTGTATCTCATGATCCGTTATAGCAAGACAGTTGAAATTTTCACATACACAGTTGAAATTTTCACAATATCTATTCCTGTTGCCGCTATAACAGCAAATACATAATAAAAAAAAATAAAGGGGGCTCCCCCGATAGTGCGAAACCCTTCATGCGCGTGTCTGACTGGCACTTGGCTGGTTTTTTTTTCTACTTAAATCGGAGAATGAATACAACCCGTAATCTATCTTTTCCAGGCAAATCGCACTCTACTAAATCACATGCGAACACACTCAGGCGAGCGTCCTTACGAGTGTGAATACTGCTCAGCCAAGTTCACTCAGCGAACGTCAATGTTGTCACATATCAAATATATTCACATGAAGAGTAAGAGGCGACCACAATGGCAGCAGTAAATGACGAAGTGACGTTTGACGGAGTGACGTTTTGAGACAGTTTGTGATGTTGTCAACTAGTTTGTGATGTTGTCAAATAGTTTGTGAGGATGTCGGACAGTTTCTGAAGTTGTCAAATACATAGTTTGTGACGTTGTCAGACAGTATTTGACTTTGTCAGACAGTATTGTGACCTTGTCAATTACTTTGTGACGGTGTCAGGCAGTATATTACGTTGTCAATTACTTTGTGACGGTGTCAGCTAATCTTTGATGAAGTCAGATAGATTGTGAGGATGTCGGACAGTTTGTGACTTTACCAGATACTTTGTGAAGTTGTCAGACAGTTTGTGACCTCGTCGTGAGATGATTTGCGAAGATACTAAATGGCTTGTCTTGTTAACAGATAGTTTGAAATTTTGTCAGATGGTATGTGACGTCCCCACATAGATTGCAAGGTTGCCAGTTAGCACTATATTGTAAATACTGAACAGCTACTTCATTGGTGGTCAATAACGCGATAAAAATATATTTATTGTGTATTTTAGAATCAGCAGGTCACAACGTTGGCAACTGCTAGTCTTCCTTAGAGTATTAATGCTCTGTGTGCTAGTCGTTCGACCAGCAGTTGCTGACGTTGTCAGATGGTTTGTGACGTTGTCAAATTGATTGTGACATTGTAAATGCGTGCAATATGGATAGTATAACTAACTGTAATATATTTAAAAATAAAACAACAATTCCACGACATCAATATAGTTTTATTTGAAATGACCTTCTTTTCCTACATTAAGATCAGACATATAATAACTTAGTACAGAGGCCAACATATCAAGCTACTACAATCTGTCAAATTTCTTTGATAGATTTTCAATTTTATCACTATACCATTAAGTTCAAGGTTGATCGGGAAAATGTGTGTGACTGATACTTTGAAACTACTTAAAGTATTTTGTAATTGCTTGTACCACTGTATGGGGAAATTGAGTTCTTTAATATCTTTTTAATTACACACCGACTGAATCTGTAACTTGGCGACGCATTAGCGATTAAATTTGAAACAAAACCGATCTTGGCTAGGTGCCCTAGTTTTTGAGATATAAATGTGGCCAAGCTGGGAACACTCCAGATCGGCCACCTATAAAACATTATATCTTTTGAACCAGTGACCGACAAATTCTGATATTTGGCGACAAATTTCGACTAATTATAGACTATTTTTTTGTGTTATCGGTAAGTCACACTGAAAATTTGACAGTTTATGGTAGCCTTATGTGCTGGCGTCTCTACGTTGTTTCTTAACAATTTTGCCAACAATGTTGAATGCCAAAATTTTGAATCACACATGCCGAAAAATTCAATTTTTCTTTCCTACACAGTTTTATATGTCAGACTTCGTCGTATTTGAAGTTTCACTATATACATACATACAGGAGATAAGAGTGGCGCGAAAGTTGCTAGCCAATGGTAAATATGCCTTATGAAATAGACCGTTGTTCGGAAACATTTATTTTGCGCTCTAAAAATAAGTTGAGCGTTATTAAATACTTATTATATAATATAATATTTTATCCATCTTATTGTGAAAATCACCAACCAATGACCGCACTTAATAGGCGGAAGATGGCCTATAATAACATACCTACATTTATTTCGATGATTCCCAATATCCACCCCCGGCTTTTTTTTAAATAATTCTCGCTGTACACCGGATGGTGGACAGAGACAAAACTTTTTAATTAATTTCTCCTGAGGCACCACTGGTGGACAGTGGCACGACTTTTTTAAATATTACCTTTGGCTACCACTGGGGGACGTCGGGAATCATCACATTTTTTATTTTTCGCTCCTTAAATATGTTGAGCGTTATTCGAAAGTTCATATTAAATTATAGTCAATTTGACACATTATGACAAATAGAATCAAATACAATACATTCATAATAGACATGTAGGTACACAACACTTTTTAAAATAATTAGACTTAAGAATAATAGGACGAACGAAATAAATTCGGATTAGGTTACTTTTTTTTTTTTTAATAAATCCTCTTCCGTAATAAACATTTTGTACAGGTGCGTTCACCTAACGAGTTCTTGTTCTGATGTTCGTATGGGAGCATTCGTTCACGAGCAAAGTCAAACCATTTATTTCGAACTAAGTGTACTAACTGTAGATAGAGTATTGTATACAACATTTTTAGTATATGCGAAACCTGAAACACGTGCCTAGTATTTTTATTTAAAGAATCTATGTACAAAATTTCAAAACTGTATCATGAAAAATCACAAAGTTTTATGCTTGTTCTGTTACCTGGTTGTCCGCAAAAAAACGTGGTCACCACGCAGCGCCCCCCGTGCGCCCAGCGTTGAATGAGCTCATCATTGATAATAATAATTTGACAGTAGGTACGTAAATGATTGCGATAGGTACTTAATGTCGCTTGGTGTCCAACTTGTAACTTTTTTTAAATATTTTTGGGACAAAATATAACATGGTTTAAAAAATATTGGAATCGGTTTAGTAACTTATTCTGAACAAACTATATTCAGGTTTCGCATATACTAAAAATAATGTTGTAGATTAGCTTTTAGCATATGCCTATGAGATTTGGTAGGGGTGCCCAGAGGCTTTTCAGCAAGCATAACAAGGGCCCCTATCTGAAACCTTTCAAATATGGTTTTAGCGCTCTCTCATCACGCCCTCCTACTCAGCAATCAAGTTTTCATGTTGAATATGATAGCTGAAAAATCGTCTGGCCTTCTCTACCAAAGTGGGGATAGTCTTTAATAGACACTCGTTGTACGGTAAGGGGGCGTTCAAGTAATGCAATTTGGGGGAGGGTGGGGTTTTGTAAAACGTTACTATGCGTTACAGGGGCAAGAGGGGGGATCCAGGAACGCGTTACGTAAAATTGTTTTTTTTTTTTAATTTAACTAAAAAAACTAGGGAATTAAAATCGCTCAAGTTGGCAACCCTTTTCGTTTATGCGTTACGGGGAATCCCTCGATTGTATTGTACACGTAGCAGACGCTAGCAGCGGCGCGCAGCAGCGGCGCGCGAGTTGATTAAAGCCATAACAAAGGAATTTTAGCGACTTTCCAGCACTTTGCGCAACATAATTGTGATTTTATGGTCACTTTGGCTGTTACGTAACCTTTTAGGAGGTACAGAAAAACGTTACGGTGTGTTACATGCGGGGGGGGGGGGGGGGCAGGAGGGAGGATCAGAAATCCGCAAAAATTGCGTCACGTAATACTTGAACGGTCCCTAAAACTTCGCAAAGAAATCCTACGGCGGCAGGCTTCTTGTTGGGTGCATAGCTAACAAGTGAGGTTAGACAAAAAGTTCAGGGAGGTAGTAACCTCCCTGAACTTTTTAGTAATTCCAGTGTGGGAAAGAGACAGAGCTATACGGGTCGTCTAGCGCCATCTCTTTCCCACACTGGAATTACTTTTGCTTTAAAACGCCATGGTAGGCCACTAGGTAAATATGGTGATAGAGAAAATAGCGTTACAGCATTTACTAATGAAACTAAAAAGTGTGTCTTTTTCCATCCATTCCATTTTTATTATAATTTAGTGATTTGACTATTGCTTTACTCCGAATATTTTACGAATATTGCACGAACTTTCTTTGGTATCGTTACAGTTACAGCCCTTTTGAATCACTATAATATAATAATATATATTTAAAAAAAAATGCTCTCATTGGAAATGCACCTTGGTACAACTTAGTCGAAAAGAGAATATGATTAAATAACACATGATGAAAAGGGATAAGGATAGGGATTTATAATTAAATAGTAATTTAGTTAAATTTGGACTAGACAAAAAATAGGCGGAAAGTGGGCATCGAACCCGGGAGTCGTAGGAGTATTTCACAGCTTATAAGTAATCATTTTTAAAACCTACAAGAATGATATTTGTCCCTTATCCTAAATTTTTTGTTACACCAAAAGGACTTAAATCTAAGCACCTTCAAGGTATTTTTTTTTTACTACATCGGACAAAAATACATTACATTTTAATATTTACAACGACAAAAATAAATGTCTTCCGAGACATTTCAAATGATGAATTTTTTTTTTGTTTTCAAGACGTCTTTTATGATGACTGGCGGAAAAGTTACTTAGTTTACTACACAACCACTATAGGACAACAATTTACAATCAATTGAATTGCAATACAGTAATAATAATATTTGGAATACGGACCGACACAATTTTCTTCAACGGATATCACGTATTCAGTACATCAGTCTGAACATCCCACATAGCAGTGGCGAAGGTTCCATACAACTCGATTCCAACCGGACTATAGACAAATAATATAATCACATTAAAGATATGTTCTCCGGCTTACCTTCTACAAAAATTGACCCTTCGCTACTGCCACATAGATTACTGATTACGTGGTAACCTCTTGTGCGCCGGTGTCCTTTCTACCCAATATTTCAATTCTGTTAGTCTCTCGTCTAGAGTTCATAGAAAATTGCCCATTGTCCTTTAAAATGTTGGATTAGTTTTAAAATGTAATAATCAGAGATTGTAGGATTGCTCATATTGGCAGATCTAGTGTATTTTAATACCACTTACTTACTAAGTTTACATAAAATAACACGAACAATGTAAACAATTAGACACTTTA
This sequence comes from Noctua fimbriata, assembly GCA_905163415.1. NCBI lineage: Eukaryota > Metazoa > Arthropoda > Insecta > Lepidoptera > Noctuidae > Noctua > Noctua fimbriata. The sequence goes on from LR990950.1 coordinate 6,362,746, forward strand.
GATTTCGGGATTTGAAACCGCTAAAACACAGTGAACAGACGCAGAGACCAATGCTCGTTCATTCTCGGAATGAGAAGAGACCCAGCAGTGGGACAGTTACAAGCTCATATTGACAAGAACTACACCCTGTCTCTCAAATGGTTTCACATTTCTCCCACAATTAGATAAATAGGTACACAAAAATATTTTTTCGTAGTAATATTTACAAGCTTAGGTATACGATACATTTAACATCAGAGTCAAAGAGTAACATTCAATACATGTATATCAAAGAATGTGTACATAACTATACATGTATCAAAATATGTTTACATATTTATGTTAATCAGCAAAAACGGACACATACATGTTTATCAGAAAATCGTATACTTAGATACATATCAGGACTTTTCATATTTTTACCCCCGACGCAAAGAGGGGTGTTATAAGTTTGACCGCAATGTGTGTGTGTCTGTCTCTGGCGTAGCTCTTAAACGAATGAACCGATTTGGATGCAGTTTACAATTAGACTTATATTATCAAAATGACTTCAGCCATTTTAGATATGGGGGTGAAAGTGGGAAAGGGCATGATGTCTATATTACAATTACACATGTTTTATCAAAACCGGCTCAGGCATTTTATTGATTTTTCAAATGTTTGTTCGCTTTTCTTCGTTGCGATGGGCGTTTTTTAAATTTTAAATTTATTTTTTTATACACCACAGCCTCTAAAGATTGATTAATCGTTATAAATACATATTATTGTAAAGCTCGTACCAATACAAGTGATGAAGTACAACACTAATAATTAATAATCAGAATAGAATCTTCAAGAAATCTACTGATTTGTAAAATGCTTAAAACCAGAAATACCTAAATGAGCTTGACATTATTTTTCGTCATAAATCAGATGCCACATTAACAGGAACACCGCTAAAAATAACGTTTTTTTACACTACATTAAAACTTCAACATAACGCCTGTAATCCCCGAAGGGTTAGACAGAGGTCGCCAGTTACCTTAACGTGGCCTTCTATGTTTCAAATCAGTATCCTAGGAAAAAGGAAACGCTAAGATAAGCTTCATCACAATTTGATAACACCATAATTTTGAGCATAAACGCCAAAAATTCCATCCAAAAATTGCAAACACCTTACCAGCTTTGCTTTGCTTTAAAATTTGAACACACCAGATATCTAAGAGATTTTTTTTTTACACTTATAGTGACAAAATATTGTATATCAGTCCTTCTGGGTCTATATATCACTTTCCCTATGTTACTAGCTTCTTTTTATGTACAAACAACTCCTTACCCGAAGACTTTATTTTTACTTACTATGTTTTTGACATCAAGAAAACAGGACAGATACTATCCATATTAATTTATACCACAGAATATTACCTACCTCTTTTTTTCCATACAAGAGGCTAAGAGGTTTCTTTCCAAATTTAAATTTACTTTACATATTAGATATGTCATTCTAATAGTCATTATCAGAAAATAACTAGATGGACCAAGGTCCCATGACCGCCAGAGCTACGTCATTTTATACAACATTAGTTTTAGTATATGCGAAACCTGAAACACGTGTCTAGTATTTTTATGTAAAGAATCTATGTACAAAATTTCAAAACTGGATGATGAAAAATCACAAAGTTATAAGCTTGTTCTGTTACCTAGTTGTCCGCACAAAATCGTGGACACAACGCGGCGCGCCCGCGCACGCGCTTCCAGCGTCGTCTTGAGCTCATTGATAATGATAATTTGGCAGTAGGTATCTAAATGATTGCGAAAGGTATGTAGTTTCGCTCGGTGTCCAACTTGTAGCCTATTTTAAATATTTATGGGACAAAATATAACATGGTTTAAAAATTATTGGAATTCAGTTCAATTCAGTTACTTATTCTGAACAAACTATATTCAGGTTTCGCATATACTAAAAATAATGTTGTATACACTGAAACTTTTTTTTGTAGCGGCACTACAGAACCAACTACAGCAACATAGAACAAAAACTACTACAGCGCCATCTATGACACAGATGATGAACTAAACATCGAAATCCTACATCGCGCAGTTAAAATTATCCGCGACTTAAGACTATATATAGAAGTACCCGACAAATACTGTCGGGCAATATCCCACTAGACATAAGACCCGTCTGGTCAGAGGATCTATGGGGAATGACGAACTTTAGAACCTGTTCTTCATACCCCCAAACTTCTGTGGGAGCTGAAACTGTCTGGTGGCGAAAAATAAATAAAATAAATACACAATTTAACGTACTTTAAAGGTGTCTGGCGGTTTTTGTATACATGTTATTGGGGCTGATAACTTTCATCGCGCAGTGTAGTTTGTATGTGGTGGTAATAAATGCAGCTACAGATCCATTGTTATGTTTTTTAATCCTGGTCTCTAAAAATACTAACTCTAGAAATACTACAGTCCTGTCAGTTATTTTACCTCAATAAAAGCCACTGTACTGCAAAAGCTGAGGGGAACTATATAAATAAAGGGCTTAATGTAAGTTTTTTTTTTAGTCGCTGTCTTAATCCGTTGCGTGAGTTCGAACATGTTTCCTTAGCAACATTTTGGTAATAAAGCTTTTGTCGCATACGTCACACTTAAAATTCTTTTCAGCTTTGTGTGTGCGCATGTGGTCAAGTAACTCGATGTGGGTCTGCGGGCAAGGGAGATATAAATAATTACTTACATGTCTTGCTTTCTTTTAAATTTATTAAATGCTCGCGGTTTCACACGAGGAGGTCGGATAGTGTCTCACAGCAACGTTGTAATTGGGATTAAAAAAACACCTCTTCGATGTTTTCCAATGTCCACCACTGGTAGACAGCGACATAATAAAAAAAAAATCTAGTTGTCCACCAGGACACAGCCTCTTTTAATTTTTTTTCCCCCTTACGCACGGCGGACGGTGACACGATTTTTTTTTATATTTGCCTTGGCCACCACTGGCGGACAGCGACACAATTTTAAACATTTTTTTCAAATTTGTCACTGTCCACCCTTCCCATTGTCCACCAATGGTGAACAATGGGAAGGGTGGACAGTGACACAACTTATTAATATTATTACCAGTAACAAATACTTTTATTGGTGGCCAATGGAAATACCACCAAGAAGGTCAGTGTATCTACCGGGTTCACTGAGGGTCTGCTTCTTTTCTTTTTGCCCTAAGATTTTTGCTGGATTAACTTCAATTCAGCGGGATCCCGCGGAATCCCGAAAAAGTTATAACTTTTATTAAAATTTAAATAAATGTTCCTTTTCTTTGCGCGATTTGATGCTTGCGGAACCTCAGGCTGTTGGGGGATCCCGCAGTTCCAAAAAATATTTATTCAGGTGGATTGCGGGATCCAACTTTTCTGAATTGCAATGCCTAATCATTAAACTCAGTAGTACTTTAGAGCATCCCCTCCGTTGCCGAGTAAATACCATTATATTTTTAAAATACTTACAAAAAATGTGTCGCTGCATATTTGACAAGACTTTTCCTTCACCGGTTCGATCACGCACTCGGTGACCTCTTCCAAATCTGTCTCGTCGGCGAGAGAAACATCCTGAAGTGGTGACGATGGAGCCGTCGAAAGATCACATATCTGATCTACCACCGGCTCCAGCGTGACCACCTGAGGGTGCTTCTGCTGAATGTGCTCCTTCAGGCGCATTTCATCTGAAAAGCCCTGAAAAGCAACCGGGTTTTAGCTTATTAATATAGCTATGTTATATGCGCTTTGATGACACGGTTGACGCAGTGGTTTAGAGAATGACCGCTACGTGTTGCGGGTTCTAACACCGCACGGAACAAATGTATGGCCTATACTAGGTCGTTGTTCCGGGTCTGACTGTTTGTAAACGTACCCACAAAACCTTTATTGAAATGACTGAGCAACGAAAATGTGATAGAAGCTTGAAATTCGTTGAGGCATGAGCAGACAGGGCGACCATAGAATTGAATGGAAATTCTATGCTCGCCCTGTTTTACATTTAAATTTGGAATTTGAAAGTTCAGCCGAGTGAGCGAAGCGATATTGCCGCTGGTAGGGAATTATTATGTCAAAAAAATAATTAATTTTTAAAAAGACAAGTTGGGCGTAGTCCTGCCAAAATGTACCAACCCACATCAATATTTTTCACATTTTTTTAAATAATTGGAATAATTGTGGATAGTAAACGCTAATAAATTTAAAATCTGTTGTAAGCATAGGTACGTTTTGCATTTAAATGGAGCTGATTTTACTGGATAGTGAAGTACCTCGTTTAGACGACGTAAACTAACGAAAACTTACGATTATTTAACTAAATTAATAAGAGGTTGTGGGTTGGCTCATTATGGTAGAACTATGTCCTTAGCCTATATTATTCCCACTGTTGGGACACAAGCCTCCTCTCTATGAGACGGTGTGTAATCTTCCACGCCGGCCACGTGGGATTGGTAGATGTCACCTGTCTACGATTTTTTGGTCTTAGGACACGCTGAATTTCATATTCATAATTGAAAAATAAAACAAGAACACGAACCTTTAATAAAATAACTGAGCAACGAAAATATGATTAAAGCTTGAAATAAATATGCAGATTCGGCATGCGAAGACAGGACGAGCATAGATTTCCATTTGCATTCAAATTCGAAATTTGAATTTGAAAGTTCAGCCGAATGACCGAAGCGATCTTGCTGCAGGTACCTAGTAAAAGTTTTGTATTATTTTATTTTAAGGGGGAAAGCGTCAGGGTAACCCGAAATTCAATTTTTCGTACGTTTTTCGGTCGCGAATCATATTTTTACCCGCACTGTTAGAAGTGCCAGCGGCTAGGACTAATCTGCTCAAGTTTGCCCCTATGTCGCGAGCCGCACGTATTATTAATATTATAACGGTATCGGAAGATATATTTGGGCAAAACCTGCCGAGATTTGTCCAGAGGGCACAAATCATAATTGAAAGAGGTGTGCAACTGTAAACTTTGTCATGTTTAATTAATTTAGGTATTAGTATTTATACTGGGTGTAACCTTACTTATTTTATTTTGTATGTATTTTTCATTTTATGTGTTTATATTGTGTTTTTATTTTTTATTTTTATATGGTATATCTTATAGCATCGTATTGGACGAGTCTGTAATGATGTTATAATTGGTAGTAAATAAAATAATTTTTTTAATCAAACAACCGTAATAACCGTAAAATCATACAACCGTACACCGACCGGTAAATTCTTTGTCTTCTTTCTTGTGAGAAATATCTCACAGGCTTGATTTCCTCACGATATTTTCCTTCACCGAAGCAAGTGATAATTGTAGAAATACGCACATGAATCCGAAAAATCGGAGGTGCGTGTCTTGGGTTCGAACTTGAGACCTATGACTTGTCAGTTCGACGGTCACACCGATAGACAAGCGCTGTTCACCGGAAAAATACAAAAAACGAAAGAAAATTTAAATTTTGCGGGCTACCCTGGCGCTTCCACCATAAAGACAAATTATGATATAACGGTAAATTTCGATTAGTTACTATTAGTAACCTGTTCATATTAGTTTTCAATCATGTGTTATCGGTTAGAATAAAAGTCTTATTGTTTGGTTTTTTTTTTAAATTGGCTTTCTTTTTTTACATTTTCAACCAGTTACAAGAAGTATATAAGTGGCGCATGTTAAGTTTATAGATGGAGAGGTAAAGGAAGATCAAAGAAAAAAGATGGATAGACTGTAAGAAAAAAGGAATAAAATATTCCGGTGCTCAATCATATACATCGTCTGTTTCTGAGTATTTGTGGTAGTGCAGTTTACACTGGTTACCCAATAGGACTTCGTACTGCAAAAATGAACCAACCAACCATATTGTATAATAAATACAGTAAAATCTTATCTAACTAAAAATAATGGATGATGTTTGTTACTGTTTCAGCCAAAATTGCTAGGTACTATACAACACTATTTTTAGTATATGCGAAACCTGAATATAGTTCGTTCAGAATAAGTGACTGAATCGATTCCAATAATTAAAAAAAAAATATTTTTTTTTTCCCAAAAATATTTAAAAAAGTTAAAAGTTGGATACCGAGCGACTTTAAGTACCTATCGCAATAATTTAGGTACCTACTGCCAAATTATTATTATCAATGAGCTCAAGACGACGCTGGAGGCGCGCGCTGCGTGGTGACCACGATTTTGTGCGGACAACTAGGTAACAGAACAAGCTTATAACTTTGTGATTTTTCATGATACAGTTTTGAAATTTTGTACATAGATTCTTTACATAAAAATACTAGACACGTTTATCAGGTTTCGCATATACTAAAACTAATGTTGTATATTAATGCGAAAATTAGTGACAATGGACATAATGATTGTATTATGTATGTTATTCTTTTACGCAAATACTACTTATTTTCTCGGTAGCACGCTCCCGTACAACAATTACAATGAAAACCACGCTGACGAAGTTAATCAACTAGTGCGTCTTATAGGTAAGTACTATTTTAGGTACTTCGTAAAAAAAAATAGGTACCTAGTTATTTTCATGTGGGTTAGCACATTTTCGCTGGACTTACCTATGTTCTAAATACTTTTTGTTGCAATGAAATTTGAACTTAGTATTTTGTGTCATTGGGCTTCAATTAGGTAATTATTTATATTACAAGCTCACCTTCTTACAAAGACCACACTTATGGGTCAACATACGATGCACCACGCGCTTCATATTACCTGCGGTATCTTCAGAATTCCCGCTTGGGAGATCAAATCTAAAATTGAAAGAAATAAAATAAAAGACACGGGAGGGGGGGAGGTTGTTACCACGCCAACACCCCCTACTTTTGAAAAATTCGTTATAAAAAAATCATTAAAGCTTAGAATGATGTATATATGAGAATACGTGCCAAACGTTTTCGCGTCGGTGTCCCATCCAACCTGTATTGTGTGTACTTGTGACATGTGACAAATAAATGTATCATCTTTCTTTACCTTAGCTAGCGTTTCTTAATTTTGAAGATCGATCAGTACGGCCGTTATTAGCATAGCATAATCAGCCTTTTTAATGTTCCCACTGATGGGACACCGGCCTCCTCTCTATGAGAGGGCTATAAACCACCACGCGGGCCCAGTGCGAATTTTTGGTTCTACGACATGCCGGTTTCCTCACGATGTTTTCCTTCACCGTTATTAGTTAGCCACAATCACAGTCTCGTCGACAGTGTATTAAGCTTAAACAAATAAAATACTAATACTCACTTCAATTGATCAAACGCGCTATGCTCTCTTACATGAAGCTTAAACTTCTTCATTGTATCGAATTGCAGATCGCATTGTCCACAATATGCGTGCCGGGCTAACTCCTTGTGCACGCACTGCACATGCGCGCGGTAAGCCGCCTTCCCCTCAAAAATACCCTTGCATGCCTCGCACGGGAAAATTTCTACGACCTCGTCTTCTTCTTTGTGTGAGCTGGTGGGAGATAGGTGTATGTTAAACACTGTTTTAAGCTTTCACGGTTTCAAACTAAACTTATACTGCAAGGTTATTTTTCTCCCTGCCAGGGCTGCGGGACTGTTCGAAAGAGATACCGTGGCCCTGGATCACAAAGGGCAAAGAAGGAACATGGATGGGCTTTAGTCAGTAGAACGAGCGTGGGTGGGGGGTGTCATTTGATGGTTTCCCATCAGAAAAAAAAAATAGATTATTTTTCTTATTCATTAACATCACACTACGACCCTTAGGAGCCGAGAGGCGGGTAAACCCGCGGGGCAAAGTTAGGCATATAGTTAAGCATATTATGTACTCGGTCTGAAATAAAAGATTTTTATTTATTTAATTCACTTACGTCGCATGATCCTTCAGTCTTTCAACGGTGTCAAAGCTCTGTGCACACTGATTGCATTTCAGCTTCTCTTTGTGAGCTTTCTCGAAATGAGCGTTAAGACGCTGTTGTGTGCTGCAAAGTCAATAAAAAAATACTAGCATAACATACAATACCAGCCTATTACTGTGGCACTGTTGGGCAAAGGCCTCCTTTTCTCCTTTCCAATTCTCCCTGTTTTGAGTTAGTATGGAGGCGTTAAGCTCATCCCGTCATATTCACCAGGGTCTGCCGCTGTCACTGGACGTTCTCTGGGACCTGCATTGTGGTTGATTTAGGCAACGATCCGCTTCGCATTGCACGGCCCTCACGAGTGGTGGCGATGTCTCAGGTGAGCCCCGACATTGCCAAACGAGTTTGGTGCCCGAAGGCGGGCTGCGCTGGATGGGTCGCGAACGTCATGCGTAGCAGTTCTCGCGGCCCATCCGCAAAGGCGACAGTAGGTTCACAGCGGTGAATTTTAGTGGGTACAAAGCCCCACATAACCAAACCGTTTTCCCGGACGTGCGGTATGCGTTAGGCATTTTTCACCGCATTAGAAAAACCCATTTTAGTTTGGCTGCTTTTTGAGTTGAGTTATGTCGGCGATTTTTTTTTTTTACAATAATTGATAGATGGGAAAAGAGCTGATGGAAGGAATTGCTGGAGGCACTTGCCCAGCAGTTGGACAGTATAGGCTAAAAGTAAATAAAATAAAAATAATTTATATTTTGTAATTATGTTCATTAATTGCTTTATTTTTGTTACCTAACCACTTTTGAGAGTCGTTGGTGAATGTAGAGACTAGTAATACGTTTTTTGGAAATTTCTCTACAATGCCTACATCACAAGATTGGATAATATCTAAAAATCTAGGCCTTAAGAAAATCTAGGTAGTAAACTTATTTTATGATATAGGTACCCAATGATCGTGACTAATATTATAAATGCGAAAGTAAGTTTCTTTGATACCTTTTCACACCTAAACCACTGAACGACTGAACCGATCATCCTGAAATTTTGCATATACGTTGTCAGGTGTACAGAAACGGACGTAGGGTACCTTTCATCCCGAAAAAATTTACTGTTCCCGAGGGAAACAACAATAACGTACTTATACAGTAGCGTACGACAGTAGATGGCGCCACATGTCTTTCGAATCATGATTGAATTATATTATTACAAGCAGAGTACAACCCGAACTGATCGTCAAATTCTAAATTAACGCGAGCGAAGCCGCAGGCAAAAGCTATATTATATAAAAATGAGGCAGATATGGTAGTAACATATCTGCCTCATTTTGCAAGCATTGTGAAAACCCGAAAACGTTCCAAAGGACTACAATAAATCATACTTACGCAAATTCCGTATCGCAAGCGGCACACACAGGAGACGGTGCCAAATCATGTTCCTTCACCACGTGCTTTTCGATCACATATCTTCGATGATGTTGAAAGTCGCATTGACGGCATTTAAAGCTAAAATAGTGGGTGTTTTCATGTCGAGTGAGGAGATACTCATTCTTGAAGCGGGTGTCGCATATTGGGCACTCGAAATTGCCGATGAGCTGGAAGAAATACATTTTTAAGTATGAGCGAAGGCAGAGGTCAATTGTGGTACATATACACACAACGATATATCAAGCTTTACAATTTAAACCTACAGGGTGTAAGGGACAGCCCTCCACAAACTGACAAGGTGCATTCAGCTCCTTATTTTGAATCATATTCCACCGGGATTTTTCTCCGGTTTTTGCTTATTTTTTTTCTTACTATTCCTTTATTTCAATGTAAAATTACATTCTGTGTACACAGCACTCCATTTATGTAAATAATACGGCTAAATGAAAATTACATCTAATCTACCCACTTGGTTCGGTTCGGAGGATATGCAAGGACTTCAAGTAGCGAAGTTTTAAGCTAGCAAAATTTTAAGTACGTCATGCCAGCGACACGAAGAAGCCCCTACCCTACTTGCTAGAATGCTTGGTTGATGTCTTCGTGAAGGGTTCCTTTACACCTTGTATGTACGGTGGTATTATCTCCCCGGACGAGCTTCTTTACAAATAGATTTGCAACTACTGCTACAAAGCTTTGTTAACTTACCTCGTCGTGTTTTTCTTTATTGTGCTTGTCCAATTCACTTTCTTCAGCAAATCCAATAACACACGATTCACACTTTAGAAAATGCTTCATATATACTCTTTCACTCCGATCTAATTCCCTAGTTTGCAGCATTTGATCCTCAGTTAAATTCACGATAGTGAATTTTAGACTGGAGTCCTCCCAGTTTTTCTCGGTTTCATCAGATGGTATTGCTTTCATAATAACGCTTGGTCGATCCTGGCCTGCATTTATAAATATAGGGAGCGTTGAGTTTTTATTTTCAATTTCAGCCTCATACGCGTCGATGAGTTCTTGTTTTATTTCTTTGTCTATTAATACAACGGGAATTGCGCAAAGTTTTGGATCCTTCGTTAAATCAACAACGTTATCTTTTACCCTTTTTGTTTTTTCTTTGCCTTCGCTAACATCTTTTATTAATTCTTTTTTAATTTTAATTAAATTAGGATCATTGAAGAAATTGTAGGTAATATGGTAAATATTTGGAACACTTTCGTTTGGATCACTTTCTATTGGAGCACTTTTTTTTGGAACACTTTCTTTTGGAACACTTTCTTTTGGAACACTTTCTTTTGGAACACTTTCTTTTGGAACACTTTTCTTTGGAACACTTTTCTTTGGAACACTTTCTTTTGGAACACTTTCTTTTGAAACACTTTCTTTTGGAACACTTTCTTTTGGTTCAGGATTTGGTTCAGGAATTGGTTCAGGATCGGGTTCAAGAGCCTTCCTACGTTTCGTTTTGGTTTTAGAACTACTATGATGCTTCCTTTTAGATGTTTCTGTATTGGTTTGGGTTATCTCAGGGCCGCACTCTTCGAACACATATTCACCGTCGTAAAATACTTTTGTGTATACACACAGTTTCGTTTGACTAACCAAGCGTGCTGACTGAAATAATTGAAAAAAAAATCACATTAAAATTTTAAATCACATCAAGTTCATGCGGTGTACGCCACAGCAAAAATCGTACATTGTGTGTGAAACATTGAAACTTTAGAGGGAACAGGGGCTGCGATTCTCCATACAAATGTATTCCCCTTTTTTCTTCCTGAATAATGGCGCCTCTAAAGCAATAATTTCTTTCTTAAAATCAAGGTCTACTATAGACACGTCCCTATTATTTTCTTTTTTTCAGCAACTAATAAGTAAAGAATATGTAAGCCTCCAAAATTGTCAAAAATGCCCATTTACTATGGACGCAGTTCTGACAAAATGTACCAACCCACAATATCGTATTAACCTTGTGCCCGCCAGATCATAAACGCACGCACGTGCCCTCCACGCCACGCCACAATTTTGCCTACCATTTTGTCATATATAGCACGCACTTGCTTGTCACGTCTTAAGCGACAATGGCGTTCAAAAGGTTAATTCAGTTAAATACATCAACTCAACAGTTTAAATGTGGAATATTATTATTATTTGGTTTTTACAAGCTTTGTAAGCTTGTAAAAACCAGTCCGATATACCTCCGTATCCTTAGAAAAGATTTAAAATGAATCATTTGTTTATTTATTTAACAGTATGAGTACACACTAAATACAGAAAAGAAGAAAGGAACAGAAAATAGATATCATCATGCTTTTTCATTTTTAGATTCTACTAGCACAATTACAATATCGAAAAAAATACGGCTTTTGGCAGAATTATGTCCATTGTATTGCATCAAACAGATAACTGAATTAATAACAAACAAGCAAAAAAAAATATAACAAAAAAAATATTTTTGTATATACAAAAACAGGTAATAAAAAATCGCGTGGCCATGTTACATTCTTCACAAAATTATTATAAGCGTCAGCAGGATAAAGCCTAATAAAATTAATTCAAACAAACATTTAAAAAAAATATTAATTTCATGAATTATTAAAATTCATAAGCTAGTCATCCCAATTGCAGTGCTCTTGCATTCTACAACGCCATAACAAATTAAGCATTTATTCATAAAATAAAGCACAATTTAAATTGCATGCATCTTAACAGACATGATATATATTAAAAATGTAAAAGAACCGATACCTTTTTCTTTTGTACTCTGAGCCGTATTTGCTGTGATCTGAACACTTGTCTTTTGAATTTAATTAACTTCATTATCAACGCAAAGCACTCCCAACATAATTGGAAGTGGTCCACATTGACCTAAAACAAAAATATATACTGTAAAACGATGGGCGAGGCAGAGGTGTATCTGATGTCTAATAGTACATTCACATTTCGCCAGTTATGTTTAAGTCTCATGTAAAAGGGGCGAGTCTGTTGCCATCAACCAAGCACAGTAACACTCAGAGTTGCTACTAAGGAATTCTTATTGAAAAAACCCAATGAATCTTTGTCAAAGGGGTCATCTATTAATCATGTGATGCTTGTTAGCAACTTTTTAACCCCGCCTCCCCCGTGGTGATACGTGGTGAGGTTTTAGACTACAGGGGTAGTCTAAAACCTCACTCAACCCCTTACTCAAAATCTTTTGTTATAGCTTTTTGATATATGTTGTTGCTCATTTCCGTGTCTGCTGAGATTACGAGTAATAAAGAAGTATGAAAGACGAAGATATGCTGTGCCGTCTTAAATGAATTGGGATAAGGGCAGGAGAATGATGATGTTGCCCATTAACAATTGAAAATGTTGCTCCACGAAAAAGAACTTCAGTATGTATGCACTTTATGTGATAATTGCTAAAAACTTACGTGTAGCAATGAAAATAATTTATTATTTTCCAAATGTTGGATTTTTAAATTGTGTTTGTCTGTGTCATCCCACTGCTGGGCAAAGCAGAGTAGCTTTAAATGAGTGTATTATGGTTTTACAGCATTGTATACTTTATTTATTATGCCTGTATTATCTTCACCGGCCGAGCCTTTTCCCAACTATGTTAGGATCGGCTTCCAGTCTTTCCGTATGCAACTGAATAACAGTATTTTTACTTGGAGAGGCAGCCTATCTTGGGGGTCACTATGCCATCTTTAAACAGGAGTAATTCCAGTGTGGGAAAGAGAAAGAGCTATACAGGTTGTCTAGGCCATCTCTTTCCCACATTGGAATTGCTCCCGCTTTAAGAGGTCATGGTAGGCCACCTGATCTCTACTTATTTGTGTCATAATCAGTAAACTCTTTTAACAAAGAGGCTAGGCATCAGTGTTTTTTTATTTATTTGTCTAGAATGACAGCAAATTATTATTTTATAATTAGAATATAAAGTAAATCATTGAAATGTGAGCTTTATATTATGTTGGAATAAGGTATAATTTTCAACATTTACTTGAAAGAAGTATCGTACATTATGGCTAGGCGCGCCCTACGTAATATTGTTTCGATTTTTAAAATGCGAAATGTAGACGCAAACTTTTCGTAGTGCATGTTTAGCCTTAAGACCATGTGAAAAAATTGTGAGTGAGAAAATTCTACCGTAAGAAAAAAATAAAAATAAAATTGTTTATTTCATAACCAAAATAATTACAGCAAGTTAATGATTGGAGTCTCCTTTTAAGCAAAGAAAAAGCCTGTATTAGGAGACTCCGCTCTTTCATAGCTAGACAATTTTACAACAGAACAGAAGAAGTATATAACGTTTTACATTATTTACGTGTAGTATAGTGTATGGGGGTGGGGGGGGGGGGTGTTGTTTGTGCTTAGTGCGTGTGTGTATAGCTGAGTGCGTGTGTGTAGGGAGAAATTTGTGAATTAAACTATGTGTTGTAAGAGCGCCTCGGTATCATCATATGTAAATGGTTTAAGAAATCAGTCATAAGTCTCACATTTCAATGCTTTACTGTGAGTTGAGTCGGCGTCGACTCTGACAACCATTTTAAAGTTATTACGCATTACTTCAATGTATAAAATTTTTTTTCTTTCAAACTATAGGAAAATATACGATTCGTTTCAATATAGGGACTGGGTCAAATATTATCAGTTATTAGGATTGGATCGCAAAAAAAATATTTTGTAGGTTCAATTTACAATGGCGCGCAATGAAATGAGAGCTAATTTTTGGTGACAAATAAACGAAATCTCACAAAGCATAATGAACTTTATCTTACTTGTAGAAGGTATACAAACTATATACAACTGTTTGCTAACTGCGGGAATTCCCGAAAATGCGCAAGAATTCTCCAAAAGGCTCGCGACCTGATTTTTGGCTTGTATCTATTTTATTCTTTACACAATTAACATAAAGTTCAGTATGGTGTGTAAGATTTGGTTAATTTGTTGCAAAAATTCGCTTCTATTCCATTCCGCAGCAACGTAATTTGTACCTGTTGTGACGCAGTTTCCGCCATAGCATATTCTGAGGAACCAAGTAACTAAACTTTACACGAATTGTATCGCACATTGATATTGGCAAAAAATAATAATTATACTTACTTTAAACTTACTTTCTTTGAACCAATCCAAAAGCATGGGTTTAGTATGACTAGTATCCACAGGGCTTAATTCCCGATCTTCGCTTAAACAAGTATAACAAAAACTCGACATGATTGAAAACTCACTGTAAATATTATCACTTAAGGAAAAGATAGAACTGTTAAACAATACTATTCAGGTAATTTCGGTATTAATTAAACTGTTTATTCATTATAAAAACAAACAAAATGTTTTTATTTTACCATAGACTATCGGATGAAGGACACTGAAAGCCATTTTGAGTGAGTATTGCCAAGTTAAAATTGAAAATAACACAAATGTAACTTTGTTAAACTTATTTTTCAGGGGAAGTTATAAGCTAATTGTAGATGGCGTGACAAAAGCTAGGTCTCAATACGACCAAATGAGGTAAATCAATTTTCAAATATAAATGACATTACCAGATTATCAACCAATGATGATGCAAGGAACCAGCTATGCTAGCGCCATTAGTTCCATAGTTAATAAGCCCAATGTTGATTTGATAGCCTGCAAAATTCAAATTTTCTGTTATTGATAATCTAAACGAGAATAAAGATTATTTTAATGATTTTTAATATTAATTCTGTAAATACGTGATACGGACGCGAATCATACAACCTGACACTAACCTGCAAATTGCAAAAAAACGTAAGAAAATTTGAATTTCGCGGGCCACCCAAATAATAATAAATAATAATAAACTTTTATTCAAAGTTAAAATTGGTACATTACATCATGAATCTTAGAAATAATAAAGGTATAACAAAGTTCGATGCCTGTACTAGGGTAACCCTGTATCACAGGCGATATGGATTCTAATATTAACTATTTGGACAACAGGTTTCTAAACAATATTTAACATAAGATTTTTTATTTAAAGTAGTGAAATAACTAGTTAATTTATTTTGATATAAACCTAATTTACTTAAACACTATTATTTTAAGATAAGAACAAAATACATAAAGGTCTAAAACGTGTAGAAAAATGCTATGTTACGCACTTAATTAATAACATTATTACGATAGAATCAGCAGTATGTATTTGTAAACAAGTTAGACTGGGTCAAGCAAGAATTGCAAAAATCATTGTCGTGGAATTTTTGTAGCTGTCGAGAATTTGCTTAGACAGCGGCAAACCGATTGTAAGTAGTGCAGTGGTGTTGAATAGGTATCGTTACGTTAGCAACAAATTAAAGTCTGGTCTTGTATGACGCACTAGACAATGAAATGAAATGGAATTAAAAAAGCAATGTTTTTTTTTGTCCCGGATAAAAAAGAGCTTTATCATATTTTTTAAGCTTCGAATCGTGACCATTTGTCGTACGAACCCGAAAAAAATAGGCAACCCTATCGCTGAGTGTTCATTCAGAAGATGGCGGGTAAAACCTGGTTGAGACTCGCGCAGGCTAGGGAATAATGGCACAATAGGGAGGAGGACCTACACTAAATTGGAACAAGCCTGCCAATGATGATCAGCAGACTGAGCCCAAAAAGAGGGTTATGACTTTGTTATTAACTGTACATACACATTTACGGTTTTTTTGGATTAAAAATAAAATTAAATCAATGTTCGCATTAACCAATAATAAGGTGCAAAATACGATACATATTTCCTGTTCTATTTGTTTAGTTAATATTTAATTTGGTCTCTTACCGTAAAAAACCGTAAATGTCAAACCTACCCCCCATGAATATGTATTTAGTGACAGAGTCCGCTTCAACCAACTTATCTGTGCAGGCGGTAAAAAAACAGAACTAAAATAAATGTACCAAGTTTGACATATCGATGCAAATTTTCTTGACAAGCAGCGTTATCTTGAACTGCACACTTAAACTGGTCAACACCACACTTAATTATTCCATGCACTTGTAGTGACAGTTCTGTCAAAATAAATGTAAAAGAGCGAAATAATTCTGTTTTGTTATTGCTGTAAATAATAATTGCAAATTATACTGCTAATAGCGACCATTATTTATAATCATTGTATTCTTTATGTTCATTGTATTATTTATATTCATTACCGTACCACCTGTACCTGATCACGTTTATGACGAAGATCCACCAAAAATAATTACTTTACTTTGATTGCTTGCTCTGAGGTGGTATGGTATTTGTATTAATCATTGTTATTACTCTTTTAAGTATTCTACTTTTGCTCTAGGGACTTTATTTGGTCAATAACATTAATTTAGTGAACTACTTTAAAAATATTGATGTGTATTAACGAAAATGGGAGAATCAATAAAAATATGTGTGACATGTCTAAGCACGGACCGCCGTCTTGTACCTGTGCTTACTTTAACGGAATTATTACAAGAAATACATTTTGAAGAGGTATGTTCATCTCTATCTTTTGCTCTCTATCGTTCTAATCCTTAATTGTGCATGGCTGTAGTATTTCCTAGTTATACAGTAGTACAGTATGCCCCGGTTCTAGAAACTTCAATATTTGTGTTACATCTCTTCATGATGAACGCTTTCACAAAAATTCTTAATGACCAGCCGGTTAGTTTTTAAGGATAAAATCCTAGTTTAAAAAAAACTACTTATTTACATAATAATATGGATTTAGATATACTAGTGCTAACACAGTGCTTCCTAAATCCTCATCATCATACTCTTGCCCTTATCCCAATTCATTTGGGGTCGTGTCTTTTTCTTCCATACTTCTCTATTACTCGTCATCTCAGTGCTTCCTAAATATGTTTTAAAAAAGTTCTAGAAAAACATAAAATAATTTAAGACAAAAGCAAAATAATATTATCTCTATTCAGTTTTTTTAATTCAAAAGGGATGAATGAAAGGCATTTCATGTGGCTGAGATGAGAATGCTAAGGGGGATGTGTGGTGTTACACTAATGGATAAAATAAGAAGTGATTTAAGAGGAAGTCTGAAAGTGGCGCCGGTGACTGAAAAGTTGTGTGGTAGTCGGTTGTCGTGGTATGGGCATGTGATGCAGAGGAATGAGGGAAATGTCGTGAGGAAAGTTTTGAATATGAATGTGGATGGGTATATGAGTAGAGGAAGACCAAAGAAACGATGAATGGACTGTGTAACTGTGTATGGCAAGAAAGGAGGTGTCTCGTTGAGATAACGAGTAATAGAGAAGTATGGAAGAAGAAGACATGCTGCACCAAGCACAAATGAATTGGTATAAGGTCAAAAGAATGATGATGAATTTTTTAATTCCTTGCCCAAGTCCTTCCCATTTTTAATTTTTTGCTTTCATTTTCTTTAAAAATAAATGTTTTCAGCTCAAGGAGTCCTCAGGTGAAGTGTGTTGGGAATGCTGGAGTATCCTGGTGAAGTTCTACAAGTTTAAGAATAGAGCAAAGATAGCACACGAGACCTTATCACAAACTACGAAGGTAATATTTACACATACCGATCATATATACCCAGACAAATCACCCACCCATATTACCTAACTCTACAGGTGGTATTCTATGGTTTCTGCCTAGTCTGATGGGGAAAAAGGCAATCAGTTAATGTACAACGCGGTCACATTAACTTGACGCTTGGCGTTGATGACGTCATTTTGGCAAAACGTAAGAATAATATCCAAAAACAATATAACAACAACAGAAATCTAGCCAAATTATCGACGCGCGTATCGGTGACAAAGATGCTGACCATACTGACCCTTGCCGGGCGAGCTAAGGGAATGCGGGGGGAAGCGGGCGGGGCCTCGCATTCCAGAGATGCGTCAAGTTAATGTGACCGTGTTGTATGTACCCAAATGTTTTTAACGAGCGAAATGTGGATGTATTATTAGGTACCCATGTAATAGGTGGCAACCTACAGCCATCAATCAGGTACAAACCCAGACTCTGGGTGCTACTCTGAAATTTCTGGTGGAAATACCCAATCACTTTGTCCTACCTCGGACTTGAACTCAGTATAAGATTTTAAACTATCATGGTCACTAACATTATTACTTAGGCAGAAATATCGGGAACTCGTCAAAAATAGTAAACATGGTAAATATCCCGTTTCCTGTCTAATTAATATTGAACTCAGTACTTCATGCTTGCTAATATTTTTTTGAATGATTAAATTATTTTTCAGAATTATAAAATAAAATCACTGACAACACTTTCGAAAACCAATATTATCTTCTCTGAATATGATTATTCGTACTATGAAACAAATTTAGACCACAATTCTATAAAAGAGGAACATGCAGACCAAAGTAATGATGACATTGACCAAATTGATGATCATTTCAACCAACTTCATGAGACTTTAGAAATTGATGAGAATCCGATAGCAAAACCAGAAAAAGATGATTATTTATATTCTGAAGCAGGCATAATAGAAAATAAACACAATATTAAAGTATCAGTAAAACAAGAAACATGTTTTGAAGATGAACAAGTTAATTTTAACGAGACAGATCAAGCTAGCGAACACACAAAAGATACAAAACCTACCAATAAATTACTTAGCAGAACTGCCAAAAATCAGGAAAAAGATTTTAAAACCATCAAAAAGATATCCCAAATAACTACAAAAGACACCTATGATAAAGAATTTGAAGAGAAATTTGTACAAGTAGTATTAACCGAAGAGGAGATGCTACAAGTCAGAGAAGATAGAAGGAGTCATCCGTCTTTCAGGACACTGCCTTTCATATGCAACGGATGTCTGCTCGGATTTAGAAAGGAGGTCAAATATAGAATTCACATGAAGAAAAAGCATGATGAGGTATGTAGTTTTTATAAGGGTCCCGCAGCCCTATGTGACCATATTACTAAGCCTTCTCAGTATGGCCATGCCTCTGTCTGTCAGCGGGCTGTATCTCATGATCCGTAATAGGTAGACAGTTGAAAATTTCACAGAATGTGTACTTCTGTTGACGCTATAACAACAAATAATAAAAAAATAAAGGGGGCTCTCCTACTACGATGGTACGGACTCGCACTAGGCTGGTTTTTATTTACACCATTTTATCTATAAATTCTTTTTGCGTGTGATACCCCAATTCTTGAAGATTTAACGTCACGTTACGACCCTTAGGAGTCTTGCAAAAGTCGAAAACGTTGGAGGAAACCATGGACTAAGCATTTAAAGATACAATGCCCTGGAATCTTACTCAGATCCAGCCTGTTCCTTTGCTGCCCTCCCCAGCAACGCCCTAAGCCGAGGCTTGTACCCCACAGGGTGCCCTTACCGCGCTGTCGCTTAGTTTATAAATTTTTCGCCCCTGCCTGGAGGCCTTACTCTCAAGGCACCCCAGGGTAGTCCGGTTAAGCAGAAGCCAGCCTCATTGGTTGAATTGCGAAAAGCCAAAAAAAAAACATGCCCTGGTTGGTGTACTGATTTTTGCCAAGTGAAAAAAAATCTTATTAAGCCTTACCAACTTCAAATTGACTAGATAGTCTTACAAAAATTAACTCCATGGTCTATCTATGATAAATATACACCGTGACTTTTTAGTCGTCTTACAACGGCACACCACTTCATGTATCCAATGACTATTTAATATTCATAAAAAAAAATAGGTATTTATGACATTTGAATAATTTAAAATAAACACATTATTCGTTAATAAGACGCATGATAGTTAAAACAACCTGTTGCGATCGATGATCTACTCGACTCGTGCGCTGGGTAGGTTTTTATGTCCCACCGTTTGACACAATATACATTATTAACAGGAAAAAAAAAAAAAAAAAAAAAAAAAAAAATTAAAAAAAAAAAAATTGCATTGGATTGGATTAAAATGTACCAATACTTATTGCAAATAAATGATTATGATTATGATTATGATATTTCATATTTCTAATGTATTATAATATATTTCCCTTTGTACCTATGTATTATCTTTATTAATGGTAAAAAAAAAATCTCGCCTAGAGGTATTTTATGTCGGTTACATTGAGTGTACCACCTTTGTAAGACGACTAAAAAGTCACGGTGTTTAGGGTCACTGGTAATTAGTGACCGATACTTAAACACGTGATTAAACTTAAACGCCTGTTTCCTATCAGCTGCGTGACGCCGTTCTGTCTCATTACTATCGTACCGTGCAACAGTGGGTAGGCAGAGCACCCGCGCGGCTCGCGATTTCATACGGCTGTTGTGTTATTGTGATAAAAGCGAATGACTATAAAAAAAATGTTTCTTTGGGAAAGTTGTTTGTTATCATGAGTACAATCACGTGTTTAAGTAGCGGTCACTAATTACCACTCACCCTAGCTGCTTTTATTGGTATAATATCTACTTTTTTTTATTCTTTCAGCTCATCGGCAGCCTCTCCTGCAATATATGCAGCATCAGGTTTCCCCACAACCTAGCGCTGAGTAAACACAAGATCAAGCATTATGTAGTATACAGGTGTAAGCTATGTAGATATCAAGGCAGTAACCTGCAGTCAGCGATCAACCATTGTAACAATAAGCATGCCGCCGACAAGCCTGGTAGCATACATTGTTCGCAGTGTAAATTTGTGGCCAAGTATGCATTAAATTATTCTACTACCCACTAATAATATAAATGCGATAGTTTGTGAGTATGGATGGATGTTTGTTACTCTTTCACGCAAAAACTACTGAACGGATTTGGATGGAATTTAGCAGACAGCAGTGGCGAAGGTTCCATACAACTCTATTCCTATCGGCTTCCCTTTGAAAACTCTTTATATATACGAAACATGTAAGTTTGTAAGGAAGCATAAAGAATTATTTAAAAATGCAAATGATTTATATCCTCGTAACCGACGTGACCCCCACAAGCTAGTTCTGGATATCCTTCCCAGACTAGCTAAATATAATAAAAGTTGTATTTCTATGTGTGTACGTATATATAATAAGATATCAAATAATCTCAAGACGCTAAATATGAGATTACTAGCTAACCCAGGCAACTTCGTCTGCGTTTGGATTTTCCCCGTTTTTGCAATCTTTTTCATAAATGCTCCGCTCCTATTGGTCGTAGCGTGATGTTATGTAGCCTATAACCTTCCTCGATAAATGGGCTATCCAACACTAAAAGAATTTTTCAAATCGAACCAGTAGTTCCTGAGATTAGCGCGTTCAAGCAAACAAACAAACAAACAAACTCTTCAGCTTTATAATATTAGTATAGATTTAAAAATAAATTGCATGAATGGTTGTGTAGTCACAGTCTTTATAGCGTCAAAGACAAAACAATAAATGTTAAATATACTCTGGAAAATTTTGCATGCTTATTACTGTTAAGCAAAAACATGTATGCTCTTTCGTTTTTGTATTTTACCATCTTTTTATACCATGTTTTTAAGCAAATAAAAATTATTCTATTATTCTAAACAAACTGGCAAGTCAGTATTTTATAGACAAATAATATAATCACATTAAAGATATCTACTCCGGCTTACCTCTTACAAAAATTGACCCTTCGCTACTTGCAGACAATCTATCTTTCAGTAGCGAAGGTTATAAGCTATCTAGCTTATAACCTGGATTAACATATGGGATACTTTTTATCCCGGTAGTATGATCCCGTGGGACCATTATCGGACTCCATGCGGGCGAAGCCTCGGGTATAAGCTAGTAGTAACTAATTTCATCTTCATTATCTGCCTAGCCTTTTCTCAACTATGTTGGGTGGGGGAGGAGCTCGTGGCTAAATCAGAATAGCCGCACGGATCGATCTCCAAGGTTAAGCAGTGCTTACCTAGGTCGATCCGTGGATGGGGGACCGTCATTATATACCGAGTTTCCTCCGTGCCTCAGAAAGCACGTTATGCTGTTGGTCCCGGCTGTCATTTGTAGATCTTTGACAGTCGTTTCAAGTAGTCAGTGGCCCGAAAGTCTGACAACCAGTCTTACCAAGGAGTATGGCATAGGCAGTTGCTCCATGTAAAATACTGGTTAGCTCTATTCATGTAGACTGGAAGCTATTAAAAATAAGAATAATTTATTGTTTTTTTTTTTTTTTTGTTGTATAATTTTTTTTTGTTTTGTTTTTTTATTGTTTGTTTATTTTTTGTTTTGTATTTGTTGTTTTTTTTTATTATTATTTTATTTTTTATTACATTTTTACATAGTTGGGGAAAGGCTAGACAGATGATGATGATGACAGTTAGTGCTTTAAAATATTTTAATAATAAACCACCTCACCTTAACCTTTTGAACGCCATTGTCACATATACGTGACAAGCAAGCGCGTGCCCTGTACGCCAATCGACACAAATATGTGACAAAAAGGTGGGTGAAATTGTGGCATGGTGTGGCTTTTATGCTCTGGTGTTCAAAAGATTGATGGCCTGACGGCCAAGATCCTCGACGAATGTCTGTCGAGGCTCTCACTAGGCGGTAGGATCAAGGGCCTGATTCAGAACGCAGTATTTAGACAGTGGACAAATATTTTTAAATTTCAATTTTTTTTTTTTAATGCATGGAAGATTTTTGTATGAAGCCTGGCCGGCCTAATGTGCGCCATTTATTTTATTTTTTTCAAAGTTGCGCCAACGCTTAAAACCTATATTACATTCACGTTTCCGAGATATGAGCTATCAAAGTTAATGTCCATTCACTGATGACATCTTCAGCACAACTTTGATAGCTTATATCTCGGAAACGTGATACATTACAACATTTTGTCTCATACAAAACTGGTTTGTATTGAAGCCAGCTATCGATTGATACAGCTTTTATGCGTGGCTGATCAAATCAAAGTTGTGTTGAAGATGCCATCAGTGAATGGACTTTAACTTTGATAGCTTATATCTCGGAAACGTGATACTTTACAACATTTTGTCTCATACAAAACTGGTTTGTATTGAAGCCAGCTATCGATTAATATAGGTTGCAAGCGTGGTCGCAACTTCGAAAAAAAATAAAATGGCGGAAGGTAGGCCGGCCATTAAATTCAAACCTCTTTTTAAAGATATTACATATCTTTTAAAAGAGGTTTATAATGAATAAAAGAAAATAATCATCTTTTATTTCCAGAAACTCACAAGATTTGGAAAAACACATGGAAACTGAACATCGGTTTTATTGTAATGAGTGTGGCGAAAAATTCACATTAAAGAAGAATATAAGAATACATTTGAAGTGAGTGTCACCAAATATGAAGACATTTTGTCCTATTCTATTGATTGTAGGCTTAAAGTCACCCAAAGGGCAATGGAGAGGGCTATGCTCGGAGTTTCCTTGCGTGATCAAATTAGAAATGAGGACATCTGCAAGAGAACCAAGGTTACCGACGTAGCCTGAAGAATACCCAAACTAAAGTGGCAGTGGGCAGGGCACATTACTCGCAGAAAGGATGGCCGATGGGGCCGAAAAGTTCTGGAGTGGCGACCGCGAACAGGAAGACGTTGCATTGGAAGACCTCCCACTAGGTGGACCGATGACCTGGTGAAGGTTGCAGGGATCCGCTGGATGCGAGTCGCACGGGACCGGTCAATGTGGCGACACTTGGGGGAGGCCTATGTCTAGCAGTGGACGTCTTTCGACTGAAATGATGAGGATTTTGTACAGAAATAAGTGAATTTGGCCTGTTACATTACAGGCGAGTGCTCCCGGTTAGAGAGCGCCGTAAAAGCATTATTTTAAACTTATACTGTCACTTACAAGATATCTTCCGTGATTGTTCATTATTTTGAGCTCCCGATTTTCCCATAAGTGACAGTATAAGTTTAGTTGTAAACTGTGAAAGTTTAAAATAGCATTATTTTAGTTATTTTTTGTGCCTCATTGGTCTAGTGGTTACAAGCGCGACCGCTGAGCATGAGGTCCTTGGTTCGATTCCCAGGTCGGGCAAAGTGTTATCGAGTTTTTTGCATCAGGAATTTTTCAGTATCCACCGACTCTGGGTTTGTGCCCGGTTGATGGCAATAGGCACGCCCACTATTACACCTAAACAAAGACAACACACCAGTGAAATTTCTGTGTACCATAGACCTCTGCATAATCCATCGCGGATCAAAGGCGTGATGTTATTATAATTATTTTGCTTAATTTCAGTCGGACCCACGGCTCAGTACGCGCCTTCAAATGCGAGATTTGCAAAAAAGGATTTAAAACGAAGGCACAATTGGAATCGCACATGGCCAGACATAACAATGCCATTAAGAATAAATTATCGTATTGTGAGGAATGCAATATCCAATATAAAACCATAGTCATATATAGATCTCATTTGAAGAATAATGCTAACCATTCTGAGGGGTAAGTACCGCTTTATAAATCACACTTGTTCAATATTTTTACCCTACCTTGGAGGTAATGTGTTTATCAGACTATACAGGGTGTAAACAGACCCTACACGAAGCCGTCAACCAAGCGTTCTGTACATCAAACTAAGTAAGTCTACGGAAAAAATATTGCTGTATTAAATTATTACATTTTGAGGGTAAATAATCACGTTTCACGGTAGGACTCAATGTAACGCACTCAAAACTTTGTGCTGATGGATGCTTTGGGGGTCGCGGAGGTGCGTTTACGACGTCCCTTTATTTTCGAAATTAATGAACCGATTTTAATGAAACTTCTTACGCATAAGCAGGATACATAGGTCTAAAAAGTTATCAGAGATCATTTTCGAAAAATAGTGTTACAGCTAAATTAGACCGATTTTAGACTTTCCATTGAAACAGAAATTTCCAATTATCTTTTAGAAATACATTTCGAAAATGTTCTCTCAACAAACAAATTGAACAAATTTTTAAAAATAATGTGGATTTACGCGAATGGATAAAATAAAAAATGAGTATTCAACATTAGTTTTAGTATATGCAAAACCTGAAACACGTGTCTAGTGTGTTTATGTAAAGAATCTACGTACAAAATTTCAAAACTGTATCATGAAAAATCACAAAGTTATAAGCTTGTTCTGTTACCTGGTTGTCCGCACAAAAACGTGGTCACCACGCGGCGCAACCGCGCGCTTGCCTACAGCGTCGTCTTGAGCTCATTGATAATAATAATTTGGCAGTAGGTACCTAAATTATTGCGATATATGCTTAGTGTAGCTCGGTATCCAACTTGTAGCCTTTCTTAAATATTTTTGGGACAAAATATAACATGGTTTAAAAATGATTGGAATCGATTCAGTTACTTATTCTGAACAAACTATATTCAGGTTTCGCATATACTAAAAATAATGTTGTATAAGAGAAAGTCTGAAAGTGGCGCCGGTGACTGAAAATTTTTGTAGTAATTCGGTTCTCGTGGTATGGGCATGTGATGCGGAAGAATGAGGAAAATGTCCTGACGAAAGTTAGTATGAATGTGGATGGGTATATGAGTAGAGGAAGACCAAAGAAACGATGGATGGACTGTGTAAAGAATGATATGGCAAGAAAGGAGGTGTCTGATGAGATGACGAGTAATAGAGAAGTATGGAAGAAGAAGACATGCTGCGCCGACCCCAAATGAATTGGGATAAGGGCAAGAGAATGATGATGTTGCAAAAAAAAAAAGTAGATTTCAAAAAAGCACCAATTAGTGAAAAATAACTTTAACTTCGGAAATATGATTTGCTTTTAGAAGTTCACCGTATCTTAATCTTCAGATACCCGTGCCCGGAGTGCGATAAGAGATTCAAAGGGAAGAGCTACTTGAAGCAGCATTATGACTTCCATCACTTGCACAGAGCACGGTATAAGTGTGAAGTATGCAATAAGGTATGTTTATAAACAGATATAATAAACTTATACTGTCACTTACGGGATATCTTCCGTGATCGTTCATTATTATGAGCTCCCGATATTTCGGCGCTGTTGCAAGCGCCATGATCGCGGGTTGACTGGAGAATGCGGGTGGATGGAAAATAAATTGTCAACACACTCGATTCGTTGTTTTATATTATAAGTATAACCCAAGAACTTTAATATATTTTTTTTGCTGTCTTGGCTTCCGTACTTTTTTTCACGGGTGACCACTGAAAACCAGCGTTGTGTTGTGGGCCCCCCACAGCACAGCATCATGCTGAGTGGTAACCTGTCGCAGTCACGACGTGCAAGCTGTTAATTTTTTTCTTTTTTTTTCCGTCCTGTTGAATTTATAGTTTATTGTTTTATTTGTCTTTGGTGTTATTTTTTTTGTAATTTTGTATGATGCACGTCATTTCCCTGCGACAAATAAATATATTTTCTTTCTTTCTTTTTCTTCCGACCACTAGACCAGCCAGGTAGTCAAAATTGAATAAATGACTTTATTTTAAGTAATGTTTTTCATTTTCTTTGTTCCAGACTTTCCTTTCAAAATCACATTTAAATATACACGAGGCTCGGCACATGGGTAAAGAGAGACTGAGAAAGTATTCCTGCACAATTTGTCCCAAGAAATTCTTTGTGAGTATCACTGTACGTGTAGCATGACTACCGTAGAAACGGGTTTTGTCGACGGAAGAATCGACAAAATGACAGAGAGACATTTCTTTTATTGATCTGTCATTTTGTCGATTCTTCCGTCGACAAAACGCGTTTCTTCAGTGTTCATGCTACGCGTGCTGGTTTTGTTCAACATGATTATACAGGGTGGTCCAAATGGTGACGTCACAAAAAAAATTGATTCCTCACGCCTAGGGGTATTCGAAAATACTCCATGAATGTTCAGCGATTCTTAATAGTTTTCGAGTTATAGTTTCTTGAAAATTGTGTGGGAACTGCTTTGAAAAAACGATATTTTTTTTACAGAGCTTTTTGTTTGTCTTAATGCTAATGAGATTAAAAAATGCCTCTAGTAAACGTCAAAGAATGTGAAAAAGAAGTGTAAAAATAAAAATAGTTTTTTTTCAAAGTGGTTCACACACAATTTTCCCAGTTATGTTTAAGTCCCATGTAATAGGGGGCGAGCCTATTGCCATCAACCGGGCGCAAATCCAGACTCCGAGGCTGCTACTGAGAAAATCCTGATGGAAAAACCCAATAACACTTTGCCCGACCCGGGAATTAAACCCAGGACCTCATGCTCAGTAGTCGCGCTTGCGACCACTAGACCAACGAGGCAATCAATAACTTTCGCATTTATAATAGTAGTAAGATTATAAAGGGTGTAAATAGACCGTTAACATAGTCGAAAGGCACTTGTTCTGCCCGTCATTGCGATCATTTTTTTTTGTTCTAGACCATACCTGGGAACCTTCTAGTTACGGAGATATTGGGGGTCAAAGTTCCAACTTTTTTTTTAAATCATGTTTTTAATGTACTATTCAATCCATCCATCAGCACAATGCTTTGAGTGCGTTACCTTAAAGTCCTACCGTAAAACGTGTTTCTTCCCCAAAAAAAGTCATTTCCCAGCAATAATTTTTGCGTAAAGTTACTTAGTTTGATGTACAGAATGCTTGGTTGACGGCTTCGTGAAGGGTCCGTTTACACCCTGTATGTTGTAATATCCAACTCCATTTTTTTCCTTTACAGAGTTCGCAAGTTCTCAGTAATCATCAATTAACACATACAGACGAACGAAAATTCATGTGTGAAGACTGCGGTGACACTTTCAAGCAAAGAGCGTGCTTATTCACACATACGCGACTGAAGCATAAAGGTTGGCGAAAAAGGAAGCTAGAGAGTTGAAAATAGGCTGTCTCATCATCATCATCATCCACAGCCTGACTTCAGCCGCTGCTGGGTATAGGCCTCTCTTTGAGACGATGCTCTGTCTCAAGATATAGTGTTCTATTGGAAAAAATTCGTTGAGTCAATATCAAATTTATACAACATTAGTTTTAGTATATGCGAAACCTGAAACACGTGTCTAGTATTTTTATGTTAAGAATCTATGTACAAAATTTCAAAACTGTGTCATCAAAAATAACAAAGTTATAAGCTTGTTCTGTTACCTGGTTGTCCCTGGGTGTGTTAACCATGCGGCGCGCCCACGCAGGCGCCTCCAGCGTCGTCTTGAGCTAATTGATAATAATAATTTATCAGTATGTGTCTAAATAATTGCGATAGGTACTTAGTATCGCTCGGTGTCCAACTTTTTAAATATTTTTGGGAAAAAATATAACATGGTTTTAAAATGATTGGAATCGATTCAGTTACTTATTCTGAACAATCTATATTCAGGTTTCGCATATACTAAAACTAATCTTGTATAAATTGCAGATTCCGAGTTTGTTGTGTGTGATTTACCTAATGTAATTGAGTTACACATATTTACTGAGGCAAGTCAAACTGTATATGGTGCTTGCGCATATATTCGCACCTGAAATGCAAATGGTGACGTCACAGTGAACTTGCTTTGCGCTTAAAGCCACGTAGCTCCTGTCAAACCAGTTAAAGTCTGTTTTTTAATCCCTGAGACTAAATTGACACATGCAAATGTCAAACTTACAAATAATGTTGCCAGCTCTTTTGTGTAGTGTTGTACCTACGATACCGGTTTGTTTAATCGTAACTTTTTATATTTATTAGACGTATGTGTTGTTCCTGTACACGGTAAAACGGATATATAAACTGTTTTCTCTTAAAAATACGACAATTATTGGAACTTGACACCATACAAACAATTACAATTTTAAAAATAATTATCATAATACGGCAGTTAGTGTGTGATTTTAAATACGGCAACCCTAAGTTTAACAGGAACAACACTGGACGCCGTTTTATTATTATTAATGTTTGTTTCACATGATATATATCTATATCTTATTGCTTTTGTATTATTTCTTTTAAAATAACTACCTACAACTATTATTCAGGATAACTTATTGAAAAAAAACGATACTACTTGATTTTATTAACGGCAATTTACGGTAGTGGCACATCACTGTTTAAGAATAGCAAAAAAAACTGGCAACCCACGTAATGTCAGTTTAGTCTCAGAGATTAAAAAACAGACCATAGTGTTCCTCGATTCGAGTTGTGGATGATGCAAAGAATGCCAAGTTCCACGCTCTTATTTTTTGTTCGGTTAAAAAAATGCCTACCCGTCTATCCCATAGCCTATCCGGGGGGCGGTGTGGTTATGTGGGGCCCGCACCCATTAAAAACTCCGCCATCTTTGCCAAAATCCCGCTTTCTTTTCCTTCTTGTAGGTGCCCCGACTACTGCGGAAGCCGGCAGGAATCGGCTTATTAAGTGTCTTCGAGCCTGCTAGTTATAATCTTAGTTATTTTCTAAAAATTGTATTGCGTGTGTGACGGATGAACGTGGACGAGGCGAACGGAGTATGTAAGGATCGTAGCTGGTGGCGTTCTGTGGTTTCTGCTTACACCCGTGAGAATAATGTGTGAGGTTCATGCGTGAAGGGCGGTACATCCATAGGCGTACCCACAGTGGGGCAGGGTGGCGCACTTGCCCCACCCTGCTCCCGAAGCTAAGAATTTTTAGGCAAAATTAATATAATGTAATTTTTTTTTTTGTACTTTATTATTTTTCATATTAAAATAAAAACTTGGTTAATGTCAACAATGACAGAAAACCGTATTGTCGGCCTCTGTATGTTGAGTGTGCATAGAAAGATGGTTCTGGAAGCACAACATACATTTGAAAACGAAATTTTAGCTAGATTTAGCCAGAACCCTCGCAGGTTATTATTGAAATAAGGTGTAGTGCAGTCAATAAAACGTATCAGTCAGTAAATAAAAGCATTTTTAATTTCCTACTATTTACTTAGTTTATTTACTTCTGCCACACCCCTTAAAAAAATCTGGGTACGCTCATGGGTACATCTGCATTTAAGAGAAGTTCAAAAACACTACTGACCCCGTGATTAGTATTGCCTACTGAACACCACAAGTTTGAAAAGTCGTACCATCGATAAGAACAATTTACAACACGGATCGATTCGAAAGGAAAGCTACAATTTTGTTCTCCTAACTTTACTCATTATTTGAAAATAAACAGTTAGAGCTGTTATAACAATCTGTAATTAAATATTTTATCTTATAAAATGGTGTTTTCTTTACTAACATACACGTACAACATAACATGTTGACTACCCCTGTCATCCCCGCTGACTCATGATGCTTATTATACAGGTTGGAAAGGACACCGACGCGAAAACGGTTACCACGTATTCAGTCTATCATTCTGAGCCGGGCAACATAGATATTTCATAGGTTATTAAAAAAAAAAAAACTTTCCTACAAAAGTGCAATATCTACACGCTCAAAATGAATGGAACAGCAGATTTTTTTTTTAATAACCAATGAAATATCTATGTTGCCCGGCTCAGAATGATGTACTGAATACGTGGTAACCGTTTTCGCGTCGGTGTCCCTTCCACCTTGTATTTTCATGAAAAAGTCACTCAATAGGATTAAATGAAGTTAGAGAGTTGTATTGTTGATGTTGTTATGACACTGATCTGAGAAATTGCAAAAAAACTAAAGAAAATTTAAATTTCGCGGGCTACCCTGGCGCTTTCACCTTATCGTAAACAAAAAAATACACTGGGCATTCTGTACGCCACAGAGGTAGTACTCCATAGAGTATTACTTATTTATTTTATTTTATTTAACAGTTTATGTACACACTAAATACAGAAAAGAAGAAGAAAATAGTACAAAGGTGATGCTTATTTCTAAAGAAATTTCTTCCAGCATACCTGCGAAAGGAGATACTAAAAAAAGAGATGTAGACATAGTGTGTAAAAGAAGAAGAGAAAATGGAATACATAAAACACAAAGCAGAACTATTTAAACATAATAATACATATAAGAATATACTAACACACTTATAAATACAAAGACAAAACATAACAATACTGTAAATACAATATGTACAGTAATAGACTCGTATTTACACGACTGCGCACGCCTGTAATTATCGATCTGATAATCCAGAGCACTCTGTCCCTTTTTAATAAGGTTGTCCCTTTCATGCCCCATTGGTTTAAATCCGACAAATTATTTGATGTTGCCATACGCAAAATACAAATACAGTCCTTTCATAATTATTTTACCTCTGACCTCTTTGTATCTATGTCCACTCTTTTCTCCATAAAAAAATATGCTTTGGAATGGGCAACTAGCAGCTCCAGCTATCAGTCCTGCTTACAGCTTCAGCAGGTTATGTATTCCACCGGCATCTTTTTTTTCATGTATGTACAGACGCCAGGACATCAAGTTACCCAAAACTCAAATTTTCTCAGAATCAGAATCAGAATTTTATTTGCTCTGAAAGTAGGTACAGGTTAGGTGTTGTACATAAATTAATGAGATCGGCTACAGTCTACCTTACGGCGTGCAAATTATTACATAAGTTAAAATATTAATACAAGCAAAATAATGTCAACAAAACAAAATATAAATTAAAGTGAAGTTAATAATATTATAATCGGGTACATAAGTCATACATGGTCAAATTTGCAGTTAATTATAACAATCATAATCTGGATAAATTCGTATCATTTAGAAAGTCTTTCACTGAGTAATAACATTTGCCTAAAAGTAGAGTAAGTTACCTTAGATTTAATAATATTTATAGAAAAATCCTTAAAACTATGAGGTATTTTATTTTAAACGACAAAAACAAAACCCAAAAAACCTAATGCTTTAGCGATAAAGTTGAAAATCTAGCCGACACCGACGAATCTAGACTAACCTCCTCCCCGCCCGGGAGATGCGCCCCTCGGTCGCCCTCGCCAGGCCGCGCTAACCAACGTATCGGTCTGCATGAATTTAAATCGCGCCGCGCATCAGTGTTAAACTTGTATACTTGAATAATAGTTAGAGCTGTGTTTATTCCGAAGAGTTCTGAAACCACCAACATCCACATAGACTACAATATTATAATAACTTCTCATTACAAAGTAAAATTTAGGTATAAATGACAAGAATTTTAAAGCCAATGAAACAAACAGATAGGGTGTTACCACACCGTCGTCACTACCTCATCGTCGATCAACAGTTTCTACTACACCAATTGATCGATCGTCGTCATTTCTACAATCAATCGATCGATTGATGTGGTAGGTACCTACTACCCCTAAAGACTTCCGAAATAAAGTTATTTTCACATTTTTTCTTGTTTTTTTCAGAATTCGGTATTTTTTTTTGCTAAAATGTTTTTGTTTTTGACAATTCAAAAGTGCCTGCAACTGGTCTATTTGAAATAAATGCTTTGATTTTTATCAAAATCACATTTTTTTTTTGTAAAATTACTTAGGTTTTTCTCTAACTGTAGCAATCCAACAGTAGCCTTATTGCAAACACATAAGATCACTATTATTTTGACACACTTTTCCTTGTGGTGGTAACCCAAAGATCAGTGACCGAGCAAAATCAGAAGTTTCTCCTATACACAGTATTCTCACGCAGTATTTGATCAAGAAATTTTCGATCATGTCAGAATGGAGTAGTGTACATTTTTGATTGCCTTTTTTAACTTTATACACATTCCAATTGGAAAATACGTTCTAAACAAAGTTACCTTGTCTGTTATCAAATTTTAAGTTGGCAACACTCACTTAAAATGGCTTCCAGCGTTTCAGTGTCTTTCATCCGATAGTCTATGGTAAAGTAAAAACCTTTCGTTTGTTTTAATAATTAGTAAACATTTTCATTATTGCCAGAATTACCTGAATAGTATTGTATATAAGTAATACCTTTTCCCTAAGTGATAATATTTACAGTGATTTTGCAATTATGTCGCGTTTTTGTTATACTTGTCTGAGCGAAAATCGGGAATTAAAGCCTGTGGATAGTTCGGCTCAAGCTAAAACTACGCTTACGAAATGGTTCGAGAATAATGACAGTTTTCAAGTAAGTATAATAATAATTTTTCCCAACACTAATGTGCGAAGCATTGTGCGTAAAAGTACTTGGTTCCATGGGCTTACCCACGGTGGGGCAAGGTAGGGCACTTGCCCTAAAAATTACAGAGAGCGGGTGGCCTGCTCTCTGTAATTTTTAGGCAAAATAAATTAATATAATGACAAAATTAAATATTTATTTGGGTACTTTAAAATTTTTCACATTAAAAACTTGACTTTACTTAAGATCAATAATAAAACCGTCTTGTCGGCCTCTGTACAATGAATGTGCATAGAAAGAGGGTTCTGGAAGCACAACATACATTTGAAAACGAAATTTTAGCTAGATTTAGCCAGATCCCTCGCAGGTTATTATTGAAATAAGGTGTAGTGCAGTTAATAGAAAAGCATTTTTAATTTTCTACTACTTAGTTCATTTACTTCTGCCGCCTCCCTTAAAAAATGCTGGGTACGTCCATGCTTGGTTCCTCTAGTACGCTATGTCGTAAATTGCGTCACAACTAAGACGATTCTCCCAAGTCCCACTGCACCGCGCCCCGTCACATAGCGCAGGGCCGCAGATTTTAGCAGTGTCCGACGCGTTGTTCTCCAAGGCGTGTTTTCTATACAAATTCAGATACTTTATTACAATGTTAAAATCAGCGGCCCCCCGCGCTACGCGACGGAGCGCCGCCGCGCCGGTGCAGTGGGTGAATCGCATCGGTACAAATTACGTTGCCGAGGAATTAAGGCGCAGATATACGACTTTTAACGTTTTTAAATTGAACATCACGTCTAAACTTGTAGTCTTATTTCTTTGAAAAAAATATATGTTATACTAGACAATTTTCTTCATAATTTGATATGTGAAAATGTGAATTTTATAACATAGTGTAATTAATTTGTAAAGTAATGTCTAACGCGGGCAAAAAAACGATAATCACGCAAAAACTATCGGGCGTATTTGCATGAAAATTTCACCATCTAAAAGACAATTAATGAGCCATATTTTAGTATACGACTTTTATTTGTATTGTGTTTGATAAATCAAGGAGGGTTGTTTTTTCGAAAAAACTTGGTGCGCGTTGAAGCGGGAGCCCTTTCGGGCGATGGCTCGAATACTCGCTCAAGGTCACTGGCACTTAATGTCGCCTTAAATGGAAGCGAAATCTTACAAAGCATAATGAACTTTATCTTAATTGTGTAACGTACAGAGTACCTAGATACAAGCCAAAAAAACAAATTGCACGTCTTCTTGCGCATTCTGAGGAATTCCCGCAGTTAGTAAGCTCTTGTTTGTATACGTTACACAAGTAACATAAAGCTCATAATGCTCTGTAAGATTTTGTTTATTTGTTACCAAAAATTCGCTTTTATTCCGTTGCGCGCCATTGTAAATTGAACTTAAGCAAAGATTTTTTTGACTACCAATCTTAGTTCTTTGGAGAATATATTTTACCAATAATGAATGATATTTGACCCAGTTCTTATATCGGAAACGAATGGTTTATTTTACCAGTCGATATGTCAGTTTCAAACAACAAATATTCTAAAACAAGTAATGCGCAATAACTTTAAAAGGGATCAATACGAACTGCGCGCATCAGTTGACGAGTCAACGCCGACTCAACTCTCAATAAAGCATTGAAATGTAAGCTTTATGGCTCACATCTTACGGTAGAATATTCACCATGGCATGGCAAATCATGCACTACGAAAAAAATGCGATTTCATTATATTGCGATTTGGATTACATTTCGTAGGGCGCGCTTAGCTATAGTGTACGACAGTTCTTTCAACTAAATTTTGAAAATTCTACCTTATGTGATACGATATTATGCTCGTATTTCAACACATTACTGTGAGTCCAGACAAATTTAGTCGGCATCGAGATTGCATTTATAAAGGAAACCATATTCCATGTTATAAGATAGTATACACCACTATTTTTTAATTAGTACAAATAGTTAAAGGGCTTATTAGAGAAGGTCTTGTTATTAAATGTAAAGTCTCAATAAATAATATTCATAAACAGCAAAGTTATAAGCATTTGTTTATATCCCAAAATGTCACTCTATGGAAATATAGTTTGCCGGGACCTATGAATGGCGACAGGAATGGAAAAGCACCGCTCGTAGTATTTTCTAGTGGTAATTGTTATAAATGATTGATTCAATTATGAATTTACCAGTTATGACAAATTTTCGTGGACAATTTTGGGATTTCGTTTTTTTGACTTTGATTACACAAATATGATCAGTAACGGGTACGGATAGAGCTCCATTTTTTTTGTACTAATTAAAAAATAGTGGTGTTTATTATTAGTATATACATAGAAGAGCTCGTGGCTAAATAATAACAGCCGCTCGGATCGATCTTTAGGTTAAGCCGTGCTTGCCTAGGTTGGTCTGTGGATGGGTGACCACCCATTACATACCGAGTTTCCTCCGTGCCTTGGAAAACTAGTTAAGCCGTTGGTCCCGGCTGTCATTTATAGATCTTTGACAGTCGTTACAGGTAGTCAGTGGGCCAAAAAGTCTGACAAACAGTCTTACCAAGGGGTATCGTATTATCCAGTACTGGGTTGTGGAGGTCAGATAGGCAGTCGCTCCATGTAAAATACTGGTAGCAGCTGCATCCGGTTGAATTGCAAAGCGAGGTGAACAGTTGAGTTAAGACAAGCAGATATCTCGGCTGGTGTAGTGTACTCACTGATCTCGGTGATCACGCCGAAGGGGTACCACATGACGTTGTCAAAGGGCGCATCTCGCAAGCCGCGCATCATGAGCGAGCGGAAGCGCTGCCACGTGATGGGGTGCGCACAAGAGCTGCAGTTGTACACGCGCGCCTCGCGCAAGCTGGAAGAGTTACACTTTTAAGTAAATGCGCCTTAGAACGTACCCGTAGACTGGAAGACGACCCCAACATAGTTGGGAAAAGGCTAGGCAGCTGATCAAGATAGTATATATTTCTGTTTTAGGTCAATGTGGACCACTTTCAACTATGTTTCGAGTGTTGTGCTATTTTTTTGAAGTTAAGTAAATTCAAAAAGCAAGTGTTTAAAGCACACCAACTTCGGCTCAAAGTGCAAAAGAAAAAGGTTTCGATTCTTTTAAATATTTATTTTGTAGTATCTGTGATGTTGATGCATGCAATTTAAATTTTGGTCTATTTTATGGTAGTAAGGTTTATAATTTAATGGTTATTTTGTATACAACATTTGTTTTAGTATATGCGAAACTTGAAACACGTGTCTAATATTTTTATGTAAAGAATCTACGTACAAAATTTCAAAACTGTGTCATGAAAAATCACAAAGTTATAAGCTTGTTCTGTTACCTAGTTGTCCGCAGAAAAACGTGGTCATCACGCAGCGCGCGCCTACAGCGTCGTCTTGAGCTCATTGATAATAATAATTTGGCAGTAGGTACCTAAGTGATTGCGATAGGTACTTAATGTCGCTCTATGTCCAACTTGTCACTTTTTTTTAAATATTTTTGGTACAAAATATAACATGGTTTAAAAATTATTGGAATCGATTCAGTTACTTATTCTGAACAAACTATATTCAGGTTTCGCATATACTAAAAATAATGTTGTATATGACATGTATTTTATTTTCGTATTTATTTAAAATAGGTACGCCAACAGTACATACATTTAACAATAAAAATATACAGGTTAGGGTTCTTATGTAGGTACCAATTACAGGTGTACACAACATTCTCTTATGTACAATATAGCTATTATAGTAAATTTAAAGAAATAAAATGTAATATTAAATAGAAAACAAAACATCTTTGACTTAAACTAAAGCAGAGATCAAAAAACTGACTTACACTAATAAACACAAGACAAAATAAAAAAAAACATATCCAAATAAAACTAATGAGAAAGTAGCAGCAGCAGCAGCTGCATAGCAGTTTAAATGAGAGCGCGACAGGCTTTTGAACTTCGGTAGGGAACCAAAGAACACATCCAAGTCAGGCAACTTAGAATTGAGATGAAGATGCAAAGGCAATGCGATTGCAAAAATTTGACAACCTAGCGGTGTGAAATATACTTTAAGTATACGTTTAATATACGTCAAATATACGTAAAAAAAATCATAAAATTCGGTCCAGCTGTTTCGGAGGAATGCGCCCACAAACACTGTGACACGAGATTTTTATATTTAAGAGGAGATTTTTTTTTTGTTCGAATTAATTTAATAAGGCTTTATCCCGCTGACGCTTAAAATAAGTTTGTGAAAAATGTAAATGGCCATGCGATTTTTTATTACCTGTTTTTGTATATGTGTACAATTTTTTTTAATTTTTTTTTGCTTTTTTTTATCATCTCTGTTATCTGTTTGATGTAGTACAATGGACGTAGTTCTGCCAAAAGTCGTAATTTTTCCGAAATTGTAATGTTTTTAGATAGTTTAACACTGATTCATTTTAAATATGATGATGAGGTTTTTGCAAGCTTTACCACATACCACATTTAAACTGTTTAGTTTGACGTATTTAACTGAATTAATACTATATTGTGGGTTGGTACATTTTGTCAGAACTTCGTCCATTTGAGCTGCGTTTTTACTATAATATTATTACGTACCTACAGGGTGTAAGGGACAGCCCTCCACAAACTGACAGGGTGCATTCAGCTCCTTATTTTGAATCATATTCCACCGGAATTTTTCTCCAGATTTTTTTTTTTTTTCAGTTACTATTCCTTTATTTCAATGTAAAATTACATTCGCTGTACGTAGCACTCCATTTATGTAAATAATACGGCTAAAATCAAAAATTCAACAATGGATGTTGAAATAATCTAACGAACGACGCGTGAAATCAGCTGTTCACTTCCTGCCTTTATAGCTACAGAGTTCATCGAACTCTTCGTCGTGCTTGCCGTTCGCTACGTGCATTTTGCTACGGTAACGATACATTGCATATGAGGAAATAAAACAAATCAAATTTATTGGATTCCTATAACATTGCTGAAATATTTTTTTTTACCTGTCATCTTAGTATGATATACTGAATTCATTCCATCAGTTTGTGGAGGGCTGTCCCTTACACCCTGTATATATGGTATGCTATGGAGTTTGTTGCCCGATCTTCTCCATAGAAAATGCTTTGGAATGAGCAAGTATGTTCACTGTAGACCTTTCATAGTTATCATGCATTGTGACTAGGACTGCTGGAGTAGCTACATTAAAGGTGTAAACGGACCCTTCACGAAGTCGCCAACCAAGAATTCTGTACACCAAATTAAGTAACTCAACGCAAATTTTTTTGCTGGGAAACGTTTTTTTTTCGTTTTAGGGTAAGACTCAATGTACCAAGGTACTCAAAAAATTGTGCTGATGGATGCATTAAATAGTGCGGGGGTCATGGAGGTATTTAAAGTGAAATTTTAACATTAAAAAATTGTATTAAAAAAATAAAGTGAAAATGTCGGAACTTTGACCCCAATATCACTAGAAGGACTAGAACTGAACTACTGAACTGTAACTAGAAGGTTCCCAGGTATGGTTCAGAACAAAAAAAAAAGATCGCAATGAAGGAGAGGAGAGCACAAGTGTCTTTCGGCGTCGTTAAGGGTATTTTTACACCCATTATTTTTATTTATTATTTTTCTTTGAGCTGGAACTTACTTTGACTATTCAACTGCCTGTTAATGGTATAAATGTGTTAAGTTTTACTTTGAATGTTTCACACCGCCGTATGTTTCTGCCATTTAAATTTTAATGTGAGATTTTTTCAATTATTTCAGTTAGCACATTTGGTTAGTCAAACCACTCTGTCTGTAAATACAAAAGAAATTTACGACGCTGAATATATCTTCGAAGATGGGGACTCTTCAGAAACCGATGAAAGGAAAACTAAAAAATCTAAAAGGAAGAGAAAGCATCACTCGCACAGATCAAAAACAAAACGTAAGAAGACTCGTGATCCCGAACCAGAGCCTGAACCAGAGCCTGAACCAGAGCCTGAACCAGAGTCTGAACCAGAGCCTGAACCAGAGTCTGAACCAGAGCCTGAACCAGAGCCTGAACCAGAGCCTGAACCAGAGTCTGAACCAGAGCCTGAACCAGAGCCTGAATCAGAGCCTGAACCAGAGCCTGAACCAGACCCAATACAACGTTTTTCGAAGATAGTCAAAACCTACAATTATTTTAATAATCCTAATATACCAGATTTTAAAGAAACATCATATGTTAGCGATGCCAAAGAAGCGGAAAGGGCTAAAGAAGTTATTGATTTAACGAAGGAGCCAAAACATACAATGCCCGTTGAATTAATAGATAAAGAAATAAAACAAGAGCTCATCGATGCGTATGAAGCTGAAGGTCAAAATAATAGCTCAACGCCGGTTATGGGTATTTATGAAGTGAACAATCAAAAACCTATTGATGTGGATGAAGCCGACACTGAATTGCACGGAGATGACAATGATGAAGAAAAAAAGTACATTTCGGCTTCGTTGAGAGTCTATTTACACCCATTATATAGGATGTAAACGGACCCTTCACGAAGCCGTCAACCAAGCATTTTGTACATCAAACTAAGTAACTTTACGCAAAAATTATTGCTGGGAAACGATTTTTTTTTTTGGGGTGAAACATCACTTTTTACGGTAGGACTCGATGTAACGCACTCAAAACATTGTGATGATAGATGGATTTAATAGTACGGGGATCGTGGAGGTGTTTAAAGTAAAGATCTAACATTAAAAACATGTATTTAAAATAAAACTTGTGAAAAAGTTGGAACTTTGACCTCCAATATCTCCGTAACTAGAAGGTTCCCAGGTATGGTCTAGAACAAAAACATGATTGCAAAGACGGGGAGAACAAGTGCCTTTCGGCTTCGTATACACCCTTTATATATTCACTTTGTTTTCGAAATACAACTAAAATATACCACCTATTTCCCCCCAGCTCTGGTGTAGAAAAAGATGTCGACGATTTAATAGAAATTTTGCCATGCATTCCATGCAAGGGCAGTTTTGAGGGGAAAGCGGCTTATCGGGCGCATATGCAGTGCATGCACAAGGACTTAGCCCAGCACGCATATTGTGGACAATGTGATCTGCAGTTCGAAAGTTTAGAGAAGTTTCACCGTCATTTTGCAGCGCATGGCCTGTATGATCAATTGAAGTGAGTATTTCTTTACTTAAGCTTCATGTACTGTTTGGGGCCTAAGTAACAGCCGCTCCGATCAATCTTCAAGATTAAGCAACGTTAGCCGAGGTAA
Source organism: Noctua fimbriata (assembly GCA_905163415.1). Taxonomy (NCBI): domain Eukaryota; kingdom Metazoa; phylum Arthropoda; class Insecta; order Lepidoptera; family Noctuidae; genus Noctua; species Noctua fimbriata. The sequence goes on from LR990950.1 coordinate 6,402,979, forward strand.
AGAAAGAAATAGTAGATTATGCACCAAGGGGATAAAGCAGTGTCTTAAGTCACAGGCGCGATTTTGAATGCTGAAGTCAGCGAAGGATTCTAAGGCTCCCGAGTGAAATGAGGGAGCTTGGAGTTAACTCCCGTGCAAAGTGAGGGAGTTAAGACTAGAATCTTGAGAGCAGTAAGGGATTTAAGCTCGTCCAAGACGAAGACACTTTTATCACCGAAGAGCATACTCCACTTTTCACGATTGTACTTTAAAATATTTCACGTAAATACGCATTATATAATTATGTAAAATTATATTTGCATGCCTAAAAGGCAAAATATGGTTTGTGCCTAAACCACCAATTTTATCTACTAGGGGGATTACTATGACATCTTAAAGCTGGAGTAATTACAGTGTGGGAAAGAGACAGAGCTATACAGGTCATTTAGCGCCATCTCTTTCCCACACTGGAATTGCAACTGCTTTAAGAGGTCATAGTAGGCCACCAGGGGGATTACTATGACGTCTTAAAGCAGTTGTAATTCCTGTGTGGGAAAGAGACAGAGCTATACAAGTCGTCTAGCACCATCTCATTGTCATTGTTTGACATTTATTTGACATTTTGTATAATTTAGACATGATTTATAATTATTGTAGAATTCTAGAATTATTGTTTGAATTTTGAAAATGCATTTATTTAAAAAAAAACCTTTGATATTTTGTATGCCTTTTGGCGGGGCACAGGTCGGTTCTAATTTATTTATAACATCTTCTGTATATATCCTGTGTTCACGAAATAAATGAATTTGAATTTGAATCTCTTTCCCATGCTGGACTTACTCCTGCTTTAAGACGTCATGATAGGCCACCTGGTAACACCTGTAATTTAAGCAAATAAATTATTCTTAATCTTCGTTGAGCTTGTTCGTTACGTTCGGAAGGAAATCTTATAAGTATATCTTTCAATTTCAGATTTTATCGCGGAAGCCGAAGTACTGAAGATTTTGTCGTGAGTGATATGACCTGTGTTTATTGCAAGAAGGTGAGTTTATAATACAAATGAGTACATACAAGGTGTTAATAGATCTACATCACACTAAGTGCCTCTTAGCAAAAATGATTGCTGGAAAACGACTTTTTTATTAGGAATGTGAAAAATCACGGTCTACGGTAGGACTCAATGGAATGCACTCAAAACATTGTGCTGATGGATGAATTGAATAGTACCGGGGTCGTGGAGGTATTTAAAGTGAAAAAACAACATTTAAAATCGTATTAAAAAAACTAGAAGGTATGGTCCAAAACAAAAAAAAAAAAACAATCGCAATGTCGGCTTCCAGTCTAACCGCATGCAGCTAGTATTTTACATGAAGCTACTGTCTATCTGACCTCCACGACCCAGTTAGTACCGGGTAATACGGATACCCCTTGGTAAGACTGGTTGACAGACTTTCGGGTCAATCACTACCAACGACTGTCAAAGATCTACAAATGACAGTCGGGACCAACGGCTTAAATTGCTTTCCGATACACGGAGGGAACTTGGTATGTAATGGGTGGTCATCACACATCCACGGCCCAACCTAGGTAAGCACGGCTTAACCTAAAGATCGAGCCGAGTGGCTGTTACTATTTAGCCACGAGCGCTCCACCACCGTTGGATCATAATTTGTTTTTAAAATACCTAATAGGAAACTTTTTCTAGGAACCAGCCATCAATATCGCTTCGCTGGACCTTCAAGGTCCGAGATTCAATGTAAATGGAAAGTTATGCAAGCCCTGTCTTTTCAAGCTGCAGCTACAGGGACCCCCACCAGTTAGTACAAATTTTTCGTTTCGTATGTTACGTCGTATTCGTATTCAATATGTTAAAAATAAAAAAAAATAAAAATACTAATGACATTAACAAAGAAAATAAGAAACATGAAAATTAAAATACTAACGAATTTCAAATGCAAGATTTTTGTCCTAAAAAACCACAATTTCCCTAAATTCTAATAAACTTTTAAATCGTGACAACACCATCTTTGGCATTATGTATGATCGATCGTCAATTGTTTGTTTATGGCGTCACAACCTGTGAAGTGAACGGAGTGTACCCCTGTGTTGCCATGTCAGTTTCCTCATTTTAGTAGTTTTTATTTAATTTTCATCAGGGTATTTTTTTTACTTGTTATCGAAAAGAATTACTTACATAAATTTAATCCAATCTCATCGAATCGATATCTTTTGATTGTAATAACTGTACACTATGGCTTTTATTTGTTATTTTCTAATCCACCTTTCTATGATAAGGAATTTCCTGAAATTTGCTTAATAATTAATTACCTTGACCGCACAATACTAGTTAGTCACATAACATAGCTATATTAATAAGCTTTAACTCATCCCTTTTGCAGGGATGTGATGTAATGCACCTGAAGATGCACATGAACCCTAAATGCTGAAGAGCCGCAAGTGGGTGTGCAAGGCGGGGTCACGTTCAGGGGCGCAGCTAATCGAACTACTGACTATGGCACGGGCGGCAGACTGCTGACCTCAAGATAATTAGTAAACTATGGTTTTATTTTATGTTTTTTTCATGCTTTGCTTTTCCAGGTTAAAGGAGAAGCAAAGGTACTAGTGGCCTACCTACCTGCCTAACCCCTGAGTAATTCCAGTGTGGGAAAGAGACAGCTATACAGGTCGTCTAGCGCCATCTCTTTCAGTGTGAACCCCTGAGTAATTCTGATCTCATGATCACTTTGTAGTAAAATGCACTTGCATTTTAAAAAACGAACAAAAAATGTTGAGAAATGTCTCGAAGGCATATATTTTTGTCGTTATAAATGTAAGTAATTTTTGTCCAATGTAGTAAAAAAAATACTTTGAAGGTGCTTAGATTTATGTCCTTTTGGTTGCTAGGTTGATGCCCAAAAAAAGTTAGGATAAGTAAAGGAAAACTGTCCTTTTTGTAGGTATTAAGAATTGATTATAAATATAAGCTGTACTCCTCTACGAGCCTCGGATTCAATGCTTTCCGTCAATTTTTTTGCCTGGTGTAAATCATAAATTAATCTAGTCAAATTGTTGTTATTATTATTGTACTAGAGAAAACGAAATTGGTCACGTACGACGCCAAAAGGCCCCTATCTCAGCATGCTGTTGTAACATTAAAAAAAAATGTCACAGCACTGGTATTTTTACACCCTTAATCTAAATATTCAATGTCGTGGTATTGATGATTGCAATTCTGAATCAATATTTTAGTTCAACACAGAAGGATATTTCATAATTTCTTTCAGTAGCATTAGTATGTCGGATATGTCAGGATTTATTCCGTTAGGCTCGTACATCATGTGGGCAGACGATGGGTTTCGTGCTATGAAAACGCACTGGGTGCGATACAATGTTTCTAGCAAAACCAACGAATTACTTGAGATTACAACTTAACACAATAACATGGGGCCCAATGAAGCGGGTACGGTTCCAAGACATCTCAACTCCGCCGCGATCAGACATTGACTGTCGCCCTCGCCTCGAGTTGAACATCAGTTGGCTCTGTAGAAGCACGCTGTGGTGTGGGTAGACTTGTAAGTAGGTCGCGTGACGTCACCACCAGCGCACTGGCGATTCATTTTATGTCCATCCTAACGACCTGATCCGACAAGTATATTGATGAAAGAGAGCATAATTTGACACTATGCGACGACGTTGCCAACTTTGAGAATCCACCCTGTTAAGTATGTATTGTAAATTCATGTGATATAAAATGAGCTTTCGAATAACGCTCAAAATATCGTAAGTATGAAGCGAAAAATAAATGTATGTTTTCTGAGAATGGTCTATTTCGTAAGGCCTATTTACCATTGGTACCTTTCGCGCCAATCTTATACAACATTAGTTTTGGTATATGCGAAACCACACGTGTCTAGTATTTTTATGTAAAGAATCTACGTAGGTACAAAATTTCAGAACTGTATTATGAAAAATCACAAAGTTATAAGCTTGTTCTGTTACCTAGTTGTCCGCACAAAATCGTGGTCACCACGCAGCGCGAGCCTCCAGCGTCGTCTTGAGCTCATTGATAATAATAATTTGGCAGTAGTTACCTAAATTATTGCGATAGGTACTTTAAGTCGCTCGGTGTCCAACTTTTAACATTTTTTAAATATTTTTGGGAAAAAATATAACATGGTTTAAAAATTATTGGAATCGATTCAGTTACTTATTCTGAACAAACTATATACAGGTACCTACAGGTAACCAGGTAACAGGTAACTATATTCAGGTTTCGCATATACTAAAAATAATGTTGTATAATGTATGTATAATAGTGAAACTTAAAATAATATGAATGTATTGTATTCTTTCTGCTTTCTGTCTTATAAAAAAGTGTAGAAAGAAAAATTGAATTTTTCGGTATTTGCGATTTGTGGGAAAAATTTTTACAAAGATATGTTATGTTTACATATTTTGTTGATCTTTATGTATGAAAATCTTTTAAAATAAAACTATATTGATGTTGCGAAATTAAATTGTTTTATTTAACGTATTGAAGCCGTTGGTCCCGTGTATATATTGTATAGTAGTCTATGGTCACGGGCTCCCGGCTGTCATTTGTACATTTTTTTATTCGCACGTGAACGAGCGCTGCCACGAATGTGTCAGCTGACTAGATGTTGTTCCTTGTGGCTCCACGTGTGGCGCCACGCGCGTTGTGGCACTGCGTGTGACATTACAAGGCGGCGTGTTGCTTGAACATGGCGCCACAGTCCGCGCACGTCAACGTGCGCTGCGACGTACATATGTGTCAGCTGCTGCTGTGCACTGCGGAGCGTTGCTAATATCTGACAAGCTGTCAGTGAGATATCTACATACAAGTCCCTTGGGAGGTTCTCGTTCTCGTGAGGAGACGATCCTGCAGGATCAAACAATATCTGCTAAAAAAAATGTATTGTCACCAGAACCAAAGATGTGTGCAAAATTTCAGCTCCATCGTTTGGGGGAACTGGTTTGAAATTCTGTTGCAAAATTTGGCCAATACATACTAACTAACAAGGCGAGTAAAAAAAAGAACTTCAATGTATAATATTTATTGATAAATAAATAAATTCTCACTTAGTTACTATGACATAAAACAAAAAATCTAGATGCTTTTCCTTGTCCCTCCGTCTTTGTGTCGTAGTCGTGTGTGGGTGTACAAGGCGGCGCTTTGCTTAAAAGTGTCGCCACAATGCGCGCACATGAACGAGCGCTGAGCGGAATGTGTCAACTGATGGCTGCGGAGTGTTGCCGACGTCTGTAAAAAAAGAAAAATGTTAAATACTCTTTGATTTGACATCGCACTCGATATAAGATTTTAAACTATCATGGTCACTAACATTATTATTTACACTAGAAACAACTAACTGGGTTGTGGAGGTCAGATAGACAGTTGCTCCATGTAAAATACTGGTATTTAGCAGCACCCGGTTAGATTGGAAGTCAAAGCCCCTACATATTTGGGAAAAGGCCAGATGATGATGGTTTTAAAATAAATATATAGTTAAAGAAAAACTAAAAAATGCGCTTTCTCGTATTCTTATCAGCAAACCCTTTCATTTGATACCCATATCATGGGAATGCATTAAAAATAAATAGTCCGCCACCTTTGGGAGTCCGCCATATTGGATTTAGAATGACGTCACTTAACTAAGCAATACATTGTCATCCAAACTAAACATGTTTGCAAAATTTCAGCTCAATCGGAAACCGCAAAGTGGGTCAAATTTAACTTCTAAGATTTTTTTCACATAGGTAATACAAGCGTGTTAAAATCAGCAACTTGATAAATCATCATAATTTCAGCCGAAAGACGTCCACTGCTGGACATAGGCCTCCCCCAAGTGTCGCAACATTGACCGGTCCCGTGCGACTCGCATCCAGCGGATCCAAGCAACCTTCACCAGGTCATCGGTCCACCTAGTGCGAGACCTTCCAACGCAGCGTCTTCCGGTTCGTGATCGCCACTCCAGAACTTTTCGGCCCCATCGGTCATCCGTTCTGCGAGCAATGTGCCCTGCCCACTTCCACTTAAGTTTGGCTATTCTTCGGGCTATGTCGGTAACCTTGGTTCTCTTGCGGATGTCCTCATTTCTGATTTAATCACGCAAGGAAACTCCGAGCATAGCCCTCTCCATTGCCCTTTGGGTGACTTTAAGCCTTCTGATAAGGCCCATTGTGAGCGACCACGTTTTGGTCCCGTATGTAATCACTGGCAACACACAGTGGTCATAGACTTTCGTCTTGAGACACTGCGGTAAGTTGGTTTGGCATTTTCTGTGCTCACGTTTTTTGAAGAAGGAGTTCATCATATAGAGGCCCTCCTTCTCCATAAAACTAGCCAGTTGGTGACCCCGGTGGTTCCGACGTTCAACCCCAAATTGCCCCACCTGCAGCTCATCCCCGTCTCGTTTGCCCAGTTTCGCGTTGAAGTCCCCCATGACAACGGTGAAGTGAGTTTTGAAACCATGCAGGGCTTTAGAAATATCCTCATACATGGTCTCCACTTCGTCGTCGGGGTGTGCCGAGGTCGGGGCGTAGACCTGTATGACCTTCAGCAAATATCTTGAGGATATTCTGAGTATAAGGTACGCCACCCTGGTCGACACACTCTCGATCTTCACCACGTTATTCACGAGGGACTCGTGGACGATAAACCCAAAACCACCCTGAGAAACTGGCTGGTCACCCTCTCGGAAATAGAGCAGATTGCCGGATTTCAGGATTATCGTGTCCTCACCCTCTTCGGACTTCAGATAATCCCACAATACCATCGCAGCCTGCTCAATTCCTCTTCGAGTTCCGTTATCTTCTCGTCGGTCCAGAGTGTACGCGTGTTGTATGTTGCCAGGTCAAGTCGTCGGTATAGGCAGCCTGATCCCTTCCAGAGATTCTTCGCACCCCTTGCCTCCCGTAACCTCGACCGCTACCATAGCTGAGGGTACACGGGCTGCCGGGTACTAGGGGCCATTTTTGTGTTGCGGTCATCATTGGGGGGGTTTTGCCATAATCGCCACGCTTGGCAGGCGGGTTGGCGATCGCAGTATGGTTGTTATGAAATCACAGAGAACGCTGCTGCCCATTCTCTGGTAAGTCCCTTAGTCGCCTCTAACGATACCCACGGGAAGATATGGGATGCTGTTATTCTTTACGTCCGGACACCATACAGAACCTTGCAGAAACCACACAGAAACTAGATAAATATCAACATACAAAATGGTAACACTTACAAAGAATTTCTTGCCACATGTGTTACAGGAATGATCTCTAGGTCTACTCAGACCGTGGTACTGTTGTTTGTGATTACGTAGGCGCCAATTTGATATGAAAAGCTGGAACAAAGGGCAAAAAAAACTGTTTCAAATCACAACATTTTGAATTAAGGAATCCTAAATGAAAAATACAGGGTGTAAACGGACCCTTCACGAACCCGTCAACCAAGCATTATGTACATTAAACTAAGTAACTTTACGCAAAAATTATTGCTGGGAAACGACTTTTTTTTTGGGGTAAAAATTCACGTTTTACGGTAGGACTTAATGTAATGTACTCAAAACGTTGTGCTGATGGATGAATGGAATAGTACGGGGGTCGTGGGGGTGTTAAAAGTAAAAATCACACATTAAAAACATGTATTTAAAAAAAAATTGTGAAAAGGAAACTAGATGGTTCCCAGGTATGGTCTAGAACAAAAAAAATATAGCAATGACGGGGAGAACAAGTGCCTTTCGGCTTCGTTAAGGGTCTTGTTACACCCTTTATTTTCGGTGGCTTTGATCAGTAGGTGTCGCTGCAACGGCCAGCGAGCGCTATATCCATGTTTGTTGCATCAAATCGCCAGTAAAAAGAAGGCTACACCTCCAAATTTAAATTTATTTAGTGTTTATTGCGACTTTACGCAAAATTTTTGATCATCATGTGCCTAGCCTTTTTCCAACTATGTTGGGGTCGGCTTCCAGTCTAACCGGATGCAGCTGAATACCAGTATTTTACATGGAGCGACTGCCTATCTGACCTCCACAACCCAGTTAGTACTGGGTAATATCCCTTGGTAAGACTGGTTGTCAGACTTTTTGGGCCACTGACTACCTAACGACTGTCAAAGATCTACAAATGACAGCCGGGACCAACGGCTTAACGTGCTTTGTCTCGACACGGAGGAAACTCGGTATGGAATGGGTGGTCACCCATCCAAAGACCAATCTAGGCAAGCACGGCTTAATCTAAAGATCGACCCGAGCGGCTGTTATTATTAAGCCACGAGCTCCTCTCTCCTCTCAAAAAGCTTGGGTATTCTTTAGTAATATTTACTTCGTCTTCTAGCATTACCCGAACCATATATTCTACATATAAACTATTAGGAACTGCTAGCACCCTGGCTAGTTAGAGCAACGATCTCCGCAGGAGCAGGTAGCACCTAGATGAGAGTTTCTAAGAATCGAGCTAAGTGACGTCGTGCAATGAGAGCTATGTTTTTAAGCTCACCAGATAGCGCCACTGACAAGTAAGGTCGTGTCATTAATTCAATTTTCTCCTTTAAAGTACCAATAATTTCATAAAAAGTTTATTTTATTACGTACAACAAAACTAACTACTACTAGTGTAAACTTCAAATACATATTTAGAATATTGTTCCTAAAATTAGCAAGCTTGAAAAATTTTAAAAATCATTTTTTCCTCCATGTACTAACAAATGAATTCCTTACTTGGTAATTACAATCTTCAAGTCATAATTAATCAGGAATGGCTCAATATTGGCCAGAATCGTGAATATTAGTAAAAATCCATGATAAAAAGCGCGCAACGCGCGAACACTATGACATGACATCTGACGTTTCTGGAGACCTTACGCTACACAAACGCCTCTAGCGGCGAATTCATGCGCGATAGCCTCCATTGGAGAGGCCTATGTCGAGTAGAGGACTTCTTCTTAGCGTGTCGATGGCAAATTTTTAATTAAATGTTTGGCCCAAAATTGAGCTATGCCAACTCCGCTCGCTGTAGCAGTCATAAGATCAAGTGCGCAGGTGTTAGGGCAAGCAGTGCAAGATAGGCCATTGTATGTGGAGACACGCCGCATACACATTTGAGATCTGAGCCGTCCATGAACCCCCATATGAAGAGATTATCTTTGCTACGGCCGACTTGGGTTCGGGGTCTATTCAGAGATTTCCAAGTCAGCCACGGCAAAGCATGCACAGGTGGAAGGCTTTTAGACGGCTCGATGAAGCCGTCAGGGGGCTTAGCTTCGTCCTCTCGGTGCGGCTGGCTATGGTCCTACGAACTTTAGTGGACTGCTGTAGGCTGATGATGGTGATGACAGAACATAATTATCTTACCTTATTGCATACTTCACATTTGTACTGCGATTTTCTTAAATGATAGAAATTGTAATGCTGTCTTAAGTAACCTTTCGACCTGAATTTCTTGTTGCACTCTGAACATGGGTATCTGAAAATTGGTAAGCTTTTGTAATAATAACATAACATCACGCCTGTAATCCCTGAAGGATTAGGCAGAGGTGTACCTAATACTACACCCACATTTCGCCAGTTATGTTTAAGTCCCGTGTACTAGGGGGCGAGTCTATTGCCACCAACAGCAGCTACTGAGAAATTCCTGATGAACAAAACCCAATAAAGGACAGGCTGGATCGGAACAATCACTATTTAGGGGCTGGTTTAAAGCCACAGGCTCAGCATCGTTGATCTCTGATCGTCGAAGATACAGGGTCTAAGCCTTCCGCAGACTGATGGGGTGAATTTAGAATTTCATACTAAGATGACCAGTATAAGAAATTATTTCAGGAACGTTATGGGAATCCAATAAATTTGATTTGTTTTATTTCCTCATACGCAATGTTTCGTTACCGTGGAAAAACGCACGTAGCGAACGGCAAGCGCGACGATGAGTTCGTTGAACTTTGTAGCTAGCCAGAAAGTGAACAGCTGATTTCACGCGTCGTTCGTTAGAGTATTTTAACATCTATTGTTGCGTTTTGGTTTTAGCCGTATTATTTACATAAATGGAGTGCTGTGCTGCGTACAGAGAATTTAATTTTACATTGAATAGGAATAGTAACTGAAAAAACGAAAATTTTCCTAAGAAAAATTCCATTGGAATATGATTCCAAATAAGGAGCTGAATGCACCCTGTCAGTTTATGGAGGGCTGTCCCTTACACCCTGTATAATCCTAACTAATATTATAAATGCGAAAGTAAGTTTGTTTGTTACTTTTTCACGCCTAAACCACTGAACCGATCATCCTCAGCCCGTCAGGTGTACAGAAACGGACATAGGGTACCTTTCATTCCGAAAAAAAGTACTGTTCCCGAGGAAAACAACAATAACGTTCTTATGGTAATAGATGGTGCCACGTGTCTTTCGAATCGTGATTGAATTATAATATCACAAGCAGAGTACAGCCCAAATTGCTTGTCAAATTCAACATACAATACAGGGTGTAAACGGACCCTTCACGAAGCCGTCAACCAAGCATTACGTACATCAAAGTAAGTAACTTTACGCACAAAAATTGTTGCTGGGATACGACTTTTTTTTTGGGGTGAAAAATCACGTTTTACGGCAGAACTCAATGTAACGCACTTGAAACATTGTGCTGATGGATGGATTGAATAGTACGGGGGTCGTGGAGGTTTTAAAGTAAAAATATTATATTAAAACATGTATTTAAAATAAAAACTTGTGAAAAAGTTGGAACTTTGATCCCCAATATCTCCGTAACTAGAAGGTTCCCAGGCATGGTCTAGCTAGAACAAAAAAATGACCGTAATGACGGGGAACACAACTGCCTTTAGAGCAGCGGTGGCCCAGTGGTGGCGGTCCCGACTTACGAGCAGTAAGTCGTGGGTTCGAACCCAGGCAGGCGCATTACTTTGTGTAATTTATTTCATCACCACTGCTCTCAAAACGGTGAAGGAAAACATCGTGAGGAAACCGGCATGTCCTAGAACCAATAATTCGAAGACATGTGACATCTACCAACCCGCACTGGGCCCGCGTGGTGGATTATAGCCCTTCCCTCTCATAGAGAGGAGGCCTGTGTCCCAGCAGTGGGAACATTATAGGCTCATTATGCAACTGCCTTTCGGCTTCGTTATGGGTCTTGTTAGACCCTTTATACCCCTGTTTATATTTGTCAATATAACTTACCCTTGAGAATGATGTGAGCTGGACAGCAGATGGCCCCGATAGACTCGTATATTCTTATACTGAATATTGCATTGCTGACAATATGCCAGCTTCTTGGCCATATTACCATGAGAGGCCATATGTGTTTCCAAACGCGTCTTAGTTTTGAACGTTTTCTTGCAAATATCACAGATGAAGCTGCGTAACATGGAGTGGGCGCGGCTGTGGACAAAAACTTAGGCATGATATCAAAGGGTTTCGGCTTCGGCCAGACATCGACGTTCGGTCGGCCACTATATAGGGTGTAAGGGACAGCCCTCTAAGATGACCGGTACAAGAAATTATTTCAGGAATGTTATGGGAATCCAATAAATTTGATTTGTATTATTTCTTTACGCGATGTATCGTTACCGTAGCAAAGTGGAACCGAACGGCAAGCGCGACGACGAGTTTGATGAACTCTGTAGCTTGGCAGGAAGTGATCAGCTGATTTCACGCGTCGTTCGTTAGAGAATTTCAACATCCATTGTTGGATTTTTTATTTTAGCCGTATTATTTACATAAATAGAGTGCTGCGTACAGGGAATGTAATTTTACATTGAAATAAAGGAATAGTAACTGAAATAAAAAATAATAATCGCAATGTCGGGGAGACCAAGAGGCTTTCGGCTGCTTTAAGGGTCTTGTTAGACCTTTTAAAGATCTTGTAAACGCACCTCATATGTTGTCTTAAATTATTCTTGTCTTTGAATTTGACACCACAATCACAGAAAAGGGTATGTTCCGTCTGCATGTGTGTTTCTAAATCTTCTGGGTTTCTGAAAACAAAATAACATATTCTATGATATTTTTTATTTGAATTTGAAATAAATAATTACACAACCAGAGTGAGCACTTAATAGGTAAACCTACCACGAAAGTTCCATAGATGGCGCTATGAGCACAAGCAGTAAAAAAAGTCGTCAAATTTGGCACTCATGTTCTCCCCGTCATATTTGATTTTTTTTGTTCGGGACCATACCTGGGAACCTTCTAGTTACGGAGATATTGAAGGTCAAACTTCCCACTTTTTCACAAGTTCTTTCAATGTTATATGACCCATGAACTATTTAATGCATCCATCAGCATAGTTTTAAGTGCGTTACATTGAGTCCTACAGAAAACTCCGATTTTTCACCCAAAAAAATCGTTTCCCAGCAATAATTTTTGCGTAACTTAGTTTGATGTACAGAATAACAGAAAGCCTGGTTTTCGGCTTCGTGAAGGGTCCGTTTACACCTTGTATACTTACTTGACAACAACATCACACAGTGAACAGTGTATCCTATCAGGTTCATCATCTTTATGCTTTGTCTTGCAATGGTTGATCATCCACACATACTCATGGGCTTCGTATTTGCATAGGCGACATCTGTATACCACAAAGTGCTTGCTTCTATGGTTGTTTAGTGCTAGTTTGTGGCTGAAACGGATGTGGCATACGTCGCAGATTTGGTCGCCTAAGCTCTAAAAAAAAGATATAAATTAAATCATTTAAACTACTTAATAAAAATATTTTTTTTTAACGGTCCATGAAAGCACGAACCTCGTGAAAGATAAGCAAATCAAGTATCTTGAATTGGCTCGCGAGTTTGTGGACTCAGCGATCATTGTGACGACAGTCAATGGCTTAATTGCCAAGAGCCTCGACGAATACCTGAGGACGCTCTCGTTAGGCAGCTAGATCACATGCCTGATTCAGAAAGCGGTACTCCTGGACACGACTCGTATTATTAGGACATTCCTGTCTCTGGAGCCCTAACCACCGGTAGCTTGGACCCTGCTCCAGACATAGGCGGACCGCTACTTTTTAAATTTATAAATGTTTTTATTTAGGTATTTTTTTAAAAGAAATATTAAAAAATGAGATGAATAAATGCATAGTGAAATGTTAATTTTACTTGTTGGAAATTAATCGTGCAGCCTAAACGACTGAGTGGTAGCTCAAACTGAGGGTTATTCTTTTTTAAGGAAATAATGCTATTAGCATTTAATTAGCTTAATTTATTATAATCTACTTATTTTATTATTAGCTTGTCAATGTAAAAAAAGTGTTAGGCAAGCAATAAATGCAGGAATCAATGTTTTTCCATGGCAACATTGTGGCTAATGACAAAAAATGTAGCGTAACATTTCATCATCTGCCTAGCCTTTTCCCAACTATGTTGGAGTCGGCTTCCAGTCTAACCGGATGCAGCTGAATACTAGTATTTTACATAGAGCGACTGCCTATCTGACTTCCACAACCCAGTTAGTACTGGGTAATAGGATACCCCTGGGTAAGACTGGTTGTCAGACTTTTTGTGCCACTGACTACCTAACGACTGTCAAAGATCCACAAATGACACCTGGGACCAATGACTTAACGTGCTTTCCGAGACACGGAGGAAACTCGGTATGTAATGGGTGGTCACCCATCCACAGACCAAGCTCGGCTTAACCTAAAGATTGACCCGAGCAGCTGTTATTATTTAGCCACATGCTCCCCTAGTGTGCTATGCGTGCTATGTTTATGTAACATTTAAAATTCTTACAATTTTTACATTTAAAATACATACCTGATCATGCTTCTTCCTCATATGTAAGCTATAAGTATCCTTTCTAGTAAACCCAAGCACACAACTGTCACATTTATAAGGAATCTTCTTAAAATTATAATGATTCCGCTTCTCCTCTCTCGCTTTTAGCATCTCTTCTTCACTCAACACAATTTGAGTGAACTTTTCTTGGAACTCACTCTCACCTGTCTTTAAATCTCTTTTAGGTTTTTTCTTCAGTGAATGTTTATTAATTTTTTTCTCTATAGTTTCTACATAGACTTTCTCAGTCATTTCTTCACAAAATTTTTCATTATGTTCACTGAATATGACTTCAGCAAAATTGATTTTGGTTTTGTCAACACATTGAGTACATTTTTGTTTTGCTAATCTTTGTTTAGCTAATCTTTGTTTATTTTCAATTTTTTCATGAATATCAGATATTTTTTCATCAAAATCTGTTGATTTTCCATTTACATGAGATATAGCGCAATCACATTGGTCTAAAATTTCTTCCTTTCTCAAAATAATACTGTCATGTTTTATTTCTTCAATATCATTGTACATATTTTCCATTTCTTCATCAATTTCAGACTTTTTTTCATCAAAATCTGAATTATTTTCTAAGATTTCATCAATTTCTTGTTTAATTGTATGTGATTCCGTTTTTAGTGTTGTATTACAAATGGTTAACGGGTCTAAGCTGTAGGTGTATTGGTAGTCATAGAAAATATTGGTTTTTGATATCAATGTTGATAGTGGTTTAATATTACGGTGCTGGAAAATTAATATTAGTCTAGATAAAATGATTTTGATTAATTAAAATAATATTATTAATTTTAGTACATTGTATTCTTTTTATTTGTTATCCAAAAAGAATTACATAGGAATACTTTCCCGGATCGGACAGGTTTTTTTTTATATATATTGAATAGGTAATTAGGAAATAAGTTTTAATACCTTTTTAGTTTTTGATAAGGTGTCCTGTGCTATTTTAGCTGTTTTCTTAAACTTGTAAAACTTAGCCAGGATACTCCAGCATTCCCAACAAACTCCACCAAGAGACTGTTTTAACTGAAAACACAAAACCATTTATTTACTGAAATAAAAATAGTAAAAGGCCTGGGGAACTAGACACTATCATCTGTCGAACCCAACCATGTTGGGGTCAGTTTTCCGTCTAACCAGATGCAGCTGAATACCAGTATTTGACATGGAGCGACTGCCTATCTGACCTCCACAACCCAGTTAGTAGTTTATTTATTTATTTATTTAAACTTCATGTACAAGAGTGGTACATAGGCGGACTTAATGCCACAAGGCATTCTCTACCAGTCAACCTTTGGGTCAAATAGGATAGCATTGTGATAGAGTACAAAAAAATAAATAAGAAAAAAACCAATTTGTTAACATAGATTGATATACATAAATAGGTACATACCAATACACATTTATACAGTAAAATTAAATAAACTAATATATATTATAATACATACAAATAGTCCAAATACGAGAAACCTTATAATAATTACTATGACTACTAACTAATATCTAGCTTGTAGTAGTTGACTACCTGTAACAACTATCAAATATATATAAATGACAGACGGGTCCAACTATTTAGCCACAAGTTTGTCCAAGCCTGGGGAACAAGATATACTGAAAAGAAATAAATTATTGGATTCTAAGACGACCAACTGACCGAATCTTGGGGTGTTTTTGGTACAGTATCATAAAGTATCACTAACCTCTTCGAAAAGTATTTCTTGCAGTAAAGTTGCTACTTTATGCAAAGGAACTAAGCTGCGATCCATGCTAAGACAGGTTAGGCATATGTTGAACGGTTCTTCCATTTTTATTTATTGTTTCACATCAATTAAAACTGCCGCCAGTATTCTTGGGAACATTACTAGTTGACAGCGTTGAAGACGAGTTTTTTTGACGCAATTTTTTAATTTAATTGTTAAGTTAGTTTCTTTAGATTATTTTAATTTATAAATTGCACTTATAATAATAGGATTTAAAAAAATCATTACAAAGAAAACACAAATAATTCAATAATATTTTTTTTTATGATTTGGTTGGTTTGACGGATATAATTCAATATGATACCTGGTCTTTTAGACTTCCATAAACCGTAAATTGGTACTAACTGGTTGTGGAGGTCAAATAGGCACGCAGGTCGCTCCGTGTAGAATACTGGTATTCAGCATCTGGTTAGATGGGAAACCGACCCCAACATGGTTGGGTTCGACAGATGATAGCGGTGGATGGTAGTGGTGGTGGTAATTCTATAGAATTACATACGTCTTCCCCCGGACCACAGCAAAATTTTGTTTGTACTCAGTGCCATAGACCATTTAAACAGAAAGTTTCAAATAATTTAAGTAAATTGAATTCCTTAATAAAAATAAAAGGCATAAAATAAGAAGAGCTATTCAAATAAACTCAGTGCATCGCGGTAACCGTAGCTGATCTTAATACCCTGATACCTGACCTGTGCGCCTACACATTCGCAACATCCTATCCTGGGCTCCACCCTGGACACGCCCCACGCACCCTGGCGTTCCCCATTGCCTTTGGGTACTGGACATTGAAAATTTCAGGGTTGCCCTCGATTTCTCTGGGATCTCATCATCAGATTCTGACTTGGTGACATTGGGACCTCCTCAGGAGTATAGGCTTTCGGTTTAAAAAGAATTTTGAAAATCTTTCCATAATAGGTACGAAGCATGTAATTTTTTCTTCACTTAAATCATTATAACATAGTACTATCAGGCCAAGAAAATAATTAAAAGTTAAGTTCAACTACTACTTGTCCCGTCGCTCAAAAAAAAAAATTAAACTCGTACAATTTTCTACGACAGTTCAAACGTCCGTGACTGTCGCGGCCATTCATGTCATGTTATGTGACGTCATTTACCTCTATCTGCCTTGTTTACATCTATTTTTTACCCTTATTATAATAATTTTACTTTTAATTTTAGTGTTTCTTCGACACAGTATTTTGAGTTTGGGTACCGTTTCACCAAAAACACGCTATAGACTGACCGCCTTAATGGGTCCTCGCGAAGCTATCCATTTTAATGGAATATTCTGAAGGTTGACCACGTATTGGTTCAGTTAGTGTCGTAGTACTTACGTGGTCGTGGATTATGATTATTTTAAAGCAAATAACCTGTGGGATATAGTTAGGACTTAGTGGACGCTTAATTGGCTTTTGATTGGGCAAGGCGGAGGACTCATTAAAGCGGTCGGTCTATACATAAAATATTAAATTGTAATATATGTGTTGTATTATAAAAATTACACAAGTGGACCACAATGTTTTTATGAGCCAATACAAGGCACTTTTAAGAAATAAAAAAGTTTTATATTTCTTGCATATTCGAGAAATCGGTTAACATACATAAAAAAATTCTTACAGCCGAACATAGAACCTCCTCCTTTTTGTCGGTCGGTTAAAAAAACGAACTTCAATTTAAAATATTTATTGATAAATTTATCATTAAGCCAAATCGAATTCTAACAGTAACATATACACTTATATATTAAAGTAACCATAAGTAACTTACTTAAAAATAAACTAAAAATGGCGTTAATAAACTCCTCCTCAACGCTGTCAACTGGTAATGTACCTAAGAGACTGGCGGCGGTGCCACGTTGTATGGCAACGCTAAGCTACTGAAGTAAAAGCCAGCCCTTGGGTCACGGGAAGTGTCAACTAAGCATTATGAAATTTCCTTGAAAAGTCTGTGAGCTCTCGGACCCCACGGTCCTAGAGTTTCTACCCCAAACGGCTCGAAAATATAGTTACCAATATGGTTACTATACTTACGCCGCTTGAGGTTCTCCGCAGCCGCAGCGGCAGCCCCAGCACAGCACAATGAGCTAGGAAGATGGGATGGCTCAAGAGTATCCACACATGTTGCGTCCCACACTAAAGGCCTACCCATCTTCCATGGAAACTAAGACATGCCGTCGGGTCTCTTGCCATCGTCGCGTGCCAAGCGATTGGGTTCTAATAAAGCTGGAACGCTGACGGTGACAAGAGCTCGTCGGATGATGTCGTCTAAGTTCGCGTGCCGTGCAAAACGGCCCGCACTTCGGCTGCATGACAGGCCGTGATGTCCGAGGATGTTGAAAATTTCTCCACATTGACAGCGATGAGGAGAACAAAATGAGGCACCTAGGCGTAGGGAAGCAGCGAGGCGGAAAGTGGTGTCGTCGAACAAAGTGCCTACGCTCAACGACGGTAGCGTGTGAAGCCAAAGACCCGACTCCCACTCACCCACAGCGCTGGCTGTGGGTGTGTATCTTAGGAGGCAGTGTCTTTAAATAGTGGACGAGAAAATTATGAGCGTACTAGCAGACTCGGATAGTCACATACAAGATATAGACTAAAAGGTAAAATATATATCTATACATTCATTTAATTAGTTAGTATTTTAATTATGTAATAATGTTTGTAGTGAGTGTAAGTATATTTGTGTGGGGATTCGTGTCATGTGCTAGTGTTGTGTGTGTATGTGTCAAGGACAGGGGTGTGCGGAGTGTTGTGACGTGATGTGATGTGATGTGATGTGATGTGGTGTGGTGTAGTATGTGGGGTGTGTTGAGTGAGTGTGCCTCTGTATTTGTAGATGTGTGCAAAGTGTGCCAAAATAGCATGGCAAGGAGTCTCTTAGGCTTATAACTAAGAGATAAAGTCAGAGTTAAAAACTTCAGTAAATTTACCAAGGTAAAGGACATAGCAAAAACCATAATGGCCCAAAAATGGTAAAGGGCTGGTCATGTCCAAAGATCGTCAGGGAATAAATGGTCCAAAATTGTCACGAATTGGTACCCTATGCACAAGAAAAGCAGAAAAGGTAGGCCATTCAAAAGATGGAGCGATGACATAGTTGCCACGGCTGGAACTGAATGGAACAAACTGGCAAGACATAGAGCGAAATGGAGGAGACTTTCATCGCCAGAGCGGTCCTTACAAAACACACAATAAACAATTAAGATGTAGTAGGATGTAGGGTGTGATGTGTCTTCCTGTGTGTGTGGTGTGTGTGAGTTATTTTGTTTGTATGCACGTCATGTCCCTGCGAAATATTTTTTATTTATTCTTTCTATGTAATACTAACAAACTAGACTAAGCATAAACACTAACTTAGCAAATGTACAGTAATGTAAATCCTGTTTAGGGAATAAATAAAGCTATTGTATATTATACATATATACACCGTGACTTTTTAGTCGTCTTACAACAGTAGCCCACTTCATGTATCCAATGACTACTAAACATTATTTAAAAAAAAAAACAGATTTTTGTAAGATTTAAATAATAATAAAAAAAAAAAAAAAAAATTCATTATTATGACGCATGACGTAGTTGAAACACCCTGTTGCGAGCGATAATATACTCGACTCGTGCGCTGGGTAGATTTGTTCTACCGTTTGACACGTAAACATTATTAACAGGATGTTTCATAAATCTAATGTATTATTTATTTTTCTTTGTACCTTAATCTTAATAGTAAAATAAAAATCGCTGAGAGAGGTCTTTTTTGTCAGATACATTGAGTGGACCATCTTTGTTAGACGACTAAAAAGTCACGGTGTATATCGACGTTTCTCCACACATTTCGTCGGGTAGCCGTAGAGACTTACTGTATAGCGCTTCTGCTAATGACACATCGGTATTTTGTTTAATTGCATTTTTGAATTTATTGATAAATAAATAAATTCCCACTTAGTTACTATGACATAAAACAAATAATCTAGATGTTGTTTTTCCTTGTCCCTCCGTCTTTGTGCCGTAGTCGTGTGTGAGTGTACAAGGCGGCTCTTTGCTTAAATGTGTCGCCACAATGCGCGCACATGTACGAGCGCTGCGCGGAATGTGTCAACTGATGGCTGCGGAGTGTTGCCGATGTCTGTAAAAAAAAAGAAAAATGTTAAATACACTTTAATTTGGCATCCCACTCGATCATCTGCCTAGCCTTTTCCTAAATTTATTGGGGTCGGCTTCCAATCTTACCGGGTGCAGTATTTTACATGAAGCAACTTCTTAACTGACCTCCATAACCCAGTTAGTACTGGGTAATACGCCATGAGGTACCCCTTGGTAAGACTTTTGGACCACTGACTACCTGTAACGACTGTCAAAGATCTACAAATGACAGCCGGGACCAACGGCTTAACGTGCTTTCCGAGGCACGGAGGAATGATGGTCACTCATCCACAGACCGACCTTGGCAAGCGCAATTTAAACTTGAAGCGGCCCGTGCGGCTGTTATTATTTAGCCACGAGCTCTTGACACTCCGCTCAATAGGGGAAAAAAAATTCGGCGGCCCCCACTTTTTTGGAGATAGCATCGGCCATATTGATTTTGTTCGCTATAATAGTGAGTGAGCCTTTATGTCCCACACAGGATCAATGCGGATGGGTAGACATTTGGGATTTTTTGGCATCCCAATTGTTTTTTGCTATATCAAACGGTTCTACAACATTAGTTTTAGTATATGCGAAACCTGAAACACGGTGTCTAATATTTTTATGTAAAGAATCTGTGTAAAAAGTTTCAAAACTGTATCATTAAAAATCACAAAGTTATAAGCTTGTTCTGTTATCTGGTTGTTCGCACAAAAACGTGGACACCACGCAGCGCGCCTCCAGCGTCGTCTTGAGCTCATTGATAATAATAATTTGGCAGTAGGTACCTAAATGATTGCGATAGGTTCCTAATGTCGCTCGGTGTTCAACTTGTAATTTTTTTTAAATATTTTTGGGACAAAATATAACATGATTTAAAAATGATTGGAATCGATTCAGTTACTTATTCTGAACAAACTATATTCAGGTGTCGCATATACTAAAAATAATGTTGTATAAGTCCAGTGCATTTTTAACAAAATCTTCACACGTGTAGATATCGTGTCGGTAACGCCGCTCGTCGCCAGTGATAAATAGACACGTCAATGATACAAGACTACTCAACGCAGGCTGTTTATTGGCTCGTTAGTTAAGAGCATTAACGTCTTACTGCATTTCATACAAACTTTCAAGAGATTTTGTTTTGAAATGACAGAACCGATTTTAATGAAACTTCTTAACGCATAAGGAGGATAAATAAGTCTAAAAACTTGACAGAGAACTTTTCGAAATATATTTTTTTTAAAAGAGATAATTGGAAACATCTGTATCTATGGAAAATCTAATTTAGCTGTACCACTATTTTTCGAAAATGTTAATTGTCAAGTTTTTAGACTTATGTAAGGTAAGGTTTAGGAA
This sequence comes from Noctua fimbriata, assembly GCA_905163415.1. Classification (NCBI taxonomy): domain Eukaryota; kingdom Metazoa; phylum Arthropoda; class Insecta; order Lepidoptera; family Noctuidae; genus Noctua; species Noctua fimbriata. The sequence goes on from LR990950.1 coordinate 6,423,995, forward strand.
CCTTGCCCACATACATAACAAATTATGGTAGATAAATAATTAACCCTGGATTTATTGGTTCTGCGAAACGGCTCCAACCCGTCGATTTACAAGAGCAAGAGCTTGGGGCTAAATTAAAACAGCACCACAGGTAGATCTTTAATGTCAGCGATTGCCAAGGTCGGTCTTTGGATGGGTGATCATCCAATCGCTTATCTTTTAAAATTAAAGTTCGCGAGTACATTCGGAAGAAGCTGGCAGTTTCGTCACAACGTTTGTTTGTGTTTTAATTTTAGTATATTCGTAAAAATGTCTATTTACATTAATCTAAATTTTGATATATATTTATAGTATTTGATATATATAAGGTGTTAAAAAATAAACTTTAAGAAATTTAAGGAGTTGTTTAAAATTATATTCAATAAATAATCACGAAGAAATATTTAAAAAAAAAGCTACCGTTCAAAAGATCTGCAATTATTTTTATTACGCGTAAATAATTGAATATGCGCACCGTACTCGCGGCGGCTCGCGGCGGCGGCGGCGCCCGAGCAGAACACGCTAGGTACTTAGATAAGTAGTATCTACAGTTCGTATGACGAATGAATAACGAAGCTTGCAGGCATTTATTTTGCAGTTTTTTCGTTATGTGGAGCGATTTCACGGTTTGAGCGTTTAATATTAATAGGCTCCTTATTACTTTATTCTTAATACGAAAGGTGTCTGTTTTTTTAGACACTTTTTAATTCGTCCACGTTTCTAATATTACCTCCACTATGTCCGTACACTAAGTCCTTAACACGACCCCAGAGATAAAAATCTAGGTGAGTAAGGTCTGGTGATCGGGGAGGCCAGGCAATAGGCCCACCACGGCCTATCCAGAGATTCGGATAGGTAACGTCCAAGTACGCACGGACTTCTCTGTGGTAGTGTGCTGGCGCTCCATCTTGCTGAAAGTAATGGCCCGCTATTTCATCAAGAGGAACATCTCCCATCTTTTCGACAGAGTGGAGCAACTGCAGATATGTTTCTCCGTTAAGGCGTTCCAAGAAGACAGGACCGACCTTGAGGAGAGCGAAACTGGCCATAATCCAATAGACGCTGGTAAGCCCCCAGGATGGTTTGCAAGGCTGGCACTTGTCGTTGGTCACCTTACAGTTCCCGGTATAAGTTACGTGCTGCCGATAAATTTTCATCACTCCTGATGTAGCACACTATCATGTCCAAGTACTCGCGGATACTGTAGCTAAACGGCATTATTGAAAATGCCGCGAAAGTTTCGAGACGACACTGAGCGACAAACCCTTCCCGCGCGACAGATATCCAACAACTGACGATCGGGAGAGGGTGGCGCGGGGGAGAAACACGTCAACTCGCCGTCCGCCGAGCCGTAAGCGCAGCCCCGCGTACAGTGTGCATAAAAATAGTTTTACAAATTACTTTAATTTTGTGAAAAATTAAAATCGCTCAAAAAAATTTTTTTTTTTGTAATATTTTTATTTTTCGATACCGAGCAACCTCGTAAAATTTTTAAGGTTAATTTTTAACACCTTATATTTATAGTATTTTATATATCCTTGTAGCTAATCTTAGTATTAATTAAAATTATTTTCAGATATACACCTACCACTGCTTGTCTCTGCATCACCCAAAGGTTGACTGGTAGAAAATGCCTATGGCATTAAGTCCGCCTCTGTACTTTTGTCCTTGAAGTGTTAAATAAATAAATAAATGCATAAAAGGGAAAAGGCCAGATGATGATTACATTTTAAAAATAATTAACACTCGTATTCTTCTTAGCAAACCCTTTCATTTGATACCCATAACATCGCAATGCATTAAAAATAACTAGTCCACCATCTTTGGGAGTCCGCCATATTGGATTTAGAATGACGTCACTTAACTACGCACGCACTCACGCAGGGTGACATAGTGCACAAGTGAAGTGTTACTAACATAGTTTTACGGTTCTGTTTACTGACACAATTTATATTTTATTATATGTATGTTAGTCTGTCTATGGGCCAAAGTATCCTGAAAATAAATGGATGTCATAGTTGTTGTTAATTAACCATGCATTGTCATCCAAACTAAACATGTATGGCTCAATCGGAATCCGGGAAATGGGGCAAATTCAACTTCAATTCAACAAACTAATAACACCGTGTTAAAATCAGAATCATTATAAAGTTCAACATAAAAATTAGTTATACTTACAAAAAATTTCTTGCCACATGTGTTACAGGAATGCTCTCTAGGTCTACTCAGATCGTGGTACTGTTGTTTGTGATTACGTAGGCGCCACTTTGATATGAAGAGCTACAACAAAGGGAAGGCGTGATTATTTGATATTTCATAAGGGTTAGTATGATGATTAATCTCCTCCACTGCCAGACGCTGTGTGGTGGAAACCTCCCGCCAGACGCCTTTAGCCTTTTGACCGCCATAGTCACATAAATGGTGTAACAAGACCCTTAACGAAGCCGAAAGGCACTTGTTCTCCCTGACTTTGCGATATTTTTTTTGCTCTAGACCATACCTGGGAACCTTCTAGTTACGGAGATATTGGGGGTCAAAGTTTCAACTATTGCATAAGTTTTTTTTTTTAAATACATGTTATTAATGTAGGGACTTGTGTGTTGCCAGTGATTACATACGTACAACGTGGTCGCTCACAATGGGCCTTATCAGAAGGCTTAAACTCACCCAAAGGGCAATGGAGAGGGCTATGATCGGAGTTTCTTTGTGTGATCAAATCAGAAATGAGGACCTCCGCAAGAGAACCAAGGTTACCGACAGGCAAGGCACATTGCTCGCAGAACGGATGGCCGATGGGACCGAAAAGTTCTGGAGTGGCGACCGCGTACCGGAAGACGCTGCGTTGGAAGGCCTCCCACTAGTTAGACCGATGACCTGGTGAAGGTTGCAGGGATCCGCTGGATGCGAGTCGCACGGGACCGGTCAATATGGCGACACTTGGGGGAGGCCTATGTCCAGCAGTGGACGTCTTTCGGCTGAAATGATGATGAATGTAGGGAGTTTAATTTAAACACCTCCACGACACCCGTACTATTCAATCCATTCATCAGCACAATGTTTTGAGTGCTTCACATTAAGTCCTACTATAAAACGTGATTTTTCCCCAAAAAAAAAAATCGTTTCTCAGCAAGAATTTTTGTGTAAAGTTACTTAGTTTGATATACATAATGCTTGGTTGACGGCTTCGTGAAGGGTCCGTTTGCACCCTGTATACGTCACAAGCAAGCGCATGCCCCGTACGCCAAACGACACAAATATGTGACAAAATGGTAGGTGAAATTGTGGCGTGGAGGAGGGTACGCTCGTTCTTTTTTGCTCTGACGGTCACAAGGTTAAGGAATCCTAAATTAAAAATATTTGCGGTGGCTTTGACCAGTACGTGCCGCGGCAGTGGCCAGCGAGCGCTACATCCAAGTTTGTTACATCAAATCGCCAGTAAAAAGAAGGCTAGACCTCCAAAGGAGATCGGGCGGAAGCAGTCCAAGTAGCGTCGGTGAACGAGACCTATATTTTCTTGAAGCTGATGTCAAGAGCATCATTTTTTGTTACGGCGTCAAAAAATATCGTCAGAAAAAAGTTATTGCTCATTTAAAATGAACTATGTAACGTAATTAACGATTGCATTAAAATTACAAACAGTGTCGGTGATTAAGACGTACGGGGTGGAAATGACACCGACGCGAAAACGGTTACCACGTATTCAGTACATCATTCTGAGCACCCCCCCCTTACATAGAAATTTTTCAAGGTTAATAATAAAAAACAGCTGTTTCGTACAAAAGTGCAATACCTACACGGTCAAAAGGTATGGAACAGTTGTTTTTTTTTTTACTGTGAACACGGGACCCTAAAAATCGCGAACACTCTAAGAAATCTAACATTTCTGAAGACCTTACTCTACACGAACGCCTCTAGCGACGAATTCATCCGCGATAGGCCCATTGGAGAGGCCTATGTCCAGTAGTGGACTTCTGTAGGCTGATGATGGTGATGACAGAACTTAATAATCTTACCTTTTGGCATACTTCACATTGGTACTGAGATTTTCTTAAATGATAGAAATTGTAATGCTCTCTTAAGTACCGTTGTGACTTGAATTTTGTGTTGCACACTGAACATGGGTATCTGAAAATTGATAAGGTTTTGTAATAATAACATAACATCACGCCTGTAATCTCTGAAGGATTAGGCAGAGGTGTACCTAATACTACACCCACATTTCGCCAGTCCCATGTACTAGGGGGCGAATCTATTGCCAGCAACCGGGCACAAATCCAGACTCTGTGGCTGCTACTGAGAAATTCCTGATGGAAAAACCCAATAACACTTTGCCCGACCCGGGAATCGAACCCAGGACATCATGCTCAGTCCACAGACTGACGGTTCGCACAATAAATGTGGAAACATAGCTCTTGTTCGGGTCCTTTTTTACCCGACTGCCAAGATCTCAAAAACCTAAGTGTCCTTTGACAGGTGTTTAAAAAAAAAACAAAATGGCGGATTTTTGGCGCTAAATTGTAAGTCGTTAATAATTTTTCAACCAAACCCATCGAGTATGGTATCAAAATGAAGGAAATTAAAAGGAGATTACAAATATATCTATATAGATACATAATACATTTTGTAGGTCGAAGTTTTTTGATACTTTTAATTAAATGTTACTTAAGATTTTAAACTATCATGGTCACTAACATTATTACTTAGACAGGAAACGGGATATTTACCATGTTTACTATTTTTGACGAGTTCCCGATATCGAGAACCGAGTATCTGTCGAGAGCTTGGAATCCAGTGGTCCAGCTATGTAAAAAGCGAAAAAGTGCGGAAAAAAGTTCGCGAGCGGACACAGTGAGTTTCGTGTGTCGGGAACAGAATCGAGTTGCGAGTGACAGTGGTAGCGGTACTGAGTGCAAAAAACGAACAAGAAAGAGGGTAGACCGATTTGTCTGCTCATAAACACCCACCCGCAATAACTTCAGTTTATTCTTGATCATGGTGCTTGCAACAGCGCCGAAATATCGGGAACTCGTCAAAAATAGTAAACATGGTAAATATCCCGTTTCCTGTCTAACTAATAAATGTTACTTGTTTTGATATTGTCATCTCGCAGGACACCTAGGTTGCGTCGCCGGGGGCGGACAGCAAGGAATAGGCTGGATCGCAACGATTAGAGGCTGGTTTAAAACTACAGGCTCAGCATCGCGGGCTGGATCGAGCAAGGGTCGTGAGGCGGGGGAGTTCGGGTCCGTGGAACTTCAACTAAATAACGGTGACGCTCGTCGACGGTAGTATGGGCTATATGAAGGATGTAAATAGACCCTTAACGAAGCCGAAAGGCATTTGTTCTACCTGTCCTTGCGATCACTTTTTTGTTCTAGACCATACCTGGGAACCTTCTAGTTACGGACATATTGGGGGTCAAAGTTCCAAAGTTTTTTTTTATGTTATAACTTTACTTTAAATACCTCCACTAATCCCGTACTATGTAATGCATCCATCAGCACAATGTTTTGAGTGCGTTATATTGAATTTTACCGTAAAACGTGATTTTACACCTCAAAGATAAAAGTCATTACCTAGCAATAATTTTTGCGTGGGGATACTTAGTTTGGTGTACAGAATTCTTGGTTGACGGCTTGTATAACTTACCCCAGCCCAGCCATATTACTATGAGAGGCCACATGTGTCTCAAGACGCGTCTTAGTTTTGAACGTTTTCTTGCAAATATCACAGATGAAGCTGCGTAACTTGCAGTGAGCTCGCCTGTGGACAAAAACATGGGCATGATATCAAAGGGGAAGTGTAAGGTCTCATGTGTGTGGTGGGGATTTGGGTAGATTTATCTAAGAAAGTATATACGGTACCTAACACAAAAACAAAACCTTTAATTTTTTGTCTGTCTGTTTGTTCCGGGTAATTTCCGAAACGGCAGTACTGATTTTGGCGGGGCTTTTTTGGCAAATAGATGTGTATAAGGAGTAACTTAGGCTACTTTTATTTTAGAAAAAGGACTACGGTTCCGTGCCGAGAATAAATGAAAACACTGGCAATACTAGTTTGTTGGGATACGCAGGGTTTGAAAATGAGACTCGTGGTGATGGCTGAATATGGAATGCTTGTATTTAGAGAAGACGGTCCCTTTTATACAATATTTGTAACAAAAAATCAATGCATAGTAGGTACATATAAAAACTTAGTTTGGGCACAATATTGTCGATGTACCCTACGTACTATATTGTTACTGTGAGGATGATATTCCGCTACAAGTTCATAGGAATATTTTTAAACTAGCTGTGCCCCGCGGACCCGCCGCTTCTGACTTGTTTTCTTTTTGCTCGGCTCCTATTGGTAGTAGCGTGATGTTATATAGCCTATAGCCTTCCTCAATAAATGGACTATCCAACACTAAAAGAATTTTTCAATTCGAATCAGTAGTTCCTGAGATTAGCGCGTTCAAGCAAACAAACAAACTCTTCAGCTTTATAATATTAGTATAGATAAACCCTAACACTGAAACTAAAAAAAAAAACAAACATACTTAATGGCATAAAATTGGTAACGCAATAGAACACTATTTAAAAATAATCATTTACAATTTTTTTTAAGTCATCAAATGACCCCCCCGCTCTGGGCGGAGCGGAAGGGAGTGTCAGATTTCTACTGACTAAAACCCATCCATGTTCCTCCTTTGTGTTCCAGGGCCGCGGTATCTCTTTCAGACAGTCCCGCTGCCATGATTTACAACCTTAGGTATAATTTAAGGAACAAAGGCAAAGGTTTTCGAAGTGTTCATGTTGTGTTTGTTTGTGTGTTTGTGGGTGTGTGTTAATCGGAGTTACCGTGTCGTTGCTAGCTTATTAATCCGCATCATGTTGAAAATGGAAAATAATATCCAGTGACTAAACTACTGGATACATTCGATTGAATTTTTGTATGCAGCCTGGGAACGTCATGAAGTATACGCAGTTTAATTTTTTGTCGCATTGTCGGCGCCACCCTGTATACTCACCTCATATGTCGTCTCAAATTATTCTTGTCTTTCAATTTGGCACCACATTCACATAAAAAGGTATGTTCGGACTGCATGTGTGTTTCTAATTCTCCTGGAGTTCTGAAAACAAAATAACATATTTTATGATATTTTGTTAACTGTGAAAAAAAAAATACACGAACTCAGTGAGCACTTAAGGGCATTACATTGCTCGATGACCTTGATGATTTGATCCCTGTACTGGTTTTTGTTGACTTGCCCCGCACATTTGGCAAAATTTCGGTTTTTATTTATTATTTAAAAATATTAAAAGAAATAACAGAAAAAAAAACAATACAGATTGTTAAGTATATCATTACGTATTTGTTGTTACAAAATTCATGCCGATCTATTCAGCCGTTACAGAGATAATTTACAATTAAGGTTGAAAAAGGACCTATTCTCTACGATTAACCAAAAAAAATTGAGAAGGTTTATTAAAATTTTAAACAATACAATTTATTTGTGATGAACTTAACTATAACATACTTTTTTTTACACGGAAAACGCACGAAGGGATTCATCAACAAATTTCTTTGAACATACGCTGTTTTTGGGATTTGAGCCATGTAATGCCCTTAATAGGTAAACCTACCACGAAAGTTCCATAGATGGCGCCATGAGCGCAAGCAGTAAAAAATTTCAAATGATTTGTGACACGTTTTTGACACCCTTGTTCCTATACCTTGGAACCTTCTAGTTACGGAGATACTGAAGGCTAAACTTCCAACTTTTTCACAAGTTAAATATATGTCGGATCCGGTCATTAGTACGGACATAAAATGAATCGCAAGTGTGCTGGTGGTGACGTCACGCGACCTACTTACAAGACTACCCTCACCACAGCGTGCTTCTATAGAGCCCTGATGTTTACAGCTCGAGGCGAGGATGACATTGAATGTCTGATCGCAGCGGAGTTGAGACGTCCTGGAACTGTACCCGATTCAGTGTGCCCCGTGTTATTATGTTAAGTTGTAATTTCAAGTAATTTGTTAGTTTAATAGAAACAGTGTATCGCACCCAGTGTATTTTTATTGATGTGCAAGCCTAACGGAGTAAATCCTGACATATCCGACATACACATGTTTTTAATGATATAAGACCCCTGTATACATCATCATCATCCTGTATGCATCTATCAGTATAATGTTTTAAGTGCTTTACACTTAGTCCTACACTAAACTCCGATTTTTCATCAAAAAAAGTCATTTCCCAGCAATAATTTTTGCGTAACTTAGTTTGATGTACAGAATGCCAGTATTTTTTTTTTTTTCATTACTCTTGACCACAATCTAGTCCTGAGGAAAGAGATCAGGTCGACGATGGAACGAGCTAATCCAAAAGAAGCCTATTAACTCGCGACTTAAATAGATTGGGGTCATATGAACTTGGCAACACCGACGCAGGCAGAGAATTCCACTCCTTGGCTGTGAGCATAATAAATGATGTAGCAAAGCGCTTCGTGCGAATGTGTGGAACATCGACAAGTTATGGGTGATAACCTGCAGTACGTCTGGACTCCCGATTGAAGAAGGGAAATGGTTGGTGGCTCCGTGAAGGGTCCGTTTACACCTTGTATACTTACTTGACAACAAAATCACACAGTGAACAGTGTATCTTATCAGGTTCATCATCTTTATGCTTTGTCTTGCAATGGTTGATCATCCACACAAACTCATGGGCTTCGTATTTGCATAGGCGACATCTGTATACCACAAAGTGCTTGCTTCTATGGTTGTTTAGTGCTAGTTTGTGGCTGAAACGGATGTGGCATACGTCGCAGATTTGGTCGCCTAAGCTCTAAAAAAAAGCTTTGAATTAAATAAATAAATTTAATAAAAAAATGTTATTTTTTTTAACAGTCGCGCATGACGTGAAACTCGTATTGTTAGGACGTTCCTGTTTCTGGAGCCCTAACTACCGGTAGCTTTGACTCGCTCGCGACACAGGCGGACCACTATTTTTTTATACAACTTAATAAGAAATATAAAAAGTTTAAAAAATGAGATGAATTAATTAATTATGGAAATTAATCATCGCTCTGCCTAAACTAATGGGTCTAGAAGCTTATAACGACGGTTATTCTTTTTTAACGGATCTGTATGGGGAAATAATCCGCATAAGTAAAAAAAAGGCGAACACTGAGAAAGAATTTTTGAAAAGTCACCGTTTTAAAAATTAATGCTATTAGCATTTAATTGGCTTCATTTATTATTATTTAACTAATTATTCCCTTTATTCAAATCTATATGACATATAAATTATATTTTAAATATTTCAATCGAAAACAATATTAAAAAAATATAAAAAATACCACCAGTATCAGGAACAGGGTCCAAGCTACCGGCGGTCAGAGCTCCAGAGAGAGGAACCTCCTAACAATACGAGCCATGTCCAGGAGTACCGCTTTTTGAATTAAGCCCTTGATCCAGCAGCCTAACGAGAGCCTCCTCAGGCAATAAGCCATGGGCTGATACGACTATCAGCACAATGATCGCCGAGTCCACATCCCACATGTCGACAACCTCGCGAGCCAAGTCAAGATACTTGATTTGCTTATGTTTCTCGGTTTTTACGAGGTTCTTATAACTAATTTATTATTATTCATAAAGTAAAAAAAAAAAATGCGTTAGGCAAAAGCTAGACAGGAATCAATGTTTTCTCATGGCAACATTTAAAATTCTTTAATATTTATTTAAAACATACCTCATCATGTTTCTTCTTCATATGTAAGCTGTAAGTATCCTGCCTGGTGAACCCAAGCACACAACTGTCACATTTATAAGGCATCTTCTTAAAATTAAAATGATTCTGCTTCTCCTCTCTCGTTTTTAGCATCTCTTCTTCAGTTAACACAACTTTAGTGAACTTTTCTTGAAACTCTCTCTTATCTGCCTCTAAATTTCTTTTAGATTTTTTCTTCAGTGAGGGTTTATTGGGTTTTTTCTCAATAGCTTTTACATAGACTTTCTCAGCCATTTCTTCACTAAATTTTTCATTGTGTTCACTGCATTTGATTTTGGTGCCAATAACACGTTGAGTACATTTTTGTTTTGCTAATCTTTGTTTAGTTTCATTAACATTGACATTTTCAATTTTTTCATTATTATCAGATATTTTTTCATCAAAATCAGTTGCTTTTTCATCTAAATGAGATATAGCACTATCACATTGGTCTAAAATTTCTTCCTTTCTCAAAATAACACTGTCATGTTTTATTTCTTCAATTTCTATATCTATTTTAACATCAGATATTTTTTCATCAAAATCTGAAACGTTTTCATCAATTTCATCTATAATTTCTTGTTTAATTGTAACTGGTTCCATTTTCAGTGTTGTATTACAATTGGTTAACGGGTCTAAGCTGTAGGTGTATTGGTAGTCATAGAAAATTTTGGTTTTTGATGTCAATGTTGATAGTGGTTTAATATTATGGTGCTGGAAAATGAATGATAGTTTAATTAAAATGATTTATCACTATAAAGATATAAAGGACAAATACACACACCCACACACACACACAACAACACACTACAAACACACACATTACTCTTTTCTTACACAAACTGTTGCAACAAGTCATTCAAGTATACTATATTGTTTTAAGTATAAGTCAGTTATTTGATCTTTTGATTAGTTTAAGTCAAAGATGTTTTGTTTTCTATATTTTGTTAAATTTTATATAGTAATAACTTTACGATGCTGACATTGCTTTGTACAAATCATATTTTAATCAACATACAACCTGACACTGACCTGCTACTTGCAAAAAACATAAGAAAATTTGAATTTCACGGGTTACCCTGGTGCTTCCACATTAAGGGAAGTTTTAATTTAGTCCTTTAGTTTATTTATTAATAATTATCAAAAATTACAGGTTGGGTATATTTTGAAAAAGTAAAAACACAAATCATTATACATTAAAAAATATAAAAGACAAATCATAATACATTGAAAAGAGCATTGAACATAAATTGTCATTGATTGTTGATTTGACTTTTACCTGACAATACATAATAATACCCTCTCAGATCAGACTTTTTTATCATATTATACAGGATGAATTTTTCAAGTGGGCGTGGTTGGCCAAATACGACACTGAGAGGAAAATCGAAAAATGCTCAAAGGAGTCTAGAGTGATTTTGATGAACACTAAAACTGTATCATTGGATTTTTTAAAAGAAAATATGCAGCAAATACAAATGTTAATGTTGTAGTTGTTATGTTTGTTGTGTTGTATGTTAATTTTGTTGTTGCTAAATTCCTGGCCACATCATTACTTCCCAGAATTTGATCCTTATTAGCATCACTATGTAATGGTGTAATAATACAGTGTTTTTTTATTCAAAACCAGCCTGGCTAGGAATACTGATTTTTCAAAAATCCAATGATGCAGTTTTAGTTTTTATCATAATCAGGTTCGAGACTCCTTTGAGTATTTTTCGCTATTCCTCATAGTTTTTAATTTGGCCATCCACACCCACTTGGAAAATTCACCCTGTATAGATAATTAGGAAATGTAAGTTTTAATACCTCTGTAGTTTTTGATAAGGTGTCCTGTGCTATTTTAGCATTTTTCTTGAACTTCTGGAACTTAGCCAGGATACTCCAGCATTCCCAACATACTCCACCATGAGACTGTTTCAACTGAAAACAAAAACCAATTTATTTACTGAAATAAAAATATTAAGAGGCCTGGGGAACAAGATATCTTCATCTGTCGAGCCCAACCATGTTGGGGTTGGCTTCCAGTCTAAACGGATGCAGCTGTATACCAGTTTTGTACATTGAGCAACTGCCTATCTGACCTCTACAACCCAGTTACTACTGGGTAATATGATACCTTGGTAAAACTGGTTGTCAGACAGTTTTCGGGCCACTGACTACCTGTAACAACTCTCAAAGATCTACAAACAACAGGGCAACAGGGCCACTGATTATCTATACCGAACAACCAGCGTTGCCAGATTTTTTTTTGCCAAGTCGGGATTTATGTATTTTTATTTGATTTCAAATTACGTTTATGTGACAATAGATAGCAAAAATAGCCATAGAAAATTTATTTTAATAAAAATATAATATTTTAAATCAGATTTACCCATCGTTAAATAGTTGAGTCTTATTCGTCTTCTGAATAAAAAATAAAAACGTTCGAGTTATCCCCGAAAAGGGGGACTGAGCCTGTCCCGCGCGGGACATTTAATTTTGATTTAAAAATCGGGACGTCCCGCCAAAATCGGGACGTCTGGCAACGCTGCTAACAACTATCAAAGATACAAACAACTGGGCCGCCCCTAAGACGACCCACTGACCTAGTATTAAAAAGGATATAGTTAAATAGTATGGAATTTAAGCATGGCCATTCAGAACCAAAGTAAAAATATACATTTTGATTTACCAAATAACACTAACCTCTTCGAAAAGTATTTCTTGCAGTAAAGTTGTTATTTTATGCAAAGGAATTAAGCTGCGATCCATGCTAAGACATGTTAGGCATATGTTGAACGGTTCTTCCATTTTTATTTATTGTTTCACATCAATTAGAACAACGCCGCCAGTCTCTTGACTCTATTTTTTGGTTTATTGTTAAGTTATTTTCTTTAGATTTTTATTTTATAAATCTCACATCAATTAGAATCATAATTAATTTCAATCAATAACATGAATGTTTTTTTTCTCATGATTCGGTTGGTTTGACAGATATAATTCAATATGATACCCAATCTTTTAGACTTCCATAAACCATAAACCGTAAATTGTTACTAACTGGGTTGTGGAGGTCAAATAGGCGGTCGCTCTATGTAGAATACTGCTATTCAGCTGCATCTAATACCATTGCAAGCTGACCCCAGCATGTTTCAGCAAAAAAAGGATATGAGGAGACCCGTTCTTTCAATCTTCCAAAAACCGTACATTGACTAGAGAACTACAATATGTTATCTGTGAACACGATGTAGACCAATTGACATAAAATAACAGAAAACAGCTGTTTTTCACCAGTATTCTTTTATAAGTATTTTAGGATGATGCTCTGTGCATTTTGCTTTTATTTTTTGTAAACAATCTGGTGAGAAACTTGTAATTTTGACTAATTCGTTAAAAATGGCAGAAAATCACACAAAAATGTGTCACATTTGTCTAACAAGCGACATAGAAGATAATATTAGTGATTCGTCGTGTTATTCCAAGTTTTTCATTGAAGTTATGTGTTTGAACGTAAGTAAACTTCTTTTGTGAAACAGCATTTTTAATTTATACCTAAATACTGAGTCTTTGCCTAGAGACACTGTCCTAAGTGTATGTTACAGTACCTTCCAAAGATACTGTGAGAGTAGCAATCCTATTTACTTGACTGCCTCGTTTTTCTAGTGGTCGCAAGCGACTTCTGAGCATGAGTTCCAAGGTTCGATTCCTGGGTCGGATAAAGTGTTATTGGGTTTTGAATAGTAGTCCCAGGTTTTTTTTTTTAATGTTGCTGCACTATGCTGAGATAAGGACCTTTTAGCCTTGTACAGGACCAATTTTTGTTTTATCTTGTTCTTGTTTACTTTTTATATAAAATTTTGTTTTATTGTGAAAACATTTTTTTTTGTTTTGTCCTGAGTGAGTCTAATAAATATTTTTTCAAAATAAAAAAAATCAAAAATCAAAGCATTTATTTCAAACAGGCCAGTTACAGGCACTTTGGAATTGTCGAAACAAAGACAACAATGAAAAAATAGCTACAGTCCCAGTCACAAGGCATAAAAACTGTGAAATTACTGTAGTTGCCCATTCCCTAACGTAGATCTCTATGGAGAAGAACGGGCAAGAAACTCCATGGACACTCTTTTAAATCAGAATACTTTTACAATAACTTGGTTACATCATTTATGTTGAGATGGTACATTATGTGAGAACGATGTAGCAAGATGTGTACTTTAAAAGTGTCCATAGTAAAAATAAAATAATTAATTCAAATAAACCGTGGCAACCAAGAGATGACCAGTCACAACTGACAGCGCCCGTCCACGAACATGACGCATGTATCGGCACCATTCAACTCAACCATTTTGAAGGGAACACCATGATCCGACACACGCGCCACCATCAGCTAGACATTTTAGTGAGAATGACATACTCTTAACCGCCAGGGCACATTCAAGTCAAGAAAATACGTAGGTTTCCAGCAAAGGACAGGTTTCTAGTACAGAGTACTCACACAACTTTCTTTCTTTCTTCCTTTATACAACATAATTTTTAGTATATGCGAAACCTCAATATAGTTTGTTCAGAATAAGTAACTGAATCAATTCCAATAATTATTAAACCATTTTATATGTTGTCCCAAAAATATTTAAAAAAAGTTACAAGCTGGACACCGAGCAACACTAAGTATCTAATGCAATCATTTAGGTACCTTCTGCCAAATTATTATTATCAATGAGCACAGGACGACGCAGGCGTGGTGACCACGTTTTTGTGCAGACAACCAGGAAATAAAATTTTGCACATAGATTCTTTAGATAAAAATACTAGACACGTGTTTCAGGTATCGCATATACTAAAACTAATGTTGTATACTACATGCAACACTATACTTAATCCTCCGGGATAGTACTGGGCGACGTTGTGTTACTTTTTCCGGGTAAAGTGCTATTGGATTTTTCCATCAAGATTTTCTCAGTAGCAGCCACGGAGTCAGGATTTGTGCCTGTTTGATGGCAATAGGCTCGCTCCCCTATTACATGGGACTTAACATAACTGGCGAAATATGGGTGTACTATTAGGTACACCTCCGCCTAACCCTTCGGGGATTATAGGTGTGATGTTATGTTTACATTATTAAATTTCGTTATAATGTTACAGTATTTTAAAGAAAAGTTAATGCTTTGCATGTGGTGCAAAGCTGCATTGAGACAAGCAAGGGCTTTCTTCAAATTGGCATTGGAATCGGAAAAAGTTAAACAAAATAAGGTATGTCTGAAACACTGGTTGGAGTGTAGCCTTAGGGGCGCTATGGCGCGAGGACTTCGAAAATTTAAAAAAGAACCCTTTTTTTTTAATTCCTCTTTTTATTGCAGTATCTCAATTGTCAATTGCAATAACTTGACAGCTGTCAAATTTTCGAAAAAAAAAATTACATTAAAAAAAAATTAACCAAAATATTTTTTTTTTCGTTTTCTTTGCTGCTTATAGTGCCCCTAAGCGTATACTCCAACTCCTACAAATCCGCCTCTAAGAGGACCCACTGACCGAAACACTGCTATAATAAAAATAACCTGAATCTGGAAAGCAATGGAGCTGTAATGGACGCCTACTGATTTAAGGTTGAACCTCATCAATTCAATTCACCTTATAAATTGAAATAATAATACAATTGGTCTACAATAACCTCTTAAGGGTTGCGCCCCATCTATCAGCACAGAATCGCTTTTGTCGATCTGGACCGATATTTGCTAGAGCGTGAAACAGAGCTTGTGGTACCGCACACGGCAGCATCGATGATGCGCTGGTCAGCACGCTCTTGACGCTCTGCGACGGAAAAGGATAGGAGCATGAAAAACCTGTATTAATACTACAATTTAAAATCTAAGATAGTAATGATCAGTTTTAGGAAAATTAAACTAAAAACTGTTCACAAGAAAGTTCAAATTCCATTAATTTTTTGTTAGTTATTTTACAATTTTTTTACCACTCACATACTTAAACCTTATTTGCAACGCAAGTAATGGTCTATGTGATACAAAACCAAAAAAAAGGTACATTAAAAATATGGGTCACTGTTGTCGGAAATAAACGAATTTTATTTTTTAACAGTGAAAGAACAGTAATGAGTATAATGTCATGTATAACCCTGTCTCTCTCTCAAACACACTAGAAAAATTAATGCATTAATATTTATTTATTTTTCAGAGTACTATCGGTGTCGGACTAAGATTACACACACTGAATTTTATTCACAATTCGCACATAGACATACCACCTATTTTAATAGAATACCAAGATTGTAAAACCGAAGACATTACTCAAGAAATGGAAGAAATTGTAAATCCTTTACTTGAAATACAAGATAATGATGAAATGTCTTTGAAAGCTAATAGAAATACCATGAAATCAACTGATGTTTTAAATGAAGAATCAATTTCAAGTAAAGACCATGATATTTTTGAAAATGGAATTTCAACTAAAAAAAGAAATAAAAAGGCAATGAAGTCCACCAATATTATAAATGAAGAATCAATTTCAAACATAGAACAAGATTATTTTGAGAATGAAATTGAAGCTAAAAAAAGAAATAAAAAGACTATGAAATCTACTGATATTCTAAACAAAGAATCAATTTCAAATGTAGAACAAGAATTTAAAGAAAATGAAATTTCAACTAAGAAAAGAAAGAAGAAAGACT
Organism: Noctua fimbriata; assembly: GCA_905163415.1. Classification (NCBI taxonomy): domain Eukaryota; kingdom Metazoa; phylum Arthropoda; class Insecta; order Lepidoptera; family Noctuidae; genus Noctua; species Noctua fimbriata. The sequence goes on from LR990950.1 coordinate 6,440,431, forward strand.
TTGATTTCAATGAATTGAAGTTTGAAGTAGAATATTTGAATTCTGAAGAGCAGTTGAAAGAACTTGAATTGAAAAAGTTGAAATATAAAGATTTTAAGTTTCAATGTGATGAATGTGGTACGGGGTTTCTTACTAGTGATATATTTGAAGAACATAAAGTGAGGCATTCAAAGGTAATTATGTTTTTCGTTTAATACTGCTGCAGCAATGCGAAGTCAGGTACGCTAGTTAATTTGATTTCGTCCCCCCATCTGCATAGCCTATTCCCAACTATGTTGGGGTCGGCTTCCAGTTTTAACGGGATGCAGCTGAATACCAGTATTTTACATGGAACGACTGCCTATCTGACCCCCACAACCCAGTTAGTACTGGGTAATACGATACCCCTTGGTAAGACTGGTTGTCATACTTTCGGGGCCACTGACTACCTGTAACGACTTAAAAATCTACAACTGACAGCCGGGACCAATAGCTTAACATGTTTTCCGAGGCACGGAGGAAACTCTGTATGTAATGGGCGGTCACCCATCCATGCACCAACCTAGGCAAGCGCGGCTTTACCTTAAGATCGACCCGAGCGGCTGTTATTCTTATAGCCACGAGCTCATCTCGTCATTTTGTATAATAAACTAAGTATACTGCTGTTTCCTACAAATGCATGGTTTTTAAATAACCGATGAAAAATACATGATGTGGGTTCGGAATGACGTAGTGAATACGTGGTATCGTTTGAAGTGCGTCGATGTCCCTGAAAGGTATGGTTTTGTTGCATGTAGAAATATACAGGGTGAATTTTTCAAGTGGGTGTGAATGGCCAAATCCGAAATCATGAGGAATAGCGAAAAATACTCAAAGGAGTCTCGAGCCCGATTTTGATGAAAACTAAAACTGCATCATTGGATTTTGGGAAAATCAATATTCCTAGCCAGGAATTGAACCCGTTGATTTTGAAAAAAAAAAACACTATTATTATACCATTCGATAGTGTCGCTAATATGGATCAAATTCTGGGAAGTAATGACTGTTAGGATCAATATCATAATAATGAATTTTATATGCCACTAGCGACATCTCCTGTACACTTAGTTTAATTATAACCCCTTAACCAATCTGTAACTACTTATTTATTTATTTATTTTAGTACATGGAGGACTTACAGCTAATAAAAACAAACAAAAAAGGAAACCATAGTCACCAGAAAGCCAATTACAAAATATTATCAATTAAATTATCTATGGTGCTAACGGAATAAAGAAAGTTAGTCTATGAACAACCAGTACATGTGTTTCAATAATGACATGCGGCAAGTTTTCATTAGTTCGCGAAACTTCACACTTGATTTTCTGATAACAATTTTATGCCATCAGGTTTATAAAAAGTATTCCTTACTTTCAGCTATCCGGTAACTACAAATGCGCCATATGCGGTCTCCACTACAAATCTCGCGACGTTCTGTCTCAACACTTGCTGGCACATAGGCGCCGGTACTGTTGCTCGCTGTGTGCGCGCGTGTTCACTAGATGGTCACATTGTGTCGCACACAGCTACAAGTGCGGCGCAGTTGCTACACCGACAGCTTGTCCTCACTGTGCTAAGCAGTTTAGGTGAGTCGCTAGACAGACAGACACTCTCAACACTCGCTGGCACATAGGCGCCGGTACTGCTGCTCGCTGTGCGCGCGCGTGTTCACTAGATGGTCGCATTGTGTCGCACACAGCTACAAGTGCGGCGCAGTTGCTACACCGATAGCTTGTGCCCACTGTGCTAAGCTGTTTAGGTAAGTCGCTAGACAGACAGACTGACACTCTCAGCACTCGCTGGCACATAGGCGCCGGTACTGCTGCTCGCTGTGTGTGCGCGTGTTCACGCATTGTTCGTACACAGATTTCAGACACATATTTTCATTGACGGTGTTTTCGTTATGTGTAGCGCAATTTTTTTAACCCCCGACGCAAAAAGAGGGGTGTTATAAGTTTGACCGCAATGTGTGTGTGTTTGTGTGTGTCTGTCTCCGGCACCGTAGGTCTTAAACGAGTGAACCGATTTGGAAGCAGTTTATTTTATTTGAAAGTTAGTTTCTTGGCGATGATTCTTAGATACGTTTTATCAAAATCGGTGCAGCCATTTACTAGAAATGGGGGATGAAAGTGGTGATGAATAATCGAATATTTTCAAATATACCTAAGTGGGGTATTAAATGAAAGGTTTTAAAAATTACAATTAGACATGTTTTATCAAAACCGGCTTAGCCATTTTATTGACTTTTCAAATGTTTGTTCGCTTTTCTATATTGCGATGTGGGTTTTTTAAATTTTAATTAAGTTTTTTAATTATATTTCAGCAATGAACATTCCCTGAATATTCACATGAAAATTCATAACACTGATAAGAAGTACTGTTGTGATCAGTGCGAGAGAAAGTTTGCTAGCAAGCAACGTTTGACTGTGCATAAGAGGTGAGGCAATTAACTAACACGACTAATAAGGTGGCCCAACTGATCTTTTAAAATATGCTCTACTCTAATGGAAAAAGAAGACGTTTTTAAATGCTCATTAACACGTTGAACACCACGGCAGACATCATACTTTCCCCCGAGAATTGAACCAAACAATTGAGAATCGTTCAAAAATCGTTGAAGTTTTTTTTTGCAAGTCTATACGTGAGGATTTGTAATTGGCTTTCTGGTGACTGTGGCTTCCATTTTTGTTTGTTTTTATGTAGGTCTTCCATGTACTAAAATAAATAAATAAATATTGTCAGGAAATAATTAAAAAAGAAACGGTTTACGGAAACAGCGATTTACTCATTATTTTCCGAAATATCAAATGGCAGACACCAGTGTCCGTCGCGGCCGGCGAGGACGTCCAAGCGTCTTTTCGTCCGCGGGCGCCTTCTAAGGTTCCCTTTGACATGTAATCATATGATGCTCACAGGAATACTAACCCCTGATGTAGAGCCTTCATTAAAATGACTCCCCAAACCCCTCCGCCAAAACTGACCGAGCTGGGTTGACCCCGATAAGTCCTGCGCCAAATGTGACCCAAGATCTTACTGACCTCTATCTATTAACGTTTTGACCGCCATAGTCATATACAACATTATTTTTAGTATATGCGAAACATGAATATAGTTTGTTCAGAATAAGTAACTGGATCGATTCCAATAATTTTTAAACCATGTTATATATTTCCCAATTTTTTTTTTTAAAGTTACAAGTTGGACACCTAGCGACATTAAGTACCTATCGCAATAATTCAGGTACCTACTGCCAAATTATGTTTATCAATGAGCTCAAGACGACGTTGGAGGTCCGCGCGCGACGCACTGCCTGGTGACCACGCTTTTGTGCGAACAACCAGGAAACAGAACAAGCTTATAACTTTGTGAGTTGTCATGATACAGTTTTGAAATTTTGTACATAGATTCTTTACATAAAAATACTCGACACGTGTTTCAGGTTTCGCATATACTAAAACTAATGTTGTATGTAACGTCACAAGCAAGCGCGCCCTGTACGCCAAACGACACAAATATGTGACAAAATGGTAGGTATAATTGCAGTTTGGCGTGGAGAGCACGCGCGTGCGTTTATGCTATGGTGGTCAAAAAGTTAAGCATGATTACCATATGACCCCCATCCAGATTGACCCCAACAATATCCCTCTTTGTTGTAGATCCCATTCGGGTATAAAGCCGTTCGCGTGCTTGGTGTGCTCGCGCGCTTTTGCGACGCGCTCAAACTTACGCGCGCACACTGCGGTACATGACCCCACTAGTCAGTTCTACTGTGTGGAGTGTCACACGTATTATAAGACGGAGAAAAGTCTCAAACGGCATTATAAGGAGTCGGCGAAGCATGCGGATTTGAAGAGTGATATGTAAGTATTTACTGAGGGCCTATGTTGCAGGCCCGAAGGGATCTAAGAAGCCGGTTATGCTGGCTTCTCTTCGGCAACAAGGAAGTCTACGTAGTGTGTAGGTGTCTACTGTAGTCAAATAGTATATTACATACACATCTGTGGGTAATATGTTGACCATTTTGGTGTAATTTTTGAGGATTTTATAAATGGTTTTGTAAAGGTCACCGCCACCTATGGAAATTATTAAGTACTAGCGACCAGCCCCGGCTTCGCACGGGTGCAATATATATATATATATAAACCTTCCTCTTGAATCACTCTATCTATTACTGAAAACCGCATCAAAATCCGTTGCGTAGTTTTAAAGATCTAAGCATACATAAGGACAGACAGCGGGAAGCGACTTTGTTTTATATTATGTAGTGACTAGTACTAATAGTCATTAAAATGTTTAAAGTTTGCCTGAAAGATATTTCTCGACGACATGTTTAGCCAAGTCAGAGGACCATGGTCGGCATAAAAACTCTGACACCAGGTTAGGCACTAGGTCCGCATGGGCCGATGCCTGCCAGTGCTGCGGGACTGTTCGAAAGAGATACCGCGGCCCTGGAACACAAAGAAGGAACATTGATGGATTTTAGTCAGTACAAGTCTGACACTCCCTTCCGCTCCGCCCAGAGGGGGGGGGGGGGGGGTCATTTGATGACGATAAAGAATAAGTTGCTGCGCAAATGGGTGCAGTGTGGTCGTACCACTTCCTCAGACGGGCTCCTTCCATTTTTGAAACTAATGTTTTTTTTTCAGGTACTCATGCAGAGAGTGTAGCAAACAGTTTTCCACAGAGAAGTCTATGAACTATCATATTAGTACTAGACATGGTACGGAACACCGCTGTTCTCAGTGTGATAAGGTTTGTATCTTCTACCCTCTTTTATATACTTGTTACCTAGTTATTACTACCTACTACTCAAGCACTACTGCTATATGAGGTATCCGGCTCGAGGGACTATAAACCAGGGATGTTATGGAGCGTAACCGTGACCGAAACTATCGGATATCCGAAATAAAAATATATCCGTAACCGTATCCGTTTCACAAGTTTCGGATAGTATTGTATAAGGGCGGAGTCTAAATAAAACGACATGTTTCGACAGGTTTTTGTTTCACCGCTCGCGCGCCACGTGATTCTAGCAGTTTGTTTGTTATTTCTAGTCATAACATAACCTCTTTCTTAACTAGTTAGTTTTTATTTCAATCTAATATCGGTAACCGAAACTATCCGAAACTAACGGATAATCCCAAATAATTACATCTATACTAATATTATAAAGCTGAAGAGTTTGTTTGTTTGTTTGCTTGAACGCGCTAATCTCAGGAACTACTGGTCCGAATTGAAAAAATATTTTAGTGTTTGATAGCCCATTTATCGAGGAAGGCTATAGGCTACATAACATCACGCTACGACCAATAGGAGCGGAGCATTTATGAAAAAAGATTGCAAAAACGGGGAAAATCCAAACGCAGACGAAGTTCCGCGGGTCAGCTAGTATCCGATATAATTTTATTCCTATATCCATATCCGTATCCAGATCCGAAATATCATATCCATAACAACTCTGCTATAAACATGAAAAGGCCAAACTGAAGAGATGAACATACATTTTTAAGTGATGTCGTTGGTCCTGTTGTCGTAAAAGCTACTGCTAAACATAAGCTCGGTTCAATTCCCAGGTCAGGCAAAGTGTGGGTTTTCCATCTGGAATTTCTAGATTTGTGCCCGGTTGATGACAACAGGCTTGCCCTATTACTTGGAGTCTTACATTGAAATGCATATAACAACTTTGTACAATATTCTGACAAATAATCATTCAATTATATTCTAATGAATGACTCATTCGGAGATCTCATGTCATCATCTGTCTAACCTTTACCAAACTATGTTTAGGTCGGCTAAGATATGCAGGGTGTAAGGGACAGCCCTCCACAAACTGATGGGATGAATTCAGTATATCGTACTAAGATGACCGGTACAAGAAATTATTTCAGGAACGTTCTGGGAATCTAATAAATTTAATTTGTTTTATTTCCTCCTACGCAATGTATCGTTACCGTGGCAAAACGCACGTACCGAACGGCAAGCGCGACGAAGAGTTCGATGAACTCTGTAGCTAGGCAGGAAGTGAACAGCTGATTTCACGCGTCGTTCGTTAGAGTATTTCAAATTTTTGATTTTAGCCGTATTATTTACATAAATGGAATGCTGCGTACGGGGAATGTAATTTTACGTTGAAATATAGGAATAGTAACGGAAAAAAAAAAAATACAATGTTCCGGATAAAAATTCCAGTGGAATATGATTCAAAATAAGGAACAGAATGCACCGTGTCAGTTTGTGGAGGGCTGTCCCTTACACCCTGTAGATGAATACTAGTCTAAGGGCTATTATACAAGGTCACACAAACGGTTACCACGTATTCAGTAGGTATATAATTCTCCCACATAGAAATTTTTCGTCGGTTATTAAAAAAAACCAACCGTTTCCTACAAAAATGAAATCCTTACGGTGTCCCTTCCACCCTGTATATTGGTTCTATTAATTTTCAACCGTATTTTAAATGCATTAAACTTCAATTTTCATGTGGATAATCGTTTTTTTTTTTTTGCAAAAATATAAATCCTGATGTCACGGTAAATCGTATTTTAATTGCAATTTGTACAGGTATTTCGCACGGCACTCACAATAGTAATCATTTCCATTGATGATGTCACCTGATTAAAGATTATCGAGTTTTTATATTAAAAATCCTTGACCAAGTTACGTTATTATGCTGTTATTTGTGATCTTTGACAGTCGTGACGTCTGTCAAAGATTACATATACAGGGGGGTACACAATACCACTTACTGTGACGTCTTAAAGCAGGAGTAATTCCAGTGTGGGAAAGAGAACTATATAGGTCGTCTAGCGCCGTCTCTTTCCAGAACTGGAATTACTCCTGCTTCAAGACGTCATGGTAGCTCACCAGGTAGTCAGTGGAGCGAAAGTCTTACAACCAGTTCTACCAAGGGGTATCTGAGTACCCAGTACTAACTGAGTTGTGGAGGGTCTGTAGGCGGTCGCTCCATGTAAAATACTGGTATTCAGATGATGATCAAGCTACTACAATCTGTCAAATTTCTTTAATAGATTTTCAACTTCATCGCTTAAGAGCGTTCATCCAAAAAGTTGGCAACGTCGCAAATAGCTGTCAAATATTTACCTGTTTTAATTAATTTGGCAATATTACTGTATGGAAATAAGAAATATGTCTAACTAGTGAACTAGAATATTAATAATGAATTGCAACTAAAACACTGAATTTGGTGTTGTTACCGTTTTAGGTGTAAAAAGGCATTTGGAAAGTTTCCAAATACTTATTTTACATCTAAAACTAAATATTCGGTGTTACGATATTATTTATTGCATTTCATAATCAATACTTTAGTTCACTAGTTAGCCATATTTCTTATTTCCATACAGTAATATTGCCAAAATAATCAAAACAGCGAAATATTTGACAGCTATTTGCGACGTTGCACACTTTCTGTACAAGCGTTCTTGAGCATGGAAAATTTGACAGTTATGGGTAGCTTGATGTGTTGGCGTCTGTACAAATATTTAAAAGTTATTTAATTTTGTTCCAGACGTTCTCCAACAACTCGAACCTGAATAAACATATAAAATGTATTCATACTGCAAAATAATTGTTATTTAAGTATTAAATAAATATTTTTTCTCCATAAGTAATTAGTGTATTTTATTTGACCTCTGTCTATTCCATAATAGGCATCTTATAGGTTACTTCCACCTTGATCATGTTCTCCAAGCGTCATTGCATTGACAGAAAAAGTAATGCCTCGTGTGCTATTCTTTGCTTAAAAAAAAAAAACTTTTCTCGGTTTTATTTTTTGCAAAAAAGTTTTTTTATTTTTCCATTTTTAGTTGTAATATCCTATACAAATATTTGCTATGCATTTATTTTACATTGTTATTTCATGGTAAAAGGCATATCTATACTAATATTATAAAGCTGAAGAGTTTGTTTGTTTGGTTGAACGCGCTAATCTCAGAAACTACTGGTTCGATTTGAAAAATTCTTGTAGTGTTGGATAGCCCATTTATCGAGGAAGGTATAAAAATTCACGCGGACGAACTTCGCGGGCAACAGCTAGTCCCCAATAAAATGGAACTTAACATACCTAACTGTCAAAATGTGGGTGTACTGTACACATCAGCGTACCCCCTCAAAGCATACAGGCGTGATGTTATGTTATGATGTTGTGTAAACTAATAATCATCCATGCGATGGCAGGAATCCCGACAGATTTTCAGTCTATTATTGAAGTGTTCCGTTCCATATCTCCAAAGTCCATTTGGGAGTACCTATCCCAAGCTCTATAACACCGCACACTGGCCGGTTAGAAGTTTTTAATAACGGCATAGCCTCCATAAGTAAGTTCTACAGTAGATGTACAAGCGGCTACAGCGCCGCTGTACCCCCGAAAGAGGCCCCGATTTATACGGCTTATGGTTCTACAATGATCGTAAATATGTGTTAGTACGGAGATACAAAGCTATACTCTTTCAAACAAAAAAAACATAATCCAAATCGGTTCAGGCGTCTTCGAGGAGTCAGTGAACATACATTAAAAAAAATCCGACGAATTGAGAACCTGTCCTCCTTTTTTGCAGTCGGTTAAAAAAAACGTTACATAGGAATTTCTCCTGCATCGTGGGTGCGTTTACAAACATTTTCATTATTTTTCGTGTGGTTAGTGCCTAACCTGGTGTCAGAGTTTTCATGCCGTTCAATGGGCCGCTGACTAGGCTTTACATGCCGTCGAGAAATATCTCTCAGACATGCTAGTTTCCTCGCAATGTTTTCTTTCACCGAAGCAAGTGATAATTATACAATACGTACATGAATCCAAAAAATCAGAGATGCTTGTCTTGGGTTCGAACTTAATACCTATGACTTGGCACTCCGACGGTCACACCACTAAACTATTACTGCTGCTTTTGAAAAAAAAGTTTAAACTCGCATACACAAACACCCCGACCCGGAACAACTACCTGTAGACCATACAAATATTTGTTCCGTGCGTGGATCGAACCCGCGACACGCGGCGTAGCAGTCAATCGCTTGGCCACTGCCTCAACCGTGCCGTCATACAGTCCTTTGACAATTATTTTATCTTAGACTTTTGCATTGCTGTCAAAATCACAATGCTCTTTTATTATAAGTTTTATAGTTATAGTTGCAATAAAGTCGCTGTTGTAATGCTGCCACTGACACGGCTGTCAAAATTACAATGGATATTGTAAAGGGTGTAACAAGAACCTTTTTTTTTTTTTTTAGGATGGGAAATCATCAAATGACCCCCCCGCTCTGGGCGGAGTGGAAGGGAGTGTCAGACTTGTACTGACTAAAACCCATCCATGTTCCTTCTTTGCCCTTTATGTCCCAGGGCCGCGGTATATTTTTCGAACAGTCCCGCAGCCCTGGCAGGCATCGGCCCGTGCGGACCCCTACGTGGTTGCTGACATCTCTTTGAGGCGCGCGTGGAACACGAACGCGCCGTCGACACGGCCTGTCGTCATAAGACGGCCGGACGGCGAGCTAGCCCATAACTCGCCGTCCACAGGCCCGCGCTTACGGTGGCCGGGGGCCACCACGTGACCCCCGACGCCCAGGGCGTCTCCCGCGGCGGCTGGGACGTGAGGCTCTTTCCCTCTCACGTTCTGCCACCTCCTTCACTAGCATGACTGCTTCGCAGAAGGAGGTGACGGCTTCCCATTCCCTCTCGCTCCGGACCATGGCTTGAACCAGGGCCAGGCGCGAGAGGTCGCCGCCCCCAATCGCCTCTACGAGGACACGGCGCTGCTCCGCCCAAGCGGGGCAGACGTCCACAGTGTGCTGCACCGTGTCCTCCGGTAACAAGACCCTTAACGACAGCGAAAGGCACTTGTTCTCCTCGTCATTGCGATATTTTTTTTTTCTTGACCATTCCTGGGAACCTTCCAGTTACGGAGATATTGGGAGTCAAAGTTCTAACTTTTCACAATTTTTTTTTTAAGTACATGTTTTAATGTTAGACTTTTACTTTAAACACGTCCACGATCAGCTCAATGTTTTGAGTGCGTTACACTGAGTCCTTCCGTAAAACGTGATTTTTCACCCCAAAAAAAAAAGACGATTCCCAGCAAACATTTTTGCGTAGAGTTACTTAGTTTGATGTACAGCATGCTTGTGCTTGGTTGACGGCTTCGTGAAGGGTCCGTTTACATCCTGTATGTTAGGGACTGGGTTGCTGCTTCCAGATGTAAAATACGTAGTGTCCGACCGAAGATCGATTTCTATCCAAAGCCGATTAGTCGGCTATTGCCACAACCTTCGGCCGAAGCAGTGGCCGAACTACTTCCCTAAAGAACAAGGGTCGAACAAAAGACTTGATACCAATTGCGTCAGCCGATTTGGTGTTTTGTTTGAGAAGCCTCATTTTTTATTTCATTTGGTGAACCATCCAAATATTTAGTGTCGGGTACTTCTTGTACTAGGAGGGATCAAAAAGTAGTGAGAACGACATACTCCTTGGTAAGCAAAAAAAATACTGGCAGGCATAGCTCAGATACATATTTGTAATATTAATAAAGAAAAAAATCTTCGATTATCTCTTGTTTTTTTCTGAATGTAGTCATTTGTTTGCTTCGTGTCGGAACGTGTTCTCGAAAATGGAGAAAAACGAAGTTCGAGCCGTTATTAAATACCTCTGTTAAAAAAGTTAACGACGCAAGAGATTCATTGCGATTTGGAGGCAACATTAGGAGAGTCTGCTCCGCCGTATTCCACTGACTTAAGGTGGGTTTCTCAATTTCGAGTAGGGAGAACGAGCACGGAAGACGAACATCGTTGCGGCCGTCCATCGACGTCAGTCACCCAAGAAAATGTTGCGAAAGTCGAGAAAATTGTATTGAGCGATTCAAGAGTTACCATCCGATACTTAATTCAAGAAACGGGCATTTCATATGGAAGTATTCAATCCATATTGAAATAATCTTTGAATATGAGAAAAGTCTCCGCAAGATGGGTGCCGAGAATGTTAACCGACATTCGCAAACAAAATCGACTTGACATTTCGAAGATATTGTTGGACAAGTTTCAAGAAGATTCTGAAAACTTTTTGTCTCGTTTCGTAACAATGGACGAAACATGGGTCCATCATTTTGGTCCCGAGACAAAACAGCAATCTTCGCAATGGAAACGGCATCATCACCGACCCCGAAGAAGTTTCGTGTCGTGGCATCGGCTGGCAAGGTTAGGGTCTCAATATTTTGGGACTTAGAAGGGATATTGTTGATTGATTACCTGGAGCGTGGAACCACTATTACAGGCCAATATTATGCAGCTTTAATTCCCAAGTTGAGGAATGCCATCAAAGAGAAAAGGAGAGGGAAGCTTCGAAGAGGCGTGCTGTTTCATCACGACAACGCACCCGCGCACAGGTCGGCAGTTGCGATGGCTGCCATTCAGCAAGCTGGCTTCGAATTGGTTGACCACCCCACCATTGGTTATTCACCAGATCTGGCGTCTAGCGATTTTTATCTGTTCCCCAAATTGAAAAAATACTTAAGGGGAAACAGGTACGAAGACGATAACGAGGTGATGGATGCCGTGGAGAGCTTTTTGCAGGACCAAGACAAAACTTTTTTTGTGAAAGGGATTGAAGCCTTGGAAAAGCGCTGGACTCGGTGTGTAGAGAGACTCGGAAACTATGTAGAAAAATAAATTATCAAGTTAACAATAGTCATTATATTCTATCTCATTCTCACTACTTTTTGATCCCTCCTCGTAGTTTAAAATGTGTTATGACCATTTGTTGATTAAAATAAATGGGGTGGGGTCCGAGTGCTCATAGCCTGTTCAAGGAAATTACGAAACCCCTAGTTGACGCTTTCCGTGACCCAAGCGCTGGCTTTTACCTTGACCAGAGGATAAGTGTTGCCATACAACGTGGCAACGCCGCCAGTCTCTTGGGCAAATTACCAGCTGACAGCGTTCAGGAGGAGTTTTTCGATGCCCTTTTATAGTTTGTTGTTAGTTTATTTAATAGTTTTAAATTAATAATGTATAATTATAGTTAGTTTAGTCTACTTAATAAATATGAAAGAAAGAAATAATTCTATTTTATTATATTACTCTAAAACACAGTACTTTCAAATTAAACAGGATACGAAATAGTTTGTAAACTAGTTCGCAATCAAAGTTTAAAAAGGTCAATATCTGTATCCACGTTAATAATAGTGTGCTCAAGTGTGCTATTAATATTCTAATTCTAAAATGTGTTGACCACATTTTTGTCAGACGAGACATTTTTTTTTTAATTTGCGAAAGATTAACATCAGGCGATGATAACTATCAAAGACGACTCTATTAACAAGAAGTCCTTTATAGAAGATTTTGATACAAGTGGGGAAAGTTTGTCATTGCTGCCGATGCGGAATTCATGTGGACGGAGTGTCACGGATGTTATGGAGCCGAGAATTGCAAAGACAAATGCCCACGTAAATTAAACGACATTTTTCAAAACACTTAGAAAGACACATTACATGCGAATGCTCTGGTGAGGGAATGCGTTCAGATGTTACTAATTGAAGATGACTTCATTCTTCTCAGTCCACCGGACTCCACCAAAAAATATTTTCAGACGAAATAAATAGCACAGTTTACAATCGCTTCGGAATCTCCTAACGTAAGCTGCGTTTTCACCAGCGATGAGCGAGTGTGTGGAACTAACCAATCACATAGCTAGAATAGCCCAAGCAGTGAAAAAGAAGCGATATTTTTGGTTAGTTTCACATACATCCACCGCTACGCTTCCTCGCTCATCTCTGGTGGAAACGCAGCCTTATCCTTCTTCCCTGCCCCCGTAGCATGACCACCGTAGACAAGGATTTCTTTGACGGAAGAATAGACAAAATGACAGATAGTGCAAAGAAATCTGTCATTGTGTCGACACAATCTGTCATTTTGTCGATTCTTCCGTCAAAGAAATCCTTGTCTACGGTGGTCATGCTACAGGGGCCGGTCTAACGGGCCCTGTCTTCACATCTGATTGACGGACAACCGTAACGGTGAATGGGAAGCCCTTTACCTTTAATGTCGTATTCAATTTGGATACGGATTTCCTGTGAATTCCTGTTAGGTTAGGTACTAGTTTATTGATAAGACCTCATTATTATGCATATTATGTATAACCTGCTAGCTTTATCTGCCTCGTTGTTTTAATGGTTGCAAACGCGACTGCAGAGCTAGAAGCACTCTGTACGATTCCCGAGTCGAACAAATTGTTCATGCGTTTTTCCATCAGGAATTTCTCAGTATCCTGGTAGATGGGAAATATGGGGATAGGCTCGCCCCCTATTATTTAAGGGACTTAACCATAACTGGCGAAATGTGAGTGCACTATTAAGTACACCTCTCTTTGGGGATTATAGGCGTGATGTTATGTTATACTTTAGTTCGTGACCTCGCCCGCGTGGCAGTGCCAATTTACCTACACTAAAATAATGTTATACTGTGTTCCATATTGTGTTACAAGACCCTTAATGAAGCCGAAAGGCATTTGTTCTCTCCGTCATTGCGATCATTTTTTTTGTTCTAGACCATACCTGGAACCTTCTAGTTACGAAGTTTCAACTTTTTCACAAGCTACAAATTTTTTTTAAGTAAATATTTTTAATGTAAGATTTTTACTTTAAACACCTCCACGGCTCCCGTACTATTCAATCCACCCACCAGCACAATGTATTGAGCGCGTTACATTGAGTCCTACCGTAAAACGTGATTTTTCACCTCTAAAAAAAAGTCGTTTCCCAGCAATAATTTTTGCGTACTAAAGTTACTTGGTTTGATGTACAGAATGCTTGGTTGACGGCTTCGTGAAGGGTCTATTTACACACTATATACAAATATCCATTCAACTGTATACGCATAAAAAGGTACACAGATTATAGTCAGAATATCTTCCGCATCTTACTTCTTGCTACTGTTTTAAATGTGAAAGTTTGTGAGAATGTATGGATGGATGTTTGTCACTCTTTTACGCTAAAAACACTAAACGGATTTGGATGAAATTTGGCACACAGATAGTTTATAACTTGGATTACATTATAACACATAAGATACTTTTATCCTGGTAGTATGATCTTGTAGGACTATTATCGAAATCCACGCGGGCGTGTTTGTTGGAAATTAATATCTACATTTGAGCCTAAATAAGCCTGTTTTGTGATGCGGAGGAATAAAGAAAATGTACCTAGTAAGGAAAATTTTGAGTATGGATAGCACTAAGGGTAGGGTAACACCAAATAAACGATGTATGGACTGTATGAAAGATGATATGGCTCGAAAGGAGGTGACAGCTGAGATGACGAGTAATATAGAAGTATGGAAGAAAACATGCTGCGCCACGGATAAATTGAGGGTCAGGAGAATATGATGATGAGTATATAAATAGCTTTTTTGCGCATGACTTGCTTAGTCAGACGTCATAGTCCTTTTGTTCTTGCTTTACCAAGAAAAATATTATAACAATTTATACTGTGACAATAACTTACAGAGAGGACAGAGGACAAGAATGGTATAAGACAAGTTCACTCACACATAGACGCGTACGCACACACATTTGACGTCACCCGACAAGCCCCCGCGCACACCTCCTAGCGGCTTGGTAATCCAGCGGCTTGAGCGCTTTGTGAAGTTGGTTTTTGAAATAAGTACAGCGCAGCTTATCGTAGTGAGATGTAGTCGCTTTACGCAGTTCCTACTCTCGGGATGAATCAACAAAAGGGTTATAATAAAATATCTAACGTTACTTGAGTTATTTTGCTCGTTCTAAGACAAAATAACTCTAGGCATAGAATGCTTGCCATAGAGTTCTCTCACACTAGTTCTTCAACGACGGTGGCTACTAAAATATTTTTCGAGCGAACTTGGCGGAGTGATAATATTAATCCCTTATTATTTTACTGAGCGGATAAAGAACAATAAAGGAATTTGGGGGTTTTAATTCTACAACCAGACTTACTGAGCGACCCATTAACTGGGCTGTGGATAAGCCCTCACTCTATGTAAAATATCCCGCTGCATGCCAATACAACCCCAACAAACTATTAAATGGAGAGAAAAGAGTGTAGCGACAGAGAAACGCAGTGACTTGTGAGTGTCAATTTCCACTCAAGCGTTAGCAAACTTGTCTAGTTCTACACTTGCTATAGGCAAGCAGCTGAAAACTTCATAATAGAATCGTTTCCTTAAGTTATCTAGCGCTTTACCGCTGGGTTGTAAAAACACAAACATTCTCCAACCGGTTTCCATCTGACGTCACAAGTGAGACAACACACATTTCCTCTATAGCAAGCCGCGTCGCGCGTCACTTCAAATTCGGAGCCGGATCGCGCCGCGCATGCGTCTTGCGCTCCAAATTGCCGCGAACGAATGTCAAATAAAGTAAAGTAAAAGGAAAACAATTTTTAATTCGTTTCATTCGTAAAATTGTTTACACAAGTGTGTGAAAAACAGTGTTTTTGTAAAATAATTAGTTTTGTGCCTGGGTTAGTGTATTTTAGTGAAAGGAGTTTTGGATATACAACTATGGCGGTAAAGTTTTCTACGTTTGTTTTTGTTTCTTAAAATAAGTTATGTCTTGCATGTGTGCTTTCTATGAGGTATTGCCAACTGTAAATTAGCTTCCATAAATAAACTTTTACGCGGTATGGTGAATTTTAATTGTATTTGTTTTGGCGCGTTCATTTTGCGGATGTTTGGATCATAGGTACCTACTTCACTTGTTATAGGAGACAGTTTTCAGTTCGCTTAGGTAGTTATTTAGGTACATATTTAAATGCAATTTATTTTCTGGGTGTATATTATATGCCCGATTTTGCTACTTATCTAATATTTAAGTTTATTAAAAGATTTTAAAGATACAAGACTCTTTGCTAAAAATCATTCATTCAATTCCCATTAAATATACATATTTAAATATTAAGTATTACAAACCTGAATCCCCCTGCCAGGTAAAGACCGGCGGCCCTTTACCTAGGTACCCGTACTCCTTCCACTCAATCTCGACCTCATTCAGACTTTAAAAAAAACAGTCTTGCCACAGAGTCTAGCGCATCCCGACATCTTTAAAAAGACCTAAAAAAAAACAATTGATGGCATTTTATTTGTTTACCATTGGCATATGCCTGAATTTTCGCGATCTTTATGGGTCATCCAAGAAAGCAATTTTTTAACTACTTAAAACATCTGTCCTGTCGAGTCTCTTCCGAATTATGTTAGGGTCGACTTCCAGTCTAACCGGTTGCAGCTGAATGAATGAGAGAAATACCATAAAAAATGAGATTTCGATTTCGCTTCATTCAACTAGTTTTTTAGAGTTCCGTACGTGAAGGGTAACCAACGGGCATTAAGCCTCCGCTATCCGTCCGTCCGTCTGTCCGTCTGTCTGACAGTGGGCTGTATCTCATGATCCGTATCATAAGATAGGTAGACAGTTGAAACTTTCACAGAATGTGTATTTCTGTTGCCGCTATAACAGCAAATAATTAAATTAATTAATAATTAAAGGGCCCTTTAATTACTCCTACGGTGGTACAGACCCCTATATGCGAGAGTCCGACTCACACTTGGCCGGTTTTTGTAAGTTTACGGTACCTACCTACTTATCATGTTCTAAAATCAAATAAGCTTAAACAGACTTGAACACAGCACAGTTCGTAACTGTTCCGAATGCACTATCTAATACAATTTATGAACTGAGCTTAGGTATACCGTTAAATTCCTCCGTATGAACGGGTGCTTGGTTTGTACCGAGTACCGAGGCATAACAACGGTACCCACTAGGTTTTATTAGCGCTTTCAAATAAAGAAAGCCGTACACTCTTCCTTACAGTTTTCGGTCAATGTGGAATCATAGTACAGACGCCAGCACACCAAGTTTCCCGAAACTATCAAATTTTCCCAATTAACCTTGAACCTAATAGTTTAGCGATAAAGTTGAAAATCAATTAGGGAAACATGACAGATTGAAGTAGCTTGATGTGCTGGCGTCTGTACAGACTAGCCTTCAGCGCAAGAAAACATACACTGTCTTAATGCTCAAGTACATGCGCAAACGCAGATGAACACTCTTTTTAACGGAGCCAGGAGAGAGCAAAATGCAGGCAGGTACTGAGAGCAAAAAACATAACTTTCCATCAGCTTGGACAAAACATCATCTGACATCTCTGAGAGCTCTCAGAGAGAAGAGGCCCTAAGTCTTCACGGGCTCTGTGCTAAAATGGAGAGCAAGTATATTTTCAATTTGCTATAACATCATCTGCGTAGCTTTTTCCCAACTATAGGGGTCGGGAAGGTTCATGGATGGGTTTTAGTCAGAACAAGTCTGACACCCCCTTCCGCTCCGCCCAGAGCGGAGGGGTTATTTGATGATTTCACATCTGAAAAAAAAGGGTCGGCTTCCAGTCTAACCGGATGCATCTGAATACCTGTATTTTATGAAGCGACTGCCTATCTGATTTCCACAACCCAGTTAGTAATGGGTAACAAGATACCCCTTGGTAAGACTGGTAGTCAGAATTTCGTGCCACTGACTACCTGTAACGACTGTCAAAGATCTACAAATGACAGCCGGGACCAACGGTTTAACGTGCTTTCCGAGTCACGGAGGAAGCTCGATAAGTAATGGGTGATCACCCATCCACGAACCAACATAGGCAAGTGTGCCTTAACTTGAAATAGACCCGAGCACATGTTATTATTTAACCAAGAACTCCTCGAAAAAAATATCTGACAACCAGTCTTATCCAGGGGTTCGTATTACCCAGTACTAACTGGGTTGTGGAGGTCAGATAGGCAGTCGCTCCATGTAAAATACTGGTATTCAGCTGCATTCGTTTAGACTGGAAGCCGACCCCAACATAGTTGGGAAAAGGCTAGGCAGATGATGATACAATGTGGACGTGACCTACGCCACGCGGTTTAAATTTTACCTAAAGCATACAAAACTGACGTCATCTAGATACCTATAGAAATAGGCGGAAACTGAACAATATAATTATTAAAGTTACACTTAGTCTACTGTAGTTTCAGTCAAATGAGAGGAGGTTTCTATTAACAAATACAGTTTATCTTTTTGCGTCAGAACTCAGTATCCGTAGCCTATGGAGTGACCGTTGGACTGTCAACTCATAGGTCTCAAGTTCGAACCCAAGACCTCTGATTTTTCGGATTCATGTGCGTATTGTATAATTTATCATGTTTCGGTGAAGGAAACTAGCATGCATGAGAGATATTTCTCGACGGCATGTAAAGCCAAGTCAGAGGAACATGGGCGGCATAAAAAACTCTGACCTCAGGTTATGCACTAACCACACGATAAAGAAAAAAAGTATCCGGCTCGAGGGACTATAAACATCAAAAGACCAAACTGAAGAGATGAATCTGCTATATGATATTTTAATACATTTTAGAGTGTTTTCGTTGGTCTTGTTGTCGTAAGAGCTACTGCTAAACTGTGTGTGTCGGTTCGATTACCAAGTCAGGCAAAGTGGGGTTTTCGTCCAGTCCAGAGTCTGAATTTGTGCCACGTTGATGACTATGCGCTTGCTTTCTCCAAGAGGCTTGAGCATGACTGACGAGATGTGAGTACACGATAGCTACCACACCTCTGCCTAACCCTTCGGGGATTACAGGCGTGATGTTATGTTTCCACAGACCTTCAAATTTTAATCAGCATCCATATTTTGTTCTACACGAGTACACGACTGAACAAAATTGATTTTAATAAGTCACGCTCTATATACTTTATATTAAACTAACAATTCGCCCGCGACTTCGCTCGCAAAAATTGTGGTAGCTCGGATACTATACATGATATAAACATAATTTATAGCCACGAAGCACCCACGAATAATGTAGCTTTCTCTGACAGTAAAAGATTTTTTAGAATTGGATCATTCGTTCCGGAGATTAGCCCCTACATACTAACTTACAAACAAATATTACCTCTTTATAAAATTAGTATGGATAAGAATTTGTTAACATTACATTCTGAGATATTTAGCAATACATTTTATATTATTACTAACTGCTTCTGCGTATAAAACATTAGTTTTAGTATATGCGAAACCTGATACACGTGTCTAGTATTTTTATGTAAAGAATATTTGTACAAAATTTCAAAACTGTATCATGAAAGATCACAAAGTTATAAGCTTGTTCTGTTACCTAGTTGTCCGCACAAAAACGCGGTAACCACGCAGCGCGCGCCTCCAACTTCGTCTTGAGCTCATTGATAATAATAATTTGGCAGTAGGTACCTAAATTATTGCGATAGGTACTCAAAGTCGCTCGGTATCCAACTTTTAACTTTTTTAAATATTTTTGGGAAAAAATAGAGCATGGTTTAAAAATTATTGGAATCGATTCAGTTACTTATTCTGAGCAAACTATATTCAGGTTTCGCATATACTAAAAATAATGTTGTATAAGAATTTATTAACATTACATTCTGACACATTTAGCAATTCATGTTATATTATTAATAAGTGGTTCTGCTTATTATATACTTGCGTGAAAGTAAATATCTTGATTCTCTGTGGCCTTGACGATCAAGTTATCATAATGATGTGGCTTTTTTCTTATTCTTATACATTGTGTGTTGGTGTTGGTAGACTGTTCATTCTGTCGGCCTTCACACCTCATATTTGGGATGAAGATGATTTCAGAACTGACTATAATTTGTTCAATATTTGAACTGTTTTATCACTGTGGTATATAACTAACAATAAGTCATGTTTTATGTGTGTAATGAACTGATGATTTAAAATACTCGATCCTTACCATATTTTTGGACCCGTTGACCTCCTCTTGCCTAGTAAGCATTGGTAACGGCTTCGAAGATTGTTATCCCATGCATTTTGCTTTGAACTATGCATTTCATCAGCCCCGGGTCTCAGCGATGAAGCAATACCAATTCGAAGTCATATGGGTCAAATGCCTTAGTAGTTCATACACTCGCCTGGCTTAAAATTCCAGGTATCCTTACAGTCTGGATCGCTACCGCCCGCAGTTTCCGACGACAGGTGACCCACCTGCTCCATAAGTCAGGTAGTCCTGCGGAACGCATGAATTGTGACTCTGGCCTCCATTTGTTGTCGCAGAAAGGACTCCTGAGTTCCAACAGTGAGAGCATTGTAGCCGGGTAAACTATTGCAACAGACAGGGACTCTTTCGAACTCATCAATCACCTGTCTTTTCCCACTTATGTTGGGGTCGGCTTCCAGTCTAATCGGAATCATCTGGACACCAGTATTTTACATGTAACGACTGCCTATCGGACCTCCACAACCCAGTTAGTACTGGGTAATACGATACCCCTTGTTCAAGACTGGTTGTCACACTATCGGGCCACTGACTACTTATAACGACTGTCAAAGATCTACAAATGACAGCCGGGACCAAGGGCTCTGCCCACTTTCTAAAGATTTGTGGATGTGAACTCCACAAACCTTTATCTGCAAGACTGATTGTCAGAAGACTGTCAAAGATCGTCCAATGACAGCCGCGCCGAAAACTTTTACTTATTAAGATCATGAATTATGCAGTGAAGAGGCTAAAGACACAGCCGATGCCCGGACACAATGCCGTTAGCTCAAGCGGCGTGTATGACCTTGAATGGGTAATGAATGACGTCCCATGCGTGCATGATGATGCGTGTAATTTATTCTATGACTGCTATCACGTCTGCGATCTTTCTACATCATAAATGTGCATAAATGTTGTAGTTTAAGAGAGCGGAGGAGCTCGTAGCAAACTAATATTAGCAACGGCTCGAATCGATCTTTAGGTTAAGCCGCGCTTGCATAGGTTGGTCCGTAGATGGGTGACCGCCGATTATATACCGAGTTTTATGATGCAGCTGAATCCAGTTTTTTACATGGAGCGACTGCCTATCTGATCTCCACAACCCAGTTAGCGCTGGGTAATACGTTACCCCTTCGTAAGATTGGTTGTCAGACTTTTGGGCCGCTGACTACCTGTAACGACTGTCAAAGATCTACAAATGACAGCCGGGACCAACGGCTTAACGTGTTTTCTGAGGCACGGAGGAAACTCGGTATGTAGTGGGCGGTCACCCGTACACGAACCAACCTAGGCAAGCATGGCTTAACCTTAAAATCGACCCGAGCGGCTGTTATTATTTAGCCACGAGCTCCTTGTTAATGCAAATTAGGCTGCCCAATCTCTCACTTCGCTTGCTACCGGAACTGTGTTCTCGTATTGCCCGACAACTCGACCGCATATTATAAACACACGCCAGTTATGTACATGTATGTGCAGTGAAGCGGCTCTGACGTAACGGGACTCGAATAACAATGCGTATTAAGTTTATTGATAGAGCGTTCGGGTACAGCCGAAGGATATAAAAAAGATTACTGTTGGTCTTGGAGATAGACAGTCGATACGACTGCTGCCCCCGTAGCATGACCACCGTAGACAAGGATTTCTTTGACGGAAGAATCGACAAAATGATAGATTGTGTCGACATAATGACAGATTTCTTTGCACTATCTGTCATTTTGTCGATTCTTCCGTCAAAGAAATCCTTGTCTACGGTGGTCATGCAACGGGGGTTGGTCGTCCGTGTCTGAAAAGGCATTTGACACACCAACATTATAACACGACTCTGTTAGAATTTTGTTTCTTCTTTCTTTACCGTGTGGTTAGTGCCTCACCTGGTGTCAGAGTTTTTATGCCGCCAACGGGCCTGTGACTTGGCTTTACATGCCGTCGAGAAATATCTCTCAGTCGTGCTGGTTCCCTCACGATTTTTTCCTTCACCGAAAAGCAAATGATAATTATACAATACGCACATGAATCCGAAAAAACAGAGAAGTTTATTTAAAGCTTATCTATTTAATGTACATGTTATAATAAAATTGTAACAGGCCGATGTCTGTACATGTACATTGAAGATATTGAAAATAAAATATATATATAAAAAAAAAAAAATCATTACAGCAAAAGAAATCAAAACAATAGTTTTGTGATGAATTGATTGACTGTTTTGAATTTTTGATTTGATGAATTAAGTTTTGAGATTTTTTGTCTGTCTGTCTTTCTGTCTGTATGTTTGTACGCGGATTATGCAAGAACTACCGCAAGGATTTGAACGCCGTTTTCACCTTTGTACAGCTAGATGCTTAGCTTAAAATATAGCCTACATTAGATATAGTTTTGGACCCGATAGGCGGCGCTGTACGAAGCAAAGTCTTTTCATTCAAATTTTACATTTTTTTTTACAATTTCGGTGTATGATAAAGTCGAGATTGCCGACATTCGGTAAAAGATAGAAGTATTATAAGAAACTAGCTGTTGCCCGCGACATTCGTCCGCGAGAAAAGCCTATATCCTTCCTCGATAAATGGAGTAACCAACACTAAAATAGTTCCTGAGATTAGCGCGTTCAACCAAACCAACAAACTCTTCAGCTTTATAATATAAGTTTAGATATAGTCTGTAATGGACGGTTTTTTAATACATCAATGGAGGGACTAGCGAGGCCTTTGACCAAACCTCACTGCGATAAATTCGCGCATGAATGAAAGACTGTCTGGAGCATGTCTGGAGTTTTGTGGGATGAGTGTATGCTTTTGTGTCTTTAGTATGACAAATGTTACTGACTAAAAGCCGTTTAATGTTAATTTTAAAAACAATTAAGCAACACAGAACATAATCGGGGACCGGACATCGTTTTGTTGTTGCATAATTATTTTTTTAATGCTTCTAGAATGATATGGCAAGAAACGAGGTGTCTGATGAGATGTCGAGTATTAGAGAAGTATGGAAGAAGAAGACATGCTGCGCCGACCCCAAATTAATTGGGATAAGGGCAAGAGAATGATGATATGGTTTTAATGCTTCTTTATCATTTTATTTTATATATTAGGGACATAAAACAGTTACATGCTGCGGAAAATACAAAAAATTCTTAAAAGCCAAAGATCACAAACATGTAACCCACACCAATATCCACGTCTTAACAAAAGAATAACAGACTATGGTAGATTTTACAGAATACAGAGCGTTTTGTGACAGCTGTACTAGATGTATTACAAATTAATTAAGTTAATCTATTCCGACATAATTCAATTAAACTTATCTTAATTTCGTTTGATTAAATACAAATTATAAATTATTCCAATTCCATTAAATTATTGATTCGATTCGATTCAGTTCCATAAAATTGAGTTCAATATATTTGAAATCAAAATAATTCTATTCAGTTCAGTGTAATACAAATCAGTTCAATATAATTCAATACAAAATAGTTCAATTCAAAATAACACACAAAATAAATCAATTAAATTAGCACCTTCTCTTAACTGCTTTTTTGACAAAATATCTAGTATAGCTTTTTTTTTAAACGTCTGGTTGGAGAGAGTAAAAATGTCAAGCTCCATAAAGTGAATGTTGTAAGTCTGAACAAGGCGACGCAGAAGTGCGTGCACTCCAGCGTTAGTTTTGCACAAGTCTGTATGGAACAGTCGGGGTACGCGCACCCTCCGCTGGAAAACAGTTCTAGGTACTCTATAACAAAACTGATTAGTGAGTTCAATACAACATACCGTCAAATTAACGTCTTTGTTAAACATATTACCCTACTCTTTCCCCCATCTGTTAATAATATCCCCGCTCAACAGTTGCCGAGTTAAAGTACACGTGTGTGTTATTTATATCCTGTGACGTAATATCCGGAAACACATGTTTTACGCGCAAACTCCAGTTAGTGTGTGGTTGTTCGCATTTACGATAATCTCGGAATTGGCTCATTAAGGCAAGTATTACTGGAAGTAAATAGAGTACACGAAAATTACACAATCATTGTTTAGTTGTATACAACATTAGTTTTAGTATATGCGAAACCTGATACGCGTGTCTAGTATTTTTATGTAAAGAATCTATGTACAAAATTTCAAAACTGTATCATGATAAATCGCAACGTGGTCACCACGCAGCACGCGCCTCCAGCGTCGTCTTGAGCTCATTGATAATAATAATTTGGCAGTAGTTTCCTAAATTATTGCGTGAGGTAGGTACTCAAAGTCGCTCGGTGTACAACTTTTAACTTTTTTAAATATTTTTGGGAAAAAATATAACATGGTCTAAAAATTATTGGAATCGATTCAGTTACTTATTCTGAACAAACTATATTCAGGTTTCGCATATACTAAAAATAATGTTGTATATAATAATGAGAGGAGCTCGTGGCTAAATAATAACAGCCGCTGGGATCGATCTTTAGGTTAAGCCGCGCTTGCCTAAGTTGGTCCGTGGATGGGAAAGCACGTTAAGCCGTTGGTGCCGGCTGTCATTTGTACATCTTTGACAATCGTTACGGGTAGTCAGTGACTCTAAAGTCTGTCAACCAGTCTTACCCAGCGGTATTGTATCATCCAGTACTAACTGGGTTGTGGAGGTCAGATAGGCAGTCGCTCCATGTAAAATACTGGTATTCAGCTGCATCCGGTTAGACTGGAAGCCGACCGCAACATAGTTGGGATAAGGCTAGGTAGATGATGAGTTGTAAATAATGACGTGCTCAAAGAATTCTGTATAAGTTAGTTGACTTGACACTTCAATTTGATGGTTTAAAGTGCTTCGTCATGGTTGATTGTCAATGCTTGCTGTACTTTGACTTTCTGGTTAGTCACCTGCTGTATACAGGGTGACTGGTAATTAGTGACCGATACTTAAACACGTGATTGTACTCATGGTAACAAACAACTTTCCCAAAGAATTTTTTTTTTTATACTCTTTCATTTTTATCACAATAACACAGTTCAATAGCCGTATGAAATTCGCGCGCGCGCGCCTTTGACCTATCAGCTGTTAGCCGCGTGACGCCGATCCGTCTAATTTTTCTGTCGTACTGTGCAACAGTGGGTAGGCTCTCAAGCCCGTTCCGTATGCAGTGCCTGCGCCACAGGCCAGCCGCCACAAAAGTATACGTATGTGTATAAAAAAAAATGTTTTTTTGGAAAACTTGTTTGTTATCATAAGTACAATCACGGATTTAAGTATCGGTCACTAATTACCTGTCACCCTATACAATATTAATTTTAGTATTTGCGAAACCTGATACACGTGTCTAGTATTTTTATGTAAAGAATTTATGTACAAAATTTCAAAACTGTATCATGAAAAATCACAAAGTTATAAGCTTGTTCTGTTACCTAGTTGTCGTCTCCAGCGTTGTCTTGAGCTCATTGATAATAATAATTTGGCAATAGGTACCTAAATGATTGCGATAGGTACTTAATATCGCTCGGTGTCCAACTCGTAATTTTTTTTTAAATTTGGGACAAGACATAACATGGTTTAAAAATAATTGGAATCAATTCAGTTACTTATTCTGAACAAACTATATTCAGGTTTCGCATATACTAAAAATAATATTGTATTATGGGTGTAAAAATACCCGAAAGGCACTTGTTCTCCTCGTCATTGCGATCATTTCTGAACCATACTTGGGAACCTTCTAATCAAAACTGTTGGGTGCCTCTCTTGCGCCATTCGTATTACACTTTTGACAGGCGAGACTTAAGGCGCATTTTCAAAAACTAGACCCTTGTTCTTTGCACCTTCCACAAGGAACATTGCGTCAACGATTGGTATTCAATTGGTGACGCAATGTTCCTTGTGGATGTACTGCAACCAACTTACCTGTGCAGACGGGAATACACAGAACTAAAATAAATGTACCAAGTTTGACATATCGATGCATTTTTTCTTGACACGCAGCGCCACCTTCAACTGCATACTTAAAGTAGTCATATTATACAATGTACATAGGATCAAACATGTTTACGTAGAAATGAATGAAAAAACATCTGACTGTCGTACTTTTTGACGTCATCGCTATTATAATGTGGACCGTTATGCTTAGGATCTTGTAAAGGACATGAGTGCAAGTACCTTGTAAGTGCAAGAGAGCATAATTTTGCACTCTGTATGCAATCCATCATCTACCTAGCCTTTTCCCATCTAAGTTGGGGTCGGCTTCCAGTCTAACCGGATGGTACAACTACCTATCAGATAGGTAGTTGTACCATGTGGCCGGTGGTGACTCAGTGGCCGAAAGTCTAACATCCAGTCTTGCCAAGGGGTATCGTGTTAGCTGGTACTAACTGAGTTATGGAGGTCAGAAAAGCAGTCGCTCCATGTAGAATACCGGTATTCAGCTGCATCTGGTTAGACTTGAAGCCGACCCCTAACATAGTTAGAAAAAGGCTAGGCAGATGATGAGTCTTCTTCTTAGCGTGTCGATGACAATCTAAATTGTGTCAGCCTAGAACTGAGCTACTAGTTTGGCGCTTTCAGTAGTGTCCATCAGTTCCTGTAGTGAACAAACAACAGGACACCCAAGACATCATGGAACAGCACCATATTTACACTCCTGTTTAGAGTCATTAATGAATCTCCACCTGAGCAGGTTTTCCTTGAGTCCGGAGTCTATTTAAAGACTTCCAGGTCAGCCGTGGCAACTCATATCTAGGTTCCCGATTTTCAGCAGGTGGTGATAAGAACCACCACTCCTATCAAGATCGGAGACTCTACACTTGAAGTTGTAGACGATTATGTCTACCTGGGACAAACGGTCCAGTTACGTTGGTCTAACTTTTAGAAAGAGGTCAATCGTCGAATCTGACTCGGCTGGGCAGCGTTCGGGAAGTTGCGTGGTATCTTCTCGTCCAACTTACCGCAGCGTCTCAAGTCGAAAGTCTATGACCAGTGTGTGTTGCCAGTGAGTACATACGGGACCGAATGGTCGCTCACAATGGGCCTCATCAGAAGGCTTTAAGTCACCCAAAGGGCAATGGAGAGCGCTATGCTCGGAGTTTCCTTGCGTGATCAAATCAGAAATGAGGACATCCGCAAGAGAACCAAGTTTACTGACGTAGCCCGAAGAATTGCCATACTTAAGTGGCAGCAGGGCACATTGCTCGCAGAACGATGGCCGATGGGGCCGAAAAGTTCTGGAGTGGCGACCGCGAACCGGAAGACGTTGCGTTGGAAGGCCTCCTACTAGGTGGACCGATGACCTGGTGAAGGTTGCAGAGATCCGCTGGATGCGAGTCGCACGGGACCGGTCTATATGGCGACACTTGGGGGTGGCCTATGTCCAGCAGTGGACGTCTTTCGGCTGAAATGATGATGAGGGTGAAAAGAAGACACTGACACTCGCCTTTAAACCGGTTTAATATGATCGTGTTCAGTTTCATTTAAGACCCAACCTTAGTTATTTTTCCTGTTACTCTACTCTACGGTAAAAACTATAAAAATAAACAATACTGGAATGTGTAGGCGTGTTCCGCAGTTATAGGCACTTACCTACTTTTATTTTTATTCTTCTAGTGATCCAGTTTTATCCAGTTAAACTGGTTTGGGTTGAATGTATCCTTTCTTACTACAATATAAAGTGTATGGCTTTTGCCTGCGACTTCACTCGCGTGTAGATCGGGAATTGTTCCACGCAAACGTAAACTACCGGGACAAAAAGTAGATCATTTTTTTTGTTCTAGCTAGACCATACCTGCCATACCTGGGAACCTTCTAGTTACGGACATATCAAAGTTCCAACTTTTTCACAAGCTTTTTTTAAATACTAGTTTTTAATGTTGCAACTTTATTTTAAATACCTCTACGGCCCTAGTACTATTCAATCCATCCATCAGCACAATGCTTTGAGTGCTTTCCATCGAGTCCTACCTTAAAACGTGATTTTTACCCCCAAAAAAAAAGTCGATTCCCAACAATATTTTTTGCGTAAAGTTACTTAGTTTGATGTACAGAATGCTTGGTTGACGGCTATGTGAAGGGTCTGGTTACACTCTGTATAATCACATTCAATTATGTAATGAAAAATGGCATAACGGGGCAACATACAGCCTGACGCTGACCGGCAAATTGTAAAAAAAAGTAATAAAATTTGTATTTCGCGAGTTACCCTGGCGCTTCGGCCCTGACTGGCCCTGAAACTTGACATAAATACTTATTATTGCATTCAGGGTCTGATCCCTGACCCTAGATTATTGTGTGCAGTAGGTAATATGCAATTTATTACTTGTTTACAAGTTATGTACATTATATACAGACTAATATGACTATGTACATTATAGACAAACTAGACATGCGTTTGCGAATCGATTTTATGTGTTTTTAGGACCTTTTCTCTACAACAGACTTAACAAGATACTAAACTTCTATAGTTTAAGTTATAAAAATGTAGTTTTGTAATGTCGGATTATTTAGCGATACTTAATTACATAGACACAGAAAAACTTCTAGAAGTTGTGATTTGATTATATTTTTGTACATATTTACTTAAGCTAGTTTTAGTGTTTTTTTGTACCAATTTGATTTTAGTTATAGTTGTTTATAGATTAATTTAATCTTGTAATTTTACTGTGCTAATTAAATTGCGCTAGGTAAAGTGATGGCCTGAAACACAGGTTTCACAATTGGACTATTATAACTTGCAACTGTTAAATATATTTTAGTTATAGTTTACTTTTAAGTACTAATTATTATTGTATGAGAAATAATAGTACTGCGCCTGAATGTACACTTTTTGTAATACTTTTTAAATAAATTATTCTTATTATTCTTATACTACAAATAGAACTAAAGTAATGATAAAAATAAGACTAAAAGTAAGTAAATATAAACAACGACGACAATAGGACACTTAGGCGTCAAAGTACTCCTCCGCATCGCTGTCATCTGGAAACGTGCCCATAAGACTGGCAGCATTTTACAAGTTAATTTGTCTGAGAAACGTTTCATGATTGACTTATCGTAATTATACAACATTAGTTTTAGTATATGTAAAACCTGATACACGTGTCTAGTATTTTTATGTAAAGAATCTATGTACAAAATTTCAAAACTGTATCGTGAAAAATCACAAAGTTATAAGCTTGTTCTGTTACCTGGTTGTCCGCACAAAACCGCGGTCACCACGCAGCGCGCCCGCGCGCGGACCTTCACGTCGTCTTGAGCTCATTGATAAACATAATTTGGCATTTGGTACCTAAATTATTGCGATAGGTACTTAATGTCGCTCGTTGCCAACTTGTAACTTTTTTTAAAATATTTTTGGGACAAAATATAACATGGTTTAAAAATTATTGGAATCGATTAAGTTACTAATTCTGAACAAACTATATTCAGGTTTCGCATATACTAAAATAATGTTGTATTGTTTCGCGTGGTAATTTTGAATCTAAAACTTTTGCTTCACGCTGTAATTTTCATTTTTCCTATAATAAAAATTTAATTACTTATGTACTTGGCCATGGCAGAGGGTGGGTGGCAAGTGCCCTACTTTGCTCCAACGAGCGCAGCTCCATGGCACTTTTTGAATGTTAAAATAACGTAATGGTATAAAAAGTACCCATAACGAAGCTGAAAGGCACTTGTTTTCCCCGTCATTGCGATCATTGTTTTGTTCTAGACCATACCTGGGAACCTTCTAGTTACGGAGATATTGGGGGTCAAAGTTCCAATTTTTTTTAAAATAAATTAAAACTTGTATTTGTTGAAAATTTAATTTAAATACCTCCACGACGACGCGCGTACTGTACAATGCATCCATCAGCATAATGTTTTGTATGGAGTCCTACCGTAAAACGTGATTTTTCACCCCAAAAGAAAGTCGCTTCCCAACAATAATTGTTGCGTAAAGTTACTTAGTTTGATGTACAGAATCTTAGTAGTGTTTGCGCCTGCGTGCCTGCTTGTGCAGGCGTTTAATTTAATATTTTATCTGTATTTGTTACTGCATTATGCTTAGTTATATTATGCTTGGTTCTTAGTTTGTGCAACAATAGTTTAATGCTAACTGTGAAGGCTTGTAAATGGCTTGTTGTTGTTTGCCTCGCTATTAATTTGTGTATTGTTAGCTGTAAGCCACCCTAACACAATAAAAAAAAAAAAAGAATGTTTGATTTTCAGCTTCCGTTTGAAGGGTCCGTTTACACATTAAACAGTACGCATAAGACAGTCCCGCTCGCAAACGCAGAACGCCTAAACAGTCTTTATGAAAATATTTGTCCTATACCTAGAAACTCACTCATCATATTAGTTTATAACACATAGTACGTCACACAGCATATGCCACAGTAGTCAGTACCGTCCTTCAGAAGAAATAACAAAATATTTGTTTAATTTAAATAAATCTGTATCAAAATTAACCTGTCACTTTGAGTAAACACTGGTTCATTGTTCAAATATTTTGTGAATGCCTTACCGAATACAGTAACAGAATAGATAGGGAACAGAAGCACAGTATATAACGTCTATCTTTTCATTCACGAAATATTTTAAGAGTAACTTCTATAAGTCGTAGAGTCGCCATAGCAACGAAAAAAAAAATATCTGAGTGTTTTTTTTTACAAAATTATTATAATTATAAAATTTTTTGTAACTTTTTGCATAAAACCTTTACTCCCATATTCTAACAATGACAGTAGGTAAATACGACGTAGTATACTAGCGTAATGGATGTTCAAAAATAAGAGGCTAGTATTTATTTTGTGGGTCAAGTAATTTTAAAATATTTATTTTTTATAAAAATATACTCAGATAAAAAATAATCCCTTGAAATGGCTTCGTTATAGCCGTTGGATTGTTTATGATTATCATCATCATCATCATCATTTCAGCCGAAAGACGTCCACTGCTGGACATAGGCCTCCCCCAAAGGGGGGGTTTTGCCATAATCGCCACGCTTGGCAGGCGGGTTGGCGATCGCAGTACGGTTGTTAAAAAAAAGCACAGAGAACGCTGCTTATGATTATGATTCCCTGAAAATATTTCGTGTATGAATAGTTGGACCTTATATGTATAGAAGGCCAACGAGCGAAATCAGGCACACAAACAGGCGCACGCCCGTACGCGTCTTTTTGTCTATCGTTAAACTACAGTACTTTCACACGTTTTTAGGGACCCTTGCCCAAAGGGTACCCAACGGGACCCTATTACTAAACCTCCGCTATCCGTCCGTTCGTCTGTCTGTCAGCGGGCAGTATCTCATGATCCGTAATAGGTAGACAGTTGAAATTTTCACAGAATGTGTATTTCTGTTGCCGCTATAACAAGAAATAATATATGTATAATATACGATGGTAAGGATGCCTTTATGCGCGAGTACGACTCGCACTTGGACGGTTTTTTTTTACCTTCTGACAGCGACAATCCTTAGGGGGTCGTCCATTAATCACGTGATGTTTTTTAGCAACTTTTTAACCCCCTCCTTCCCCATGGTGATAAGTGGTGAGGTTTTAGACTACCCCTACCCAAAATCACGCGTATTTTTTGTACAAAGTATCTTAAAGAATTGAAAATTCAGATTATTTTTCTTTAAATACACGTTAACATTTATAATATAATTCTGAAAAACTAAGCACCGTGATAAAAATGTCAAGGGTTCGCACCGCTTTTCTGTTTAGAAATTGAGCGTTCAAAAAAAATATAAATACACGTATATAGATATTGTATCTCACGGCACCCCCCCCTTCCTCTAGTGAATTTTCGTGATTTTTTCCACACCCTTTCGAGCCTCACGTTATTAATGGACGACCCCTTATCGTAACGATTATAAAAGACACTGTGATTTTTTCTGAACCTCAAAGTCACGAGTACGCTTGCAAGTACAAGCGCACTCGTGACTTTTTATACTTGAAGCGTGGCTATGTGTGCGTAATGTTGCGTTGTATGGAGATGGATCTTCTGTAATTTAGTGCTAAAGTTTACACAATGTAAATGAAAATGTTTATTAAAAGATAAGGGAAGCGGGTTTGAATGTGGAGTACGTGCTGTCTTGTGTCTATTTTAAGACAGCAGCTACTTGAGATGATAAAGGCTAAGTACAAAGAACCAAGCGGTAAGCTTGTTGGTCCTGTCTAGTTCAAACTGTTGCGCTCTTTTGTGAGGCTGCTGATGCAACTTAGCAAATAAGAGGGAAAAAGTAAGCAGAGGCAAACGTGTGATCTTGCAGTCCCTGCAGTAAAATCAAAATCAAAAGTCATTTATTGATATAAAGGCAGGGAATCACTGCGGTTCCCCAAAACGCCACCTCTTTTACCTCCAATTCCTATTCTAGTCTTAACGTCTTACGGCATTTCATACAAACTTTCAAGTAGTTTTTATTCGCAATGACTGAACTGATTTTAATGAAATTTCGTACGCATAAGCAGGATACATAAGTCTAAAAACTTGATGGAGAACATTTTAGAAAAATAGTGTTACAGCTAAATTATACCGATTTTAGTTTTTCCATGGAAACAGTAATTTCCAATTATCTTTTTTTTAAAAAGACATTTCGAAAAGTTCTCTGTCAAGGTTTTAGACTTATGTATCTTGCTTATGCGTACGAAGTTTCATTAAAATCGGTTCAGTGATTTCGAAAAAAAAAAACACTTGAAAGTTTGTACGAAATGCCGTAGACGTTAACGCTCTTAAAATAGAATTATAAGAAAAAAAAATCAAAACAAGGAGAGTCATTCTCCATATTTAGGTATTTAAATAAAGTATCATAAAATTGATTACTGAATCGAACAAAATGTATATTCAGATAAGTTTTATTTATAACACATAGTGCTTTCGCAAATGATGTCAAAGTCTAAAGACTTCATTCAAGGTTGGACTGTTAACTCAAAAAAAACTTGTCAAGTAAGAACATACGATAATACGAGTACGGACTTACGGAGTAATAATATACAGGGTGTAAACAGACCCTTCACGAAGCCGTCAACCAAGCATTCTGTACATCAAACTCAGTAATTTTACGCAAAAATTATTGCTCGGAAACGTTTTTTTTTTTTGGGGTGAAAAGTTTCGTTTTACGGTAGGACTCGATGGAACGCACTCAAAGCATTGTGCTGATGGATGGATTGAATAGTACGGGGGTCGTGGAGGTGTTTAAAGTAAAAATCTTACATTAAAAACATCTATTTAAAAAAAACTTGTGCAAAAGTTGGCACTTTGACCCTCAATATCTCCGTAACTAGAAGGTTCCCAGGTATAGTCTAGAACAAAAAAAATATCGCAAAGACGGGGAGCACAAGTGCCTTTCGGCTTCGTTAAGTGTCTATTTACACCCTTTAGTCTCTTGTGGAGTTACTACGTACGGCTCAGTGCGCTATGCAAATAAGGATATTTTTGTTTTAAAAAGTTTTGAAAGTAAGTTCCTTGACTCGGCCGAGGCTAGGTCTTAGTAGGTTGACAATGACATATTGGATTAAGGACACCAAGGCTCAGATGGGCCATTACTACGGAAAACGAGACCGCCCAAGAGCAAGTAGCTCTACTGGACCCAACTCAACGGGCTGTTTCAAAATTGCCTTCTTGACTATTCATGAGTACAGATCCATACTGTAGGTCCCAAACAGCTGTAAACGGCAACGCGGTAGGCCCAGCAGGAGATGGCGGGACGAACTCGACTCTTTTCTCAAAGATTCGCCAATAACAGCACACGTAGCATGACCACTGTAGAAACGGGTTTTGTCTACGGAAGAATCGGCAAAATGACAGATTTCTTTTGTTGATCTGTCATTTTGTCGATTCTTCCGTTGACAAAACTCGTTTCTACGGTGGCCATGCTACGCGTGCAGCTGTAAATAGGGGCAACTGGAAGGAGGGAAGGGAGGCCTTAGCCCTGCAGTGGGATACAAATGGCTGATAATCTATTTATATAAAAATCAATGTTTGTTCGTCTGTTCGAAACCTATAAACTCCTAAACTAATGAACCGATTTTGATGATCTACATAGGCCAGGGAAGGCTTCTGAAAAAAAGGCAACGCATGCCTAGCTAGTCTACACTATATAATATTATAAAGAGGAAAGATTCGTATTTTTGTATGTTTGTAATGAATAAACTCAAAAACTACTGGACCGATTTAAAAGATTCTTTCCCCAGTAGGATACTATATTATCCCTGAGTATCATAGGCTATATTTATTACTAGAAAATCCCAAAATGTTTAAAAAAATAAATGTCCACCCGTGCGAAGCCGGGACGGGCCGCTAGTAATAAATAAATGTAAGTACATCCAACTCGTAATGAGAAGTCAGCCCTGCCACCTTGCACCTTACCCAAGAGCTATACGCCTCTTGCGACGGCGGCCATTGCAGGCAGTGATATGATACCAAATAAATGAAATGAAAGAAATGTTTACCTAGAGGATACCTCGACATGAATTGCGGACCGACGGTAATCACTTAAAGGAATCGAATCTTTTGTGAACGAGGTTTAAAATTTTACCTACACGACCAAAGACACTACTGCGCTGGATGTCCAATAGAGCTAAAGGTGGAAGCGCCAAGGTAGCCCGCGCAATTCATTTTTTTTTACGATTTTTGCAATTTGCAGGTCAGTGTCAGGTTGTATGTTGATTTCAATATGATTCGCGACCGAAACAAATATGGCTTTACAGAGTTAATAATCATAAAAAACATCAATACAACCCTCTAAGTTCATTTAATGCCATTAAGTGACATTTTCTGAAAAAAAAAGGAAAATTTGAATTTTGCGGTCTTCGCGGCGCTCGGGCTTTCACCTCAAGAATAGTTGTTGTGGCGAAGCTAGCGGATAGATTCTGTCTAGTCAAGTCGACAGTCATTGTTAAGTATTTCTAGCCTTCACATAAAAGCAATCTGCGTTCACGCAGTACAGTTCGTCAACCCCTCAAAAAATCATAGCATAACCGCATCGTTTTTTATGCATGGCTTGTTAAAAGAGAGGTCATTCGACCGAGCGCATTTTGGAAGGAACTCGTTATTTTTTTTTTAATAAGTAGTTCAAGCACAGACCACAGATTACATCAGCATTCCGTCACGCCACATACAAAAAAGGTTTTATTGTGAACGAGTGAGCAATCATGTTTGCTTCGATGAGTCACTGACTGGTCTGACCGTTGGAATTGGTATAAAAACTAGTAGTTTATATCTAGGTATTACCAGCTAATACAGGGTGTAAACAGACCCTTCACGAAGCCGTCAACCAAGTATTATGTACATCAATCTAAGTAACTTTACGCAAAAATTATTGCTGGGAAACTTTTTTTTTGGGTGAAAAAACACGTTTTACGGTAGGACTCACTCAAAACATCATAATGGATGGATTGAATAGTACGCGGGTCGTGGATGTGTTTAAAGTAAAAACTTACATTAAAAACATGTAGGTATTTAAAAAAAAAAAACTTGTGAAAAATTTGCAACTTTGACCCCCAATATCTCTGTAACTAGAAGGTTCCCAGGTATGGTCTAGAACGAAAAAATGATCGCAAAGACGGGGAGAACAAGTGCCTTTCGGCTTCGTTAAGGGTCTTGTTACACCCTTTAAACTTAATTACTCATTATTACCTAACTGCCTCGTTGGTCTAATTGTTCGCATGCGCGACAGCTGAGCTTGGGGTCCTGGGTTCGATTCCCCGCTTGGGCTATGTGTTATTGGGTTGTTCAATCAGGATTTTCTCACTCAATGCTGGGCTATGAAGAAGATGGATGAAAATAAACACCAGACCTGAGAATTAAACCCAGCCACCGACCGGCTTATCCTAATCTTTTATAGCTAATTAATGTAGCGATTCTAATTCATACTATATTTTCTTTCCTTCTCTCTTTCATAAAGAGAGAGATGGAAAGAAAAACTATTTATTTGTCGCAGGGACATGACGTGTATACAAACAAACATAACAAACGTTTTGAATACAACGGGATGGAACAAAATAAAAAAAAGTTGACATCTTGCGCGTCGTGACTGCGACAGGCAGGTTACCACTCAGCATGATGCTGTGCTATGGGGGTCCACAGCACAGCGCTGGTTTTCAGTGGTCACCCGTGAAAAAACGTACGGAAGCCAATACAATATAAAGGGTGTAAGGGACAGCCTTCCACAAACTGACAGAGTGCATTCAGCTCCTTATTTTGAATCATATTCCACCAGAATTTTTCTCTTGTTTTGTTTTTTTCAGTCCTTCCTTCCTTTATTTCAATGTAAAATAACATTCCCTGTACGCATCACTCCATTTATGTAAATAATACGGCTAAAATCAAAAATCCAACAATGGATGTTGAAATAATCTAACGAACGACGCGTGAAATCAGCTGTTCACTTCCTGCCTAGCTACGCAGTTCATCGAACTCGTCGTCGCGCTTACCGTTCACTACGTGCGTTTTGCCACAGTAACGATACATAGCGTATAAGGAAATAAAACAAATCAAATTTATTGGATTCCCATAACATTCCTCAAATAATTTCATGTATCGGTCATCTTAGTATGTTAAACTGAATTCACCCCATCAGTTTGTGGAGGGCTGTCCCTGAGTGTCCCTTACACCCTGTACAATACATATGTTTCCACACTGGAGCGCTCTATTATCAAAAGCTTATTTCAATCCATATAAAAAAAGAAACTGTTCAAAGATTCTTATTCTAAGACTACGAAGTCTAAAATACTCACACAATTGGCTTCAAAACTACATAAAACAGAACGGCTGAACGTTTTCGTGGTTTACATAAACTGAATGCTTTATTAGTTTCACGCAAATCTCCTGAAGCGTAAACATTGGCGGCCGAAAGTCGGGACTATAAATAAATACTACTTTATGTATAGTAGGCCGGATTTAGGTAGTAAACAAACCAGTATAAGCTGGTCCGCTGGCCGCTGGGCGAGTTTCCCCCTTAAAGATGATTTCCACCAAACGGCTCGCATCGCATCGGATCGGAAAGGATGTGAACGAATGCGGCGACAGCCGATCGCGTCCGGCAGGAGGTCGGCGCATACGGTCGGCTCCGTACCGTCGCTTGCGACCGTATCCGTTTCTGCGCATAGTCAAATAGTTTCATTCCTACCGTGTCGGTTACTACGACAGGCAAATGGAGCCGATCGCGGTGGTAATATACAACATTAGTTTTAGTATATGCGAAACCTGAAACACGTATCTAATATTTTTATGTAAAGAATTTATGTACAAAATTTCAAAACTTCCTGCCTAGCTACCTAGGAATGAAAAATCACAAAGTTATAAGCTTGGTCTGTTACCTGGTTGTCCGAATAAAAACGTGGTCACCACGCAGCGCGCGCCTCCAGCGTCGTTTTGAGTGTCCTGGTACCTAAATTATTGCGATAGGTACTTAGTGTCGCTCGGTGTCCAACTTGTAACCTTTTTTAAATACTTTTGGGACAAAATATGGATAACTGATATAACAATATAATGGAAACGATTCAGTTACTTATTCTGAACAAACTATATTCAGGTTTCGCATGTACTAAAAATAATGTTGTATAGACTTTAAATTAATACTGTGTACATGTTTTAATATCGTTTAAAGATTGTAAAATACGTTCCGATCTGATGCGATGCGAGCCGTAATCATCCTTTAGGGTAAATCCTCGCGCACTTTTTTGATGTCACTGAATAAAGGATTGTACTTGTATTGCCTTTGAGTGTAAAATTCAACGCAGACGTTAAGCGTGACCTCGCGCGTGCTCGCGGATGCGCAAGCTCTCAATAGTCAGCCTTTTTAGTCAGCAAAAAAGTGCGCGAGGATTTTGTCGCTTGGTTGGAGACTGAACCTAGAGAATTCTCGACGCGATTCGGCTTGAGCCTGTCAAAGAGCCTAATATCCGTCAAAAGCGAAGAATTGTCATTCGCTGTTTTGCCTTTCGGTTCGGCCGACACGATCTGAAAGTGCGCCTAACTGCGACAAATACGTGGTCGGCTCAAGCCGATTTTGC
Organism: Noctua fimbriata; assembly: GCA_905163415.1. Lineage (NCBI taxonomy): Eukaryota > Metazoa > Arthropoda > Insecta > Lepidoptera > Noctuidae > Noctua > Noctua fimbriata. The sequence goes on from LR990950.1 coordinate 6,478,206, forward strand.
GCCGACAAGTGTGGTAACACCTACTGGCATTTGTAGATCTTTGACAGTCGTTACAAGTAGTCAGTGGCCCGATAGTCTGACAACCAGTCTTACCAAGGGGTATCGTATAATCCAGTACTAACTGGGTTGTGGAGGTCAGATAGGCAGTCAATCCTTGTGAAATTCTGATATTCTCGCAGGCGGTTATATTGGAAGCCGACCCCAACATAATTGGGAAAAATCAAGTCAGATAGATGATGATGATGTAGTATGGTAAAGTTGAACTTCTGGAGTGGTTGGTCAAGAACGGTTTGGTTAATTGATGGATGATTTGTTTCGTGCTTTATGCTATCAAAATATTGATTAATACGATATATCTTCCGGTTGCTTTCTCCAGGGAAGTTGGCGGTGATGCAAATTAGGCACACCAGCCACATTGAGGCAGTTTCAAGTAATGGAAGAAAATAGGAGCGAGCCTTACTGCTACTCCACACAGGACTCAAACTACACGTTCAAGTGACATATCATCATCTGCCTAGCTTTTTACCAGCTGTGTCGGGGTCGGCATCCATTCTAACAGGAGGCAGTGGAATATCAGTATTTTACATGGAGCGACTGCCTACCTGACCTCCACAACCCAGTTAGTACTGGGTAATACGTTACCTATTCTATTGAAACTCCGTTGTCACTATGCTAGCAACTCAAAGTCGGAGTAGGTATAACTGACGCGAGCCCAACTGTACTTAAAGGCGCCAAATCTTTTAGTATCACACAGAATACGTTTGTAAGGAAATGTATGTACTTTACTGGAAAAACAGCTATTCTTGAAGAAGATGTAAATCTGGATCTTGGATTACCTAATCGTTAAATTTAAGTTTGTTGATATTCTGGTTCTGAGCTATTCTGAACGATAATTTAACACAGCAGTTCTCCGTGATTCTAAAACTACAAGCGTAAACAATCAATTGCACAAACCATTGCGTATACTAATACTGTCACTTACGGGATATCTCCCGATATTTCGGCGCTGTTGCAAGCGCCATGATCGCGGGTGAAAAATAAATTGTTAAGAGCAGACAAATCTGTCCACCCTCTTTCTTTTTTTTTAATATCGGGAGCTTAAAATAATGAACAATCACGGAAAATATCCCGTAAGTGACAGTATAAGTTTAGTTATAAACCGTGAAAGCTTAAAACAGTGTTTAAACAATTGCGTTTTAGCTATTGCTTGATTGACAAAGTTTATAAGACAACTGTCAGTTGTGACAACTGTCAGTTGTGAAAAAAAAAGAGGTGGAAGTGACATTGACGCACATCGATTACATTTTTCTAAACTCACATAGAAACCTACTAATATTATAAATGCGAAAGTATGTGAGGATGGATGGATGTTTGTTACTCTTTCACGCAAAAACTACTGGACGGATTTGGATGAAATTTGGCACACACACAGAGATAACCTGGATTAACACATAAGAATACTTTTTATCCCGGTAGTACGCACGACGGCCAATCAAGCTAGGTTTTATAGGAAAGGGAACGCATCTTATACTGGAAATGTACAGCTTCATATGCCGCCGTGTGTAAGGTCGCGTACATACGGCAATAACCGAAGTCCACGCGGGCGAAGCCATGGGCATAAGCTAGTTTATCATTGTTTCTTTTAATCGGTCAAAATGTATGGTGCTGTTTTTTTTTAAATTTCTACTTGGAGGGTTTCGGAATGATGTACTGAATACGTGGTAATCGTTTGCGTCGATGTCCCTCCACCTTGTATATTTTCATAGATTAGCGGGAATATATGAGATTAGCTTGCAGGAACGGATTCCACCTTGTCGCCAGCACATCAAGCTGTCCGAAACTGTCAAATTTTGCCAATCAATCTTTAACCTAACGCTTAAGCGATAAAATTGAAAATCTATTAAAGAAATTTGACAGATTGTAGCTTGATGTGCTGGCGCTTCTACCTAGTGATATAAATTAAATCCAAAGATAATTCAAATGACCCTCTATTTTCTCAACAGGGCATGAATCTTCGGCTCACCTTCGCCATCATCTCGTCGGCTTGCTGGTCTGCCTTCCAACATGGATATAACACAGGAGTCCTGAATGCACCGCAAGCTGTAAGTATCATAACATCACGCCTGTATTATATAGACTAGAAACGGGATATTTACTATGTTTACTGTTTTTATTGAGTTCTCGATATGTCGGCGCTGTTGCAAGCACTATGATCACGGATAAACTGAAGTTATTGCGGGTGGGTGTTTATGAGAAGATACATCGGTCTACCCTCTTTCTTGTTCGTTTTTTGCACTCAGTACCGCTACCACTGTCACTCGCAACTCGATTCTGTTCCCGACACACGAAACTCACTGTGTCCGCTCGCGAACTTTTTTCCGCACTTTTCCGCTTTTATAATGTTAGTGACCATGATAGTTTAAAATCTTATATCACGCCTGTAACCCATCAGAGGGTAGACAGAGGTGTAGAAGTAGAATAATAAATATATTTATAAACCGACCGCTTTAATGAGTCCTCGCCTCTCCTTGCCCCATCAAAGGCACATTAAGCGTCCACAAAGTCGCTTTAAAATTACCATAATCCACGTAGGTATTACGATACTAATTGAACCAATAATATACGTGATCAACCTTCAGAATATTCTATTTAAATTGATACCTTTGCGAGGACTCATTAAAGCGGTCGGTCTATAACTACACAAGCTGTTTTTGAAATAACTGAAGGCGCTTACTCATCGGAGCATTAGCCTGTAATGTTACAATCCAAGATTCAGTTTTGTACAAAAACAAATGTTTGTTACAATTTGTATCATAACAGGAGGCCTAACATGCATGACGTCAATAATTCCAGTGTGGGAAAGAGATGGCGCTAGACGACCTGTGTAGCTCTGTCTCTTTCCCACACTGGAAATGCTTTAAGAGGTCATAGTAACCCCCCTGTTTGCGTTCTGTAATGCTCGGTCTCCTCACTCACTGCTCGAACCGGAGCTGTTGCATTTCAGACGTATGCTTCCGGTGAGAGAGCGCCTTTAAGGCATTTTATTTACCATTGTAATCAACTTTTGCTATCAACTCATAATCATGAGCAACTTTTGTCAGAACAGCAAACCTTTTTTTTTTTGGATGGGAATTCATCAAATGACCCCCCACCCTCCCCGCTCTGGGCGGAGCGGATGGGAGTGTCAGACTTGTACTGACTAAACCCATCCATGTTCCTTCTTTGCCCTTTGTGTTCCAGGGCCAACACCAACCATGGAATCGCAAAATAATAATCGGCTGCTCCATACATTTCAGTTCGCATAACTCGACAAATGTGGGGGACAGCGGACTTTTGATAAAAACATAGAAAAAGTACTGTAGCGCCATCTATGAAGCAAATTACGAACTAAAATCAAATTCCTGCATCGCGAGTTTTCCGCGAAGAACATTTAGAAAAAACCTGACAACAGCTGTAGGACAGATCCTCCCTTTTCTATGGGTGATGAAAAACTTTACACCCCGTTTATACAACACTATTTTTAGTATATGCGAAACCTGAATATAGTTTGTTCAGAATAAGTGACTGAATCGATTCCAATAATTTTTAAACCATGTTATATTTTTTCCCAAAAATATTTTAAAAAGTTAAAACTTGGACACCGAGCGACTTGTAAGTACCTATCGCAATAATTTAGGTACCTACTGCCAAATTATTGTTATCAATGAGCTCAAGACGACGCTGGAGGCGCGCGCTGCGTGGTGACCACGTTTTTGTGCGGAAAACTAGGTAACAGAATAAGCTTATAACTTTGTGATTGTTCATGATACAGTTTTGAAATTTTGTAAATAGATTCTTTACACAAAAATACTAGACACGTGTATCAGGTTTCGCATATACTAAAACTAATGTTGTTTATGGTCTATCTTTTCATACACGAAATATTTTAAGAGTAATTTATTTATGTCGTAAAGTCACAATAGCAACCAAAAAATAATAATTATCTGAGTGTTTTTGATTTTACGAATATATTATTATAATTCTAAAATTCCTTGTGACATTTTGCATCATAAAACCTTTACTCCTTAGTCTATCAATGACAGTAGGTTCATACGACGTAGTAAACTAGAGTAATGGATGCATCCATTACTCTAGTTTTATTTATTTTGTGGGTCAAGTAAAATTAAATTATTTATTTAAAAAAATAATATACTTAAATAAAATCCCTTAAAATGGCTTCTTTATAGCCGTTAGATGATTCTCTGAAAATATTTCGTGTATGAATAGTTAGACATACCATACCTACCTCAAAACTTTTTTCGCGTTTTCAATTACTTCAGTCTTTTCACAGTTTAGGTACTTCTGATTTTGCATCACTGTCAAAATCGCAATGGTCTTTATTCTCGTTACAATAAGGTTGCTTTTGGTTTGCTGCTGTCCGAGGTAAAATAAAGGTGAAAGGACTGTAACAGTACAACTTCTTTCTCGCCAAATGTGACAAAATTAGCTGTTGTATACAATGATAATTATTATAAAGAAGATACGCTGCGTTCATACTGAGCGGCGTTTAAATATCGTTGCGTTGTTACGACTGCGATAAACAATACGGAACGTATAAAACAGAAAGAGATAGCTATTGCGCTTGAAGTTAAAATTACGATAATTATCTGAATTTGTCTGCAACAATTTGCTGGCGCTTGTGCGATATCTACCTCTTTTTATTTACAATATCATTGGTTGTATAGGTTAAACCAGCAAAATCCAGTTAGGTATATCCTAATCTTGGTATTAACTTGTCCCAAGACAGTTTATTTAACTTTGTTTAACAATTCACTAAGAAAGACACGTTCATGAGTTCATTCGCAATGACACACTAAGTAAACTCTCAAGATTTTTTTAAATCTCCAGTTATCTTACGACGAGACTTTTTTGGTAAGCAGACTCAGAATATAAAAACCAAGACGTATAGCGCTGCGAACAATACAGTGAAGTCGCTCAAAAATACGCCTCGCTCTGTGCATACACGCTCACACGCACACATTTACATCAAACTATCACTAAACTACGGGGGTATAGAGAACAGGGTGTAAAGTTCTTCATCCCCCATAGAACAGGGAGGATCCTCCGACCAGACGGGTGTAATGTCTGGTGGGCTACTGCCCAACAGTTGTGGTACCGCTACAAAACTACGCTCAAAACTAGCCTCGCTCTGTGCATACACGCTCACACGCACAAATTTACATCAAACTACAACTAAACTACGCTCAATAAGTGCACACATGTTTATGAAAACAGCTTCACCTCACTGTTGACAGCGCTGACTTGGTTTTTATTTGGTCTGAGTAAGCATATGAAGTATAGGTACGCTTTTAGTACTACATCGCTCGCCTGCGCGGTAGGGTGGTGAAGCAGATCCCACCTCGCATTGGCTTAAATTGTATGAAATCTATCATGATCACAAGTACACCGCCCGATCGCGCGGATGAGCGGCGCTCACCGCCTCTCCGCGCGCCGTACTGCCCGTAGACTTACTTCGCCGCCTCCGCCGAACGCGGAAAAGAGCGCTGTCGTGTGAGAATCGCCTAAGTCTGTCTCTATTACAGCAAACATTTTAGTTCTACCATTCGTTATGGGAGGGCAATGCTGAGTATGTCAGCAAACAGAAAGGGGTCCGTAAGGCCCAATGCCTGTCTTGCTGCGGGACTGTTCGAAAGACATACCGCGGCCCTGGAACACAAAGGGCTAAGAAGGAACATGGATGGGTTTTAGTCAGTACAAGTCTGACACTCCCTTCCGCTCCGCCCAGAGCGGGATCATTTGATGAATTCCCATCCTAAAAAAAAGGGCAATGCTGAGTTGGCTTTGCCACTGGTTCAACAAACATACGCCAAAGTACCCACATCTTAATTTCTGGACAAACTCTTTCACAAGGACCTACTCCATGATGTTACAGACCTAAAACTTTCCATCATTATTTCCAGGTAATATCAGACTGGCTACAAAAAGAAGTTCTAACGGGCACCAACACATCATTACTGGCGATAGACGACCCTAAAGTGACGACAGTATGGTCGATAGCGGTCGCGATATACTGCGTCGGCGGCATGATCGGAGGCATCATTACAGGAGTTGTGGCTGACAGGTGAGCTAAGATATTAGTACCTCAAAGAACTAAAAGATATTAAGAAGAAAGAAAAAGAGGAGCCTATTGCCATCAATCGGGCACAAATTCAGACTCCGTGGCTGCTACTGAGAAATTCCTAATGGAAAAACATGATAACAATTTGCCTGACCCGGAAATTGAACCCAGGACGTCATGCTCAGCAGTCGACGACGACCAACGACTCTTTTTCTTGCTCTAAGGAAATACACTAAATCAGACTCACTCAAAACAATATTTTGTTTCAGGTTCGGTAGGAAAGGCGGTCTGCTATGGAACAACTTACTGGCGCTTGCAGCAGCTTTATTGGAAGGTCTTTCATCAGTTGCCAATTCTGCTGAGATGCTAATTTTAGGAAGGTAAGCTTTATATTTACATATCACTTCACTTAGTTTTACACCCATTATGTATGGTAATGGTATGTGGGTGCCAGCCCGAAGGCGTCGCGGAAGACCTCATAGAAGATGGCGGGATGTGCTGGACAAAACAAACGACAGTGGCCCACATTAGCCCTGGATCGTAGCAACTGGAAGTCATGGGGAGAGGCCTTTGCCCAGCAGTGGGAAGACGCAGGCTAACAGTATCAGTATATGTAAATGAGTGTAAATGAGTGTAAAAGCACCCTTAACGAGGCCGAAAGGCACTTGTTCTCCCCGTCATTGCGATATTTGTTTTATTCTAAACCATGCCGTCTAATTACGGAGATATTGGGGATCAAAATTCCAACTTTTGCAAAAATTTATTTTTAATACGTTTTCCTCCATAACCCCCGTACTATTCAATGCATCCATCAGCACAATATTTTGAGTGCGTTACATTGAGTCTTGAACCATAAATCGTGACTTTTCACCCCAAAAAAAAAACAGTCGTTTCCCAGCAATAAATTTTGCGTAAAGTAACTTAGTTTGATGCAGACGGAAAGAGAAGTCAGAATGCTTGGTTGACGGCTCCGTGAAGGGTCCCTTTACACCTTGTATACTTTCACGAGTGGCTGAAGCAAGCCCCGTGAATGATTTTAAAGTCTTCCACAGAAGAATGTAGTTGGGAATAGGCCAATAGGTTTGATCTGAGGGATCACGTCTTTGTTTTCAGGCTACTGAAGACAAACTGAAGTATGCATTGTTCAAGAACAAATTGGACTGTTCCTTGCTACTGCATTTATAAGAGGCAGAGACAACATGAGCCAATAGCGTTTTGCTCTATCGGAATTCGATGCAAAACCAAGAATTGTCGATCCGAAGTTGCACTGTTGGTGCTAAAAATCAAAATTTTGCACCATTTCGAATTCGTTTGCAGTTGGCGGATCTTGAGTATTCGGCCGTTCCACAAATTGACATCAAACTTGAGGAGGCTCATATGAGAATCAGACTATCGCATTACTACCAAAGTACCGACCACTCCTTTTACATAAACATTGCATTGTTTCAGGCTCATAATCGGCGTAAACAACGGGTTGAATGCGGGCCTAGCACCGATGTATCTTGCTGAAATATCACCAGTTTCGCTTAGAGGATCGGTGAGTTTAATATCTAGCTTTAGGAGATTTGGGAAATGAGGTTACGTGTGTGCTGGTTTAGTAGTAAGTCTGAAAATCTAGCGTTTAGTTCAAACTTTATGGCGGCTCGGAAGTTAGCTGCGAGTGGCGGTCAGCGTTGGTCATCATCTTCCTGCCCTTTTCCCATTCTATTTGGAGTCGGTGCAACACGTTTTCTTCATCCATGTTAGACGTCACGGCATCATTTACTCCTGTCTTTTTCATAATATCAATCTTCACACAATCCATCCATCTTTTCTTTGGCCTTCCTCTCCCTCTCCATCCATCAACATTCATGTCCATCACTCTTTTAATCCCTCCTCATTACGTGTCCATACCAAGACAAACGACTTTCTTTTACATTTTTCTGTAATAGGCGCCACTTCTAATATACTCATTCCTTACTTTACAGCGCAGGTAGCGATTCAATTTTTATGGCGTCTCGAAAGATCTAACGTAAAGCTGCGCAGAACACGATTTTAGATATCTGCGGGACGCAGAGAACGCATCATCTTGAGTGTATAATGCGCAGACCGTCACTCGCAGCTAACTTCCGAGCCGCCATAAAGTTTGAACAGAACAACGTAGCTTGATCTGTCTTACTACGTGTTTACAAAACACAATGCTGTAGATCATACCAGATCACCCACATTTGTCCTGTTACATTCCATGTTAACCGTAATAGTGGGCGAGCATATTGCCCAGATGGAACGGGCATAAATTAGGACTGCCACTGTGGCGAAGAACTTCCTAATGAAAACCTAAAATCAGTTTCATCAACCTAGGGCTCAAATCGGTGGTCTTCTAGTAAGTCCAGCGGTCACAAGTACGCTTCTCGATGGTGGATTTTAGGTTTGATCTCCGCTCGAGACGTGCCGTTTCTTAGTAGCTGCCTTGCATATTTGCTCCGTTGGTTCGTTTTCTATCAACTAAATGACTTTTTACTTAACTGATGAAATATTGTAATGCACCTCCACCAAGAAAATAGAAACATCATGTCATAGAATTCACTTTTTTTCCCAGATAGGCACGGTCTACCAACTAGTGATCACCATGACCATACTTCTCTCGCAAGTGCTAGGCCTATCGTCTGTGCTAGGCACTCCCGAAGGTTGGCCGTACCTGCTAGCAGCTACTGCTATTCCGGCAGTACTGCAGTTATGCATGCTGCCTATTTGTCCCGAGTCTCCGAAGTTCTTGCTGCTGAATAAAGGGCAGGAGTTGCATGCTCAGAGGGGTAAGTCGACATACTTTTTGCATACAACACACCTAAAAATTTTTCTTACTGGCTACGTCGATAAATGTGATAACTCTCTTAAATGTACGTTCTTGTTTCAGCTCTTAATTGGTTAAGAGGTGACGTTGCTGTTCACGGAGAAATGGAGGAAATGCACCAGGTGAATGTCATAATTTGAATCTTGTTCCGTTTATGCCTCCGTTTCAGACGTTGGTTTAGCCTAGGCAAATGACGAACGCGCAAGTTATAAGCACTGTACAGACGGGATCAGCATCGTCTCAAATCGATATCCGTATCCGTACTGCAACACGGTCTTACAAGCACTGTAACTGCATCACCTCGGATCGAGATCGGCTAGTAAAAATAAGAAGAGGCGATGCTGTTTGTTTCCGGCGCTACATTTTAATGCCTGTAGCAGTGGCGAAGGTTCCATTCAACTCGATTCCTATCGGCTTCCCTTTGAAAAATGGCACAGTCAGTATTCTATAGACAAATAACATAATCACATTAAAGATATGTACTTCGGCTCACCTCTTACTAAAATTGACCCTTCGCTACTGGCCTGTAGGCTTTGTAGCAAATACGAGTGGACATCAATTTGAACGTCAAAGCATGCTCGATGCGCATGGCTGCTTGAATGTAGACTTCTCACTTTAATAGGTCCTCATGCAGTATACACACAGCAAGAGATACAAAATGCAGGTTTTTTTGAAAAAAATACTGTGAATTCCCCTTCGTTTTCCAGGAAGCAGAAAAGAACAAGATCAGCAAGAAAGTAACGCTCCGCGAGTTGTTCAGCAACCGTCAGCTTCGTCAACCGCTTCTGATAGCCATGGTCGTGATGGTGGCGCAGCAGCTGTCAGGCATCAACGTCGTCATCTTCTTCTCCACCGACATGTTCACCAGGGTGGGGCTCACGACCGCACAGTCGCAGTATGCCACCCTCGGTAAGAAATGAGTAATGCCGCTCGGTTTTCGCTTGGAGAAAATTGAGTACGAGGAAGTCTGAATGCGGGGCCGGTGACTGAAAAGTTGTGTGGTAGTCGGTTGTCTTGGTATGGGCATGTGATGCAGGCTTGAGAAAAATGTCGTGAGGAAAGTTTTGAGTATGAATGTGGAAGGCTATAAGCATAGGGGAAGACCGGAACGATGGATAGACTGTGTGAAGGATGATATGGCTAGAAAGGAAATGATTCAAGACGAGGAGTAATAGAGACGTATGGAAGAAGACATGATGCACCGACCACAAATAAATTGGGATAAAGGCAGGAGAATGATGATGACTTTCTAAGGCATAACATTGCTAACGGACGAGCGGACGGGTCATCTAACGGACGCATTGCGGGCTTTCTAAGGTCGGTACGTGGATGGGTGATAAAGCAACGGTTGCCAAGGTCACCCTGTGGATCGGTGATCAAGGTTAAGCAATGGTTGCCAAGGTCAGTTTGTGGATGAGTAATCAAGATTAAGCAAAGTATTTCAAGGTAAAGCAAAGAGTTCCAAGGTCTGTGCGTGGATGAGTGACCAAGGATAAGCTTCGCGATCCAAATCCGTGTTTTGTGACTCAAAATATTTAATTTGTATTACAAAACACTTTCGCTACTTTACAGATTTAATCCGACAAAGCAAAAAAGGAGGGTCATGTTTTTAAACACTGATAAGCAATGAATTTTAATATGTCTTCCCAGGCATGGGCGCCATGAACGTGATAATGACAGTGATCAGCTTGCTGCTGGTGGAGGTGGCGGGGCGCAAGACGCTACTGCTCACAGGGTTCGCCGGCATGTTCGCCTGTACTGTGGGATTGGTCGTCGCTTATATGTATGTAAGTATCAGAAGACCATCATCTCTTGGCCAAAAGAAACTGAAGACAACACAAATGAAAGAAGTGGTTGTACCGGACATAACCAAGCTGACAAAAAGTAAGCTAGCTAGCGACATCTCTGCCGCAAATGAAAAACTAAAATCAAATCAAAATCCTGCACGATTTACGGCATTTCATACAAACTTTCAAGTCCTTTTTTTTCGAAATTACTGAACTGATTTTAATGAAACTTCATACGCATAAGCCGGATACTTATGTGGATTATGTGGTTGACGGCTTCGTGAAGGGTCCGTTTACACTCTGTATAAATGAGGTGTTTCATGAAAATACTTTACTCAGCAGTGTTTAAACACAGCTCCCCATCAAACTAAGTAACTTTACTCAAAAATTATTGCTGGGAAACGACTTTTTTTGGGGGTTAAAAATCAGGTTTACGGCAGGACCCAATGTAACGCACTCAAAACATTGTATTGATAGATGGATTGAATAGTCGTGGAGGTATTTAAAGTAAACTTACAACATTAAAACCTCGTATTTAAAAAAAAAACTTGTGAAAAAGTTGGAACTTTGACCCCCAATATCTCCGTAACTAGAAGGTTCCCGGACGGGGAGAACAAGTGATTTTCGGCTTCTAGTTACACCCTTTATTACATACCGACGTTTTCACCGAGTTATTGTAACATAGTATTACTAACAACTGAAGAAATATGCGTCTGGCAGACCCGAAAACGCCTAAGAACCCGATTCCTGCCGGTTTCCCTTCGAGAACAACCACTCTACGCACACGTGAGGTCCCATCCACTTCTGCCTGCCTAGATGCCTACCTATTCGGAGCGCGGTGTTAGCATCATCATCATTTCAGCCGAAAGACGTCCACTGCTGGACATATGCCTCCCCCAAGTATCACCACATTGACCGGTCCCGTGCGACTCGCATCCAGCGGATCCCTGCAACCTTCACTAGGTCATCGGTCCACCTAGTGGGAGGCCTTCCAACGCAACGTCTTCCGCTTCGCGGTCGCCACTCCAGAAGTTTTCGGCTACATCGGTCATCCGTTCTGCGAACAATGTCCACTGCCCACTGCCACTTAAGTTTGGCTACTGGTTTGTTTGGTGTTAGCATATTATAACATTATTTTTCTATCTTCCAGGCTCACATATCCTGGGTGTCATACCTATGCATCGCGCTGGTGATTCTCTTCGTCGTAATGTTCGCTGTTGGGCCTGGCTCTATTCCGTGGTTCCTGGTCACTGGTAAGTGCATTATTCTTTTAATCACATACATGTCCTATATGTTAGTTAGACAGAGAACTAAAAGAATGATCAAGTCTATTTGGATATTTTTCACTTTTTGCTAACTGGCAACTTATATGCTCAGAATTTTTTTCTATGAAATTATTCACTTCACCGCCTCGTTGGTCTAGTGACCGCAAACGCAACTGTTGAATATGAGGTCCTGGGTTAAATTTCCGGGTCAGGCAAAGTGGTTTTTCCATCAGGAATTTCTCAATAGCAGCCACGGAGTCTGGATCTGTGCCAGGTTGCTCACAATAGGCTCGCCCCCTATTACATGAGAATTAAACATAACTGGCGAAATGTGGGTGTACCAGTGGCGAAGGTTCCAAACAACTCGATTCCTACCGGCTTCCCTTATAAAAATGGCACAGTCAGTATTCTATAGGCAAATAATATAATCACAGTAAAGATATGTACTCCGGCTTACCTCTTACTAAAATTTACCCTTCGCTACTGGCTGTACTATTAGGTACACCTCTTCCTTACCCTTCGACAATTACAGGCGTCTCTTCGATATTCTCTTCAATATTAAGATATGCTGTTTCCTCGACAGAGCTCTTCAACCAATCATCACGTCCTGCGGCGACATCGGTAGCAGTCACAGTGAACTGGACAGCTAACTTTGTAGTGGGACTCAGCTTTTTGCAGCTCTCTGTAAGTACCTTATACAAGGTGTAAACGGACCCTTCACGAAGCCGTCAACCAAGCATTCTGTACATCAAAATAAGTAACTCTACGCAAAAATTATTGCTGAGAAACATTTTTTTTTTTCGGGGTGAAATTCACGTTTTACGGTAGCACATTGTGCTGATGGATGAATTCAATAGTACAGGGGTCGTGCCTGTTGTATTAAAAAAAAAAACTTGTAAAAAAGTTGGAACCTTGACCCCCAATATCTCCGTAACTAGAAGGTTCCCAGGTATGGTCTAGAACAACACAATGATCTCAATGACGGGGAGAACAAGTGCCTTTCGGCTTCGTTAAGGGTTACACCTATTATCCTACCCATAGACACTTTGAATGAAAGCCACAGTGAGGTGGGTAGTAGGTACCTAAAAGGTAGATATAGTGTTTCCCAAAAATTGGGTTGTGGAGGTGAGACAGGCACATAATTACATATCGAGGCCGTTCTGTGCCTCCGAAAGCATATTAAGCGGTTGGTCCTGGCTGTCATTTGTAGATAGAAGCCAGTCTTACCAAAGGCGCAAACGGTATCTCGAGGGTATTAATTACCCAGTACTAACTGCGTTGTGGAGGTCAGATCTAAGGCAGTAGCTCCATGTAAAATACTCGCATTCAGCTGCATGTAGTTAGAATAGAAGCCGATCCCAACATAAGTAGCTACTTAGTTGGGAAAAGGCTAGGCAGATGATGATGAATCTTGATCAGCTTTCTAACGACTCGGAGTTAAACTAAAACATCATCATTATCTAGTGATCCCCATCAGGATATCCAAAAAGTAGAATAAATACTTATTATACCCTTACACCAAATATGAAAATACCAGCACTGCGCTACTATTTTTTAAATGTCGCAGCACCATGCTGAGATATAGGCCTTTTGGCGTCGTACAGGACTTATAATTAGTTTAATTTTATGTTATAATTTAAATACCTTTTTTTTTGTAACTCTGCTTTTTGTATTTTAGTTTTGTTTGTTTTATTTTTATTGTTTGTCCTGTGCGAGTCGAAGTAATACCTTTTCTTTATTTCTTTTAACAGTTTGCTGCCCTTACGCCATTTTATTTGTGGTCGGCGCAGCATGTCTTCTTCTTCCATGATTCTCTATTACTCGTCATCTCAGCAGTCAACTCCTTCAACTAAATATTAATACAATTTTTTGTTTCTTTTTCTCAACAGATGGCGCTCGGAGCGAACGTGTTCATTATATTCGCGGTTCTCCAACTGATCTTCATATTGTTCATCTCTTTCAAAGTGCCGGAGACGAAGAACAAGACCGTTGAGGAAATCACCGCCATGTTCAGACAACAGATGTAAATGTGGATAAAAGATCAGTTATACAAGGTGTAAACGGGCCCTTTACGAAGCCGTCAACGAAGCGTTCTGTACAGACGCTAGCACATCAATCTGTCAAATTTCTTTAATAGATTTTCGATCTTATCGCTAAAGCATTAGGTTCAAGGTTAATTGGGAAAATTTGACAGTTTCGGGTAGCTTAATGTGCTGGTGTTTGTACCTACATCAAACTAAGTAACTACGCAAAAATGATTTCTTGGAATCGACTTTCTTTTGTGATGAAATATCAGAGGTTACAGTAGGACTCAATGTAACGCGCAATGCATTGAATAGTACAGGGGTCATGGAGGTATTTAAAATAAAGACATTATAAAGAGGTATTTCTTTGTAAGTTTGTATGTAGGGGGTAATCTCCGGAACGAATGTATCAATTTTAAAAATTCTTTCACTGGAAGAAAGCTGCATTATTCGTGAGTGCTATAGGCTAAAAAATACATTAATATCATACACATTATGCGGGCGAAGTGCTAGTTTCAAATCAAGACAAACATTAAAATATTGTTTTTTTTTGTAAATTTGTGTAATATCCAATATCTCCGGTAACTAGAAGGTTCCCAGGTATGGTCTAGAACAAAAAAATATTGCAATGACGGGGAGAACAAGTGCCTTTCGGCTTCGTTAAGGGTCTATTTACAATCTTTTTTTTATAAACGCGAATGCATGAATGAAATAAACAGTCGTATACGTATTTGTCCTTTTTGTATGTTTGTATGTCATAAGAATGAATGTAATGTCTTGTTAAGAAGAGTGCGTATTTATTTTGGAACGAACAATATTTTTAGGAACAAATTGTTACTTACCTACGTCTGTATATAAATCAAGATTGTTATTTTATACGTCTTTTCATTTGGAAACCGAAACACGGTGTTTTATTTTTGTTGCTTAATGAGGTAGCTATCTACGTTTATTGACACACATAGGTACTTTGTCAATTAAAATAAATAAATCATGAATCTGTTTATTTCAAATTTAATTTATTACTAAAAATATTTTATGTACACAGACACACACACACACACACACACACACACACAAACACAGACACACAGACACACACACAGACACACAAACAGACTACAAATAGAACTAACTCATTTATTTCTTGTTACTGCATTTATGTATTGTGTTTTATTATAACATACTTTCAAGGTTGTCCATTATTTATATTAAATATTATATTATTACCTAAAAATTCAAAAAAACTATTGGCGTAATAAAAACTTAGAGTAAAATAAAGCGAAAACACTGAATTTTTAAGTACTTAATTGTAACTATTTTAAGATGACTTTTTGTTCTAGAGTAGTGTTAAGGTAAATAAAATACTCAGTTATTTTAAATACTGTATTTTATTATTTTCCCTTATTCTTCTGAACTGCACATCAGTAAAAAATATGTAGGAATTTTCAGTATACAGAGTGGAAGGGATACCGGAGCCGCCACATAGTTTATTTTTATCGGTATTTAAAAAAAAAAAACAGCTGTTCCATACATTATGACCGTGTAGGTATTGCACTTTTGTAGGAAACAGCTGTTTTTTTTAATAACCGATGAAAAATTTATGTAAGCCCCCTTACATAATTTTTTTGGTTTTTAATGGTTCGGAATGATGTACTAAAGACGTGGTAACCGTTTTCGCGTCGGTGTCCCTTCCACCCTGTATAGTATAAGTTTAATCAGCCTATATCGTTCCCACTGCTGGGACACAGACCTCTCTATGTGAGGGAATGGGCTAATCCACTACGCCGGCCCAGTGCGGGTTGGAATTTACAGAATTTCCTTTATTTCTATTATCTATTACATTTTTACACAAATTCTGTGAATTCCTGCGTCCTTAAAAAATATATACATAGATATTTACAGAATTTATTATAATCAAACATCATTAAATTTGTATGGCCTAAATTAAATAGCATTCATGAAATAGTCATTCTCTAGAGTGAAAAATACTCAAGGAGTGTAAATGATGATTCTGGCTTCACACCTGCTTATAAATTAAACTTCAACATACATCCCGCACACATTGTTTGTGGCGGCACAGTTGGTGCAAGGGCCAAGCCATTGGTTGCTGCGCTGCGTGTCGCGTGTTCGAATCCGGCTCGGAACTAATATTGGTATGGCCTTCAGGTAGTTGTTCCGGATGTTTGTAGAATATGTTAGTTTAAATGTTTCTAAATGCACCCACGATATAGGAGAAATACCGGACAGTGTGAGGCCATTTAAAAAAAAAGAAAAAGAACCTAAAAAAGAGCTGCAAATTGCAAAAAAAAAAACCTCAGTAAATTGAATTTCGCGGGCAACCTGGTGGTTTCACCTGTAAGGTGAAATGAAGGTGATTATGGGCCTTGCCCACTATTACTGGCCATGTCATGAGAATTTCTCATACTAACAAGAAACTAGTTCATTTTTTTCTTGGTAAAAGTGAACTAAATACTGGTCGCACGGATCCTTCCTAAAAGGTTCAGAAGCCAAATAATAATTAAAAAAACAAATAAACAAATCTCTTTGGAAACTAGAACTGTCAAATTAAATCCAGCTAAGGATGGGTAATTGAAAAACAAACTCGAGACATGGATCTCGATTATCTCGATTCGATTTATTAAAACAAAAATCGGTGTTTAAACTCAATATATTTACTCAGTGAATATGCATGGTGTTTGGTGCATCATTTGCTAAAGTGAACGGGTTAAAATAAGGGGTACTATGGTGTCTCTTCAGCCTCAATAACTCATCCTTGGCCCCACGGAATTTTTAATTATTTTTTTAATATTTATTTTGAGCAATCGTTAAGTTCCACAATTAAACTTAAAGTTATTAAAAAGATATTAGTGTAGCCGCGAATTTAATTTAAATGACTACTGTTTTCTGATTCTATCGAATTCAGCTTGCTCAAAAAATAGTATCGAAATTGATTAGAATTCAATACTCACAATAAAAATTGATTTAAACTCGAACTAAACAATCGATTCAAATTGATATTTTGTTTTTTTTTTCCCAAGCCTACAATGTCATATTCGATTCAACACGAAATCATGAATTTCGTCTATCCAAAACAAAAATAAATGTGCTAGAACGTGAATTATCTATTAAAATGGATATAAAGGATAAATCTTATCGTATATTTACGATATGTCAAGGCTGTTTGAGCGCTGATAGAAACCTAAAATGCATAACTGGTCAGAATAAAGCGCTATTTATTAAACTAAGGGAGGATGTCATACAAAATGAAAATGTGAGTGTGTTTTGTTGTTTTCCCTTCTTTAATCATGCAATATAAACATCTATGGCTATCCCCTGTTAAATATTGCAATTCCCTACGTTTGGTCAAAGATTTGACTACAACAGTCGATTTTTTTTAAAGATCATGTTTTCAAACATTATGCTGAATCAAAGCACACCGTTATTAATGCGAGCTAGGCCGGCGAGGTCCTAGAATCGACTTAGGACTAGAGGCTGTGTTATGGGGCCCCCCTTGATTAATGGGCAGGTCGCTGACTTCTGAATTGGACTATTATAACTCAAATTCAAATTCTTTTATTGTTTGTCACAGGTGAAATATCAGTTCTTATGATTATTATAAAGGATCGTTGTAACATACCTCTACGGTGTATAATATTTAGTGTTGGTTCAATATTTATATAACATCGAAATCAACATAGTCAATATCCATCATTAGTCATGCATTAATAAAGTAGTTCATTCACAAGTCAGTTTTAAAAAAATAGTAATAAGTAAATAGGGACATTCATTTCATTAAAATTAAATTAGTCATTGATGTCATACAAATTAAATTTTTCATTGATTTCATTACAATTGAATTACTCAGTGTCATACAAATTAAATTATTCAGTGGTTTCATTACAATTAAATTAGTCATTAATGTCATACAAATTAAATGTCAGCAAATCTTATCCATAGGTGTAGTCACCGGTATTTTTGTCAATAAAAAAGACATTGATTGAATAGTAGACTTTACCAATCAAGAATTCATAAAGTCTTTTTTTTTAAATATGCAAGGTTACAATGCTTTTTACGTCATTTGGTAGTTTGTTATAAATTTTTACTCCTATCCCAAATATACTCGTTTTAAATTTAACTGTCCTACACTTAATTCCGCTTAATACATTTTTATGCCGTGCACTTCTCAATGTGTCATAGTTATTTAATTCACGTTTTATCATTACTGCTGCTTCATAGATAAGTGAAGGTAATGTCATCATGCGTAATCTTGTAAACTCTGTTCTACATGAATCGGTCTGTTTAAGCCCACATATACTTCTAATGCACCTTTTTTGTGCCCTAAAAGCGTACTCTTTGTTAGTTGAGTTTCCCCAACAAAGAATACCATATTTTATTGAGGAACCTACATATGCGTGGTAAGCGGTCAGTAATGTTCTCTCGCTAACAACTTTTCTCAGCATGTAGAGGGCATATGAAAACTGGTTTAGTTTTTACAGACATGATCAACCTGAATATTAAAGTTTAATTCAGAGTCGATATTAATACCAAGAAACTTAGTGTTGTTCACTTCTTTTATTTGTTCACCTTTATACTGTATATGTAGTTTTTTTTTTTGAAGTAGTATTTTTATTTGTATGGTTTTTTTTTCTGTATGGTGTCCGGACGTAAAGAATAGCACCATCCCATATCTTCCCGTGGGTGTCGTAAGAGGCGACTAAGGGACTTACCAGAGAATGGGCAGCAGCGTTCTCTGTGTTTTATAACACCATACTGCGATCGCCAACCCGCCTGCCAAGCGTGGCGATTATGGCAAAACCCCCCCTTCTTGGGGGAGGCCTATGTCCAGCAGTGGACGTCTTTCGGCTGAAATGATGATGATGATGATTTTTATTTGTGAAAGTCATATAATTTGTTTTTTCAATATTTATTTTTAGATTGTTTACATTTAACCATTTTATAATATCTTCAAGTGCTTTGTTAATGTCACTTTCATAATTATCTTTGTCAAGGTTCGTAAAAATAGCAGTACTATCATCTGCAAATAGTACCATTTCCTGTTTTATAATTTTCGGTAGATCATTTATGTAGATGATAAACAAAAGAGGTCCATGAATACTTCCTTGGGGCACTCCATACATAATAGTTCTAGGATCTGACATATATGTTTGTTCCAACTTATTATCATTTGTTATTTTTGTTATTTGTGTTACTTGAAATCTGTTTGATAAATACGATTTAATAAGATTTAGTGCATTTCCTCTTACCCCATATTTTTCTAATATGTTCAAGAGTATTTGATGGTCCACGTGATCAAAGGCCTTTGACATGTCCATAAAAATGTCTGTTATATATTGCTTGTTATCCAGTCCTGTCATTACCTTCCTTAAAAAGTTTAGCGCCGTTAGTGGATCTGTCTTTACGAAACCCGAATTGCTCATCTGCAAATATGTGATTAGCTTCAAAGTGGTTATATAAGTTATTGTAAATTACTCTTTCAAATATTTTTGCGAAGACTGGTATTAACGCGATTGGTCTGTAAAATTTCATCTGTTCTTTGTCCTCTTTTTTGAATATAGGATTTATAACCGTCAATTTCAGTTTCGAGGGAAACAATCCGTGTTCAAGGCACAGATTTATAATGTGGCTAAGTACTGGAGCAATAAGATGCGATACACTTTTAACTATTTTCGTGTTAATATTATCGTACCCTGAACTATTAGTATTTTTAAGCATTTTTATTATTTGGTCTACATCAAGCGGGTCTGTTGGTTTCATGAAAATTTAATTTTAGTTATTGTATGTCAGTGTTTTTAGGTCTTTATTATTCCCTAGGTGTCGGTTTTATATCATCAATAAAAAAGATATTAAATGACTGAGCTATTTCTGTCGGTTTTGTAACCTTTCTATCATTTACTATTATTTGGTTTATTTCCTCTTTAGGTGTTACTGTCTTGTTATTGTTTATAATTTTCCACATTGCTTTACCTTTGTTGTTCGCTGAGTTAATATAGTAATTGTTTTGTGATTTTTGCGTTTTTTTTATTATAGTTCGTAGTCTTCTTGTATATACTTTAAAGTGAATTTTGTCCTTCTGATTTGACGTTAGCCTACACTTCCATAGCAATTGACGTTTTCTTTTTGAGCACAACCTTATTCCCTTGCTTAGCCATTTTGGCTTCTTAGCAATTGGTATTTTAACTCGTATTGTATAACTTGCCCCCCTATAACTTGCAACTGTTAAATATATTTTAGTTATAGTTTACTAACTTATAAGTACTAATTATACCATTGTATGAGAAATAATACTACTGCGCCTAAATGTACACTTTTTGTTAATATTTTTTAAATAACTAATTACTCGAAAAAAAATCAAATCTTAGCCAAAATACAGAAAAAGACTATGTATTTCTAGTGGCTCTACTTCTGTTCTCAGGCGACTTACGAACTTTTTGTGGTAGAATGAAGTGAAGTCCTAATTTTTATAAGCTATTCTTTGAGATATACATATTTCAATTTTGTTGGCATTACGCCC
Organism: Noctua fimbriata; assembly: GCA_905163415.1. Taxonomy (NCBI): domain Eukaryota; kingdom Metazoa; phylum Arthropoda; class Insecta; order Lepidoptera; family Noctuidae; genus Noctua; species Noctua fimbriata. The sequence goes on from LR990950.1 coordinate 6,498,762, forward strand.
AATGTTTAAAGAAAAAATACCCATGTAACTTTGTACTGTGTAAAGATTACAGATGCCTCCGTCCCTACCCTGTATTGGTTGACCCAATTTGTTTGATTTCAGGACACAAGAGGACTACTGCTGTGTTGGGAATGTGTCGCTTTACTGAACAAATTGAAATATTTCCAAGCTCGGATTAGAACTGCTCAGTTCAGACTGGTGCAGTATCTGCAAAATTTCTATGACAATAAGGTAAAATAATTAAAAAATATATATATATTTTTAATCTTCTTAGCGTGTCGATGGCAATCTAAATTGTGTCAGCCCAGAACTGAGCTATTAGTTTGGCGCTTTTGGTAGTCTCCATCAGTTCCTGTAATGAACAAACAACAGGACACGCAGGACACGATATTAAGTGCCCCATTGTTTGTAGAACGGCCACCACATTTACACTGCAGGGCAGAATCATTATTTTTTATTTATGAAATTTGTAAAGAAATAAATGAAGGGAAAAATAATCTTTGTTGCAATTTGTATTTTATCGTGTGTATGTTAGTCTGTAAGGTATATTTCTATGGGCCAAAGTAGCCTGAAAATAAAGGGATGTTGTTGTTGGAATTATCGTTTTTATTTCAAATCTCCGAGGGAATCGGCCATAATACATCATGTGGGCCCAGTGTGGGTTGGTAGATGTCACATGTCTTCGAATTTTTGTTTCTAAGACATGCCGGTTTCCTTTTGAGGAAAATACTTTTAAAGTTATAAAATAAAATGTAAAATACTGATATTCAACTGCATCTGGTTAGATTGGAAGCCGACTCCAACATAATTGGGTAAAGGCTAGGCAGATGATTATATTTCCAAATCATTATATTTTAAAACAAAAAAATATTAAAGAAATACATATTTTCATGTTTGTTTTCCATGGAGAAGAACCAGCAAAAAACTCCATGATTACTCTTTTTCATTCCGGTCATCTTGACCGTGGAGATATTGTACAGACACCAGCACATCAAGCACTGTATTCAATACCTATGTTACACAAATAAAATAGATTTTGATTTTTGATTTTTTTTGAAGCTACTACAATCTGCCAACTTTCTTTAATAGATTTTCAACTTCATCTCTAAAGCATTTGGTTCAAGATTGATTGGGAAAATTTGACAGTTTCGGGTAGCTTGATGTGCTGGCGACTGTACCTATTTTTGTATGTGTAACTAATTTTGTACACCTAATTTTATTTCAGAGCGAGATACCCCACTCATTATCCCCACTATTAAAAAGCAAACATAAAGAACACGAGTACAACTACATCTATGGAGAAGACCATAAAGACAATTTTTTCGAACAAAACGAATTTCAACCAAAGATTATTGAACAAGATTTAACACTTGAACAAAAAGACCGAACTTTTGATCAAACAGACCTCATTCTTGACAAAGAAGTAACAGATGACGATAGCGCCTTTATAATAGATATAAAACTAGAAAACAATGAAACTATCAAAGAAGAATATGAAGACAGTCTAAATAATGACACGGATTACTACGAGCCGGACTTAAAACAGGAAACCGATGAAGATTCTTCTCTACTATATCCAAAGAAAAAAACGTTTCGTAAATTAAAATCGAGAATAAAAAAATATGAAGAATATGCAACTGTTACTACGATTCATGATCGGTTTCCAAGGAATGTCAGTCCGTATTATGATACGGTTTTCGTCAGTGCTAAGGAGATAGAACAAATTTATTTGTTAAGGGTCAATCATCGATATGATAAAAATTTGCCCTATAGATGTATAGAGTGTAAAATGGGGTATAATGTGCGATTGGATTTTCTGAGGCATCAAAGTTTTAATCATTTTGAGGTTGGTAATACTTTTTTTTGTCTATTTCTTTAATTATCTATGTGACATCAGTACATAGTATAAAACAAAGTCTATAAAGCAAATGCTTAGATCTTTAAAACTTCGCAACGGATTTTGATGCGGTTTTCAGTAATAGATAGAGTGTTTGAAGAGGAAGGTTTATATATACAACATTAGTTTTAGTATATGCGAAACCTGATACACGTGTCTAGTATTTTTATGTAAAGAATCTATGTACAAAATTTCAAAACTGTATCATGAAAAATCACAAAGTTATAAGCTTGTTCTGTTACCTAGTTGTCCGCACAAAAACTCGGTCACCACGCAGCGCGCGCCTCCAGCGTCGTCTTGAGTTCAATGATAATAATAATTTGGCAGTAGGTACCTAAATTATTGCGATAGGTACTCAAAGGTGGTCATGGTTTAAAAATTATTGGAATCAATTTAGTAACTTATTCAGAACAAACTATATTCAGGTTTCGGATATACTAAAAATAATGTTGTATATTAAACTAATCGGTCGCTAATTTTGTATATTTCGACAATTCAAAAGTGCCTGTAACTGGCCTACTTGAAATATATGCTTTGATTTTTATGACATAACATCATGCTTGCTTGCTAATCCCCGAAGCGTCATGCAGCAGTGTACCTGATATAATTTATCATTCTCCTGCCCATACTCCAACTTATTTACGGTCGGCGCAGCATGTCTTCTTCTTCCATACTTTTCTATTACTCGTCAAATCAGCAGTCACCTCCTTTCTAGCCATATCATCTCATTTTGAGCCTTAAAAAATATAATAGTGCGAGTGTGGTTCTACTGTACGCTACAATTTATTACGTACTTACTAATTCTGTGGCATCAGGCATAATAAAGTTGTCAACTTTAAAAAAAATGCCGAGCCTCTAGCTTCTCTCCTGCCCCGGCGGCGCCCATTACCGCTTGTATTCTGGTTAATAGAAGTATGGAAAAAAAAGTATAGCAGGAAGAAATATATTTTATTTATCTATGCTTCTTTTTTTATTGAAACGCGTTTAGTTCTCGAAACTCATCTCGTCTGTGTAGTTTACACAAAATAATAAACAAATGAATGCAGAAGAAATGCATTCATTCTCCTGCCCTTATCCCAATTTGTTTAGGGTCGGCGCAGCATGTCTTTCATTTCTTCCATACGTCACTATTACTCGTCATCTGAACAGTCCTTTCTAGCCATAACATCCTTCACACAGTCCATCCATCGTTTCTTTGGTCTTTCTCTACTGTACGTTCATACTCAACATTTTCCTCATTCCTCCGCATCACACGTCCATACCACCATAACCGCACCACACAACTTTTCAGTCACCGGCGCCACTTTCACAATTCCAATGCAGAAGAGATGCATTTTTTTTAAAGTAAATCATCTTTTTACTCCTACTTTTTCTAGCCACAATACCCAACCAACTGCCTAGCGTGCAAACGCGAGATCCTCTCAGCATCCCATCTCGAAGAGCACTGGACCAACAACCACAACCCAATGCTGCGCTGTACGTTCTGCGGAGAACTTTCCAGAACTAAAGGAGAGCTGAAGAAGCATCTCAACAGATCACATACTAAGAAGCTTACTTGCCATAGCTGTGCTATGGAGTTTAGGTAAGTGCCTTCAGAGAACGGTGTAAACATGACACGACGCCTGTAATCCCCGAAGGTTTAGGCAGAGGTGTACCTAATAGTACACCCACATCTCGCCAGATATGTTGAAGTCCCATGTAATAGAGGGCGAGCATATCGCCATAAACCGGGCTCAACCAGACTCCGTGGCTGCTACTGTGAAATTCCTGATGGAATAACCCAATAACAATTTGCCCGACCCGGGAATCGCACCCAGGACCTCAAGCTCAGCAGTCGTACTTGCAACTACTGGACCAACGAGGTATGCCACCTTATGCCTTGGAATTCGTTCTAGGAAATGCCAGTTTCCTCGCCGTTTAGAGAGCAGTGTTGATGAAACAAATTAAACAAAGGAATGCGCCTGCTCAGGTTCGGACCTAGGATTACGACCACTAGGCAACGTTTTAGTTAAAGTTTTTGTTATATAAAAAAAACAAGCTTCTAAATTAGGTTTATTTATCAAAATTGAACGCGTATGCAAAGTTTCGTGTCCATGCTATTAACCGTTGAGGAGTTCTCTCGTGAGGAGACGATCCTGGCAGCAGGATCAAAACATGTCTATTATAAAAATGTATTGTCACCAGAACCAAAGGTGTGTGCAAAATTTCAGCTCGATCGGTTGAGGGGAACTGGTTTGAAATTCAGTTGCAAGGTTTGACCTATACATACTAACTAACAAGGCAAGTTAATTAAAAGCTTAGAAAAAGGAAATGTGTATATATATTGCACCGTAAAATTGTAAAAACCGTTAGATTATAATCTATCTCGCAAGATTGTAATCTGTCGAAAGATTGTGAACTGTAACATATTGTTTACAATTTAACGCATTGGCGGTGCGGGGCACATGACGTTCAACCAATCAGCGCACGAGGTGCGCCGTCGCATCCCTTTCACAATTTGATGGTTTGACTTCGATAGATTATAATCTACCGAAAAATAAAGCGGTAAATTGTAATCAGTATGCTACGGTTCACAATATTTCGAGTTTACAATCTCGCTAGATAGATTATAATCTAACGGTTTTTACAATTTTACGGTGTAGTTTTACATATACGTAAAACTAAAACTGGGCGTACCATACGCCATGATGGTATAGCCTTATTGCTAGTTTATAAAAATGTTTGAATCCTTTTCTTTTTTTATGATATTTTTTAATTCTCTAATAAAAAGACATCCTTAAAGTAGGTACTATAAGGATGTATTTTTTTGTTAACATTTAGGTATATGAATTTATTTTGTTGACAGAACTCTTGGCGAATTCAGCAAACATTACAAAATGGCGCATGAGAGGTTCACCTGTGATTATTGCAACCAAAACGTATGCTCCAAACGGTCGCTGGAGAGGCATATCAAGTAAGTTTATTTATTAAGTAAGGTTACTTATTTTGATTATCTTGTAAAATGTTTTCTGGGATCCGGCCTAAAATCGACCCTATACCTAGATAACGCAAAAGCACTTACTTCGCGTGCCCAGCATTTTATGTTTAACGTGGCTACTGTCACAGCGAGATAATTTGTTTTAAACAATACAAAAATTATTAAATACTGCCACTTACGGGAGCTCAAAATAATGAATAATCACGGAAGTTATCCGTGATTATGCATTATTTTGAGCTCCCGATATTTCGCCGCTGTTGCAAGCGCCATGAAGCGACAGCGTCGAAATATCGGACGAACCATGTTTGGTTTCATGAATTGTAATGTACCTTTGTTAACAGTTTCATAGTTATTTCTTTTAAGCTAGCTAATGCCGTCGCATTTTTTTTGTCGTTTTACGCAATTAAATATATTATTTTCAGGAGAAAACATCTCCCCGGCCACTGCTCAATCTGCAACAAAGACTACCGCACATACCACACCCTGGAGCTGCACCTCCTAAGGGTTCACCCCGAAGTGGTCCCTCACCTCATCCCGGAGACCCGCAAGGAGCTGCGCTACTGTGTGGAGTGCGATAGGCAGTACCCGACTGTGACGAAGTATAAGAGACATTTGCAGCAGTCGGCTCGGCACAGGCCGCAGAAGAAAGTCAGGTATGTCTGAGGCAGCGAAGTGCCTGAGGGCCAACATTACGGCAATCTAGGGCAAGCCCATAAGGCAAGCAGATTGTTCGAGAGTAGGAATAGTTGTAAGTTATAAAGGTCAAGCCGAGCTTTTAGGCTTATATTAAAGTACCGCCAGTAGTCGGAAGTGATCCCCCACCTGATAGCGGAGTAATTCCTCACCTAATATCGGCGTAATCCCCTTTCTGATACCGGAGTTATCCCTCTATTCACCGTTTCTTTGGTCTTCCTCTACTCGTATACCCACCCACATTCATACTCAAAGCTTTCCTCACGACATTTTCCTCACTCCTCCGCATCACATGCCCATACCACGACAACCGATTACCACAAAACTTTTCAGTCACCGGCGCCACTTTCAGACTTCCTCTTATGTACTCATTCCTTATTTTATCCATTCGTGTTACACTACACAACTCCCTTAGCATTCTCCTCTCGGCTACATGCAATTGCGCTTCATTCATCCCATTTGTGGCCCATATAAGACAGCAGTTCTAACCGTAACTAGTAATAATTGTATGTGTTTATTTTAGAATACCGTGCCCGGCCTGTGACAAGAAATTCACTCGCACCAGTTACAAGAACAATCACTACAGACTGGTACATGTTAAAGAAACCAAGCATTACTGCGAATTGTGTAATAAGGTATGTAATTGTCGTAACCGGCCGTGAATATCACACATTAATGCGTGTAATCCCCGTAGGGTTATGCAGAGGTTGACTGTTCGAAAGAGATACCGCGGCCCTGGAACACAAAGAGCAAAGAAGGAACATGGATGGGTTTTAGTCAGTACAAGTCTGACCAGAGCGGGGGGGCCGTCATTTGATGATATCCCACACTAAAAAAAAAAAAAAGGGTTATGCAGTGTACCTAATAGTACACACACATTTCACCAGTTATGTTTTTAAGTCATGTGTATTATGGGGCGAGCCTATTGCCATCAACCGGGGACAAATCCAGACTCTGTGGCTACTACTGAGAAATACCTGATAAAAAAAATCCAATAACAATTTGCCCGACCCGAGAATCGAACCCAGGACCTCATGCTCAGCAGTTGCGCTTGCGACCACTAGTCTTACGAGACAGTTTTATAAGAGAAGTTTTATAAAAAGTTTGTCTGAGTACGTTACTCATACCTGTGTGGCAGTCTATTTTTGTATAAAGATCTTATGGTGTATAGCCAATAGGCTAGCTTGTTTTTACCGCAATTTTAAATAAATAAAATGTTATTCAGTTCGCATAACATGATACAATATACAAAGAAAAACAAAGAGCGCCACCACACCTTAAGCGCTATATTTTTACATATTCTCCATACCAGGATACCGTGTCGTGGGGTCTAGTCTCTTCCCAAGTAAGGCTAGCATGTTAACAGAGAACAGAGAAATAAATTAAACAAAGAGAAATAATTAGGTTAACAAACTAAAAACTATGATGTACAACAATATTTTTTAAAGAAAGTTTGAGGACAAGAGGTTTGGTGCTTTTGGAAGTGTGTGTGTGTGTGGTGAATTTTATAAAACAATTTAACGAAATTTTTACCTACAATGGGCCCCGGTGGTTTTATTTGCTAGTTCTACTCGCTCGCTGACACAATGGCCTGAATTTTAGGACAGCTGAAATGATTTAATAAAATGTCTAAAATCTCAATTTTTTTTATAATTCCAGTACTTTGCGAACGGGTACGGCATTCGCACGCACATTCAGCACGTCCACCAAAAGGTACCGAAGATCAAAGACAAGATATGCGATCTGTGCGGCAGGGCCTTTAATGTGAGTATCACGTTTAAATACCAGTTAATACATACTTTCACAAGGTTGATACCGAGACTCGGAAGTCCCAGTTGGGCGCCAGACTCGAAAGTCCCAGTTGGGCGCCAGACTCGAAAGTCCCAGTTGGGCGCCAGACTCGAAAGTCCCAGTTGGGCGCCAGACTCAGAAGTCCCAGTTGGGCCCAGACTCGGAAATCCCAGTTGGGCGCCAATAACTTTTGTGAAACGAAAAGAGGGGCTTACAGGTTTACGGTTTTACTGAGCAGTGCCTGGGGGCGTTTGTTCGCCCCCGGGTTTTAAATGGACAAGCCTCCATAGTGCTTCTTACATCATTACAGTCGACCGGGCAGCCGGCAGTAACCGTTCGTGAACAAGAGCCTTAAAGAGAACCTCTGTGCAAAGTTGAAGCTTTCAGGCCTGTTCAAGCTGGCCGTTGAGGAGCCTGCCAACTTTTAAAATGTATTGACTACTAGCTTATGCCCGCGTGGAGTTCGGTGATTGTCCCACGGGATCGATCCATCCAGGTTACAAAGTATCTGAGTGCCAAATTTCACCTAAATGTGCGTGAAGGAGGAACAAACATCCATACATCCTCACAAATTTTCGCATTTATACATAGTAGTAAGATGTTTTCTTTACTTTCCAGTCTAACAGAATCCTGATAAACCACCGCCGCACGCACACCGGTGAGCGTCCCTACAAATGTCCGCAATGCCCCGCGTCTTTCGCGCAGGAAACCGCTATGAAATCACACCTCAAGTCGCAGCACAAGAGCTTCTTATTGTCCACTTAAACATATGCAATGATATTATAGTAAAAGAGGTAGGTATGTTGCCTAACATTTGATCTTCAAAACCGACACAGTAAAGCACACATAAACATGACATTAATTTAATTTCAGACAATTTTGGCCCATAGATATACAAGGTGGAAGGGACACCGAAGCTGAAACGGTTACCGCGTATTCAGTACATCATATCAATTATGCAATTATTAACAATATTTAAAATACTTTTCCGTTTTATTCTATTGGACACCCTGTATACAAGGGGAATGGTGGATTTCCTTCCATTTTTGTTTTTTTGTTTATTGTAACACTGCAAATGAGTGTACTTACTTTAGTTTTTACACAAGATTTTTATTAAAAATTGTAAATAGGTAGTAACAATTGTAAAGCACAGGCTACACCGCCAGCTAGCTAGCGAGCGAGCCGGGCGAGCATCGTTTTTCCTCTTTTCATTTTTCGGTTCCCACCGCGAACTATCGAAAGTGCCAAACCGAAGTATGAAAAGAGGAGAAACGATGATCGCCCGGCTCGCTCGCAAGATGGCGATGTGGCCTGCGCTTAAGCCGTGCAATACTTCAATAAACAAGTATATTGATGTCCAAAAAATTGTAAATACTATTTATGCATATATTAATAAAACGTGCTGGAAGATGACAAATTTTGTTTTATTATACTTCTGAAAACAATGGTAGGTTAGCTACAGCTGCTCCGCAAGTGTGTCACTGCATAAGAATTTTACGAACCTATTAAAAACTAGAACAAATTTTGTTCAAGCGTTTTTGCCATACCTTATTACATAACATTTAGTATGTAATCCCTGAAGATTTAGGCAGAGGTGTACATAACAGTACGTTTGTTGTCACTAGTTCGACCGTCGAACAAGTGAGATTTTTTTTCTCAATAGTTCGACCGTCGATACACTCACATTTTACCAGTTATGTTTTAAGTCGAGCCTAGCCATTAACCGGACACAAATCCAGACTCCGTGTCTGTTACTGAGGAATCATCAAATCGGATGCGGTATCATCAAATGACCCCTCCCGCTCGCGCGGAGCGAAAGGGAGTGTCAGAATTGTACTGACTAAAACCCTCCCATGTTCCTTCTTAGCCCTTTGTGTTCCAGAGCCGCGGTATCTCTTTCGAACAGTCCTGCAGCCCCCGAGCGAGAGTGCCTGCTATCAAAATCCTTTTACACTTCAACCAACTTATCTGTGCAGGCGGGAAAACACAGAACTAAAATAAATGTACCAAGTTTGACATATCGATGCATTTTTGCTTCACAAGCAGCGCCACATACTGTAGTAAACCAGACGCGCGCTACCACGCCCGCCCACTACTTTTATAGCGCCGCTCATACAATTTTAAACCGATTCATTGCGGCACCGTTTCGAAAAATTCTTGCTGTGGCAGTGAACTTATTTCATGACACGACAGGCGTGCCTAACGCCATAGAAGATGATGGCACGCCTATTGTGTCATCAGCCGTGTGTGTAAAAAAATATACTTTCTTTGGTTTTTTCACTGATTTTAGACATGATCGAGTTCAGCTGACAACAAACCAAGGAAGTGAACTGCAAGATACGTTGTTTTAAACAGACACGCGAGGACACACCTGCGCGTTTCAGCGCACGCCCTAACTCTCTCGCACCGACACCATTCGACTTGACCACAAAAATAAATAAAACCCACTCAAAAACTTAATTCACTTTATTCGATTAAAAATACATAAAGTAATACTCAGCCTTATGATACAATATCTTATTACTAGAAATTATAATCATTAATATAATGAATTAATGTACTGTACATAATATTAACATTAGCTTTAATTCTGAAGATCACCAACTAAACTTGATTCAAAGTATTGCTATCTCCTTCTCGGAGGTGAAGTCAGAAAGAGACAGAACTAGTCTCATGTAAATGGTAGATGATGTTTATTTTGAACAGCTCTTTTGGGCATGGTTAACATATTAGCTAGACAGCAAGGCGGTAGCGAGACTGTCTGACCACTTGCCCAAGTAATAATACAATATTATAGTTTAAAAACTCGCTTTAAAGTAAAGTCATTTCTCGTATTCTTCTCAGCAAACCCTTTCATTTGATACCCATATCATGAAAATGCATAAAAAATAACTAGTCCGCCATATTAGGTTTAGAATGACATCACTTAGCTAACCATGCATTGTCATCCAAATTAAAAACGTATGCAAAATTTCAGCTCAATCGGAAACCGGGAAGTGGGTCAAATTCAACTTCAATTTTTTTTTTACAAATTTGCAGGTGAAGCTAATAAAAATGTGTTAAAAATACATTCAAACTCTTTTGTTTGGTCGAGTCATACTGCCGTCACGTTAGATGCAAAAATTTTCTTCTGCCAAACATGTTTAGGATGGCATGGTAACTACAGGCACGGCTTAACTGAGACGGTACTTGAAATAACTGCGCGGTACAAGAGGAGTGTGGTGACGTGTCTCGAGAGCTCTATCATTCGTCCGCTGTCGGGCGGGACCACTCCCTCCCGCGCAGCTACCTCAGATACCGACTTAGAGCGGTAGCTTGTAATATGACAGTAGCAATTATCATCTGCTTAGCCTTTTCCCAACTATGTTGGGGTCAGCTTCCAGTCTAACCGGATACAGCTGAATACCAGTATTTTACATGGAGCGACTGCCTGTCTGACCTCCACAACCCAGTTAGTACTGGGTATTACGATACCCCTTAGTAAAACTGGTTGTCAGGCTTTCGGGCCACTGACTACTTGCAACGACTGTCAAAGATCTACAAATGGCAGGCGGGACCAACGGCTTAACTTGCTTTCCGAGGCACGGAGGAAACTCGGTATGTAATGGACGGACCCATCCACGGACCAACTTAGGCAAGCGCGGCTTAACCTGAAGATCGACTCGAGCGGCTGTTATTTAGCCACGAGCTCCTCAATATGGCTCTAAAATACTTCCTGTCTCGATCTTTTTTACCAAGTAAAGACAAGATAGCAGTATATTTAGTTTAGTTGGTGATCAACAGATTCTTTGAAACTTCTTCCTATCATAGAATTGTATAACCGTTGACTTTCTTAATTATGGGATTGTCAGAAGAATTTCGACATTTCCCAACCGTGTTATACAATTTTATAATAAGAAAAAATCCTGATACCTATTACAAAAGAAAAATTTAGAAATACCTACATATTCTTTTCTTTACAGTTTTAATTTACAACTACCCTCCTATCTGCGAAACTTAAGGTAAGTTAACAAGCATTAACAAAACTCAATTGATGTTGTACTACAGTAAAATTATAAATATTCGAAACTAAAAAACCTAATATAAGACGAAAAACTGAACCCTTACATACTTTACAAATTGACAATCATAGACTCAAAATGTATGCCGCTGGCCGTTTCTGTCGGCCAAAAACTTCGGCAACATTGAAGATGGAGATATAAAAATAAAATGAGGTTGAACTTAAAATATTATTTATACACTGCAGTATTTATGGAATTTAAAAACTATAATTTATTATTAACAGTTATTTACTTTTATATAAAGGCGTTTATATGTGCTCAGTGAAAAAGCTATTGAAAAAATGTTGATTCACCTTAGTAAGTGACACTAATAAATTATTGTTTTGTAAAATCACTCTCAAATAATGTAATTATATTATGTACTGGCTGTTGCCTGCGACTTTTGTCCACGTGAAATTATTATAAAAATATTACTTCCCTATTTGAATCGAATTTTGTTAATAATTTTATGGGTTTTAATTCTTTTGCACGGAACCCTAATCCTTTTTTATAAAATAGCCTACGTTACTCCTTATAACATCAGCTATCTGCCAGTAAAAGTCACATCGAAGTCGGTCCAGCCATTTAGGAGATTAGCCGAAACAGACAATTTTTTTTTTTTGTTATTATTAACATAAATACTTTCATAAGCATTCAGTAATAAGCTGTTATTTTGAAATTACAAATAGACACTTTAACTTCATTTATTTGAATAGAAGATGCATAGATTTAAGTAATTACTGAACGCACGCGTGGGGGACGCCTATGTCTAGCAGTTGTCGACTTTCCGCTAAAATTATGATGATGATGACGATAAAAAATACTCACTGAAACCTTAGAGAAGACTTGCTTAACAGTAGAAACTATGGATGAATTGCGTGAAAAAGACATGGCTAGAAAAAAATTGTAAATTGAGATGACCTGAAGAAGACATGCTATGCTGCCATGCTGGAGTTTTATCTTAGTGTGCGGAATGCGGGGAGGAATTCGAAATCGTCCGGCATTTCCAAAAAATAAAACAAGTCAATGGCAAAATAAAAGTAGTTGAAATGAAAATATCAACTTATATTGCACATTTAACAAATGAAAACTGGAATTTTCTTGAAATGTTTGGAAATTTCTCCAGAAAACTAATTTATGGATCTGGCAACCCTATGTTATGCGGGCTTAGAATAAGAATCCTCTTTGAATTCATCAATCATTCCTTCAATTATGAAAATGTACTGAGATTTAAAAACAATAATGGTATTATAGAGACTAAGATTTGACTTGCAATTGTGTGAATTTCTTTCTACCCTCAAATAGCAGAACTTTTTATATTACATAAGATCACGCCTGAAATCCCCAAAAGGAGAGACGACGAGTACACCCACATTTCGCCAGTTATGTTTGAGTTTCATGATATAGGGGATGAGGCGGAACTTTTTACAATTAAATAAAAAAAAACCTAAAGTGTAAGAAATCACCAGATTTAAAAAAATATATATAATAATATTTTAGAATAAGGGGTCAATTTGGCATAGATACTTAAATTTTGAAAGTTATTTATACATCATATATAATTTATAATATTTTATGTACAGAGGATATTGAAAAAAAAAACAGATAGGTATTTCTTAAGTTGTACCCATTCTATTTTTATGTACCTAGGTGTGCAAAAGGATTGTCAAACATGTGTAACTATTTAACTAATATTTTTGTAACGGCTTGGGACATGTATTGCAATAAAGCACAAACGTTTATTAGACCGCCACGTCAAAATCGAAAATCTGTGTTCCTACGCCAAGCGCTTAAAAAAGTGTTATTTTCAACGTGCCATGCCGTCCGAGGCGTCGTGAGCACTTTTTGATTTGACGTCCATAGACGTCCGTGGCGGTCAATAGGTTAATAAATAATCTATTGTTGAAAAGATACTAAATCAATAGATTCAGTATATTTTTATTTAGATGTAAACTGTCTTGTCTAGGAACGTTAACCAACCAACCTAGGTCGGTGAATATTCACTTTGTTTTTAACTCAAAGACACATTTATTATAATGTATATGTTACAGTCAAAACTGATAATCGGTCAAAACCACTTTTGACTGGTGTCACCAAAATCCTTATTATGTTAAAATGCGTTTTTTCCATTTAAAATGTGTTGTTTCAGAATGTTGTAATAACCTAGTCCTAGAATTACTACAACATAATGTTTTGCAAAGGGTCACAAAAAGAACCGAACAACCTACTAAGTTTCTAAGTAAATGTTAGTTATTGTTAAACTAGTTTTCACTGGTCAAAAGTAGTTTTGACTGACTAACAGCGGTCAAAAGTAGTTTTGACTGATTAACAGCGGTCAAAAATAGTTTTTACTGATTAACAGCGGTCACAAGTAATTTTGACTGATTAATAGATTTGACTGTGACAAAAATTACATATCTATGGTCGCAACTGGATTAGTAAGATAGATTATTTTGCAGTAACTTAGAAGTAGTTATAGTTGGGATGGCCCTGAGGTTAAGGCCTCGCCTCTCATGCACAAGGTTGTGGGTTCGAATCAAGTACCAATGTGACTTTTTAAATTCATATATACTTTCTAAGTTTATCTTGGACATCACAGACAATGGTGAAGGAAAACGTCGTGAGGAAAGCTGGACGAAATAAATAATATAAGTCTGAAATCACCAACCCGTCTTAAGCACACGTGGGGAACATTGCTCTGTGTGACAACAAGACTTCTCAACACAACACTAGGTGGCACAAACACACACACATCATCATGACACAAACTTTAGCCAGGGATTCAGTACAAGATTGTTGAAAAAAAAAACAATGCTGGGTGTCAAGAATTATATACCGAAAAATGGAGAAAATAGAAAAACAGGGGAGAATCGAGGAAAAACTTTAAAATGGATTTTATTATTAATATGGTGTTGCTAATAAGGTCTCTAAATAATTAAGTAAATAAAATAGAGTATTTGTTGGCAACATATCATAAAGGGTGTAAATAGACACTTAACGTAGCTGAAAGGCACTTGTTCCCTCCGTCTTTGCGATATTTTTTTTGTTCTAGACCATAACTGGGAACCTTCTACTTACGGAGATATTGGGGGTTTAAAGTAAGATTTTTGCTTTAAACACCTCCAAGACCAACCATAAAACGTGATTTTTCACAAAAAAAAAAGGTACTTTCCCAGCAATAATTTTGCACAAAGTTACTTCGTTTGATGTTTCAAAATGCCTGGTTGACGGCTTCGTGAAGGGTCTGTTTACACCCTGTATAAGTAGTAGTTTTGTCTCGATTCAACCACATCACACACATCTGCCTAGCTTTTTCCCAACTATATTAGGGTTGGCTTCCAGTCTACCTGGATGCAGCTGAATACCAGTATTTTACATAGAGCGACTGCCTATCTGACCTCCACAACCCAGTAGTACTGGGTAATACGATACCCCTTGGTAAGACTGGTTGTCAGACTTTTTGGACCACTGACTACCTAACGACCGTCAAAGATCTACAAATGACACCCGGGACCAACGGCTTGACATGCTTTCCGAGGCACAATTCAATCATGAGTCTTTATTCACCCTTTTACCAGTTAGTGTTAAGATGTCCCTTACTTACTTTACTTACTGCAAAATGATCCAAAAACTTACTCATTTAACATAAATATAACTTCAATATCTTTGATTAACAGTTTCCTACTAATATGACACTGGCGGTACATGTTGGGGCATCATTGTCGTATAAACACACTGGTTCTCATTCATCGTCGGCTTCATAACCTGGTGCATCTGCTGATGTTGCATTATATTCTGTAGCTGTGGTTGGGGCTGAGGAGGAGGCATCGGAGGCTGCTCCGGCTCTTCTTTAGGCTTCTTATTTTTCTTCTCGCATTTCTTAAACTTTATACCAAGTTTGTTTAGTAATATTAGTCTGAGAGATTCTTTACCTCCTCGATAGTTTAACTCGTGTTTTGCCGCTGTTAAGATCTTTCCAAGAGTTGGAACCTCTTTTCTGACTGAGTAGCTGTTCACAATGCCTCTTAAAGCACATAATTGGAAATAATCAAGCTGTACTTTAGTTTTTCTTACTCGTTTCTTCTTTGGACCTGCTATTTTCGTCTGTGTCGCTTCCGCGCGCAAACCGTCCCTTTTGATTCGTTTTATCGTGCTTTCTGACAATCCTGTGGCAGCGCAGGCTCTTTTAACGACGTTTTCTACTGGGTAAGCGTAGCCTCTGTTCTGTTTTTCGCTCTCAAAGAACTTGATTACCTTAAATATAATCTCGCGGGCTTGGCCCTCAATTGCTTCTTTCTTCTTTTTTTCCAATTTTTCTAGTTTGGGTTTTCTGTCGACGAGTAATGTTGGGAGCGTTGGTGCAGGCTCCTGCTGGTGTTGTGTCACCTGTGGTTGTGTTTGCTGTGGTTGGACATGGTTCTGAAGCTCTTGGGGCCCCTGTTGATGCATAATAACAGCATTTACAACTGGCACTTCGTAAACATTCACATTTATATTCATTTTTGTTATAAGGAATTCACGATTGTTGCAAAACGGTTATCCTTCATGAATGTATCACTTAATCTTGTCGTTGTTGGTCAGCAGAAGCACATGATTTTGTATTTATTTACGTCTAAATACACAATATGAAACAATAAATTAACAAATACGGTAGCCATAGGCCATTATTTGCCATAAACAAAATTGTTTTGTTCATTTGCTCTCAATTGCCGATTTCGGATAACAGCCCTAATTTAAATTTTCCCAGAAATTCTGTTATTCACATTTATAGTGTGTGTCCCTATAAAAGATATTTTTCTTTCAATCAACCTACTGGTTCATCAAATGAAATTCCTGCAAAAGATCTTCAGGTTATTTTTTTGCTTTTTATTCATTGAACATTTTTTATAGATTAGTTTCAGTAAAACTTTCCCGATATTATGGGTAACTTTTGAGTAACTATTCCATAGACAAAATGCTGGAAAATGAAGAGTTTCACGATCCTATTTGTAGAACGACTATCAAATGAGTTTTCAGAGTACCACTTTGACAACTATCGATATGTTACCAAATTAATATAAATCCACATTTACACTGAAAAGTTTGCTGAAAAGAATAGAATATTGTAGTTGGGTAACGTATATTTATACAGACGGCAAAATTAAAAAAATAAATCTCTGCAGAATACTAATAAAATAAATCTCTAAAAAAAATTTGATAAGCTGAAAAAAGAAAGTTTGTGATTGGTTGTACCCGCAAAATATTATTATTACACGAGAGCTTACATTTTGTATACTACATACAACGATGAAGCGTTATTTGGCTTTTGCCACAGGATCGTTTAGGACCTAGCAACACTCATCAACTGTCTCTTTGATAACATAGTCTGTGACCACTTTTACGAAAAAAGCGAACGGACGGTGCACTGTTTACAAGAAACTTGTAAATAATACCCGATTATTCTTATTTATCAATTATATCATTGTTTCACACGTAAAAGCTTTATTAAAATGGACGACTGTCCAGAAGCAGAGTTAAAAAAGCTGTGTTGTACGTGTTTAAGTCGAGATAGGAAATTGTTTCAACTTTGCAGGCTTTCTGACGGTGTAAATAATTTATATTTGCTGCTATCCTTTGATTCTGAAGCGTACCGGGTAATATTTTGACACATTTTATACATTACTAGTATAAGTATAATCAGTAAGTTAAAGTGGTTCATTGATGTTGATGCCATCTAGCCGATTTCGGCCACAGCGACTGCATTCGATGGCTTTCTAGGGAGGTTGTCGAGAGCTTTGGTGTGCTACTCTATCATGTGCTCTCAAGTGGCTAGCATACCCAACTTTGGCCGAAAAACTCCAAGCACAAAGCGGTTATTTATGATCTAAATGCTAAAGATCCTGTTCAGCCGTTATGGCATGAAGAGGAAACAAGAGTTACTTCAGTATTTATAATTTATGCTGCACCTCATGAAGGTGGCTGTGACTGCTGCAAATGAACATCTGAGAACATGTCACATAGGTACAATGTGGCATTTACTATTTATTTTTTGAAAAAGTTTATTTATTATAAAACAATAGAACAGACATGTGACATCTCAGATTCATATACCTTCACAAGTAATATGATTGAACCTTTAATGAATAAACATTTTTTTAAATAATATTTTGTGGGTACCACCTCTGCCACACTTTTCTAGTTAGAAAAATATGCTGAAAATAAGCATGATATGCTAAAAAACCTAAAATATGCATTATTTTCAAAAACCATAATATGCAAATGCATATCCAAGTATGCCTTTGCATATAATCCGGTCTCTAGTAACAAGTTAATAAACACAAACAACATAAATCCTATATAATATTGGGCGAGTCTATTGCTGAGCGTTAGTGACCCACTGTTAATGGCTCCAATCTATGTGTATTAGGTTTGAACCTACCCAGGCCCTATAGTTTTTGTAAATTATTTCATCACCACTACTTAAATGGTGAAGAAAAACATGGTAATTCTGGTATTTTCTAGAATCAACTACCAAACTTTACTAGGCCTGCATACAGGAATATTATCCCACACTCTCTCTTACAGAGCCTGTGTCCCAGCTGTGTGGGATCATTATAGGCTGATTATGCTATAAAAACTGCCTTGTCTAGTGGTTGCAGGCAAGAGTTCTGGGTTTGATTCCCTGGTCAGCCAAATTGTTATTGGGTTTTTCTACCAGGAATATCTTAGTAGCAGCCACGGAGTCTGGATTCGTGCCCGGTTGATGGTAATAGACTCGCTCCCTATTACGTGAGACTTTCACATAGCTAGTACAAGTAGTGCACCTCTGCCTAACCATTCCAGGATTACAAGCGTGATTTTATGCTATGCTATAAAAAAAGGCTTATGCCCTGTAGTGATAAAATTGTTTTAAAAGTGTAACCTCTAAAATAACTTTTCCTATTACAGGAAGGGTTCTACAAGGACACAGCTAGTTTGTACATATGCTGGGAGTGTCGAGCCGTCATGTGCAGGATCACACGGTTCAGGAAACAGGCCTGCACTGCACAGAGAGAGCTGACAAGTATTGCTGATGGGAGGACTCATGTATGTATTTTGTATTCTCAGATAGCAAAAAGAAGTCCTTAAACATTACTGAACTTAAAAGCACCCTTAACAAAGTCAAAAGACTCGAGTCAGAGGTGATATTATAGAGATTTTGTAGATCAATGTCAGAAACGGATGTCTATGGACATCAAAAAGTGCTCACGACGCCAGGGGACGGCATGTCACGTTGAAAATAACACTTTTTTAAAGCGCTTGGCGTAGAGAACACAGATTTTCGTTATTGACATGGCAGTCAAAAGGTTAAAACTTTAATTTAAAATCCTCCATGACCCCCATACTATTTAATGCATTCATCAGCACAATATGAGTCCATTACCATTGAGTCCTAATAATTTCTGCGTAGAGTAGCTTAGTTTGTTGTACAGAATGCTTAGTAGACAGCTTTGTGATGGGTCTGTTTACAGCCTGTATATGCATGGTGTGTAGCTGTTTTGTCCAACACTTGTATTCAAAGTTCTAACAATTTCATAAGTTTCAAATGTTTAAAGTTTTAGAATTACATATTTACAAAGTTATATGGAGTTTCTTGCCCGTTCTTCTCCATAGAGATCTACGTTAGGGAATGGGCAACTACAGTACTTTCACAGTTTTTATGCCTTGTGACTGGGACTGTAGCTATTTTTCATTGTTGTCTTTGTTTCGACAATTCAAAAGTGCCTGTAATTGGCCTATTTGAAATATATGATTTTGATTTTGATATTAAAAAAACAAACTTGTTAATAAGTTGAAACTGGAATGGTTCAAAACAAGGCAATGGCACTTATCGCAATGACAGGTAGAACAAGTGCCTTCCGGCTTCGTTAAGGGTCCTTTAGAACCATTAGAAGATCTAGCTATTCCCCATTGAAATTAACAACTTATTCTTCTTTTCAAGATTCAAAAGGCCAGCCTATCCCGCCTTACCACCCACTACACCACCACATACCAAAAAGTAGTCTCAGATTCTAACACTACTGCAACAGACAATTTCATAGACTGTGGCTTAACCACAGACATTAAAAGCGAGAGTGAAGAAGACATACCTCTATCAGAGCTTCACGGTAACTGGTTGTCAGACAATGAGACAGAGGTAGTCATACCGACCATAGAATTTAAAGATGAACTGTCATACTCAAAAGAGGAACTGTCAAACTCGAAAGAGGAACTGTCAAACTCGAAAGAGGAACTGTCAAACTCGAAAGATACCATGGACTGTAAAGAGGATTTATTGTATAAGTTTAAAAAGAAAAGAAAGAAAAAGAAGTGTGGTTTTTCTACTGTTTTGATGAATGATGGAGAGTTTGAAGAAATTAGGAATAGTAATAGGATGGCTGTGGATTTTGTAGAAGCGCTCTTTAAGTGTGAGAGCTGTATTGTAGTGTTTGGAAATCAAGAGGAGTTGGATGAGCATAATTCTTCTCTACATGTAGAGGTGAGTTAATTTAAAATATTATCCAGCTATTTCAACTTAAAAAAAAAAAACTTTGCGCGTGGGTTGCGTTTACAAACATTAAGACTCACATACACAAACAGCCAGACCCGGAACAACGATCTGTAGGCCATACCAATATTTGTTCCATGCGGGGATCGAACTCGCGAAACGCAGCGCAGCAGCCAATCGAGAAAAACCCGCTGCAGACCATCAAACTGAACACCTTCCTCCATGGGTCCAATATCGAAAATGCGAAAAAAATATCAGCTGTCGCATTTGGGTCGAGTAGGTATTGAAATTTAGTATGGGACAGCAGATATTTTTTTCGCATTTACGATATTAAAAAAAATTAAATTAAATGTTTGTAAATGCACCCACGACACAGGAGAAATTACTAGTGTGGGGCAACGTTTTTTTTATAATAAAAAAGAACATTAAAACTTTTTTTTTTTTTTGTTAGCCTGTTTGAGTGTCCCACTGCTGGGCAAAGTCCTCCCCTTTCTCCTTCCAAACCTCTCTGTCCTGTGCGATATCAGGCCATGGTCGCCCCGCAAACGAGATCACATCGTCACACCACCTTCGCCGCGGTCTACCTCGACGGCGATTTCCTCTAAATTTAAAACTTGTATAAAAAAAAAAATCTTGGAACTTTGACTCCCAATATCTCCGTAACTAGAAGGTATGGTCTAGAACAAAAACATGATCGCAATGGCGAGAAGAGCAAGTACCTTTCGGCTTCGTTAAGGGTCTTTTTACACCCATTATTACTATTCTGCCATAATGACACTGTTTTTTCCTTTCTAGAAACCAGACCACCTCCAATGCGATATATGCCTAGTCTACACTAACATAACAACGTACCACGACCATAGAGAAACACATTACCATAGACACATCTGTCAGTTTTGTGTGCATACAGCCTATAATGTTAATGATATGTTAGCACATTTGAGGAGTGGACATGCTGTCAAGGATTTGAGTTTACCTGGTAAGAGAAAAAAGGTGGGTAGTTTAAAGATTATGTTTGTCCTATTATATGGGGTGGAAGGGTTACCGTACTCAGTACATCATTCTGAGTCCCCCCACATAGAAAAAAAACATTCATCCGTTATTAAAAAACAAATCAGCTTTTCCTACAAAAGTGTAATACCTACACGGTCAAAATGCATGGAAAAGCGGATTTAAAAAAAATAATAATGATGCAATGAATACGAAAAAAAAAAAAATGTAACCGTAATTTTCGCATTTACAATATTATAATATTGTAAATGCGAAAATTAGTGAGGGTGGATGGATGTTTGTTACTCTTTCACGCAAAAACTACTGAACGGATTTGGATGAAATATGGCACACAGATAGCGGGCATGAGATATTTTTTTATAATTAAGTGAGATGCCTTTAATATTCCCACTGTTGGGACACAGGCGTCCCCGCTGAGAAAGGGAGTGGGCCAGAAATCATCACACTGGGCCCAGTACGCGTTATTGTCACATTTGTGCGAATTTTAGGTCTTAGAACATGCCGGTCGAAGTTTCTAATTAAATATTATAAAGAAACTCTAAAACCTTAATAAACATCATCATTCTCCTGCCCTTATCCCTATTTATTTGGGGTCGACGTAACACTTTTTTTTTCCAAATTTCTGTATAAGTCGTCAACTTCATAATTACCCTCTTTCTATACATGATCATTGCCCCGTTCGTCGAGTCGTCGCAACCGCGATTGTTAAGCCTGAAGTCCTGGGATTGATTCCCAGGTCGGACAAAGTGTTATTTGGTTTTCCCATCAGGAATTTCTCAGTAGCAGCCACGGAGTCCGGATTTGTGCCCGGTTGTTGGCAATAGGCTCGCCCCGTATTATATGCGACTTAAACATAACTGGCGAAATGTTGGTGTACTATTAGGCATGTACAACACTGCCTTACCCTTCGGGGATTACTGGCGTGATTTTATGTTATGGTCATAATATCATCTTCCACACAGTCCATCTATAGTTTATTTTATTTGGCCTTCCCCCTTTTTTCCATCAAACTGAAAAATGCCTAACGCATACCGCACCATCCGGGGAGACGCTTTGGTTATGTGGGGCTTGCACCCACTAAAAACACCGCCTTGGAGGCGGGCTGCGCTGGTGACAGTAGGCGTCACCAGCGCAGCCTGGCTCCGGGCACCATACTCCTTTGGTGATGTCCTGGCTCACCTGAGACATCGCCACAACTCGTGAGAGCCGTGCAATGCGGTGACGATAGACTCCCCGATCTATCGCCTGCTAGCACCTCCTAGGGCAGGATCAGGTCGCCATGGCGCCTCCTCCATCCTGTCCTACTACGACCAATCGCGTCAGCGAGGGCTTTGGTCTTCCCGTACTCTTAAAGCCAACCACATTCTTACTTAAAACTCATAATAGTTACATTTCATTCCAGACTCGACATAAAACAGTCGAAGATTTAAACCCCGGCTCAAAACCCCGTCGAAAGCCTTCCATGCTGGACAAGCGAACGCCCTACGGATACCTCTGCAATGAATGTAATAAATATTTTGAGTGAGTATACTTGCATATGTCAGATCCGGTCATTAGTACGGACATAAAATGTATCGCAAGTGCGCTGGTGATGACGTCATGCGAACTACATACAAGTCTACCCACACCACCACAGCGTGCTTCTACAGAGCCCTGATGATTACAGCTCGAGGCGAGGACGACAGTCAATGTCTGATCGCAGCGGAGTTGAGACGTCCTGGAACTGTACCCGATTCATTGTGCTCCGTGTTATTGTGTTAAATTGTAATGTCAAGTAATTTGTTACTTAATAGAAACAGTGTATCGCAGCCAGTGTATTTATTATTACACGAGACCCATCGTCTGCCCACATGATGTACGAACCCAACTGAATAAAACCTGACATATCCGACACATACATCATTATCATCCTGCCCTTGTCCCATTCTACTTGGGGTCGGCACATCACGTTTTCTTCTTCCATTCTCTCCTGTCAGACGTCACGACATGATTTACTCCTTTCTCTTTCATATCATTCCTCACAGAATCCAATACTTGCATACATGCAAGTAAAATAGAACGCTGAGTAAACATAATACCCATGGGTTAGTGGTCGCAAGCACTACTGGGTTCTATTCCCGTAACGGGCAAAGTCTTATGGTTTTTCCACCAGGAAAATTATCTGTAGCAGCCACGTTCTGGATTTGTGCCCGGTTGGTGGCAATAGGGTCGCTCCCTATTTCATGGGGCTTAAAAATAACTTAGGAAATTTGAGTGGAGTATTAGGTACACCTCTGCCCAACCCTTCGGGTATTACAGGTGTGTAGTTAACAGTAGCGAAGGGTCAATTTTTGTAAGACGTAAGCCGGAGTACGTATCTTCAATGTGATTAAATTATTTTTCAATACAATACTGGCTGTGCCATGTTTCAAAGGGAATCCGGTGGAAATCGAGTTGTATGGAACCTTCGCCACTGGTAGTTAAGTGGTGTGCACATGTTTTATATGAATATTTGTCCAGTAAGCAATGCTATAAATAACACTGAAAACGGGATATTTATCATGTTTACTCTTGGTTTTGAGTTCCCGATATTTCGGCGCTGTTGCAAGTGACGATTACGGATCACGGATAAACTTAAGTTATTGCGGGTGGGTGTTTATGAGCAGACAAAAGAAACACAAAAACAAAACAAATCACACACAAAAAAAAAACACACAAACAGACACAAAACAATTCGGTCTACACTCTTTCTTGTTCGTTTTTTACACTCAGTACCGCTACCATTGTCACTAGCAACTCGATTCTGTTCCCGACACACGAATTTCACTGTATCCGCTTTTTCAATGTTAGTGACCATGTCAGTTTAAAAACTAGTAAGCAATACCTATCGCTCACACAAAACACAAACAAAAAAACAGAAAACAAACAAAAAAAAACAAAACAACAAAATTACAGGATGATAAAGAGTTATGTTTTGTCTACAGCAACAAGAATCAAAGATGGAAGCACGTCCAGCGCCATCACAGAGAAGGTTACAAGTGCGCCACGTGCGGCAAGAGGTTCGCCTTCAAGAATAACCTGACCAGGCATGAGCAGTGAGTATGTACATATAATCAACCTATTTTTTAAATGTAAACTTTATTATGCTGTCTATTTGTTGTGGGTATGTCTTTAATTTTTTTTTTATTGTCAGAACTCGTAAATACACATTTCATTATTTACTCAGTATCTATTTATTTATTATATATTTATTTATATAGGTATATTATGATTGAAACTGGTGTTCCGTCACTTACCCCCCAAAGGTTCATTGGAAGACCAGCGTCAGACAGCATCACCTGTCGGCATGAATGCTGAAATGGACCTTTTTGGCGCAGCCGTGAGGCACACAGCACGTACTATGTTTTTTTTTAATTCGTCATTTATTTTTTATTTTGTATCTTTTTACCCGACTGCGGCCTAGCCCAAAAGGAGGGTTATTTATTCTGTGTGCTTGATGAACTGACGTCAAATAAACTTTATTCTTTCTTTCTTTCTACTATTCGGGTATTTAAGTTATTATTATTATTATTTATTTTGGGTCTGAGTGTCCATCTATAGACGGGCCGCCTCAATGAGTCCTCGCGAAGGTATCAATTTAAATGGAATATCCTGAAGGTTGATCACGTATTGGTTCAATTAGTATCGTAATACCAGCTACGTGGATTATGGTTATTTTAAAGTAAATAAATTTGTGCAAGCTTAATGTGTCTGATGGGGCAATGCGGAGGACTCATTAAAGCGGTCGTTCTGTAATTCATCGAGTAAACATCAAGCGGAGATGAGCGAAGCGAGATTCACAGAACGCACTTTGGCTAAGTGTTCTTCTCGAATCAATGACTTAGATTTTGTCCGACCGTAGTATGTCGCATCCTGGACAGTTCTGTCGTTTGCCTCATTCAGGTCCTGGAGGGTGCAATTAGTTGTGCGCGACATCATTCATTTATGTCGGGTATGTCAGGATTTATTCCGTTGGGCTAGTACATCATGTGGGCAGACCATGGGTTTCGTGCTATGAAAACACACTAGGTGCGATACACTGTTTCTAGCAAAACTAATGAATTACTTGAGATTACAACTTAACACAATAACACGAGGCACAATGAATCGGGTACAGTTCCAAGACGTATCAACTCCGCCGCGATCCGACACTGACTGTCGTCCTCCCTCGATTTGCACATCAGGGCTCTGTACAAGTACGCTGTGTTGTGGGTGGACTGGTTAGTAAGTCGCGTGATGTCACCACTGCACACTGGCGCGCTTTCCAATTCATTTTATGTCCGTACTCATGACCGGAACCGACATATTCATTAATAACTACTATTTTATCCATTCACGTTACACCGCACATCCCCCTTAGCATTCCCATCTCAGCCACATGCAAGTGGTAAATTTACTTATGAATTGTAATGCTGGCATGTCTTGAATTTGAATTCTCATTTATCTCTTCTCTTTCAGACTCCACCTCGGCCCCCCTCCCCGCGAAGAGTGCCCCGTCTGCCACAAGATGATCCGCTCCGACCTAATGAAGGTGCACTCCCGCATCCACTCCGACAGACAGCGGTTCAGCTGTGCGGCGTGCACCAAGTGTTTTGTTAGCAGAGCGTCTTATGAGCACCATCTGAAGTATACCCAAGCACATGCGCAGACTGACTTGCACAAGTAAGTTATTTAGAACTTTAAGAGTTAAAAGAGGAGCTTGTGGCTAAATGATAACAGCCGTTCTGGTCGATCTTCAGGGTGGTCCGTGGATGGGTGACCACCCATTACATACCGAGTTTTCCCCGTGCCTCGAAAAGCACGTTAAGCCGTTGGTAATCATCAGCGCGCGGGGTACGATCCGTCGCATGCCATTTTACAATTTGACGGTTTCACTTCGATAGATTCTAACCTACCGAAAAGTAATGCGTTAAATTGTAAGCAGTATGTTACGGTTCACAATCTTTCGACAGATTACAGTCTCGCGAGATAGATTATAATCTAACGGTTTTTACGATTTTACGGTGACATATAGATACTTAATCATCATCTGCTAAGACTTTTGCTATATTGGGGTCGGCTTCCAGCTAACCGGATGCAGCTGAATACCAGTATTTTACATGGAGCGACTGCTAAACTAAGCACTCAAAAGCGCTTGCATAGAGTTACCCCACGAATCCACTCATGTGGACTCTGAAAATTAGAAACACGCTGCCAGGATACATTCTTTAGTAGCAGTTCAGAGCTTGCATTTGTGCCCGGTTGATGGCAATAGGCTTGCCATGGCTCACATAGGACTTTATTTACTACAACATTATTTTTAGTATATGCGAAATCTGAATATAGTTTGTTCAGAATAAGTAACTGAATCGATTCCAATAATTTTTAAACCATGTTATATTTTTTCCCAAAAATATTTAAAAAAGTTAAAATTTGGACACCGAGCGACTTTGAGTACCTATCGCAATAGTTTAGGTACCTACTGCCAAATTATTATGAGCTCAAGGCGACGCAGGAGGCGCGCGCTGCGTGGTGACCACGATTTTGTGCGAACAACTAGATAACAGAACAAGCTTATAACTTTGTGATTTTTCATGATACAGTTTTGAAATTTTGTACATAGGTTCTTTACATAAAAATACTAGACACGTGTTTCAGGTTTCGCATATACTAAAACTAATGTTGTTTACTCCACACCTCTGCTTACCCTTTCGGGGAAAATCAGGCGTAATGTTATGTAATAAAGTCGTTTTTTGTCCGCAGGTACAAATGTACAACGTGCGATAAGGGGTACAGGTCACGCGGAGAGCTAAGGGACCATGTCAACTATCAACATATGGGGAAGACGCAGCATAAGTGTCCTGTCTGTGGGAAGGTGAGAAAACTTAACACTTTACATTTTATACCCACTACCCCGGCCTACCCGACCCAAAGTGTGGGGCTATTTTCTAACAAACCTTACCGAATGAATTATTTTCGAGCCGTTTGGGGTTGAAACTCTAGGTCTGTGGGGTCCGAGTGCTCACAGCCTTTTCAAGGACATTTCTAAACGTTTAGTTGACTCTTCCCGTGACCCAAGGGCTGGCTTTTACCTTGGCCAAAGGCTTAGCGTTGCCATACAACGTGGCAACGCCGCCAGTCTTTTGGGTACATTACCAGTTGACAGCGTTGAGGAGGAGTTTTTTGACGCCATTATTTAAGTTTATTTTTAAGTTAGTTAGTTAATATAGGTTATTTTAATTTATTAATGTATATGACGGAGGTTCGTTATTAGTGGGTCGCGACATCGGAAATAAAACTCACAAAACCTTCGTTTACACTTTTAATAACTTGCTAACACGCACTCAATACAAAATAATCAAGGATGCCTCAGATATGGCTCGATTAAGAATTTAGGAACGCGGGAAGTTTAGCGCGGAGTAACGAACGTCTACCCAGACTACCGGACCGATTCAAAGTGCCCTCTCTCAACTGTCACCGCACACGTGTACTCCCCCGTTACAGGTTAGCCTACCTACCTGTCAACGTCAGTACCTGTCAGTGTCGAATACCTGATTATACTTCCGGATCGACATTTGACTCGATTATTCGCTCAGTGTCGCCATTACTCCACGCTAACCATCCCCAAGTTATTACTTGACGTTCCCAAACATTAGTTGTCAAATCTAACTACATAGTTCCTCCAGTGAGAGATAGATGGCGCTGATCCAAACCGACTGATATGCGTCGACGCTTCGACATATATAATATCTACTTCTACAAATTAGCACACATATTCCACTTTCATCCGGGGAGCTCAAGGCTAAATAATAACAGTCGCTCGGGTCGATCTTTGGGTTAAGCCGTGCTTGCCTAGGTTGGTCTGTGGATACGTGACCACCCATTACATACCGAGTTTCCTCCGTGCCTCGGAAAGCACGTTAAGCTGTTGGTCCCGGCTGTCATTTTGTCAGTTTGACAGTCGGTAGGTGGTCAGTGGCCCAAAGTCTGAGAAACAGTCTTACCAAGGGGTATCGTAGTACCCAGTACTAACTGGGTTTTAGAGGTCAGATAGGCAGTCGCTCCATGTAAAATACTGATATTCAGCTGCATCCGGTTAGACTGGAAGCCGACCCCAACATAGTTGGGAAAAGGCTAGGCAGATGATCTCTGACTCCATACTAATATTATAAATGTTAAAGACTTTGTTTGTTACCTTTTCACGCCTAAACCACTGAACCGAACAACGTGAAATTTTGCATATACTTTTTTTTTTTTTTTTTTTTTTTTATTCTGTATGGGCTTACTCTTGACCTCAATCTAGTCCAAGGACAGAGATGAGGTCGACGATGGAACGAGCCAACCCAAAAGAAGCCTATTAACTCGCGATTTAAATAGATTGGGGTCATATGAACTTGGAAACACCGACGCAGGCAGGGAATTCCACTCCTTGGCTGTGCGCATAATAAATGATGTAGCAAAGCGCTTCGTGCGAATGTGTGGAACATCGACAAGGTATGGGTGATAACCTGCAGTACGTCTGGACTCCCGATGGAAGAAAGGAGATGGTGGAATGAGTTCGTGGAGCTCTTGAGCACACTTACCGAAGTACAATCTGTAAAAGACCGACAAACATGCAACTTTGCGCCGATGGATACGTTGTCAGGTGTACAGAAACGGACATAGGGTGCCTTTTATCCCGAAATAAAGTACTGTTCCCGAGGAAATCAACAATAACGTTCTTATGATAATAGATGGCGCCACGTGTCTTTCGAATCATGATTGTTTATTTATTTATTTAATGCACAATGTACACAACCAATTTTACACGCTAAGCTTAAACTAGTGAGTACATGACCCTGTTAGGGCGCAGCAAGATAACTTAAAACTAATATTGCAGAGTATGTATTATTATTTATCTAATAATTATGACTTACAGAGATCATTAGGAACTTTCACATTTAAACATTATGTTAAGGGTATTACATGGCTCAAATCCCAAAAACAGCGTATGTTCAAAGAAATTTGTTGATGAATCCCTTCATGCGTTTTCCGTGTAAAAAAGTATGTTATAGTTGAGTTCATCACAAATAAATTGTATTGTTTAAAATTTTAATAAACCTTCTCAATTTTTTTTGGTTAATCGTATAAAATAGGTCCTTTTTCAACCTTAATTGTAAATTATCTCTGTAACGGCTGAATAGATCGGCATGAATTTTGTAACAACAAATACGTAATGATATACTTAACAATCTGTATTGTTTTTTTTCTGTTATTTCTTTTAATATTTTTAAATAATAAATAAAAACCGAAATCAAGCAACAAAAACCAGTACAGGGATCAAATCATCAAGGTCATCGAGCAATGTAATGCCCTTAATTAAACTATGAGTTTGAAAGTTCCAGTCTAGCATTTCGTTTCATTTACTCAATAAAATTAAAATCACAACAAAATCCAATAAACATGTCACATAAAATAATAAATACAAATAGCTTTTTGATATAAAAAAGAACTTAAATTGATTATTACTAACAGAGTACAACCCGAATTGATTGTCAAATTCTAAATTAACGCGAGCGAAGCTGCGGGCGAAAGCTAGTAGATTATAAAACTCTATTTTTGTTTTTAAAGTACAACAGCCTATACTAGATGCTAGGAAGGAACTCAAGACTATCTTTGGACAACAAGCTGCTCATATATAAAGTCATCCTAAAGCCCATTTGGACATATGGTCTGCAACTATGGGGCAGCGCAAGCGATTCCAACATAAGTATACTCCAGCGCCAACAGAACAAGATCCTAAGAACAATTTCAAAAGTACCATGGTACATAACCAACAATGAAGTACACGAGCACCTTGAAATGAGAACAACCAAAGAGGAAATTAGGAGTTTCGCAGCTAAATACAAAGAGCGGTTAATCCATCATCCTAACGAACTTGCTCGCCAACTCACCATGGACCAGTATGTGAGACGACTAAAACGTCATCATATCCTAGAGCTAGAAGACCGGCAGTAGCTCTGGGCAGCAGATGAGTAGATGCTTCCATTGGGAAGCCACTCCGCATGCCAGCATCACAGAACGAATTTGCTCATAGTCCTCAGGGCTGATTGCAAATACAAGCAGAAAAAAAAAAAAAAAATTGTGCACCATTGATTAAAATACCATTTCATTTCCACAGGCACTAGCTACTCGTCGCTGCGTCACTCGACACATGCGTCGCGCGCACGACGGCGTCAAAGAGAGCGCTAGAGACAAGATATGCCAGCAGTGCGGCAAGGCTTTCAGGGTAAGACTGCATTCATAACATCACGGCTGTAATCCCTGAAGGGTTAGGCAGAGGTGTTCCTAATAGTACACCCACATTTCATCCATTATGTTTAAAGTCCCTTGTAATAGAGGCGAGCCTATTGTCATCAAACGGACACAAATCCAGACTCAGTGGCTGCTACAGACAAATTCCTTATGGAAAACCTCAAATTTCCGGACCTGGCAACCAAAACCAGGAAAAAAAAAAAATAGCGCCTGAACTCACTAGATCAACGATGCTGTTTTAATTAATATCTGCGCTGTCTCACAGTTGGAATACTGAAACCCTAGTACGCATGGCGGCCAATCAAGCTATGCAAAACCAAATTAAGCCGATCTCTCATTGTATGGGAGGCTCATACAAAGCGAAGTCAGGTTATACTGGTTATGTATAGCTTGATGTGCCGCCGTGTGTACACGTTTTTAAACTTAGAAAAACATGCAATGTGATTGGTCGATCCTTGCCCCCATCTCTTCTTCGACCCGTCTTATCTTTTTTTTCCAAGAGGTGACAAGATAAATAGAATACACTTTATTGTACAGACAGCACATCAAGCTACCCGAAACTGTCAAATTTTCCCAATCAACCTTGAAAATTATGCTTTAGCGATAAAGTTGAAAATCAAAAACAAAAATAACAACAAAAAACAAAAACAACAAACAAAAACAAAACAACAAAAATAACAAAAATTTGACAGATTTGTTAAACAACAAAAATAACAAAAATTTGACAGATTTGTTTTTTTTTTATTATTTGATTTAATTTTTTTAGCTTGATGTGCTGGCTTTACAACATGATTGTAATACAACTTTTTTTTTAGATTATTGTTAATTCATATCGATATATGACCGCCATTGTGATGCAAATTATACATAAACTTACATTTTACTACACTTACTTTACACACACACCACACTACACTTTTTATGTTTTTTTTTTACTTATATTTTATTTTATTATTTTATTGTGCAATAGCGATCATATCGCCGAAAACGATAACTTTCAGACAACCTGGTAGACTATACGAACTAAACATAGATAAGATGATATTCTTATTAACTTACATCTTTCTCTCTCTCTCTTACAGGACAAGAAAGGTCTCCGCGAGCACGAACTAATCCACACAGGTGAGCGTCCCCTCTCGTGCGAGATCTGCGGCTGCACGTTCAGACAGAGTGCTTCACTGTACACCCACAGGAAGCGAGTACACAAGATATATACTAGTGCGAAGAAGGTAACCTTACTGGAATAGACTTTAGGCTTCTAACTACCATATAATTGGTGTAAAAGTACCCTTAACGAAGCCGAAAGGCACTTGTTCTCCCCGTCTTTGCGATCATTTTTTTGTTCTAGACCATACCTGGGAACCTTCTAGTTACGGAGATATTGGGCGTCAAAGTTCCAACTTTTTCACAAGATGTTAAGGGGTCCGTAATCGAAGGGTAACCAACAGAATCCTATTACTAAGCCTCCGCTGTCCGTGCGTTTGTCTGTCAGCGGGCTGTATCTCATGATCCGTAATAGGTAGACAATTTCTGTTGCCGATGTAACATCAAAAAAATAATAAAAACAAATTAAAAATTAAAGGGGGTTTACAACGATCGTACGTACCCTTCATGCGGGAGTTCCGACTCAAACTTGGCCGGTTTTTTATAAAAAAATTTAATGTTATAATTTTACTATTAATACCTCCATGACCCCCGTACTATTCAACGCATCCATCAGCACAATGTTTTGAGTGCGTTACATTGAGTCTTACCGTGAAACGTGATTTTTCACCCAAAAAAAATTTGTTTCTAAGCAATAACTAGAGTATTTGTTGGCAACATATCATAAAGGGTGTAAATAGACACTTAACGTAGCTGAAAGGCACTTGTTCTCTCCGTCTTTGCGATATATTTTTTGTTCTAGACCATAACTGGGAACCTTCTACTTACGGAGATATTGGGGGTTTAAAGTAAGATTTTTGCTTTAAACACCTCCAAGACCCCTGTACTATTCAATCCATCCATCAGCACAATGCTTTGAGTGACTTCTATAGAGTCCAACCATAAAACGTGATTTTTCACAAAAAAAAAAGGTTCTTTCCCAGCAATAATTTTGCACAAAGTTACTTCGTTTGATGTTTCAGAATGCTTGGTTGACGGCTTCGTGAAGGGTCTGTTTACACCTTGTATATTTTTTTGTCGTACCTGTAATTTGGCAAATATTTGTGAAATTGTTTTGTAAAAAGATGTCCGTGTTATAGACCGACCGCTTTAATGAGTCCTCCTTGCTCATTAAAGGCACATTAAGCGTCCACAAAGTCCTAACAATATCCCACATGTTATCTGCTTTAAAATAACCATAATCCACGTAGGTATTACGATACTAATTGAACCAATACGTGATCAACCTTCAGAATATTACATTTAATTTGATACCTTCGCGAGGTCTCATTAAAGCGGTCGGTCTATAATTGCGATATTAACCACGAGCTAAGGATCCATGTGAAGATATACTAAGACTTTTTAACTGTGTTAACTTTTACGTTAGTGACCTTACTTTTTCGACTAGTGACTTTTCACACTACGACACAGTCAGAACGAAAGTGACCTAACTCAAAATTACGGTGAATTGAGTTAAACATCTAAAACTACACCTACTACCATGGGCTATCGTCTAGAGAATCAAAAAGTGACGATATTGCGATAGAAAATGACAAACAAAAACATTTCGTATCTTTCATTTCTGCGAACAGGATTTTGTTACTTCCCAAAAAATGCAAATTTCGTGTTAGGTCACTTTTGTTCTCAGGGTAAGTCTAGTGACTTATGACCACAGATATAGATAGACCTAGATAACGCGAGAGCAACTACTTCGCGTGCCATATTATTATGTAGCTTACGTACAAAAATCGTAAGTGGCCAATTTCGAACTCAGTCTGCATCGGAGCATAGCGCTAGTCGGACGTCAGTGAGCGTCATGGCGGGGGGTAGGACAAGGGGGGCGCCGTCCGCGGCGGCGTCTTTGAATCGGTTTGATTTTCCCATCACTAAATAGTGCTTGTGACGTCATAACAGGTAGTCAAAAAATGGCACGCTTGGTTTTCATACAGATCGTGATACTTGCGTTATCTAGGTCTATCTATATCTGTGCTTATGACCGTCTCCGACTTGTGTTACTTCTGTAATAGTGCAGTGCCTGTTCATACTTACCTCTGCTCCATAAAGCTAACGTTGCAGCTGGAACCTATCGGTACAGGACGTCAGTGAGTCATTTGGATCCCGTAAATTTTACGTACCCAGTAGGAGACCGCCCGTCTACAACAATCAACCTTACAAAGTTGTTTGGGAAAATGGTTCCAACATCATTTTCAGTGTTTTAATTGCAATTCATTATTCTTCTTAGCGTGTCGATGGCAAATTTTTAGTTAAATATGTTTGGACCAAAATTCAGCTACGCGAACTCCGCTCGCTGTAGCAGTCATAAGATCGTCAAGTGCGCAGGTGTTAGGGCATGCAGCGCAAGATGGAAGATGGGCCATTGTCTGTGGAGACACGCTGCATACACATTTGAGATCTGAGCCGTCCATGAACCCCCATCTGAAGAGATTATCTTTGCTACGGCCGACCTGGGTTCGGAGTCTATTCAGAGATTTCCAAGTCTGCCACGGCAAAGCATGCCCAGGTGGAAGACTTTCAGACGGCTCGATGAAACCGTCAGCTCTCGCCAGAGATCACATCTCGCTGTGGAGGCATTCCTATTAGGCGGACTAGCTGGGCCAACGCACCCAAGAAAGCTTTTACGACATTTCAGCCTTTGGGGCACTGGGACATAGTTGTGCATTGGGTGGCGTGAGTCAGCTTGTAGTTTTGTCCTCTCGGTGCGGCTGGCTATGGCTATTCTAGTTCACATACAGTAATATTGCGAAATTAATCAAAACAGCGAAATTTGACAGCTATTTGCGACGTTGCCCACTTTCTGAACAAGCGCTCTTAAAAAAAGAAATAAAAGTGGGTATTAGAGTGGAACTGGCCACTACCAACACTGTCTCCGTACATGACATGATGTGGACATCATCCACAGCCCGAATCCTCTCAGCTGGGTCTACCAGCCAGTCTGCCAAGCATGGAACGCCCCATGACTCACTGCGACAAGTATAACAGCCGGCAACCGTCAATACCTGATATTGAACATATAGAAAAACGTATGTAAGTGCGTGCATTTGTGTGAGTTGAGTTTCAAAATTACTTCCGGACCCGGACAATACTTCAGAGCTCGTGATAAAATAACTAGGCCGGATATACTCCAAGGAGTTGTTAGTGTCAAGCTGACGTCCGACCATAGATGAAATAAAATGCAGAATGATTATGAAGTTGACGATAAAAACACTTGCACCTGATATTTAATCGTATTGAGTATATCAATATTCATGCTAACAATTTTAATTAATATTTGTAATTATCCAATAATTCAATTTCAAATACTTTTAATTAATTTTTATTTAATTTAATGTAAACAATTATGTCATTTTATTTCATTTTTATGTAATTGTTCTGTTTTTTGTTTGTAATTTTTTGAAATTTATCTTTCGTTTAGGCCATCTTGACTGAAATAAATAAATTTTATTTTTTTATTTATTTTTATATCTGGCCACAAAAGGATTAATCCTTTAAACTTAAACAAGAAAAAAAAAAAGTTTTTCACCTGTATGTATTCGAATATGTTTTTCAAAAAACGAATTTTATCAGTATCTAAAGCACGGCGTTCGTACATTTGTAGGAAAATCCGTGATTTGGACGGATGAGTCCACTTTGAGCAGTAAAATGTGGGCCAGGTGCCCCGTATCTGTGTTCCTGTCTTAAGATGGCCAAAGCTGTTCGCATTTGCAGCAGACGGGGCTCCGTTGGTCAATGAATGAGCAAGACGGGATGTTTAAGTCAGGACTAAAGGTCTACTTGTCTCGACATTTTATCCTATTCAAAAGATGTGGCGTTTAACATGGAAAAACATAGTCTTTTTATCAGAATGTATTCGAATATGTTTTCCAAAACTAGTTTTCAATATCTCAAGAATAGTGACGACATTTAAGTCTGGGGCGAAACTATATGTTTCCAGTGAATTTGATGAGTAACTTGTAACCTGTTTTTACAAAAAAATAAATGTGTGGAACTGGCACACAAACCAGAGTTTCCAAGTTCAGTTGATCATATCCGTTGGCATCTGCAGCAGACGGGGAAGCGCACTGGATAATGATTTGTTTCTTTCTTTGGCAACTGCGCCGATGAAAATTCGGAATTTTCAAGGTAAAATTTCGAAGGCTTATCTCACGTTGATCAATGAAGGAAAGCTGGGATTTTTAATGTTGGTAGTGGTAACGCCAAACGCCAACATCAGCATTCCCAAGGAGGTTTGATGTCAGACAGGCAGGCATCCATGAAACTAGTACCGAAACAAAGATGTGCAAATGACATACCAGATGATGGTGTCGGGATAAAGACCTACACATCCCGACATTTATTCCTATTGAAAGTATCTGTGGTCA
The DNA here is from genome assembly GCA_905163415.1 of Noctua fimbriata. NCBI lineage: Eukaryota > Metazoa > Arthropoda > Insecta > Lepidoptera > Noctuidae > Noctua > Noctua fimbriata. The sequence goes on from LR990950.1 coordinate 6,534,490, forward strand.
TAAGGATTTAATATCGACGTCTCGTTACTGCTATGATAAAATTCGCATCTTAAAATTAATTATGGCATTAATAACACACTTTTAAAACAGTGTTCACATGCTTTGGTCGGCCCAATTGCCCTCCTGTGCAACTTAAGCCTAACTACGGGAAAAGTACCTGATTGCGCAAAGATTGCAAATATATGTCCGATTTTTAAAAGTGGAGATCCCAAAATTCCATCAAATTATCGTCCGATTTCTTTGCTGAGCTCTCTCAAAAATCCTTGAGAAAGTTATGAACAAGCGACTTCTCGCATACCTAGAATAAAAAATAGATTATTGTCGGACAATCAATACGGCTTCAGGGTTGGCAGGTCCACGGAGAATGCAGTAACCAACTTAGCCGATTTCATATCCCTCAACCTTGGTCAAGGACAAGCATGTACTGGCATCTTCCTGGACCTCGCCAAAGCATTTGAAACGATTTCTAGGAAACTCCTGATTAAAAAAATGTCGCTTCTGGGAGTTCGTGGCGTTGCTTTGGACTGGTTTACTTCATACCAAAAAGTCATCGGAATATTCTAGTGACTCAACCATGGTGAATTTTGGTGTGCCTCAGGGAAGCGTGCTGGGCCCTAACCTATCCTATTTATTATATATATAAACGGACTATGCGCCATGAAAATCCCTCAAACCAAAATTTTTACATATGCGGACGACACTGCAATCGTATTTTATGGCAAGACTTGGGATGACGTGCAGGTAGCAGTTGAAACCGGGATCAAAGCTGTTGCGAACTGGCTGCAACATAATCTGCTGACGCTTAATGTGGACAAAACGAAGGCAATAAACTTTGCCATCTCAAAACGAACGTCCCCAAGCAGTGTTGCTTGTCTACAACAACACTCCTGTTCTAGCCCGGAAAATTGTACTTGCCCACGTATCCAACACACGGATACAATTAAATACCTGGGAGTCTTTGTAGATAACCGTTTGTCATGGTCCACACATCTGAGTGCTTTAAGGGTTAGGGTTCGAAAGATGCTCCGTATCTTTAAGCAACTTATATATTAAAATAACCTATATTAACTAACTAGCTTAAAAATAAACTTAAAAAATGACGTCTAAAAACTCCTCCTCAACGTAGTCAACTGGTAATGTACCCAAAAGACTGGCGGCGTTGCCACGTTGTATGGCAACGCTAAGCCTTTGGCCAAGGTAAAAGCCAGCCCTTGGGTCACGGGAAGAGTCAACTAAACGTTTACAAATGTCCTTGAAAAGGCTGTGAGCACTCGGACCCCACGGACCTAGAGTTTCAACCCCAAACGGCTCGAAAATATAGTTACCAATAAGGTTACTATATTTACGCCGCTTGAGGTTCTCTGCAGCCGCAGCCGCAGCCCCAGTACAGCACGATGAGCTAGGAAGATGAGATAAGCAACTGGGTAAGATTGCCGATGACTCAGTACTAAAGATGATTTACTACTCTCTGTGTCAATCAGTCCTTAATTACTGTATACATGGGGCGCGGCTGGCAAAACTTCATTAATAAAGGTAGAAAGAGCTCAGCGAGCTCTGCTTAAGGTTGCGTACAGACGACCGTTCCGGTACCCCACGAACGCACTATACACCGAAGTGGGAGTTCTTAGAGTCGGACAGCTTTACATCCTCTCTGTCACTCTAAGATTTCACAAAACCTCCCTGAGCACTTGTATCCTGTCAAGTCGAAGGGTACATTGGGAAAAAGTTCGATGCCGTAAAACAATCGGTAGAAGGTCTTACGGTTTTATGGGACCGACACAAACTTCTGCAACTAACACAAACTACATGTAAGATTACGGTAACAAATTGGCTTCTTACACTGGACTATGAGTTGACTGAAAGCATCTTATCCTGATAGCACACCTTAATAAGTACACAGGTATTTATATATCTTATAATTATATATTTATTACTATACATCACAAAATCCCACTTACATACAACAGGTATAACATTCAGATACACTCTCAAAATAGACTGTCTTAATTCACCCCCCAACACACACACTCACGCACGCACACACACACACGCACACACGTACACACACACACACACACACACATACACGCGCACACATAACATTCATACATATACATATCATAGGTAACCAACTGTTTTCTTTGTGTTTTCCTTTTTTTAGATTAATATTAGTTTAGACTAGATTTAAAAAAATATTGTAACGGATATTAATAAAAATGTAAACGGAACGAAGAAGCCTAAAACTCACGACACAGTGAATCCTAGTGTGAGTTTCAGGATTCAATGCATTGAATGTAATCTCTTAAACAATAAATTATTCTTATTCTTATGTGCACAGACGTACGTGCACCTCGATTCTTTGTAATACGTTTCGTAATGGTAGCGGAACATAATAGAGAGATAGAAGACTCAATGATTTATTGCCCCTCTTTAACAGCCAATATGCCAGACCCTGTAAGAGACCACGGACAGCATCAAGGAAGCGGTGGAAGTCCTCCTTGGCCGGACGATCTCGGAGGAACCTGTGAAGCTACAAGAGGAGAATAACCGTCTCCACACGAGGATGGAGGAGCGCGAATGAGGGCGGACTTCTGCCAGCAGCAGAGTGCGACCGCTACGGCCAGTCGCACTCCGCCACAGGAGGGGTCCTTAGGGGAGGATCAATCTGAATATCCTAACCGCCCGCCTGGAGAATATCGAACCCAGGCTCAACCCCACCCTGTCAATCTTTGTCCGCCGCAAATCAGACAAACAGAGAAGGGGAGGCTCCTAAAGTGGGTGCGTGGAAGACGGCCGAAGGCTGCAAGGAGAGGCGCCCCGTAAGGGCAAAACCGCGCCGGGTTCCAAGGGGCAAGTCGTCGGGGATTCCAGACAATGTGGCGTTATCGCTGTGTTGGTTTTCGCTGATTTTGGTACCCCGGATGGCTTTCGTTTTAGAACGGCAGCCACTGGGGCCAAGATGTTTGAGTTGGCGGGGAGCAGCAGTGCCGAGAAGGCGGACGCTCTAGCTGCAAAGCTGAGAAACGTCCTCAATCCCGAGGAGGCCCGGGTGTCCAGGCCCATTAAGATGGCTGACTTTCGTGTCGACGGGTTGGACGACTCCGTGACCCCAGAGGAGGTAGCGGCCATAGACCAGAGCGGCGAATGCCCATCAGAAAATTCGCGGGCGGGCGGCATCCGCGTGAATGCCGGCGGGCTTGGCACTATTTGAGTGCGGTGTCCGGTGGCTGCGGCGAAAAAGATCGCCGACGCTGAACGTCTGTTCGTGGACTAGGTGTCAGCGAGGGTTAAACTTCTGACATCCAAGGCCATGCAGAGCTACCGATTGAACAGACCCAAGCGATTTGTGTTATGGCTGCGGTCAGCCTGGCCATAAGGCGTCCCAGTGCACCGCAGATCCAAACTGCAGTCTTTGTGCAGCTGCAAGAAAGTCCACGATATAAACTTGCTTATCCCGACTATAAATCAAAATAAAAATATCTGGGCACAGGAGTCATATGAAAAAAAAAACAGTTTACCGGTATATATTCGAATATGATTTCTTAAACAGAACTTCATTATCAGTAAAAAGCGTGATTTGGACGAAAGAGCCCTATTTTACTAGCAAAGGTATGTAGGCGCAATGCCCATATGCTTCTGTGTGATGGATCAAATCGATTCAAATCGATTGAATTTGCAGCAGACGGGCGCGAAACGCTGATCCAATGACCAATCCACGTTTTCAGCATTTAACTCGGGGATAAAAAACCAACTTATCCCGACATGTAATCGTGATTATCATTCTCTTGCCCTTATCCCAATTCATTTGGGGTCGGCGCAGCATGTCTTCTTCTTCCATACTTCTCTATTACTAGTCATCTCATCAGACACCTCTTTTCATGCCATATCATTCTTCACACAGTACATCCATCGTTTCTTTGGTCTTCCTCTTATATCTATAGTCATATTCTAAATTTTTCTCACGACATTTTCCTCATTCCTCCGCATCACATGCCCATAGCACGACAACTGATTAACACACAACTTTTCAGTGACCGGCGCCACTTTAATCGTATAAAAAAAAGTCCTAGTGGGGTATAATATATAAAAAGATAAACAGATTTTCACCAGTGTGCATTCGAATATGGTTGTTAATAGAAGTCTACAAGATATTATCTGAAGAACTGCATTCGTGAGTGCAGTGAAAAATAATGTGAACCAGGTGCCCCATATCTAAATTATCAAATCCGTTCCAATTTTCAGAAGATGGGGCACCAAACACACTGGTCAAATCCGTTCCAATTTGCAAAAAATGTGGCACCAAATACACTGGTCCAAAGAACGTGAAAACTGTTTTTTTTCGGTTATAATACAATTCCAAAGATACTCTTGAATTTTATACTATTGAGAATACTCCTCAGAAGGGTTTTATATGGCAAAATACAGTTTTTCACTAGTGTGTGTGTTCGCACGAGTTTTTCCCAAACAATAAAATAGGTAACAAAGAGCGTGCTCTTTGAGAATTTTCAACAGTGTGTGTAAAAAGTGTGTGTCAAAATTTTGTTAAGAATGTTTTATTGTGATGTTATAATTTTACATGTAAATAGGTTAAATTTTTCTTTGTATTTTTTTGTAGTTTGTGTGAATTTCGTTTATTTGCATATGTTTTTTTTTCTTTGATAATTAGATGTTTAGGTTAATTTTAATTACTTATTGCCAATAAATACAGTTTTTCACCAGTGTGTATTCGAATATGGATGTTAAAAGAAGTCTACAAGACATTATCTGGAGAACTGCATTCGTGAGTGCAGCGAAAAATAATGTAAATCAGGTGCCCTATATCTAAATGATCAATTCTGTTCCAATTTTCAGAAGATGATCATCATAATATGTATAATATGAAGGATTCCATTGAAAAAAATCAGTTGATCACCAATATGTATTCGAATATGTTTTTTTAAAACAATTCTTCTGCATCTGTAGAACTGTGATGACATGTAAGTCTGCGGCGGAACCTACGCTTGAAAATAATTTGGACTGGATGTCCAACTGGCGCAATTACCATATCTGTGTTCCCAAATTCAGATGATCTAATCTGTTAGAATTTGCAGCAGACGGGAACCCAAGCACTGGCCAAAAGAATGGTTATGCCACAATTCCAAAAATGACTAAGATGGCCTGGAAACGGGACCCTGGAATTAATCCTATTGAGAATATTCGACCTCAGAAAGGTTTTACATGACAAAATACAGTTTTTCACCAGTGTGTATATAAACAATGATGAACGCAACACAAAAATGGCCCCTAATACCCGGCAGCCCGTCTACCCTCGACTATGGTAGCGGTCGAGGTTACGGCGTGGCAAGAGGTGCGAAGAATCTCCGGAAGGGATCAGGCTACCGACGACTTGACCTTGTAAGGGCAAGACCGCACCGGGTTCCTAGGAGCAAGCCGTCGGGGACGACCAGACAATGTATAAACAAATTTTCACCAGTGTGTATTCGAATATGGTTGTTAAAAGAAGTCTACAAGACATTATCCGGAGAAATGCATTCGTGAGTGCAGCGAAAAATAATGTGAATCAGGTGCCCCATATCTAAATGATTAAATCCATTCCAATTTTCAGAAGATGGGGCACCAAACACACTGGTCAAATCCGTTGCAATTTGAAGTGAAAACTGCTTATTTGGGTTATAATACAATTCCAAAGAATACTCTTGAATTTAATACTGTTGAGAATACTCGGGCCTGGAAGATTTTAAATGGCAAAATACAGTTTTTCACCTGTGTGTGTGTGTGTGCTCGCACGTCTCTCCCAAACAATAAAATAGGTAGCAAAGAGCGTGCTCTCTGAGATTTTTCACCAGTGTGTGTCAAAACTTTATTAAGTATGTTTTATTTTGATGTTATAAATTTTACATGTAAATAAGTTTAATTTTTCTTTGAATTTTTTTGTATTTGTGTGATTTTCGTTGATTTGCATGTTTTTTTTTCTTTCATTATTAGATGTAGGTTAGTTTAATTTTAATTACTTATTGCCAATAAATACAGTTTTTTACCAGTGTGTATTCGAATATGTTTGTTAAAGAAATCTACAAAACAGTACCTGAAGAACTGCGTTCGAAAATGTGCAGTCAAGAAAAAAATGTGAATCAGGTGCCTCATATCAGTTCCCAAATTCAGATGATCATGATGATGATTAGAATGAGCGGATTGAGCGACTCCGATGGGGCAATGCAGGTGGAACAGGGTAATGCCTAAACTTTCACCGCATTGGTGAGCACTAAGGCAGAGCGCAATGCCGCGAGGCGAGAGGGCCGGAAGACTACCGCGACCGTCGAGGTTGCTGAGATGGCTCGGCAGGCTAGGGAAAGGCGAGTGCAGACCGCGGCTGCCCACGAGGGCATTACGGCAAAGACCCTCAGCCGACAGGTTCTGGACAGCGTGGAAGGAAGGGGTAGCCACGAAATCGGGCAACCTAAAAGGTACGTTCACGCGGGCCCTGTAAGAGGCCTCGGACGGCAACAAGGAGGCGGTGGTAGTCCTCCTTGACCGGACGACCTCAGAGGAGACGGTGAAGCTCCAAGAGGAGAATAACCGTCTCCACACGAGGATGGGGGAGCCCGAATGAGGGCGGACTTCTGCCAGCAGCAGAGTGCGACCGCTACGGTCAGCCGCATTCCGCCACAGGAGGTGTCCTTAGGGGAGGATCAATTTAGCAGGTTGCTGAATATCCTAACCGCCCGCCTGGACAATATCGAGCCCAGGCTCAACCCCGCCCTGTCGATCTCCGTCCGCCGCTAACCGGCCAAACAGAGAAGGGTAGGCTCCTAAAGACTTACCAGAGGATGGGCAGCAGCGTTCTCTGTGATTTTATAACAACCATACTGCGATCGCCAACCCGCCTGCCAAGTGTGGCGATTATGGCAAAACCTCCCCAATGATGAGCGCAACACTAAAATGGCCCCTAATACCCGTCTACCCTCGACTATGGTAGCGGTCGAGATTACGGCGTGGCAAGGGGTGCGAAGAATCTCCGGAAGAGATCAGGCTGCCTATACCGACGACTTGACCTTGTAAGGGCAGACCGCGCCGGGTTCCTAGGAACAAGCCGTCGGAGACGACCAGACAATGTGGTGTTATCGCTGTGTTGGTTTTCGCTGGTTTAGGTACCCCGGATGGTTTTCGTTTTAGAACGGCAACCACTGGGGCCAAGATGTTTGAGTTGGCGGGGACCAGTAGTGCCAAAAAGGCGGACGCTCTCTCAGCTTTGCAGCTAGCAAAGCTGAGAGACATCCTCAACCCGGAGGAGGCCCGGGTGTCCAGGCCCATTAAGACAGCTGTGGTTCGCGTCGACAAGTCTCCGTGACTCCAGAGGAGGTAGCGGCCATAGACCAGAGCGGCGGATGCCCATCAGAAAATGTGCGGGCGGGCAGCATCCGCGTCAATGCAAAAAAACTGTTTTTTGGGTTATAATACAATTCCAAAGAATACTCTTGAATTTAATACTGTTGAGAATACTCGGGCCTTGAAGATTTATATGGCAAAATACAGTTTTCCATCAGTGTGTGTGTCTGTGTTCGCACGAGTCTTTCCCAAACAATAAAATAGTTAGCAAAGAGTGTGCTCTTTGAGATTTTTCACCAGTGTGTGTCAAAACTTTACTAAGGATGTTTTATTTTGATGTTATAAATTTTACATGTAAATAGGTTTAATTTTTCTTTGTATATTTTTTGTAGTTGTGTGAATTTCGTTGATTTGCATGTTTTTTTTCTTTCATTATTAGATGTAGGTTAGTTTAATTTCAATTACTTGTTGCCAATAAATACAGTTTTTTACCAGTGTGTATTCGAATATGGATGTTAAAAGAAGTCTACAAGTCATTATCTGAGGAACTGCATTCATCAATGAAGCGAAAACTAATGTGAATCAGGTGCCCCATATCTAAATGATTAAATCCATTCCAATTTTCAGAAGATGGGGCACCAAACACACTGGTCAAATCCGTTTCAATTTGAAGTGAAAACTGTTTTTTGGGTTATAATAAAATTCCAAAAAATACTCTTGAATTTAATACTGTTGAGAATACTCGGGCCTGGAAGATTTATATGGCAAAATACAGTTTTCCATCAGTGTGTGTGTGTCTGTGTTCGCACGAGTCTTTCCCAAACAATAAAATAGCTAGCAATGAGTGTGCTCTTTGAGATTTTTTTCACCAGTGTGTGTAAAAAGTGTGTCAAAACTTTATTAAGAATGTTTTATTTTGACGTTATTTTTACATGTAAATAGGTTTAATTTTTCTTTGTATTTTTTTGTATTTGTGTGATTTTCGTTGATTTGCATGTTTTTTTTCTTTCATTATTAGATGTAGGTTAGTTTAATTACTTGTTGCCAATAAATACAGTTTTTCACCAGTGTGTATTCGAATATGGATGTTAAAAGAAGTCTACAAAATATTATCTGAAGTACTGCACTCGTGAGTGCAGCGAAAAATAGTGTGAATCAGGTGCCCCACATCTAAATGATCAAAACCGTTCCAATTTTCAGAAGATGGGGCACCAAACACTGGTCAAATCCGTTCCCATTTGCAATAAATGTGGTACCAATTACACTGGTCAAAGAACGTGAAAACTGCCTTTTTTGGATTTTACCACAATTCTAAAGAATACCCTGAATTGAATAATATTGAGAATAATCCGGCTCAGAAAGGTTTTATATTATGGCAAAATACAGTTTTTCACCAGTATGTATTCGAATATGTTTAGTAAGAGAAGTCTACAGGAAACTATCTGAAGAACTACAATCGTGAGTGTGCACTGTGCAGCGAAGATAAATGTGAATCAGGTGCCCCATATTTAGACGATCAAATCCGTTCCAATTTGCATAAAATGTGACACCAAACACACTGGTCAAAGAACGAGAAAACTGCTTTTTTGGGTAATAATACAATTCCAAAGTATACTCTGAATTGTATACTATTGAGAATACTCCGACTCGGAAAAGTTTTATATTAAGGCAAAATACAGTTTTTCACCAGTGTGTATAAAAAGTGTGTGATTATCAAAACATTATTCAGAATATACCAGATCCGGTTTAATTTTATGTAGATGTTATAGTTTTAGTTGTAAATAGGTTTAATTTTTCTTTGTATATTTTAGTTGGTGTGTGCATGTGTAAATAATGTTGATTTCATTTCTGTTTTTCATTATTAGAGTTAAGTTTAATTTTAATTACTTATTGACGATAAATACAGATTTTCACCAGTTTGTATACGAATATGTTTTTATTAAAATAATAGGTAAGTGTAATGTTTTTTTTTTTAAGTATGTTTACGATTTATAATATTTTTTTTAGTATTTGGTAGTACTGTATATTGTCGGACGTAAAGACTTCTTTACGACACCCACGGGAAGATATGGGATGGTGAGCACCATCCCATATCTTCCCGTGGGTGTCGTAAAAGGCGACTAAGGGACTTCCCAGAGAATACGTTCTTTGTGCTTTTATAACAACCATACAGCGATCGCCAACCCGCCTGCCAAGCATGGCATTTATCGCAAAACCTCCCTAATGATGAGCTCAATACAGAAATTGCTCAAAATCCCCAAAGAGGGGAAGGCCTATGTCCAGCAGGGACGTATTTCGGCTAAAATGATGAGGTAGCATGAAGAGCGACTTTCCAAATGATCAACAATTGCTATAGAGTAACACTTGTGGAATCTGTCGAAATTGCGTGACTTGGCTGCAGAGATGACTTCTACAGTCTTATCTTTATACCCTTTTTTTTAATTATTGGAATCAAATATCAAACAGCTCATAACTTAGGACCCATTAATATTAATGATAATATTTATCCGTGGTGTTTAGGCAACTGGGCTTATCCTTATAAACGTCTCTTTGTGTCTATTGGCCTTGTTTCGTTCTGTCTCCTGCTGATATGGAGGGAAGTGGAAATTATGGTTTTCCTACTCCACCACTATGCGATTCTGGTTAATTTCGATGCGGGATCCAAGACAGTTAAATTGTTTCTCTGAGTCTTCGTCGAGCTTCATTGTCTGGACGCTTTTCTGGTGGTCGTCACTGTTGATTCCGGCTTTCAGGAGTTGCAGTGGTTTGGGAATAGTGTGGCGGGCTAGTTAAAAAAAAGAATCTATATTTTCGTTTTGTTTTGAGTCTGAAAAGTCTGTCAAAATCAAAGTGAACTTTATATTCATGATGATAACGTTGTTGTTGTACTGTATCGATCACTGGCCGAATAAGTGTGTAAGGACTGTACTGAGCTGACTTGCGAATTCGTTGACTATCACGACTGGGATGACTTTTGTGACTGTCTCTTATCAGAGTACAATTTTAAAAACGCTTGGTACACCGACGCTAAAACGGTTACCATGTATTCAATAGGTACACAGGGCAGCACATGAAGCTGTACATTACCAGTATAATTTGGCCTTGCTTTGTATAGATTTCCTATACAATGAGAGATCCGCACAAACTGGTTTTGGATAGCTTGATTGGCCGTCGTGCGTACATCATTCCGAACCCAGGGCCACATAGGCATTTTTCGACGGTTTAAAAAAAAACTGCTGTTTCCTATAAAACTGCAACCTACACGGTCAAAATGTATGAAAAAGCAGATTTTTTTAAATTACCATACTAATAATCTTTTTTTTTTGTCGTTGGTTCAGAATGACTTACTGGATACTTGGTAACTATTTGTGTGTGTCGGTGTCCCTTCCAACCTTGACTTTAAAACTACTAACACTAAGTCAACTCTGTTGACTGGGTTAATTTATACTTTACATAAATGTCATAGGTTAACCTTTTGAACGCCATTGTCACATATACGCGACAAGCAACCGCGTGCCCTGTACGCCAACGACACAAATATGTGCCAAAAAATGTGCGGTCACTATAACACGAAATAAACAATTAAATCGTTTTGGAATCCCTATTCTTTTTGTAGGTAGGAGGGCACGCGCGTGCGTTTATGCTCTTGTGTTCAAAAGATCAAGAAAACTAGAATCAGACACTACATTCCTCTCAGTTTATTTTCCGCTAGTTATTAAGTTCGCCAAGTTGTGTTTAGTGTAAAAAAACACATGTGCTATAGGAGAATCATTCCAATTGCAGGTTAGCCAACATAATAGCTAGCTTATGTAAACTGTAAAAGGACTAGTTGCCTGGCATTTTTTGTTTGTTAAACTGGGCGTGTTTGGCGTGAGCGTCAGGAAGGCTGGACCAAACGATATCCAGAAACAAGGTGTTCATAACCCACTAAGTGCCTGCAAAAAAAATATTCTGAGAAAAAAATACGTAAATAATTGATGTACAGGCGTTTTAATGGCTTTTATTAATAAGTTTTTATAGGAGCTTCTTAAATTGTGTAAAAAATATATGTTAAGCTAAATATTTACATTAACAATGCGATTAATACAACGCTAAAACTATGAGAACTTGGAAGTGGTCAGCCAACCTGACGTCAGAATGGCTGACCACTTTATTTCTTTGATATATTTCTTAACGCAAAAGTAGCAAATATTTAATTATAGGTAGAAAATAGTAGCAAATAGGTATTAAACAGTGCACATGGTCTCATGTATATATCACGTTTGGTCTAGCCATCCAGACGGTCACCGGTTTCGCGAAGCCGTGAGGTAATTCTGCTTTTCGTGTATCTCCTGTGTATTTTAGAGAATATGTTGTTTTAGTCTGTGCTAAATAAATGTATTATTTTTCTTTTTCTGTTATATGTATTTATATAACTGTAGAGGTGCACCGATGTTAAAATATTGTAGTATTACAACAAAAATGTACATTTATTTTTATTGTAAGCAATTAAGGCTTTAATTTTGTGTTATAATAAATTAAATAATTATTTATTAAAATGTTTGTTTTATTCATTTTCTTTCTAATAAGTTGATAGTACAGACGTGAGTGACACCAGCACATCAAGCTATCTGAAAATGTCAAATTTTCCCAATCAAACTTTAATCTAATGCTTCAGCGATAAAGTTGGATATCTATTAAAGAAATTTGTCAGATTGTAGTAGCTTCATGAGCTGGCATCTGTACCTATAGGCTATATTATTAGGGACTAACCACACTTATTCAGCTCTGTTCAGCTTTTGTCTATAGGAAACAACGATTTTGTATGGAGATGCGTACGCATCCGTTCAGCTTTCCGCTTCTATTCATATGCGATATGCACATGTGATGGTGTGGTGGGAGCGAGACAAAAACATGTCTTCATATATTGTATTTGTGTTTATTTTGGTTAGCCTGCACACAAACTTGTATGTTTTCTTTTAGTGTTTATTATATTTCCTAGAGGTAGTTGTTTTATATTATAAGTATAACTCAAGTACTGTTTATTTTATTATCATATTGATGTAAAAAATATTTATGCTGTCTTGGCTTCCGTACGTTTTTTCACGGGTGACCACTGAAAACCAGCGTTGTGTTGTGGGCCCCCCATAGCACAGCATCATGCTGAGTGGTAACCTGCTTGTCGCAGTCACGACGTGCAAGCTGTTAATTTTTTTGTTCCTTCCTGTTGAATTTATAGTTTATTGTTTTTATAAAAGAGTGTCCATGGAGTTTCTTGCCCGTTCTTCTCCATAGAGATCTACGTTAGGGAATGGGCAACTACAGTACTTTCACAGTTTTTATGCCTTGTGACTGGGACTGTAGCTATTTTTCATTGTTGTCTTTGTTTCGACAATTCAAAAGTGCCTGTAATTGGCCTATTTGAAATATATGCTTTGATTTTGATTTATTTGTGTTTTTTTTTGTAAGTTTGTATGATGCACGTCATGTCTCTGCGGCAAATAAATATATTTTCTTTCTTTCTTTCATATGCTATAAAAATCGTTGTTTTCTATGGACATAAGCTGAACTGAGTTGAATAAGTGCGGTTCGTCCCTTAGGGTTAGTGAATAAAACATCAAAGTTTCTATCATATAAATAAATGATGTATTTGTTTACACACAATATTCTCATAGTTAAATATTGATATAATAGAATAATAGAAAAAAAATACAAAGTCAGAAAAATAACAAAGACACGGAGCTAGGCAAACTGCACGACAGTGTAACTCCAAGCTATTGCACAATAATCAGACTTCAAAGTTCCCACTGCTGGGATACAGGCCTCCTCTATGAGTGGGCTTAAAATATCTAGGTAGTGTACAACAAAGTTCGTGGACTTATTTGGGAGTATGTAACAATTTATTATGAGTGTACAAAGCGGCCGAATGCGCGAACGTGGCGGGGCAGTGAGTGCAATGCAGTGGACGCTCTCCTGTGTGTGTCCTGATGTGGGACTGGAGGATTGTTTGAGTCTGAAAATAATAAGAAAATGATAAAATAACGTCCAATGTGCAGCGCACACCAGAAGAAAAAGTCAATTTATCTTATTTAAGAATATTTGGCTGTGTTGCCTATTCAATGATCCCCAAAGAAACAAATAAAATCGCGCCACAATCTAGACATGTAACATTTTTCACCTCTAATTTAAAAAAAAAAATCAGCTGTTCCATACATTTTGATCGTGTAGGTATTGCACTTTTGTAGGAAACAGCAGATTTTTTAAAAATAATCGTTGAAAAATTTCTATGTAGATGATGATGTACTGAATAAGTGGTAACCGTTTTCGCGTCGGTGTCCCTTCCACCCCGTAAACTTACCTGAATTGTGTATCATTATCGAATCTGACCAATGTAAAATAAATTATGTATATTGTGGTGAGAAAATAAAGTTGAATAATTGATTGACTTACAGTGAAAGCTCTTCCGCAGTAGCCACAGATCTTGTTGCGTGGCGGTCTTTTCTTATTGTGCACGTACGTAACGTGGCGGTTGAGCGCGTTACGGCTTTTGAATATCTGCAAACACAACACAAGAACTTAAAGAGTACATGGGCAGCGATTCTCCATACAAATTTTGACAAAATCGACGTTTAGTATTCCTCTTTTTTGTTCTTGAATAATGCCTCTAGAGTTATCATTTTTCATAAAACCAAGGTCTACTGTAGACACGTCCCTGTCATTTCCTTGTTTTCAGTAACTAATAAGAAAAGAAAATATGACCCTCCCAAATTGACAAAAAATGCAACATTTTTCTGGCCGTGGTAAGAGGACTACCAGGCAAATTCGAAAAGGTTTTAACATAAACAAATTTGATAGGAACCTAGACATACTTTTTCTTAAAATTTTAATATCAAAAATAATTGAATCGGCTCAGTTTTCGAGAAGTAAGGGGAATGCGAAACGTCGATCTCGTCAAAATTTTTGTGATATAATCGGTCTGAGCTGCAGCTATTCCTATCGCAATCTACGGCGGCAGGCTAGACGCAGCGCGACGGCAATAGTTTCTTCAAATACCTATTTTTCAAATCCCCTCTTAAAAGATACATCATCACACAACACACACATCATTCATTGCACACACACACATTCACATTCACATTTTTCAATGTATACACTATTTCTTACGTCGTCTGCAAGTATCAGAAGTTACGATTTGGCAGTTTGCCCATCATGTACAAAGCTACAAGTGCGTAGGTACCCGTCTACTGCATCATCGCTTACTAACTAACAAAAAATCATTTTTTTTAAATAAATGTTCTTTCAGAAGTTCTTAGTGTAGAATCACCTAAAACCTTGTAAACCTTCGATCCCGGGGGCGACTTTTATAACACAAGGATTTTTCGTCGCGCACTGGATCTTCAACTCTTGGTATAGAGCCGAGCGTTCAGAATTAAACAAAGTGCATCCCAATCCCAACGTGTCAGGAAGGAAGGCAAAGTTATTTTTGTGGCGTATAACACAAGGAGGAAGGAAAACATCGTGAGGAAACCGGCATGTCCTAGAACCAAAAATTCGAAGACACGTGACATCTACCAACCCGCACTGGGCCCGCGTGGTGGATTATAGCCCATTCCCTCTCATAGAGAGGAGGCCTGTGTCCCAGCAGTGGGAACATTATAGGCTGATTATGTTATGTTATGTTATAATACAGGGGTTTGTAAACATGTTCTTACCTTGGTACACTTGGTACATCGATGTGTGTTGATCTTGAAGTGTTCCCAGTTGATATGCACTTGCAGGTTGCTCTTCGTCACAAACTTGGCTCCACATTCGTCGCAGATGAATCTGTCAAAGATAAACATGAATTTAAAATATAGGAAACAGCATCAGTTAGTTTTAATTGCAATAGATAAGTTTCTTAATCATTAAACAAAAACTTCAACATTGACTATTTGTGAATCTACATCAAAAGTAAGTGAAAGTGAAAATTAGCGCTTTTTGAATATCATAATGACATAAGACGAAATTGAAAGGGGCTTATCGGTCTTCAGGTTCACGACATCATAGTGATGCCTATGTCTGTTTTCACGAAACCTAGGCAACATCTAAAACATAATATTACGCATCTTTTGTTTCCCAAACAGGGGTAGTCTTATAAATGTAGTGCTTATTTCTTGTCGGCTTGGTTGCAGCCTCGGATGGCGTACAGTGAAGAGGCCTATGTTCAGCAGTGATGATGAATCTTAAGTTTCCTTACCTGTTATCACTCTCGCTTACATTTTCAAAGACCTGCTCTGTGACTACACCGGCACCCTTCAAATGCGTCCGACTTCTTCAAACATATTTGCTATTATAATGTTTGAACTTACACAGCACGCAGAACGTGTAGGCGCTGCAACATGCACAGCAACATGTTCTCACCTCTTATCGCTGTCGCTGATGTGCTTGGAGCTGGTGGCGAGGTGATGCGCCAGTCCATGCTTGCTCCTGTAGTGCGTCTTACACTGCACGCAGAACGCGCGTGCATCTGCGCCGCCGTGTGCGGAACGCGCGTGTGACTCCAGCCCGGAGCGCGCGCGGTATGACTTGTCACATTGCTCGCATTTGTAAATGCGGGAAGATTGTTTGTGAACTGTGCTGTGAAAGAGAGGTGTTCGTGGTGAGTTTCAAGTCCAATAAAATATGAATGACTGCCTCTTTGGTCTAGTGATCGCAAGCGCGACTGCTAAAGCTGACATCCTTGTTTCAAATCCCAGGTCAGGCAAAGTGGTATTGGGTTTTTCCATCAGGAATTTCTCAGGAGTAGCCACGGAGTCTGGATTTGTGCCCGGTTGATGGCGATAGGCTCGCCCGCTATTACGTGGGATTTAAACATTTATGTTAATTTGTTTGACAAACCGGAAAGCACCATCTATCGTGGGACCTATGATTTTGGTGGAGATTTCATGGGTGAAAATTCAGCCAAATATAGCGGAAAAAATGAAGAGCAAATTGTGAATATGCGGTAAGTGATAGAAAAAGAACCGAGAATTAACAGTTCCTGCTGCTGCGTTTGACTGTGTGACTTTAAAATTATGGGACTGCCTGCCTATGTAGAATACTCAACGAAAATGGAGTACCTTCGCATTTAGCAGCATTTGTCGACAGCTTATACGAGGATGAAGAATCGATAGTCAGAGTAAATAATGTGAGGTGGTATCGGGCTTCACCTTACTACCTTTTAAGCCCCAGAAAAGAGTACGCCAAGGATGTATTCTGTCTCCTTTTCTGTTTAACTTTTCAATACTTACTACATATGAACTTTAAGTCCGTTACTGTTGACGAAGGTGTTTCCACAAATATTACAACTTTGCTTCTGTTTGTGTTTGTCCATATGGTACCGATATGCGCGGTTTGAACTGAAACAGAATTACGTTTACATTCATTACTATAGCTATTTCCTACGGCTTCGCTTAAGTGGAGGTCGGAAATTCCCCCAGGTGTTTCTATCGGCATAAAAAATCATGAATTCAAGGTTGTCTTGAAAAGATCGGTTTTAGTGATAAGAGCGCCGATTGTGTCACCTTATCTAAAGGGTGTAACAAGACCCTTAACGAAGCCGAAAGGCACTTGTTCTCGCCGTCATTGCGATCATTTTTTTGTTATAGACCGTACTTGGGAACCATCTAGTTACGGAAATATTGGCGATCAAGTTCTACACAAGTTTTTAAATGACGGGGGTCGTGGAGGTGTTTAAAAATAATACATGTTTTTAAACACCTCCACGACCCCAGTACTATTCAATCCATCCATCAGCACAATGTTTTGAGTGCGTTACATTGAGTCCTACCGTAAAACGTGATTTTTCACCCCAAAAAAAAAAGTCGTTTCCCAGCAATAATTTTTGTGTAAAGTTGCTTAGTTTGATGTCCATAGTGCTTGATTGACGGCTTCGTGAAGGGTCTGTTTAAACCCTGTATGTGAAATGTCTTCTTTTTAAATTATGATTTGTGTGGTACACCACACAAATCATAATTTAAAAATTATTCTGTTATATTTGCTACCTACCCAGTTCATGTTCAGTTCAGTTATTGGTCTTTCCGTGCAAGGCATACAAAAACTAATAGACAGAGTGAATGGAAATGGAATAACACATCCCTCAGCTAGATGTACTAATCCCATTGCATAGGTAGTTAGGGCTGACTGGATGCGGGAGGCTGTAAACCGTCCTAAGATTTTAAACTATCATGGTCACTAACATTATTGTTTACATTAGAAACGAGATATTTACCATGTTTACTGTTAAAAGCGGAAAAGTGCAAAAAAAGTTCGCGAGCGGACACAGTAAGTTTCGTGTGTCGGGAACAGAACCGAGTTGCGAGTGACAGTGGTAGCGGTACTGAGTGCATAAAACGAACGAGAAAGAGGGTAGGCCGATTTGTCTGCTCATAAACACCCACCCGCAATAACTTCAGTTTATCCGTGATCATGGTGCTTGCAAGAGCGCCGAAATATCGGGAACTCAATGAAAACAGTAAACATGGTAAATATCCCGTTTCTAGTGTAAATAATAATGTAAACCGTTGTCTTGTCATATAACTAATCTAGCAGTACCATGTGCGGGATTTATTGATAGACTCACGTGGTACTGAATCCACACTCCTTGCAGGTGTAACCTTGCTGGATTCCCTCGCCGGCGGCAGCGTGCTGTTCGTCATAGTGCTGTACTGCTGACTGCATGTGGTTGTATCTCTTGCGGCATATCACGCACTCCATTCTACAAACAGAAAATATTATTACTCAGAATGAATAGCGGCCAATTCGTGAAATATGTAAAATACTGGTATTCAGCTGTATCTGGTAAGTCTGTAAGTCGACCCCAATGTAATTGGGAAAAGGCTAGGCAGATGATGATCAATAGCGCCATCTAATTTCTTACCTTCTAACGTGTCTTTTTGTGTGTTCATTGTAAGAAAATTTGGTGCTTAATACTGACTTGCAAACACTACATTGAAAACCATTTTTAATCTGAAAAAAAAAACAATGTAACAATGAAACTCTCACTCAAAGTTCTAATATGATAAAGTCCCGTCAAACCGGTAAAGACAAATTAATTGCGGACGTGGCTCCAGACACTGGACTTTACTCAGACAGATAATGTATTGTAGTATCCGTCGAGTGTCCGGTGTCGAAGGCTTGTCTGCAATCATCCGTACTGATTTGACTGAATCTATTGGGGGCTGTCCTTTAATCACGTGAGGTTTTTTAGGCCCCTTTTAAAACCCCACCCTCCCCCTCGGTGATACGTAGTGAGGTTTTGGCCAACCCTCCTCCCCCCTCCCAGCATTATGTGTATTATTTATTAATGAAAAGACCAGAAAGAGTTTTAGAATCTGATTTTTTTTTTCTATCCCCAATCGTGATTAATCTTTATTTTTTGTGCTAACCCATACCAACAGATCCGAGTGCGCTCGGATTATGGGTGGCCACAATACGAGTTGCGTCCGATTATGTATCCGAATCCACTCGGTCCGAGCCTACTTTGATCGTGCCAACGCGGCTATATTTCTACCTTCGTATGCCTCTTCTGAATATGGCTGATCAGCGTCAACTCGTGGTCGAACCCAACGATACAGTCTTCACATTTGTAGGGCAGCTTCAGGTAGCCCTCAGTTTTCGCCATTCGTTCTCTTTCTTCCTGTAGTTCTTTTTCGGTAAGTATTACGATTGCTATCTTCCCTTCATACCTAAAGAAAAATAATGGATAAGACGTTTATTTCTAGAAATCACGAGATACATAAAAACTCGGATCATAACTGACGGAGGTATTAGGTAACAAACATAAAAACTAAAAACAAATACAACCGAATTGAGATCCTCTCCTTTTTTTGAAGTCGGTTAAAAATTGGAACTAATTAATATGTCACAGAGTGAATTTGTGCTAAGAGATTTCAGGGTGAAATCAGAAACTAGAGCATTTGACCAAAGCGGTCAAAGGTACTATGAGCTTGATTTTGAGAAAAAGGATTGGCTTCGAGCATACCACGTCACCACGAGTCAACGACGAGACGCGCAGAGCGACAGTACGAAACTGAAGGAAACTAGGGACGTGCCGGCTTGGCTTTGGATGCAAGACGCGTCGAAAATCGCATCGCTTAAGGTCATGAACAGAGCCTTAGTCAGTCAAGTCCGTCCATCTATATGCGGGCAAACTAAATAATATGTGACAGAACTAATCTATCCCGGTTTTTCTGATGTTTTTTTAGCTGTTTTTTTTTTTGTCACCAGGTCACCGGTATCATCTAAATTCTAAACCATCGCTATGTACATATAATTTATCAAAGTCTCCCCGCCGCGTCTGTCTGCCTGAATGCAATAAACTCAAAAACTACCAAACGGATTTTCATACAGTTTTTTCTCAAGGTACGGAGTGATTCATGAAGGATAATTATTGTTCAAGATGTCGGAAAAAAACATCTGTTACCCATGCGAAGCCGGGGTGCTTGCTAGTGCTATAAAATTGCTTTAAATTGTTAAAATATCATACCTCAACTCATTCCTCGTCTTCCTTTTCTTCCTCTTCAACTCCGCCAGCGGCTCAGTTTCATTGTCCGAGGAATCATGCTCCACTTTGACATCAGTCTCAACCTCCAGACATTCCGAATCAGACGGTTCTGGCTTGACGTTTATTTCGGTTTCCAACTTGGTGACGCCGTCAATTTCTATTGGTGTGCGGTGGAGGTTGTGCAGTTTA
This sequence comes from Noctua fimbriata, assembly GCA_905163415.1. Taxonomy (NCBI): domain Eukaryota; kingdom Metazoa; phylum Arthropoda; class Insecta; order Lepidoptera; family Noctuidae; genus Noctua; species Noctua fimbriata. The sequence goes on from LR990950.1 coordinate 6,554,507, forward strand.
TTTATTTTTAGGATTGGCACCTGCGGAAGATTATTTTTATACAACATAATTTTTAATATCTGCGAAACCTGAATATAGTTTGTTCAGAATAAGTAACTGAATCGATTCCAATAATTTTTAAACCATGTTATATTTTTTCCCAAAAATATTTAAAAAAGTTAAAAGTTGGACACCCGAACGACTTTAAGTACCTATGGCAATAATTTAGGTACCTACTGCCAAATTATTATTATCAATGAGCTCAAGACGACACTGGAGGCGCGCGTTGCGTGGTGACCACGATTTTGAGCGGACAACTAGGTAAGAGAACAAGCTTATAACTTTGTGATTTTTCATTATACAGTTTTGAAATTTTGTACATAGATTCTTTACATAAAAATACTAGACACGTGTATCAGGTTTCGCATATACTAAAACTAATGTTGTATAATACAAGCCAGTGACGAAGGTTCCATACAACTCGATTCCTATCGGATACCCTTTGAAAAATGGCGCAGTCAGTGTTCTATAGACAAACAATATAATCACACTAAACATTTGTACTCCGGGTTCATCATCATTCTCTTGCCCTTATCCCAATTCATTTGGGGTCGGCGCAGCATGTCTTCTTCTTCCATACTTCTCTATTACTCGTCATCTCATCCGACACCTTCTTTCTTGCCATATCATTCTTTATACAGTCCATCCATCGTTTCTTTGGTCTTCCTCTACTCATATACCCATCCACATTCATACTCAAAACTTTCCTCACAACATTTTCCTCATTCCTCCGCATCACATGCCCATACCACGACAACCGATTACCACATAACTTTTCAGTCACCGGCGCCACTTTCAGACTTCCTCTTATATACTCATTTCTTATTTTATCCATTCGCGTAACACCACACATTCCCCTTAGCATTCTCATCTCCGCCACATGCAAATGCCTTTCATTCATCCCTTTTGTGGCCCAACATTCTGATCCATACAAGACAGCAGGTCTAACCATTGTTTTATAAATCTTCCCCTTAAGTTTAAGGGGAATGCGGGAGTCGCAGATTGTTCCCGTGACCTGCCGCCATTTCATCCATCCCGTGTTAATTCTGTGCTTTACACTACGATCTATTTCGCCATCGCTTTGCACGAGTGAACCGAGATACCGAAAGTCGGAGCAGACAGGAAGAAACGCGCCATCTAGCGCTATGGCTCCAGAACTGGAGAGACCGCCGAAATCGCAGAACATGTATTCTGTTTTAGTTCTGCTGATTTTTAACCCAACATTCTCCAGCTTCTGTTGCCATTTCTCCAATCTGCTCTGGATCTCAGGTCCATCTTCACCGACAAGAACAATGTCGTCGGCAAACAGCATGCACCAGGGTGCTTCTTCCTGTATGTCCGACGTCAAAGCGTCCATAATCAACAGGAAGAGGTAAGGACTTAAAGCCGACCCTTGATGCAAGCCTACAGCCACACTGAACTCATCGGTGTTGCCAGCAGCTGACCGGACGTAGGTACAAGATTGGCTGTACATAGCACGAATTAACTCTACATACTTCCCAGGTATACCTTTCTCTTTCAAGGCCCACCACAACACATCCCGAGGTACCCTATCATACGCTTTCTCCAGATCAATGAACACCATGTGCAAGTTTTTGTGTGCACGCCTGTACTTCTCGCACAATTGGCGGAGTGCAAAAGTGGCGTCCATTGTTCCTCGACCTGGCATGAACCCAAACTGGTTTTGGGTGATCTTACTCTCCTCTCTTATTCTTTTCTCTATCACTTTCTCCCATACTTTCATACTATGTGACATGAGCTTTATCCCCCGATAGTTGTTGCAGTCCTGCACATCACCTTTATTCTTGAAGATGGGCACTAGCGAACTATTGCACCATTCTTGTGGGATCGCTTCTTCATGCAACAACTTATTGAAGAATAAAGTCAGCCACATACATCCATCTTCTTTTAAACACTTCCATACTTCTACTGGTATTTCATCAGGGCCCATGGCCTTTCCATTTTTCATTCCTCACTTCATCCATGCTAATTTCCCTCACCAAACCCAAATTTACTTGTACCTCTTTAAGCACACCGCTCCATTTATTCTCTTCATTCATTAGATTTTCAAAATAACCCTTCCATCTCCTTTTTATTTCATCATCTTTAGACAGAACCTTACCAGTGCCATCTTTCATACACTTTATATGATTTATATCTCTCGTTCTCCTTTCTCTTGCTTTTGTAATCCGGTAGAGCTCCTTCTGGCCTCTAGGACTGTCCAGTGAGTCGTATAACTTCTCCTGCGCCTTAGCCCTGGAAACTGCTACCGCCTTTTTTGCCTTTCTCTTCCATTCTTTATATATCTTTTTCTTTTCTTCTTTCAAACTGTCGTTCCCGTTTGCTACACCCTACTTCTTACAAAAATTGACCCTTCGCTACTGATACAAGCATCTGCTCGTGCCTTCGTCTGGGTTGAAAAAATATATCCTATATCACTCGGTAATAGTGTAGCATTTATATTTGCTATCGAATACGTATGCGATGTCTCCCGCAGACAATGGCCCACTTTCCATCTTGCACCGCATGTCCTATCACCTGCGCACCTGATGGGCTACTTACTGCATTTGTAAGCGGGGTTCAGTTTTGGGCTAAACATATTTGAACTTTTTGTTATCGACACGCTAAGAAGAAGATAGTGTAGCATCCCATCAGAGAAAAGTATGAAAGATTTTTTTTTAAATCGGTGTAGTAGTAACCCATCGACGCGAAAACTCGGTCTAACCTTTCGGAAATTAGAAAAAGGTAAAGTATAAAGTATATGAATGTCGTTTATTCATCTATGGACACATTTTTACGTATTTCTTTAAAAAAAACATTTAACAATATAAAAAAATTGGTTTCCGCCGGTGTCGGGAGCAAGGTCCAAGCTACAGGTAGTTAGGGCTCCAGAGACAGGAACCTCCTCACAATGCGAGCCGTATCGCGGAGTACTGCCTTCTGAATCAGGCCCTAGGATCAAGTTGGATGTTATGTATTATTCTTACCTGATCTAGAAGCAATGCTATGCTTTCTTCAACTTGTTGTTTGAACACTTCAATCTTTTTAAGCATATTATGGCATATATTGCAGATGTAGGTATTTTTCAAGTCAATCTAAAAAAAATAAGCAATTTTTAGAGATGCCTTGATTAGAGAGTGACCAAGCAAATCGACGTGGATCGGCTTGAGCCGGGCACGTATCACCATTTGTCGCATTTAGTTCGGCACGGTGTCGAGTCACGTCCGAACCCAATTCAGGTGAATGACGTGATTTTCATTTTTATTGCATGAATATACTTAAAGCTCTTCCTGATCAGCTCAAGAAATTATTCCAGTAATCTCCACTGATATATCTCCACCGGTGGAGGGGGGGGGGTTATAAGCTAGTAGCTAGTTTAGGGATGACATCGTAACAATTGTGAACAAAACCAGTGGGCACTTTTTTTTAATCTTCTTTATTTAGGAGATCCTAAATAAAGAAGATTTAAAAAAGCCCCACTGGTTAAGTGTACACAGCCCAGTGGAGATTTTTGGAAAAATAACTCCAATGATCCCCTTTACAGTTTATAAATTAAACAAAAAATACAGTGCGGATGTACATAGGGTAGATCAGTGCGGATTTCTGGAATAAATCGGCTCAAGCTACATTCACGTCGATGAATGTGGTCACTCCTTTATCAAGAATTCGAATAGAGCCCGAGATTACACTTGTACCTGGAAATCAATTTTCTCACTAAATAACATAAGTCAAGTGAAACATTCTGCCTAGCATTTCTAAAAATATACATCGAACGGCCATATTGGAAAATTACGATGCCAATTCATAATGTCATTCCTATACCTATGCATTTATAAACAAAATAAACTCAAAACAATCTAAAATCTGTGGAAATAAGTCAAGGGACATTAAATTAGAATTAAAATGTAGTAACTCACCCCAGATTTAATGTAATTCTCCAAAAATGCAGTATGATTACATGAACAAATATTTAGTAAAACAGCATTTTGTGACGTGCAGCATATGCAAACTTTGTTCAGGTCAGTGACATTTGGTTCAAAAACATAATCTTGTACGTTTAGATGCAAAAACGACGTCATTTTTATTTTATTTACGTTAACAACAATTTTAGAAACCAATTCTCGACAGACATTCTACAATTTCCACAAAATAACAAACGTTTCTTTTCACTTTTCTTGGGCTTCTTTATGTGCAGTTTTTTCGTGATTTCTATAAAAACATTTTCTTGAGATTTCGGTGGTATGAGGAGTACTTTAGATAAAGTGATCTATATTAATTGATGAAAAACAAAATATTTTAATTACTTCTTGATCAGTACGTTTGGAAGAATGTAAAAGATTGTGATCAACGTTTAACGGATCGTTAAAAGATGCGACGTTTTGTTCACTAAGTTTCTTATTTTAATGATTACGCTAGATTATTTAGTACGAAAATTCACCAGATAAAATACGTTCAAAATAAATAGAATGTAACCCTGTTATCAGTTTTTTGTTCAAACATTTTTTCTCTATCTTTAGGAATCAAAAGCATTTGCTTACGCTTGACTAATAAACAAATAATAAAACGCTTTTGACATTTATACGATAATGGCCGTAGCGTGTCCTTTCGCGGAAAACAGTTTGTTTTTTTGATTATTTATTAACAATTTCTGAATGAAAACATGTGTTAATAGTTGATTATTATTCCGAACAACTAAAATGGAATCCGAAGATAATATTATTTGCTGTGGCTGCCTCAGCTCTGGCCGTAAAATGACACTCTTAGTGGAGTATTGGAAAAAGGAGTCTTTTATGCAAATTATAAGCGAAATAACAGTAAGTTTACATTTTTATGTTTTCTGAATGTATCTAGACTTAATATTTCTACATTTAAAAGGCTCAGGCACCTCCTTTTTACCATACAAGTCACTGTTTTGTAACGTTCTTTTCCAATTAGTTGTACGCTGTTTCATTATTGTATAGTAGTAGTATTGTTTTATAAGCAGTTATAGCACAGAGTACAAAATTAACACGGGATGGATGAAATGGCGGCAGGTCACGGGAACAATCTGCGACTCCCGCATTCCCCTTAAACTTAAGGGGAAGATTTATAAAACAATGGTTAGACCTGCTGTCTTGTATGGATCAGAATGTTAGGCCACAAAAGGGATTAATGAAAGGCATTTGCATGTGGCGGAGATGAGAATGCTAAGGGGAATGTGTGGTGTTACGCGAATGGATAAAATAAGAAATGAGTATATAAGAGGAAGTCTGAAAGTGGCGCCGGTGACTGAAAAGTTGTGTGGTAATCGGTTGTCGTGGTATGGGCATGTGATGCGGAGGAATGAGGAAAATGTTGTGAGGAAAGTTTTGGGTATGAATGTGGATGGGTATATGAGTAGAGGAAGACCAAAGAAACGATGGATGGACTGTATAAAGAATGATATGGCAATAAAGGAGGTGTCTAATGAGATGACGAGTAATAGAGAAGTATGGAAGAAGAAGACATGCTGCGCCGACCCCAAATGAATTGGGATAAGGGCAAGAGAATGATGAGTAGTATTGTTTTATAAACATGACATCACGCTTAGACCCATTCACCAAAGGTTTACCAGTACTGTTTTATGCTCCTAAGACGATCCACTGACCTCTATTGATCCTATTTACCAGAGGGTCTGCATCCAAATATGCATAGGCTTACCTATTCCACTTAATTAGACACAGACCCAACTCCAGGCTGCTGATCAGAATTTCCCAAATACATTAACATAAAGTTTTCATTAACTTTATCTCTAATTTCAAATATTTTTTCCCAGTTTTCAGACGGAGACAGTTTGCCACTGTGGTTGTGTTGGGAATGTGACGCACAGCTGAACCGGTTTACCAAGTTCAAGCAGCAAGTTAAAACCTCATACTCCTTGTTCTATGATTATGTTAAGCAGGTAATTTATGATTTTAACATAATAATAATTAATTAGCCATGACATAAATTAGAAATGACTATACAACATTATTTTTAGTATATGCAAAACCTGAATATAGTTTGTTCAGAATAAGTAACTGAATCGATTCCAATCATTTTTAAACCATGTTATATTTTTTCCCAAAAATATTTTAAAAAGTTAAAAGTTGGATACAAAGCGACTTCAAACACCTATCGCAATAATTTAGGTACCTACTGCCAAATTATTATTATCAATGAGCTCAAGACGACGCTGGAGACGCGCGCTGCGTGGTAACCGCGTTTTTGTGCAGACAACTCGGTAATAGAACAAGCTTATAACTTTGTGATTTTTCATGATACAGTTTTAAAATTTGGGCATAGATTCTTTACATAAAAATACTAGACACGTTTATCAGGTTTCGCATATACTAAAACTAATGTTGTATAAGAGGAAGTCTGAAAGTGGCGCCGGCGACTGAAAAGTTGTGTGGTAATCGGTTGTCGTGGTATGGGCATGTGATGCGGAGGAATGAGGAAAATGTCGTGAGGAAAGTATTGAGTATGAATGTTGATGGGTATATGAGTAGAGGAAGACCAAAGAAACGATGGATGGACTGTGTAAAGAATGATATGGCAAGAAAGGAGGTGTCAGATGTGATGATGAGTAATAGAGAAGTATGGAAGAAGAAGACATGCTGCGCTAAACCCAAAAGAATTGGGATAAGGGCAAGAGAATGATGATGATGATGATGACATACTCTATCTTAAATTCATAAACAACAGAATAAAATGTACTAGAAATGCAAAAAGAAAAATTAAATGCGAAAGGAACTCTGTCTGCCTGTGTCTGTTACCTTTCACACTTTAATGGCTGGCAGGTATAATCTGGGATAACAATATAGGATAGTTTTTATCCCAATAGACATTTTATAGAGCTCCGTGTGTGCAAAGCCATATGCAAAGGCTATCCTTGTATAAATATAGTGCTTGCATAGGAAGCCATACCTACCTATCTATACAAATATTTTTTAAATTAGTACTTTGTTAGCTTAGTTATACATTTTATTATGCATGCTGTAATCTCCTGTAAGTGAAGGTGTACACCTACGTGATACTTTTGTCGTCCATAACTTAATTCGCATGATCTGTGTACATCCATTGTTGGAGATGCTAAACAAATAAATAAAGTATATAAAACAATACAGGGTACATGAGCATGTGATGCGGAGGAATGAGGAAAATGTTGTGAAGAAAGTTTTGAGTATGAATGTGGATGGGTATATGAGTAGAGATGGATGGACTGTATAAAGAATGATATGGCAAGAAAGGAGGTGTCTAATGAGATGACGAGTAATAGAGAAGTATGGAAGAAGACGACATGCTGCGCCGACCCCAAATGAATTGGGATAAGGGCAAGAGAATGATGAAAACAATACAGGGTGTAAACAGACCCTTCACGAAGCCTTCAACCAAGCATTCTGTACATCAAACTAAGTAACTCTACGCAAAAATTGTTGCTGGGAAACGCTTTTTTTTGAGGTGAAGTATCACGTTTTACGGTAGGACTCAATGTAACGCATTTAAAACATTGTGCTGATGGATGAATTGAATAGTACGGGGACCAAGGATGCGTTTAAAGTAAAAAAAATACATTAAAAACAAGTATTAAAAAAAAACCTTGTGAAAAAGTTGGAACTTTGACCCCCAATATCTCCGTAACTAGAAGGTTCCCAGGTATGGTCTAGAACAAAAAAATGATCGCAAAGACGGGGACAACAAGTGCCTTTCGGCTTCGTTAAGGGTCTTTTTACACCCTTTATAGTGTTTTTTTTTATAGATTTAATATTTCAAACACAATGTGAATTGTTTTCTGAATAAATTTAATTTAATTGAATATAAATTCTCTTATTAAAATAGTTATTAGCAATACTACAAAAAAAAAAACTTTTAATTTACAGAACATCAACCTCTCCAAACTACAGCCCACACCAAGACTAACAAAAAACAAAATATACAACATTTCACTAAAAGAGGAAATAGAACATGGACCATTCACAATAATAAAAACAGAAGTTAACGTCGAACGACCAGACTCCTTAGACAACCAGGCAGAATACCAAGACACCATCGACAACAACTCAGATGACGAAAAACTAATCAACTACAAACCAAAAAAGAAGAATCGTATGAACAGAATAATTGTAAGAACGAAAAGAAGAAAGAAAAAGCGGAATAGGAAAGCAGTGGAGCTGTTTAAAGAAATAGAGTTGAGTAGAGAAGATTTGGTGGAGGACAGAAGAGTTGCCATGTTGAAAGAAGACTATGTTAATGCTATGTTTAGGTGTGAAAGATGTATTTTGTCTTTTCCTAATGCTGAAGATTTGAAGGACCATGTTAGTGTAAAGCATGATTTGGTAAGTTGTTTTGAACATCATCATCTGCCTAGCCTTTTCCCAACCCGACCCTAACATATTAGGGTCGGCTTCCAGTCTAACCGGATGTAGCTGAATACCAGTATTTTACATGGACCGACTGCCTTTCTGAGCTCCACAGCCCAGTTAGTACTAGGTAATACGATACCTATTGGTAAGACTGGTTGTATGTCAGACTGTCGGGCTACTGAGTACCTGCAACAAATGTCAAAGGTCTACAAATGATAGCCGGGACCAACAGCTTAACGTGCTTTCCGAGGCACTTAGGAAACTCGGTATGTAATAGGTGGTCACCCATCCACGACCAACTTAGGTAAGCACGGCTCAACCTAAAAGAAAACCCTTAAATCCTTAACCCCAACCTTAAAGATTGACCCAAGTAAATGCATATGAAAGTATATCCGGTCCTTCAAAAAATCTATTTTAAAAATTTTTGTCTGTCTGTCGTGTCTTTTTGTGCCGGCCAATCTCCAAAACGACTAGACTGATTTTGACGTGACTTTTACTGGCAGTTAGCTGATTTTAAATGGAGTAACTAAGGCTACTAGAAAAAGGATAAGGGGTTCCGTGCAAAAAAAATTAAAACCCATGAAATTGTTAACAAAATCCGAGTCAAATAGGAAAGTAACATTTTTAAAATAATATCACGCGAACGCGGGCAACAGCTAGTTTGAAATACCTAAACTAACTAATAAATGCTTTGACTTTGAACGTCATCTGCTGCGGTCCTGGCTTACAACATTAGTTTTAGTATATGCGAAACCTGCTGATACACGTGTCTAGTATTTTTCTGTAAAGAATCTATTTACAAAATTTCAAAACTGTATCATGAAAAATCACAAAGTTATAAGCTTGTTCTGTTACCTAGTTGTCCGCACAAAAACGTTGTCACCACGCAGCGCGCGCCTCCAGCGTCGTCTTGAGCTCATTGATAATAATAATTTGGCAGTAGGTACCTATATTAGTGCGATAAGTACTCAAAGTCGCTCGGTGTCCAACTTGTAACTTTTTTCAATATTTTTGGGAAAAAATATAACATGGTTTAAAAATTATTGGAATCGATTTAGTTACTTATTCTGAACAAACTATATTCAGGTTTCGCATATACTAAAAATAATGTTGTAAATTAACCCACCACCATCCATCACCAGCATCACTCACCAGTTCACAAATTCATTCATTTTCATTTCAGAACTCAAAAAACTTCAAATGCGATATATGCGAGTGTTCCTTCGCTTCGGAAGTCTCATACAACTATCATACAAATAAACATATACGAAGATACGAATGCAGAGCGTGTACTGAGCGTTTTGGCAGCAAGAGAGCTGTTGTAAAACATTATGAGACGGTGCATTATAATGGGTGAGTAAGTGATAGCAAACACAACCTTAGTGAACTTATACTGTCACTTAGGGGTCGTCCGTTAATCACGTGATTTTTTCTAACTACATTTTAACCGCCTCCTGCTCCATGGTGATACGTGGTGAAGTTTTAGACTACCCCTCCCCCCTACCCAAAATCACCTGTATTTTTTTGGTATAAAGTATCTAAAAAAAAAATGGGTGCGTGTACTTATGTACGCGCGTGAGAAGTTATACTTCAAGAATTAATTGTGTATTTATTGTTCTTCATTCCACAGTAATGTCTGCTGTTGAGCCGTAAAACTTTCTTCTATAGAAATATGTTCACTGAAATCATCTTGCTGAATTTCATCGTGAATTTGATTATCATTAAAGAATGACTCATCAACTTTAATATCGTACATAGTATACAATGGTGACGGAATTAAAAATCGTAGCCAACTTTTAATAGTACGCTTATTAACAATACTTTGTAAGTAGCTAGATCGATGAATTTTCTTACGTTTGATATGTACATTTATACAATAATCGTCATCAACATTTCGTGGAAGTGATTTAATCATATTATTAACTGAAACAGGAACATTAATTATTTGACCAAAAATACCGTACTGACCATTAACATGCCTCAATCTTCTGATCTGCATGAAAGGAATACGAGGTGAAATTAGTCTTTCAGAAACAAGATCTAAAGGTGGTAGATGTTGAGGTACGTCTGGATATTTAAAACCATTGAATGTGGACATTGAAGGAATATTCTTCTTGTTTAACGCTTGCACGCATGTGTTGCAAAGCTTTGTATTTTTCGCTGGTATATTGGGTATAATTTTTGTTAGAATTTCCTTATGTTCAGGAGACGGACTTTTCAAATCATCCTGAAACCACAACCTATCACATACTGAACATGGATATTAATAAAACATTAATTAAAAAGTTTGTGATAAAAATTAAAATTGAACATCAAATTATAATATTAATTTTTAATATTTGCTATTACTATTAATGGTACCATTAATAGTAATAGCAAATATTAAAAATTAATTATTAATTAAATCCATTACACTCTCATCATTTTTTCATAACGCGCCTAACTTCATACTGTTAATTTTGTGTCACAGGTGCGCGCGCATCTTAAAATTTCACTCTCATCATTTTTTCATAACGCGCCTAAAGAAGTATAACTTCAAAAAATTCAGAATAATATCTTTAAATACAGGTTAACAGGTATAATCTAATTTAATTCTGGAAAATTAAGCACCGTGATAAAAATGTCAAGGTCAAGCACCGCTTTTCGGTTTAGAAATCGCGCGTTCAAAGAAAGAAATAACTACACGTGATATCTCAGTACCCCCTCCTCCCTAGTGGTGATATATCGTGATTTTTTCCGAACCACTCCCCCCCCCCCTTTCGAGCCTCCTGTGATTAATGGACGACCCCTAGGGATATCTTCTGTGATTATTAATAGCTCATGCCCGCGACTTCGCCCGCGTGGTGTTCGATAATTATCCCACGGGATCATACTACCGGGATAAAAAGTGTGCTATGTGTTAATCCTGGTTATAAGCTATCTGTGTGCCAAATTTCATCTAAATCCGTTCAGTAGTTTTTGCGTGAAAGAGTAACAAAAATCCATCCATCTTCACAAACTTTCGCATTTATAATATTAGTAGGAAGTAGGATTTTTATCATTCCTTATTGTAAATAATTATGTTTTTTAACTGTGCAATAAACTGGATTTATCTGTTATGTTGTACATGTTTTGTTTCAAATAAAATACTCGTCATCTCACCAGTCACCTCCTTTCTTGCCATATCATACTTCACACAGTCCATTCATCGTTTCTTTGATTTCATTATCACAATATTGATCAAAATACCATAGAGTTCATCAAATGTCAGTACTTTGTTTTACTCCAAGTCAACATTATCTTTTTTTTTCAGACCATCGATAGAGCTTGATGTACATATTCATCAACAAAATGGCGGAATCACGGACGATGCCGACGGCAAGGAAGATAATAGGTAAATATCCAGGTAGTTAAGGTCCAGCTGTTTTGGAGATTAGCCGGACAAACAGCAGACAAAAATTAATTTTTTTTTTTTTTTTTATACAAGTACCGTATACATATACTTTCATATGCATTCAGTAAAACGCTGTTTTATTTTTAAATTTAAAACAGACACTTTTAAAAATGTATAAATAATTGCTACTTATTAATAACTTCTTACTTTCAGTACAAAAAAATCATCAGCTACATTTCAGTGTGAATATTGTGACAAGAGCTTCAGATGGAAGGCGTCCTTGAGAAAGCATGTCGAGGCTCATCGAATAGAGACCGGCCAGAAACGGAAGCCTTATTGTGAACCCTGCAGGTGAGGATATAAGACCTGTATTTGCTTAGCAGGAGGAGCTCGTGGCTAAATAATAACAGTCGCTGGGATCGATCTTTAGGTTAAGCCGTGCTTGCCTAGGTTGGTCTGTAGATGGGTGACCACCCATTACATATCGAGTTTCCTCCGTACCTCGGAAGTCATGAAGTCTGTTTTTTCGAAATGTTTCTATGAAATTCAAAGTGCCAATTATTGTTCAAATCCTCATTTTATTAGCTATCTATCGTGCTTGAAAGCACGTTAAGCCGTTGGTCTCGGCTGTCATTTGTAGATTTTTGACAGTCGTTACAGGTAGTCAGTGGCCCAAAAAATCAGTGGACCAAGGGGTATCGTATTACCCAGTACCTACTAACAGGGTTGTGGAGTTCAGATAGGCAGTCGCTCCATGTAAAATATTGGTATTCAGCTGAATCCGGTTAGACTAGAAGCCTACTCCAACATAGTTGGGAAAAGGCTAGGCAGATGATGATGATTTGCTTAGCAGAATCAGTCCATAGCGCTTTTGAATCCTGGTGGAAAAGAAAATTCATCTCTAAGCACTCTGCAATAAAGTCTGTATTTGCTTAGCAAGGTTAGTCTTTGACAAGTTTTGCGACATGAGCTTCAGATGGAAGGCATCGTTGAGCAAGCATGTTGAGACGGACCGGATAGAGATCTGACGCACGTTTGAAACGCAACGAAGTCATAAATTCATCATCATTCTCTTGCCCTTATCCCAATTCATTTGGGGTCGGCGCAGCATGACTTCTTCTTCCATACTTCTCTATTACTCGTCATCAGACACCTCCTTTCGTGCCATATCATTCTTCACACAGTCCATTCATGGTTTCTTTTCTTCCTCTACTGTTATACCCATCCACAGTTAAGGATAAATTGTAGTCTAAAAAAAAACTAAAAAACACGCTTTAGAGTGACACCATTTTATTTCTCGTATTTTTCTCAGCAAACCCTTTCATTTGATACCCGTATCATGGGAATACATAAAAAATAACTAGTCCGCCATCTTTGGGAGTCCGCCATATTGGACTTAGAATAACGTCACTTAACTAACCATGCATTGTTATCCAAACTAAACGTGTATGCAAAATAAAATATATTTATTTCTTATTCTTTACAGATTATCGTTTTCAAATACATCGAATCTCCAGAAACATGTAAAAACTAGTTCCAAACATCAAATACAATTAAAACTTAGGTAAGTACTTGTGAGAAGTCTTGTAAACAACGAGCATAGCATAATCAGCCTATAATGTTCCCACTGCTGGGACACAGGCCTCCTCTCTATGAGAGGGAATGGGCTATAATCCACCACGCGGGCTCAGTGCGGGTTGGTAGATGTCACATGTCTTCGAATTTTTGGTTCTAGGACATGCTGGTTTCCTCACGATGTTTTCCTTCACCGTTTTGAGAGCAGTGGTGATGAAATAAATTACACAAAGTAATGCGCCTGCCTGTGTTCGAACCCATGACTTACTGTTCGTAAGTCGGGGCCACCACCACTGGGCCACCGCTGCTCTCTCAACGAGCATGCATTCATGCAATTTTTATCCCACTTACAAAATTAGCTATATAATCTTTGATTGCCTTGGTGGTCTCGTGGTCGTAAGTGCAACTGCTGAAAGTTGATCCCTGGGTTCGATTCTCAGGTCGGGCCAAGTGTTATTGGGTTTTTCCGTTTCAATTTTCAGCCCCAAAGTTAAAAGTTGGCGATGTGATCAAAAACAATTTGTTTTTTTTTTACAGATTTTTAAAGTAACTTGACCGCAAGTTACTTTAAAAATCTGTAAAAAAAAGCATGAAATTACCAATTTTTGTTTTATCTTGTTTAGAAAGCTTAATTGAAATAATTAATTAAACTTTCAACCCCTAGGAAACTAACAGAATCTCTCCCTGAAGACACGTCGAACCCAGAGAAGCATCAACAGCGGATAGACCAGATCAGAAGTTCTGTGAACACCGCCAAAGAACAGTATCCCTGCCCGCAGTGTGACAAGAAGTTCCAATGGCGAGGCAATCTGCTGAGACACCTTAAAAGTCATGTCGCGAGGTAAGAAGTCATTATCATCTGCCTGCCTTTCCCGTCGGCTTCCAGCCTAACCGGATGCAGCTAAATACCAGTATTTTACAAGGAGCCACTGTCTATCTGACCTCTACAACCCGGTTATAGTTCTGTTCAAACTTTATGGCGGCTCGGAAGTTAGCTACGAGTGACGGTCTGCGCATAATACAGCCAAGAAGATGCTTCCTCTGCGCCCCGCTGATACCTAAAATTGTGTTCTCCGCAGCCTTACGATCGATGTTTCAAGCCGCAATAAAATTGCACCCGCTACCTGCGCTGATCGCCACTGGCATCTAACTTCCGAGCCGCCATAAAGTTTGAACCGTTGTACCTGCACTGACCGTCAATCGTAGCTAACTTCCGAGCGCCATAATGTTTGGACCGTTATACCTGCGCAGACCGTCACTCGCAGCTAACTTCCGAGCCGCCATAATGTTTGAACCGTTATACCTGCGCAGACCGTCACTCGCAGCTAACTTCCGAGCCGCCATAATGTTTGAACCGTTATACCTGCGCAGACCGTCACTCGCAGCTAACTTCCGAGCCGCCATAAAGTTTGGACCGTTATACCTGCGCAGACCGTCACTCGCAGCTAACTTCCGAGCCGCCATAATGTTTGAACCGTTATACCTGCGCAGACCGTCACTCGCAGCTAACTTCCGAGCCGCCATAATGTTTGAACCGTTATACCTGCGCAGACCGTCACTCGCAGCTAACTTCCGAGCCGCCATGAAGTTTGAACAGACCAATACATACAGGGTAATACGATACCCCTAGGTGAGACTGGTTGTCAATCTTGCGGGCTCCTGACTACCTGGAACGACTGTCAAAGATCTACAAATGACATCCGGGATCTGGGTATTTAATGAATGGTCACCCATCAACGGACCGACTTTGGCAGGAGCTCCTTCTTCAACCACCCCCACCACCCACCCGCTACTTCGTCCGCCAAAATTGTGATAGCTCGGCCAATATGCATGATACAAATATAATTTTTAGTCTGTAGCACCCACGAATAATGTATATTTCCATCAGTGACATTTTTTTTAGAATTGGTTCATAAGTTCCGAAGATTACCCCCTACATACAAACTTACAAACAAATTTTACCTCTTTACAATATTAGTATAGACAAGCTCTTCCTGCTCATATAATGTTGTTTTTTTTTCCAATGGGAAATCATCAAATGACCCCTCCTGGTCTGGCCGAAGCGGAAAGGAGTGTCAGACTTGTACTGACTATAACCCTTCCATGTTCCTTCTTAGCCCTTTGTGTTCCAGGGCCGCGGTATCTATTTCGAACAGCCCCGCAGCCCTGGCAGGCATCGGCCCGTGCGGAACCCTTCCTTTTTGCTGACATCTCTTTGAGGCGCGAGTGGAACACGAACGCGCCGTCGACACGGCCTGTCGTCATAAGACGGAAAGACGGCGAACTAGCCTTTTACTCACCGTCCACTGGCCCGCATATAATGCTATATTAACGTTTTTTTTTCTTACATTTTAGAGCAAACGGCGAGTTGGTCTGTGAGCCGTGCAACAGGACATTCTCCTCTATAGCAACTTATAAACAACATATGAAAATTAGCAGAAAACATGTTAGCGAAAATGATTTCAAGTAAGTAACTACCTAAGTGACGTACTGCGTAAGTGACGGCACGGTTGGCGCAGTGACTGAACAATTGGCTGCTGTGGTGCGTGTCGAGGGTTTGATCTCCGCACGGAGCATATACGGGGTGTAAACAGACCATTCACGAAGCCGTCAATCAAGCATTCAATCTAAGTAACTTTACGCAAAAATTATTGCTGCGAAACGACTTTTTTTTGGGGGTGATAAAACTCGTTTTACGGTAGGACTCAATGTAACGCACTCAAAACATTGTGCTGATAGATGGCATTGTACATGTTTTTAATGTCAGTTTTTTACTTTAAACACCTCCACGTTCCCGTGCTGATGGATTGAATAATCAAACGGATTGATAATTAATTAATAATCACGGGGGTCGTGGAGGTGTTTAAAGTAAAAATCTGACATTAAAAACATGTATTAAAAAAAAAAAATAATAAAGAACTTGTGAAAAAGTTGCATACTTTGACTCCCAATATCTCCGTAACTAGAAGGTTCCCAGGTATGGTCTAGAACAAAAAAAATATCGCAATGACGGGGAGAACGAGTGCCTTTCGGCTTCGTTAAGGGTCTTTTTACACCCTTTAATTGTATGACCTACAAGGTAGATGTTTCGGGTCTGGCTGTTTGTGAGTTTAAATGTTTGTAAACGCACCCATCATACCTAAACCACTGAACCGATTTTAATGAAATTTTGTGAATGTGTATGGTGGTACGGGTGACAGGTGGCGCCTTCCGAAGTAGTCATTATATATTTACGCTTGCTATTAACAGGTACATGTGCAGTGACTGTGGCAAGCGCTTCGCTAACAAGACTCGGCTAAAAGACCACGTGAACTGGGAACATCTGAAGAACTATGTACATATATGTTCTGTGTGCCAGAAGGTAAATAATAAATTGCAATTATAATATCACATTATGTTGCTGTTAGTAGTTCCTCTTTAATAAAATAAAAAAGTGAATTATTAATCGGGCGAATAAAAATTTTAATTGGCAACTAATATAGGGTGACTGGTAATTAGTGACAGATACTTAAACACGTGATTGTACTCATGATAACAAACAACTTTTCCAAAGAAACATTTTTTTAACGGCATCACGCAGCTAACAAACCCTATTTACCCTGACACGGACAGGTTAGGTTCGAAGGGGATGGCGGGGTCTGACCCGGCATCCCCTTCGTGTTTGGTTTCTTTAAACCCTGCAAACAGAAATAGGAGCACCGCCCAGCGGGGCAACGTCGACTACGCCTTGTCTACAATCTAGTGGTTAATAAGCTTGTTTTAGTTTTAGAGTTTTTTTTCTGAGTCCTTGTATTATACAAATAGTTAATTTTTTTCACTACATAGGGTTTGTACTACATATCTAGTGATAGAATAGAATTAGTGTGTAGTAAAAGATAGACCGATAGATAGGATTAGTGTTGTTAACAATGTAAAATAAATCCATAGCAAATATTTTTATAGGTAATACAAATACAACACCAAAAACAAATACAACAACAAAAAAAGGTCAAAAAAGGTTACAACTAAAAAAATTTTTGTTTGTGACTTTTGTTTGTTTGATTTAGTTTTTTTTTGTCAGCGACTTCTAAAGCTAAAGTTATTTTTCACTTTTTTGTGTTTTTGAGGTCGGTTTAATTTTTTTTTGCCTAAAATTTTGTTTTAGTTTTATGTCTCTATGTTTTATTATGTAATTGTTTGTTGTTCCAAATAAAATATAACAGAAATTATGTGTTACCTCGCAGGTGTTCAAAAGCCACACGTCGCTGTACCTGCACAAACAAGTGGTACACAACAAGGACAATGCAGACCATTTGTGCGACCATTGTGGGAAAGCTTTCCAGGTGAGCATTACTTTAACCATTAATTTCTATTTTTACTTAGGGGCATTACATGGCTCAAATCCCAAAAACAGCGTATGTTCAAAGAAATTTTTTGATGAATCCTTTCGTGCGATTTCTGTGTAAAAAAAGTATGTTATAGTTAAGTTCATCACAAATAAATTGTATTGTTTAAAATTTTAATAAACCTTCTCAATTTTTTTTGGTTAATCGTAGAAAATAGGTCCTTTTTCAACCTTAATTGTAAATTATCTCTGTAACGGCTGAATAGATCGGCATGAATTTTGTAACAACAAATACGTAATAATATACTTAACAATCTGTATTGTTTTTTTTCTGTTATTTCTTTTAATATTTTTAAATAATAAATAGAAACCGAAATTTTGCGAAATGTGCGGGGCAAGTCAACAAAAACCAGTACAGGGATCAAATCATCAAGGTCATCGAGCAATGTAATGCCCTTAACATTACATCACGTCTGTTACACGCAGCTGCATAAGGGAGATCGGCAACTCAGCACCCAATACTTTTATTATAGAACCATATGCTGCAGTTAAACGAATGACGGAATCTGCGAGCTGAGATAGCACTTCGCGACGCACGGACTTAGATTAGTTAATTTTTGTAACAGCTCGTGGCTAAATAATAACAGCCGCTCGGATCGATCTTTAGGTTAAGCTGTGCTTGCCTAGGTTGGTCTGTGGATGGGTGACCACCCATTACATACCGAGTTTCCTCCGTGCCTCGGAAAGCACGTTAAGCCGTTGGTCCCGGCTGTCATTTGTAGATCTTTGACAGTCGTTAGGTAGTCAGTGGCTAAAAAAGTCTGACAACCAGTCTTACCAAGCGGTATCGTATTACCCAGTACTAACTGGGTTGTGGAGGTCAGATAGGCAGTCGCTACATGTGAAATACTGGTATTCAGCTGCATCCGGTTAGACTGGAAGCCGACACCAACATAGTTGGGAAAAGGCTAGGCAGATGATGATGAGGTAGATCAAAATTTTATCAGGCTAGGGTAATTTAAGAACAGTCACATGTCACGTGTAAAAAGTACATTTTGATATAAGTGGGGACACTTTGTTATTGCATTCGAGGCGGAATTAACACCTGAGCTGCAGGCGAGGGTGTTATTTATTTAAATAGAACGGCCGAAGCCAATTACACTATTTAAACATAATTTATTTAACACAGTCATGCATCCTTCTCACAAAAATTCAAACATTCTGACAGTATCACCTTCCATTCATTCGCAAACATGTATTTGAGTTCAGGAGAGCGTTAATAGCGGCTAATGTCCGAGGAATAGGTGTTGGTGGTTATGAAGCCGAGAACTGCAGTAACAAATCCCCACGCGTATCAAACGACGTTTTTCAATAGGGGCTCCCCTACTACGATAGTACATAACGTCCAACTCGCACTTGGCCGGTTTTTTCTTATTTCTAACATTCCTTCTTTCTCAATCTTCCCCAGAATCAAGCTAAACTCCGCTGCCACCAGCTAGCAATACACAGCGCTCATTCTTACGCGTGCCTCACCTGCGGCGCCCGCTTCAGCTGGCTCTCCTGCCTGAAGCGGCACAACAATAAACTGCATCAGCTCAAGTTGCCTCAAGATGCTAAATAAAGTGCCTAGATGTCAGAGACAAAATTTACAGCACAGCTTTTTACTGAATATGAAAGTAGTACACGGTACTTACTTGTTCTGTATGGTGTCCGGACGTAAAGAATAGCACCATCCCATATCTTTCCGTGGGTATCGTTAGAGGCGACTAAGGGACTTACCAGAGAATGGGCAGCAGCGTTCTCTGTGTTTCATAACAACCATACTGCGATCGCCAACCCGCCTGCCAAGCGTGGCGATTATGGCAAAACCCCCCTTCTTGGGGGAGGCCTATGTCCAGCACTGGACGTCTTTCGGCTGAAATGATGATGATGATGACACGGTACTTTAATAACAAAACATTTTTTTTTTTAAATTTGTCTCTCTGTTTGTTCCGGCTGATCTCCGAAACGGCTGGGCAAAAATTTGACGAGATTTTTACTGGCAGATAGCTAGTGTTGTAAGGAGTGACTTTTATTTTAGAAAAAATATTCGGGTTCCGTGCAAAAAAACTAAAACCCTTGAAATGTTAACAAAATCCGATTCAAATAGGGATGTAGCGGACGAAGGTCGCTGGCAACAGCTACTTGTTTATAAATCCTGATGTTTTATTCTGTGTTCATAACTTTTTAAACAGAGTAAAATTATTGTAATTTCTAAATATAATTGTAAATATTGTATTTTGATACCTAAACGATTAAAGTGAAGTGTGTTCAAACTATGTACCTTGTTTTATTTAACGAACGTTAGGTTTCCAGACAATTTATCATTATAAACGCATGCATGCATTGCATTTTAATTTATTTACACATTTTTTTTATAAGTTGCCCCACACTACGAATTTCTTCCGTATCGTGGGTGCCCTAACAAAGATAGAAACACATACAAACGAACACTCGCGCGAGCACTCTGGTGCGGACACTAGCATGACCATTATTATGTATCACCATGGTTAAAATATTACCAATTTACGACTAAAATCTTTTCAAAACTTTTGACTAACATAAATAAGACGAAGTGCGACCAAAGTGGAAAACTTCATAAATGCTCAGTGAATGCACTACAATGCGTTGAAAAACCAAACTTAGAAGCTTCGCATCTGTCGGTCACAGTGCGGCGCGACGTTCGTGTTATCTAATTCGGAAACATGAAGATTATCGAACCGTATGTAGTTTTTATTCTCACTCTTGTGACTACTAACAAATTTAATTTTATGATCTGTTAAATAAATTATTTGATTGGTTTTCTATCAACTGATTGAGCTCTCAAAGTTGAAAGATTTTTTTTAAAATTTTTTATGGATATTATTACCCAGATCATGAGAGATCATGAGTTGCATCTATATTTTGCTTTCGTTCATAAACTTGACAATGTCAAAAGAATACGCTGTCACGTGATGATAGTTATGCCAACGCTCATCGATGGTTGAAAGGGACTGATGAAATTACGTAAATAGTACATTTTGATATAAGTGTGGAAACTTTGTTAATGCACTCGAGGCGGAATTCACGCCCGAGCCGCAGGCGAGCGAGTTATGGAGCCGAGAACTGCAGTAACAAATCCCCACGCGTATCAAACGACGTTTTTCAAAACACTTTCGAAGAAATGAAATATTAGAGCGGAAAGAATTTTTGTCAGGAATTATTATGAAACTATGATATAATTTGCTTTTTTTCCGCGATTTGGTTTCGCCAGATTGAAGAAGAATCAAAGGTATAATGCCACTGTTTAGAGCCTAATATGAAAAATAGAACATTCAAATATTTTATTAACATTAATTTAGAACACAAATAAATATTAATTTGTTCATAAAAATGATGGTATGGGCAGGTATTATGAAGAACAGACGAACTGAGCACGTTTTTGTAGATGGCAATATGAACGCTGAAAGTTACGTTGAAGATGTTCTCGGGCCTTATGTTCACCCATTTGCACAAAATCTTGGCTCAAATTTCACGCTGATGCATGACAATGCGCTTTCGAAAACAGCTCGGAGGACCAGAGAGGCCTGCACAATCGCCAGACCTCAAGCCCATCGAGCACGCATGGGACATGCTCCAGAGACGTATTCTAGAGAACCTGGACGGAGTGTCGACAACACAACAACTGATGGTGATTTCGGGTGCTATTTTTACTTGAGCCATTTAAACGTATTTACCAGAAAAGATAAATAAAACTCTGCAAGAAATTGAGGAGTATTTTATGGATTCATCTGAAGTTTTGACTGGATTAGTTAAAAGAGAAAAGAAGAAAGAATTAGAAGATTAGCTATAGTCTACACCTGCCTACCCTTTTCTCAACTATGTTGAAATCGGGTCAGGCAGGCGGTCGCTCCATGTAAAATACTGGGATTCAGCTGCATCCGGTTAGAGTGTTAGGCAGACCACAACAAACTTGGGAAAAGGCTAGGTAGATGATGATGATGATGATATTGAAATCGGGTTCCAGCCTAACCAGATGCGGCTAAAGATCATTATTTTAAACGGAACTGCCTAATCGACCTCCAGAATCCAGTTAATAGCCCAGTTAACTCAATAACCAAAACAGTTAGTACAAAAAAAAAACTGGAAAAATAAACCGGTTAAATTCACTGGCTTGTTTTTTCTCGATATTCCTTTCAAGACGCTGGGGAATAGGCCCACAGAGGCGTATAGGGACAGAGAGACGCACAATCTCTTACTTAAAAAGACCAAGAACAAAAGCGGAACAATAATAGTGCCTTGCTGGACACCTAAAGGAACACGTTGAACATAAACGATCGACGGTCGATTTAATTTTATGTTATATTTTTCTAATGATTATTTATTTCAATGTTATGTAGACACTTAGTTTTATCGGTAATCGATATATTGTAGGAATATTTTCAGATCAGTGACGTTGTCAAACGCGTTATCGAATTTTAATTTAGTTTTAGAAACCCGTTTTTGTTCTAATAAATGTTTGCTATAATTTGTTGTATCTTTTTTATTGGTGACACGTTTGGTTTGTACCAATGGAGCGAGTTGAAAATTATGCCTCTTGCGGTAGCCGCCGAGGCGTCCTTGTGGTACTACTCAAAATGCTATTTTTTTAAATAATTTTGCCAATTTGAGGTTGCACTCTCACTAGGTATCTAAGGTTGCCTTGCCGCGACGTCCATAAAATGACTTTATTTTATTCAAATGTTACATGCGATAACATAGTAATAAAAATTGCAATAAATTATATAAATTTATTGAAACAATTCGCCAACAGTGCTTTTACTAGAGAATATGAAGTGAAACGGAATAAGTAAAAATGATTGTAATTTTTCGTAAACATTTGAGACTTATAATACTGTTGTCGTCGATAACGTTAAGTAAGTATTCACATATACAGGGGGGCAGTGAAACTAGACCTACTCCTTGAAAGAGGATATACTAGAGGTCATTAGCAACAAATTAACAACACCTAACAGCACCAACAATAATTTTGTTTTTTTTTTTTGTATTTGTCCGGAAAATCGACGTAAATTATTGGAACAAAAACTATCCAGTTTTTAACGACCTCTAGTATGACCTATTTCAAGTAATAAGTCGAGTTTCCCTGTCACCCTGTATGTTAATGAAATGCGCTGTACCTCCAGGGAGTCGCGCAGATTTACGTTATTTTGTTTAGGATAGGTCAATTAAATGCTTGTGGCTTGATGTCTTGGGTTCGATTCCCAGGACAGGCAAAATATTATTGGGTTTTACATCTGGAATACTACATAAATATCTCACTTTATGGCCACGTCGTTTGGCAACAGCCATTTTGTAACATTCAATTATTATCCTTATATTTTGTTACCCTATGCATATATAAGTACATGGTACCTCTATGATAGTACATGGTAACTATCCACGAGTCGGTCCGTTAAGCTCTACTCCGACCACCACTCTTACAAATCTGTTACAGTTACAGCAAATAAATCACATCCATCGCCAAGAAGTGAGAATGTACCTCTAGAAGAATCGTTTCTTTTTGACCCGAAAGACTTACACAAAACCAAATATTTCGTTCGATATTTCAACGTTCAAGAATTGCTGGACAAAGTGCTCATGGTATGTTGTAAAATTGCTTTTTTTTCCGTACCCACCTTTATTTTTAGTTACTGCCTCGTTGGTCTAGTGGTCGCAAGCGCTGTTCCACCCTCCTGATCACAACAATAACATCCATTTATTTTCAGGCTACTTTGGCTCATAAATATACAATATTAGTTTTAGTATATGCGAAATCTGAAACACGTGTTTAGTATTTTTATGTAAAGAATCTATGTACAAATTTAAAAACTGTATCATGAAAAATCACAAAGTTATAAGCTTGTTCTGTTACCTGGTTGTCCGCACAAAAACATGGTCACCACGCGTCGTCTTGAGCTCATTGATAATAATAATTTGGCAATAGGTACCTAAATTATTGTGATAGGTACTTAATGTCGCTCGGTGTTCAACTTGTAAAATTATTTTTGGGACAAAAGATAACATGGTTTAAAAAATATTGCAAACGATTCAATTACTTATTCTGAACGAACTATATTCAGGTTTCGCATATACTAAAAATAATTTTGTATACCTTACAAACTAACATACATATAATAAAATATAAATTGTATTAGTAAATAGAACCTTAAAACTATGTTAGTAACACTTCACAAAACAAACGGTCCTGGAGTCGGGTTCCAGGTTGGGCAAAGATTTGTTGTGTTTATACTATCTGGAATTTCTCAGTGGAACCCTGGAGTCTTTAGTTGTGCTCGGTTGAAGGCAATAAAGTAAAGTCAAGTAAAATAAGCCCCTTATTACATGGGACTTGAATATAAGTAGCGAAATGTGGGTGAACTATATAGGGAACACCTCTACCTACCCGTTTGGGGAATACAGGCGTGATGTTATGTTCTATTTGTTAGCCGTTTGCAAGAATGACAAACCTGTCATCTTATTTCTTCACCACCCTTGGGAGATTATCATCTGCCTAGCCATTTCCTAGCCGACCTTGGGGTCGGCTTCCAGTCTAACCGGATGCAGCTGAATATCAGTATTTTATATGGAGCGACTGCCTATATGACCTCCACAACCCAGTTAGTACCGCGTAATACGATAGCCCTACCGATACTTTACCTCTTTATAAGTACCTATAGATAAATAAATATTCTGTTCTATTCGAAGGTATTAGATTCCCAAGAACCACGTAGCAGTCTCAGAATACATGGTAAGAGAAGGGATACTAAACATAAACTAGAAGAGAGAAAGGACTCTATAGAGAAACAAGAAAAGAAAACAGAGACAGGGACGTCTATGAAAAATGTACATGATTTTGTGAAGTATGTCGGTCAGACCTCCGTTAATTTGAAAGAAAACAATATTGCTGAACCAACGAAACCAAAATACAAAGGATCTGCAACTATACCAGAAGAGGTAAGCGCTTCGATAACCTTAGTGTTTGGGAACATTCACGGTGTAAACGAACCCTTCTCGAAGCCGTCAAACAAGTATTCAGTACATCAAACTGAGTAACTCTACGCAAATTTTATTGCTGGGAAACAACTTTTGTGTTTTGGGGTGAAAAATCTCGGATCACGTTAGGACTCAATGTAACTCTCTCGAAACGTGCTGATGGATGCATTGATTAGTAAGTACAGGTGTCATGGTTTAACATTAAAAACCTGTATTAAAAAAAGAAGGTCACAAACTATGTTCCACATCATATCCTGATCTGGAGGCCCCAAAACTTGCAGCTACAGTGACATCTGCTCCTGTCACCGAAGACACCGGGAAGGAGGCGAAGTTTTGGTTAAACAAAATACAGGGTGGAAGGCACATCGACGCACAAATGATTACCACCAAGTATTCAGAATATCATTCCGAATCCCCCAAGTGCTTGTAGGTACTTTGTTTCAAATTTTATATGTGAAGGGGTTCGGAATTATATATGAATGAATATATCATTCCGAACTGTAATGAATGAATACAAAGTAATCGTTTGTGCGTCGATGTCCTTTCCATTCTGTATATAAAGAGCATTTCAGATTATTTTCAGCATTTTGAGGCTATATTAATCAGTTTCAGGCAAAAACTGACAAACAGGACAAATATGTTAAAAAGGATTCCAAAGCAATAATCTCAGATTCAACTGATAACTGGATGTTCTTTGGGGTATCCCACTCCAAAGAAATGAGATCGATTATGAATACAGTGAACGAAATAAAGCCGTTACTCAACACATTTCCAAGACAAACGAACAACGACGACGATGTAAAAAAATTAATGAAGCTACTAAATAAATTCGAAAGAAATATTGAAAATAATCCAGATGCTTCGAAAATCGTTAACGATTTACTTAACAATGACGTTTTTCAGCCATTCTTCAAAGTGGCCAAAACCCTGTTCGCTTTATATATATGTGGTACGTGGCCAGCGTACCCATCAGAAGTAGGAAATAAAAACAATATAAATTTAACAGATTTTGCGCATTTTGACAACACCGATCTATTAAAATAGTAGCGTTTGACCTGAAATAAAACGCATAATATAATAATAATAATAAAGGGGCTACCTTTATTATTATTATAATATTATGCGTTTTATTTCGGACCCAGTTCCCGATGCGGGTGCTATGGTTTTTTTTATATTTTTAAATGTTTTTTTTAATTATTTTGTATAGGAATATTTAAAAATGTAAATAATATGTTAGAGAAATTAATAAAATATATAATAATAAAACATTTATTCCAGACACTTATTTATTTAATTAAAAACCTTGCCCCACACTAGGAATTTCTCCTGTATCGTGGGTGCGTTTACAAACATTTAATCTCACACAAAGAACCAGACCCGGAACAACTACTTGTAGGCCATACAAATATTTCGTCCGAACGAGAATCGAATCCGCGACACGAAGCGTAGCAACCAATCGCTCCGCCACTGCGCCAACCGTGCCGTAAAACTTGTTCTATAAATATTTGTTAGTAATACAGCTTACGTAACTATGTTAGTACCATTTACTTAATTTCAATTTTTCTAATTCATATATTTTTCTGCAGCATCAGACCCGCAGTTGTGCATACGGGTCCAATACTCCAGGAAAACGCCATCTGGCCTATCCTAAATCACCTTCAGGATGCTATTGGCACTCCCCCGAATCCTGCGTAAAGATGATGCCGTTCTTTTTCGCATAATTGGTGAAAAACTATCGGTAGCCGATTCATCAAACATCGCGCTACAGAATCGCAGTAGACCCAACAGCACCCGAAAGGCGTTGTTATACTGGACACGAGAAGCGTTGTAGGCCCTCTGCGTATGTCTAACCCAAAGGCTGCGTGTGTAAAATGAGTGACTATATGCCTTGAAAAGGGTGATCTTGACCGGTCTCCGGCCGTCTAGCAAACCTGCGGGTCAACATAATTGATCGGACCGACAACGCCCTTTGTTCCCGTTCCATATCCTGGTCGCCATTTAGATCCTCAGCTACTAAGTGGCCAAGGTACTTACAACAAGGTACTCTGTTTAGAGCTACACCATATAGGTATACCGGCGGCACGGCTCTGTGCATTAACCCCGAACACCATGAAATACTCTTCTTTACATTGTATTGGCCGTGAGTCATGGCGTATCTCTCACAAATCTCATACAATCGCCTGAGTGCCTCAATCGAGGGATTCAGCAGCACCATGTCATCCACGTAAGATATGCTATTCATATTTTTACCATCTATCGTGCATCCAACCCCTGTGCTGCTGAGTTCCCCGATCGACTGATCGACATACAAGCTGAACAGTGCTGGGGAGGTCGGATCCCCCTGCCTTACGCCACACTCCAGCCCATATGTCTCAGACAAAGCACCCGACCATCTGACCTGGATAATTTTATGGTTATACCAATACCTGAGCAGCTCAACTATCTCCTCAGGTTACTCCCGCTCGCGCAACTTAGTCCATAGGACGTTTTAATTAACCAGGTCAAATGCCTTCGAAAGGTCTAAAATATAGCGTACACAAGTGTATTTCTGTTGGTATAGTAAAATACCGTGTGCTTGAGCGCCAGAATAGCAGTTTCTGTAGACAGCCCAGATCTAAAACCAAACTGCGCGTCATGTAAATTGAGCTGTCCAGCCATCCTACGCTCAATCACACTGTTAAGCATTTTTGCAGTTATAGTAGCCAATGAGATTGGCCTATAGTTCTCCTTGTCTGAGACGGCGCCAGTCTTGTTTTTCACTAAAGGCACAACAACCGTTCTCATCAACTCAGCAGGCAGGTAGGAGTGCCTAATACAAAAGTTATATAACACGGATAAGACCCTGGGAAGATCCGGAGGTGTACTTATACTAAGGTTATCATGACCCGGAGATATGGCCCTAGTCATAGTTTTTATAACCTACCCTATCTCCTTTGACGAGATGTTAATCGGGCTAGATGACCCACCACTCTCCACACCGCACCCCTCCTGCTCATCGACTTGCAACAGTGGTGTTACTGAAAAATGCCTTTTAAACATGACCGCTATCTCCCCTGGTTCAAACATGACACAATACAATACTAAACAAAACAATCAATGCAAAACAAATACAATAACAATACTCAATACTATTATTGCATTCCACATGTTATTCTTAGGTGGTAGACTTATAATTAGATCATTGGGCACAACACAAATACACAAATAAGTGAGTTAGGAGTGAGGAAGCATTTGTAACTTGTGTAACTGATCTGTCAGCTGCCGAATGAAACCACCGTTGCGATTGGATGCTAGTTTATTACTGTCGTAGCAACACAACATCATAGTGGTGCATACACACATACGCACACATACACATCACTCCTCCGACACTTCGGAGGAGTGATGTGTATGTGTGCGAAATAGTGATTTTCAAAATTAAAGGAATAAACATTAAGTTGGTAGGTATAATAACAATAATAACTTACATAACTACAAACAACAAGAAACCGACACTCTCGGCAGGTCGCACACTAAGCACCGTATCATCATTCTCTTGCCCTTATTCATTTGGGGTCGGCGCAGCATGTCTTCTTCTTCCATACTTCTCTATTACTCGTCATCTCATCCGACACCTCCTTTCTTGCCATATCATTCTTTATACAGTCCATCCATCGTTTCTTTGGTCTTCCTCTACTCATATACCCATCCACATTCATACTCATACTTTCCTCACAACATTTTCCTCATTTCTCCGCATCACATGCCCATACCACGACAACCGATTACCACACAACTTTTCAGTCACCGGCGCCACTTTCAGACTTCCTCTTATATACTCATTTCTTATTTTATCCATTCGCGTAACACCACACATTCCCCTTAGCATTCTCATCTCCGCCACATGCAAATGCCGTATATCATTCGTTATTTTCAATCTATAGGTAGACATACATCTTTAATGCAGACCCGGAATCTAACTCCGTATCTAATCCTATAGAATCAATTAACACATTTATGATTACAGACGAGTTACGTACCTTACGTTATATAGCTCACATTCCTCACAGTCACTTTGCTCCGATATTATTTCCTCCGTGTTCAAACAATGTAAACGTGATTCACTCGTTTCAGCACTATATACTTTCTTTAGCTGGCACCGATAGTTTTTGAAACGACACTTTTCAGCGTCGTGGTTTCTGAGACCGCACACTGTACACCGATGAATCTCCTCGGAACTGTTGTCCGAGCTGCGGGTGCCCGCGGCAGGCGCGCCGCGCGCGCGCTGGCCGCGCTGCCCGCTCAGCCAGTATACAGGTTCCTCTTTTATCTCCCTGGCCTTGACGGTTGTCGCCGCGGTGTCAACTACTGCTGCGGCCCTGGATCGAGCCAATCGCGCATAGGCAGCCTGTTGAGCTACCTCCAACGCTTTAGCAAAAGTTAGTTTGCTGGCATCCTCTTCAAACAGCCGGTCACGTTCCCGACACGGTGCAAGCCCGAGTATAAAACGGTCTCGCACCAGCATATCCAATGCCTCTTCAAACTCACAGTTAACGGCTAAACCTCTCACACGAGCCGCCCATTCTTCGACGCTCTCGCCATCAGATCTCCTCGCCTCGTAAAACTTCTCTCTATCAGCAAAAACACATCGTCTCGGCGTGAAATGCTTGTCTAATTTCTTAACTAGATCCTCGAACGTTACTTCCTCGAGTACATCAGGATGAAGTAAGTTCCGTGCAAGGCGGTAGGTGTTGTCCGAAAGGTGGGTCAGTAACAAAGCACTTTTATTTTCGGTTTTAACACTGTTCAATTTTATGAACTGTAGTAGCCGACCTTTAAATATAGGCCACTCTTGGGCGTCGTGATCGAAACATGAAAGATTTCCGATGATATTCGACATTTTACACGAACTTTGTTTTTTTTTTATATAAGCGTGGTTACCTCGTCGCCATTGATCTGTCAGCTACCGAATGAAACCACCGTTGCGATTGGATGCTAGTTTATTACTGTCGTAGCAACACAACATCATAATGATGCAGGCACACACATACACATCAATAACATTACACAACAAACTACTATATCGACGGTTAAGCCGCGCTTACCTAAGTTGGTTCGTGGATGGGTTACCCATTACATACCGTGTTTCCTCCGTGCATCGAAAAGCATGTTAAGCCGTTGGTCCCGGCTGTCATTTATAGATCTTTGACAGTCGTTACAGGTTGTGGCCCGTGTGACAACCAATCTTACCAACGGGTTTCGTATTGTTAATTTATTACGGTAAGAGGTGTGGTTAAACCTGCTTCACGTCCAGTCATTCAGTGGCGAACCTACCATACAAGCCCAAAAGCCCGGCTTGCCTTACACTCAGCCGTTCAACTATAAGAAAAAAAAAACTTTCCATATTAGCAATAATAATAATAACAATAAATCTACAAGCTTGGACCCTGTTCCCGATACCGGTGGGCTACAATTTTTTATATTTTTAAATGTTTTTATATTGTTTTTTAAGGAATATTTAAAAATGTAAATAATTTGTGTAAATATAAATAAAGGAAATAATAATCTACAATCGTTAACGCTAATAGAAAACGAATCAAATGTATGGGAATGACATCATCTCAACATTAAGTCACGTGGTCAAAACAAACGAATAAAAAATTCGTAGACAAGTTTCCAATTTATCTGTGCGTTCAAAATGATAGAATGAAATATAATCGTTTCTACAATGTTGATCGCTAGATCCCATATAAATCGTAGCCAAGTTACAGTTAACGCGCTAACGAATCGATGTCGAAGTTTTTGAACGACCACTGAGCTATCGCCGAGACACAAGAGTTAACGATAACAATAGGCGTCACATGATTCAGCTGTGTCGTGTATTCCGTCATTGTTTATGTTTCAAACTTTCAAGTGCCCGAGTATGATAGAGTTTCGAATAACACAGGAAGATATTTACTGATAAAAAACAAAACACCACAACAGTCAGGATTCTTTTTTATGTAATAATTAACAAAAGATTAAAATTTTACTTATTTATTGTGTAGACGGCATTTCACCCAGCTCTCTTATTGTCTTGGTCGGACGTGAAGGTGATATTATTGAAATATATTACATACCTGTCTAAATAATGGCCGCCACTGAATTCCAGTTCTAACAGTAACGTTTGCATCTTCGATCACATTAATTTCTTTGTAATGACACTCCATATCTACTTAATCATGTAATTATTCTCATTATGTAGGTCTATTAATACGAATTAGGCAGTTAAGAGTACAATTTGTAATAGGTAGCTGATTTTCCAAGAAGAAAAATATAATTTCTATCGCAGTGTTCCCTAGATACTGTTAAACAAAATAGTATAAGTATACCCGTATACTTTTCAGTTTAATTTAATAATGTATGTCGGAGAATGAAATACTATATTCCATTCTCCGACATACCGTTCGGTCGCAAAGCCCGTCCTTGTTTCAAAGTGGACTGCGCTCGTGCTGAGGCTCTGGAGTCTGTATACCAAGCCTGGGTGCAAGCCCGTGACCGCAAAGTTCGAGCTCGACGGGTTCCCGCGAAGAAAAGAGCTTTTAATTCTGCCGCAAAGTCCTGTAAGCAGGTGATCCGAAAGGCGCGTTTCGACCAAGTCAGCCGTACAGGGGCTGACCTACCCCTCTGGTAGTAAACAGTTTTGGTCCGTATCCAAATCGGACGACCAACTTCTCGGCAGAAGTTGGTCGTCCGATGTGGGCCGGCGCCCACATTACCTCCCCTTCAAAAACTGGATGGGTCGCTAGCTCACTCCGCTACCGAGAAGGCAAACCTGTTTGCATCTCTAATTGCGAGCAATTCACGTCTAGATACTGACTAAAAACAACCACCAACGATTCCTCACTGTGATTCTTCGATGCCGGAGATCACAATACATATGAAAGAGGTTCGTAGAGTACTCTATAGCCTAGACGTGAACAAGGCTAGCGGTCCTGACGGTATACCAGCAAGAGTCTTGAGGAACCGCCTCTCTCTTAAAACCAGAACGGTTCCGAAGTCACACGTACTGCAGGTTATCACCCATACCTTCTCGATGTTCCACACATTCGCACGAAGCGCTTTACTACATCATTTATTATGCGCACAGCCAAGGAGTGGAATTCCCTGCCTGCGTCGGTGTTTCCAAGTTCATATGACCCCAATCTATTTAAGTCGCGAGTTAATAGGTTTCTTTTAGGTTAGCTTGTTCTATCGTCGACTTCATCTCTGTCCTCAGGACTAGATTGGTAGGTCAAGAGTAAGCCCGGCTACTATAAAAAAAAAATATCGTTCTGAAGTAGTACCACAGGGACGCCTCGGCGTCCGCTTCTAGAGGGAGAATTTTTAACTCGTTCCATACAAACCAAACGGGTTACCAAAAGAAAAGATACAACAAATTATAACACATTTATTAGAACAAAAAGGGTTCCTAAATAAATTAAAATTCGAAAACGTGTTTGACATCGTCGCTCGTCTGAAAATATTCCTACAAATCTAGACAGTTTATCAAAATATAGTGTCTACATCACATTTAAATAAATAAGCAGTAGAAAGACATAACATGAAGTTAAATCAATTTTATGTACAACCAAAAGCGTGTTCCGTTAGGAGTCCAGCAAGGCACTATTATTGTTCCACTTTTGTTCTTGGTTTACTTAAGTAAGAGATTGTGTCTCCCTATCCCTACACGCCTCTGTGGGCCTCTTCCATAGCGTCGTGTAGGGATTATCGAGATAAAAGCCAGTCGGTGAAATTATCTACCTGTTAAAGTTAATTGAGACTAACAATTTTGGTTATTGAGTAAATAATAAAATAGCCCAGGCTATTAACTGGATTCTGGAGGTCGATTAGGCATGCAGCTCAATACCAGTATTTTACATGGAGCGACTGCCTGTCGGACCCGACTTTAACATAGTTGAGACAGGTAGGCAGGTGAAGTCTATAGCTAGTCTTCTAATTCTTTGTTCTTTTAACTAATCCAGTCGAAACTTCAGATGAAGCCATAAAATACTCCTCAATTTCTGGCAGAGTTTTATCTTTTGTTTCTGGCAAATACTTATAAATGGCTACAGTAAATATACCAGCCGAAATCCCATAGAACAAAAATGTACCATGCATTTCGAAAGACTTGAAAATGTACGGAGATATTTTTAATAAAGTAGCTTCTAGTGTGTAGAATATTAATGATGTTGTAATTACAAAGGTTTTCTTAAATCTTGAAGGAATCAATTCTCCGTAAAATGAAGTAGCCATTATCAGTGGTCCTAAACTAATAGGTAACGAAAAACACGACAGAAATAGTATAGACAAATACTTATTCTCTTCAATGACATTGAGTTTGACTAAATACAAATATATTGACAGTACAAAAAGGAAAAAGATTCCTATAGTTGAAGTAATAAGCAACAAAGTACGTCGTTTCATAATTCTAGTTAAACTACAGCCTACATACATACTAACGACTGTGACTCCATCTAATATCAACATTCCTATATAAGCCATTGATTCGTTTTTAGTAATCCGTTTAATGATTTCTTTAGAATATATAACACAAGCGAATTTACCTGAGAAATGGTATTGTGCTACTAATAGTAAAAATAGTCCTAGAGGCATGTAAAACTGCTTTAAACGTAACATTTTTGTGAAACTTTTAAACGTTATTTTCTTCTTTTCTGAACGATTACTTTTCATTTGTGACTCAATCAAATTCTCCAATTCTTTTTCCGAAATTTCATCAGTCCCTTTCAACCATCGATGAGCGTTGGCACAACTATCATACTTTCCCTTAGTTGCCAACCAATATGGTGATTCTGGCCAGAAAAATACTGTTGTAATTGGGTACACAGTACATACAATCCCAAATAAAATAATAAATTTCCAATGCAAAAACGTCCCTATAGAATTGGACGCCCAAATACCCCATAGTAAAGTCGCTGATTTGATTGTCAAGAACAAACCTCGATATTTAGTTGAAGTATATTCAGAAATAACAATGATTGAGACGGTAAGACAGCTCCCATGTGTGATGCTTTGTAAGAGTTCGCTACATAGAAGATGTGTGGGGGTGATACTGAAATAGAAAGCAACGAACATAGCCAGGCTGTTGAAACAGACGATGGTGTAGGTTTTCTTTCTCCCGATGATGCGGACGAGGGCTGAGAGGATGACGACCCACGGGAGAGCTGTGTAGCCAAACATTGATGCTGTAAAGGAAAAGTATAACATTACGTAAAAAGCAAGTATCCTTCAAGAGCGTACTTGAAAGTCGCTGCCTCACGTAAGATCGAAATAATATATTCGTGAAGGGCCTAGTGGATTGGAGATAATTTAATTCTGACTGCAAGCTTCCAAACACGAATTTTATCCGAATAAAAAAAACTGTCCAAATGCAAAATACTTGTTACATTCAGCCGGCTTCTGAACATAAGAAACCATAAAAAAAATGGAGTTAATTAAAAAGTAAAGGATAAATTAAACAACTCACACAGCCAAGAACCCATCTCATCACTAACAGCATCAGTCGAGTTTGCCTCTCTTCTCAGCTGCGGTATGAAGACGGTCGGCGCTCCGCCCTATACATAGCCCCGTACCGAAGTAAATAGTCCATGCTGTACTTGCTACTAGCAACTGCAATGTGTAAAGGGAACTGCAATGATTTATGTTTTGGGAAACATGCTTGAACTAGCTTATGCCCGCTGGCTTTGCTCGCGTGGAGTTCGGGAATTGCTCACGGCATCGTACTTTTGGGATAAAAAAACAGGCAATGTGCTATTCCAGACTATAATCTACCGCTGTGCCAAATTTCATCCAGATCCGTTCAGCCTTTCTGGCGTGATTTAGTAACAAACATCCATGCATCCAAACTTACCACTAATACATGTAATAAATAGAATATCTTAAATGCATACAGACACTGACAGACAACTAACGATGTCACAACCTAAAAAGCTGAATCTAGTAAGGATCTGCTTAAGTTCTTTCTATACTGCTCGCAGAGCCCAAAAACATGCAGCCAAAGTGAGCTCTGCGCGCCATCGACAACGCCGTGGAAGTAACGAACTTCTGGGCTAACAAAATATAAATACTGTTGTGCCAGCGACCCGCAGAAGAAGAAGAAGCATTTATAAGTTCTATTTAGGGTTGAATAATGGAATAGAAAAGAATAGAATAGAATTTCTCTTTATTCGAGAATCCATGACTCAAAAACTGTTAGTAAAACTTACGACTATGTTAGTAAGCACTGATAATAAACAAAACAACACAAGAAATAACGGTGGATCACTGCTGCGACAACCCATGAGTGATAGCACAACAGCGACCCACATAAACACAGTCCAGGCGACTGGCAAACATGTAATGAAAGTGAGCTGACGAATTTTGGAAATTCATCCTCTAAAGGTGTTAAAAAAATAGGGAGACAGTCAGGATTCTTTTTTATGTAATAATTAACAAAAGATTAAAATTTTACTTATTTATTGTGTAGACGGCATTTCACCCAGCTCTCTTATTGTCTTGGTCGGACCGTGAAGGTGATATTATTGAAATATATTACATACCTGTCTAAATAATGGCCGCCACTGAATTCCAGTTCTAACAGTAACTTTTGCATCTTCGATCACATTATTTTTTTTGTAATGACACTCCATATTTACTTAATCTTGTAATTATTCTCATTATATAGGTCTATTAATACGAATTAGGCACTTAAGAGTACAATTTGTAATAGGTACCTGATTTTCCAAGAAGAAAAATATAATTTCTATCGCAGAGTTCCCTAGATACTGTTAAACAAAATAGTATAAGTATACCCGTATACTTTTCCAGTTTATTTTGGTATTTATGTACCTATTATTTATTTATTCTGAAGAACCCGACCATCCATTTTCCCAGAGACGTTGGGACGAGCCGCTCTGCAGAGTAGTTCAGAACAATTTACTGCTCACGTCTGCTACTACTGCTGAGCGTGCGCGTCTGCTGGCTGTGGGTGAGTGGGAGTCGGGTCTTTGGCTTCACGCACTACCGTCGTCGAGCATAGGCACTTTGCTCGACGACACTACTTTCCGCCTTGCTGCTGCTCTACGCCTAGGCGCCCCTTGTTTTTCTCCTCATCGCTGTCACTGTGGTGAAGCTGTCAACAGCCTTGGACACCACGGCCTTTCATGCAGCCGAAGTGCGGGCCGCTTTGCACGGCACGCGAACTTAAATGATATCATCCGTCGAGCTCTTGTCACCGTCGGTGTTCCAGCTTTATTAGAACCAAATGGTTTGGCACGCGACGATGGCAAGAGACCGGACGGCATGTCTTTGTTTCCATGGAAGATGGGTAGGCCTTTAGTGTGGGATGCAACTTGTGTCGATACTCTTGCGCCATCCCATCTTCCTAGCTCATCGTGCTGTGCTGGGGCTGCGGCTGCGGCTGCAGAGAACCTAAAGCGGCGTAAATATAGTAACCTTATTGGTAACTATATTTTCGAGCCGTTTGGGGTTGAAACTCTAGGTCCGTGGGGTCCGAGTGCTCACAGCTTTTTCAAGGACATTTCTAAACGTTTAGTTGACTCTTCCCGTGACCCAAGGGCTGGCTTTTACCTTGGCCAAAGGCTTAGCGTTGCCATACAACGTGGCAACGCCGCCAGTCTTTTGGGTACATTACCAGTTGACTACGTTGAGGAGGAGTTTTTTGACGCCATTTTTTAAGTTTATTTTTAAGTTAGTTAGTTAATATAGGTTATTTTAATTTATTAATGTATATAATATTTATTATGAATTAATTATCAATTTAATTAATTTAAACATGTAGGTATTGAGGAAGTAGCACGTCGAAAGACGATTTAAATTCGATAGGAAACCTATGTACCTTGACAATCTTGAAAGATATGAGAAAATTAAAATATTCTGATGATAATGTTGCATTAATTCTAGTGTACGAGGACAGTCCCGGAAATACCCGACCTAACAAAGAAAACACAAAAAATAAAATATTCAATTATATACTAAATAAAAAAAATAAAAATAGCCTTTATTTTACTCTGACCTTAATACATAATAACATAGTTTTAAGTTTCTCATCATCATCATAATCATTTCAGCCGAAATACGTCCACAGCTGGACACAAGCTGCCCCCAAGTGCCACCACATTGACCGTCCCGTGGGACTCGCATCCAGCGGATCCACGTCCACTTCACCAGGTCATTGGTCCAGCTGGTAGGAGGCCTTCCAACGCAACGTCTTCCGGTTCGCGGTCGCCACTTCAGAACTTTTCGTTCCCATCGGCCATCCGCTCTGTCAGCAATGTGCCCTGTCCACTGCCACTTAAGTTTGGCTATTCTTTGGGCTACGTCGGTAACCTTAGTTCTTTTGCAGATGTCCTCATTTCTGATTTGATCACGCAAGGAAACTCCGTACGTAGCCCTCTCTATTGCCCTTTGGGTGACTTTAAAGCTTCTGATGAGGCCGTTTCGGTACCATATGTAATCACTGGCAACACACACTGGTCAAAGACTTTCGTCTTGAGACGCTGCGGTAAGTTAGACGGGAAGATACCACGCAACTTTCAGCTCCGCTGCCTAGCCGAGTCGGAATCGACGATTGACGTCTTTCTCGATGTTAGACCTATCTAACTGGACCGTTCGTCCCAGGTAGACATAATTGTCTGCAAGTATAGAGTCTCCGATCTTGATAGGAGTGGGTGTTAGTGGTGCATTCAACATGACCTTGATTTTGTCTATTTTCATTTTAAGACCCACTATTTGGGAAACTCTACTGAGGTCATCGAGCATTGGTCTGAGGTCCTCCATGGTCTCAGCCATGAACACTAAATCGTCGGCAAACCGGAGGCGAAAGATGTACTCGCCATCGACGTTGATGCTTAGCCCACTCCAATCCAGAACCTTGAAGACATCCTCCAGTGCAGCGGTGAACAGTTTCGGAGATATAACGTCTCCCTGTCTCACACCTCGCTGCAGAAGGATAATTTCCGAGGTCTGGTCCTGAAGTCGGACTGACTTGGTGGCTTTTTTGTACAAACACTTCAACACCTCGATGTACCGATAGTCGATTTGCCACCGTTGGAGAGACTGCAGTACAGCCCAAGTCTCGATCGAATCGAATGCTTTCTCGTAGTCCACAAACGCTAAACAGAGAGGTAGGTTATTCTCTTCGGTCTTCTATATAACCTGCCGCAGCGTAAGTGTGTGGTCTACGGTGCTAAAGCCTTTTCGGAATCCGGCTTGTTCTGGAGGCTGAAAATCGAGATGACTCTAGAAAACAACTTGTAGACATGGCTTAGAAATGAGATGGGCGTATAATTCTTCAGCCGGGATTGTCGCCCTTTTTGAAGATGAGTACCACCACACCCCTACACCATGCCTGTGGTGCTTTACTCTCGAGTATGTCGGAATCAAACAGCTTCTGAAGGGCCTTAAGAACCGGTTTTCCAGCCGCCTTCAGGAGTTCGGTCGTAATTCCATCATCACCCGGTGCATTGTTGTTTTTAATCTGTTTCAGAGCCTATATATATCCTAATCTCTTACAGGCTTACATTAGGAATGTCTTCGGTATAGTGTCGGGTCAGTCTAGCTCTTGGGTCGTTTGTTAGATTTACAACAGTTTTACTGGTTGACGTGTACAACTGCCCATAGAATCTCTCGATCTCACTCAGTAGCTGCAGTTTGGCGGATACGATCCTGCCATCGTCGGTTTTCAGTTTCGTGAGCTGGCCTTGCCCAATAGCCAGATCTCTTGCATATGGGTCTACCCTTTATAGCAGAACTTTTTATGTCATAATATTATTTTGCATAACAGCGGATAGCATAAACTTCATTTCACAGAAAATAGTTTGGCAAACACTCATTTATCATACATTCAAAACTCATAATTTTGTAAGTTAGAATCAACTTTAGGCTTTTGAGGAGCTCGTGGCTTAATAATAACAGCCGCTCGGGTCTATCTTTAGGTTAAGCCGTGCTTGCCTTGGTTGGTCTGTGGCCAACACCCATTACAACCAAAACCCATGCCTCGTGCCTCGGAAAGCACGATAAGCCGTTTTTCCCGGGTGTCATTTGTAGATCTTTGACAGTCGTTAGGTAGTCAGTGGCCCAAAAAGTCTGACAACCAGTCTTACCAAGGGATATCGTATTACCCAGTAACTGGGTTGTGGAGGTCAGATAGGCAGTCGCTCCATGTAAAATACTGGTTTTCAGCTGCATCCGGTTAGACTAGAAGCCGACCCCAACACAGTTGAGAAAAGGATAGGCAGATGATGATGAGAATCATCTTTAAGCATAAATTTCATATCCATAAGAATTAAAAAGCAGAACCATCATATCGCAGAAAGTTCACAGTCAGGATCGTCTTTTGGCATACATTTCATATCCATAATAATTGAAAGACTCATCTATCACATTACAGAAAATTTATAGATAAGTTTAACGTAAATTGCCTATGTCTATTATTATAGCAACTTAGACGTTTATTTTCAAACAAAAACCGCCATCTATAGGTCAGGTATTAAGTTTTTACTTTTAAGTTAAGTTTTAGTATCTTTTTCGCCCGTCACGTACCACATTACTCATAACATGGTCGTGGTCCATCTATGTGCAATAAGGTATAAACCATTAAAATACCTTTTCAAGGAGAACCTTTGCTATTCACACGAATTTTGGCAACTCGTAATCCATTCGGAGTTATTGTCCTAAATAGCTTACAAGAAAACGGACCTTATTTTTTCTATGGAGAATGCGAAATGGTCTGTTCTTTTTCAAATACTTTAAACGGCCAACAAGTACCCGAGAACTCATATCCAAAAGAAAGTCAAGTTATTTTTGCAGAAAATATCTATTAAAAAAAAAAACGTTTTTAACATACTCTGTGAATAAATTAGAATTCGATAAAGCGTTTGACTACATAACATGTTTGAAACTATTCCTATTTTGTAGCGTTCTTATCGTATACAGTTCTATTACGTAACGAATATTTTAACATAAAGTCCTAAATAGGTATTAGAAGACAAAATAAATTGAGTTATACTAGTAGCCGACCCCAATATAGTTGGGAATAAGCTACGCAGGTGATGACTACACCAAGTCTTCCAATTCCTTCTTCTATTCTTTTTTAATTAATCCAGTCGAAACGTCAGATGTACCTATCCAAAAAATACTCCTCAATTTCTGGCACAGTTTTGTCTTTTGTTTCTGGCGAATACTTATAAATGGCAAATACTTATGAATTTTTATTTCCGTGTTTGGAAAAATATTAAGATCCACGCGTGTGAAATACATTAAAAATACTTTTTCAATGCACTTTGTCGAAAACTGGTTCTTATCGCACTACGATTAGGATCAACATGCAATGTATTTCACACGTGTGTATTTTTAAAATGTTTACACGCCGACGGGACTCCCACCACCGAAGGTCGAGGAACATTGTACTCGAAGTTTGGAAATGTGGGGGTGGTCCGACGTGATAAAGACATGGAACGCTCAACAACTATCACTGCTTAAGAATTCTTGGCGAAAATCTCTCAAAAAAACTCTACAAATACTTCCGAAAAGCACTAAAAACCTTCGAGGTAGCCTGGAAGCGCTGGAGGTCGTGGTGTCGTAATAAAAACCTTAAGAGGAACGTGAAACGTTAAGAGGTGTGACTAAACCTGCTTCACGTACAGTTCTTTAAGGTGGGTAAAGACCCTGTTTGGGGAAGCTGGCATTGCAGCCACTCCAGGTAGCACCCGGCCTGCTGTAGCCTCCAAGAGCTGGTTTCAAAATCATCCCATCGACGAAATAAAAATCTTGGCTCGGGTAAATTGGCGATCAGCTAATATATTCCAGCACTTTTGTAGACGAGAAATAATGAGAAGTACTGATTCACAAAACGTCACATTATTGTTCAATCCAATCGATTAGCATTGCTGAATAAATATTTTGTTTACTTAGAACGGATATTCTTACATTGGTTGTTTATGATTAGAACTTATGAATTTCATATTAACAATCAAAAAAATATGCTAATTATATTTGTAAGCTAAAGTACACTTGGAGCACTAGGAAATGCACTATGTTTTATGCATTTCCTAATGGAGATAAAGCATAAAATGGCTTGACAGTGAAACTGCGCTGCCGACCGCTGCCACTTCGGTGTGTATTGACCCTAAGTGTCTTTTCCGTATTTGTTACAGCATGCGCCGGATAAAATATAGAGAAATCGCAGAACCTTTGTTTGAAGTCATTCCTTCAGGTAGCGAGAGTATTTGTAGCGATAAGGATGACGAAGAATATACAGAAGTTCAGCCAAATCCGCTGGTGTTACGCGATTTGATTGGAGAAGTACTTCAGCGAGCTCAGAAGACCTCCCTTTGTCTAGATGTTGTTAAAATTTGTAAGCATGTGTGGCTTAAATAAATAAAAGATACATGGTTATAAAAAAAAATATCTATTCTTTTAGTTGTATGGTTCCTTTTGTTAATTTTTGTTTCGTCTAATTTAAAAGTATGTTTAGTAACATACTTTTAAATTAGACAAAACAAAAATTTGACATTGAGAGGGGGGTGTTGTAAAATAGACTTACGAGTTTCAATGTAATAAGGTGAATGAGACAGAAGAAGTTTATAACGTCCGTTTTTCTCTCTCTCTCTGACGTAAAATAAATGATAGTGATTAACTTAATTAAATAGATCGGTTTCATAATGCACAAAATTAAAAGATTTTGTGCATTATGAAACTGATCTATAATCTTTTCGATTATTGATAATTTAGACCGTCTTCAATCGAATCAACGATGGGTACGTGCCACATATATAGAGCGAACAGGATTTTTGGCCACTTCGTAAAATATCTGAAAAACGTTATTATTTAGTAACTCTTTAACGAATTTCGAAATGTCTTGATTATTGTCAATAATCCTTTTGAATTTATTTATTAGCTCTATTAGTTTTTTTGCATCGTCGTTGTTATCCGTTCGTGTTGCGAATGTGTTGAGTAACGGGTTTATGCCGTTCACTGTATTATTCATAATCGTTCTCATTTCTTCGCCTCGTCAAGTCATTACTTGAATCTGAGATTATTACTTTGATATCCTTTTTACGATGTTTGTCCTGTTTGTCCGGTTTTGCCTGAAACTGATTAATATAGCCTCAAAATGCTGAAATCAGATATAGCTGACCATATTGGTGATTTTTATAGTCTGAAATGCTCTTCATGTACAGAATGGAAGGGACATCGACTCACAAACGATTATCACGTATTCGTTCATTACATATTCATTTGTACATCATTCCGAACCCCTTCATTTAGAAAATAGGAAACAAAGTACACGCGCGTGGGGGGTTCGGAATGATATTCTGAATACTTGGTAGTAATCGTTTGTGCGTCGATGTGCCTTCCACCCTGTATTTTGTTTAACCAAAACTTCGCCTCCTCCCCGGTGTCTTCGGTGACAGGAGCAGATGTCACTGAAGCTGCAAGTTTTGGGGCCCACAGATCCGGATATGAAGTGAAACATAGTTTGTGACCTGGAAATCTTTCAAGCGTCTCCGGCCTTCAAGAGAGCTGTAAGGAAACCAGTAAGATTCGCAAAAACTAAAACAGATACTGACCGCGTCTCCAGCCCCGCGCGCCGCCGGGGTCCACCGCCCGACCTTTGGTCGATGAGCCAGCCCGTGCCGCTGAGCCTGTAACGGTAAACTCCCCAAATAATAATTCGACCCAGCCTGACCCTAGCGGGCAGCTAGGGTCAGGCTGCCCCTCAATACAATGCCCGAACCCCAGAGCCCTTAGTGATCGTTAATTTAATGAATATCCTTAGTTTGTA
Source organism: Noctua fimbriata (assembly GCA_905163415.1). Classification (NCBI taxonomy): domain Eukaryota; kingdom Metazoa; phylum Arthropoda; class Insecta; order Lepidoptera; family Noctuidae; genus Noctua; species Noctua fimbriata. The sequence goes on from LR990950.1 coordinate 6,597,034, forward strand.
AGCCCTGGCTGGAGGCTTAAAAGTAATTCCACAGGATAGTCCAGTTAAGCAGTAACAACCTTCTAGTCGTTGTACAGCGAGTTGTCATTCAAAAAAAAGAAACAGTGGCACAGTGGTGGATAGCACCCCAAACACAAAAGTAGTTTTTCCAACAATAAAGTTACTTAGTTTGATGTACAGAATACTTGTTTGACGGCTTCATGTAGGGACCATTTACACCGTGAATGTTCCCAAACACTATAAGGTTACCAAGTGCTTACCTTTTCTGTTATAGCTGTTGGTTTGGTCGGTTCAGCAATTTGGTTTCCTATAAAATTCACGATGGCCTGACCGACGTTCTTCACATAATCAAGTAAATTTTTTATAGACGTCCCTGTCTCTGTTTTCTTTTCTAGTTTCTCTATAGAGTCCGTTCTCTCTTCTAGTTTATGTTTAGTATCCCTTCTCTTACCATGTGCTATGAGACTGCTACGTGGTTTCTGGGGATCAGAAATATATATAATACCTTTGAATAGAACAGAAGATTTATTTACTTATAGGTACTTATAAAGAAGTAAAGTATCGGTAGGGGTATCGTACCCAGTGCTCACTGGGTTGTGGTGGTCAGAAAGGCAGTCACTCTGTGTTAAATACTGGTATTCAGCTGCATCCGGTTAGACTGGAAGCCGACCCCAAAATAGTTGGGAAAAGGCTACGCAGATGATAATGCACACAAGTAAAGTATGAAGGCTAACTTACTGCCTTAGACATCCTTTGTCAGTCTCCCAAGGGTGGTGAAGAAATAAGATGCCAGGTTTGTCATTCTTGCAAGCGGGTAACAAATAGAACTTAACATCACGCCTGTATTCCCAAAACGGTTAGGTAGAGGTGTTCCTTATATAGTACACCAACATTTCGATAGTTATGATCAAGTCCCATGTAATAAGGTGCCTATTTTACTTTACTTTATTGCCATCAACCGAGCACAACTAAAGACTCCAGGCTGTAACTGAGAAATTCCAGATAGTAAAAAGTAAAAACACAACCAATCTTTGCCCAACCTAGAAATCGAATCCAGGACCTTTTGCTCAGGAAGGTGGAGCAGCGCTTGCGACCACTAGACCAACGAGGCAGTAACTAAAAAATAAAAGTGAGGTACGAAAAACAAAAACAATTTTACAACATACCATGTTTGTCAGTAGAAATTCTCGAACGTTACTAACAAAATTTCTGCCTAGGCGTAAGTCTTTCGGCTCAAAAAGAAACGATGTCTGTATAGCTAAATTTACACTGTCTTTTGGTGGATGCGCTTTTTTTGCTGTAACTGTAACAGATGTGTAAGAGAGGTGGCCGGAGAAGAGCTTAACGGACCGACTCGTGCATGGTTACCATGTACTATCATAGTGGTACCACGTACTATACAGGGTGAATTTTTCAAGTGGTCGTGGATGGCCAAATTCGCAACTATGAAAATGGCGAAAAATAACTCAAAGGAGTCTTGAGCCCGATTTTTATGAAAACTGAAACTACGTCATTGGATTTTTGGAAATCAATTTCCCTAGCCAGTAATCGAACCCGTTGAAATAGAGAAAAACACCACCCACTGTATATAACACCATTTGATAATGTCACAATTAAGGATTAAATTCTGGGAAGTAATGAGAAAATAACAAAAGTGATAACAAAATTTATGGACAATAATAATTGAATGTTACAAAATGGCTGTTGCCAAACGACGTGGCCATAAAGTGCGATATTTAAGTAGTATTCCAGCTGTAAAACCCAATAATATTTCGCCTGTCCTGGGAATCGAACCCACGACATCATGTCACAAACATTTAATTGACCTATCCAAAATAACGTAAGTCGGTTCACGACTCCCTGGAGGTCTAGTGCATTTCATTATCATACAGGGTGTCTGGGAAACTCGACTTATTACTTGAAATAGGTCATACTAGAGGTCGTTAGCAATTAATTAAGTTTAGTTAACTAGGGGTCAAAACTGGATAGTTTTTGTTCCAATAATTTACGTCGATTTTCGGGAAACATACAAAAAAAAACAAAATTATTGCTACAAAGGACCTTTATTAATGACATTATGTACGTTTTGAGAAAGCATTTTTTTTTAAATGATCGCTTATTTTTCATCTTTCAGAAAAATAACAATTAAATCTTTAGAGTGGAGTAGTTTTTGGTAACAAGATAGAAAATTTAAAAAAAATCGAAGCACCGATATAGCTCGGTACCACCCAGTTTTGATCCCTAGTTAAATGGAGTTAATTTGTTGCTAATAAACTCTAGTATAACACCTTTCAAGAAATAGGTTGAGTTTTACTGTCATCCTGCATATGTGAGTACTTACTTAACGTTATCGACGACAACAATATTATAATTCTCAAATATTTACGAAAAATGGGAATCATTTTTACACTTATTCCGTTTCACTTCATATTCTCTAGTAAAAACACCGTTGGCAAATTGTTTCAATACATTTATATTACTTTTTGCAATTTTTATTACTATTTTATCTGATGTAACATTTCAATAAAATAAAGTCATTTTATTTATGGACGTTGCGGCAAGGCAATCTTAGATACCTAGTAAGAGAGCAACCACAAAGTGGATAAAATATTTAAAACAAAATAGCATCTGAAATTGTACCATAGGGACACCTCGGCGGCCGCTGCAAGAGGCAGAATTTTCAACTCGTTCCATACAAACCAAACGTGTCACCAATAGTAAAGATAGAACAAATTATAGTAAATCTTTATTACAACAAAAGCCGGTTTCTAAATAAATTTAAATTTAAAAACACGTTTGACAACGTCAGTGATCTGAAAATATTGCTAGACAGTTTATTGATGTAATATAGTGTCCACATAACATTTATTTAATAAGCATTAGAAAGACGACAAGTTAAATCCACCGTTGATCGTTTATGTTCAACCAATAACGTGTTCCGTTAGGTGTCCAGCAAGGCACTATTATTGTTCCACTTTTGTTCTTGGTTTGCTTAAGTAAAAGATTGTGCGTCTCTCTGTCTACACAATGCGCAAGCTCACGCCCGTGACAAGAACGTGTCAATTTGCTTTTCAAGGTCATCGGCGTATCTGAAAGCCTTAATTTATTGTTGTTGTGTAAGTGGGTAACAAATAAATAAAAAAATACTTTTCAGACCAATTATAAATTGTTATTGAATATAGGGTGACTGGTAATTAGTGATCGATACTTAAACACGTGATTGTACTCATGATAACAAACACCTTTCCAAAATAAACATTTTTTAAAAATACTCATTCACTTTTATCACAATAACACAACAGCAGAGTATTGCGGAGCGGGCTTGCGAGCCGCGCGGGTGCTCTGCCTACCCACCACTGTTGCACAGTACGATAGTTGTGAGACTAAATGGTGTCACGCGGCTAACAGCTGATAGATGACAGGCGAGGGCGCGTGAATTTCATACATTTCATGTTGTCAATTATTTTGTGTTAATTATTATTTCCTTTATTCATTTTAAAAACTTATTTTACATATTTTTAAATATTTCTTAAAAAAAAACCATATAAAAAAACATTTAAAAATATAAAAAATAGTGGTCCGCCGGTAGCCGAAGAAGGGTCCAAGCTACTGGTGGTTAGGGCTCCAGAGACAGGAACCTCCTCACAATACGAGCCGTATCGAGGAGTACTGCCTTCTGAATCAGGCCCTTGATCCAACCGCCTAAGGAGAGCCTCGAAAGATGGTCGTCGAGGCTCTTGGCTATAAGGCCATTGGCCGTCACGGCGATCGGCACAATGAAAGCCGAGTTCACATTCCACATGTCGACAACCTCGTGTGCCAAGTCGAGATATTTTATTTGTTTCTCTTTCTCAGCTTTCACGAGGTTCTCGTCATGCGGGATGGTAACATCGACTATCATTACGCGGCGCGCTGATCGGTCTATCACTACTATGTCAGGCTTATTGGCGACAATAGTCCTGTCAGTAATGATAGACTGATCCCAGTACAGCGTGACATGGTCTTTCTCGAGAACTGGGTCGGGCACATATTTGTAGTACGGTACCTCAGATTCCACAAGTTTATATTTCAAGGCAAGTTGCTGGTGAATAATCCTGGCTACTTGGTTGTGCCTGTGCAAGTACTCGCCGTTAGCAAGACGAGAACAACCAGAAATAATATGTCTGATGGACTCACCCGGACGGTGGCATGCCGGACACACGGGAACCGTCCCGTCCTTCATAATATATTTCCGGTTGTTGTTCGTCAGCATAACTTCGTCCATAATCGCACAGACAAAACCTTCAGTTTCTCCAAAGAGGTCGCCGAAACGTAACCAGGACGCGGACGCTAGAAAATCTACATCGGTCCCATGAAGAACCCGGAAGAAGCGCCCGTGAAGCTCCTTGCCTTGCCATACTTCCTTGCGGTCATCGGTAGTAGTAAGTACTACAGGTTTGCGCCAGTTCTCTTTAACCATGGACAGCGGGGCGAGTCCCTTGTCCACTGCGACCACATCTCGGTGCATACCCACCTCGGCATTTAAAAAATATTCTCTGAGACTGCACATCTCGCGGTTGTGAAGGGACTTCGCATTTAAAAACCCTCGACCCCCGCACTTCCGCGGGATGTACAGCCTCATCACTGATGATCGTGGGTGATGCATCCGGTTTGCGGTAAGCAGTGTACGAACTTTTCTATCCAGGGCATCGAGTTCGATCTGAGTCCATTTGAGTACGCCGAAAGAGTACATTAAAACCGGCATGACCCAACCGTTGAAGGCACGCACCTTGTTTCCACCTGAAAGAAGGCTATTTAATACCTTATTCAGGCGTCCAAAGAAGCGCTCCTTCAACGATTGCTTCATGTCAGTTACGTTAATGCCTAACGCTTCCGACATTCCCAAAGCTTTCGGATGAGGAGAGGGATCTCAGGTGTATGGAATCCGAGAGCTGAATTCCCTCGGATTCCATAATCTCCCCTCGCTTTACATACATGACTGCACATTTGTCCACACCAAATTCCATCCTGATGGCGCTGCTAAAAGTTACAGTTACTTTCCATCAGTCGCAATTTGTTGGGGGCAAAGAGTTTCAGATCATCCATGTAAAGAAGGTGAGATATGACCTGACCACCTCTCCTCAACCGGCAGCCTAAACCTGAATGCAAGCAATTCTCCAGCAATGTGCTCAGAGGATTCAGGGCTGGAATATTCCCTGTTTAATCCATACAGGCTCATCGTTCCCCTGGATCTGTCGACATCCTGGATATCGAAGGACCGTCCTCCATTGCCCCATACACAACTCAAGGAAGGCGCGTAGAGTTGCATCTATCTTGTACAACTCCAGCACCCTCATGAGCCATGTATGTGGCACCGAGTCTTAGGCCTTCTTATAATCTATCCAGCAGTCAGCATCAGTATGACAGACGAACACCGACCAGATGCTGCGCCAGAAAGAACTTGTGGCAGCATTATCTGGGCGGCACACGTCTGTTATATTTTACTCGGGTCGCTCCCAAGATCTATATACCCACCTCTCATCGCTCTGGAACATGCGATTCTGTGAGTACCGATCAACCCGCCGCTTATACCGTCGAATACGGTTTGCCCATGCATAAACTTTCTGCTTCAGGAAGTCGATGCGCTCTGTGACGCGGGACATGTATTCTTGAGGACTGATTCCAGTCTCCGAGAATGCCTTCCTCACAAAGCGCATCACACGTGGTCGTGTATTGCCCTCTCTGAAGCAGTATAGTTTGCCGATGAGTACTCTGGCCCCACCATTACGTCGTTCAATCCTGTACTGCCATGGCGGTACGGCTGGTTTAGATCGTGTAGCTCTGTCATCAGAAAATTTGACATGAGCTACACGACATGCCGCTACAGCCGCACAATACAGGATTGAGTGAGCATCGGTGAGGTCTTCGCAGTTACCAAAATAGTTTGACAACTGCGAATCCAGAACAGCCACCAGCGCCCTATTTTTGTTATGCATGGGCAAACGAGGTATGCGTGGTCTAAGGTCGGGTTGCATGAACCGATATTCTCGAATCGCACCCTCCAAAGCACTCCTCATTTCCTCATTGCACTGGGTACTTACATTAGTAACCATTTCATTACTCACGTCGTTATCGCGATTTGGTATTATGGTAGACTGTGGTGGAACCACAGCCTGCGGCGGCGGCGTGGCAATGACATGGCTACTCTGCATTTCAGTCCGCAAGCGATCAAGTACGGTGTCATCCAACATACGATTACGCCGGATGACTCGCATCTGATCCGATAGTCGTTGTGCCGACACGTTGACAGCTGGCTCAAGCACCTGAAACAGAGAGAGCATCCGAAACCGGTACGCGGTCAGGTTGTTTCCTCCCTCTGTAGCCCCATAGTATGCGCGCATGACATTTGCATTGATGGATTGCGTCCATCACATGCGCTGCACACTCCCACCAGGAGCTGGGACCCTATCAGAGGCCGGTGGGCCTCGAGGTCCTAAACCGTCCGGCGGCCGGCGTCCTCCCCGCCGACGAACAGGTGGTGGCATCGTGGGCGGAGAGAAATACTGGTCGCTCGAGCTCGACGCAACTGCCACGGCCGGTGTCACAGCACTCACGACGGGGCTGGATTCCGGCGGCGGCGAGGCGTAGCTGAGCGACGGGTCCGGAGGCGATAGGCGTGCGCGTTTTGCTGCTGCTCTGGTCAACATTCTCTTGATTTCATTTGTGTTTCAATTTTATGTATGTATGGACATGACATACGTCATTATTGTTCTTGTTTTTTTCTTTTCTGTTTGTTTTTATAAAATTGCTTCATTTTACTATTATTCTAGTAAAAAATTGAGAAATTATAGTATTTAAAAAGGGAGATTAGTTTCAGAACTGTTTTAAAATAATTAATTAACTAAAATAAAATTGAACGAAATTACAAGATGTCTGTTGACGTTTAGTGTTGCCAGCATTATTATTTTATTATTATCATCAGCAAATAGGGTTATGGGGTAATTTATGGCTTTCGGCAGGTCATTAATGTAGATTAAAAAAAGTAAGGGACCCAGAACACTGCCCGTGTGGTACGCCGAAGAATACAGTACGTTCTTTGGGTAGGCATATAACTTCTTCTTTCGTCTTCACAAATCTATTAAGTTTATTTAACTTACGTATATTAACTAACTAACTTAAAAATAAAGTCGTTAAGTTTAAGTTTGTTTTTTTTTTCGTTTTTTTTTCGTTCGTCTTTAAGTCTAAGTCTGTTATAGCAGTTATTTGTTTTCTATTTGAGAGATAAGTCATTAAGAAATCCAGAATATTACCTCTTATACCATAGGAGCACAGTTTGTTTCTTAAGATATTGTGGTCCACATAGTCAAACGCTTGTGTCATATCACAGTACATAGCACAAACAGGTGTCTTTTTATCAATATTAGTCATAATTGTATTCAAGAAGTCATAGATTGCCATATAAATTGTCTTATTTTTCCGGAAACCTTTTTGCTCGTTGCAGAGAATCATATGTTTTTCTAAATATGCATATAGCTCGTTATAAATATACTTCTCATATATTTTTGAGAAAATTGGCAAAAGCGCAATAGGTCTATAGTTTTCCATTTGCACCCCTTTTTTGAAAACGGGTTTTACAATAGAGACCTTAAGACGGTCAGGAAAAACACCGTGACAGATACACAAATTAAGGATATGGCTCAGATGGACAGAAATTAGATCAGCAGCATGTTTTATGATCTTTGTTGAAACATTTAATGTCGATTAAAAATCTTAATATTTTATATTAAATAAATACTAATGATCCCACAAAATCATTATAAACCACTAATAAATAATAGGCAATTTTATTTATTCTTTTCTTCAAAATAACTCTAGATGTACCTAACCTCTTCGATAAAAACTATAATAAACTATAAAGGTTTATTGCAGAAACTTGTACAACTTTTACAGTAAATCTTACGTAGAGACCTCCTTTTAAGTAAAAGATATACCTGTGCTAGGAGATCCCGCTCTTCAATGACAAATTTTGTGATGGTAAAAGTGGTGTACAAATAGAAAATAGTATTAAAATAAAAAACAAAAATCACAAGCAAAAGTTAAAACTAAACAAACTATACTAAATAAAAAAAAAAGTAAAACAAAATCAAAAAACAATAGGTTTTATATTTTCTTATTTCAAAGACATATAATATTATGATGATGGTTGTTTATTTAGAAGAACTTTATCAAATAACTGCAAAAAGCGACAAAAATACAGTTCCGAGAAAAACTATCATTAGGACTTCATTAACAGAGAAGTAAAGAGCTAACTCAACGTATTTACATATCTTTTCGATAATAATATCCGAATTCACATTTTAATAATAAGACCACTATATCATAACGGTCCCGCATGATGAGAACCTCGTGAAAGCCGAGAAAGATAAGAAAATCAAGTATCTTGACTTGGCTCGCGAGGTTGTCGACATGTGGGATGTGGACTTAGCGATCATTGTGTCGATAATCGTATCAGCCCATGTCTTAATTGCCAAGAGCCTTGAGCCCAGCTGGATCAAGGGCTTGATTCAGAAAGCGGTACTCCTAGACACGGCTCGTATTGTTAGGAGGTTCCTCTCTCTGGAGCCCTGACCGTTGGCAGCTTGGACCCTGTTCCCGATACCAGTGGGCTACAATTTTTCATATTTTTAAATGTTTTTATATTGTTTTTAAGGAATATTTAAAAATGTAAATAATTTGTAAAAATATAAAAAAAGTAAATTAAGACCACTATATAACAATCAATTAGTCACTTGTAAAATCATAGGTAATCACATCGTGCCAATAACTTTCACACAATTACAATAACAAAAGTAACCATAAATTTTCAAAACAATAACATGCATTTGTAATAATTATTGCGTGCCACTGGCATTCAACTCACTTCAGGCCGGTCAACGCGGACGCTGATTTGCGTGAAGTTAATACCACTAAAAAGCCGGGCTTCTGCCGGCTTCTGTTTCGCATATAAATCGTCAAAAGTCGTCTCCCATTGTATCAATGAAACGTTAATATTACTATACAAATGTTAAGCCAAATGGCGAAGCCAACGAGTGCGAGAGAGAGGACGCACTTCAACGCTTAGTGTATTGCGTAAGAGCGAGATCGCAACTGTGGGTGGGACTACGGCTAGTGTAGTTTTGGTATCTTCGCTGCATGATGAATGCACGCAAAATTTTAATAATATTCTGACAATTATGAATGAAACAGATAATGTTCGGGCAACTTGTAAAATAGCTCGACGGAAGACGTTGCGTTTGGCGCTTGGCGCGCGATATTTATTTAGTAATGCTAACGGGTCTCCTCTCACGCCTATACCTTCAAGGCTACGCAATTATATTCTATAAAATGTTGTTTTAATTCTAGTATTTGCGAAGGCAGTCCCAGAAATACCCGGCATAACAAAGAAAATATTCAATTCTCTACTTAGTCCTGCGATGTGGGGATGAGGAGGGGTTAAGTAAACAACATGAAGTGTATTACTTTGAGAGTCAATTGTGAACTGAGACTCAATTGTACTCAACTACAGTCCTCAACTGCCTTCTCTCCTTTAATAGGTGGTTTAAATATACATAGATAGTACGTGACTACGTGCTAACACTATGCCTACGGAGAACAGTATATTTACCTTAACTTAACCCTGGACAGTACGTGACATGCTGATGTACAACATACGTGACACGATGATGAACAATATACGTGACTTCTCAGCACAGTCCCCTTTTAACGCGATGTTCAGACGCCAGCATATCAAGCTACTACAATATGTCAAATTTCCTTCACAGATTTTCAACTTTATCGCTACTGCATTAGGTTCAAGGTTGATTGGGAAAATTGGACAGTTTCGGTTAGCTTGATGTGCTGGAGTCTGTACATTAAAAAAAACAGTTTATTTCGGCTTATTGCTTTAAATTTTGACAAACACTCGACTAAAACATCTTCATTTCTTAGTTTGTTCCATTTTGAGGAATTGTGGCATTCATCATAATTTAAATATGTAATTTTTGGAATTCCTACCATATCTGCTAGCTCCTGCACTTAAAATCGACGGCTATTCATCATCGCCATTATCAGCCTACAGCAGTTCACTGCTGGACATAGGCCTGTCCAATCAGGCGCTAACTAACTTGATTAGCTAGCCTGTGGGCGTCCCACCTTACGCTTGCCGATTCGCAGTCTCTACTCAAGAACACGTCTACCCCAAGCGTCATCAGTACTACGGCTAATATAGCCATATTAAGTAAACAACATTTTATTTTCATGGGTGACGTGTGTTAACCTTATGTGGACCTTCCCTTTTCTGTGGAGAATGCAGATTTTTCTGCCCTGTTTCAAAGACTAACAAATAATAATGGCTATCAAATAACAGAGAACTCGCCCAAAAGAAACAAAAGTTATTTTAACAGAAATTATTTATTAAAACCAAAAACGTTTTAACATACTCTGTGAATAAATTAGAATTCGATAAAGCGTTTGTCAACATAACATGTCTGAAACTATTCGTACGATTGTAACAATCAACATTCTTATCGTATACAGTTTTATTATGTAACGAATATTTTAATTTAAAGTCCTAACTTTTAAATAGGTATTAGAAAGACAACTAAATTGAAGTAAAATGCAATGTAGATACAACCAACCTCATATTCCGTTTGGCGTACCTCAAGGCACCATTCTTGGTTCATATTCGTCGACGGCACGGTTGGCGCAGTGGCTGAGCGATTGACTGCTGCGCTGCGTGTCGCGGGTTCGATTCCCGAACGGAACAAATATTTGTATGGCCTACATGTAGTTGTTCCGGGTCTGGCTGTTTATGTATGTGAGTTTAAATGTTTGTAAACGCACCCACGATACAGGAGAAATTCCTAGTGTGGGGCAACGTTATAAAAAAAATAAAAAAAATTGTTCTTGGTTCTTGATAAATCTATTAAAAAGTATAAGGACTGTCCAAAAATAAATCACTGTTACTGTTAAATCTGCCAGATAAGTTAATCTTATCAAGAGGCGGCGAAACGTTCTTAATTATGTTGGAAACAGGTTTGGGGGTTACCAACGCGTTACCCTCTAACCTGGGCAGTGGAGGTCAGATAGGCAGGCCATTTAAAATGATGGTATTCAGCTGCATTCAGTTAGATTGGCAGCCGATCAAAACATAGTTAGGAAAAAACTACGCAGAAGATGACTACACCAAGTCAGACAATTCCTTCTTCTTTTCTTTTTTAATTAATCCAGTCGAAACTTCAGATGTATCCATAAAATAATTCTCAATTTCTTGAAGAGTTTTATCTTTTGTTTCTGGCAAATAGTTATAAATGGCTACAGTAAAAATACCAGCCGAAATCCCATAGAACAAAAATGTACCATGCATCCCAAAAGACTTGAAAATGTATGGAGATATTTTCAATAAGGTAGCATGGAGGATGTTGAATATTAATGCGATTATTATTACACAAGTACTTTTAAATCTTAAAGGAATTAATTCCCCGTAAATTGATGTAGCCATTATCATTGGTCCTAAACTAATAGACAAGGAAAAACTCGAAAGAAATAGTATGGACAAATACTTATTCTCTTCAATGACATTGAGTTTGACTAAATACAAATATATTGAAATTATAAAAAGGAAAAAGATTCCTATAGTTGAAGAAATAAGTAACAAAGTACGTCGTTTCATAATTCTAGCTAAGCCACAGCCTACATACATACTGAAGACTGTAACTCCATCTAATATCAACATTCCTATATACGCCATAGATTCGTTCTTAGTAATTCTTTTAATTATTTCTATAGAATAAATACTACATACGAATTTGCCAGAAAAATGGTATTGAGCTACCATTAGTAAAGAAAGTCCTAAAGGCATATAAAATTGCTTCAGACGAAACATTTTTATGACAGTTTCAAACGTTACATTATTTTTTTGTTGACTACTACATTTCATTTGCGAAACAATCAAATTCTGTAATTCCTTTTCCGAATCTACATCCGTACCTTTCAACCATCGATGAGCGTTGGCACATCTATCATACCTTCCCTTAGTTGCCAACCAATATGGTGATTCTGGCCAGAAAAATACTGCTGTTATTGGGTATACAGTACATACAATACCAAATAAAGGAATATATTTCCAATGAAAAAACGTTCCTATTGAATTTGACGCCCAGATACCCCATAGTAAAGTCGCTGATTTGATTGTCAAAAACAAACCTCGATATTTAGGAGAAGTATATTCAGAAATGACTATAATTGATACTGTAATACTGCTCCCATGTGTAATACCTTGTAAGAGCTCGCTGTATAAAAGATGTGTGGGGGTGATACTAAGATAGAAAGAGACGAACATAGCCAAGCTGTTGAAACAGACGATGGTGAAAGTTTTCTTTCTCCCGATGATGCGGACAAGAGCTGAGAGGATGAAGACCCACGGGAGAGCTGTGTAGCCAAACATTGATGCTGTAAAAGAAAAATAAAATGATGTACTTACAATATGAAATTAGGTGTTGTGTGAGAGTCTTGAGTGAGCAAACAAGAAAGTGAAAGCTCTCGAAAGATCGAAGAAAATTATATTCAAACTATTCAGAATCTTCTGGCACGACGAGTGCCAGGAGATTCTGAATAACATATTACTCTGAATCCATTTCAATGAACTGAAAGATTTATGAGAAGCAAACTGGCAATCCTTCGTTTGATAGAGAAGCATTAAAAAAGGGTCGTCAAAAAATGTTTCAGATAACTTACACAGCCAAGAAGCCATCTCATCACTGACAGCATTCGTCGAGTTCGCCTCTCTTCTCAACTGAGGGATGAAGACGGTTGGAGCTCCCATACATAAGCCGGTGCCAAAGTATATGGTCCATACTGTACTTGAGACCAGCAACTGAAATGCGCAAAGAAAAATATGACTCAAACTCTGAGTTTAAGATTAAATCAACATCATCGATACACCCTCCTCAGCCAAAAAAAATAAGTTATTAACAAAAAAAATTGCATCTGACAGTTTCAGACTTCTTGCATCCCAAGTTCTAATCGAGATAACCGGATCACTTATCAAAACATTTAACCATTTTGAATAATGTGAACATCTCACATTTAGCCGACTTCAAAAAGGAGGAGGTTATCAATTCGGATGTTTATATTTTTTTTGTGTATGTTTGGGCATAACTCCTTCATATACTTATAGACGGACTTGCAAAATTCCTTGCTTGTTCGAAAGGAATTTATTCCGGAATGGTTCAATTTAAATTTCATATAGATCTGATGATCAGTTTCGGACACAGACAACGGAACTCTTCTAAAAATGACAGCAAATCAAGCGCGATTGCTACCATCGCATAAATATGCATTGTTTACGCAATCACACAAACTAACATCACGCCTGGACCTTAAATTATTTAAATTATAGGGAATATTCTTAAATCTACTCTTGAATCTGAAATCTTTTAGCGTGAATCTTGAAATCTAAGCTTCTAATTAATCTATTTTAAATAGTCAGAAAAAAATTGATCAGTCACTACTGTCAAAGAGTTCTTCAAGGAAACATCTTCAGGCCTCTTCTATTCTTCGGGATATATTTTTTAGAAAAACTGCTGGATTTTACAATGTTTCACAACTACTACTTAGCAAGACACTTTTTTTTTATTTCCGTCAAATAACATCGGCTAACGACTCACACATGTAGTTTCATGGATGACATGAATGGCAACTTGCATCAAGACGGAAAGTTGGTGTAATCGTGGCCTGCCATTTGACTTTTATGTCATCGACATATGATTTAAATTGCATCGATTGAGTGGGTGGCATTTTACCCAGATGACTTAGGGTCCTCGCGCACTACACGAACATGACTTGTCGCATGATCAGCCGCTTTCTTGAACAAAACTGGTCGTAAGACCGATCGAGCGATGAAACTTTCTTTCTGGTTTCGATATTCCAGCTAAAAGTCCTGCGCGAGGTCTCTTATTGTGTTGGTCGTGAAGGTGATATATTAACACATTATTTATTACATACCTGTCTAAAAAATGGTCGCCATTGATTATTACAAACAGTTTTTCTAGTATCATCTATCACCTTAATTTCTTTATATTGACACTCCATATTTACCTAATCATTTAAGCTTACAACAAACTAGATCATGTGATCAAAAAACTCCTCAACGCTGTCAACCGGTAATGTGCCCGAGAGACTGGCAGCATTGCCGGCCAAACATTTTATTGTTTTCATTGTACACATTTAATCAGTAAATAATCTTATGTACGAAATAGTACGAATGAGCACTATTAAAAGTACAATTTAAAATAGTTGATTTAAATATATTTTTATCGTAGTGTTTACTGTTGAACAAAATTGTTAATTCTAATTCTGACGAGTTTTCTATCTATCTATATAACTTATTATCTTACTAGGTAATACATATTAATGCGAAAGTATGTGAAGATGTTTGTTACTCTGTCACGCAAAAACTACTAAACGGATTTGGATGAAATTTAGCACACAGGTAGTTTATAACCTGGATTAACATATAGAATTTTTACCCCATAGCTGTGTTAATCCTATCCTGTGTAAATTTAATATGATGGATGACATGAATAGGGACTTGTACCAAAACGGAATGCTGTTGTAGTCGTTTCACTTCTATGCCACTGACATTATGATTTAAATTGCATAGATTGAGCGGGCGGCATTTTACTCAGTTGGCTCCCTCCCGCACTACGAGGCCACGACCACACATGTGACATGCCCACGACTATGCATACATACAAATAAATAGAATTGAACTGTCTGTTTGTAATTTCAAAATAACAGGTTTTAACTGAATGCATAAGAAATAATATACGGTACTAATAACAAAAATAAATCATTTTTTTAATTTTTGTCTGTCTGTATTAAGGTCCCGTGCAACGCTTGAAATCGTTATAAAAATTCGATATAAATAGGGAAGTAATATATAAATTTATAATAATTTCACTCAGACGAAGGTCGCGGGCAACTACTAGTATTACATGAAAGTCTTAAAGTAATAGAAAAGTCTGTTGTCGAAATAGTCAGTATAAAAAATAACACTGCAATTAAAATATTTAATTGTAACACCTTTAACAAACAGGTTAGTGCACTAAATAGAATAATAAAAACAACACAAGCATTAAAAGAATATATCTTTTTTTTCTAGTATCTTTGAAAGATAGGTACCTACCTACTTAGTGAGTTATGCTCTCTCATAGACGTCATTCGATTAACTACGTCTGCATGTTTGATTGGTTGTTAAATTAGGTTATGTAGGTACCTATCTACAAATTAGAAACAAGTTTTTTTAATTTTGTACACTGATATTGAAATAAAAAGATGTAGTGACAAAAATAGAAAAGAGTATGCTTAGATGGTTTGGTCATGTGGAGAGGGTGAGTGAAAGGCCACTAACAAGGCAGATGTGAGTGGCAACGCCGCCAGGAAGGGATGCCCTAGACGGCCGACACTGACTTTATTGGTGAGATTCTTCAGTTTTCTGACCACTGTCATACTCGCAACCTGCGTGCGTGTATGACCAGATGTATGAACGTGGACGAGGCAAAAGAAGTATGTAAGGATCGTAGCAGGTGGCGTTCTGTGGTTTTTGCCTACCCCCATGGGAAAACTGACTTATTGAATGTATGTATGATAGTCCAAGTATATGTACAGTCGATAGCATGAAGAATAAATCCTTTTCAATTAGAGAGTTTTTTTTTTTTTTTTAATTATTGAATATAAGGTGACTGGTAATTAGTGACCAATACTTAAACACGTGATTGTACTCATGATAACAAACAACTTTCCCAAAGAAACATTTTTATACTCATTCACTTTTATTACAAAACGAAATGCAATGAAATTTTATTACTATATGAGGTTACGAAATCTCTCCCCTCTTCTTCTAAATTAGCTGAAGCTCTTCTTAAAGAAAACTTTACTGAGGACATACCAAACTTTAAATTTAAACCAATATGTATTGCTACAATTAAAAACGCATTCAAAAGTCTCAACATAAAAATTACTGAAGACTTATGGGGGATATCCGTCAAGGTTCTTGGAGATATTATTGACTCAATCGCACCTGTACTAACAGGCATATTCAATCAAAGTTTGGACAGCGGCAAGTTTCCTGATCTAATGAAACATAGTAAAGTAGTACCAATTTTCAAATCGGGTTGTAAGAGTGATCCTTCAAATTATAGACCTATATCTGTGCTTCCAGCATTGAGTAAAATCTATGAAAAAATCATGCTGGACCAGATGTTGTCTCACTTCAACTCAAATGGGATTCTGCATAGACAACAGTTTGGTTTCACGAAGACAACGGACGCGGGAGTAAAATTCATCAGTCACATTTTGGAATCTTGGGAGAAGTCCCAGGATGCCATTGGCATTTTCTGTGATCTCTCAAAAGCGTTTGACTGCGTCGACCACAACACACTGATCTGTAAATTACACCACTACGGAATTCGTGGACAAGCTGCTGATCTTGTTCTTTCCTATTTATCTAACAAGCAGCAAAAAGTAAATAAAATTGGGGCGACGTCCTCCGGGTCTCTAGTCAAGATGGGCGTGCCCCAAGGTTCAATTCTCGGTCCTTTCCTTTTTCTTGTTTACATTAATGATCTCCCTTATATGATGGCCAAATTATCGGATATAATTCTATTTGCTGATGACACTTCGCTAATTTTTAAAATAGAGAGAAAAGATACGAATGTCTTACATGTCAACGAAAGTCTAACCGTACTCTCGAAATGGTTCGCAGCTAACAATCTTTTACTGAATGCGAACAAAACAAAATGTCTGAAATTCTCTTTACCGAATGTACCACAACGGGATCTGGATTTGAATCTTGACGGCAAAAAACTTGATGTTATAGCGGAAACTGTATTCTTAGGGATTACTATCGATTCAAAATTGCAGTGGGGCGCACACATTAGAACTCTTTCGGGTAGGCTAAGCTCAGCTGCATATGCAGTAAGGAAAATAAGGCAGTTAACTGATGTGGCTACAGCTAGGCTAGTGTACTATGCTTATTTCCACAGTATTATGTCTTATGGCATTCTGCTGTGGGGATCAGCAGCAGACGTTGACTCAATTTTCATTCTTCAAAAGAGGGCAGTCCGCGCGATATATAAAATGGGTCCTCGCGAGTCCCTCAGAGAAAAATTTAAAGAGATTGATATACTGACCCTACCTTCACTTTATATTTTAGAATGTATTTTATATGTCCGCAAAAATCGAGGGCTTTTCAAAATGAGAAGCGACTTTCATAATATAAATACACACAGTAAACACGAAATTGTAATACCTAAGTTCAGATTAACAAAAACTAGCAAGTCTTTTCATATAAACAGTATACGCTTTTATAACAGGTTGCCAAAGTCAGTTATAGAACTGACCGATGGAAAATTCAAAAACTACATCAAACCTGTCCTTATTAAAAAAGCATATTACAAAATCAAGGACTACGTTGAAGATAAAGAAGTTTGGCTTTAGTTCCTTCTGCGCATGCGGCTTCCCTGGTAGCTCATAAACGGCACAAATATGTGGATGTCTCTAACTATTCTCAATCTCATTTTTTCTCCTCTTTTGAATCAGATTTTCACAATAGTTTTCAAATCATTTATACATCTTTTGATCAGAATAGTTACAGCACTGATAACAATATTTGTGTCACTTGTTTAATTTAGTACTTTACAATTCCTTTGTTTACCTTTGTATAGATTCTTTTTTATCAATTGTTTGTAAATGTGTGAACATTGTAGGCTTTGTAGATCCCAGCTGCTTGTTAACTTTTGTTAACTTTTTATTTTGTTCTACATTTTTTGTGTAGTAAGCAACGACTTATTGTTGGGCCTACGCTGTCCCCCCATACTTAAGTACAAATGCTGTATCCATGATATTAATGTAACACCAAATGATTTGAAAAGAGTAACCATGGAGTTTCTTGCCGGTTCTTCTCCATAGGAAACGACCAACCCGTACCGTGCACCTTTTTTTCGACGTTTTATAAGTGCCCATCTAGGCCTATGTAAAATAAAATATTTTGATTTTAATACGGCTCGCATTGTGAGGTGGTTCCTGTCTCTGGAGCCCTAACCACCGGTAGCTTATACCCTGCTCCCGATACCGGCGGACCACTATTTTTTATATTTTTAAATGTCTTTTATAGTGTTTTTTTTAATAAATATTTAAAAATGTAAAATTATATGTGTAAAAAATTATTTGATTTGAATAACACAACATGAAATGTATGAAATTCACATCCCCTATATTCAATAATAATTTATACTTAGTCTGAAATGTATTTTTTTATTTATTTGTTACCCACTTACACAACAACAATAAATTAAGGCTTTCAGATACGCCTTGAAAAGCAAATTGACACGTTCTCGTCACGGGCGTGAGCTTGCGCATTGTGTAGACACAGAGACGCACAATCTTTTACTTAAGCAAACCAAGAACAAAAGTGGAACAATAATAGTGCCTTGCTGGACACCTAACGGAACACGTTATTGGTTGAACATAAACGATCAACGGTCGATTTAACTTCTCGTCTTTCTAATGCTTATTAAATAAATGTTATGTTGACACTATATTATATCAATAAACTGTCTAGCAATATTTTCAGATCACTGACGTTGTCAAACGTGTTTTTAAATTTAAATTTATTTAGAAACCGGCTTTTTTTGTAATAAAGATTTGCTATAATTTGTTCTATCTTTACTATTGGTGACACGTTTGGTTTGTATGGAACGAGTTGAAAATTCTGCCTCTTGCAGCGGCCGCCGAGGTGTCCCTATGGTACAATTTCAGAATGCTATTTTGTTTTAAATATTTTATCCACTTTGTGGTTGCTCTCTTACTAGGTATCTAAGATTGCCTTGCCGCAACGTCCATAAATAAAATGACTTTATTTTATTGAAATGTTACATCCGATAAAATAGTAATAAATATTGCAATAAGTAATATAAATCTATTGAAACAATTTGCCAACAGTGTTTTTACTAGAGAATATGAAGTGAAACGGAATAAGTGTAAAAATGATTCCCATTATTCGTAAATATTTGAGAATTATAATATTGTTGTCGTCGATAACGTTAAGTAAGTACTCACATATGCAGGATGACAGTAAAACTCAACCTATTTCTTGAAAGGTGTTATACTAGAGTTTATTAGCAACAAATTAACTCCATTTAACTAGGGATCAAAACTGGGTGGTACCGAGCTATGTCGGTTTTTCGATTTTTTAAAAATTTTCTATCTTGTTACCAAAAACTACTCCACTCTAAAGATTTAATTGTTATTTTTCTGAAAGATGAAAAATAAGCGATCATTAAAAAAAAAATGCTTTCTCAAAACGTACATAATGTCATTAATAAAGGTCCTTTGTAGCAATAATTTTGTTTTTTTTTGTATTTTTCCCGAAAATCGACGTAAATTATTTGAACAAAAACTATCCAGTTTTGACCCCTAGTTAACTAAACTTAATTAATTGCTAACGACCTCTAGTATGACCTATTTCAAGTAATAAGTCGAGTTTCCCAGTCACCCTGTATGATAATGAAATGCACTAGACCTCCAGGGAGTCGTGAACCGACTTACGTTATTTTGGATAGGTCAATTAAATGTTTGTGACATGATGTCGTGGGTTCGATTCCCAGGACAGGCGAAATATTATTGGGTTTTACAGCTGGAATACTACTTAAATATCGCACTTTATGGCCACGTCGTTTGGCAACAGTCATTTTGTAACATTCAATTATTATTGTCCATAAATTTTGTTATCACTTTTGTTATTTTCTCATTACTTCCCAGAATTTAATCCTCAATTGTGACATTATCAAATGGTGTTTTATACAGTGGGTGGTGTTTTTCTCTATATCAACGGGTTCGATTACTGGCTAGGGAAATTGATTTCCAAAAATCCAATGACGTAGTTTCAGTTTTCATAAAAATCGGGCTCAAGACTCCTTTGAGTTATTTTTCGCTAATTTCATAGTTGCGAATTTGGCCATCCACGCCCAGTTGAAAAATTCACCCTGTATAGTACGTGGTGCCCCTATGATAGTACATGGTAACCATGCACGAGTCGGTCCGTTAAGCTCTTCTCCGACCACCTCTCTTACACATCTGTTACAGTTACAGCAAAAAAAGCGCATCCACCAAAAGGCAGTGTAAATTTAGCTCTACAGACATCGTTTCTTTTTGAGCCGAAAGACTTACGCCTAGGCAAAAATTTTGTTAGTAACGTTCGAGAATTTCTACTGACAAACATGGTATGTTGTAAACTTGTTTTGTTTTTTCGTACCCCACCTTTATTTTTTAGTTACTGCCTCGTTGGTCTAGTGGTCGCAAGCGCTGCTCCACCTTCCTGAGCAAAAGGTCCTGGATTCGATTTCCAGGTTGGGCAAAGATTGGTTGTGTTTTTACTTTTTACTATCTGAAATTTCTCAGTCACAGCCTGGAGTCTTTAGTTGTGCTCGGTTGATGGCAATAAAGTAAAGTAAAATAGGCACCTTATTACATGGGACTTGAACATTACTATCGAAATGTGGGTGTACTATATAAGGAACACCTCTACCTAACCGTTTTGGAAATACAGGCGTGATTTTATGTTCTATTTGTTACCCGCTTGCAAGAATGACAAACCTGGCATCTTATTTCTTCATCACCCTTGGGAGACTAACAAAGAATGTCTAAGGCAGTAAGTTAGCCTTCATACTTTACTTGTGTGCATTATCATCTACCTAGCCTTTTCCCAACTATGTTGGGGTCGGCTTCCAGTCTAACCGGATGCAACTGAATACCAGTATTTTACATGGAGCGACTGCCTATATGGCCTCCACAACCCAGTTCGTACTGGGTAATACGATACCCCTACCGATACTTTACCTCTTTATAAGTACCTATAGATAAATTAATATTCTGTTCTATTCGAAGAAAATAGATCCCCAGGAACCACGCAGCAGTCTCAGAGCACAGGGTAAGAGAAGGGATACTAAACATAAACTGGAGGAGAGAACGGACTCTATAGAGAAACTAGAAATGAAAACAGAGACAGGGACGTCTATAAAAAATGTACTTGAATTTTATAGGAAACCAAATTACTGAACCGACCAAACCAAAATACAAAGGACCTACAGCTGTACCAGAAAATGTAAGCGCTTTGGTAACCTTATAGTGTTTAGGAACATTCATGGTGTAAACGAACCCTTCACGAAGCCATCAAACAAGTATTCTGTACATCAAACTGGTAAAACTACTTTTGTATTTATGGTGTGCTATCCACCACTGTGCCACTGTTTTTTTTTTAATGACCACTCGCAGTATAACAACTCTAGAAGGTTGTTACTACTTAACTGGACTATCCTGTGGAATTACTTTAAGGCCCCCAGCCCGGGCTTACAAACTTAGGATATTCATTAAATTAACGATCACTAAGGGCTCGCCCTTCGGCCCTTGTATTGAGGGGCGGGCAGCTAAGGTCAGGCTTTGTCGAATTTATTATTTGTTGAGTTTACCGTTACAGGTTCAGCGGCACGGGCTGGCTCATCGACCAAGGGTCGAGTGGTGGGCCCCGACGGCACGCGCAGTCGGAGACGCGGTCAGTATCTGTTTTGGTTTTTGCTAATCTTACTGGTTTCCTTACAGCTCTCTTGAAGGCCGGAGACGCTTCAAGGATTTCCAGGTCACAAACTATGTTCCACCTCATATCCGGATCTGTGGGCCCCAAAACTTGCAGCTACAGTGACATCTGCTCCTGGCACCGAAGACACCGGGGAGGAGGCGAAGATTTGGTTAAACAAAATACAGGGTGGAAGGCACATCGACGCATAAACGATTACTACCAAGTATTCAGAATATCATTCCGAATCCCCACGCGCGTGTACTTTGTTTCTTATTTTCTAAATGAAGGGATCCGGAATGATGTACGAATGAATATGTAATGAACGAATAGGTGGTAATCGTTTGTGAGTCGATGTCCTTTCCATTTTGTATATGAAGAGCATTTCAGACTATAAAAATCACCAATATGGTCAGCTATATCTGATTTCAGCATTTTGAGGCTATATTAATCAGTTTCAGGCAAAACCGGACAAACAGGACAAACATCGTAAAAAGGATATTAAAGCAATAATCTCAGATTCAAATAATAACTGGATGAGGCGATACCCAGAAGAAATGAGAACGATTATGAATAATACAGTGAACAGCATAAACCCGTTACTCAACATATTCACAACACGAACGAATAACAAAGACGATGCAAAAAAACTAATAGAGCTAATAAATAAATTCAAAAGGCATATTGACAATAACCAAGATATTTCGAAATTCGTTAAAGAGTTACTAAATAATAACGTTCTTCAGATATTTTACGAAGTGGCCAAAAATCCTGTTCGCTCTATATATGTGGCACGTACCCGTCGTTGATTCGATTGAAGACGATCTAAATTATCAATAATCGAAAATATTATAGATCGGTTTCATAATGCACAAAATCTTTTAATTTTGTGCATTATGAAACTGATCTATTAAATTAAGTTAATTTATAGTAGCAGCGTTTTTGATGGAATAAAAAACAAATGCTTAATTTTCATAGAAATGTTTATTTTACTAGAACACGTCTATAACAGAATAGAGAAAAATCACCAGCATTTATTTTACGTCAGAGAGAGAGAGAGACGGACGTTATAAACTACTTCTGTCTCACTCACACCATATTACATTGAAACTCGTAAGTCTATTTTACAACACCCCCTCTCAATGTAGTAACATACTTTTAAATTAGACAAGACAAAAATTAACAAAAAGAACCACACAAATAAAAGAATAGATATTTTTTTAACTAACCATGTATCTTTTATTTATTTAAGCCACACATGGGGTCTTCTGAGGTCTCTGAGGTACTTCTCCAATCAAATCGCGTAACACCAGCGGATTTGGCTGAACTTTTGTATCTTCTTCGTCATCCTTATCGCTACAAATACTCTCGCCACCTGAAGCAATGACTTCAAACAAAGGTTCTGCGATTTCTCTATATTTTATCCGGCGCATGCTGTAACAAATGCGGAAAAGACACTTAGGGTCAATTCACACCGAAGTGGCAGCGGTCGGCAGCGCAGTTTCACTGTCAAGCCATTTTATGCTTTATCACCATTAAGAAATGCATAAAACATAATGCATTTCCTAGTGCTCCAGGTGTACTTTAGCTTACAAATATAATAAGTATAATTTTTTAATTGTTAATATGAAATTCATAAATTTGCATTTCCTAGTGCTCCAAGTGTACTTTAGCTTACAAATATAATAAGTATAATTTTTTAATTGTTAATATGAAATTCATAAATTCTAATCATAAACAACCGACTCAAGAATATCCGGTCTAGGTAAACAATATATTTATTCAGCAATGCTAATCGATTGGATTGAACATTGTGTGAGGTTTTGTGAATCAGTACTTCTCATTATTTCTCGTCTACAAAAGTGCTGGAATATATTAGCTGATCGCCAATTTACCCGAGCCAGAATTTCGTTGAGGGGATGATTTTGAAACCAGTTTTTGGAGGCTACAGCAGGCCGGGTGCTACCTGGAGTGGCTGCAATGCCAGCTTCCCCAAACAGGATCTTTACCCACCCTGCAATAAATGTACGTGAAGCAGGTTTAGCCACAACTCTTAACGTCACCTCACCTCTTGACTTATCATTAAGCCAAGGTTTTTATTACGACACCTCCCCCACGACCCCGGCTTAGGGACCTTTGAATTTTTAGGGTATTGATTTTAAAACATTTCTTACTAAAACGCGTGAACTTAACTGACTTGAAGTTTCAGCGTTACATAGTGTAGATATTACTGATTTATGTAAAAGTATTGCATTATATGACAACTTATCAATTAAATGTAAATCACACTTGAGCAATTAGTAATTCGTTAAGTCAAGGTTTTTATTACGACACCACGACGTCCAGCGCTTCCAGGATACCTCGTAGGTTTTTAGAGTCGATTTTCGCCAAGAATTCTTAAGCACTGATAGTTCGATCGTTCCATGTCTTTATCACGTCGGACCACCCCCCCACATTTCCAAACTTCGAGGACAATTTTCGCGACCTTCGGTGGTGGGAGTCCCGTCGACATGCAAACATATTAAAAATGCACACGTGTGAAATACATTGCATAATCGTAGTGCGTTATGAACAAGTTTTCGAGAAAGTGTATTGAAAAAGTATTTGTTAATGTATTTCACACGCGTGGATTATTAATATTTCTCCGCACACGGAAATAAAAATGTATAAGTATTGCCATTTATAAGTATTTGCCAGAAACAAGACAAAACTGTGCAAGAAATTGAGGAGTATTTTTTCGATAGGTACATCCGACGTTTCGACTGGATTAATTAAAAAAGAATAGAAGAAGGAATTGGAAGACTTGGTGTAGTCATCACCTGCGTAGCTTATTCCCAACTATATTGGGGTCGGCTACTAGTCTAACTCAATTTATTTTGTCGTTTTATTACCTATTTAAACGTTAGAACTTTATGTTAAAATATTCGTTACGTAATAGAACAGTATACGATAAGAACGCTACAAAATAGGAATAGTTTCAGACATGTTATGTAGTCAAACGCTTTATCGAATTCTAATTTATTCACAGAGTATGTTAAAAAGGTTTTTGGTTTTAATAGATATTTTCTGCAAAAATAACTTGACTGTCTTTTGGATATGAGTTCTCGGGTACTTGTTGGCCGTTTAAAGTATTTGAAAAAGGGCAGACCATTTCGCATTCTCTATAGAAAAAAATAAGGTCCGTTTTCTTGTAAGCTATTTAGGACAATAACTCCGAATGGACTTCGAGTTGTTCGTGTGAGTAGCAAAGGTTCTCCTTGAAAAGGTATTTTAATGGTTTATACCTTATTGCACATAGATAGACCACGACCATGTGTTATGAGTAATGTAGTACGTGACGGGCGAAAAAAGAAATTAAAACTAAACTTAAAAGTAAAAATTTAATACCTATCTTAGGCACTCCCACAAGTACCCAACCTGACCTATAGATGGCGGTTGTTGTTTGAAAATAAACGTCTAAGATGCTATAATAATAATAAAAAATAATAATAAATTTATTTCTATAACTTCAATAAACATTACATCAATGTGTTCTCAACTCCTGAACTAGGACCGCCTGTATGACAGGGGTTGAGGTATCCGGTTACATAGCTCTGAAAGTGGAAGCTTAGACAGTGCTTACTGTAGCTACTGTAGAAATTGACCAAAAATAAAAAAATAATAAAAATCTACATAATAAAAATTGACATAATATAAAAATTTTATAATAGACAATAGACATAGATAATTTACGTTAAACTTATCTATAAATTTTCTGTAATGAGAGATGAGTCTTTCAATTATTATGGATATGAAATATATGCCAAAAGAGGAGAAAGAACTTTCTGCGATATGATGGTTAATTCTTATGGATATGCAAGAACGCTGGCGAATTTACATGTATTTTGGGACCCACTTTTAGAGGTAGCATTCATTATGGCAACTTATACATAGTTGTAAAACGACTAAAGACTAACAGAAAAGTAAATGGAAAGTAAGACGAACAAGTTGGGAGAAAAGAGATTTACGTCTATGTACAAGATAACCTAAAAATCTTACGATTAAGGTTTTTAACTGTGGAATGTCTGCTTATTTATTTAGAATGAAAAAAAAAAAAATAATATTATGAATGAATCATAAAGGAAGATTCGAATAAACTACTCTTAGATTATTACTTTATACTTTCCAACCTACCCGGTCCGAGTAGAAGATTATGAAAAGGCCTAGTTCGTTGTACACGGCCTCTTCGTATGACGCTATGTGCTTTTTGGTAGTAGGCAACTGACAGGTGCCAGGGGAGGTAATAATTTTGGTTCGGGTCGTGTTATATTATTCTGATGTACTTATTATTTACATGTGCTAGTTGCTGATTAAAGACAAATTGTAAGAAATTATATTTCGCTTCTGGTCTCTAACGACTGGTTGTTACGACTTTGATCTATAAGTGTCAAGTAAAACGATTCTTACAACGCTGAAAGAAGATATACTTTTACATAAATTATAACAGCCAGAGCTCACTAGCTATGTTCGAGTACAGCTATTGAAAGACTGTGTGTGTGTGTTGAATAAAAAATATGTAATGTAACGAAATAAATCTCGTTTATTGGTATTTTTAAAAGGTTTTTATTTTATATTTTTCAATAGTGTTATAGAAAAAAATATTATCATATTAAAAGATTATCTAAAAAGGAAGCTGGTGCAGCAATATAGCTCTGGTGTCTATCATAGCCCATATATCTTAATATGCTCATGACATGAGAGCAAAAATCCGCTTTCCGTGTCCCAACGGGACAGTGGCAACAATACCCTAATACACCATTTCGCCCCTGTAGCCTTCTACTGAGATATATGTATAATAGGACTTGCTTCCTATGTGCATAGATTTAATTCTGGCACGTAAAATAAATGGGTAGTGGCCATGAAATACAGGGTAGATAATAGGTACAGGATGTGTTTCTACTGAACTTGAGGAGTGTGCAAAATCAGCAGAACTTCTGTGAGCACTATCCACCATTTCAACATCCACAATTTGCTCTATGTTTAGAAGGAAATGAAATCGCAATGATAAACATAAAATCCCACGCAAAAATA
Organism: Noctua fimbriata; assembly: GCA_905163415.1. Taxonomy (NCBI): domain Eukaryota; kingdom Metazoa; phylum Arthropoda; class Insecta; order Lepidoptera; family Noctuidae; genus Noctua; species Noctua fimbriata. The sequence goes on from LR990950.1 coordinate 6,623,753, forward strand.
CGTATCGAACGATGGAATAGAAGTGTTCAACGTTTTTAATGACACGACCCCCATAGTAAGAAAAAATATTTCGCGACCCCCGACCCTTCGTGTATTTTATTATGGTAATATAATCAATATAATATTTAATCTTTAATTTCTAATCAGGCATTATAAGCATTTGCATAATTAGGATTCGGATAAATACAAACATAATTAACACATTTTTTTACATCGAACACGTCCCCAATTCACAATTTATTCGTGCATACGTATAACCTAGGCCGATGCCGTCGCGACAAGCAGAAAAATCTCACACTTTGATTATGTTTGGCAAACAAGAGATCGAAAAGCTCAAAAGTATACCTCTCTCTGACAATACCATTCAACGAAGGATAAGCGATATTTATGTAGAAAAAATTAAAAGAAAGTAGCTTTTGTGTCCTTGCAATTTGATTAATTTACGGATATTGAGGGCTGTGCGCAGTTTGTAGCTTTTGTGCGTTTTAAATCTAATGAAAAATTAATGGAAGAAATATTCTTTTGTAGCGAACTTTAATACGAATAGCACAGGTCAGTGCTTGCATAACATGTTCCTTGAAGCTACGCAAGATATGAATATCAATTGGGCATTGCTGTTTGGAGTGACGGAGCAAAAGCCATGGCTGCCGCGAACAGTGAATTTATTCAAACACTGTTATAAGCTTTCAAGGTTTACAACAAAACTTATACTGTCACTTATGGAATATCTTTCGTGATTGTTCATTGCAACAGCATTGAAATATCGGGAGCTCAAAATAATGAATAATCACGGAAGATATCCCGTAAGTGACAGTATAAGTTTAGTGGATTTATTGCAAGACTGAAAGAGCAGATGATGAAAACGGATCTACGATAGGAGATATTGGTTAATGAACAACAAGCGTAAATGTATGTATGATATTGAAATAAAGAGTCCAAGTATATGTACAGTCGATAGCATGAAGAATAAATCCTTTTCAATTAGAGAGATTTCAATAGTTTATTCTTTTTTTATTTTGACTAATTTATTATTGAATGTAGGGTGACTGGTAATTAGTGACCGATACTTAAACACGTGATTGTACTCATGATAACAAACAACTTTCCCACAAAAACATTTTTTTTAATACTCATTCACTTTTATTACAATAACACAACATAAAATGTATGAAATTCACCAGCGCACCCCTGTTATCTATCAGCTGTTAGCCACGTGATACCGTTTAGTCTCACAACTATCGTACCGTGCAACAATGGTGGCTTGTATTATTGTGATAAAACTGAATGAGTATTTATACTTGGTTTGAGAAGTATTTTTTTATTTATTTGGTAACAAATTACACTTACACAACAACAATATAAAAACAACACAAGCATTAAAAGAATATATCTTTTTTTTCTAGTATCTTTGAAAGATAGGTACCTACCTACTTAGTGAGTTATGTTCTCTCATAGACGTCATTCGATTAACTACGTCTTCATGTTTGATTGGTTGTTAATTAGGTTATGTAGGTACCTATCTACAAATCAGAAACAAGTTTTTTTTAATTTTGTACACTGATATTGAAATAAAAAGATGTAGTGACAAAAATAGAAAAGAGTATGCTTAGATGGTTTGGTCATGTGGAGAGGGTGAGTGAAAGGCCACTAACAAGGCAGATGTGAGTGGCAACGCCGCCAGGAAGGGATGCCCTAGACGGACATACACTGACTTTATTGGTGAGATTCTTCAGTTTTCTGACCACTGTCATACTCGCAACCTGCGTGCGTGTATGACCAGATGTATGAACGTGGACGAGGCAAAAGAAGTATGTAAGGATCGTAGCAGGTGGCGTTCTGTGGTTTCTGCCTACCCCCATGGGAAAACTGACTTATTGAATGTATGTATGATAGTCCAAGTATATGTACAGTCGATAGCATGAAGAATAAATCCTTTTCAATTAGAGAGATTTTAATATTTTTTTAAATTATTGAATATAAGGTGACTGGTAATTAGTGACCGATACTTAAACACGTGATTGTACTCATGATAACAAACAACTTTCCCAAAGAAACATTTTAATACTTTTTAATACTCATTCACTTTTATTACAATACGAAATGCAATGAAATTTTATTACTATATGAGGTTACGAAATCTCTTCCCTCTTCTTCTAAATTAGCTGAAGCTCTTCTTAAAGAAAACTTTACTGAGGACATACCAAACTTTAAATTTAAACCAATATGTATTGCTACAATTAAAAACGCATTCAAAAGTCTCAACATAAAAAATACTGAAGACTTATGGGGGATATCCGTCAAGGTTCTTGGAGATATTATTGACTCAATCGCACCTGTCCTAACAGGCATATTCAATCAATGTTTGGACAGCGGCAAGTTTCCTGAGCTAATGAAACATAGTAAAGTAGTACCAATTTTCAAATCGGGTTGTAAGAGTGATCCTTCAAATTATAGACCTATATCTGTGCTTCCAGCATTGAGTAAAATCTATGAAAAAATCATGCTGGACCAGATGTTGTCTCACTTCAACTCAAATGGAATTCTGCATAGACAACAGTTTGGTTTCACGAAGGGTAGGTCGACAACGGACGCGGGAGTAAAATTCATCAGTCACATTTTGGAATCTTGGGAGAAGTCCCAGGATGCCATTGGCATTTTCTGTGATCTCTCAAAAGCGTTTGACTGCGTCGACCACAACACACTGATCTGTAAATTACACCACTACGGAATTCGTGGACAAGCTGCTGATCTTGTTCTTTCCTATTTATCTAACAGGCAGCAAAAAGTAAATAAAATTGGGGCGACGTCCTCCGGGTCTCTAGTCAAGATGGGCGTGCCCCAAGGTTCAATTCTCGGTCCTTTCCTTTTTTTTGTTTACATTAATGATCTCCCTTATATGATGGCCAAATTATCGGATATAATTCTATTTGCTGATGACACTTCGCTAATTTTTAAAATAGAGAGAAAAGATACGAATGTCTTACATGTCAACGAAAGTCTAACCGTACTCTCGAAATGGTTCGCAGCTAATAATCTTTTACTGAATGCGAACAAAACAAAATGTCTGAAGTTTTCTTTACCGAATGTACCACAACGGGATCTGGATTTGAATCTTGACGGCAAAAAACTTGATGTTATAGCGGAAACTGTATTCTTAGGGATTACTATAGATTCAAAATTGCAGTGGGGCGCACACATTAGAACTCTTTCGGGTAGGCTAAGCTCAGCTGCATATGCAGTAAGGAAAATAAGGCAGTTAACTGATGTGGCTACAGCTAGGCTAGTGTACTATGCTTATTTCCACAGTATTATGTCTTATGGCACGTTGACTCAATTTTCATTCTTCAAAAGAGGGTAGTCCGCGCGATATATAAAATGGGTCCTCGCGAGTCCCTCAGAGAAAAATTTAAAGAGATTGATATACTGACCCTGCCTTCACTTTATATTTTAGAATGTATTTTATATGTCCGCAAAAATCGAGGGCTTTTCAAAATAAGAAGCGACTTTCATAATATAAATACACACAGTAAACACGAAATTGTAATACCTAAGTTCAGATTAACAAAAACTAGCAAGTCTTTTCATATAAACAGTATACGCTTTTATAACAGGTTGCCAAAGTCAGTTATAGAACTGACCGATGGAAAATTCAAAAACTACATCAAACGTGTCCTTATTAAAAAAGCATATTACAAAATCAAGGACTACGTTGAAGATAAAGAAGTTTGGCTTTAGTTCCTTCTGCGCATGCGGCTTCCCTGGTAGCTCATAAACGGCACAAATATGTGGATGTCTCTAACTATTCTCAATCTCATTTTTTCTCCTCTTTCGAATCAGATTTTCACAATAGTTTTCAAATCATTTATACATCTTTTGCTCAGAATAGTTACAGCACTGATAACAATATTTGTGTCACTTGTTTAATTTAGTACTTTACAATTCCTTTTTTTACCTTTGTATAGATTCTTTTTTATCAATTGTTTGTAAATGTGTGAACATTGTAGGCTTTGTAGATTCCCAGCTGCTTGTTAACTTTTGTTAACTTTTTATTTTGTTCTACATTTTTTGTTTAGTAAGCAACGACTTATTGTTGGGCCTACGCTGTCCCCCCATACTTAAGTACAAATGCTGTATCCATGATATTAATGTAACACCAAATGATTTGAAAAGAGTAACCATGGAGTTTTCCTTGCCGGTTCTTCTCCATAGGAAACGACCAACCCGAACCGTGCACCTTGTTTTTCAACGTTTTATAAGTGCTCATCTAGGCCTATGTAAAATAAAATATTTTGATTTTTTGATTTGATTTGAATAACACAACATGAAATGTATGAAATTCACATCCCCTATATTCAATAATAATTTATACTTAGTCTGAAATCAATTTTTTATTTATTTGTTACCCACTTACACAACAACAATAAATTAAGGCTTTCAGATACGCCGATCACCTTGAAAAGCAAATTGACACGTTCTCGTCACGGGCGTGAGTTTGCGAATTGTGTATAAAGAGACGCACAATCTCTTACTGTTAAGCTATGACGAAGCGCGCGAGCAGTGCCATCTAAGTATGTTATTTGTAAGTTTGGTCGTTGTGTCGCGCCGCTGGCACGGATTGCATTGTCGATTCAATACATATAAAATAAATTAGATTACTGCTATAAAAGTGTCTAATTTACCCAAACCCTTCACTTACTTAAGCAAACCAACAACAAAAGTTGAACAATAATAGTGCCTTGCTGGACACCTAACGGAACTCGTTATTGGTTGAACATAAACGATCAACGGTCGATTTAACTTCTCGTCTTTCTAATGCTTATTAAATAAATGTTATGTAGACACTATATTATATCAATAAACTGTCTAGCAATATTTTCAGATCACTGACGTTGTCAAACGTGTTTTTAAATTTAAATTTATTTAGAAACCGGCTTTTTTTGTAATAAAGTTTTACTATAATTTGTTCTATCTTTACTATTGGTGACACGTTTGGTTTGTATGGAACGAGTTGAAAATTCTGCCTCTTGCAGCGGCCGCCGAGGTGTCCCTATGGTACAATTTCAGAATGCTATTTTTTTTTAAATATTTTAGCCACTTTGTAGTTGCACTCTTACTAGGTATCTAAGATTGCCTTGCCGCAACGTTCATAAATAAAATGACTTTATTTTATTGAAATGTTACATCCGATAAAATAGTAATAAAAATTGCAATAAGTAATATAAATGTATTGAAACAATTCGCCAACAGTGTCTTTACTAGAGAATATGAAGTGAAACGGAATAAGTGTAAAAATGATTCCCATTTTTCGTAAATATTTGAGAATTATAATATTATTGTCGTCGATAACGTTAAGTAAGTACTCACATATGCAGGATGACAGTAAAACTTAACCTATTTCTTGAAAGGTGTTATACTAGAGTTTATTAGCAACAAATTAACTCCAGTTAACTAGAGATCAAAACTGGGTGGTTACTGAGCTTCTTCGATTTTTTATAAATTTTCTATCTTGTTACCAAAAACTACTCCACTCTAAAAATTTAATTGTTATTTTTCTGAAAGATTAAAAATAAGTGATCATTTAAAAATAATGCTTTCTCAAAACGTACATAATGTCATTAATAAAGGTCCTTCCAATAATTTTGTTGTTTTTTGTATTTTTCCCGAAAATCGACGTAAATTATTGGAACAAAAGCTATCCAGTTTTGACCCCTAGTTAACTAAAGTTAATTTATTGCTAACGTAGTATGACCTATTTCAAGTAATAAATCGAGTTTCCCAGTCACCCTGTGTGTTAATGAAATGCGCTGCACCTCCAGGGAGTCGCGCAGATTTACGTTATTTTGTTTAGGATAGGTCAATTAAATGCTTGTGGCTTGATGTCCTGGGTTCGATTTCCAGGACAGGCAATGTATTTTTATTGGGTTTTACAGCTGGAATACTACTTTAATATCGCACTTTATGGGCACGTCGTTTGGCAACAGCCATTTTGTAACATTCAATTATTGTTATTATTGTCCTTAAATTTTGTTTTCACTTTTGTAATTTTGTCATTACTTCCCAGAATTTGATACTTAATTGTGACATTATCAAAAGGTGTAATATACAGTGCGTGTTGTTTTTTTCGAAATCAACGGGTTCGATTACTGGCTAGGGAAATTGATTTCCAAAAATCCAATGATGTAGTTTCAGTTCTCATAAAAATCGGACTCGAGACTCTTTTGAGTATTTTTCGCTATTCCCCATAGTTGCGAATTTGGCCATCCACGCCCACTTGAAAAAATCACCCTGTATAGTACGTGGTGCCCCTATGATAGTACATGGTAACCATGCACGAGTCGGTCCGTTAAGCTCTTCTCTGACCACCTCTCTTACAAATCTGTTACAGTTACAGCAAAAAAAAAGCATCCACCAAAAGGCAATGTGAATTTTAATCTAGAAACATCGTTTCGTTTTGAGCCGAAAGACTTACGCAAAGCCAGAAATTTTGTTAGTAACATTCGAGAATTTCTACTGACATACATGGTATGTTGTAAAATTCCTTTTTTTTCGTACCCCACCTTTATTTTTAGTTACTGCCTCGTTGGTCTAGTAGTCGCACGCGCTGTTCCACCTTCTTGAGCAAAAGGTCCTGGATTCGATTTCCAAGTTGGGCAAATATTTGTTGTGTTTTTACTTTTTACTATCTGGAATTTCTCAGTGGCAGCCTGGAGTCTAAAGTTGTGCTCGGTTGATGGCAATAAAGTAAAGTAAAATAGGCACCTTATTACATGGGACTTGAACATAACTATCGAAATGTGGGTGTATAAGGAACACCTCTACCTAACCGTTTGAAGAATACAGGCGTGATGTTATGTTCTATTTGTTACCCGCTTGCAAGAATGACAAACATGGCATCTTATTTCTTCACCACCCTTGGGAGACTGACAAAGAATGTCTAAGACAGTAAGTTAGCCTTCATAATTTACTTGTGTGCATTATCATCTGCGTAGCATTTTCCCAACTATGTAGGGGTCGGCTTCCAGTCTAACCGGATGAAGCTGAATACCAGTATTTTACATGGAACGACTGCCTTTCTGACCTCCACAACCCAGTATTCACTGGGTACGATACGCCTACCGATACTTTACCTCTTTATAAGTACCTATTGGTAAATAAATATTCTGTTCTATTCGAAGGTAACCGATCCCCAGAAACCACGTAGCAGTCTCAGAGCACATGGTAAGAGAAGGGATACTAAACATAAACTAGAAGAGAGAACGGACTCTATAGAGAAACTAGAAAAGAAAACAGAGACAGGGACGTCTATGAAAAATGTACTTGATTATGTGAAGAACGTCGGTCTGACGATCGTGAATTTTATAGGAAACAAAATTGGTGAACCGACCAAACCAAAAAACAAAGAACCTACAGCTATAACAGAAAAGGTAAGCGCTTGGTAACCTTATAGTGTTTGGGAACATTCACGGTGTAAACGGTCCCTTCACGAAGCCGTCAAACAAGTATTCTGTACATCAAACTAAGTAACTCTACGAAAATTTTATTGCTGGGAAAACTACTTTAGTGTTTGGGGTGAAAAATCACGGATCACGTTAGGACTCAATGTAACCCTCTCAAAACGTGCTGATGGATGCATTGAATAGTACAGGGGTCATGGAGGTATTAAAGTCATAACATTACAAACCTGTATTTAAAAAAAAAACTGAAAATAGTGGCGGTGGTATAACACCAACGTTGGATGACAACTAGGAGTTCATTCTCTTTACTTCAAACACTTGACAGACCTTAACAAACAAAGTTAGACTAAGGTTAAACCTTGCAGTAGTCCTAGGGATGCACTGCGGAGCTATCCTATCCCTTCACCTCCTAGCACGGCTACTACTGGGGGCTAGGTGGCCTCCTCTCAGGTCAAGGTTATGGCAACAGCGGTGACTGCGGAGCTATCCACCACTGTGCCTTCTAAGTAGCGAGGGACTAGTTCTTTTTTTTTTTTTAATGACCACTCGCAGTATAACAAATCTAGAAGGTTGTTACTACTTAACTGGACTATCCTGTGGAATTACTTTAAGGCCCCCAGCCCGGGCTTACAAACTTAGGATATTCATTAAATTAACGATCACTAAGGGCTCGCCCTTCGGCCCTTGTATTGAGGGGCGGGCAGCTAAGGTCAGGCTTTGTCGAATTTATTATTTGTTGAGTTTACCGTTACAGGTTCAGCGGCACGGGCTGGCTCATCGACCAAGGGTCGAGTGGTGGGCCCCGACGGCACGCGCAGTCGGAGACGCGGTCAGTATCTGTTTTGGTTTTTGCTAATCTTACTGGTTTCCTTACAGCTCTCTTGAAGGCCGGAGACGCTTCAAGGATTTCCAGGTCACAAACTATGTTCCACCTCATATCCGGATATGTGGGCCCCAAAACTTGCAGCTACAGTGACATCTGCTCCTGTCACCGAAGACACTGTGGATGAGGCGAAGTTTTGGTCAAACAAAATACAGGGTGGAAGGCACATCTACGCACAAACGATTACTACCAAATATTTAGAATACCATTCCGAACCCCCCACGTGCTAGTACTTTGTTTCGGGGTTCGAAATGATGTACGAATGAATACGTGGTAATCGTTTGTGCGTCGATGTCCCTTCCATTCAAATCACCAATAAGCTATATTAATCAGTTTCAGGCAAAACCGGACAAATCGGGCAAACATGGTAAAAAGGATATCAAAGCAAAAATCTCAGATTCAAATAATAACTGGATGAGGCGACACCCCGAAGAAATTAGAACGATTATGAATAAAGTGAACGTCACAAACCCGTTACCCAACATTTTCGAAACACGAACGAACAACAACGACGATGCAAAAAAACTAATGAAGCTACTAAAAAAATTCAAAAGGCAAATTGACAATAATCCAGATACTTCGAAAATCGTTAACGAGTTACTTAACAATGACGTTTTTCAGCCATTCTTCAAAGTGCTCAAAATCCTGTTCGCTTTATATATGTGGCAAGAGGGTAACGTACCCATCACTGATATTTGATGGTTTGATTGAAGCCATTTTACATTTAAAAGTTTTTGCGCATTTTTACAACACCGATCTACTAAAATTACGACACCATTTATAATACCAGCGTTTGACCTAAAATAAAACGCATATTAAAATACTTGCCTCACTGGAAGCTTTGTTATGAGATGGCATTTCCGTTTCCCGTCGATTTCTTACCAGTTTTTGTACTTTTATCCCCTCTATACTTCCGAATCAGTGGCGCCACCTGGTGGTTGCGGGTAGTTTTTAGTTTTCGTAAAAGTGTCACGCCATTTTTGTTCATTGTCTCATATAACCAGGTAGAAATAAAGTGAAAGCTTACGGTGAGGTAAGTATTTTAATATGCGTTTTAATTTAGGTCAAACGCTGCTATTATAAATGGTGTCGTAATTTTAATACGCACTTGAAGCTTTAATAAGGTAAAAAGCTTCAGCTGCAGCTTTTTACCTTAATAAAGCTTCCAGTGACGGTCAAGTAGTTTAATAAAACTTTTTGACCGTCACTGGAAGCTTTATTATGAGATCTATTTGTTATCGCCTGGTGACGCCGCTTTAATGTATATACTTGGAAGTATCTAGTATTATACTCTAAGCCAATGTGATAAAGCATGAAATTAAACAAATGTATAAGTAATAATTATGCCTTTATTTAATTAAATATAAAAGCAATTCAATGAAAGTACCAAGGTAATTGTACTTTAGCTTACAAATATAAATAGCATAATTTTTGATTGTAAATTGTAATTGAAATTCGTAAATTCTTATCATAAACAACCAACTTAAGAATATCCGTTCTAGGTAAACAAAATATTTATTCAGCAATGCTAATCGATTGGATTGGAAAATTGTGTGACGTTTTGTGAATCAGTACTTCTAATTTTTTCACGTCTATTAAACTGTTGGAATGTATTAGCTTATCGCCAATTTCCACGAGCCAAGATATCGTCGAGGAGATGATTTTGAAACCAGCTTTTGGAGGCTACAGCAGACCGGTTGCTACCTGGAGTGACTGCAATGTCAGCTTCCCCAAATAGGGTCTTTACCCACCTTGCAATGACTGTACGTGAAGCAGGTTTAGCCACACCTCTTACCGTAATAAATAAATTAGTTGATTTTACGTCTGTCTTTTCATCATCATCATCATTTCAGCCGAAAGACGTCCACTGCACTGCGTCTGTCTTTTAATAATGCTATATTTCTTTCTATTCAGGATATAGGGTTAAGGTTAGAACATTTAAAAGCCATTTTCAGCCAGATTGCCTATAATTTTATTACTGCTGTCAGTTTTCGAGCCAAACCGAGGACAAAATATTATACTGTTATCAGATGTTATGCAATGATTAGGATCAATATTAAGTAGAGTTAGATCGTGTATTCGCCTACCAGAGCAAAGCAACAATGAAAATAAAATTGCAGTATGGTGTGACGTTTGAAATAGGTTATTAATTTGAATCAATTGTGTAATTAGTTAAAAATGTAATTAATTTACCAACGTCCCAAACTGAAGGCTTAGTGACCTTTGAATTTTTTAGGGTAATTGATTTTAAAACATGTCTTACTCAACGTGTGAACTTAACTGACTTGAAGTTTCAGTGTTACATGGTGTCGATATTACTGATTTATGTAAAAGTATTGAATTATACGACTACTTATCAATGAAATATAAATCACATAAAAACTGCGCTAACTGTGAACCAGAGGGATTCATTTAGTCAAGGTTTTTATTACGACACCACGACGCCCAGTGCTTCCAGGCTACCTCGTAGGTTTTTAGAGTTGATTTTCGCCAAGGATTTTTAAGCAGTGATACTTGTTGAACGTTCCATGTATTTATCGCGTCGGACCACCCCCACATTTCCAAACTTCGGGGACAATGTTCTCGGCCTTCGGTGGTGGGAGTCCCGTCGACGTGTCTATTATGTATCTCTGCAGACTTTTCAGAGTTAATGGAACCGCGAGTGCTCGGGCTTTGAGATCCGCACGCCAGAATACCCTCTATTAGGACTGGAAGCCACTAATCTGTGAAAACCGCCAATATAAACCCGCACCACCGAGGAACTAGTCACTCCGAAGCTGACGACCCCGTCACCCTCCTTCAAGATAGCTGTAAGGAAGCCAGTAAGATTCGCAAAAACGAAAACAGATACCGACCGCGTCTCCGGCCCCGACGCCGGGGCCCACCGCGACCTCCCTGTAATACCACCGCCCGACGTTGCTCTGCCCTCCCCTCAATGACGCACTAAGTCGAGGCCCCAACCCCGCAGGGCGTGCTTTTAGTGATCGTTCATTTAGTTTCTAAGCACTGGCTGGGGGCCCGAAAAAAAATTTTTGACCACCACAGGATAGTCTAGTTTTTTTTTTTTTTTTTAATACAGGTTTGTAATGTTATGACTTTAATACCTCCATGACCCCTGTACTATTCAATGCATCCATCAGCACGTTTTGAGAGGGTTACATTGAGTCCTGACGTGATCCGTGATTTTTCACCCCAAACACTAAAGTAGTTTTCCCAGCAATAAAATTTTCGTAGAGTTACTTAGTTTGATGTACAGTATACTTGTTTGACGGCTTCGTGAAGGGACCGTTTACACCGTGAATGTTCCCAAACACTATAAGGTTACCAAAGCGCTTACCTTTTCTGTTATAGCTGTAGGATCTTTGTATTTTGGTTTGGTCGGTTCACCAATTTTGTTTCCTATAAAATTCACGATCGTCAGACCGACGTTCTTCACATAATCAAGTACATTTTTCATAGACGTCCCTGTCTCTGTTTTCTTTTCTAGTTTCTCTATAGAGTCCTTTCTCTCATCTAGTTTATGTTTAGTATCCCTTCTCTTACCATGTGCTCTGAGACTGCTACGTGGTTTCTGGAGATCTGTTACCTTCGAATAGAACAGAATATTTATTTATCTATAGGTACTTATAAAGAGGTAAAGTATCGGTAGGCGTATCGTACCCAGTATTCACTGGGTTGTGGAGGTCAGAAAGGCAGTCGTTCCATGTAAAATACTGGTATTCAGCTACATTCGGTTAGACTGGAAGCCGACCCCTATATAGTTGGGAAAAGGCTACGCAGATGATAATGCACACAAGTAAAGTAACTAACTAACTGTCTACATTCTTTGTCAGTCTCCCAAGGGTGGTGAAGAAATAAGATGCCATGTTTGTCATTCTTGCAAGCGGGTAACAAATAGAACATAACATCACGCCTGTATTCTTCAAACGGTTAGGTAGAGGTGTTCCTTATACACCCACATTTCGATAGTAATGTTCAAGTCCCATGTAATAAGGTGCCTATTTTACTTTACTTTATTGCCATCAACCGAGCACAACTTTAGACTCCAGGCTGCCACTGAGAAATTCCAGATAGTAAAAAGTAAAAACACAACAAATATTTGCCCAACTTGGAAATCGAATCCAGGACCTTTTGCTCAGGAAGGTGGAGCAGCGCTTGCGACCACTAGACCAACGAGGCAGTAACTAAAAAATAAAAGTGAGGTACGAAAAACAAAAACAATTTTACAACATACCATGTTTGTCAGTAGAAATTCTCGAACGTTACTAACAAAATTTCTGCCTAGGCGTAAGTCTTTCGGCTCAAAAAGAAACGATGTCTGTATAGCTAAATTTACACTGTCTTTTGGTGGATGCGCTTTTTTTGCTGTAACTGTAACAGATGTGTAAGAGAGGTGGCCGGAGAAGAGCTTAACGGACCGACTCGTGCATGGTTACCATGTACTATCATAGTGGTACCACGTACTATACAGGGTGAATTTTTCAAGTGGTCGTGGATTGCCAAATTCGCAACTATGAAAATGGCGAAAAATAACTCAAAGGAGTCTTGAGCCCGATTTTTATGAAAACTGAAACTACGTCATTGGATTTTTGGAAATCAATTTCCCTAGCCAGTAATCGAACCCGTTGAAATAGAGAAAAAACACCACCCACTGTATATAACACCATTTGATAATGTCACAATTAAGGATTAAATTCTGGGAAGTAATGAGAAAATAACAAAAGTGATAACAAAATTTATGGACAATAATAATTGAATGTTACAAAATGGCTGTTGCCAAACGACGTGCCCATAAAGTGCGATATTTAAGTAGTATTCCAGCTGTAAAACCCAATAATATTTCGCCTGTCCTGGGAATCGAACCCACGACATCATGTCACAAACATCTAATTGACCTATCCAAAATAACGTAAGTCGGTTCACGACTCCCTGGAGGTCTAGTGCATTTCATTATCATACAGGGTGACTGGGAAACTCGACTTATTACTTGAAATAGGTCATACTAGAGGTCGTTAGCAATTAATTAAGTTTAGTTAACTAGGGGTCAAAACTGGATAGTTTTTGTTCCAATAATTTACGTCGATTTTCGGGAAAAATACAAAAAAAAACAAAATTATTGCTACAAAGGACCTTTATTAATGACATTATGTACGTTTTGAGAAAGCATTTTTTTTTTAAATGATCGCTTATTTTTCATCTTTCAGAAAAATAACAATTAAATCTTTAGAGTGGAGTAGTTTTTGGTAACAAGAAAGAAAATTTAAAAAAAATCGAAGAACCGACATAGCTCGGTAACCACCCAGTTTTGATCTCTAGTTAACTGGAGTTAATTTGTTGCTAATAAACTCTAGTATAACACCTTTCAAGAAATAGGTTGACTTTTACTGTCATCCTGCATATGTGAGTACTTACTTAACGTTATCGACGACAACAGTATTATAATTCTCAAATAGTTACGAAAAATGGGAATCATTTTTACACTTATTCCGTTTCACTTCATATTCTCTAGTAAAAACACTGTTGGCAAATTGTTTCAATAGATTTATATTACTTTTTGCAATTTTTATTACTATTTTATGTGATGTAACATTTCAATAAAATAAAGTAATTTTATTTATGGACGTTGCGGCAAGGCAATCTTAGATACCTAGTAAGAGTGCGACCACAAAGTGGATAAAATATTTAAAACAAAATAGCATTCTGAAATTGTACCATAGGGACACCTCGGCGGCCGCTGCAAGAGGCAGAATTTTCAACTCGTTCCATACAAACCAAACGTGTCACCAATAGTAAAGATACAACAAATTATAGTAAATCTTTATTACAACAAAAGCCGGTTTCTAAATAAATTTAAATTTAAAAACACGTTTGACAACGTCAGTGATCTGAAAATATTGCTAGACAGTTTATTGATGTAATATAGTGTCTACATAACATTTATTTAACAAGCATTAGAAAGACGACAAGTTAAATCCACCGTTGATCGTTTATGTTCAACCAATAACGTGTTCCGTTAGGTGTCCAGCAAGGCACTATTATTGTTCCACTTTTGTTCTTGGTTTGCTTAAGTAAAAGATTGTGCGTCTCTCTGTCTACACAATGCGCAAGCTCACGCCCGTGACAAGAACGTGTCAATTTGCTTTTCAAGGTCATCGGCGTATCTGAAAGCCTTAATTTATTGTTGTTGTGTAAGTGGGTAACAAATAAATAAAAAAATACTTTTCAGACCAATTATAAATTGTTATTGAATATAGGGTGACTGGTAATTAGTGATCGATACTTAAACACGTGATTGTACTCATGATAACAAACACCTTTCCAAAATAAACATTTTTTTAAAATACTCATTCACTTTTATCACAATAACACAACAGCAGAGTATTGCGGAGCGGGCTTGCGAGCCGCGCGGGTGCTCTGCCTACCCACCACTGTTGCACAGTACGATAGTTGTGAGACTAAATGGTGTCACGCGGCTAACAGCTGATAGATGACAGGCGAGGGCGCGTGAATTTCATACATCATGTTGTCAATTATTTTGTGTTAATTATTATTTCCTTTATTCATTTTAAAAACTTATTTTACATATTTTTAAATATTTAAAAAAAAAAACCATATAAAAAACATTTAAAAATATAAAAAATAGTGGTCCGCCGGTAGCCGAAGAAGGGTCCAAGCTACTGGTGGTTAGGGCTCCAGAGACAGGAACCTCCTCACAATACGAGCCGTATCGAGGAGTACTGCCTTCTGAATCAGGCCCTTGATCCAACCGCCTAAGGAGAGCCTCGAAAGATGGTCGTCGAGGCTCTTGGCTATAAGGCCATTGGCCGTCACGGCGATCGGCACAATGATAGCCGAGTTCACATTCCACATGTCGATAACCTCGTGTGCCAAGTCGAGATATTTTATTTGTTTCTCTTTCTCAGCTTTCACGAGGTTCTCGTCATGCGGGATGGTAACATCGACTATCATTACGCGGCGCGCTGATCGGTCTATCACTACTATGTCAGGCTTATTGGCGACAATAGTCCTGTCAGTAATGATAGACTGATCCCAGTACAGCGTGACATGGTCTTTCTCGAGAACTGGGTCGGGCACATATTTGTAGTACGGTACCTTAGATTCCACAAATTTATATTTCAAGGCAAGTTGCTGGTGAATAATCCTGGCTACTTGGTTGTGCCTGTACAAGTACTCGCCGTTAGCAAGACGAGAACAACCAGAAATAATATGTCTGATGGACTCACCCGGACGGTGGCATGCCGGACACACGGGAACCGTCCCGTCCTTCATAATATATTTCCGGTTGTTGTTCGTCAACATAACTTCGTCCATAATCGCACAGACAAAACCTTCAGTTTCTCCAAAGAGGTCGCCGAAACGTAACCAGGACGCGGACGCTAGAAAATCTACATCGGTCCCATGAAGAACCCGGAAGAAGCGCCCGTGAAGCTCCTTGCCTTGCCATACTTCCTTGCGGTCATCGGTAGTAGTAAGTACTACAGGTTTGCGCCAGTTCTCTTTAACCATGGACAGCGGGGCGAGTCCCTTGTCCACTGCGACCACATCTCGGTGCATACCCACCTCGGCATTTAAAAAATATTCTCTGAGACTGCACATCTCGCGGTTGTGAAGGGACTTCGCGTTTAAAAACCCTCGACCCCCGCACTTCCGCGGGATGTACAGCCTCATCACTGATGATCGTGGGTGATGCATCCGGTTTGCGGTAAGCAGTGTACGAACTCTCCTATCCAGGGCATCGAGTTCGATCTGAGTCCATTTGAGTACGCCGAAAGAGTACATTAAAACCGGCATGACCCAACCGTTGAAGGCACGCACCTTGTTTCCACCTGAAAGAAGGCTATTTAATACCTTATTCAGGCGTCCAAAGAAGCGCTCCTTCAACGATTGCTTCATGTCAGTTACGTTAATGCCTAACGCTTCCGACATTCCCAAAGCTTTCGGATGAGGAGAGGGATCTCAGGTGTATGGAATCCGAGAGCTGAATTCCCTCGGATTCCATAATCTCCCCTCGCTTTACATACATGACTGCACATTTGTCCACACCAAATTCCATCCTGATGGCGCTGCTAAAAGTTACAGTTACTTTCCATCAGTCGCAATTTGTTGGGGGCAAAGAGTTTCAGATCATCCATGTAAAGAAGGTGAGATATGACCTGACCACCTCTCCTCAACCGGCAGCCTAAACCTGAATGCAAGCAATTCTCCAGCAATGTGCTCAGAGGATTCAGGGCTGGAATATTCCCTGTTTAATCCATACAGGCTCATCGTTCCCCTGGATCTGTCGACATCCTGGATATCGAAGGACCGTCCTCCATTGCCCCATACACGACTCAAGGAAGGCGCGTAGAGTTGCATCTATCTTGTACAACTCCAGCACCCTCATGAGCCATGTATGTGGCACCGAGTCTTAGGCCTTCTTATAATCTATCCAGCAGTCAGCATCAGTATGACAGACGAACACCGACCAGATGCTGCGCCAGAAAGAACTCGTGGCAGCATTATCTGGGCGGCACACGTCTGTTATATTTTGCTCGGGTCGCTCCCAAGATCTATATACCCACCTCTCATCGCTCTGGAACATGCGATTCTGTGAGTACCGATCAACCCGCCGCTTATACCGTCGAATACGGTTTGCCCATGCATAAACTTTCTGCTTCAGGAAGTCGATGCGCTCTGTGACGCGGGACATATATTCTTGAGGACTGATTCCAGTCTCCGAGAATGCCCTCCTCACAAAGCGCATCACACGTGGTCGTGTATTGCCCTCTCTGAAGCAGTATAGTTTGCCGATGAGTACTCTGGCCCCACCATTACGTCGTTCAATCCTGTACTGCCATGGCGGTACGGCTGGTTTAGATCGTGTAGCTCTGTCATCAGAAAATTTGACATGAGCTACACGACATGCCGCTACAGCCGCACAATACAGGATTGAGTGAGCATCGGTGAGGTCTTCGCAGTTACCAAAATAGTTTGACAACTGCGAATCCAGAACAGCCACCAGCGCCTTATTTTTGTTATGCATGGGCAAACGAGGTATGCGTGGTCTAAGGTCGGGTTGCATGAACCGATATTCTCGAATCGCACCCTCCAAAGCACTCCTCATTTCCTCATTGCACTGGGTACTTACATTAGTAACCATTTCATTACTCACGTCGTTATCGCGATTTGGTATTATGGTAGACTGTGGTGGAACCACAGCCTGCGGCGGCGGCGTGGCAATGACATGGCTGCTCTGCATTTCAGTCCGCAAGCGATCAAGTACGGTGTCATCCAACATACGATTACGCCGGATGACTCGCACCTGATCCGATAGTCGTTGTGCCGACACGTTGACAGCTGGCTCAAGCACCTGAAACAGAGAGAGCATCCGAAACCGGTACGCGGTCAGGTTGTTTCCTCCCTCTGTAGCCCCATAGTATGCGCGCATGACATTTGCATTGATGGATTGCGTCCATCACATGCGCTGCACACTCCCACCAGGAGCTGGGACCCTATCAGAGGCCGGTGGGCCTCGAGGTCCTAAACCGTCCGGCGGCCGGCGTCCTCCCCGCCGACGAACAGGTGGTGGCATCGTGGGCGGAGAGAAATACTGGTCGCTCGAGCTCGACGCAACTGCCACGGCCGGTGTCACAGCACTCACGACGGGGCTGGATTCCGGCGGCGGCGAGGCGTAGCTGAGCGACGCGACGGGTCCGGAGGCGATAGGCGTGCGCGTTTTGCTGCTGCTCTGGTCAACATTCTCTTGATTTCATTTGTGTTTCAATTTTATGTATGTATGGACATGACATACGTCATTATAGTTCTTGTTTTTTTCTTTTCTGTTTGTTTTTATAAAATTGCTTCATTTTACTATTATTCTAGTAAAAAATTGAGAAATTATAGTATTTAAAAAGGGAGATTAGTTTCAGAACTGTTTTAAAATAATTAATTAACTAAAATAAAATTGAACGAAATTACAAGATGTCTGTTGACGTTTAGTGTTGCCAGCATTATTATTTTATTATTATCATCAGCAAATAGGATTATGGGGTAATTTATGGCTTTCGGCAGGTCATTAATGTAGATTAAAAAAAGTAAGGGACCCAGAACACTCCCCGTGTGGTACGCCGAAGAATACAGTACGTTCTTTGGGTAGGCATATAACTTCTTCTTCCGTCTTTAAGTTTAAGTCTGTTATATCAGTTATTTGTTTTCTATTTGAGAGATAAGTCATTAATAAATCCAGAATATTACCTCTTATACCATAGGAGCACAGTTTGTTTCTTAAGATATTATGGTCCACATATTCATATTCATTTATTCATCAAATATAAGCTAACAGTTTACACCAAATCGCTTATATCTATTCTAATACTACAAAATTACAGAAATCATTTTAATTAAAACTTCTTAAAAAACAACCACCGAAAAAACATAAACGACCGGAGTAACATAAAATTTGTAAACAAAAAACAACCATAAACAGACAACAAAAATTACAATTAACAACTATTTCTTCATATTTAAATAAATATGCACATGTTTAGCGATTGTCCATTGAGAGTCAAAAAATAAATCTGCCTCAGGAATATATTTTAGAAAATCATTTATTAACTTAATTGCTCTAGCAGTGGGAGTGTTGTTGGTTCGGGGAGCACGCCCGACACATAGTCAAACGCTTGTGTCATGTCACAGTACATAGCACAAACAGGTGTCTTTTTATCAATATTAGTCATAATTGTATTCAAGAAGTCATAGATTGCCATATAAATTGTCTTATTTTTCCGGAAACCTTTTTGCTCGTTGCAGAGAATCATATGTTTTTCTAAATATGCATATAGCTCGTTATAAATATACTTCTCATATATTTTTGAGAAAATTGGCAAAAGCGCAATAGGTCTATAGTTTTCCATTTGCTCCCCTTTTTTGAAAACGGGTTTTACAATAGAGACCTTAAGACGGTCAGGAAAAACCCCGTGACAGATACACAAATTAAGGATATGGCTCAGATGGACAGAAATTAGATCAGCAGCATGTTTTATGATCTTTGTTGAAACATTTAATGTCGATTAAAAATCTTAATATTTGATATTAAATAAATACTAATGATCCCACAAAATCATTATAAACCACTAATAAATAATAGGCAATTTTATTTATTCTTTTCTTCAAAATAACTCTAGATGTCACTTAGGTGATGTACTTCCTCTTCGATAAAAACTATAATAAACTATAGTAAAAGTTGTACAAGTTTCTGCAATAAACCTTTATTGCAGAAACTTGTACAACTTTTATAAACCTTTATTGCAGAAACTTGTACAAGTTTCTGCAATAAACCTTTATTGCAGAAACTTGTACAACTTTTACAGTAAATCTTACATAGAGACCTCCTTTTAAGTAAAAGATATACCTGTGCTAGGAGATCCCGCTCTTCAATGACAAATTTTGTGATGGTAAAAGTGGTGTACAAATAGAAAATAGTATTCAAATAAAAAATAAAAAACAAAAATCACAAGCAAAAGTTAAAACTAAACAAACTATACTCAATAAAAAAAATTAAAGTAAAACAAAATCAAAAAACAATAGGTTTTATATTTTTTACATATAATATTATGATGATGGTTGTTTATTTAGAAGAACTTTATCAAATAACTACAAAATGATATGCAAAAAGCGACAAAAATACAGTTCCGAGAAAAACTATCATTAGGACTTCATTAACAGAGAAGTAAAGAGCTAACTCAACGTATTTACATATCTTTTCGATAATAATATCCGAATTCACATTTTAATAATAAGACCACTATATCATAACGGTCCCGCATGATGAGAACCTCGTGAAAGCCGAGAAAGATAAGAAAATCAAGTATCTTGACTTGGCTCGCGAGGTTGTCGACATGTGGGATGTGGACTTAGCGATCATTGTGCTGGCCCATGGCTTAATTGCCAAGAGCCTTGACCAATACCTGAGGAGGCTCTCGTTAGGCAGCTGGATCAAGGGCTTGATTCAGAAAGCGGTATTCCTAGACACGGCTCGTATTGTTAGGAGGTTCCTCTCTCTGGAGCCCTGACCGTTGGTAGCTTGGACCCTGTTCCCGATACCGGTGGCCTACAATTTTTCATAGTTTTAAATGTTTTTATATTGTTTATAACAATCAATTAGTCACTTGTAAAATCATGGGTAATCACATCGTGCCAATAACTTTCACACAATTACAATAACAAAAGTAACCATAAATTTTCAAAACAATAACATTCATTTGTAATAATTATTGCGTGCCACTGGCATTCAACTCACTTCAGGCCGGTCAACGCGGACGCTGATTTGTGCGAACTTAATACCACTAAAGAGCCGGGCTTCTGCCGGCTTCTGTTTCGCATAGAAATCGTCAAAAATCGTCTCCGAATGTATCAATGAAATGTTAACATTTCTATACAAATTTTAAGCCAAATGGCGAAGCCAACGAGTGCGAGAGAGAGGACGCACTTCAACGCTTAGTGTATTGCGTAAGAGCGAGATCGCAACTGTGGGTGGGACTACGGCTAGTGTAGTTTTGGTATCTTCGCTGCATGATGAATGCACGCAAAATTTTAATAATATTCTGACAATTCCTAACTGATAATGTTCGGGCAACTTGTAAAATAGCTCGACGGAAGACGTTGCGTTTGGCGCTTGGCGCGCGATATTTATTTAGTAATGCTAACGGGTCTCCTCTCACGCCTATACCTTCAAGGCTACGCAATTATATTCTATAAAATGTTGTTTTAATTCTAGTATTTGCGAAGGCAGTCCCAGAAATACCCGGCCTAACAAAGAAAATATTCAATTCTCTACATAGTCTCCTTTTAACTCGATGTTCAGACGCCAGCATATCAAGCTACTACAATATGTCAAATTTCTTTCACCGATTTTTAACTTTATCGCTACTGCATTAGGTTCAAGGTTGATTGGGAAAATTGGACAGTTTCGGTTAGCTAGATTTGCTGGAGTCTGTACATTTAAAAAAAATCGGTTTATTTCGGCTTATTGCCTTGAAATTTTGACAAACACTCGACTAAAACATCTTCATTTCTTAGTTTGTTCCATTTTTAGGAATTGTGGCATTCATCATAATTTAAATATGTAATTTTTGGAATTACTACCATATCTGCTAGCTCCTGCACTTTAAATCGACGGCTATTCATCATCGCCATTATAAGCCTACAGCAGTCCACTGCTGGACATAGGCCTGTCCAATCAGGCGCTAACTAACTTGATTAGCTAGCCTGTGGGCGTCCCACCTTACGCTTGCCGATTCGCAGTCTCTACTCAAGAACACGTCTACCCCAAACGTCATCAGTTCTACGGCTAATATAGCCATATTAAGTAAACAACATTTTATTTTCATGGGTGACGTGTGTTAACGGACCTTCCCTTTTCTGTGGAAAATGCAGATTTTTCTGCCCTGTTTCAAAGACTAACAAATAATACTGGCTATCAAATAACAGAGAACTCGCCCAAAATAAACAAAAGTTATTTTAACAGAAATTATTTATTAAAACCAAAAACTTTTTAACATACTCTGTGAATAAATTAGAATTCGATAAAGCGTTTGTCAACATAACATGTCTGAAACTATTCGTACGATTGTAACAATCAGCATTCTTATCGTATACAGTTTTATTATGTAACGAATATTTTAATTTAACGTCCTAACTTTTAAATAGGTATTAGAAAGACAACTAAATTGAAGTAAAATGCAATGTAGATACAACCAACCTCATATTCCGTTTGGCGTACCTCAAGGCACCATTCTTGGTTCATATTCGTCGACGGCACGGTTGGCGCAGTGGCTGAGCGATTGACTGCTGCGCTGCGTGTCGCGGGTTCGATTCCCGAACGGAACAAATATTTGTATGGCCTACATGTAGTTGTTCCGGGTCTGGCTGTTTATGTATGTGAGTTTAAATGTTTGTAAACGCACCCACGATACAGGAGAAATTCCTAGTGTGGGGCAACGTTATAAAAAAAAATAAAAAAAATTGTTCTTGGTTCTTGATAAATCTATTAAAAAGTATAAGGACTGTCCAAAAATAAATCACTGTTACTGTTAAATCTGCCAGATAAGTTAATCTTATCAAGAGGCGGCGAAACGTTCTTAATTATGTTGGAAACAGGTTTGGGGGTTACCAACGCGTTACCCTCTAACCTGGGCAGTGGAGGTCAGATAGGCAGGCCATTTAAAATGATGGTATTCAGCTGCATTCAGTTAGATTGGCAGCCGATCAAAACATAGTTAGGAAAAAACTACGCAGAAGATGACTACACCAAGTCAGACAATTCCTTCTTCTTTTCTTTTTTAATTAATCCAGTCGAAACTTCAGATGTATCCATAAAATAATTCTCAATTTCTTGAAGAGTTTTATCTTTTGTTTCTGGCAAATAGTTATAAATGGCTACAGTAAAAATACCAGCCGAAATCCCATAGAACAAAAATGTACCATGCATCCCAAAAGACTTGAAAATGTATGGAGATATTTTCAATAAGGTAGCATGGAGGATGTTGAATATTAATGCGATTATTATTACACAAGTACTTTTAAATCTTAAAGGAATTAATTCCCCGTAAATTGATGTAGCCATTATCATTGGTCCTAAACTAATAGACAAGGAAAAACTCGAAAGAAATAGTATGGACAAATACTTATTCTCTTCAATGACATTGAGTTTGACTAAATACAAATATATTGAAATTATAAAAAGGAAAAAGATTCCTATAGTTGAAGAAATAAGTAACAAAGTACGTCGTTTCATAATTCTAGCTAAGCCACAGCCTACATACATACTGAAGACTGTAACTCCATCTAATATCAACATTCCTATATACGCCATAGATTCGTTCTTAGTAATTCTTTTAATTATTTCTATAGAATAAATACTACATACGAATTTGCCAGAAAAATGGTATTGAGCTACCATTAGTAAAGAAAGTCCTAAAGGCATATAAAATTGCTTCAGACGAAACATTTTTATGACAGTTTCAAACGTTACATTATTTTTTTGTTGACTACTACATTTCATTTGCGAAACAATCAAATTCTGTAATTCCTTTTCCGAATCTACATCCGTACCTTTCAACCATCGATGAGCGTTGGCACATCTATCATACCTTCCCTTAGTTGCCAACCAATATGGTGATTCTGGCCAGAAAAATACTGCTGTTATTGGGTATACAGTACATACAATACCAAATAAAGGAATATATTTCCAATGAAAAAACGTTCCTATTGAATTTGACGCCCAGATACCCCATAGTAAAGTCGCTGATTTGATTGTCAAAAACAAACCTCGATATTTAGGAGAAGTATATTCAGAAATGACTATAATTGATACTGTAATACTGCTCCCATGTGTAATACCTTGTAAGAGCTCGCTGTATAAAAGATGTGTGGGGGTGATACTAAGATAGAAAGAGACGAACATAGCCAAGCTGTTGAAACAGACGATGGTGAAAGTTTTCTTTCTCCCGATGATGCGGACAAGAGCTGAGAGGATGAAGACCCACGGGAGAGCTGTGTAGCCAAACATTGATGCTGTAAAAGAAAAATAAAATGATGTACTTACAATATGAAATTAGGTGTTGTGTGAGAGTCTTGAGTGAGCAAACAAGAAAGTGAAAGCTCTCGAAAGATCGAAGAAAATTATATTCAAACTATTCAGAATCTTCTGGCACGACGAGTGCCAGGAGATTCTGAATAACATATTACTCTGAATCCATTTCAATGAACTGAAAGATTTATGAGAAGCAAACTGGCAATCCTTCGTTTGATAGAGAAGCATTAAAAAAGGGTCGTCAAAAAATGTTTCAGATAACTTACACAGCCAAGAAGCCATCTCATCACTGACAGCATTCGTCGAGTTCGCCTCTCTTCTCAACTGAGGGATGAAGACGGTTGGAGCTCCCATACATAAGCCGGTGCCAAAGTATATGGTCCATACTGTACTTGAGACCAGCAACTGAAATGCGCAAAGAAAAATATGACTCAAACTCTGAGTTTAAGATTAAATCAACATCATCGATACACCCTCCTCAGCCAAAAAAAATAAGTTATTAACAAAAAAAATTGCATCTGACAGTTTC
Organism: Noctua fimbriata; assembly: GCA_905163415.1. NCBI lineage: Eukaryota > Metazoa > Arthropoda > Insecta > Lepidoptera > Noctuidae > Noctua > Noctua fimbriata. Next base: position 6,648,211 of record LR990950.1, read on the forward strand.
AGACTTCTTGCATCCCAAGTTCTAATCGAGATAACCGGATCACTTATCAAAACATTTAACCATTTTGAATAATGTGAACATCTCACATTTAGCCGACTTCAAAAAGGAGGAGGTTATCAATTCGGATGTTTATATTTTTTTTGTGTATGTTTGGGCATAACTCCTTCATATACTTATAGACGGACTTGCAAAATTCCTTGCTTGTTCGAAAGGAATTTATTCCGGAATGGTTCAATTTAAATTTCATATAGATCTGATGATCAGTTTCGGACACAGACAACGGAACTCTTCTAAAAATGACAGCAAATCAAGCGCGATTGCTACCATCGCATAAATATGCATTGTTTACGCAATCACACAAACTAACATCACGCCTGGACCTTAAATTATTTAAATTATAGGGAATATTCTTAAATCTACTCTTGAATCTGAAATCTTTTAGCGTGAATCTTGAAATCTAAGCTTCTAATTAATCTATTTTAAATAGTCAGAAAAAAATTGATCAGTCACTACTGTCAAAGAGTTCTTCAAGGAAACATCTTCAGGCCTCTTCTATTCTTCGGGATATATTTTTTAGAAAAACTGCTGGATTTTACAATGTTTCACAACTACTACTTAGCAAGACACTTTTTTTTTATTTCCGTCAAATAACATCGGCTAACGACTCACACATGTAGTTTCATGGATGACATGAATGGCAACTTGCATCAAGACGGAATGTTGGTGTAATCGTGGCCTGCCATTTGACTTTTATGTCATCGACATATGATTTAAATTGCATCGATTGAGTGGGTGGCATTTTACCCAGATGACTTAGGGTCCTCGCGCACTACACGAACATGACTTGTCGCATGATCAGCCGCTTTCTTGAACAAAACTGATCGTAAGACCGATCGAGCGATGAAACTTTCTTTCTGGTTTCGATATTCCAGCTAAAAGTCCTGCGCGAGGTCTCTTATTGTGTTGGTCGTGAAGGTGATATATTAACACATTATTTATTACATACCTGTCTAAAAAATGGTCGCCATTGATTATTACCAACAGTTTTTCTAGTATCATCTATCACCTTAATTTCTTTATATTGACACTCCATATTTACCTAATCATTTAAGCTTACAACAAACTAGATCATGTGATCAAAAAACTCCTCAACGCTGTCAACCGGTAATGTGCCCGAGAGACTGGCAGCATTGCCGGCCAAACATTTTATTGTTTTCATTGTACACATTTAATCAGTAAATAATCTTATGTACGAAATAGTACGAATGAGCACTATTAAAAGTACAATTTAAAATAGTTGATTTAAATATATTTTTACCGTAGTGTTTACTGTTGAACAAAATTGTTAATTCTAATTCTGACGAGTTTTCTATCTATCTATATAACTTATTATCTTACTAGGTAATACATATTAATGCGAAAGTATGTGAAGATGTTTGTTACTCTGTCACGCAAAAACTACTAAACGGATTTGGATGAAATTTAGCACACAGGTAGTTTATAACCTGGATTAACATATAGAATTTTTACCCCATGGCTGTGTTAATCCTATCCTGTGTAAATTTAATATGATGGATGACATGAATAGGGACTTGTACCAAAACGGAATGCTGTTGTAGTCGTTTCACTTCTATGCCACTGACATTATGATTTAAATTGCATAGATTGAGCGGGCGGCATTTTACTCAGTTGGCTCCCTCCCGCACTACGAGGCCACGACCACACATGTGACATGCCCACGACTATGCATACATACAAATAAATAGAATTGAACTGTCTGTTTGTAATTTCAAAATAACAGGTTTTAACTGAATGCATAAGAAATAATATACGGTACTAATAACAAAAATAAATCATTTTTTTAATTTTTGTCTGTCTGTATTAAGGTCCCGTGCAACGCTTGAAATCGTTATAAAAATTCGATATAAATAGGGAAGTAATATATAAATTTATAATAATTTCACTCAGACGAAGGTCGCGGGCAACTACTAATATTACATGAAAGTCTTAAAGTAATAGAAAAGTCTGTTGTCGAAATAGTCAGTATAAAAAATAACACTGCAATTAAAATATTTAATTGTAACACCTTTAACAAACAGGTTAGTGCACTAAATAGAATAATAAAAACAACACAAGCATTAAAAGAATATATCTTTTTTTTCTAGTATCTTTGAAAGATAGGTACCTACCTACTTAGTGAGTTATGCTCTCTCATAGACGTCATTCGATTAACTACGTCTTCATGTTTGATTGGTTGTTAATTAGGTTATGTAGGTACCTATCTACAAATTAGAAACAAGTTTTTTTTTAATTTTGTACACTGATATTGAAATAAAAAGATGTAGTGACAAAAATAGAAAAGAGTATGCTTAGATGGTTTGGTCATGTGGAGAGGGTGAGTGAAAGGCCACTAACAAGGCAGATGTGAGTGGCAACGCCGCCAGGAAGGGATGCCCTAGACGGACATACACTGACTTTATTGGTGAGATTCTTCAGTTTTCTGACCACTGTCATACTCGCAACCTGCGTGCGTGTATGACCAGATGTATGAACGTGGACGAGGCAAAAGAAGTATGTAAGGATCGTAGCAGGTGGCGTTCTGTGGTCTCTGCCTACCCCCATGGGAAAACTGACTTATTGAATGTATGTATGATAGTCCAAGTATATGTACAGTCGATAGCATGAAGAATAAATCCTTTTCAATTAGAGAGTTTTTTTTTTTTTTTTTTTAATTATTGAATATAAGGTGACTGGTAATTAGTGACCGATACTTAAACACGTGATTGTACTCATGATAACAAACAACTTTCCCAAAGAAACATTTTAATACTTTTTAATACTCATTCACTTTTATTACAATACGAAATGCAATGAAATTTTATTACTATATGAGGTTACGAAATCTCTCCCCTCTTCTTCTAAATTAGCTGAAGTTCTTCTTAAAGAAAACTTTACTGAGGACATACCAAACTTTAAATTTAAACCAATATGTATTGCTACAATTAAAAACGCATTCAAAAGTCTCAACATAAAAAATACTGAAGACTTATGGGGGATATCCGTCAAGGTTCTTGGAGATATTATTGACTCAATCGCACCTGTCCTAACAGGCATATTCAATCAAAGTTTGGACAGCGGCAAGTTTCCTGATCTAATGAAACATAGTAAAGTAGTAACAATTTTCAAATCGGGTTGTAAGAGTGATCCTTCAAATTATAGACCTATATCTGTGCTTCCAGCATTGAGTAAAATCTATGAAAAAATCATGCTGGACCAGATGTTGTCTCACTTCAACTCAAATGGGATTCTGCATAGACAACAGTTTGGTTTCACGAAGGGTAGGTCGACAACGGACGCGGGAGTAAAATTCATCAGTCACATTTTGGAATCTTGGGAGAAGTCCCAGGATGCCAAAAGCGTTTGACTGCGTCGACCACAACACACTGATCTGTAAATTACACCACTACGGAATTCGTGGACAAGCTGCTGATCTTGTTCTTTCCTATTTATCTAACAAGCAGCAAAAAGTAAATAAAATTGGGGCGACGTCCTCCGGGTCTCTAGTCAAGATGGGCGTGCCCCAAGGTTCAATTCTCGGTCCTTTCCTTTTTCTTGTTTACATTAATGATCTCCCTTATATGATGGCCAAATTATCGGATATAATTCTATTTGCTGATGACACTTCGCTAATTTTTAAAGTAGAGAGAAAAGATACGAATGTTTTACATGTCAACGAAAGTCTAACCGTACTCTCGAAATGGTTCGCAGCTAACAATCTTTTACTGAATGCGAACAAAACAAAATGTCTGAAGTTCTCTTTACCGAATGTACCACAACGGGATCTGGATTTGAATCTTGAAGGCAAAAAACTTGATGTTATAGCGGAAACTGTATTCTTAGGGATTACTATCGATTCAAAATTGCAGTGGGGCGCACACATTAGAACTCTTTCGGGTAGGCTAAGCTCAGCTGCATATGCAGTAAGGAAAATAAGGCAGTTAACTGATGTGGCTACAGCTAGGCTAGTGTACTATGCTTATTTCCACAGTATTATGTCTTATGGCAAGTTGACTCAATTTTCATTCTTCAAAAGAGGTCCAAAATGGGTCCTCGCGAGTCCCTCAGAGAAAAATTTAAAGAGATTGATATACTGACTCTGCCTTCACTTTATATTTTAGAATGTATTTTATATGTCCGCAAAAATCGAGGGCTTTTCAAAATGAGAAGCGACTTTCATAATATAAATACACGCAGTAAACACGAAATTGTAATACCTAAGTTCAGATTAACAAAAACTAGCAAGTCTTTTCATATAAACAGTATACGCTTTTATAACAGGTTATAAACTGACCAAAGTCAGTTATAGAACTGACCGATGGAAAATTCAAAAACTACATCAAATGTGTCCTTACTAAAAAAGCATATTACAAAATCAAGGACTACGTTGAAGATAAAGAAGTTTGGCTTTAGTTCCTTCTGCGCATGCGGCTTCCCTGGTAGCTCATAAACGGCACAAATATGTGGATGTCTCTAACTATTCTCAATCTCATTTTTTCTCCTCTTTCGAATCAGATTTTCACAATAGTTTTCAAATCATTTATACATCTTTTGATCAGAATAGTTACAGCACTGATAACAATATTTGTGTCACTTGTTTAATTTAGTACTTTACAATTCCTTTTTTTACCTTTGTATAGATTCTTTTTTATCAATTGTTTGTAAATGTGTGAACATTGTAGGCTTTGTAGAATCCCAGCTGCTTGTTAACTTTTTATTTTGTTCTACATTTTTTGTGTAGTAAGCAACGACTTATTGTTGGGCCTACGCTGTCCCCCCATACTTAAGTACAAATGCTGTATCCATGATATTAATGTAACACCAAATGATTTGAAAAGAGTAACCATGGAGTTTCTTGCCGGTTCTTCTCCATAGGAAACGACCAACCCGAACCGTGCACCTTTTTTTTCGACGTTTTATAAGTGCCCATCTAGGCCTATGTAAAATATTTTTTTTTGATTTGATTTGAATAACACAACATGAAATGTGAAATGTATGAAATTCACATCCCCTTTATTCAATAATAATTTATACTTAGTCTGAAATGTATTTTTTTATTTATTTGTTACCCACTTACACAACAACAATAAATTAAGGCTTTCAGATACGCCGATGACCTTGAAAAGCAAATTGACACGTTCTCGTCACGGGCGTGAGCTTGCGCATTGTGTAGACAGAGAGACGCACAATCTTTTACTTAAGCAAACCAAGAACAAAAGTGGAACAATAATAGTGCCTTGCTGGACACCTAACGGAACACGTTATTGGTTGAACATAAACGATCAACGGTCGATTTAACTTCTCGTCTTTCTAATGCTTATTAAATAAATGTTATGTTGACACTATATTATATCAATAAACTGTCTAGCAATATTTTCAGATCACTGACGTTGTCAAACGTGTTTTTAAATTTAAATTTATTTAGAAACCGTCTTTTTTTGTAATAAAGATTTACTATAATTTGTTGTATCTTTACTATTGGTGACACGTTTGGTTTGTATGGAACGAGTTGAAAATTCTGCCTCTTGCAGCGGCCGCCGAGGTGTCCCTATGGTACAATTTCAGAATGCTATTTTGTTTTAAATAATTTAGCCACTTTGTGGTTGCTCTCTTACTAGGTATCTAAGATTGCCTTGCCGCAACGTCCATAAATAAAATGACTTTATTTTATTGAAATGTTACATAAGATAAAATAGTAATAAAAATTGCAAAAAGTAATATAAATCTATTGAAACAATTTGCCAACAGTGTTTTTACTAGAGAATATGAAGTGAAACGGAATAAGTGTAAAAATGATTCCCATTTTTCGTAAATATTTGAGAATTATAATATTATTGTCGTCGATAACGTTAAGTAAGTACTCACATATGCAGGATGACAGTAAAACTCAACCTATTTCTTGAAAGGTGTTATACTAGAGTTTATTAGCAACAAATTAACTCCATTTAACTAGGGATCAAAACTGGGTGGTACCGAGCTATGTCGGTTATTCGATTTAAAAAAAAAATTCTATCTTGTTACCAAAAACTACTCCACTCTAAAGATTTAATTGTTATTTTTCTGAAAGATGAAAAATAAGCGATCATTTAAAAAAAAATGCTTTCTCAAAACGTACATAATGTCATTAATAAAGGTCCTTTGTAGCAATTATTTTGTTATTTTTTGTATTTTTCCCGAAAATCGACGTAAATTATTGGAACAAAAACTATCCAGTTTTGACCCCTAGTTAACTAAACTTAATTAATTGCTAACGACCTCTGTATGACCTATTTCAAGTAATAAGTCGAGTTTCCCAGTCACCCTGTATGATAATGAAATGCACTAGACCTCCAGGGAGTCGTGAACCGACTTACGTTATTTAGGATAGGTCAATTAAATGTTTGTGACATGATGTCGTGGGTTCGATTCCCAGGACAGGCGAAATATTATTGGGTTTTACAGCTGGAATACTACTTAAATATCGCACTTTATGGCCACGTCGTTTGGCAACAGTCATTTTGTAACATTCAATTATTATTGTCCATAAATTTTGTTATCACTTTTGTTATTTTCTCATTACTTCCCAGAATTTAATCCTTAATTGTGACATTATCAAATGGTGTTATATACAGTGGGTGGTGTTTTTCTCTATATCAACGGGTTCGATTACTGGCTAGGGAAATTGATTTCCAAAAATCCAATGACGTAGTTTCAGTTTTCATAAAAATCGGGCTCAAGACTCCTTTGAGTTATTTTTCGCTAATTTCATAGTTGCGAATTTGGCCATCCACGCCCACTTGAAAAATTCACCCTGTATAGTACGTGGTACCACTACGATAGTACATGGTAACCTTGCACGAGTCGGTCCGTTAAGCTCTTCTCCGACCACCTCTCTTACACATCTGTTACAGTTACAGCAAAAAAAGCGCATCCACCAAAAGGCAGTGTAAATTTAGCTCTACAGACATCGTTTCTTTTTGAGCCGAAAGACTTACGCCTAGGCAAAAATTTTGTTAGTAACGTTCGAGAATTTCTACTGACAAACATGGTATGTTGTAAACTTGTTTTGTTTTTTCGTACCCCACCTTTATTTTTTAGTTACTGCCTCGTTGGTCTAGTGGTCGCAAGCGCTGCTCCACCTTCCTGAGCAAAAGGTCCTGGATTCGATTTCCAGGTTGGGCAAAGATTGGTTGTGTTTTTACTTTTTACTATCTGAAATTTCTCAGTGACAGCCTGGAGTCTTTAGTTGTGCTCGGTTGATGGCAATAAAGTTAAGTAAAATAGGCACCTTATTACATGGGACTTGAACATTACTATCGAAATGTGGGTGTACTATATAAGGAACACCTCTACCTAACCGTTTTGGAAATACAGGCGTGATTTTATGTTCTATTTGTTACCCGCTTGCAAGAATGACAAACCTGGCATCTTATTTCTTCACCACCCTTGGGAGACTAACAAAGAATGTCTAAGGCAGTAAGTTAGCCTTCATACTTTACTTGTGTGCATTATCATCTACCTAGCCTTTTCCCAACTATGTTGGGGTCGGCTTCCAGTCTAACCGGATGCAACTGAATACCAGTATTTTACATGGAGCGACTGCCTATATGGCCTCCACAACCCAGTTCGTACTGGGTAATACGATACCCCTACCGATACTTTACCTCTTTATAAGTACCTATAGATAAATTAATATTCTGTTCTATTCGAAGAAAATAGATCCCCAGGAACCACGCAGCAGTCTCAGAGCACAGGGTAAGAGAAGGGATACTAAACATAAACTAGAGGAGAGAACGGACTCTATAGAGAAACTAGAAATGAAAACAGAGACAGGGACGTCTATAAAAAATGTACTTGAATTTTATAGGAAACCAAATTACTGAACCGACCAAACCAAAATACAAAGGACCTACAGCTGTACCAGAAAATGTAAGCGCTTTGGTAACCTTATAGTGTTTAGGAACATTCATGGTGTAAACGAACCCTTCACGAAGCCATCAAACAAGTATTCTGTACATCAAACTGGTAAAACTACTTTTGTATTTATGGTGTGCTATCCACCACTGTGCCACTGTTTTTTTTTTTAATGACCACTCGCAGTATAACAAATCTAGAAGGTTGTTACTACTTAACTGGACTATCCTGTGGAATTACTTTAAGGCCCCCAGCCCGGGCTTACAAACTTAGGATATTCATTAAATTAACGATCACTAAGGGCTCGCCCTTCGGCCCTTGTATTGAGGGGCGGGCAGCTAAGGTCAGGCTTTGTCGAATTTATTATTTGTTGAGTTTACCGTTACAGGTTCAGCGGCACGGGCTGGCTCATCGACCAAGGGTCGAGTGGTGGGCCCCGACGGCACGCGCAGTCGGAGACGCGGTCAGTATCTGTTTTGGTTTTTGCTAATCTTACTGGATTCCCTACAGCTCTCTTGAAGGCCGGAGACGCTTCAAGGATTTCCAGGTCACAAACTATGTTCCACCTCATATCCGGATCTGTGGGCCCCAAAACTTGCAGCTACAGTGACATCTGCTCCTGGCACCGAAGACACCGGGGAGGAGGCGAAGATTTGGTTAAACAAAATACAGGGTGGAAGGCACATCGACGCATAAACGATTACTACCAAGTATTCAGAATATCATTCCGAATCCCCACGCGCGTGTACTTTGTTTCTTATTTTCTAAATGAAGGGATCCGGAATGATGTACGAATGAATATGTAATGAACGAATAGGTGGTAATCGTTTGTGAGTCGATGTCCTTTCCATTTTGTATATGAAGAGCATTTCAGACTATAAAAATCACCAATATGGTCAGCTATATCTGATTTCAGCATTTTGAGGCTATATTAATCAGTTTCAGGCAAAACCGGACAAACAGGACAAACATCGTAAAAAGGATATTAAAGCAATAATCTCAGATTCAAATAATAACTGGATGAGGCGATACCCCGAAGAAATGAGAACGATTATGAATAATACAGTGAACAGCATAAACCCGTTACTCAATATATTCACAACACGAACGAATAACAACGACGAAGCAAAAAAACTAATAGAGCTAATAAATAAATTCAAAAGGCATATTGACAATAACCAAGATATTTCGAAATTCGTAAAAGAGTTACTAAATAATAACGTTCTTCAGGTATTTTACGAAGTGGCCAAAAATCCTGTTCGCTCTATATATGTGGGGCACGTGGGTAAAGTACCCATCGTTGATTCGATTGAAGACGGTCTAAATTATCAATAATCGAAAATATTATAGATCGGTTTCATAATGCACAAAATCTTTTAATTTTGTGCATTATGAAACTGATCTATTAAATTAAGTTAATTTATAGTAGCAGCGTTTTTGATGGAATAAAAAACAAATGCTTAATTTTCATAGAAATGTTTATTTTACTAGAACACGTCTATAACAGAATAGAGAAAAATCACCAGCACTTATTTTACGTCAGAGAGAAAGAGAGAGAGGGACGTTACAAACTACTTCTGTCTCACTCACACCATATTACATTGAAACTCGTAAGTCTATTTTACAACACCCCCTCTCAATGTAGTAACATACTTTTAAATTAGACAAGACAAAAATTAACAAAAAGAACCACACAAATAAAAGAATAGATATTTTTTTAACTAACCATGTATCTTTTATTTATTTAAGCCACACATGGGGTCTTCTGAGGTCTCTGAGGTACTTCTCCAATCAAATCGCGTAACACCAGCGGATTTGGCTGAACTTTTGTATCTTCTTCGTCATCCTTATCGCTACAAATACTCTCGCCACCTGAAGCAATGACTTCAAACAAAGGTTCTGCGATTTCTCTATATTTTATCCGGCGCATGCTGTAACAAATGCGGAAAAGACACTTAGGGTCAATTCACACCGAAGTGGCAGCGGTCGGCAGCGCAGTTTCACTGTCAAGCCATTTTATGCTTTATCACCATTAGGAAATGCATAAAACATAATGCATTTCCTAGTGCTCCAAGTGTACTTTAGCTTACAAATATAATAAGTATAATTTTTTAATTGTTAATATGAAATTCATAAATTCTAATCATAAACAACCAACTCAAGAATATCCGTTCTAGGTAAACAAAATATTTATTCAGCAATGCTAATCGATTGGATTGTACATTGTGTGAGGTTTTGTGAATCAGTACTTCTCATTATTTCTCGTCTACAAAAGTGCTGGAATATATTAGCTGATCGCCAATTTACCCGAGCCAGAATTTCGTCGAGGGGATGATTTTGAAACCAGCTTTTGGAGGCTACAGCAGGCCGGGTGCTACCTGGAGTGGCTGCAATGCCAGCTTCCCCAAACAGGATCTTTACCCACCCTGCAATAAATGTACGTGAAGCAGGTTTAGCCACAACTCTTAACGTCACCTCACCTCTTGACTTATCATTAAGTCAAGGTTTTTATTACGACACCTCCCCCACGACCCCGGCTTAGGGACCTTTGAATTTTTAGGGTATTGATTTTAAAACATGTCTTACTAAAACGTGTGAACTTAACTGACTTGAAGTTTCAGCGTTACATAGTGTAGATATTACTGATTTATGTAAAAGTATTGCATTATATGACAACTTATCAATTAAATGTAAATCACACTTGAGCAATTAGTAATTCGTTAAGTCAAGGTTTTTATTACGACACCACGACGTCCAGCGCTTCCAGGATACCTCGTAGGTTTTTAGAGTCGATTTTCGCCAAGAATTCTTAAACACTGATAGTTGTTGAGTGTTCCATGTCTTTATCGCGTCGGACCAGCCCCACATTTCCAAACTTCGAGGACAATGTTCGCGACCTTCGGTGGTGGGAGTCCCGTCGACATGCAAACATATTAAAAATGCACACGTGTGAAATACATTGCATAATCGTAGTGCGTTATGAACAAGTTTTCGAGAAAGTGTATTGAAAAAGTATTTTTAATGTATTTCACACGCGTGGATTATTAATATTTCTCCGCACACGGAAATAAAAATGTATAAGTATTGCCATTTATAGGTATTTGCCAGAAACAAGACAAAACTGTGCAAGAAATTGAGGAGTATTTTTTGGATAGGTACATCCGACGTTTCGACTGGATTAATTAAAAAAGAATAGAAGAAGGAATTGGAAGATTTGGTGTAGTCATCACCTGCGTAGCTTATTCCCAACTATATTGGGGTCGGCTACTAGTCTAACTCAATTTATTTTGTCGTTTTAATACCTATTTAAACGTTAGAACTTTATGTTAAAATATTCGTTACGTAATAGAACTGTATACGATAAGAACGCTACAAAATAGGAATACTTTCAGACATGTTATGTAGTCAAACGCTTTATCGAATTCTAATTTATTCACAGAGTATGTTAAAAACGTTTTTGGTTTTAATAGATATTTTCTGCAAAAATAACTTGACTTTCTTTTGGATATGAGTTCTCGGGTACTTGTTGGCCGTTTAAAGTATTTGAAAAAGGGCAGACCATTTCGCATTCTCTATAGAAAAAAATAAGGTCCGTTTTCTTGTAAGCTATTTAGGACAATAACTCCGAATGGACTTCGAGTTGTTCGTGTGAGTAGCAAAGGTCCTCCTTGAAAAGGTATTTTAATGGTTTATACCTTATTGCACATAGATAGACCACGACCATGTGTTATGAGTAATGTAGTACGTGACGGGCGAAAAAAGAAATTAAAACTAAACTTAAAAGTAAAAATTTAATACCTATCTTAGGCACTCCCACAAGTACCCAACCTGACCTATAGATGGCGGTTGTTGTTTGAAAATAAACGCCTAAGATGCTATAATAATAATATAAAATAATAATAAATTTATTTCTATAACTTCAATAAACATTACATCAATGTGTTCTCAACTCCTGAACTAGGACAGCCTGTATGACAGGGGTTGAGGTATCCGGTTACATAGCTCTGAAAGTGGAAGCTTAGACAGTGCTTACTGTAGCTACTGTAGAAATTGACCAAAAATAAAAAAATAATAAAAATCTACATAATATAAAAATTTTATAATAGACAATAGACATAGATAATTTACGTTAAACTTATCTATAAATTTTCTGTAATGTGATAGATGAGTCTTTCAATTATTATGGATAAGAAATATATGCCAAAAAAGGAGAAAGAACTTTCTGCGATATGATGGTTAATTCTTATGGATATGAAAGAACGCTGGCGAACTTACATGTATTTTGGGACCCACTTTTAGAGGTAGCATTCATTAGGGCAACTTATACATAGTTGTAAAACGACTAAAGACTAACAGAAAAGAAAATTGAAAGTAAGACGAACAAGTTGGGAGAAAAGAGATTTACGTCTATTTACAAGATAACCTAAAAATCTTACGATTAAGGTTTTTAACTGTGGAATGTCTGCTTATTTATTTAGAATGAATAAAAAAATAATAATATTATGAATGAATCATAAAGGAAGATTCGAATAAACTACTCTTAGATTATTACTTTATACTTTCCAACCTACCCGGTCCGAGTAGAAGATTATGAAAAGGCCTAGTTCGTTGTACACGGCCTCTTCGTATGACGCTATGTGCTTTTTGGTAGTAGGCAACTGACAGGTGCCAGGGGAGGTAATAATTTTGGTTCGGGTCGTGTTATATTATTCTGATGTTCTTATTATTTACATGTGCTAGTTGTTGATTAAAGACAAATTGTAAGAAATTCTATTTCGCTTCTGGTCTCTAACGACTGGTTGTTACGACTTTGATCTATAAGTGTCAAGTAAAACGATTCTTACAACGCTGAAAGAAGATATACTTTTACATAAATTATAACAGCCAGAGCTCACTAGCTATGTTCGAGTACAGCTATTGAAAGGCTGTGTGTGTGTGTGTTGAATAAAAAATATGTAATGTAACGAAATAAATCTCGTTTATTGGTATTTTTATAAAGTTTTATTTTATATTTTTCAATAGTGTTATAGAAAAAAATATTATCATATTAAAAGATTATCTAAAAAGGAAGCTGGTGCAGCAATATAGCTCTGGTGTCTAGCCCATATACCTTAATATGCTCATGACATGAGAGCAAAAATCCGCTTTCCGTGTCCCAACGGGACAGTGGCAACAATAGCCTAATACACCATTTCGCCCCTGTAGCCTTCTACTGAGATATATGTATAATAGGACTTGCTTCCTTTGTGCATAGATTTAATTCTGGCACGTAAAGTAAATGGGTAGTGGCCATGAAATACAGGGTAGATAATAGGTACAGGATGTGTTTCTACTGAACTTGAGGAGTGTGCAAAATCAGCAGAACTTCTATGAGCACTATCCACCATTTCAACATCCACAATTTGCTCTATGTTTAGAAGGAAATGAAATCGCAATGATAAACATAAAATCCCACGCAAAAATACGTCTCGAACGATGGAATAGAAGTGTTCAACGTTTTTAATGACACGACCCCCATAGTAAGAAAAAATATTTCGCGACCCCCGACCCTTCGTGTATTTTATTATGGTAATATAATCAATATAATATTTAATCTTTAATTTCTAATTAGGCATTATAAGCATAATTAGGATTCGGATAAATACAAACATAATTAACACATTTTTTTACATCGAACACGTCGCCAATTCACAATTTATTCGTGCATACGTATAACCTAGGCCGATGCCGTCGCGACAAGCAGAAAAATCTCACACTTTGATTATGTTTGGCAAACAAGAGGTCGAAAAGCTCAAAAGTAGACCTCTCTCTGACAATACCATTCAACGAAGGATAAGCGATATTTATGTAGAAAAAATTAAAAGAAAGTAGCTTTTGTGTCCTTGCCATTTGATTAATTTACGGATATTGCAGGCTGTGCGCAGTTTGTAGCTTTTGTGCGTTTTAAATCTAATGAAAAATTAATGGAAGAAATATTCTTTTGTAGCGAACTTCCCAATACTACAGGTCAGTGCTTGCATAACATGTTCCTTGAAGCTACGCAAGATATGAATATCAATAGGGCATTGCTATTTGTAGTGACGGAGCAAAAGCCATGACTGCCGCGAACAGTGAATTTATTCAAACACTGTTATAAGCTTTCAAGGTTTACAACAAAACTTATACTGTCACTTATGGAATATCTTCCGTGATTGTTCATTGCAACAGCATTGAAATATCGGGAGCTCAAAATAATGAATAATCACGGAAGATATCCCGTAAGTGACAGTATAAGTTTAGTGGATTTATTGCAAGACTGAAAGAGCAGATGATGAAAACGGATCTACGATAGGAGATATTGGTTAATGAACAACAAGCGCAAATGTATGTATGATATTGAAATAAAGAGTCCAAGTATATGTACAGTCGATAGCATGAAGAATAAATCCTTTTCAATTAGAGAGATTTCAATAGTTTATTCTTTTTTTATTTTGACTAATTTATTATTGAATGTAGGGTGACTGGTAATTAGTGACCGATGTATATCTTTTTTTTTCTAGTATCTTTGAAAGATAGGTACCTACCTACTTAGTGAGTTATGCACTCTCATAGACGTCATTCGATTAGCTACGTCTTCATGTTTGATTGGTTGTTAATTAGGTTATGTAGGTACCTATCTACAAATTAGAAACAAGTTTTTTTAATTCTGTACACTGATATTGAAATAAAAAGATGTAGTGACAAAAATAGAAAAGAGTATGCTTAGATGGTTTGGTCATGTGGAGAGGGTGAGTGAAAGGCCACTAACAAGGCAGATGTGAGTGGCAACGCCGCCAGGAAGGGATGCCCTAGACGGCCGACACTGACTTTATTGGTAAGATTCTTCAGTTTTCTGACCACTGTCATACTCGCAACCTGCGTGCGTGTATGACCAGATGTATGAACGTGGACGAGGCAAAAGAAGTATGTAAGGATCGTAGCAGGTGGCGTTCTGTGGTTTCTGCCTACCCCCATGGGAAAACTGACTTATTGAATGTATGTATGAGAGTCCAAGTATATTATTACTTAGACAGGAAACGGGATATTTACCATGTTTACTGCTTTTGTCGAGTTCCCGATATTTCGGCGCTGTTGCAAGCACCATGATCACGGATAAACTGAAGTTATTGTGGGTGGGTGTTTATGAGCAGACAAATCGGTCTACCCTCTTTCTTGTTCGTTTTTTGCACTCAGTACTAATCGGTCGAGTTGCGAGTGACAGTGGTAGCGACCACTGTCACTCGCAACTCGACCGATTTGTCTGCTCATAAACACCCACCCGCAATAACTTCAGTTTATCCGTGATCATGGTGCTTGCAACAGCGCCGAAATATCGGGAACTCGACAAAAGCAGTAAACATGGTAAATATCCCGTTTCCTGTCTAAGTAATAATGTTAGTGACCATGATAGTTTAAAATCTTATGTCCAAGTATATGTACAGTCGATAGCATGAAGAATAAATCCTTTTCAATTAGAGAGATTTTAATATTTTTTTTAATTATTGAATATAAGGTGACTGGTAATTAGTGACCGATACTTAAACACGTGATTGTACTCATGATAAGAAACAACTTTCCCAAAGAAACATTTTAATACTTTTTAATACTAATTCACTTTTATTACGATACGAAATGCAATGAAATTTTATTACTATATGAGGTTACGAAATCTCTCCCCTCTTCTTCTAAATTAGCTGAAGCTCTTCTTAAAGAAAACTTTACTGAGGACATACCAAACTTTAAATTTAAACCAATATGTATTGCTACAATTAAAAACGCATTCAAAAGTCTCAACATAAAAAATACTGAAGACTTATGGGGGATATCCGTCAAGGTTCTTGGAGATATTATTGACTCAATCGCACCTGTCCTAACAGGCATATTCAATCAATGTTTGGACAGCGGCAAGTTTCCTGATCTAATGAAACATAGTAAAGTAGTACCAATTTTCAAATCGGGTTGTAAGAGTGATCCTTCAAATTATAGACCTATATCTGTGCTTCCAGCATTGAGTAAAATCTATGAAAAAATCATGCTGGACCAGATGTTGTCTCACTTCAACTCAAATGGGATTCTGCATAGACAACAGTTTGGTTTCACGAAGGGTAGGTCGACAACGGACGCGGGAGTAAAACTCATCAGTCACATTTTGGAATCTTGGGAGAAGTCCCAGGATGCCATTGGCATTTTCTGTGATCTCTCAAAAGCGTTTGACTGCGTCGACCACAACACACTGATCTGTAAATTACACCACTACGGAATTCGTGGACAAGCTGCTGATCTTGTTCTTTCCTATTTATCTAACAGGCAGCAAAAAGTAAATAAAATTGGGGCGACGTCCTCCGGGTCTCTAGTCAAGATGGGCGTGCCCCAAGGTTCAATTCTCGGTCCTTTCCTTTTTCTTGTTTACATTAATGATCTCCCTTATATGATGGCCAAATTATCGGATATAATTCTATTTGCTGATGACACTTCGCTAATTTTTAAAATAGAGAGAAAAGATACGAATGTCTTACATGTCAACGAAAGTCTAACCGTACTCTCGAAATGGTTCGCAGCTAACAATCTTTTACTGAATGCGAACAAAACAAAATGTCTGAAGTTCTCTTTACCGAATGTACCACAACGGGATCTGGATTTGAATCTTGACGGCAAAAAACTTGATGTTATAGCGGAAACTGTATTCTTAGGGATTACTATCGATTCAAAATTGCAGTGGGGCGCACACATTAGAACTCTTTCGGGTAGGCTAAGCTCAGCTGCATATGCAGTAAGGAAAATAAGGCAGTTAACTGATGTGGCTACAGCTAGGCTAGTGTACTATGCTTATTTCCACAGTATTATGTCTTATGGCATTCTGCTGTGGGGATCAGCAGCAGACGTTGACTCAATTTTCATTCTTCAAAAGAGGGCAGTCCGCGCGATATATAAAATGGGTCCTCGCGAGTCCCTCAGAGAAAAATTTAAAGAGATTGATATACTGACCCTGCCTTCACTTTATATTTTAGAATGTATTTTATATGTCCGCAAAAATCGAGGGCTTTTCAAAATAAGAAGCGACTTTCATAACATAAATACACGCAGTAAACACGAAATTGTAATACCTAAGTTCAGATTAACAAAACCTAGCAAGTCTTTTCATATAAACAGTATACGCTTTTATAACAGGTTGCCAAAGTCAGTTATAGAACTGACCGATGGAAAATTCAAAAACTACATCAAACGTGACCTTATTAAAAAAGCATATAACAAAATCAAGGACTACGTTGTGTTGGTGGCTTTAGTTCCTTCTGCGCATGCGGCTTCCCTGGTAGCTCATAACTATTCTCAATCTCATTTTTTCTCCTCTTTCGAATCAGATTTTCACAATAGTTTTCAAATCATTTATACATCTTTTGCTCAGAATAGTTACAGCACTGATAACAATATTTGTGTCACTTGTTTAATTTAGTACTTTACAATTCCTTTTTTTACCTTTGTATAGATTCTTTTTTATCAATTGTTTGTAAATGTGTGAACATTGTAGGCTTTGTAGATTCCCAGCTGCTTGTTAACTTTTTATTTTGTTCTACATTTTTTGTGTAGTAAGCAACGACTTATTGTTGGGCCTACGCTGTCCCCCCACACTTAAGTAAATGCTGTATCCATGATATTAATGTAACACCAAATGATTTGAAAAGAGTAACCATGGAGTTTCTTGCGTTTCTTGCCGGTTCTTCTCCATAGGAAACGACCAACCCGAACCGTGCACCTTTTTTTTCGACGTTTTATAAGTGCCCATCTAGACCTATGTAAAATAAAATATTTTGATTTTTTGATTTGATTTGAATAACACAACATGAAATGTGAAATGTATGAAATTCACATCCCCTTTATTCAATAATAATTTATACTTAGTCTGAAATCTATTTATTTATTTATTTGTTACCCGCTTACACAACAACAATAAATTAAGGCTTTCAGATACGCCGATCACCTTGAAAAGCAAATTGACACGTTCTCGTCACGGGCGTGATTTTGCGAATTGTGTATAAAGAGACGCACAATCTCTTACTGTTAAGCTATGACGAAGCGCGCGAGCAGTGCCATCTAAGTATGTTATTTGTAAGTTTGGTCGTTGTGTCGCGCCGCTGGCATGGATTGCATTGTCGATTCAATACATATAAAATAAATTAGATTACTGCTATAAAAGTGTCTAATTTACCCAAACCCTTCACTTACTTAAGCAAACCAAGAACAAAAGTGGAACAATAATAGTGCCTTGCTGGACACCTAACGGAACACGTTATTGGTTGAATATAAACGATCAACGGTCGATTTAACTTCTCGTCTTTCTAATGCTTATTAAATAAATTTTATGTAGACACTATATTATATCAATAAACTGTCTAGCAATATTTTCAGATCACTGACGTTGTCAAACGTGTTTTTAAATTTAAATTTATTTAGAAACCGGCTTTTTTTGTAATAAAGATTTACTATAATTTGTTCTATCTTTACTATTGGTGACACGTTTGGTTTGTATGGAACGAGTTGAAAATTCTGCCTCTTGCAGCGGCCGCCGAGGTGTCCCTATGGTACAATTTCAGAATGCTATTTTTTTTTAAATATTTTAGCCACTTTGTGGTTGCACTCTTACTAGGTATCTAAGATTGCCTTGCCGCAACGTCCATAAATAAAATGACTTTATTTTATTGAAATGTTACATCCGATAAAATAGTAATAAAAATTGCAATAAGTAATATAAATGTATTGAAACAATTCGCCAACAGTGTCTTTACTAGAGAATATGAAGTGAAACGGAATAAGTGTAAAAATGATTTCCATTTTTCGTAAATATTTGAGAATTATAATATTGTTGTCGTCGATAACGTTAAGTAAGTACTCACATATGCGAATGACAGTAAAACTCAACCTATTTCTTGAAAGATGTTATACTAGAGTTTATTAGCAACAAATTAACTCCATTTAACTAGGGATCAAAACTGGGTGGTACCGAGCTATGTCGGTTCTTCGATTTTTTTAAAATTTTCTATCTTGTTACCAAAAACTACTCCACTCTAAAGATTTAATTGTTATTTTTCTGAAAGATGAAAAATAAGCGATCATTAAAAAAAAAATGCTTTCTCAAAACGTACATAATGTCATTAATAAAGATCCTTTGTAGCAATAATTATGTTTTTTTTTGTATTTTTCCCGAAAATCGACGTAAATTATTGGAACAAAAACTATCCAGTTTTGACCCCTAGTTAACTAAACTTACTTAATTGCTAACGACCTCTAGTATGACCTATTTCAAGTAATAAGTCGAGTTTCCCAGTCACCCTGTATGATAATGAAATGCACTAGACCTCCAGGGAGTCGTGAACCGACTTACGTTATTTTGGATAGGTCAATTAAATGTTTGTGACATGATGTCGTGGGTTCGATTCCCAGGACAGGCGAAATATTATTGGGTTTAACAGCTGGAATACTACTTAAATATCACACTTTATGGCCACGTCGTTGGCAACAGTCATTTTGTAACATTCAATTATTATTTTCCATAAATTTTGTTATCACTTTTGTTATTTTCTCATTACTTCCCAGAATTTAATCCTTAATTGTGACATTATCAAATGGTGTTTTATACAGTGGGTGGTGTTTTTCTCTATATCAACGGGTTCGATTACTGGCTAGGGAAATTGATTTCCAAAAATCCAATGACGTAGTTTCAGTTTTCATAAAAATCGGGCTCAAGACTCCTTTGAGTTATTTTTCGCTAATTTCATAGTTGCGAATTTGGCCATCCACGCCCAGTTGAAAAATTCACCCTGTATAGTACGTGGTGCCCCTATGATAGTACATGGTAACCTTGCACGAGTCAGTCCGTTCGGCTCTTCTCCGACCACCTCTCTTACACATCTGTTACAGTTACAGCAAAAAAAGCGCATCCACCAAAAGGCAGTGTAAATTTAGCTCTACAGACATCGTTTCTTTTTGAGCCGAAAGACTTACGCCTAGGCAAAAATTTTGTTAGTAACGTTCGAGAATTTCTACTGACAAACATGGTATGTTGTAAACTTGTTTTGTTTTTTCGTACCCCACCTTTATTTTTTAGTTACTGCCTCGTTGGTCTAGTGGTCGCAAGCGCTGCTCCACCTTCCTGAGCAAAAGGTCCTGGATTCGATTTCCAGGTTGGGCAAAGATTGGTTGTGTTTTTACTTTTTACTATCTGAAATTTCTCAGTGACAGCCTGGAGTCTTTAGTTGTGCTCGGTTGATGGCAATAAAGTAAAGTAAAATAGGCACCTTATTACATGGGACTTGAACATTACTATCGAAATGTGGGTGTACTATATAAGGAACACCTCTACCTAACCGTTTTGGAAATACAGGCGTGATTTTATGTTCTATTTGTTACCCGCTTGCAAGAATGACAAACCTGGCATCTTATTTCTTCACCACCCTTGGGAGACTAACAAAGAATGTCTAAGGCAGTAAGTTAGCCTTCATACTTTACTTGTGTGCATTATCATCTACCTAGCCTTTTCCCAACTATGTTGGGGTCGGCTTCCAGTCTAACCGGATGCAACTGAATACCAGTATTTTACATGGAGCGACTGCCTATATGGCCTCCACAACCCAGTTCGTACTGGGTAATACGATACCCCTACCGATACTTTACCTCTTTATAAGTACCTATAGATAAATTAATATTCTGTTCTATTCGAAGAAAATAGATCCCCAGGAACCACGCAGCAGTCTCAGAGCACAGGGTAAGAGAAGGGATACTAAACATAAACTAGAGGAGAGAACGGACTCTATAGAGAAACTAGAAATGAAAACAGAGACAGGGACGTCTATAAAAAATGTACTTGAATTTTATAGGAAACCAAATTACTGAACCGACCAAACCAAAATACAAAGGACCTACAGCTGTACCAGAAAATGTAAGCGCTTTGGTAACCTTATAGTGTTTAGGAACATTCATGGTGTAAACGAACCCTTCACGAAGCCATCAAACAAGTATTCTGTACATCAAACTGGTAAAACTACTTTTGTATTTATGGTGTGCTATCCACCACTGTGCCACTGTTTTTTTTTTAATGACCACTCGCAGTATAACAACTCTAGAAGGTTGTTACTACTTAACTGGACTATCCTGTGGAATTACTTTAAGGCCCCCAGCCCGGGCTTACAAACTTAGGATATTCATTAAATTAACGATCACTAAGGGCTCGCCCTTCGGCCCTTGTATTGAGGGGCGGGCAGCTAAGGTCAGGCTTTGTCGAATTTATTATTTGTTGAGTTTACCGTTACAGGTTCAGCGGCACGGGCTGGCTCATCGACCAAGGGTCGAGTGGTGGGCCCCGACGGCACGCGCAGTCGGAGACGCGGTCAGTATCTGTTTTGGTTTTTGCTAATCTTACTGGTTTCCTTACAGCTCTCTTGAAGGCCGGAGACGCTTCAAGGATTTCCAGGTCACAAACTATGTTCCACCTCATATCCGGATCTGTGGGCCCCAAAACTTGCAGCTACAGTGACATCTGCTCCTGGCACCGAAGACACCGGGGAGGAGGCGAAGATTTGGTTAAACAAAATACAGGGTGGAAGGCACATCGACGCATAAACGATTACTACCAAGTATTCAGAATATCATTCCGAATCCCCACGCGCGTGTACTTTGTTTCTTATTTTCTAAATGAAGGGATCCGGAATGATGTACGAATGAATATGTAATGAACGAATAGGTGGTAATCGTTTGTGAGTCGATGTCCTTTCCATTTTGTATATGAAGAGCATTTCAGACTATAAAAATCACCAATATGGTCAGCTATATCTGATTTCAGCATTTTGAGGCTATATTAATCAGTTTCAGGCAAAACCGGACAAACAGGACAAACATCGTAAAAAGGATATTAAAGCAATAATCTCAGATTCAAATAATAACTGGATGAGGCGATACCCAGAAGAAATGAGAACGATTATGAATAATACAGTGAACAGCATAAACCCGTTACTCAACATATTCACAACACGAACGAATAACAAAGACGATGCAAAAAAACTAATAGAGCTAATAAATAAATTCAAAAGGCATATTGACAATAACCAAGATATTTCGAAATTCGTTAAAGAGTTACTAAATAATAACGTTCTTCAGATATTTTACGAAGTGGCCAAAAATCCTGTTCGCTCTATATATGTGGCACGTACCCGTCGTTGATTCGATTGAAGACGATCTAAATTATCAATAATCGAAAATATTATAGATCGGTTTCATAATGCACAAAATCTTTTAATTTTGTGCATTATGAAACTGATCTATTAAATTAAGTTAATTTATAGTAGCAGCGTTTTTGATGGAATAAAAAACAAATGCTTAATTTTCATAGAAATGTTTATTTTACTAGAACACGTCTATAACAGAATAGAGAAAAATCACCAGCATTTATTTTACGTCAGAGAGAGAGAGAGACGGACGTTATAAACTACTTCTGTCTCACTCACACCATATTACATTGAAACTCGTAAGTCTATTTTACAACACCCCCTCTCAATGTAGTAACATACTTTTAAATTAGACAAGACAAAAATTAACAAAAAGAACCACACAAATAAAAGAATAGATATTTTTTTAACTAACCATGTATCTTTTATTTATTTAAGCCACACATGGGGTCTTCTGAGGTCTTTGAGGTACTTCTCCAATCAAATCGCGTAACACCAGCGGATTTGGCTGAACTTTTGTATCTTCTTCGTCATCCTTATCGCTACAAATACTCTCGCCACCTGAAGCAATGACTTCAAACAAAGGTTCTGCGATTTCTCTATATTTTATCCGGCGCATGCTGTAACAAATGCGGAAAAGACACTTAGGGTCAATTCACACCGAAGTGGCAGCGGTCGGCAGCGCAGTTTCACTGTCAAGCCATTTTATGCTTTATCACCATTAAGAAATGCATAAAACATAATGCATTTCCTAGTGCTCCAGGTGTACTTTAGCTTACAAATATAATAAGTATAATTTTTTAATTGTTAATATGAAATTCATAAATTTGCATTTCCTAGTGCTCCAAGTGTACTTTAGCTTACAAATATAATAAGTATAATTTTTTAATTGTTAATATGAAATTCATAAATTCTAATCATAAACAACCGACTCAAGAATATCCGGTCTAGGTAAACAATATATTTATTCAGCAATGCTAATCGATTGGATTGAACATTGTGTGAGGTTTTGTGAATCAGTACTTCTCATTATTTCTCGTCTACAAAAGTGCTGGAATATATTAGCTGATCGCCAATTTACCCGAGCCAGAATTTCGTCGAGGGGATGATTTTGAAACCAGTTTTTGGAGGCTACAGCAGGCCGGGTGCTACCTGGAGTGGCTGCAATGCCAGCTTCCCCAAACAGGATCTTTACCCACCCTGCAATAAATGTACGTGAAGCAGGTTTAGCCACAACTCTTAACGTCACCTCACCTCTTGACTTATCATTAAGCCAAGGTTTTTATTACGACACCTCCCCCACGACCCCGGCTTAGGGACCTTTGAATTTTTAGGGTATTGATTTTAAAACATTTCTTACTAAAACGCGTGAACTTAACTGACTTGAAGTTTCAGCGTTACATAGTGTAGATATTACTGATTTATGTAAAAGTATTGCATTATATGACAACTTATCAATTAAATGTAAATCACACTTGAGCAATTAGTAATTCGTTAAGTCAAGGTTTTTATTACGACACCACGACGTCCAGCGCTTCCAGGATACCTCGTAGGTTTTTAGAGTCGATTTTCGCCAAGAATTCTTAAGCACTGATAGTTCGATCGTTCCATGTCTTTATCACGTCGGACCACCCCCCCACATTTCCAAACTTCGAGGACAATTTTCGCGACCTTCGGTGGTGGGAGTCCCGTCGACATGCAAACATATTAAAAATGCACACGTGTGAAATACATTGCATAATCGTAGTGCGTTATGAACAAGTTTTCGAGAAAGTGTATTGAAAAAGTATTTGTTAATGTATTTCACACGCGTGGATTATTAATATTTCTCCGCACACGGAAATAAAAATGTATAAGTATTGCCATTTATAAGTATTTGCCAGAAACAAGACAAAACTGTGCAAGAAATTGAGGAGTATTTTTTCGATAGGTACATCCGACGTTTCGACTGGATTAATTAAAAAAGAATAGAAGAAGGAATTGGAAGACTTGGTGTAGTCATCACCTGCGTAGCTTATTCCCAACTATATTGGGGTCGGCTACTAGTCTAACTCAATTTATTTTGTCGTTTTATTACCTATTTAAACGTTAGAACTTTATGTTAAAATATTCGTTACGTAATAGAACAGTATACGATAAGAACGCTACAAAATAGGAATAGTTTCAGACATGTTATGTAGTCAAACGCTTTATCGAATTCTAATTTATTCACAGAGTATGTTAAAAAGGTTTTTGGTTTTAATAGATATTTTCTGCAAAAATAACTTGACTGTCTTTTGGATATGAGTTCTCGGGTACTTGTTGGCCGTTTAAAGTATTTGAAAAAGGGCAGACCATTTCGCATTCTCTATAGAAAAAAATAAGGTCCGTTTTCTTGTAAGCTATTTAGGACAATAACTCCGAATGGACTTCGAGTTGTTCGTGTGAGTAGCAAAGGTTCTCCTTGAAAAGGTATTTTAATGGTTTATACCTTATTGCACATAGATAGACCACGACCATGTGTTATGAGTAATGTAGTACGTGACGGGCGAAAAAAGAAATTAAAACTAAACTTAAAAGTAAAAATTTAATACCTATCTTAGGCACTCCCACAAGTACCCAACCTGACCTATAGATGGCGGTTGTTGTTTGAAAATAAACGTCTAAGATGCTATAATAATAATAAAAAATAATAATAAATTTATTTCTATAACTTCAATAAACATTACATCAATGTGTTCTCAACTCCTGAACTAGGACCGCCTGTATGACAGGGGTTGAGGTATCCGGTTACATAGCTCTGAAAGTGGAAGCTTAGACAGTGCTTACTGTAGCTACTGTAGAAATTGACCAAAAATAAAAAAATAATAAAAATCTACATAATAAAAATTGACATAATATAAAAATTTTATAATAGACAATAGACATAGATAATTTACGTTAAACTTATCTATAAATTTTCTGTAATGAGAGATGAGTCTTTCAATTATTATGGATATGAAATATATGCCAAAAGAGGAGAAAGAACTTTCTGCGATATGATGGTTAATTCTTATGGATATGCAAGAACGCTGGCGAATTTACATGTATTTTGGGACCCACTTTTAGAGGTAGCATTCATTATGGCAACTTATACATAGTTGTAAAACGACTAAAGACTAACAGAAAAGTAAATGGAAAGTAAGACGAACAAGTTGGGAGAAAAGAGATTTACGTCTATGTACAAGATAACCTAAAAATCTTACGATTAAGGTTTTTAACTGTGGAATGTCTGCTTATTTATTTAGAATGAAAAAAAAAAAATAATATTATGAATGAATCATAAAGGAAGATTCGAATAAACTACTCTTAGATTATTACTTTATACTTTCCAACCTACCCGGTCCGAGTAGAAGATTATGAAAAGGCCTAGTTCGTTGTACACGGCCTCTTCGTATGACGCTATGTGCTTTTTGGTAGTAGGCAACTGACAGGTGCCAGGGGAGGTAATAATTTTGGTTCGGGTCGTGTTATATTATTCTGATGTACTTATTATTTACATGTGCTAGTTGCTGATTAAAGACAAATTGTAAGAAATTATATTTCGCTTCTGGTCTCTAACGACTGGTTGTTACGACTTTGATCTATAAGTGTCAAGTAAAACGATTCTTACAACGCTGAAAGAAGATATACTTTTACATAAATTATAACAGCCAGAGCTCACTAGCTATGTTCGAGTACAGCTATTGAAAGACTGTGTGTGTGTGTTGAATAAAAAATATGTAATGTAACGAAATAAATCTCGTTTATTGGTATTTTTAAAAGGTTTTATTTTATATTTTTCAATAGTGTTATAGAAAAAAATATTATCATATTAAAAGATTATCTAAAAAGGAAGCTGGTGCAGCAATATAGCTCTGGTGTCTATCATAGCCCATATATCTTAATATGCTCATGACATGAGAGCAAAAATCCGCTTTCCGTGTCCCAACGGGACAGTGGCAACAATACCCTAATACACCATTTCGCCCCTGTAGCCTTCTACTGAGATATATGTATAATAGGACTTGCTTCCTATGTGCATAGATTTAATTCTGGCACGTAAAATAAATGGGTAGTGGCCATGAAATACAGGGTAGATAATAGGTACAGGATGTGTTTCTACTGAACTTGAGGAGTGTGCAAAATCAGCAGAACTTCTGTGAGCACTATCCACCATTTCAACATCCACAATTTGCTCTATGTTTAGAAGGAAATGAAATCGCAATGATAAACATAAAATCCCACGCAAAAATACGTATCGAACGATGGAATAGAAGTGTTCAACGTTTTTAATGACACGACCCCCATAGTAAGAAAAAATATTTCGCGACCCCCGACCCTTCGTGTATTTTATTATGGTAATATAATCAATATAATATTTAATCTTTAATTTCTAATCAGGCATTATAAGCATTTGCATAATTAGGATTCGGATAAATACAAACATAATTAACACATTTTTTTACATCGAACACGTCCCCAATTCACAATTTATTCGTGCATACGTATAACCTAGGCCGATGCCGTCGCGACAAGCAGAAAAATCTCACACTTTGATTATGTTTGGCAAACAAGAGATCGAAAAGCTCAAAAGTATACCTCTCTCTGACAATACCATTCAACGAAGGATAAGCGATATTTATGTAGAAAAAATTAAAAGAAAGTAGCTTTTGTGTCCTTGCAATTTGATTAATTTACGGATATTGAGGGCTGTGCGCAGTTTGTAGCTTTTGTGCGTTTTAAATCTAATGAAAAATTAATGGAAGAAATATTCTTTTGTAGCGAACTTTAATACGAATAGCACAGGTCAGTGCTTGCATAACATGTTCCTTGAAGCTACGCAAGATATGAATATCAATTGGGCATTGCTGTTTGGAGTGACGGAGCAAAAGCCATGGCTGCCGCGAACAGTGAATTTATTCAAACACTGTTATAAGCTTTCAAGGTTTACAACAAAACTTATACTGTCACTTATGGAATATCTTTCGTGATTGTTCATTGCAACAGCATTGAAATATCGGGAGCTCAAAATAATGAATAATCACGGAAGATATCCCGTAAGTGACAGTATAAGTTTAGTGGATTTATTGCAAGACTGAAAGAGCAGATGATGAAAACGGATCTACGATAGGAGATATTGGTTAATGAACAACAAGCGTAAATGTATGTATGATATTGAAATAAAGAGTCCAAGTATATGTACAGTCGATAGCATGAAGAATAAATCCTTTTCAATTAGAGAGATTTCAATAGTTTATTCTTTTTTTATTTTGACTAATTTATTATTGAATGTAGGGTGACTGGTAATTAGTGACCGATACTTAAACACGTGATTGTACTCATGATAACAAACAACTTTCCCACAAAAACATTTTTTTTAATACTCATTCACTTTTATTACAATAACACAACATAAAATGTATGAAATTCACCAGCGCACCCCTGTTATCTATCAGCTGTTAGCCACGTGATACCGTTTAGTCTCACAACTATCGTACCGTGCAACAATGGTGGCTTGTATTATTGTGATAAAACTGAATGAGTATTTATACTTGGTTTGAGAAGTATTTTTTTATTTATTTGGTAACAAATTACACTTACACAACAACAATATAAAAACAACACAAGCATTAAAAGAATATATCTTTTTTTTCTAGTATCTTTGAAAGATAGGTACCTACCTACTTAGTGAGTTATGTTCTCTCATAGACGTCATTCGATTAACTACGTCTTCATGTTTGATTGGTTGTTAATTAGGTTATGTAGGTACCTATCTACAAATCAGAAACAAGTTTTTTTTAATTTTGTACACTGATATTGAAATAAAAAGATGTAGTGACAAAAATAGAAAAGAGTATGCTTAGATGGTTTGGTCATGTGGAGAGGGTGAGTGAAAGGCCACTAACAAGGCAGATGTGAGTGGCAACGCCGCCAGGAAGGGATGCCCTAGACGGACATACACTGACTTTATTGGTGAGATTCTTCAGTTTTCTGACCACTGTCATACTCGCAACCTGCGTGCGTGTATGACCAGATGTATGAACGTGGACGAGGCAAAAGAAGTATGTAAGGATCGTAGCAGGTGGCGTTCTGTGGTTTCTGCCTACCCCCATGGGAAAACTGACTTATTGAATGTATGTATGATAGTCCAAGTATATGTACAGTCGATAGCATGAAGAATAAATCCTTTTCAATTAGAGAGATTTTAATATTTTTTTAAATTATTGAATATAAGGTGACTGGTAATTAGTGACCGATACTTAAACACGTGATTGTACTCATGATAACAAACAACTTTCCCAAAGAAACATTTTAATACTTTTTAATACTCATTCACTTTTATTACAATACGAAATGCAATGAAATTTTATTACTATATGAGGTTACGAAATCTCTTCCCTCTTCTTCTAAATTAGCTGAAGCTCTTCTTAAAGAAAACTTTACTGAGGACATACCAAACTTTAAATTTAAACCAATATGTATTGCTACAATTAAAAACGCATTCAAAAGTCTCAACATAAAAAATACTGAAGACTTATGGGGGATATCCGTCAAGGTTCTTGGAGATATTATTGACTCAATCGCACCTGTCCTAACAGGCATATTCAATCAATGTTTGGACAGCGGCAAGTTTCCTGAGCTAATGAAACATAGTAAAGTAGTACCAATTTTCAAATCGGGTTGTAAGAGTGATCCTTCAAATTATAGACCTATATCTGTGCTTCCAGCATTGAGTAAAATCTATGAAAAAATCATGCTGGACCAGATGTTGTCTCACTTCAACTCAAATGGAATTCTGCATAGACAACAGTTTGGTTTCACGAAGGGTAGGTCGACAACGGACGCGGGAGTAAAATTCATCAGTCACATTTTGGAATCTTGGGAGAAGTCCCAGGATGCCATTGGCATTTTCTGTGATCTCTCAAAAGCGTTTGACTGCGTCGACCACAACACACTGATCTGTAAATTACACCACTACGGAATTCGTGGACAAGCTGCTGATCTTGTTCTTTCCTATTTATCTAACAGGCAGCAAAAAGTAAATAAAATTGGGGCGACGTCCTCCGGGTCTCTAGTCAAGATGGGCGTGCCCCAAGGTTCAATTCTCGGTCCTTTCCTTTTTTTTGTTTACATTAATGATCTCCCTTATATGATGGCCAAATTATCGGATATAATTCTATTTGCTGATGACACTTCGCTAATTTTTAAAATAGAGAGAAAAGATACGAATGTCTTACATGTCAACGAAAGTCTAACCGTACTCTCGAAATGGTTCGCAGCTAATAATCTTTTACTGAATGCGAACAAAACAAAATGTCTGAAGTTTTCTTTACCGAATGTACCACAACGGGATCTGGATTTGAATCTTGACGGCAAAAAACTTGATGTTATAGCGGAAACTGTATTCTTAGGGATTACTATAGATTCAAAATTGCAGTGGGGCGCACACATTAGAACTCTTTCGGGTAGGCTAAGCTCAGCTGCATATGCAGTAAGGAAAATAAGGCAGTTAACTGATGTGGCTACAGCTAGGCTAGTGTACTATGCTTATTTCCACAGTATTATGTCTTATGGCACGTTGACTCAATTTTCATTCTTCAAAAGAGGGTAGTCCGCGCGATATATAAAATGGGTCCTCGCGAGTCCCTCAGAGAAAAATTTAAAGAGATTGATATACTGACCCTGCCTTCACTTTATATTTTAGAATGTATTTTATATGTCCGCAAAAATCGAGGGCTTTTCAAAATGAGAAGCGACTTTCATAATATAAATACACACAGTAAACACGAAATTGTAATACCTAAGTTCAGATTAACAAAAACTAGCAAGTCTTTTCATATAAACAGTATACGCTTTTATAACAGGTTGCCAAAGTCAGTTATAGAACTGACCGATGGAAAATTCAAAAACTACATCAAACGTGTCCTTATTAAAAAAGCATATTACAAAATCAAGGACTACGTTGAAGATAAAGAAGTTTGGCTTTAGTTCCTTCTGCGCATGCGGCTTCCCTGGTAGCTCATAAACGGCACAAATATGTGGATGTCTCTAACTATTCTCAATCTAATTTTTTCTCCTCTTTCGAATCAGATTTTCACAATAGTTTTCAAATCATTTATACATCTTTTGCTCAGAATAGTTACAGCACTGATAACAATATTTGTGTCACTTGTTTAATTTAGTACTTTACAATTCCTTTTTTTACCTTTGTATAGATTCTTTTTTATCAATTGTTTGTAAATGTGTGAACATTGTAGGCTTTGTAGATTCCCAGCTGCTTGTTAACTTTTGTTAACTTTTTATTTTGTTCTACATTTTTTGTTTAGTAAGCAACGACTTATTGTTGGGCCTACGCTGTCCCCCCATACTTAAGTACAAATGCTGTATCCATGATATTAATGTAACACCAAATGATTTGAAAAGAGTAACCATGGAGTTTTCCTTGCCGGTTCTTCTCCATAGGAAACGACCAACCCGAACCGTGCACCTTGTTTTTCAACGTTTTATAAGTGCTCATCTAGGCCTATGTAAAATAAAATATTTTGATTTTTTGATTTGATTTGAATAACACAACATGAAATGTATGAAATTCACATCCCCTATATTCAATAATAATTTATACTTAGTCTGAAATCAATTTTTTATTTATTTGTTACCCACTTACACAACAACAATAAATTAAGGCTTTCAGATACGCCGATCACCTTGAAAAGCAAATTGACACGTTCTCGTCACGGGCGTGAGTTTGCGAATTGTGTATAAAGAGACGCACAATCTCTTACTGTTAAGCTATGACGAAGCGCGCGAGCAGTGCCATCTAAGTATGTTATTTGTAAGTTTGGTCGTTGTGTCGCGCCGCTGGCACGGATTGCATTGTCGATTCAATACATATAAAATAAATTAGATTACTGCTATAAAAGTGTCTAATTTACCCAAACCCTTCACTTACTTAAGCAAACCAACAACAAAAGTTGAACAATAATAGTGCCTTGCTGGACACCTAACGGAACTCGTTATTGGTTGAACATAAACGATCAACGGTCGATTTAACTTCTCGTCTTTCTAATGCTTATTAAATAAATGTTATGTAGACACTATATTATATCAATAAACTGTCTAGCAATATTTTCAGATCACTGACGTTGTCAAACGTGTTTTTAAATTGAAATTTATTTAGAAACCGGCTTTTTTTGTAATAAAGTTTTACTATAATTTGTTCTATCTTTACTATTGGTGACACGTTTGGTTTGTATGGAACGAGTTGAAAATTCTGCCTCTTGCAGCGGCCGCCGAGGTGTCCCTATGGTACAATTTCAGAATGCTATTTTTTTTTAAATATTTTAGCCACTTTGTAGTTGCACTCTTACTAGGTATCTAAGATTGCCTTGCCGCAACGTTCATAAATAAAATGACTTTATTTTATTGAAATGTTACATCCGATAAAATAGTAATAAAAATTGCAATAAGTAATATAAATGTATTGAAACAATTCGCCAACAGTGTCTTTACTAGAGAATATGAAGTGAAACGGAATAAGTGTAAAAATGATTCCCATTTTTCGTAAATATTTGAGAATTATAATATTATTGTCGTCGATAACGTTAAGTAAGTACTCACATATGCAGGATGACAGTAAAACTTAACCTATTTCTTGAAAGGTGTTATACTAGAGTTTATTAGCAACAAATTAACTCCAGTTAACTAGAGATCAAAACTGGGTGGTTACTGAGCTTCTTCGATTTTTTATAAATTTTCTATCTTGTTACCAAAAACTACTCCACTCTAAAAATTTAATTGTTATTTTTCTGAAAGATTAAAAATAAGTGATCATTTAAAAATAATGCTTTCTCAAAACGTACATAATGTCATTAATAAAGGTCCTTCCAATAATTTTGTTGTTTTTTGTATTTTTCCCGAAAATCGACGTAAATTATTGGAACAAAAGCTATCCAGTTTTGACCCCTAGTTAACTAAAGTTAATTTATTGCTAACGTAGTATGACCTATTTCAAGTAATAAATCGAGTTTCCCAGTCACCCTGTGTGTTAATGAAATGCGCTGCACCTCCAGGGAGTCGCGCAGATTTACGTTATTTTGTTTAGGATAGGTCAATTAAATGCTTGTGGCTTGATGTCCTGGGTTCGATTTCCAGGACAGGCAATGTATTTTTATTGGGTTTTACAGCTGGAATACTACTTTAATATCGCACTTTATGGGCACGTCGTTTGGCAACAGCCATTTTGTAACATTCAATTATTGTTATTATTGTCCTTAATTTTTGTTTTCACTTTTGTAATTTTGTGATTACTTCCCAGAATTTGATACTTAATTGTGACATTATCAAAAGGTGTAATATACAGTGCGTGTTGTTTTTTTCGAAATCAACGGGTTCGATTACTGGCTAGAGAAATTGATTTCCAAAAATCCAATGATGTAGTTTCAGTTCTCATAAAAATCGGACTCGAGACTCCTTTGAGTATTTTTCGCTATTCCCCATAGTTGCGAATTTGGCCATCCACGCCCACTTGAAAAATTCACGCTGTGTAGTACGTGGTGCCCCTATGATAGTACATGGTAACCATGCACGAGTCGGTCCGTTAAGCTCTTCTCTGACCACCTCTCTTACAAATCTGTTACAGTTACAGCAAAAAAAAAGCATCCACCAAAAGGCAATGTGAATTTTAATCTAGAAACATCGTTTCGTTTTGAGCCGAAAGACTTACGCAAAGCCAGAAATTTTGTTAGTAACATTCGAGAATTTCTACTGACATACATGGTATGTTGTAAAATTCGTTTTTTTTCGTACCCCACCTTTATTTTTAGTTACTGCCTCGTTGGTCTAGTGGTCGCACGCGCTGTTCCACCTTCTTGAGCAAAAGGTCCTGGATTCGATTTCCAAGTAGGGCAAATATTTGTTGTGTTTTTACTTTTACTACCTGGAATTTCTCAGCGACAGCCTGGAGTCTAAAGTTGTGCTCGGTTGATGGCAATAAAGTAAAGTAGAATAGGCCCCTTTTTACATGGGACTTGAACATAACTATCGAAATGTGGGTGTACTATATAGGGAACACCTCTACCTAACTGTTTGAAGAATACAGGCGTGATGTTATGTTCTATTTGTTACCCGCTTGCAAGAATGACAAACATGGCATCTTATTTCTTCACCACCCTTGGGAGACTGACAAAGAATGTAGACAGTTAGTTAGTTACTTTACTTGTGTGCATTATCATCTGCGTAGCCTTTTCCCAACTATGTAGGGGTCGGCTTCCAGTCTAACCGGATGTAGCTGAATACCAGTATTTTACATGGAACGACTGCCTTTCTGACCTCCACAACCCAGTGAATACTGGGTACGATACGCCTACCGATACTTTACCTCTTTATAAGTACCTATAGATAAATAAATATTCTGTTCTATTCGAAGGTAACAGATCCCCAGAAACCACGTAGCAGTCTCAGAGCACATGGTAAGAGAAGGGATACTAAACATAAACTAGATGAGAGAAAGGACTCTATAGAGAAACTAGAAAAGAAAACAGAGACAGGGACGTCTATGAAAAATGTACTTGATTATGTGAAGAACGTCGGTCTGACGATCGTGAATTTTATAGGAAACAAAATTGGTGAACCGACCAAACCAAAATACAAAGATCCTACAGCTATAACAGAAAAGGTAAGCGCTTTGGTAACCTTATAGTGTTTGGGAACATTCACGGTGTAAACGGTCCCTTCACGAAGCCGTCAAACAAGTATTCTG
Source organism: Noctua fimbriata (assembly GCA_905163415.1). Taxonomy (NCBI): domain Eukaryota; kingdom Metazoa; phylum Arthropoda; class Insecta; order Lepidoptera; family Noctuidae; genus Noctua; species Noctua fimbriata. Next base: position 6,682,150 of record LR990950.1, read on the forward strand.
CACATCAAACTGTAGTAACTCTACGAAAATTTTATTGCCGGGAAAACTACTTTAGTGTTTGGGGTGAAAAATCACGGATCACGTCAGGACTCAATGTAACCCTCTCAAAACGTGCTGATGGATGCATTGAATAGTACAGGGGTCATGGAGGTATTAAAGTCATAATATCACAAACCTGTATTTAAAAAAAAACTTGAAATAGTGGCGGTGGAATAACACCAACGTTGAATGACAACTAGGAGTTCATTCTCTTTACTTCAAACACTTGACAGACCTTAACAAACAAAGTTAGACTAAGGTTAAACCTTGCAGTAGTCCTAGGGATGCACTGCGGAGCTATCCTATCCCTTCACCTCCTAGCACGGCTACTACTGGGGGCTAGGTGGCCTCCTCTCAGGTCAAGGTTATGGCAACAGCGGTGACTGCGGAGCTATCCACCACTGTGCCTTCTAAGTAGCGAGGGACTAGTCCTTTTTTTTTTTAATGACCACTCGCAGTATAACAAATCTAGAAGGTTGTTACTACTTAACTGGACTATCCTGTGGAATTACTTTAAGGCCCCCAGCCCGGGCTTACAAACTTAGGATATTCATTAAATTAACGATCACTAAGGGCTCGCCCTTCGGCCCTTGTATTGAGGGGCGGGCAGCTAAGGTCAGGCTTTGTCGAATTTATTATTTGTTGAGTTTACCGTTACAGGTTCAGCGGCACGGGCTGGCTCATCGACCAAGGGTCGAGTGGTGGGCCCCGACGGCACGCGCAGTCGGAGACGCGGTCAGTATCTGTTTTGGTTTTTGCTAATCTTACTGGTTTCCTTACAGCTCTCTTGAAGGCCGGAGACGCTTCAAGGATTTCCAGGTCACTATGTTCCACCTCATATCCGGATATGTGGGCCCCAAAACTTGCAGCTACAGTGACATCTGCTCCTGTCACCGAAGACACCGTGGATGAGGCGAAGTTTTGGTCAAACAAAATACAGGGTGGAAGGCACATCTACGCACAAACGATTACTACCAAATATTTAGAATACCATTCCGAACCCCCCACGTGCTAGTACTTTGTTTCGGGGTTCGAAATGATGTACGAATGAATACGTGGTAATCGTTTGTGCGTCGATGTCCCTTCCATTCAAATCACCAATAAGCTATATTAATCAGTTTCAGGCAAAACCGGACAAATCGGGCAAACATGGTAAAAAGGATATTAAAGCAAAAATCTCAGATTCAAATAATAACTGGATGAGGCGACACCCCGAAGAAATTAGAACGATTATGAATAAAGTGAACGTCACAAACCCGTTACCCAACATTTTCGAAACACGAACGAACAACAACGACGATGCAAAAAAACTAATGAAGCTACTAAAAAAATTCAAAAGGCAAATTGACAATAATCCAGATACTTCGAAAATCGTTAACGAGTTACTTAACAATGACGTTTTTCAGCCATTCTTCAAAGTGCTCAAAATCCTGTTCGCTTTATATATGTGGCAAGAGGGTAACGTACCCATCACTGATATTTGATGGTTTGATTGAAGCCAGTTTACATTTAAAAGTTTTTGCGCATTTTTACAACACCGATCTACTAAAATTACGACACCATTTATAATAGCAGCGTTTGACCTAAAATAAAACGCATATTAAAATACTTGCCTCACTGGAAGCTTTGTTATGAGATGGCATTTCCGTTTCCCGTCGATTTCTTACCAGGTTTTGTACTTTTATCCCCTCTATACTTCCGAATCAGTGGCGCCACCTGGTGGTTGCGGGTAGTTTTTAGTTTTCGTAAAAGTGTCACGCCATTTTTGTTCATTGTCTCATATAACCAGGTAGAAATAAAGTGAAAGCTTACGGTGAGGTAAGTATTTTAATATGCGTTTTAATTTCGGTCAAACGCTGCTATTATAAATGGTGTCGTAATTTTAATACGCACTTGAAGCTTTATTAAGCTAAAAAGCTTCAGCTGCAGCTTTTTACCTTAATAAAGCTTCCAGTGACGGTCAAGTAGTATAATAAAACTTCTTGACCGTCACTGGAAGCTTTATTATGAGATCTATTTGTTATCGCCTGGTGACGCCGCTTTAATGTATATACTTGGAAGTATCTAGTATTATACTCTAAGCCAATGTGATAAAGCATGAAATTAAACAAATGTATAAGTAATAATTATGCCTTTATTTAATTAAATATAAAAGCAATTCAATGAAAGTACCAAGGTAATTGCACTTTAGCTTACAAATATAAATAGCATAATTTTTTGATTGTAAATTGTAATCGAAATTCGTAAATTCTTATCATAAACAACCAACTTAAGAATATCCGTTCTAGGTAAACAAAATATTTATTCAGCAATGCTAATCGATTGGATTGGAAAATTGTGTGACGTTTTGTGAATCAGTACTTCTAATTTTTTCACGTCTATTAAACTGTTGGAATGTATTAGCTTATCGCCAATTTCCACGAGCCAAGATATCGTCGAGGAGATGATTTTGAAACCAGCTTTTGGAGGCTACAGCAGACCGGTTGCTACCTGGAGTGACTGCAATGTCAGCTTCCCCAAATAGGGTCTTTACCCACCTTGCAATGACTGTACGTGAAGCAGGTTTAGCCACACCTCTTACCGTAATAAATAAATTAGTTGATTTTACGTCTGTCTTTTCATCATCATCATCATTTCAGCCGAAAGACGTCCACTTGCACTGCGTCTGTCTTTTAATAATGCTATATTTCTTTCTATTCAGGATATAGGGTTAAGGTTAGAACATTTAAAAGCCATTTTCAGCCAGATTGCCTATAATTTTATTACTGCTGTCAGTTTTCGAGCCAAACCGAGGACAAAATATTATACTGTTATCAGATGTTATGCAATGATTAGGATCAATATTAAGTAGAGTTAGATCGTGTATTCGCCTACCAGAGCAAAGCAACAATGAAAATAAAATTGCAGTATGGTGTGACGTTTGAAATAGGTTATTAATTTGAATCAATTGTGTAATTAGTTAAAAATGTAATTAATTTACCAACGTCCCAAACTGAAGGCTTAGTGACCTTTGAATTTTTTAGGGTAATTGATTTTAAAACATGTCTTACTCAACGTGTGAACTTAACTGACTTGAAGTTTCAGTGTTACATGGTGTCGATATTACTGATTTATGTAAAAGTATTGAATTATACGACTACTTATCAATGAAATATAAATCACATAAAAACTGCGCTAACTGTGAACCAGAGGGATTCATTTAGTCAAGGTTTTTATTACGACACCACGACGCCCAGTGCTTCCAGGCTACCTCGTAGGTTTTTAGAGTTGATTTTCGCCAAGGATTTTTAAGCAGTGATACTTGTTGAACGTTCCATGTATTTATCGCGTCGGACCACCCCCACATTTCCAAACTTCGGGGACAATGTTCTCAGCCTTCGGTGGTGGGAGTCCCGTCGACGTGTCTATTATGTATCTCTGCAGACTTTTCAGAGTTAATGGAACCGCGAGTGCTCGGGCTTTGAGATCCGCACGCCAGAATACCCTCTATTAGGACTGGAAGCCACTAATCTGTGAAAACCGCCAATATAAACCCGCACCACCGAGGAACTAGTCACTCCGAAGCTGACGACCCCGTCACCCTCCTTCAAGATAGCTGTAAGGAAGCCAGTAAGATTCGCAAAAACGAAAACAGATACCGACCGCGTCTCCGGCCCCGACGCCGGGGCCCACCGCGACCTCCCTGTAATACCACCGCCCGACGTTGCTCTGCCCTCCCCTCAATGACGCACTAAGTCGAGGCCCCAACCCCGCAGGGCGTGCTTTTAGTGATCGTTCATTTAGTTTCTAAGCACTGGCTGGGGGCCCGAAAAAAAATTTTTGACCACCACATGATAGTCTAGTTTTTTTTTTTTTTTTAATACAGGTTTGTAATGTTATGACTTTAATACCTCCATGACCCCTGTACTATTCAATGCATCCATCAGCACGTTTTGAGAGGGTTACATTGAGTCCTGACGTGATCCGTGATTTTTCACCCCAAACACTAAAGTAGTTTTCCCAGCAATAAAATTTTCGTAGAGTTACTTAGTTTGATGTACAGTATACTTGTTTGACGGCTTCGTGAAGGGACCGTTTACACCGTGAATGTTCCCAAACACTATAAGGTTACCAAAGCGCTTACCTTTTCTGTTATAGCTGTAGGATCTTTGTATTTTGGTTTGGTCGGTTCATTTTGTTTCCTATAAAATTCACGATCGTCAGACCGACGTTCTTCACATAATCAAGTACATTTTTCATAGACGTCCCTGTCTCTGTTTTCTTTTCTAGTTTCTCTATAGAGTCCTTTCTCTCATCTAGTTTATGTTTAGTATCCCTTCTCTTACCATGTGCTCTGAGACTGCTACGTGGTTTCTGGAGATCTGTTACCTTCGAATAGAACAGAATATTTATTTATCTATAGGTACTTATAAAGAGGTAAAGTATCGGTAGGCGTATCGTACCCAGTATTCACTGGGTTGTGGAGGTCAGAAAGGCAGTCGTTCCATGTAAAATACTGGTATTCAGCTACATTCGGTTAGACTGGAAGCCGACCCCTACATAGTTGGGAAAAGGCTACGCAGATGATAATGCACACAAGTAAAGTAACTAACTAACTGTCTACATTCTTTGTCAGTCTCCCAAGGGTGGTGAAGAAATAAGATGCCATGTTTGTCATTCTTGCAAGCGGGTAACAAATAGAACATAACATCACGCCTGTATTCTTCAAACGGTTAGGTAGAGGTGTTCCTTATGTAGTACACCCACATTTCGATAGTTATGTTCAAGTCCCATGTAAAAAGGCCTATTTTACTTTACTTTATTGCCATCAACCGAGCACAAGTTTAGACTCCAGGCTGCCACTGAGAAAATCCAGATAGTAAAAAGTAAAAACACAACAAATATTTGCCCAACTTGGAAATCGAATCCAGGACCTTTTGCTCAAGAAGGTGGAACAGCGCGTGCGACTACTAGACCAACGAGGCAGTAACTAAAAATAAAGGTGGGGTACGAAAAAAAAGGAATTTTACAACATACCATGTATGTCAGTAGAAATTCTCGAATGTTACTAACAAAATTTCTGGCTTTGCGTAAGTCTTTCGGCTCAAAACGAAACGATGTTTCTAGATTAAAATTCACATTGCCTTTTGGTGGATGCTTTTTTTTTTGCTGTAACTGTAACAGATTTGTAAGAGAGGTGGTCAGAGAAGAGCTTAACGGACCGACTCGTGCATGGTTACCATGTACTATCATAGTGGCACCACGTACTATACAGGGTGAATTTTTCAAGTGGGCGTGGATGGCCAAATTCGCAACTATGGGGAATAGCGAAAAATACTCAAAGGAGTCTCGAGTCCGATTTTTATGAGAACTGAAACTACATCATTGGATTTTTGGAAATCAATTTCTCTAGCCAGTAATCGAACCCGTTGATTTCGAAAAAAACAACACGCACTGTATATTACACCTTTTGATAATGTCACAATTAAGTATCAAATTCTGGGAAGTAATGACAAAATTACAAAAGTGAAAACAAAATTTAAGGACAATGCCGACGAGCCCATAAAGTGCGATATTAAAGTAGTATTCCAGCTGTAAAACCCAATAAAAATACATTGCCTGTCCTGGAAATCGAACCCAGGACATCAAGCCACAAGCATTTAATTGACCTATCCTAAACAAAATAACGTAAATCTGCGCGACTCCCTGGAGGTGCAGCGCATTTCATTAACACACAGGGTGACTGGGAAACTCGATTTATTACTTGAAATAGGTCATACTACGTTAGCAATAAATTAACTTTAGTTAACTAGGGGTCAAAACTGGATAGCTTTTGTTCCAATAATTTACGTCGATTTTCGGGAAAAATACAAAAAACAACAAAATTATTGGAAGGACCTTTATTAATGACATTATGTACGTTTTGAGAAAGCATTTTTTTTAAATGATCACTTATTTTTAATCTTTCAGAAAAATAACAATTAAATTTTTAGAGTGGAGTAGTTTTTGGTAACAAGATAGAAAATTTATAAAAAATCGAAGAAGCTCAGTAACCACCCAGTTTTGATCTCTAGTTAACTGGAGTTAATTTGTTACTAATAAACTCTAGTATAACACCTTTCAAGAAATAGGTTGAGTTTTACTGTCATCCTGCATATGTGAGTAGTATACAATTATGTGTCTCTAGATCTAAGAGATCCTCAAGCTCTGTTCCACGATGCCTTAATGGAAGCCACTATTAGGAATATAACACTGCCTTACTATTAGGAATATTCCTGGTTTAAGTGAGCCAGGACTTTAGGGACTAGGAATGGTGGTGTCATTACAAGGAAATGAATGCGATCGAAGATGTAAAAGTTACTACGACTAGAAATCAGTGGGGGCCATTGTTTAGACAGATAAGTAATATGTTTGTTAATAATAATACCTTCCCGAACAAGACATTAAGAGAGGGTGGAATGCCGTCTACACAATCAGTAAAATTTTAATCTTTTGTTTGTTTCTCTATATACATTCCTAGTCCAGGAATGGTGGTGGAAATATCCATGCGGTAATTCCATGGGATACTTAAGGCATCGTGGAACAGAGCTTGAGGATCTCTTAGATCTAGAGACACATAATTGTATACTACGTGAGCAGTCGCCGAGGCAAAAAGATCTATTATTATGGTTCCCCATTTTGCAAACACTATCTACACAAGTCGGTAGTAAGTGCCATTCTGGAGGTTGGCGAAGGCGCGATAAGTGGTCCGCCAGATTGCTGTATTTGCCCGGAATGTAGTGTATGCTGAAGTGTATCTGATGTTATATTAGCCGTAGAACTGATGACCATTAGGGTAGACGTGTTCTTGAGTGGCGACCGCGAATCGGCAAGCGTAAGGTGGGGCGCCTTCAAGCTAGCTGATAGCAAGATTCTTCCTTTGCATGAAATATGGTGGTTACATGATGGTCTTACACATAAAAGGGTTTCTCATATTTCGCTTACTTCCTTCAGCAAGCAAACTTTAAATTAAATTAAAATACCAATACCAATATTTTGTTTTACAGTATAGATACTGTTAAACAAAATAAACATTGCGATAGAAATTACATTTTGTTTCTTGGAAAATCAGCTTTTATAAATTGTACATTTTTTGTAAAGCCTTAGTTGTGAAGGCAGATTGCGGAGGTCAAAGCTGAAGAGCTGACGGGAGTAATGGAGACGAGGATTTTGGCCACTGAGTTGGGGAAAATCATAAAATATATGACCAGAGGCAAATCTCCTGGCCATGATAGCCTAAGTATTGAACACTTGCAGTGTGTCGGCCCGCATGTGTCTACGGTTTTAGCTATGTTCTACTCGCTATGTCTGAGCCATACTTACCTGCCGTATGACTTCATGAGAACGGTAGTAGTGCCTGTGGTTAAGAATAAAACTGGTGATCCAACCGATAAAACTAACTACAGGCCTATTTCTCTTGCTACTGTTATAGCAAAGGTGTTTGACGGTTTGCTTCATACATGGTTAAATAAACTCGTGACACTGCATGGTAATCTATATCATAATCATAATCTGTCTGGGTTTAGACCTAAATTATCTACAGATAGTGCAATACTGTGTCTCAAGCGTACCGTCAAATACTACACGGATCGTAGAACACCAGTGTACGCGTTCTTCCTCGACCTGTCAAAGGCCTTTGACCTGGTTTCGTATGATGTGTTGTGGCAAATACTTGAGGGCATAAACATGAAGCATGAACTTGTTAACATCTCCATCTTTGGTACGAACACCAGGTTAACAATGTCAGATGGGCGGGCGCATTATCGGAGCCATATAGGCTTAAATGTGGGATGAGACAAGGTGGGTTGACTTCACCCACACTTTTCAATCTCTACATTGATGCACTCATCGTCGCGCTCAGTAGTCGACATGTAGGCTGCCATGTTGATGATGTATGTGTAAACAATCTGAGTTATGCAGATGACATGGTGGTGCTGAGCGCGTAAGTTTGTCGATTACGAAAGTTATTGAAAATCTGCGAGAAGTACGCGGGCAGCCATGGCCTTATGTATAATATCGCGAAAAGCCAATTCATGGTGTTTCTGGAAGGCGCCAAATGACCGCAGCAAGTACCCCCTATTCGCTTGAATGGTGTACCGTTAGACCGGGTGGACCAATTTAAATATTTGGGGCACTGGGTAAAGCCGATCTGAAAGACAATGTCGTCGACATTGAGCAGGAGCGGAGGGCACTGTCTTAGAGAGCAAATATGATAGCGCGTAGGTTTGCACGTTGTTCAAGTCAGGTTAAAATCAGACTTTTCAAAGCTTTCTGCACTTCCGTATACACGTGCAGCCTATGGGCATACTACTCACAAGCTGCTTAGAGTGCCCTTCGTGTCCAATACAACAACGCGTTAAGGGGAATGTTGGGGCGGGCCGTATGTTCGCGTGCGCTCTACTGTGACCTATCAGCTATTACCCGGATGACGTCGTTCTGTCTCATTACTACCGTACCGTGCAACAGAGGATAGGCAGAGCACCCGCACGGCTAGCAAGTCCGCCCCGTAATGCTCTTCTGTTGTGTTATTTTGATAAAAGTGAATGAGTATTAAAAAAAATGTTTCTTTAGGAACGTTGTTTGTTATCATGAGTACAATCACGTGTTTAAGAATCGGTCACTAATTACCAGTCACAATATATAACAGCTTAAGAGAATGAATTTCCAAAATTCTTCAGTTCACTTTCATAACACTTACTAAGAAGAACTTAATATGGTTCTTCTGATTGTTCGGGTCGCTGGGACGACAGTAGGTATATAATTATGTTTTGCTAGCCCAGAAGTTCGTCACTTCTACGGCGCTGTCGGTGGTATGTTGAGGGCAGGAGGTACTTAAGCTCATCCTTCTAGATTCAGCTGTTTAAAAAGGTTGTTTATAGGTTGTACCACCGTAAGTTGCCTGTCAGTGTTTGAATGCATTTAAAATTTATATCTTTTACATGTATTAGTAGAAGTTATGTTTGTACGCACAATCTCTTACTTAAGCAAACCAGGATCAAAAGTGGAACAATAATAGTGCCCTGTTGGACACCTAACGGAATACGCTATTGGTTGTACATAAGCGATCGATTTGACGATCTATCGGTCGATTTAACTTCATGTTATGTCTTTCTAATGCTTATTTATTTAAACGTTATGTAGACACTATTATTATATCGATAAACTGTCATCTAGACAGTCTACAATATATCGATAAACTATCTAGATTACAGTTTATCGATATATTGTAGGAATATTTACAGATCAGTGACGTTGTCAAACGCGTCATCGAATTTATTTTATTTAAAAACCCATTTTTGTTGTAATAAATATTTTCTATAATTTGTTGTATCTTTTCACGTGTGGCACGTTTGGTTTGTATGGAACGAGTTGAAAATTCTGACACTTGCAGCGGCCGCCAAGGCGTCCCGGTGGTACTACTTCAGAATGCTATATTTTTTTAAATATTTTTGCCACTTTGAGGTTGCACTCTTACTAGGTAGATTGCCTTGCCGCGACGTCCATAAAATGACTTTATTTTCTTGAAATGTTACATCCGATAACATAGTTATAAAAATTGCAATAAAATTATATACATTTATTTAAACAATTCGCCAACAGTGCTTTTACTAGAGAATATGAAGTGATACGGAATAAGTCTAAAAATGATTGTCATTTTTCGTAAACATTTGAGAATTGTAATACTCTTGTCATCGATAACGTTAAGTAAGTACTCACAAATACAGGGTGACAGTAAAACTCAACCTATTCCTTGAAAGGGGTTATACTAGATGTCATTAGCAACAAATTAACTCCAGTTCAAAACTGGGTGGTTCTTCGATTTTTTTTATAATTTTTCTGTCTTGTTAACAAAAACAATTAATTATGAAAAAACTACTCCAATTACTAATTGTTTTTTTCTGAAAATTAAAAATGAGTGATCGTTTTAAAAAATGCTTTCCCAAAACTAACATTATGTCATAAATAAAGGTCCTGTGTAGAAATAATTTTGTTTGTTTTTTGTATTTTTCCCGACATAAATTATTGGAATAAAATCTATCCAGTTTTGATCCCTAGTTAACTAGACTTAATTTGTTGCTAACGAGCTCTAGTATGACCCCTTTGAAGTAATAAGTCGAGTTTCCCTGTCACCCTGTGTGTTAATGAAATGCGCTGTACCTCCAGGGAGTCGTGCAAAGAATTACGTTATTTTGTTTAGGATAGGTCAATTAAATGCTTGTGGCTTGATGTCCTGGGTTCGATTCCCAGGACAGGCAAAGTATTATTGTGTTTTACATCTGCAATACTACTTAAATATCGCACTTTATGTCCACGCCGTTTGGCAACAGCCATTTTGTTAACGTTCAATTATTATTGTCCATAAATTTTGTTACCCTGTGCATATTTTAAGTGGGCGTAGATGGCTAAATACGAAACTACGAGGAATAGTGAAAATTACTCAAAGGAGTCTCGAGCCCGATTTTGATGAAAACTAAAACTGCATCATTAGATTTTTGAATAATCAATATACCTAGCCAGGAATCGACCCCCTTGAATTTGAAAAAAAAACACACACACCATTCGATAGTGTCGATAATAGGAATCAAATTCTGGGAAATAATGGCATGCGGCAAAGTTAAGGAAAATGTTAAATTTTATGTTTTTTCAAATTTTAAATAAATGCCCTTGATTGATGACACTCGCAGTGCAGCCATCTTCAAAACATTGTTCTATTTTCAAATTTTTAGTAACTCTTCACGGTTGAAGGCGGAAGTAAAAGAAAAAAAAGTTGACAATTGAAATTAGAAGTGAGTTGGCACCAATAGTGATTTTATTCAACGTTTTGTTGATAATTGAAAAAATACTAACTATTTGCAGACTGTTCCGTATTGTTTATAAAATAACTGTTTCCTTTAGATTGCCACTGTTCCCTTTGTATCTCATTACTTCCTAGAATTTGATGCTTAATTGTGACACAATCAAATGGTGTTATAATACAGTGTGTGTTGTTTTTTCGAAATCAACTGGTTCGATTACTGACTAGGGAAATTGATATTCCAAAAATTAAATGATGCAGTTTCAGTTTTCATCAAAACTCGGGCTCAAGACTCCTTTGAGTATTTTTCGCTATTCCTCATTGTTGCGAATTTGGCCATCCACGCCCACTTGAAAAATTCACCCTGTATAGTACGTGGTACCCCTATGATAGTACATGGTGGTTACCATGTACCAAGCACGAGTCGGTCGATAACGCTCTTCTCCAGCCACCTCTCTTAAAAATCTGTTACAGTTATAGCAAACAAAGTGGATCCACCGCCAAAGACTGTGAATTTAGCTCTAGAAACATCGTTTCTTTTTGACCCGAAAGACTTACAACAAAACAGAAATTTTCTAATTAACATTCGAGAATTTCTGGACAAAGTGCTCATGGTATGTTGTAAAATTATTATTTTTTCGCACCCCATCTTTATTTTATAGTGCCTCGTTGGTCTAGTGGTCACAAGCGCTGTTCCACCTTCCTGAGCAAAAGGTCCTGGCTTCGATTTCCAAGTTGGGCAAATATTTGTTGTTTTTTTACTTTATACTATCTGGAATTTCTCTCAGTCGCAGCCTGGAGTCTTCAGTTGTGCTCGGTTGATGGCAAAAAAAGTAAAGAAAAGTAGAATAGGTCCCTTATTACATGGGACTCGAGCATAACTAGCGCAATGTGGGTGAACTATATAGGGAACCCCTCTATCTAACCGTTTGGGGAATACAAACGTGATGTTATGTTCTATTTGTTACCCGCTTGCAAGAATGACAAACCTGGCATCTTATTTCCTCAAAACCCTTGGGAGAATGACAAATAATGTCTAAGGCATTAATTTAGCCTTTATACTTTACTTGTGTGCATCATCATCGGCCTAGCCTTTTCCCAACTACGTTGGGGTCGGCTTCCAGTTTAACCGAATGCAGCTGAATACCAGTATTTTACATGGAGCGACTGCCTATATGACCTCCACAACCCAGTTAGTACTGCGTAATACGATAGCCCTACCGATACTTTACCTCTTCATAAGGACCTATAGATAAATAAATATTCTGTTCTATTCAAAGAAATTAGATTCCCAGGAACCACGTAGCCGTTTCAGAGCAAAGGGTAAGAGAAGTGATAGTAAAAAGAAACTAGAAACGAGAACGAACTCTATAGAGAAACTAGAAAAGAAAACCGAGGCAGGGACGTCTATAAAAAATGTACTTGATTTTGTGAAGAATTTCGGTCAGATCTTCGTGAATTTGACAGGAAACAAAATTGCTGAACCGACCAAACCAAAATACAAAGGACCTACAGCTATACCAGAAAAGGTAAGTGCTTCGGTAACCTTAGTGTTTGGTAACATTCACGGTGTAAACGGACCCTTCACGACGCCGTCAAACAAGTATTCTGTACATCAAACTAAGTAACTCTACGCAAATTTTATTGCTGGGAAACTACTTTTGTGTTTGGGGTGAAAAATCACGGATCACGTTAGGACTAAATGTAACGCTCTCAAAACGTGCTGATGCATGCATTGAATAGTACAGGGGTCATGGAGGTATTTAAGTTATAACATTAAAAACCTGTATTAAAAAAAAAACATAGACTATCCTGTGGTGGAAAAAAAAAATTTTCGGGCCCCCAGCCAGTGCTTAGAAACTAAAGATATTCATTAAATGAACGATCACCAAAAGCACGCCCTGCGGGGTTGGGGCCTCGACTTAGTGCGTCATTGAGGGGAGGGCAGAGCAACGTCGGCGTCGGGGCCGGAGACGCGGTCGGTATCTGTTTTTGTTTTTGCGAATCTTACTGGTTTCCTTACAGCTCTCTTGAAGGAGGGTGACGGGGTCGTCAGCTTCGGAGTGACTAGTGCCTCGGTGGTGCGGGTTTATATGGGCGGTTTTCACAGATTAGTGGCTTCCAGTCTAACAGGATGCATCTGAATACCAGTATTTTACATGGAGCGACTGCCTATATGACCTCCACAACCCAGTTAGTACTGCGTAATACGATACCCATACCGATACTTTACCTCTTTATAAGTACCTATAGATAAATAAATATTCTGTTCTATTCGAAGAAAATAGATTCCCAGGAACCACGCAGCAGTCTCAGAGCAAAGGGTAAGAGAAAGGATACTAAACCGAAACTAGAAGAGAGAAAGGACTCTATAGAGAAACTAGAAAAGAAAACAGAGACAGGGACGTCTATAAACAATGTACTTGATTTTGTGAAGAAATTCGTGAATTTGTCAGGAAACAAAATTGCTGAACCGACCAAACCAAAATACAAAGGACCTAAAGCTATACCAGAAAAGGTAAGCGCTTCGGTAACCTTAGTGTTTAAACGTTGAAGACACCGTGGAGGAAGCAAAGTATTGGCCAAACAAAAAACAGGGTGGAAAGCACATCGACGCACAAACGATTACCTACCAAATATTCAGAATATCATTCCGAACCCCCCACGTGCTTGTACTTTGTTTCAAGTTTTCTATATGAATGGGTTCAGAATGATGTTCTAATGAATATGTAATGAATGAATACGTGGTAATCGTTTGTGCGTCGATGTCCCTTCCATTCTGTATATGAAGAACATTTCCGACCATAAAAATCACCAATAAGGTCAGCTATGTCTGATTTCAGCATTTTGAGGCTATATTAATCAGTTTCAGGCAAAACCGGACAAACATGGTAAAAAGGATTTCAAAGCAATAATCTCAAATTCAATTACTAACTGGATGAGGCGATACCCAGAAGAAATGAGACCGCTAATAAATAATACAGTGAACGACATAAGCCCGTTACTCAACACATTCGCAAAACGAACGTACAACGACGATGATGCAAAAATCGTAGTGAAGCTACTTAAAAAAAAATTATAGGCATATTGAAAATAATCAAGACATTCGAAAATCGTTAAACAGTTACTAAATAATAACGTTTTTCAGGTATTTTACGAAGTGGCCAAAAATCCTGTTCGCTCTATGTATGTGGCACGTACCCATCGTTGATTCGATTGAAGACGGTCTAAATTATCAATAATCAAAAATATTATAAATCGGTTTCATAATGCACAAAATCTTTTAATTTTGTGCGTTATGAAACCGATCTATTACATTAAGTTCATTTATAGTAGCATCGTTTTTGATGGAATAAAAAACAAATGCTTAATTTTCATAGAAATGTTTATTTTACTAGAACACGTCTATAACAGAATCGAGAAAAATCACCAGCATTTATTTTACGTCAGAGAGAGAGAGAGAGACGGACGTTATAAACTACTTCTGTCTCACTCACACCATATTACAATGAAACTCGTAAGTCTATTTTACAACACTCCCTCTCAATGTAGTAACATACTTTTAAATTAGACAAAACAAAAATTAACAAAAGGAACCACAACTACTTACAACTAAAAGAATAGATATTTTTTTAACTAACCATGTATCTTTTATTTATTTAAGCCACACATGCTTACATTGACCGGTCCCGTGCGACTCGCATCCAGCGGATCCCTGCAACCTTCACCAGGTCATCGGTCATGCTTACAAATTTTAACAACATCTAGACAAAGGGAGGTCTTCTGAGGTCTCTGAGGTACTTCTCCAATCAAATCGCGTAACACCAGCGGATTTGGTTGAACTTTTGTATCTTCTTCGTCATCCCTATCGCTACAAATACTCTCGCCACCTGAAGGAATGACTTCAAACAAAGGTTCTGCGATTTCTCTATACATATTTTATCCGGCGCATACTGTAACAAATACGGAAAAGACACTTAGGGTCAATTCACACCGAAGTGGCAGCGGTCGGCAGCGCAGTTTCACTGTCAAGCCATTTTATGCTTTATCTCCATTAGCAAATGCATAATACATAATGCATTTCCTAGTGCTCCAAGTATACTTTAGCTTACAAATATAATAAGTATAATGTTTTGATTGTTAATATGAAATTCATAAATTCTAATCATAAACAACCAATTTAAGAATATCCATTCTAGGTAAACAAAATATTTATTCAGCAATGCTAATCGATTGGATTGAACATTATGTGAGGTTTTGTGAATCAGTACTTCTCATTATTTCTCGTCTACAAAAGTGCCGGAATACATTAGCTGGTCGCCAATTTACCCGAGCCAAGATTTCGTTGAGGGGATGATTTTGAAACCAGCTTTTGGAGGCTACAGCAGGCCGAGTGCTACCTGGAGTGGCTGCTGCCAGCTTCCCCAAACAGGGTCTTTACCCACCCTACAATAACTGTACGTGAAGCAGGTTTAGCCACACCTCTTAACGCCACTTCACCTCTTGACCTATCATTAAATCAAGGTTTTTATTACGACACCTCCCCCCCGACCCCGGCTTAGGGACCTTTAAATTTTTTAGGGCATTGTTTTTAAAACATGTCTTACTAAAACGTGTGAACTAACTGACTTGAAGTTTCAGCGTTACATAGTGTAGATATTACTGATTTATGTAAAAGTATTGCATTATATGACAACTTATCAATTAAATGTAAATCACAGTTGAACAATTAGTAATTTGTTAAGTCAATGTTTTTATTACGACACCACGACGTCCGGCGCTTCCAGGCTACCTCGTAGGTTTTTAAAGTCGATTTTCGCCAAGAATTCTTAAACAGTTATAGTTCGACCGTTCAATGTCTTTATCACGTCGGACCACCCCCCCACATTTCCAAACTCCGAGGACAATGTTCTCGACCTTCGGTGGTGGGAGTCCCGTCGACGTGTAAAAATATTAAAAATGCACACGTGTGAAATACATTGCATGTTGATCCTAATCGTAGTGCGATAAGAACCAGTTTTTGATAAGTGTATTAAAAAGTATTTTTAATGTATTTCACACGCGTGGATTCTTAATATTTCTCCGCACACGGAAATACAAATTTATAAGTATTTGACACATAAAAAGTTTCGACTGGATTGAATTGAATTAAAAAAGAATAGAAGACTTGGTGTAGTCATCACCTGCGTAGCTTATTGCCAACTATGTTGGGGTCGGCTACTAGTCTAACTCAATTTATTTTGTCGTTCTAATACCTATTTAAACGTTAGGCTTTTATGTTAAAATATTCGTTACGTAATAGAATTGTATACGATAAGAACGCTACAAAATAGGAATAGTTTCAGACATGTTATGTAGTCAAACGCTTTATCGAATTCTAATTTATTCACAGAGTATGTTAAAACGATTTTGGTTTAAATAGATAATTTCTGTAAAAATAACTTGAGATTATTTTGGGTATGAGTTCTCGGGTACTTGTTGGCCGTTTGAAGTATTTGAAAAAGGACAGACAATTTCGCATTCTCCATAGAAAAAAATAAGGTCCGTTTTCTTGTAAGCTATTTAGGACAATAACTCCGAATGGACTACGAGTTGCCAAAATTCGTGTGAGTAGCAAAGGTTCTCTTTGAAAAGGTATTTTATTGGTTTATACCTAATTGCACACAGATAGACCACGACCATGTGTTGTGAGTAATGTAGTACGTGACAGGCGGAAAAATAAACTTAAAAGTATCTAATAACTTAACACCTTCTTGGGCACTCTCACAAGTACCCAACCTGACCTATAGATGGCGGTTGTTGTTTGAAAATAAACCTCTAAGTTGCTATAATAATAGACAGTAGACATAGATAAATTACGTTAAACTTATCTATAAATTTTCTGTAATGTGATAGATGAGTCTTTCAATTATTATGAATATGAAATTTATGCCTAAAGATGATTCTAACTTACAAAATTATGAGTTTTGAATGTATGATAAATACCAAACCAAACTATTTTCTGCGAATTGAAGTTTATGCTATCCGCTGTTACGCAAAATAATATTACTGATACTGATACTGTTAGCCTGCGTTATACCACTGCTGGGCAAAGTTCTAAAATAATATTATGATATAAAAAGTTCTGTTATAAAGGGTAGACTCATTTGCAAGAGATCTGGCTATTGGGCAGAGCCAGCTCACGAAACTGAAGACCGACAACGGCAGCATCGTATCCGCCATACCGGAGCCACTGAGGGAGATCGAGAGATTCTATGGGCAGTTGTACACGTCAACCAGTAAATCCGTTGTAAATCTAACAAACGAACCAAGAGCTAGACTGACCCGACACTATACCGAAGACATCCCGGATGTCAGCCTGTAAGAGATTAGGATGTCTGAAACTGATTAAAAACAACAAGGCACCGGGTGATGATGGAACTACGACCGAACTCCTGAAGCCGGGTGGAAAACCGGTTCTTAAGCCCCTTCAGAAGTTGTTTGATTCCGTCATACTCGAGGGGAAAACGCCACAGGCATTGTGTAGGGGTGTGGTGGTACTCATCTTGAAAAAGGGCGACAATGCCCGGCTGAAGAATTATTATACGCCCATCTCATTTCTAAGCCATTTCTACAAATTGTTTTCTAGAGTCATCTCGATTTTCAGCCTCCCGAACAAGCCGGATTCCGAAAAGGCTTTAGTACCGTTGACCACATACATATGCTGCGGCAGGTTATACAGAAGACCGAAGAGAATAACCTACCTCTCTGTTTAGCGTTTGTGGACTACGAGAAAGCATTCGATTCAATCGAGACTTGGGCTGCAGTCTCTCCAACGGTGGCAAATCGACTATCGATACATCGAGGTGTTGAAGTGTTTGTACAAAAAAGCCATCATGTCAGTCCGACTTCAGGACCAGACCTCGGAACTTATCCTTCTGCAGTGAGGTTTGAGACAGGGAGACCTCATATCTCCGAAACTGTTCACCGCTGCACTGGAGGATGTCTTTAAGGTTCTGGATTGGAGTGGGATAAGCATCAATGCCAATGGCGAGTACATCTCTCGCTTCCGGTTTTGATATAGTGTTCATGGCTGAGACCATGGAGGACCTCAGAACAATGCTCGATGACCTCAGTAGAGCTTCCGAAATAGTGGGTCTTAAAATGAACATGGACAAAATCAAGGTCATGTTGAATGCACCACTAACACCCACTCCTATCAAGATTGGAGACTCTACACTTGCAGACGATTATGTCTACCTGGGACGAACGGTCCAGTTAGATAGGTCTAACTTCGAGAAAGACGTCAATCGTCGATTCCGACTCGGCAAGGCAGCGGAGCTGAAAGTTGCGGGGTATCTTCCCGTCCAACTTACCGCAGCGTCTCAAGACGAAAGTCTATGACCAGTGTGTGTTGCCAGTGATTATATATGGTATCGAAACGTGGTCGCTCACAATTGGCCTCATCAGAAGGTTTAAAGTCACCCAAAGGGCAATGCAGAGGGTTATGTACGGAGTTTCCTTGCGTGATCAAATCAGAAATGAGGACATCTGCAAAAGAACCAAGGTTACCGACGTAGCCCGAAGAATTGCCAAACTTAAGTGGCAGTGGGCAGGGCACATTGCTCACAGAACGGATGGCCGATGGGGCCGAAAAGTTCTGGAGTGGCGACCGCGAACCGGAAGACGTTGCGTTGGAAGGCCTCCTACCAGGTGGACCAATGACCTGGTGAAGTGGTGAAGGATACGTGGATCCGCTGGATGCGAGTCCCACGAGACGGCCAATGTGGTGGCACCTTGGGGGAAGCCTGTGTCCAGCAGTGGACGTATTTCGGCTGAAATGATGATGACGATGATGAGAAACTTAACACTATGTTATTATGTATTAAGGTCAGAGTAAAATAAAGGTTATTTTTGTTTTTTTTTTATTTACTATTGATTTAGTACACAATTGAATATTTTATTTTTTGTGTTTTCTTTGTTAGGTCGGGTATTTCCGGGACTGTCCTCGTAAACACTAGAATTAACACAACATTTAAAAGAATATTTTAATTTTCTCATATCTTTCAAGATTGTCAAGGTACATAGGTTTCCTGTCCAATTTAAATGCAACTTCCTCAATACCTACATGTTTAAATTAATTAAATTGATAATAGGTACATAAATACCAAAATAAACTGGAAAAGTATACAGTTATACTTATACTATTTTGTTTAACAGTATCTAGGGAACACTGCGATAGAAATTATATTTTTCTTCTTGGCAAATCAGTACCTATTACAAATTGTACTCTTAAGTGCCTAATTCGTATTAATAGACCTACATAATGAGAATAATTACATGATTAAGTAGTTATGGAGTGTCATTACAAAGAAATTAATGTGATCGAAGATGCAAAAGTTACTGTTAGAACTGGAATTCAGTGGCGGCCATTATTTAGACAGGTATGTAATATATTTCAATAATATCACCTTCACGTCCGACCAAGACAATAAGAGAGCTGGGTGAAATACCGTCTACACAATAAATAAGTAAAATTTTAATCTTTTGTTAATTATTACATAAAAAGAATCCTCCCTATTTTTTTAACACTAAAGGATGAATTTCCAAAATTCGTCAGCTCACTTTCATTACATGTTTGCCAGTCGTCCGGACTGTGTTTATGTGAGTCGCAGTTGTGCTATCACTCATGGGTTGTCGCAGCAGTGATCCACCGTTATTTCTTGTGTTGTTTTGTTTTTTATCAGTGCTTACTAACATAGTCGTAAGTTTTACTAACAGTTTTTGAGTCATGGATTCTCGAATAAAGAGTAATTCTATTCTATTCTTTTCTATTCCATTATGCGACCCTAAAAAGAACTTATAACTGCTTCTTCTTCTTCGGGACTCTGGCACGACAGTATTTATATTTTGTTAGCCCAGAAGTTCGTTACTTCCACGGCGTTCTCGATGGCGCACAGAGGTTACTTTAGCTGCATGTTTTTAGGCTCTGAGAGCAGTAAATGAAGAAGCTCATCCTTACTAGATTCAGCTTTTTAGGTTGTGCCTTCGTTAGTTGTGTCAGTGTCTGAATGCATTTAAGATTTTCTATTTATTACATGTATTAGTGGTAAGTTTGGATGCATGGATGTTTGTTACTCAATCACGCCAGAAAAGCTGAACGGATCTGGAGATTATAGTCTGGAATAGCACATTGCCTGTTTTTTATCCCAAAAGTACGATGCCGTGAGCAATTCCCGAACTCCACGCGAGCAAAGCCAGCGGGCATAAGCTAGCTCAACCATGTCTCCCAAAACATAAATCATATTCCCCTTTACACATTGCAGTTGCTAGTAGCAAGTACAGCATGGACTATTTACTTTGGTACGGGGCTATGTATGGGAGCGCCGACCGTCTTCATACCGCAGTTGAGAAGAGAGGCAAACTCGACCGATGCTGTTAGTGATGAGATGGCTTCTTGGCTGTGTGAGTTATGTTTAATTTATCCTTTTTTTTAACTCCCTTTTTCTATGGTTTCTTATGTTCAGAAGCCGGCTGAATGTCACAAGCATTTTTCATTTGGACAGTTTTTTTTTCGGATAAAATTCGTGTTTCGAAGCTTGCAGTCAGAATTAAATTATGTCCAACCCACTAGGCCCTACACGAATATATTATTTCGATCTTACGTGAGGCAGCGACTTTCAAGTACGCTCTTGAAGGATACTTGCTTTTTACGCAATGTTACACTTTTCTTTTACAGCATCAATGTTTGGCTACACAGCTCTCCCGTGGGTCGTCATCCTCTCAGCCCTCGTCCGCATCATCGGGAGAAAGAAAACCTACACCATCGTCTGTTTTAACAGCCTGGCTATGTTCGTCGCTTTCTATTTTAGTATCACCCCGACACATCTTCTATGTAGCGAACTCTTGCAAGGCATCACACATGGAAGCTGTCTTACCATCTCAATCATCGTCATTTCTGAATATACTTCACCTAAATATCGAGGTTTGTTCTTGACAATCAAATCAGCGACTTTACTATGGGGTATTTGGGCGTCCAATTCTATAGGAACGTTTTTTCATTGGAAATATATTCCTTTATTTGGGATTGTATGTACTGTGTACCCAATTACAGCAGTATTTTTCTGGCCAGAATCACCATATTGGTTGGCAACTAAGGGAAAGTATGATAGTTGTGCCAACGCTCATCGATGGTTGAAAGGGACTGATGAAATTTCGGAAAAAGAATTGGAGAATTTGATTGAGTCACAAATGAAAAGTAATCGTTCAGAAAAGAAGAAAATAACGTTTGAAAGTTTCACAAAAATGTTACGTTTAAAGCAGTTTTATATGCCTCTAGGACTATCTTTACTATTGGTAGCCCAATACCATTTCTCAGGTAAATTCGCTTGTGTTATATATTCTATAGAAATCATTAAACGGATTACTAAAAACGAATCGATGGCTTATATAGGAATGTTGATATTAGATGGAGTCACAGTCTTTAGTATGTATGTAGGCTGTGGTTTAACTAGAATTATGAAACGACGTACTTTGTTGCTTATTACTTCAACTATAGGAATCTTTTTCCTTTTTGTACTGTCAATATATTTGTATTTAGTCAAACTCAATGTCATTGAAGAGAATAAGTATTTGTCTATACTATTTCTTTCATGTTTTTCGTTAC
Source organism: Noctua fimbriata (assembly GCA_905163415.1). Taxonomy (NCBI): domain Eukaryota; kingdom Metazoa; phylum Arthropoda; class Insecta; order Lepidoptera; family Noctuidae; genus Noctua; species Noctua fimbriata. The sequence continues at coordinate 6,703,647 of LR990950.1, forward strand.
CTATTAGTTTAGGACCGCTGATAATGGCTACTTCAATTTACGGAGAATTGATCCCTTCAAGATTTAAGAAAACCTTTGTAATTACAACATCATTAATATTCTACACACTAGAAGCTACTTTATTAAAAATATCTCCGTACATTTTCAAGTCTTTCGAAATGCATGGTACATTTTTGTTCTATGGGATTTCGGCTGGTATTTTTACTGTAGCCGTTTATAAGTATTTGCCAGAAACAAAAGATAAAACTCTGCAAGAAATTGAGGAGTATTTTATGGATTCATCTGAAGTTTCGACTGGATTAGTTAAAAGAGAAAAGAAGAAAGAATTAGAAGATTAGCTATAGACTTCACCTGCCTACCTGTCTCAACTATGTTGAAGTCTGTCAGACAGGCAGTCGCTCCATGTAAAATACTGGTATTCAGCTGCATGCCTAATCGACTTCCAGAATCCAGTTAATAGCCTGGGCTATTTTATTATTAACTCAATAACCAAAATTGTTAGTTTCAATTAACTTTAACAGGTAGATAATTTCACCGACTGGCTTTTATCTCGATAATCCCAACACGAAGCTATGGAAGAGGCCCACAGAGGCGTGTAGGGATAGGGAGACACAATCTCTTACTTAAGTAAACCAAGAACAAATGTGAAACAATAATAGTGCCTTGCTGGACACCTAACGGAACACGCTTTTGGTTGTACATAAAATTGATTTAACTTCATGTAATGTCTCTCTACTGATTATTTGTTTAAATGTGATGTAGATACTACATTTTGATAAATTGTCTAGATTTGTAGGAATATTTTCAGACGAGCGACGTTGTCAAACACGTTTTCGAATTTTAATTTATTTAGGAACCCTTTTTGTTCTAATAAATGTGTTATAATTTGTTGTATCTTTTCTTTTGGTAACCCGTTTGGTTTGTATGAAACGAGTTAAAAATTCTTCCTCTAGAAGCGGACGCCGAGGCGTCCCTGTGGTACTACTTCAGAATGCTATTTTTTTTTTATAGTAACCGGGCTTACTCTTGACCTCAATCTAGTCCTGAGGACAGAAATGAAGTCGACGATAGAACAAGCTAACCTAAAAGAAACCTATTAACTCGCGACTTAAATAGATTGGGGTCATATGAACTTGGGAACACCGACGCAGGCAGGGAATTCCACTCCTTGGCTGTGCGCATAATAAATTATGTAGTAAAGCGCTTCATACGAATGTGTAGAACATCGAGAAAGTATGGGTGTACTAAAATCTAGCTATGATACGCACAAACAAACGCCACCAAAACACTTGTGTTTTGGTGGCGTTGAAAACAACCAGATTTTCATCACCTCAGTTGGAGACAAGACTTAAGGTTGAATTCGTTCGCTCTACCATGGCCTCTCTCAATGAACGCACTTCTTCACCGCGGGCTTTTGCGCTGGATGCATAACTCTACATGACAGTGCTGTCGTGTGCGTACCCAACAATACCAGGGACCAGAAGGTCATTGAGGTGCAGCAGAAAAGTGTCGCGGAGAGAACAGACCCCTGAGGAACTCCGGCATCAATAGCTATAAGGTCAGAGGAGCAGCCATCAATGACCACTCGGATCGACCGTTCACTCAGGAAATCAGATATCCAGAAGCAAAAGTCAACGGGGATGCCGTAAGCAGGATGGCAGGGGAAGCAGGACAGGGTATGGCACGTGCCATACCTACGTCGAAACCGTACCATACATACGTCGAAAGCCTTCGAGATGTCGAGCGTAACGGCAAGGGCTTCACCGTGTTTCTCGATCGCCGTGAGGCCCAGCAGTGCGTAGCAAACACCAGAAGATCCCCAGTTGATCGTCCCCGGCGAAAGCCATACTCACGGTCACTGAGTAGGTCGTTTGCTTCTAGATACGCCAGTAGCTTCCCATTGAGAACCCTTTCCATAACTTTACAAAGTATGGAGGTGATGGCGATTGGTCCATAGTTACTTAGGGTCGGCACGACTACCCTTCTTGGGTACTGGTTGTACATTGGCAACCTTCCATGACTTCGGAACCGTTCTGGTTTTAAGAGAGAGGCGGTACAAGCGTGTCAACACAGGAGACAACTCAGGCGCACAGTTCCTCAAGACTCTTGCTGGTATGCCGTCAGGACCGCTAGCCTTGTTCACGTCTAGGCTATAGAGTACTCTACGAACTTCTTTCATGTGTATTGTGATCTCCGGCATCGAAGAATCACAGTGAGGAATCGTTGGTGGCTGTTTTGAGTCAGTATCTAGACGTGAATTGCTCGCAAATAGGTTTGCCTTCTCGGTAGCGGAGTGAGCTAGCGACCCATCCGGTTTTTGCAGGCGAGGTAATGTGGGCTGCCAGAAGTTGGTTTCGACCGATTTGGATAGGGACCAAAACTGTTTACCACCAGAGGGGTAGGACACAAGTTTAGCCCCTATACGGCTGACGTGGTCGAAACGCGCTTTTCGGATCACCCGCTCACAGGACTTTGCGGCAGAATTAGAAGCTCTTTTCGTCGCGCGAACCCGTCGAGCTCGAACTTTGCGGTCACGGGCTTGCACCCAGGCTTGGTATGCAGATTGCATTCGAGCCTCAGCACGAGTGCAGTCCACGTTGAACCAAGGATGGGCTTTGTGACCGAACAGCATGTTGGAGAATGGAATATAGTATTCCATTAACTGCCGTATCACGTCCGCAACCGCTTCAGCTGAACAAGTGGGGTCGCACCGAAGGAAAGCACACTCGATGCCAAGGGAAGGACGCAAAGAAGTGCCGCATCACATCCCAGTCTGCTGACTCGTATCGCCAAACTCACCTCTCTCCCCTAAGGCTATCATCTGGAGGAGAGCTGATAGACACGGACTTCACCAGACAGTGGTCAGATGTTCCCAGTGGGGCTGATACCGATACTGGGTGCCTGTCTGGGTCAGTTGTCAGCAGCTAGTCCAAGCAGTTGGGTGTGTCCGTCAACAATTAGCACCCGTATAGCTTCAGTCACCAGCTGGGTGTGATCTAGCGCCAATGCAAATCTGCGCGCCTCTCTCCCAGCATGTTCAAATATTGTTGCCACTTTGAGCTTCCACCATCACTAGGTAACCAAGATTGCCTAGCCGCGACGTCCATAAAATGAGTTTATTTTATTGAAATCGAATAACATAGTAATAAAACATGGCACTAAATTATATTTTTTATATGAAACAATTCGCATACAGTGCTTTTGCTAGAGAATATGAAGTGAAAAGGAATACCTAAGTGTAAAAATGATTGTCATTTTTGGTAGAAATTTGAGAATTATAATACTGTTGTCGTCGATAACGTTAAGTAAGTACTCACACATACAGGGTGCAAGGAAACTCGACCTATTTCTTGAAAGGGGTTATACTAGAGGTCATTAGCAAAAAAATTGCTCCAGTTAACTAGGGCTCAAACTGGGTGGTGAGCTGCGTTGGTTCTTCAATTTTCTATAAATGTTCTGTCTTGTTACAAAAACAATTAATTATGAAAAAACTACTCCACACTAAGGATTGAATTATTTTTCAGAAAGCTGAAAAATTTGTGATCATTCCAAAAAATGCTTGCCCAAAACTTACAAAACCCTATGAATAAAGGTCCTTTGTAGCAATAATTTCGTTTTTTTTGCAACTTTCCCGAAAATCGAAGTTAATTTTTGGAACAAAATCTATCCAGTTTTGATCCCTAGTTATCTGGACTTATTTTGTTGCTAACGACCTCTAGTATGACCCCTTTCAAGTAATAAATCGAGTTTCCCTGTCACCCTGTATGTTAATGAAATGCGCTGCACCTCCAGGGAGTCGTGCAAGTTTCGAGCTTGATGGGTTTATTAAATGCTTGAGGCTTGATGTCTTGGGTTTGATTCGCAGGACAGGCAAAGTATTTGGTTTTCAATTTTGAATACTACTCAAATATCGCACTTTATGGCCACGTCGTATGGAGGATATATATATATTTCGTTGTCTTATGCTATAGCATGGTAACTACGCGCGAGCAAATCCGTTAAGGTGGAAGCGCTAGAGTAGCCTGCGAAATTTCAAACGTCAGTGTCAGTTATTTCAAGAAAATGTCATTCAATGGGGTTAAATGAACTTAGAGGGTTGTATTGATGATTGAATTCTGTAACTACAAACGTGTTACTTGCGTGAATCATGTTTTCATCAACATAAAACCTAACACTGACCTGCAAATTGCAAAAATGTAAGAAAGTTTGATTTTCGCGGGCTACCCTGGCGCTTTCACCTTCAGCTCTTCTCCGGCCACCTCTCTTACAAATCTGTTACAGTTATAGCAAACAAAGTGGATCCACCGCCAAAAAGTGTCAATGTAGCTCTAGAAACATCGTTTCTTTTTGACCCGAAAGAGTTGCACCAAAACAAACATTTCGTTAGTAACGTTCGAAGATTTCTGGGCAAACTGCTCAAGGTATGTTGTAAAATTTCTTTTTTTCCATATTATCCACCTTTATTTTTTAGTAACTGCCTCATTGGTCTAGTGGTCGCAAGCGCTGCTCCACCTTCCATAGCAAAAAGTCCTGGATTCGATTTCCAGGTTAGGCAAAATTTTGTTGTGTTGTTACTATCTGGAATTACTCAGTAGCTGCCCGGAGTCTTTAGTAGTGCTCGGTTGATGGCAATAGGCTCGCCCTTTATTACATGGGACTTGAACATAACTAGCGAACCTCTACCTAACCGTTCGCTGATTACAGGCGTGATGTTATGTTCTATTTGTTACCCGCTTGCAAGAATGACAAATCTGGTATCTTATTTCTTCACCACCCTTGGGAGACTGACAAAGAATGTCTAAGGCATTAAGTTAGCCTTTATATTTTACTTATGTACAAAAAGTTTAAATAAACTAGCTTTTTCTCTTGGCTTCGCTAGCGTTATGGGCGGAAATTATCTCACAGGAATATTTTAAATATAGCCTATGATGCTCAGGGATAATGTGGCTTCCCATTAGTAAAGAATTTTCGAAATCGGATCAGTATTTCCGAAGATACCCTCCTCCATCTAAACTTACGTCTTTATAAGTAAAGATAAATAAATATTTAATTATATTCGAAGGCAATGGATCCCCAGGACGCACGTAGCCGTTTCAGAGCACATGGTAAGAGAAGGGATACTAAACGGGAACTAGAAGAGAGAACGGACTCTACAGAGAGGTTAGGAAACAAGACAGAAGCCGGGACGTCTATAAAAAATGTATTTGAATTTGTGAAGAATATCGGTCAAAACTTCGTGAATTTGACAGGAAACAAAATTGCAGAAGCAGTCAGTAATATGCATGTTGAACTTATTACTGAACCGTCAAAATACAAAGGATTTACAGCTATATCAGAAGAGGTAAGCGCTTCGGTAACCTTAGTGTATGGGAACATCACCTTTATGGCGCTTAATTTCCATAGGTAGATGTACTTTTTTGACAAATTGGGTGTCGATAGATTCATTCGTTCATGAGCTATCAGAAAAATATCAGTTTAACATCCTGAACGGCGTAGATCTCTCACTATCAGCAGTTTATGGCGGAGAGGTAGAAAATTTCCATAAAACTAAAGTTCGATGTTTCCAAAAAAAAACCCAGTTTGAGCCCCAAGTTAACGGGCACAAAATTGTTGCAAATTAGGTCTAATATCACCCATTTTAAAGAATGCACCCAATTACCAATAACCTTTTATAAAAAGAGCATTTCATACTATAACTGGCTGTGCCCGGCATGCGTTACAATGCAACTTTTTTACCCTACCCTATATACCTACCTACCCCTTAATCACATTGAAATATACTTTACGACCTATTCTCATACCTAAAAAATATACATAAAAAAATTCATAAAAATCGGTCCAGCCGTTTCGGTGGAGTGCGACAACATACACCGTAACACGAGATTTTTATATACAGTGTGTGTGTGTTTGTGGCTACCAGTTACCGAAACTTTTAAAAAAAAATGGTATATTAAACACTCATTTTTATCGACAAATACACGTTTATAAATACTCCTAACCCTACACCCCGCGAATGGCAGCCATTTTGTTTTTTTTTGCCGGCTGATCTAGGGTATGTCCAATTATATCTTTGAATCTTAAGAGACCTAGAGACGTGCAAACTAAGTAACTCTACCCAAATTTTATTGCTGGGAAACTACTTTTGTTTGGGGTGAAAAATCACGGTTCACGTTAGGACCCAATGAAAGGCTCTCAAAACGTGCTGATGGATGTATTGAATAGTACAGAAGTCATGGAGGTATTCAAAGTAAAGTTATAACATTAAAAAACCTGTTCCTATTAAATAAATAAAAAAACTTGTGAAAAAGTTGGAACAATCGCAATGACGGGAAGAACAAGTGCCTTTTGACTTCGTTAAGTTAAGGGGTTTTACACCCATTAGTTTGTGACACTGAACCCACACCCACACCACACCCACAGCCCGCTGCTGTTAGACCAACTCAAAAGCTCGTGGTAGACCAACTTAACGCGGTTGTAGTTCCAATGTCTCAGGCCGGAGACGGTTCAAGGATTCCCAGGTCATAAACTATGTTCCACCTCCTATCCTGATCTGTGGGCGCCAAAATTTGTAGCTACACTGACATCTGCTCCTGTCGCCGAAGACACCGTGGAGGTAGCAAAATTTGGTCAAATAAAATACAGAGTGGAAGGCACATCGACGCACAAACGATTACGATTACCTACCACTTATCCAGAATATCGCCCTCTAATTTTCTATGTGAAGGATATTCTAATGTTCGGAGTGATGTATGAATGAATACTTGGTAATCGTTTGTGCGTCGCTGTCCCTTCCACTCTATATATGAAGAGAGTTTCAAACTATAAAAATCACCAATAAGGTCAGCTTTGTCTGATTCCAGCATTTTTAGGCTATATTTTGTTTCAGACAAAACAGGACAAACATGGTATACAGGATTTCAAAACAATAATCACAGATTCATTTAAAAACTGGATGAGGCGATACCCCGAAGAAATAAGTACGATTATAAATAATACAGTGAACAGCACAAACCCGTTACTCAACACATTTGCAAGAAAAATGAACAACTATTACAACGCTGACGATATAAGAAAATTAAAGAAACTACTAAAAAAATTCAAAAGGCATATTGAAAATCATCAAGACACTTCGGTAATCGTTAACGATTTACTAAACCACGTCGTTTTTAAGAAATACGGCAGCTTAAACGACAGTACGAAGTCTGCATTAATAGAAGATTTGAAAATGTGTTCAGAAATTTTATTAACGAATGATGTTTATAAATCCTTTAGAAGGTCTTTGCCAAATCCTAAAATAGAAACAGATGAAATGCGTAATATTGATGATTTAACGTATAAAAACTTAAGATCCATAGACAATAAATTGAGGGATACCAGAGAGAAAAATAAAGATAATCAAAAGGAGGAAAGTAATACCAATGAAATAGTTGTCGATAGTGCGGAATTTCATGCAAGCACTGCTCGAAAACCCACAATTTTTGATTGAGTGACTTTTATTTTTAACAGTGTTTTATTCCAAGAATCTTATTTTTATTTCAACTCATAAAATATTTAGCTAATGCCATCAATCATCAGCCTAGCCTTTCCCCAACTATATCGGCGTAGAATAGAATAATATTTATTTGCTTAAAAACATGGTATAAAAAGATGGTAGAATACAAGACCGAAAGAGCATACATGTTTTTGCTTAACAGCGTGCAAAATTCTCCAGAAAATATTTAACATTTATTGTCAAAGAAGTCATCATCTGCCGAGCCTTTTCCCAACTATATTGGGGTCGGCTTCCAGTCTAACCGGATGCAGCTGAATACCAGTATTATACATGGAGCGACTGCCTATCTGACCTCCACAACCCAGTTAGTACTGGGTAATACGATACCCTCTGGTAAGACTGGTTGTCAGACTTTTTGGGCCACTGACTTCCTAACGACTGTCAAAGATCTACAAATGACATGTATGTAGTGTACAATGTCGGTATGTAGTGGGCGGTCACCCATCCACAGGCCAACCTAGGCAAGCACGGCTTAACCTAAAGATCGACCCGAGCGGCTGTTATTATTTAGCCACGAATGTTATTGTTATTGTTTATTGTCAAAGAAGTCTTTGACACTATAAAAACTATGACTACACAACCATTCATGCAATTTATTTTTAAATAATCTCATATTTAGCGTCTTGAGATTATTTGGTATCTTATTATATATACGTACACACATATAAATACAACTTTTATTATATTTAGCTAGTCTTGGAAGGATATCCAGAACTAGCTTGTGGGGGTCACGTCGGTTACGAGGATATAAATCATTTGCATGATTAAATAATTCTTTATGCTTCCTTACAAACATACATGTTTCGTATATATAAAGAGACGGTAGTGGTAACAAGCCAAGCCTTTTAAATATCGGTCTACAGGATTCATCAGGTCGAAGTCCGTAAATTGCTGTAATGCATTTTTTTTGTGCAATAAATGCTCTATTTTGATCTGTGCCCCTAGCTTCCAGTCTAACCGGATACCGCTATATATCAGTATGTTACATGGGGCGACTGCCTATCTGACCTCCACATCCCAATTAGTGCTGGGTAATACGATATCCCTTGGTAAGACTGGTTGTCGGACTTTCAGATTTTGAGTATCTGGTTGCTAACGACTATATGGTTGTAGTCATCTTCAGTATTGTACCTTACATCTGAACAGAGGTCCTAGCACGAGCTCGCGGTGTACATACGTCCGTTTTAAATCGAAAATACAATTATACTATAGCATTTCAGCGGAATTGCTTGGAACATGCACAATCAGTAAAATCAATATATGAATACATTCTTGAAATATTTTATGTGAAAGTACTGGCAGGTAAAAAACTATAAAAGAAACACGTAAATAATACTTTTGAATACGATTATAATAATAATATTGCACAATACAAAAATTATTTTTGTTTTTTACATATTCTTATCTTATAGAGCTACACTTTATACGTGAAAGGGACGGGTCACTCACGCACAAACGATCACCACGTATTCAGTACATCAGTCTGAACAAAAGTGCAATACCTAGAATCAGAATCATAATCAGAATTTTATTTGCTCTGAAAGTAGGTACAGGTTAGGTGTTGTACATAAATTAATGAGATCGGCTACAGTCTACCTTACGGCGTGCAAATTATTACATAAGTTAAAATATTAATACAAGCAAAATAATGTCAACAAAACAAAATATAAATTAAAGTGAAGTCAATTAATAATATTATAGTCGGGTACATAAGTCATACATGGTCAAATTTGCAGTTAATTATAACAATCATAATCTGGATAAATTCGTATCATTTAGATGATATTGGCTAGTGACGGAAACAGATGTAGATTTGTTTTTACAAAAATTGCCACCTCCAATATGTACAAACATGGAAAAGTCAGTAACTTCAGAGACCGAAACACAGGTTCACAGTGTGCGTCACGCGCGTGCCTCCAGCGTCGTCTTGAGCTCATTGATATTAATAATTTGGCAGTAGGTACCTAAATTATTGCGATAGGTACTCAAAGTCGCTCTGTGTCCAACTTTTAACTTTTTAAAATATTTTGGGAAAAAATATAACATGGTTTAAAAGTTATTGGAATCGATTCACTTACTTATTCTGAACAAACTTTATTCAGGTTTCGCATATACTAAAAATAATCTTGTTTTATGTCTATCTTTTCATACACGAAATATTTTAAGAGTAACTTCTTTAGGCCGTAAAGTCGCCACAGCAACGAAAAAAAAAATATCAGAGTGTTTTTGTTTTTACGAAATTATTATAATCCTAAATTTTTTTTGAGACTTTTTGCTTAAAACCTTTACTCCCTATTCTAACAATGACAGTAGGTAAATACGACGTAGTAACTAGCGTAACTATATATACTATATATACTCTTCTGTATGGTGTCCGGACGTAAAGAATAGCACCATCCCATATCTTCCCGTGGGTGTCGTAAGAGGCGACTAAGGGACTTACCAGAGAATGGGCAGCAGCGTTCTCTGTGTTTTATAACGCCATACTGCGATCGCCAACCCGCCTGCCAAGCGTGGCGATTATGGCAAAACCCCCCCTTCTTGGGGGAGGCCTATGTCCAGCAGTGGACGTCTTTCGGCTGAAATGATGATGATGATGATGAACTAGCGTAATGAATGTTCGAAAATAAGGAGCCAGTATTTATTTTGTGGGTCAAGTACCTAATTTTAATTATTTATATTTTGTAAAAATATTCTTAGATAAAAAAAAAATCCTTGAAATGGCTTCGTTATAGCCGTTAGATGATTCTCTGAAAATATTTCGTGTATGAATAGTTAGACCTTATATATATATATTTTTTTGTGGGGTTTTGTCGGTATGATATACTAAATACGTGGTAACTGGTTGTGCGTCGGTGACCCTCCCACCCTGTATAAATCTTTTTAGGGTTCCTTAGCCGAATTGCAAAAAATGGAACCCTTATTTAGTTTCAAAATTATAATCTCATTTAAACAAAAGCTTAATTAAATCAATAAGACGAGCATGGGGTCCGGTTCGATTCCCCGATCGGTTTCTAAGTAGCAGCCACGGGGTCAGGATTTGCGCCCGGTTGATGGCAATAAGCTCACTAATCCATAACTGGCTAAACGTGGGTATACTATTAGGTACACCTCTGTCTCACCCATTGTATAATAATATACTTCGCCTGGTATTCTCATCCCGTGACAGCTGGGTCACGTGATTGGCCAAAAATACGTCACCAGTTGCGATGCGGTCGATGTGTTGCCACGGTGTGTGATTGAATTACCCGAGCAAAATGCATTTTTTTAACTTATAAAAGCAATTATGAACTAATATATAATTCAATATGTAAATTAATTTAAAACTAAATAGATGAATCACACGAGTTACTAAATAGTAAGGCTGGTTAGTTATTTATTTTATTTTCATTCACTAAATGAAAAGGGATGAATGAAAGGCATTTGCATGTGGCAGAGATGAGAATGCTAAGGGGAATGTGTGGTGTTACGCGAATGGATAAAATAAGAAATGAGTATATAAGAGGAAGTCTGAAAGTGGCGCCGGTGACTGAAAAGTTGTGTGGTAATCGGTTGTCGTGGGTATATGAGTAGAGGAAGACCAAAGAAACGATGGATGGACTGTATAAAGAATGATATGGCAAGAAAGGAGGTGTCTAATGAGATGACGAGTAATAGAGAAGTATGGAAGAAAAAGACATGCTGCGCCGACCCCAAATGAATTGGGATAAGGGCAAGAGAATGATGATGATGATACACTAAATGAGAAAGTCCCTAAATTTACTGAAAAGGACAATCAATGGTAACACTTATCGTGACGTAGTCTTGGGCCATCGTGGGAAGAGAATACCAGGCGAAGTATATTATTATACCATGGTCTCACCCTTCGGGGATTACAGATATGATGTTATGTATTTTGAAGGTTTTGGAATAAAATCAATATTTGCATATAATAAATAGTCTAGATTGAATAAAATAGAATTAAATATTTATTTAAATGCACAGCGACGCTTCTGGCGTTTACACTCACATCATCATCTGCCTAACCATTTCTCAACTATATTGGGGTCGGCTTCCAGTCTAACCGGATGCAGCTGAATACCAGTATTTTACATGGAGCGACTGCCTATCTGCCCTCCACAACCCAGTTAGTACTGGGTATTACGATACCCCTTGGTAAGACTGGTTGTCAGACTTTTTGGGCCACTGGCTACCTAACGACTGTCAAAGATCTACAAATGACCGCCGGGAACAACGGCTTAACATGCTTTCCGAGGCACGGAGGAAACTCGGTATGTAATGGGCGGTCACCCATCTACAGACCAACCTAGGCAAGCACGGCTTAACCTAAAGATAGACCCGAGCGGCTGTTAATATTTAGCCACGAGCTCCTCGGCGTTTACACTCACATCTGCCTTGTAAATACCTTCTGGTAGTCCCCTTTCTGGTTTTAATTTACTTGATATTAATTTACAAAAAAAACTAAAAACCCGACTGCGAAAAAACTAAGAACCCGAAAACTTTCAAATCGTCGGGAACGATTCCATTTTTAAATAATTTTATATTCAATTTTTTTTTTTTTTACTGTTTTTTAGTTTAGTAATGTGAAAGATTTCGCAGACGATTTAACTTTTTATTACTCGTACGATTTTTTCACTTTTTAGACGATTTGTCATTCTGAAATATAACTTTTAAACATTATAAGTTGTTTATGGTACGGCTAAAAGCCGAAGTAAGGTTACACCTACTTCTAGCCGGCTATACCTAGGTACGGCTTTATATTTGGAGGTTTGATGCAACTAATTTGGATGTAGCGCTCGCCGGCCGCTCCTACGGCACCGCTCGCTGCGCTCGCTCGGCTCGCGCGCGTTTGGTCACAGTTCTAACCTGACCTAACACTGTTTTAAGCTTTCACGGTTTACAACTAAACTTGTACTGTCTCTTACGGGATATCTTCCGTGATTGTTCATTATTTTGAGCTCCCGATATTTCGACGCTGTTGCAAGCGCCATGATCGCGGCAATCACGGAAGATATCCTGTAAGTGACAGTACAAGTTTAACCTAACCTAATCCATTTGGTCGGTGTGTCCTAGCAACAAAAAGGATACACTTAAGTATAACAAACTGTTACCGGCCGCACCTAGGTATAGCCGGCTAGAACTAGGTGTAACCTTACTTCGGCTTTTAGGCGTAACATATATACAGGTTGGAAAGGACACCGACGCGAAAACGGCTACCACGTATTCAGTACGTCATTTGGAGAAAAATGAAAAAAAATCTATGTGGTAAATTTTTCATCGGTAATTTAAAAAAAAACAGCTGTTCCATACATTTTGACCGTGTAGGTATTGCACTTTTGTAGGAAACAGCTGTTTTTTTTAATAAACGACGAAAAATTTATTTGTGGGGGGGGGGGGGGCTCCAAATGTTTTCGGTTCAGAATGATGTACTGAATACGTGATAAACGTTTTCGCGTCGGTGTCCCTTACACCCTGTTATTTTTTTAATCACTTTTTAAAACACTTCATTTTATACCCCAGGCAGGGTTTGAAATTGTACCTTTTTAATTTGTACCCCACAATATGGCGCACAATATTAAGCAATAATTTGTGCTTATTGCTGGTAAACGACTTTTTTTTTTTTGGTGTGAAAGATCACGATTTACGGTAGCTCTCTATGTAACACACTCAAAACATTGTGCTAACGCGTTGAATAGTACAGGGGTCATGGAGGTATTTAAAGTAAATTTATAACATTTAAAACTTGTATTTCTTTTTAAATCGTGAAAAAGTTGGAACTTTGACCCCCAATATCTCCGTAACTAGAAGGTATGGTCTAGAACAAAAAAATGATCGCAATGACAAGCAGTATAAGTGCCTCTTGGCTTCGTTAAGGGTCTTTTTACACCCATTATTTTAGTACATGCTGCGAAATGGGCAGACGGCATTGTTGCCATTGCGGGAATATCCTGGATGACGCTGGCACAAGAACATGGAGCTTGGCGCAAGAACGTGGAGCTTGGCGCAAGAACGTGGAGCTTGGCACAAGAACGTGGAGCTTGGCGCAAGAACGTGGAGCTTGGCGCAAGAACGTGTAGCTTAGCACAAGAACGTGGAGCTTGGCGCAAGAACGTGTAGCTTGGCACAAGAACGTGGAGCTTGGCACATGAACGTGGAGCTTGGCACAAGAACGTGGAGCTTGGCGCAAGAACGTGGAGCTTGCCGCAAGAACGTGGAGCTTGGCGCAAGAACGTGGAGCTTGGCGCAAGAACTTGGAGCTTGGCGCAAGAATGTGGTGCTTGGCACAAGAACGTGGAGCTTGCCGCAAGAACGTGGAGCTTGGCGCAAGAACGTGGAGCTTGGCGCAAGAACGTGGAGCTTGGCGCAAGAACGTGTAGCTTGGCACAAGAACGTGGAGCTTGGCACAAGAACGTGGAGCTTGGCACAAGAACGTGGAGCTTGGCACAAGAACGTGGAGCTTGTACCAAGAACGTGGAGCTTGGCACAAGAACGTGGAGTTTGGCGCAAGAACGTGGAGCTTGGCGCAAGAACGTGGAGCTTGCCGCAAGAACGTGGAGCTTGGCGCAAGAACGTGGAGCTTGGCGCAAGAACTTGGAGCTTGGCGCAAGAATGTGGTGCTTGGCACAAGAACGTGGAGCTTGCCGCAAGAACGTGGAGCTTGGCGCAAGAACGTGGAGCTTGGCGCAAGAACTTGGAGCTTGGCGCAAGAATGTGGTGCTTGGCACAAGAACGTGGAGCTTGGCACAAGAACGTGGAGCTTGACACAAGCACAGGGAGGCAGTGGGTGAAGTCGGGCTGTGGATGATTATGATGATACTTTACATGCTGAACACTTTTTCAGCGGTATAGTGTAACATTGTCACCGGTCTATATTGGTCTATGGGCTGGACATGGTCTATTATGGGAACATCTGGTGGTGTCTCTTCTTTTTTCTTACACATAGGATACCGCTTGGATTTTATGTTGAGGTGGACCTGAAAAGGAGACAAATATACTTTAGAATCTTACTACTATTATAAATGAGAAAGTTTGTGAAGATGTATGGATGTTTGTTATTCTTTCACGCAAAAACTACTGGATGGATTTTGATGAAACTTCACGAGAATATAGTTCCTATATCCGACTAACAAAAAGGCTAATAATTTATCATGATATTGTGTAAAAAAAAAATCATTTACGCGGGCGATGCTGGGGGCGAAAGCCAATCAATATGACAAAGAATGAGACAGGCTATTCAGTATATCATTCTAACCCCCCCCCCCCACTTATCAAGTTTTTGTCGGTTATTAACAAAAAAACAGCTGTTTTCTGCAAAATGCAATACCTATACGGTCAAAATGTATGGAACACAAGATTTTTTTTAAATTACCGATTTTAACGGGACCTTTACTGGCCGATAGCTGATGTTATAAGGAGTAACTTAGGCTACTTTCATTTTAGAGAATGGATTAGGGTGCCGTACATAAAATGAAACCATTTAAACTGTTAACAAAATCCGATTCAAATAGGGAAGTAAAAATCCTACTATAATATTATAAATCCTACTATATAATATTATAAATCTACTATAATATTATAAATCCTACTATATAATATTATAAATCTACTATAATATTATAAATCCTACTATATAATATTATAAATCTACTATAATATTATAAATCCTACTATATAATATTAGAAATCCTACTATAATATTATAAATGGTTTGTTACTCTTCCACGCGAAAACTACTGAACGGATTTGGATGAATTTTTGCACACAGATAACAGATTAGATTTATTACCTGGATTAATATATAGGATACTTTTTATCCCGATAGTATGATCACGTGGGACAGAGAACTTTAGCTCCTCTATTCTACGAGATAATTGAGTTTTTAACTGTGGCACTAAAACTTTTTCAAGGATAGTAGAAAAGAGCGGACTATGTCAATGGAGAATTGATGATTTTTGCCTAGCATTTGCGGGCGAAGCCGCGGGCACAGCTAGTATGTTAATTACCTACCTGTCTGTTATGCTTGTATAAGTTAGATTGCTGGGAGAACGTGGTGGGGCAGTATTCGCATATGAACGGCCTCTCGCCGGTGTGGCTGCGAATGTGGGACTCCAGCTGGACTTTCGTCTGGAAATGAGAAGCAGATGATACGTCTCCAACTTCCTGGCGTGATAGGCAGTACAACATCTTCATTTTCATCTATATTTTTATGAAATCCTTAAGAGCGTTAACGACTTACAGCATTTCATACAAACTTTCAAGGCTTTTTTTTTCGAAATGAATGAACCGATTTTAATGGAACTTCATACGCTTAAGAAGGGTTTAATTAAGGGTGTAATGTAATAGTATTTTATTTAATTTTAATGATATATGGCATTTAATTTAAATCGAATAATAATTTGAATTTAATTATTATTTTTGTCTTTTTTAAATTAGTTTTATAAGTATCCGAAATTTGTATGCCTATTAGGTTAAACATAGCGATCCTGACAAAACTGGAATAAGATCGTATTATATTGTACCTATGTTTCACAAATAAATAATTTGAATTTGAATTCGAATTTGAAGGATACATAAGTCTAAAAAGTTGACAGAGAACATTTTCGAAAAATACGAAAACCATAGAAACAGAAATTCTATCTATATATTTTTTTTTAAGCGTACTATTCCATTGGTGAATTCTTAACAGACAATTTAAATAAATAATAGTTAGGTATGTCATTGTGTGAGTCAAATATGCGATTTATTTAAGCTAAATTCTATCTAAGGGTGATTAATAGAAATTTAATTTAATTCGAATAATAATTTGAATTTTTTTTTTTTTTTTATTTAGTTTTATAAATACCCGAAATTTGTATGCCTATTAGGTTAAACATAGCGATCCTGACATTCGAATTAGATCTTATTATATTGTACCAATGTTTCAGAAATAAACCGTAACATATATGGCTTTACAGAGTTATAACCATTAAACTCATCAATACAACCCTCCAAGTTCATATAATCCGATTGAATGAGTTTTTCATGAAATAGTCATTAAATGGGATTAAATGAACTTAGAGGGTTGTATTGATGATTTTAATTCTGTAACTACATACATGTTACGATCGCGAATCATATATTGTTTCACATAAGGCCTTTTTTTGTTTTTGTAGTATGGGAAATCATCAAATGACCCCCCCTGCTCTGGGCGGAGCGGAAGGGAGTGTCAGACTTGTACTGACTAAAACCCATCCATGTTCCTTCTTTGCCCTTTGTGTTCCAGGGCCGCGGTATCTCTTCCGAACAGTCCCGCAGCCCTGGCAGGTTCACATATAGCCTGAAACTGACTTGCAAATTGCAAAAATCCTAAGAAAATTTAAATTTCGCGAGCTATCCTGTCGCTTCCACCTTAACATAATAAGGTTAGGGCATAGCTTTTATTTAGTTGTTAACGTTTTTTTTTGTTTTTTTTTGTTTTTAATGCATTAGACGTCGTTGCTTATAAAATTAATGTACTATACCTGTTTTAATGAATTGAATACTTGTCTTTATTTTTTTTTAATATTGTATTTTTTTTATAATTAGTCCGTATTGTCCCACTCCTGAGCAAATACAGTTTATCAATAACATTAAAATATTATAAAATAATTCAATATTATTTTAATGTTATTGATAAACTGTATACAACATTATTTTTAGTATATGCGAAACCTGAATATAGTTTGTTCAGAATAAGTAACTGAATCGATTCCAATAATTTTTAAAACATGATATATTTTGTCCCAAAAATATTTTAAAAAGTTACAAAGTTGGACACCTAGCGACATTCAGTACCTATCGCAATAATTTAGGTACCTACTGCCAAATTATGTTTATCATGGGCCTCCAACGTGATTTTTCATGATATAGTTTTGAAATTTTGTACATAGATTCTTTACACAAAAATACTCGACACGTGTTACAGGTTTCGCATATACTAAAACAAATGTTGTAGACTGAGAACTGATGACTTATGATACGATTTCGGATGTAATTTTTGTAAAGTTTTAATTTTAAATAATACAAGGTTATTAGTAATATGACGGCAATCCATTAATTAAATCAGAGCTACAAATTGTAAGGCGCTTTAAGGCGTTCGTGGTGCGAATACCAACGTGTTATCTGCACCTCTTCTTGGAGGAGGACTTTTGGCCGCGGGGAGTGGTGTTCCGTCGCTTCCACAGGAAAGTGCCACATGAACGCACAGTGACATAGTGCACAAGTGAAGTGATACTAACATAGTTTTAAAGTTCTATTTACTAACACAATTTATATTTTATTATATGTATAAAATATGAAAAAAAAAAAAAATGTTTATATGTTTTGTTTTTTTGTTGTGTTTTTTGTTTGTTTATGTTTATATAATATAATATGTTTTATTATGTGTAAAGTGTGTGTGTTTTTTTATGTGTGTTAGTCTGTAAGGTATATTATCTATGGGCTAAAGTAGCCTGAAAATAAATGGATGTTGTTGTTATATTTTTTTATAATTTTGAGCACATTCTTTGACTCAAATCGTCGATTTCATTAGGGGGTCATTTGGTTCCAAATGATTTCACCTACATCCCCTATAAATGTATTTAAATTCGGATTTGATGCCTTTGTGAACAAATAAAATAAACAATAAAATACTTTTACACATGTTATGGGCACAGCCGGCCAGAATGCTATAAAATATGTTATTACACTCACAGGAAATCCTTTACCGCAGTGATGACACATCTTATTATTTTGCCTTTTGTGCACATTACGTATATGTTGATCCAAACCAACACGATTTTTAGAAGGCTGTAACAAAAAAAAAAGGTATTATAACATAACCTTACACCTGGGTACACGTTGCGTGACCGACTTGGAAATCTCTAAACAGACTTCGAACCCAAGTCGGTCGGAGCAAAGACAATCTCTGCAGATGGAGGTTCATGGACGGCTCAGACTTCAAGTACGTATGCGGCGTCTCCCCACAAACAATGGCCCACCGCGCCATCTTGCCCCGCATGCCCTATCACCTGCGCTCTTGATGATTTATTTAATTATATTATATATCAATCTGCGACTCCCGCATTCATAAAACAATGGTTAGACCTGCTGTCTTGTACGGATCAGAATGTTGGGCCACAAAAGGGATAAATGAAAGGCATTTGCATGTGGCGGAGATGAGAATGCTAAGGGGAATGTTTAGTGTTACACGAATGGATAAAATAAGAAATGAGTACATAAGAGGAAGTCTGAAAGTGGCGCCGGTGACTGATAAGTTGTGTGGTAATCGGTTGTCGTGGTATGGGCATGTGATGCGGAGGAATGAGGAAAATGTTGTGAGGAAAGTTTTGAGTATGAATGTGGATGGGTATATGAGTAGAGGAAGACCAAAGAAACGACGGATGGACTGTGAGAAGAATGATATGGCAAGAAAGGAGGTGTCGGATGAGATGACGAGTAATAGAGAAGTATGGAAGAAGAAGACATGCTGCGCCGACCCCAAATGAATTGGGATAAGGGCAAGAGAATGATGAATGATGATGACATATTAATCGGTAGCTGGTATCAATAAAAACAAGTTTTGTTAGAGGCAAAATGTTCTAAAGTTTTCGAGATATGAGCTGTTACAGTCCATTCACTGAGGGCACTTTTTTTTTGTGGTTAATTTTTTTTGCTTACGTGTGTGCTTATTCTTATTGCCCTTTTATTTAATTTTTAATTGGGGCACCATTCCCTCACGATCCCCGTACTATTCAATGCATCCATCAGCACAATGATTTAAGTGCGTTACATTGAGTAATACCGTAAAACCAGATTTTTCACTCAAAAAAAAAAGTAATTTCCCAGCAAAAATTTTTGCGTTAAGTTATTTAGTTTGATGTACAGAATGCTTGGTTGACGGCTTCGTGAAGGGTCCGTTTACGCCTTGTAGATATAATATAAAAATGTTACCTTCAGACATATTTGACATTGGTAAGTCCTGTGTAGATGTTTCTCTTCAATATGGTCTCTTAACTTCGTTTTGTCGGCAAATCGTTTGTTGCAATGGTCGCAAATGAATCTGAAAAAAAAACAATTCTTATTTAATTAACCTTTCCTTTATTCAGATAGCAGCGGCAGGCGAGGCCAGGCAGGCGCATTACTTTGTGTAATTTATTTCATCACCACTGCTCTCAAAACGGTGAAGGAAAACATCGTGAGGAAACCGGCATGTCCTAGAACCAAAAAGTCGAAGACATGTGACATCTACCAACCCGCACTGGGCCCGCGTGGTGGATTATAGCCCATTCCCTCTCATAGAGAGCAGGCCTGTGTCCCAGCAGTGGGAACATTATAGGCTGATTATGCTTATGCTTATACAACAATACCATATTCAATAAGGCTCATTCATGTTGTGTTGGAAATAATAATAATAATACATTAATTATACATTCAACAGCAAAACTAAATTTGTTTTTCAAAGGTACTGATGCAGTTTGATGAAAAAGTCCCGTATCTCAAAAATTTAACTTCAAATCTTATTCAAACCAATTTTCGTTCTACAATCCTGCGTTTTTTCAGAATTTTCCTCCTCTTACTTTAGAAATCAGAGGGGAGGGAGGTGACATATTTTACCACTTTGGAAGTGTCTAACTTTCAAACGATTGACTTTGAGAAAAAATGGTAATAGAAACCGCGCCTATGCGCGGTTTCTATTACCTGTAGTTTGATGAAAAAAAATATACCACATTAGTTTTAGTATATGCGAAACCTGATACATGTGTCTAGTATTTTTATGTAAAGAATCAATGTACAAAACTTCAAAACTGTATCATGAAAACTCACAAAGTTATAAGCTTGTTCTGTTACCTAGTTGTCCGCACAAAAACGTGGTCACCACGCAGCGCGCGCTTCCAGCGTCGTCTTGACATCATTGATTAGGTACCTAAATTATTGCGATAGGTACTCAAAGTCGCCCGGTATCCAACTTTTAACTTTTTTAAATATTTTTGGAATAAATATAACATGGTTTAAAAATTATTGGATTCGATTTAGTTACTTATTCTGAACAAACTATATTCAGGTTTCGCATATACTAAAAATAATGTTGTATAGTTTCAGTTCCATGGGAGAGGTTATCTAGTTCCCTTAATTATTTTTTTTTTTATAAACTGTTCACAGAATAAATTTACCTACCAAGTTCCAACTGTGTAGTCTTAATAGTTTCGGAATAAAGTGGCTGTGACATACAGACGGACAGACAGACAGACATGACGAATGTATAAGGGTTCCGTTTTTTGCCATTCATCTATGGAACGCTAAAAAACATAGTTGGACAAAAAAAGAACAACATACGGACACATCAACTAGTTGGGTTCTCCCAACTAACCTTTTGGGTAGCCAGATGATGCGATCTGTGTAGTACTTACTTGAGCTGATCGTGCGTGACATGCTTGAGGCTGTTCTTCATGTGCCGTTGGAAGGAGAATATCGACGAAAAGCTCACGTTGCACATGGCACAGTAGGCTTCCGCTGATGATGACTTGCCCTGTGAATATAAAGGGTGTAAATAAACTCTTAACGAAGCCGAAAGGAACTTGTTCACCCCATCTTTGCGATCATTTTTGTTGTTCTAGACCATACATACCTAATGTTATTATTTTGTTTGTAGAGGATGAAAAATGACCCATTACATAGCATGTACTTTAAACTACGTCATCATCATTCCCCTGCCCTTATCCCAATTTATTTGGGGTCGGCGCAGCATGTCTTTTTCTTTCATACTTCTCTATTACTCGTCATCTCAGCAGACATCTTCTTTCTAGCCATTTCATTCTTCACACAGTCCATCCATCGTATCTTTAGTCTTTACATAACATCACGCCTGGAATCTCAATGTGTTAGGCAGAGGTACCACATACCATGTACCACATATCGTCAGTTATGTTTAAGACTCTTGTAATAGGGGCCAAATTGCCATCAATTCAGCACAAAGTCGGACTCCAGGTTGTTATTGAGAATTTTCTGATGGTAAAACCTCATTAACACTTTGTCCGACGTAGGAATCGAACCCAGGACCTCATGCTCAGAAGTCGCGCTTGCAAACACTATACCAACGAGACAGTCAATAAAAAAGTGACCATTTTAAGTTTAAAAAATGCAAATTTCGAAAGAAAGGGTTGGGTATACAAATATACGGTGTAAATAGACCCTTAACGAACCCGAAAGGCACTTGTTCTCCAGTCTCTGCGATCATTTTTTTGTTCTAGACCATACCTGGGAACCTTCTAGTTACGGAGATATTGGGGCTCAAAGTTCCGACTTTTACACAAGTTTTTTTTTTAAATACTTGTTTTTAATGTAAATTTTTTACTTTAAACACCTCCACGACCCCCGTGCTATTCAATCCATCCATCAGCACAATGCTTTGAGTGTGATTTTTCACCCCAAAAAAAAAGTCGTTTCCCAGCTATATTTTTTTCGTACTTAGTTTGATGTACAGAATGCTTGGTTGACGGCTTCGTGGAGGGTCTGTTTACACCCTGTATAAACATTTTTTTTTCGCGGTGAAACATCCTCATGGATATCCACCGCATTGGGGCGGCTGGAGAGGTCTGTCAGACTCTAACTGGCTAAAAACCACCCCGGCGTTCCCTTCCCACGCTTGGGATCGAGGATCATGGAAACTAGTGCGCCTTCCACGATCCCCGTAGATATATAAACATACCTTAACTTCATGTTTCTCTAAATGTCGTTTCAGGCTAGTTTTCCACCTGAACACCTTGTCACAGACGGTGCAGGGAAACGAGTTGCGGTATTCATGGACTGCCCTAGAAAATAACATGATTATACAACATTATTTTTAGTATATGCGAAACCTGAATATAGTTTGTTCAGAATAAGTAACTGAATCGATTCCAATAATTTTTAAACCATGGTATATTTTTTCCCAAAAATATAAAAAAAAGTTAAAAGTTGGACACCGAGCGACTTTGAGTACCTATCGCAATAATTTAGGTTCCTACTGCCAAATTATTATTATCAATGCGCTCAAGACGACGCTGGAGGCGCGCGCTGCGTGGTGATCGCGTCTTTGTGCGGACAACTAGGTAACAGAACAAGCTTATAACTTTGTGATTTTTCATGATACAGTTTTGCAATTTTGTACATAGATTCTTTACATAAAAATACTAGACACGTGTATCAGGTTTCGCATATACTAAAACTAATGTTGTATAGGGTGACTGGTAATTAGTGACCGATACTTAAACGCGTGATTGTACTCATGATAACAAACAACTTTCCCAAAGAAACATATTTTTTTAATCATTCACTTTAATCACAATAACACAACAGCCGTATGAAATTCGCGCCTGTGACCTATCAGCTGTTATAGCCGCGTGACGCCATTCTGGCTCATAACTAAAAAAATGTTTCTTTGGGAAAGTTGTTTGTTATCATGAGTACAATCACGTGTTTAAGTATCGGTCACTAATTACCAGCCACCCTGTATACAATGATATTATAAAGAAAGATACGCTACGTTCATACTGAGCGTTAAAATATCGTTACGTTGTTACGACTGCGATAGATAATACGTAACGTATGATACAGAAAGAGATAGTTATTGCGCTTGAAGTACTTAAATTACGACAATTGTCTGAATTTGTATGCGACAATTTGCGCGCGCTAGTTCGATATCACCCTCTTTTTATTTATAATATAATTGATTATATACAGGGTGTAACAGAAAGGGTAGAGTCATATAAAAGGATATGCTGCAGAACATCAAACTGAACAACTTTCTCCTTGGGTCCAATATCGTAAATGCGAAAAAATTATCAGTTGTCCCATACTAAATTTCAATACTCGACCCAAATGTACGTGACAGCTGACATTTTTTTCGCATTTACGGTATTGGACCCATGGAGGAAGTTGTTCAGTTTGATGGTTTGGAAATACAAGTATGCTGTAGGTTTTGAATTATGTACTCAATTCATGGTGACAGTTTGTGCGTCAATACCCCTTATACCTACCCAAGAAGTATTAAGTAAATAAAACTAACAGTCTATGGTTCATGAGTCCCGCTCTGTGTCTGAATGTTTTGTCACACTCTGTTTGGTATTGGACCCATGGAGGAAGTTGTTCAGTTTGATGGTTTGGAAATACAAGTATGCTGTAGGTTTTGAATTATGTACTCAATTCATGGTGACAGTTTGTGCGTCAATACCCCTTATACCTACCCAAGAAGTATTAAGTAAATAAAACTTACAGTCTATGGTTCATGAGTCCCGCTCTGTGTCTGAATGTTTTGTCACACTCTGTGCACTGCACTCTTGCTTTGTGTGTGTCTTTATGGTAACGATGCGTGTCTATGGAGCTGTGGGCAAACAAAATCAATACTTAAAAAATTACTAACAAAACTTGTAAATAAAATATCAATATCTTGAAGCTTCCTACTATCCGTCATTTATTTATTTTTTTCAAAACTGCTGCTGTACTATGTACGTGTGTTTGTGTTAAATACGTGTTTGTAAAAAAAAAAATTGTTCCACCGTAGCGCCTAAACTACTGAGCCAATTTTGATTAATGAGGTGTCATTTCTTTGTCGTTTCTTATTTGGGCTCATTATCAATCAATCAATCATTTTTGACACGCTGTCCGGTTGCTCGTGCGGCAGGTGTGAAAAATAATTTATGTGTACTTAATTAATAAATACTAACAACACGTAGTGGCTAAGTTTGTTTTTGTACTAACCAGTGAACACACACACACACACACACACACACACACACACACACACACACACATACATACACACACATACACACATACATACACACATACACATACACACACACATACACATACATACACACACACATACACATACACACACACATACACATACACACACACATACACACACACATACACACACACATACACACACACATACACACACACATACACACACACATACACACACACATACACACACACATACACATACACACACACATACACACACACATACACACACATACACACACACATATACACACACACATACATACATACACATATTTACAAATTATTAAAGCCGTTCCCGCTAACGATTTAGAATGCAACCGGTATATAGCAGTGCTTACTTAGATATTTTCCCACATATATTACACTTATATTCCTTCAATGATATCTCATGGGTCGAGTAATAATGCTGTTGCATCACTTTGATATCCAATGTTCTCTTTTGACAAATACTGCATTCATATCTGAAATTAAAATAATTACCATTTATTCACGAGGTCAAATATAATTGAATAGGGAAACTTCACAGATGTGACGGTTATAGACATTAATGGCGATAAAACAAAAAAAAACTTGGTGTAAGAGACAAATGATAAGGGTAAAATAAAAATAAACAATTTTCAAAAAAAACTTTAACTTTGATAGCTGATATCTCGGAAACGTGACGCTTTAGAACATTATACCCATATTTGTCTCTCACATTTTGTCTCCCACTGTGCTCTGCCTATCCACTGTTGTTGCACGGTACGATAGTAATGAGACAGAACGGCGTCACGCTGCGAACAGCTAGTAGGTAGGGGTGATTTCATACGGCTGTTGTGTTGTTGGGATAAAAGTGAACGAGTAGGTATAAAAAAAATGTTTCTTTGGGAAAGTTGTTTGTTATCATGAGTACAATCACGTATTTAAGTATCGGTCACTAATTACCAGTCACCCTATACAACATTAGTTTTAGTATATGCGAAACCTGATACACGTGTCTAGTATTTTTATGTAAAGAATCTATGTACAAAATTTCAAATATGTATCATGAAAAATCACAAAGTTATAAGTTTGTTCTGTTACCTGGTTGTCCGCACAAAAGCGTGGTAACCAAGCGGCGCGCCCGCGTGCGCGCCTCCAGCGTCGTCTTGAGCTCATTGATAATAATAATTTGGCAGTAGGTACCTAAATAATTACGATAGGTACTAGTGTGGTGCGGTGTCCAACTTATAGTCTTTTTAAATATTTTTGGGGAAAAATATAACATGGTTTAAAAATTATTGGAATCGATTCAGTTACTTATTCTGAACAAACTATATTCAGGTTTCGCATATACTAAAAATAACGTTGTATACGGTTAAAGAAAACCTTACCTTCTCATATGTCTTTTATAATGTGCCGTAAATGATTCCACTGAAGGAATTATAGTTTTGCAAATAGGACAGATGTAATCGCCTAGATTCTGAAACAAAAAAAAAAACATAAATTAACATTACGCCTGTATTTCCCGACTTGGTAGACAGTGTAGTATACAAGGTGAAAGGGACATCGACGCACAAAAGCATACCACATACAAAATTAAAACATTATTTATTATTATCTAAGTAAATAATACACTAGTAGTAATAATTGAAAATTCATTGAATTGATTGTTAATTTATTTGACTAGTAATAGAGAAGTATGGAAGAAGAAGACATGCTGCGCCGACCCCAAATGAATTGGGATAGGGGCAGGAGAATGATGATGATGATGATTGCTAAGTTCTAAATCATCGCGAGCGAAGACGCGGGCAAAAGCCAGTTTTCTATAAAGGGTGTAACATGACCCTTAACGAAGCCGAAAGGCACTTGTTCTCCCCGTCAATGCGATTTTTTTGTTGTTCTAGACCATACCTGGGAACCTTCTAGTTACGGAGATATTGGGGGTCAAAGTTACAACTTTTTCACAAGTTTTTTTTTAAATACTTATTTTTAATGTTATTATTTTTACTTTTAACACCACCACGACCCCCGTACTATTCAATCGATCCATCAGCACAATGTCACACTGAGTCCTACCGCAAAACGAGTTTTTTCACCGCAAAAAAAAAGTCATTTCCCAGCAATAATTTTTGTGTAGAGTTACTTAGTTTGATGTACAGAATGCTTGGTTGACGGCTTCGTGAAGGGTCCGTTTACACCTTGTATAAATGGTTTTATTGAATGAATGTTATGTTCTTTTTGATACTAATGCAATTAAGTAATAATGAAGGGTCCGTTTACACCCTGTATGTTTCTACTCACCGCTGAATGCCTGGCCGCCACGTGGTCAGTATAAGACTTACTGTAGTTGAACCCGATGAGACAGCTCTCGCACTTGTACTCCGCCTTCGTGTATGCATCTCTGGTCGATTCTTTCTCTCTTTCTAGCAGCATCTCCTCGTATGTCAACTCTATTGTTAGTATCTTCTGGTTTTGGTCTTTTGTGTGTTTTGGCTGTGAAGAAAAAATATCATAATTTTTATTAGGTACCAGAAATAAATAATCTATATTAACTAACTAACTTAAAAATAAACTTAAAAAATGGCGTCAAAAAACTCCTCCTCAACGTAGTCAACTGGTAATGTACCCAAAAGACTGGCGGCGTTGCCACGTTGTATGGCAACGCTAAGCCTTTGGCCAAGGTAAAAGCCAGCCCTTGGGTCACGGGAAGAGTCAACTAAACGTTTAGAAATGTCCTTGAAAAGGCTGTGAGCACTCGGACCCCACTGACCTAGAGTTTCAACCCCAAACGGCTCGAAAATATAGTTACCAATAAGGTTACTATATTTACGCCGCTTGAGGTTCTCTGCAGCCGCAGCCGCAGCCCCAGCACAGCACGATGAGCTAGGAAGATGGGATGGCGCAAGAGTATCGACACAAGTTGCATCCCACACTAAAGGCCTACCCATCTTCCATGGAAACAAAGACATGCCGTCCGGTCTCTTGCCATCGTCGCGTGCCAAGCCATTTGGTTCTAATAAAGCTGGAACGCCGACGGTGACAAGAGCTCGACGGATGATAGCATTTAAGTTATATCATAATTAGATGTGCTTCACACTTATTAGGGAGCGGCAAAATAATACATAACATAACATCACGCTGGGATCCTAATCCCCGAATAGTTAGGCAGAAGTGTACCTAATAGTACACCCACATTTCGCTAATTATGTTTAAGTCCCATGTAATAGGGGGCTAGCCTATTGCCATCAACCGGGCGCAAATTAAAGACTCCGTGGCTGCTACTGAGAAATTTCTGATAGAAAAACACAATGGACACTTTGCCCGACCCGGGAATCGAACCCAGGACCTCATGCTCAGCAGTCGCTTGCGACCAGTAGACCAACGAGGCAAAATAATAATTGATTAATGCGGAGGAATGAGAAAAATGTCGCGAGGAAAGTCTTAAGATGAATGTATAAATGGTAGACCAAAGAAACGAAGGACTGAGAGAGAAGTCTGAAGGAAGAAGACAATGACATACTTCACCAAATAAATAGGGATAAGAGCCGGTCGAGCCGGAGCTCTTATCCTGTCATCCCAATTTACTTCAGGTATGGTATGGTATGTCTGCTCTCAAAACGTGAAGGAAAAACATCGTGAGGAAACCGGCATGTCCTACAACCAAAATTCGAAGACATGTGACATCTACCAACCCATACCGGGCCTGTGTGTGTGTATGTCATGTAGACGAATATCTGCCTTGTAAAGTTTTTCGTAAAGTTATGCCCCTTACCTTAATAGCTACTTTTTCATTTACTTTGACCCTCTTAATCTTTTTGTCTCTTTTTATCTTAGTCTTGCTATCTCTCTTCCTCTTTTCATCTCGTTTCATAGAGCCCAATATGTTTTGTAGTTCCGACTCGAAATTTTTCGTGTTTTCTGAGCTATCTGAGAGTGGGCTGGTTTCTTCTAAGATATTTGTGTCATCTGAAATGAAATAAGGTCAAATTAAAGCTAGTGAAACTCTGGTGATATAATGGGTGTTAAAAGACCCTTCACGAAGCCGATTGGTACTTGTTCTTCCTGTCATTGCGATCATTTTTTAGGTTTCCATTGCCAATTATGGCAAGAACGTGACCCTTATAGTTCTTCCGTCTGTCTATACGTCCGTATGTCACAGCCACACAATTGAAATTATCAATTTAGTCCTCTATGAACCGCTATGCAAAAGTGACGTGAAATTATGAAAAAAAAAATATGAGGCGGCTCTATTTTTTTTTCATAATTTCACATTCCATACACGTAAATTGAAAAAAAAAAACAATCTATATAACTGTGTAATTTACTATCTACATAATTAAATTGAGCTGTTGAGTGTAAATTGACATACTAATGAAAGTAAAAGATATTGTTGTTATATTATTTGGAGCTACGGAACCCTCTGACTCGCACTTGGCGTGAAATAAAAAACCAAAGCGTTTTGGACGTGAGAAATACAAAATTTGTCCGAGTAGTCGGTCGTCGTCGGCGATTTTGGGAAAGCAGATTGACCACACTTAACGACGCAGGATAAGGGCAAGAGAATTATGACTAGTTATCGTGTGTGTTCTGTATGGTGTCCGGACGTAAAGAATAGCACCATCCCATATCTTCCCGTGGGTATCGTAAGAGGCGACTAAGGGACTTACCAGAGAATGGGCAGCAGCGTTCTCTGATTCTACAACAACCATACTGCGATCGCCAACCCGCCTGCCAAGCGTGGCGATTATGGCAAAACCCCCCTTCTTGGGGGAGGCCTATGTCCAGCAGTGGACTTTTCGGCTGAAATGATGATGATGATGATGATGATCGTGTGTGCACACACATCATCGTGTGCACCCGCACTATTATACTAAAAACCGTACCGCGTGCGACGACGCGCACGCCACACCACTATCTGCGGGGGTGCGGTGCGGGCGGGGACAGCGGCGCGGCGACGGAGGACGGCGCCGACCGCCATTATATTCGCGTCTCAAGAACCAAGAAATGTAAGACGCGCAAGAAAAATAAAACCGTTGATTAAAAGAAGAGAGTTCATTTCAAACCCCTTCATCGTGTATGCGCAAACACGAGTGTAGTCTCTCTTTTGCCACTAGCACTCAACACACAGTAGTAGTTTTTAAAAAGAATGACGTGTAGATGAAGGAAGGAAGGCCTCCCACTAGGTGGACCGATGACCTGGTGAAGGTTGCAGGGATCCGCTGGATGCCAGTCGCACTGGACCGGTCAATGTGGCGACACTTGGGGGAGGCCTATGTCCAGCAGTGGACGTATTTCGACTGAAATGATGATGATGACGTGTAAAAGTTTTTGTAAAAACCTATTTGCAAAATAAACATCATTATTATCATTTAACAAACCTTGGTCATGATCAGGATCACTCTCCCAGTCTTCTTTAAACTCATCTTTCACACAAACGACGGGCACTTCTGCATATATTGGTGATGTTTCATACCCGTCTGAGGGCGATATGCTGGTGGGCTCCACACAGTGGACCTTCAAGCGCGGGGGACGGCTTACGTCTGTTAGGAGGCATTCGTGGAGATTCTGGAAAGAGGAAATGTAAAATATATTATCAAAAGAAGACGTCCATCCAAAGAGAAATAGTCAAATTACTGCCTCATTGGTTTAGGGTTGCAATCACGACAGCTGAGCATGATGCCCTGGTTTCGATTCCCGGGTTGGGCAAAGTGTTATCGGGTTATTGCATCAGGAATTTCTTAGTAAAAGCTATGGAGTTTGGATTTGTGCCCGGTTGATGGCATTAGGCTTGCTCCCTATTACATGGGACTTGAAAATAACTGGCAGGAATGTGGGTGTACTATTAGGTACACCTCTGCCTAACCCTTCAGGGATTACAGGCGTGATGTTATGTTAAAAAATAGTCTTCAATGCTGCCAATATATGTGCATTAAGACTCACCTCTTGTGTATAAGTCTGTAGTATCCGGTAGGAGTCCTGAACCTGTTCCTTGAAGGATATGCTCTTCTCTAGCAAGGCTTTACACTCCCAGCAGACCTGCAGGTTTACAGCAGACAGACTGAACAGCTGAAATACATACAAAAATTAGATGACACTTTTCCTTCTTGATAACAGGTTTTGATGGATATTAATCAAAACTGTCGAAAATAAAATACCTTCCCGCCAAAAAAGAAAAAAAAACAATAGAAAAAAACAAAAGAAAAAAAAAACAAAAAAAAAAAGGAAAAGTATAAATGTTTGTTTTTTTTTCGGAACAAATCTATAAGGATTCCATTTTTGCCACTGGGCAATGGAAACCTAAAAATATGGTTGGCTAACATAACAGTAATTCAAACTCCATTGACAGACACAGTCCTCGCTGGCAAAAGTGATATAGCATGCAAGGAAACCTGGCACGAGAGCCATTGGCTGAATTGAGCAGATGTAAGCCATATATATTTCCCAATTGAGGGTGTTCTGTAAAACTACGACCTCCAAACTGTTCCCTATGGAGAGCTTGCATGGGGGAGAGAAACAGTAGATTATGTTGTGGTTTATAAAAGTTCTAAGGTACAAAACTTGGTGATAGCCATTTACCCCAAAAATGACGACATTCTGGCTCTTAACTGGCAAAGATTACTTTAAAAGATGCAAAATGTGTCTAGATGTTACCTGGACAGCAAGTCTATAATGACATTTAGCTATGCTGAATATTATAACAAATCGTACAGTGTACTTACAGGAATTTCGTCCAGTGCATCAATGTAATATTTTTGTGTTTTTTCATTTGTTATGGTATGTAGCTTTCTTCCAACGCAAAGGCAGGCATTGCAAAGTAGTTTATAAGCTACACCTTCTTCCTTGACGTCCATTTTAGTAATATTTGTTCATGAATTCATCGTTCAATGCACTCTGAATTTAATAACTTTCACACTCTGCTTTCACAAAATAACATAAACAATCAATAAAAATTGATTTTTTGTCGTTTTTAAGATTAATAAATAAGAGTGTTAGAGTCAAGACTAATAATGCAGTATATTCTATACGATTTTCTTACAGAATTAACACAATATAAATATTTTCTTTTCAAAAATATACAACAAAACAAACTGCTGCCATTTTAATACTAGTGTTGTCAGTGACGCCTCACCGGCCTCACATCAACTAATGAGCCAATGAGCCATATTGATTTTTCCGGTTTTTACCGAACTGTCAAAAGTAAAAACCGGTAGTCCAACAAAAAGTTTTTCTCTTACAAGTTTTTATTCACAGATAGTATTATATTTGAATAAATATGTCATATCGAAAATTTAAATGCTGAACGTGATCTGAGCAATTTCCCTGACGTATCCTTATGTCGCGAATTTTCCATAAACGGCATAAGGTGAAGGCGCGGCCCAGACGCAGCGCCGGCGTGGAATTTATAACGTTTGAGTGTAATAATTCACGACACGTTGCCTACGTACATTTTGTATGATAACGTTTGGAAGCGGCATCATGCCCGTGCTGCGCCTACGCCTCACCTTCACCTTACGCCATTTCTGTATAATTTGCGCCTTAGACTATCTCCGTATTATCCCAGATCCGGATATTCTTCAAGAGGGTCCCAGGCCAACAGGCTTTACGTTTTAATAGAATATACCTACTAGAATTAGTAGAGTTATTTTGCGAAATAATTTGCTTGAGGAAGTCCTATCACCCTATTCAGTCCCGCTCATACCGCACATAGTTTCAGCTTTGTCTCTTGGGTAATAACATTTGCGGTTACAGACGTCCACATGCCAAGATCACTTCGGCGGCCTTATTTGCCAAACAATAACCCAAAAAAAAAACGAATTGGTCATCTTGACCAAATGATAGAGATGATCTGATGCTGCAGCCACGTCCCAGGATCGTCTCCACACGAGAGGTGATTCCAATGAGTGGAGAAAATGGTTCCTATCGCAGAAAAACTACTATACTTAGCTACATTAGGGTTAGAAAGATTTCTTCGAAATATCGTTTTATGGTTTTTAGTACCTACATTATTATCATAGCCTAGTCATCAGCTCTTATCCCATTTTATTTGGGGCGGCGCAGCATGTCTTCTTCTTAATAGTCGTCATACGAGTTAGTCCCCACATCAACCACCGTTTTAGGGTTCCTTAGCCAAATGGCTAAAACGGTAGCTATCGGTGGCTCATAAAAGATGATAAATCAAGTTTTCTTTTAAAGCCGTAAAAATGTTGTGTCTCGTTAATTTTCAGGCAAGAAAAATTCTGAAAAAAAACGGATTTGTAGAACGTTAAAAGAACTTTCAACGAAAATTTGTTTAAAATAGGATTTATAATATTTTGAAATCTGAATGCCCGTTAAAATATTATATTGTTTGGTGCTACGGAACCTTTTGTGCGCGAGTCCGACTTGCTTGGTCTGTTTTTATATATTATTAGTACCTATCTATTCTTTGCGGAATATAAAATAAATGTAAATACAAATAAATATATAAGTCCTTTATTTCAGACACAAATATGTATATTGATACAATGTTTTAATAATTTAACACAACATCCATTGACAAGATTTAAAACCTTAGCTGCACTATTTCTGGGTGCAATAATATTATAGTTTTTTTTTCATCACCCCTAAAAACTACCGGTACATCAAAATAATGCAATATGAAATAGTAATACAGGATATTTTTTGCATTTCTGGGTTCATTAAGAAAGTATTTTTTTCGTCGCCTCTAAAAAACTACCCGTACATAAAAAGATTCCAATATGAATAGTAAGTTGAAAGTATACTTAATACTTAAATACTAATCTACGGTCCTTTCGCAGCTATTTTACATCTGTCAAAATGATAGTGATATTAATTTTCGTTGCAATACGGTTGCTATTGCATTGCTGCAATTGACAAGTCTGTCAAAACCACAGTTAAATTTATTTTCGTTGCAGTGTAGAACAAACACTTTAAGTGTGCAGTTCAAGGTGGCTCTGCTTGTTAAGAAAATTTGCATCGAAATGTCAAACTTGGTACATTTATTTTAGTTCTGTGTTTTCCCGCTTGCACAGATAAGTTGGTTCAAGTGTACGGTTATTGTTGGGGTGTTCCCTTACAAGGTCCGTCAAAAGTACAATGAACTTTATCTTCGTAGATAACAGTTGCTGTAGGATTGCTGCTATCAGATATAATATAACTGTGAAAGAACTTACATTACAACAGTCCCCGTCGATACATTGGGATACCTACAGTTTTATAATTCGGATACCTACAATTATGACATTTATTCTAAATCTAAATTCCATTAAATGTAGGTTTAGTACCTAAAACTTAAAAATTAAGTAGGATTACAATAATAATCTCAACGTTCCCTGTGTTCAATGACAGAATGGGATTTTTGAATTAATAAAAAATAACGTTTTTTTATGTTAGTATATCTTTGGAAATACCTACACAATAAAAAAATAATGAACAATACCGAATAGCGTGCCCATTTCTTACTTGTAATTAGTGTTTTGTCAAAGTCTAGGCCAATGACGAGATCGAGTATAGATTCACGTAGCAGTGGAATGGGCACGCAATTTTAAAGTAACTGTAGATATACTTAAAAGTAAAATAAATGAGATCACAATATTTAATACTTCATTCGAAATCAAAATAATTCAGTCGAAATTAAACTAAGTATGTAATTACTTAAAATACGAAGCCGCTTGTATCTCCACGGGCAGCGTACCGTACAATGTTTTGAAAATAAAAGACAAAAAGATGAAGAAAAAAACCAAGAGAACCTTGTGTTTTTGGTATGAGAATGATTATCTACGGTGATACATAAACGTTTAGAAAAAATATACTTAGTCATTTAAGTAGGGTTACTCGTTAGAAGAATAATATAGAAAAAGAGAATAAAAAAGTTTTTAAAAACTACATTCAGAAGTAATTTTTTCTTTACTAAATAAAAACAGTTAAGTCTTAAGGTGGAAGCCGGCGCCGTTGCCTGCAAAATTTAATTTTTCTAACGTTTTTTGCAATTTGTAGGTCAGTTTCAGGTTGTATGTTGATTAAAATATATATGTATTGATGATTTTAGTAATTCATTAAAGCCAAAGCTATATTTGTTAAATTTAGCGGCCTACTCTGGCGCTTCCACCTTCACAGCAACAAGCTACAGATTATCCCTTTTACAACTCAAGTGGTCTTGTGCGGATGTCAGCAAATAAATAAATCGTAAAATTCGCCCTACCGTGTCAAAAAATGATTACCTTCCCCAATGACATTTGAAAATCGTAAACCGTGTGGAATGTGCGAGCTATAATCCCTTCACAGTTTATTTTGTTATAAAGTTGGCTAACTTTAGGTTAGTGTAACTTTTTTTTTTTACAAAGGATTCATTAAAAGGGAGCCAACTCAAGAGCTAGCAATAAATAAACTGTGAGAGGACCATACTTTTCTCAGTGGTAAACACTTTTTTACGCGACTAATAGCGTATTTTGTAGCGCGTATAAGCTCCTATCGGCTCACGTGTGTACACGCGCGCCACTTTACACGCTATATCGCGCCGAAAATACCTACGCTAATCCGTAATCGCCTTTAAGCACGGTGAGGGCAAATCTTTGGATGCTCGGATTTAGCATTTAAAATTATGCCAATGCCTAATAGTCCTAAGATACTTTATCTTTCTCTTGTTTTTCTTCGGTCTCACACCATTTCTTTCTTCTTCGGTATCTTCAGTTATTATTCTGTTTTCGATTAAAAATTGCAGTACTGTTGGGATCACAGTGGTTTTAAAGCACAGATAAAAACATCTGACAGGCAGGTACCACAGGATATACCGAAACCATGTAGAGATGGCAGAGAAAATATGTGTCAGTACTATTACCAACATAACTTCCCTGAAGATTCTGAAAAAAAAAGGAAAATTGATTAAAAATATGCAAACCCTGCCCCGTTGATAGCAGCATTAGGGTGGATGGAGCAAGTCGATATTAATTCTTAATACCAGGTCAGAAGATACTTAATCTGTGAAATTTAACCATCTTCCCCAAAAAATTTGCGCTTTAACCATTTATACTCACAAACCAACGTGTTATACATTATATCATAAAATCTCCTATTTCCCGACATCTCATTTCTCCCATTCAAAAAATACTTATCTTTCAATACTTAATTTTCGCAATCTTAATTTTTTTAATATGACGCGACGCTAACGCGTCGTCGCCACGTCGCGTCGTGCCGCCACCGGTTGGTCCGGGACTGACGGAACAATTTTACCATTTGCCCCGCTGATGGAACAGGGTCACTGGAGTGGATGGAAACAAGTCACACAGAAGCAGATGTGCCAACTTAAAATTTCTTACAGATACAGTTAAATATGCCAATTTAACTAGTAAAATTAGTCCCATATACATTCAAAACGTATGCTTAGAACAGTTTAAAAAAATAATCAGTGTTAACTATCTAATACCATTACGGTGACTTCGGAAAGTGTTCGTTAAATGTGGGTGTGATGGCCGAAATAAGCTTCCAATACATCGTGAAACCAAAATTCCAAAAATCAAGGACAATTCCAATCTAGGACATGAATCGACATGTCCTTGAATCTACAAGGCCATGTCGGCTATTAATACTTTTTGTTGCTAGGCCCTAAAACCAAAAATTCAAAGATATGTAACATCTACCAACCGCACTGGGCCCTCGTGGTGGATTACCCTTTGGTATGCCGTGGATCCGCCTAATTCCGACTGCCGGAACGCGGATACATGACAAAACGACAGCACGAGATTTCTATAGTTTAGTTAGCAGATTGACGTTCAGGGATACCAAAGGTTAAAGCCAATTCCTTCTCAAAGCAGACGAGGCCCTTGTGCCATCAGTGAGAACATTATAAGTTGATTATGCCAAGCTCTTAGGATGATTAGGTACTTACTCGCCCCAGCCTCCTCTGACGTTCAAGTCATAACCCGCATAGAGTACTCTCCGGTCCTCAGAATATACTGGCTTACTCATTCTTTTCATGATGAAAGATAATATGATCAATGACATTGGCAGAAAAGTGTTTGAAAGCTGAAAAGAGAATTACAATAATTTAAATTTAGTTGGTGAAGTGGTCGCACATGCTACTGCTGAGCAAGAGGCTCTGTGTGAAAGACCCAAACAAAGTGTTATTAGTTTTTTAGATTAGGAATTTCTCAATAGCAGCCCTGAATCTAAATGTGTGCCCGGTTGATGGCAATAGGCTCGCCCCTATTACGTAGGCCTTTACTAGGTAACACCACATCCCTTGGTGCGACTGGATCTCAGACTTTCGGGGTTTCGTTGACCCATGACGACTAACGATTTTCAAAGGTCTACAAATGACAGATGGGTCAACTGATTAACCTGCTGCTCGAGACATGGAGGAATGTAATTAATGGAGGGATTGTGATGTGGCA
This sequence comes from Noctua fimbriata, assembly GCA_905163415.1. Lineage (NCBI taxonomy): Eukaryota > Metazoa > Arthropoda > Insecta > Lepidoptera > Noctuidae > Noctua > Noctua fimbriata. The sequence continues at coordinate 6,740,340 of LR990950.1, forward strand.
ATCGTTGCATAACTAAGAAGATCGATCCGTGTGGCTGATATTATTAAGCCACGAGTCCTAAATAGCACGTATATCGATCGGGCTAGTATCCGCAACTCCAGGTGCTAAATACTTGCACTATATGTAATAGCAATAAGTTTAATTGGGTTTATCCGTCACGAAACTCTCAGAAGCATCCACAGCGTCTAGATTTATGACCGATTGATGGTAATAGGCTCGCCCCTATTACATGGTGCTAAAATATAACTGGCAAAATGTGGATCTACTATTAGGTACACCTGTGCGTAATCCTTTAGGGATTACGGGCGTGGTGTTAACGTATGTTTGTTATAAAAAAAAAAACACCTACCACAATTTCCCAGGTCAGGCTGCTGAAACTCGGCTTAAAAGTGCGAATATTCATGAGGATAGAAAGTACAATCCGAATAAAACTTGGCCCCATGGCTAGGCCTTGGCAAAATTCGATGACCATTGTGTTCTCCATAATTATCTGTTTAGCCCCTCTAGTCGGGTGCTTCCTTGGAGGCTGAAATAGAAAATGGAAACAAAGATTCAATATCTTACCACTATGGAAAAAAGACGTTAGTTATACACTTAACTTAACGAGATCATTAAAATTATTTTGCAACTTGATAAAAATACTAATTCATCAAAATGTGTGAACCCTGCCCCCCGCATGTCGTCTCTTGGTTCAACTTCGGCGCTTGCTCTAAAGCTTCGGCTCATTTTGGCCAACGCTCGTTTTTCTGGCCGAAGCCGAAACCGAAGCTTGGGTCGGATTCTAGTAACTGATTAAGTAGCTACCCCATGATACCATTAAAACCATGGTAACAGTTCAGATAGTGACATCATGGACAATGCAATTCAGGGGACTTACTCGTACCCATTTAACATCCATGAAGCTACTACATTTCTTTCAAAATAAACGTTAGTTAACAGTAACTTACCACCATTGCGAACAATTGCCAGATATCTCGGCTTCAGAGAGAAGGGCCTCCGCACAAGGTGTTATGTATCCAAAAGTACCTATAGAAAGAAAATAAACGTATTTATATAAGACACGGACAGGAAGTGAACAACTAATCCCTTCTCAAAAAAGAAAACCAAAATAAACCTGAGTGAAACTTGCTCTAAAAATGTTATGCACGTAATAACTAAATTAAATAGTGATTTTAAATAATGTTCAGAAACATCACATTTACAATAAAAGGTGTACACGGACCATTCACGAAGCCGTCAACCAAGCAAATAAGTAACCCTACGCAAAAAAATTTGCTAGGAAACGATTTTTTTTTTGGGGTGAAATATCATGTTGGTAAAACTCAATGTAACACACCTAAAACGTGGTGCTGGTGGATTCATTGAATAGTAAACGGGTCATGGAGGTATTTAAAGAAAAGTTATAATCTTAAAAAAATGTATTAAAAAAAAAAGTTGGAATTTTGACCCCCAATATCTCCGTAACTAGAAGGTTCCCAGGTATGGTCTAGAACAAAAAAATTATCGCAATGATGGGCAGAATGAGCGCTTTTCGGCTTCGTTAAGGGTCTACGTTTACACCCTTTATTTTTTATTTGTTCAATGTAAACTGTTGTGACAAAATTCATGCCCGGATCAATTTCAATTACCCAATTTACAAGTGAAAATAAATAAAATGTAATAAGAAGTTTGCTAAGGCATATTACCATACAACAAGCGAGCAGCTCAATCTCAAACATTTTTATTGATTATTTAGACATAACAAAAACAAAGCAATTTAATTTTTTTTTTAATCCTATGCTTTTTCCTAGGTACCATTAGTACTAGGTATTTACCTAGGTACATTATTTGACATGAGAGATTTTATGTTATCAAATATACCCAAAATAACCGAGAAACAAAAAATTAAGCACAAGGTTTTTTTTAACGGGTCGGGGCAACCCCAAGACAAAGACAATTTTATAAGACGACATAGTACTTGGAATACATTCAATAAAAGCTTTGATTTGAGTTAGCACCGAATAAAAAAATTATTCACTCACGCACACGAAAAGATGTTTCTTATAAAAAATTTACTTAAGAAATATTCCTAAGTTATTTTAAATGTAAGCCCGGAGTCTGGATTATTTGTGCGCAGTTAATGGTAATAGGCTCGCCCCCTATTACAAGGGTCTTTAACATAACTAGTGAACTGTGGTAGTAACTAGTGAACCCTTAGGTACACTATTGCCTAATACTCCGGGGATTACAGGCGTGTTGTTTATGTTATGTTACTTACCTACTTGCCGCTACCAGTTTCCAGATATCCTCAGAGCTGTAAAACACAGATGAAATGGCCGAAAGTTCAATGAACGGAGTCAAAATCAATACTGCAGCAATGCGTTTCGTTTAAGACGTTTTAATTATTATCCCTGGCAAAACTAACTACATCAAATATACACAAAATTACCTAAATTTTCTAAAAATTTTGGTAATTTTGTCAGCACTGTCAAACTTTGTATACTTTGCCAAATAATCAATACTATGAATAACGAAACGTAACTCAACATAAAACAAAAATGGTGAGGTTGCTTACGTACTTACTAACTTCCATGGAAATTTGAGCCATTTTTGACAGTTTTGTTCTGAATGTTGTGATGTCAAATTGACAGCAAAAAGAAAACAAGAATCACAGAAATACTGTTTTTAAAGTAAAATTAAGTGTTTATTCTAATTAGAACAAGTTATAATATTATGCAGGAATATAATAAGATTATAAAGAGTTGCATTTATTCATAATTTGATTTATCTACCATTGTGACTTAGTCTAAAACCATAATTATGTAAAATTTTCGTGTTTACTATTTGCATATAATTCAAATTAGTTGAAAATGATGGACGAAACTGAAATAAAGTTTGAATTTCCTAACTATGAAAACCAGTGCTGTGTCTGCTTTAGTGTTGGAAGAAAATTATCTCATTTAGGAGAATACATCGATGTTTTTAAAAGACTCACTTTGGACATTCAAAAGCATGTACGTATTATCGACAACTTGAAATATTTTTATTAGATATACGAAAGAATGCTGTAAAGTATTTAATAAACTATTCGAATTTATTATATTTGTTTATCGAGTCCACCACCAAGCTACCTAGTCTTTTTCATACCTTTTCACAACAATATTCTAACTGATTACCCGCCGATCAACTAAGTACCTGCTTAAGTGGATCTAATTCTCTATACATATTATGTAGTCAATTATTTTGGTGCACGGTAAAACTCTGAGTTTATGTGGGCACCAACTTAAAAATTTGTGTTGACTCTTCCCGTGACCCAAGGGCTGGCTTTTACCTTGGCCAAAGGCTTAGCATTGCCATACAATGTGGCAACGCCGCCAGTCTTTTGGGTACATTACCAGTTGACTATGTTGAGGAGGAGTTTTTTGACGCCATTTTTTAAGTTTATTTTTAAGTTAGTTAGTTAATATAGGTTATTTTAATTTATTAATGTATATAATATTTACTTAAATGAATAAAATGTATGTGTACTACTGATAAATAAATAAATAGTAACTGGATGGAACAACTAGTTGTGCATTCGGGAATGCTATTGCAAGATCCCCATGGCACAACAAGTTTCGAGGGTTATATGTTTATAAAAATAAAGTTGTATTGAGTCCCTTCTGACCAACTACTTGATTAGAAGGTATTCCATCCAGTGCACACAAAAAGTGTGATGACAGTTAGGGAGGTACTATCACCAAAAAATTATTCTGACCAGCTTAAAGACTATTCTTGCTTGCAGCGCCACGCCTCCATAAACACTTAAAAACGTTCTCTTCCTTGGTCCTTTTTTTGTTTCATTCCTAATGGTCGAAAAAGGGAATTCAAACATCTGTGATTAATAACAGAGCCTGCAATTTTTTTAAATATAATAAAAAATACTTGCATATTTTTCTTTTTTCGGTCTTCTACTATTGCTCCGCACAAAAGGGTACATTTTCCGGTCTACTACTATTGCTCCGCACAAAAGGGTACATTTTCCGGTCTACTACTATTGCTCCGCACAAAAGGGTTTTTTTTTAATTACTACTATTGATCCGCACGGTAAACAGATGTGGTCATCGTGTGAATGGGATTTTTTTTTTAAATGTGCAGAAAAGTTTTTTGGTGATGGACCACATTGACTATTAAAAAATATTGATGGCATAAAAACTGGGGTTGCTATAGTTACCGCATGCACCTTCATACTTCTGCTATTGTCATGTCTTATTTATTTTTTTCAGAATCAGACTCCTTTAGAAGAAATAAAACTATGTTGGGAATGTAATGCATTGCTGCGGAGAGCCGATATATTTCAACAGCTGGCCAGGAAAGCCAATGAAATGCTTCTCTTGGGACAGGTGAATAACGTCAGAAAAATACTATTTTTTATTGCACTACTAGCTGGTGCCGTGACTTTGTTCGCGTGAAAGTGTTAGAAAATAAAATCATGTATCATTCCAGACTATAATATATCACTGTGCCAAATTTCGTCTAGATCTATTTAGTCATTCGGGTGTGATTGAGTAATAAATGTCCAAACTTTCAAATTTCTTCTTTTTTTTTTTACTTTCGCCTTTATAATATTTGTATAGTTATGTTGTGACGGCCCAGAGGTTAAGGCCTCGCCTCTCATGCAAAAGGTTTTGGGTTCAAAGCTGGGCAAGTACCAATGTGCCTTTTTCAATTCATATGTACTTTCTAAGTTTATCTTGGAGTCATCATTAGTTCAATATCATCACTTGACAAGAACAGGTCCTTATGAGAGTCCTAGAAAGTGTTGAATTGCTGATATGATGACCTAGAGTCGTTTATTGGAGATGGGTCGGGGATAATGGCAAATAGCGACAAGTGGAAAGCTTGGGAAGAGATCTTAGCCCAACAGTGGGACAAAACAGGTTGATAAAAAATATACAGGTCATAATTACGAACTGTTTCAAACCATTTTAAAACAATTGAATGGCAGATTTAATAACAGTGGATAAGGTTGAAAATTGGCATGACTCAAGTGCATCACTGCTTTCTAAAATTTAATTTAAAAAAAAACTAAAAACTTTTTTTCAGAACTACCTCTATGGCACTCAATCAAGTCTAACAACAATAATTCTAAATGATTTACATCCTCACACTATTTATGTTAATGATTTAAATGTGAAAGTACAGTCAGACACAAAAACATGTGACAAGAATAGTGATGATGATGAAATAAACGATGCATTTGATGACACTGGTGATGACTGTCCTAAAATTGAAGAAGTGACGAAAGAAAGTACAGGTACTAAATTTAGACTATATTTCTGAAATACAGGGTGGAAGGGAAATCATACTAAAGCTACATAGAAACATTTTTTTTATTATTTTTTTATTAGTTGTTTCCTATTAAAGTGCACTACTAACTAGCTGTTGCTCGCGACCTTCGTTCGCGTGAATTTATTAAAAAAAAATATTACTTCCCTTTTTAATCGAATTTTGTTACCAATTTCAAGGGTTTTAATTTTTTTCCACGGCACCCTAATTACTTTTCTAAAATAAAAGTAGCCTATGTTAGACTTTATAACATCAGCTATGAGTGAAACTCCCGTCAAACAAACAAAAAAAATCGAAAAAAAAATGTGTCTTGCGCCGTATATATTTTCATATGCATTTAGTAAAAAGCTGTTATTTTGATATTTCAAACAGACACTTCAATTTTGTTGATTTGTATGGATGTATAATACCCATGAATAATTTCTTTGTGGGGGGGTTCACAATCACGTACTGAATACGGTAATCGTTTGTGCGTCGATGTCTCTTCCACTGTACATTTTTTCAGTGACAGTGATGGCTCGTAGATAACGGCCCCGACTTACACGAGTTTACTTATACGGGGTGGAAGGGAAACCGACACGAAAATGGTTACCAGGTATCAGTACATCGTTCTGATCATATAATTTTTTTTCATCGGTTTTATTAAAATAATCAGCTGTTCCATACATTTTGACCGTGTAGATATTGCACTTTTGTAGGTTTGTTTTTTTTTGCTCAGAATGATGTACTGAATACGTGATAACCGTTTTAGCGTCGGTGTACCTTCCACCCCGCATACCCAAATGTCCTTTCTTTGGTATTGTTCGTCGTCACGTCGTGTCGTTGAGCTCCTTGAGCTATGAGTCGAGCTACACGATCACTGACAAACGCTTGCACAGGCTGGACAGGTCCACTCAAATCTGTGTGGCACTTTCTTTAAAATACCATCTCAGACTCTAATCTGCATAGTCCTCATGTGAGTTGACCATGATTATGGCTGGACCTAATGATATAATAAGACTATGAACTCTGAGTTGGTTTCGGCTGTTTCAAACGTACACATCTTGCTACATCGTTCTCACATAATGTACCATCTCTACATAAATGATGTAACCAAGGTTTTGTAACAATCTTATCATTTAAAAGAGGGTCCATGGAGTTTCTTCTCCATAGAGATCTACGTTAGGGAATGGGCAACTACAGTACTTTCACGGTTTTTATGCCTTGTGACTGGGGCTGTAGCTACATTTAAGTTTTTGTAAAGATAAACATACAATTTGCAAACGTAATAAAATAAACATTTCATGCAGTAATTGGTACTTTAAAGTATAAAATAGAATTAATGACGGGACCTTACTCGCCAGTGGCGCCATCTGGTGAACTCAAAAACGGTAGCCCTCATTAATTACTGTCTGTTTCAGGTGCTTTTCCGGAAACAAATCCTGAAAACACGAAGGAGACTACTGAAAACCATCTTAGGCTCAAAAATATTAGTTCTTTACAAAAGTCTTCAGAAGAAAAAAAAACTAAAAATAATCGTTGGGCGAAGAAAAGAGCTTTACAGAATAAGAAGCCGAAATTCAAAATTATTACAGAATATGCTAAAGAATGCTTTAGAAGAGTACAGATAGATGATGAAGAGTTGAAGACTTTGTTGAAGAGGGAAAGAGATAGCGTATATTTCAAGTCGAAGAGGTTTAAATGCGAGAAATGTGTTTTGACGTTTTCGAGTCAAGAAATTTTGGGGAAGCATGTTAAAAAGTTTCATAGTAAGGTAATGATGACATTTTTCCTGTAGTTTTGGTTCCTCTGTCAGGCGTCCAGGTAGACCAAGGCGAAGGTGGTGTGACGATCTGATCTTGTATGTGGGGTGAGCATGGCCTGATATCGCACAAGATAGAGAAGTTTGGAAGGAGAAAGTGGAGGCCTTTGCCCGGCAGTGGGACCCATGAGAGGCTAAAAAAAATTGCGTTACGCCTGAAGGATGAGGCAAATGTGTGTACTGTAGTTAAGGTGGAAGCGTCAGGGTAGCCCGCGAAATTCAAATTTTCTTTAGTTTTTTTGCAATTTGCAGCTCAGTGTCAGGTTGTATGTTGATGAAAATATGAATCGCGCAAGTAACACGTATGTAGTTACAGAATTATAATCATTAAAATCATCAATACAATTCTCTTTATTCATTTAACCCCATTCAATAACTTCGATCCAGGGCAGTGGTCTACTGGTCGTTGGTTCTGTTCAGCTCGTCCCGCCATCTCCTGCGAGGTCTACCACATCGCCTTCTGGCTGTGTCAGGGCTCCACATAGTGGTTATTTTGGCCCACAGCTCGACGGACATACGGCAGACATGATTACATTTAGATTCAGCCTATTTGGCGCAGCCGTGAGGCACACAGTGTCACATTATTTTTGTTTAGTTTTAAGTTTTAATTTTTTTGGTTTTCTTTTAATATGATTTCTTCATTTTCTTACATACTAATTACATTTTTATTTTTCTTTAAAAAAACCATATAAAAATAGAAAAAATAGTGGTCCGCCGTTATCGGGAGCAGGGTCCAAGCTACCGGTAGTTAGGGCTCCAGAGACAGGAACCTCCTCACAATGCGAGCCGTATCGAGGAGTACTGCCTTCTGAATCAGGTCCTTGATCCAACCGCCTAAGGAGAGCCTCGAAAGATGGTGGTCGAGGCTCTTGGCCATAAGGCCATTGGCCGTCACGACAATCGGCACGACGGTAGCCGAGTTCACATTCCACATGTCGATAACCTCGTGTACCAAGTTGAGATATTTTATTTGTTTCTTTTGCTCAGCTTTCACAACGTTCTCGTCATGCGGGATGGTAACATCGACTATCATTACGCGGCGCGCTGATCGGTCTATCACTACTATGTCAGGCCTATTGGCGACAATAGTCCTGTCAGTAATGATAGACTGATCCCAGTACAGCGTGACATGGTCTTTCTCGAGAACTGGGTCGGACACATACTTGTAGTACGGTACCTCAGATTCCACAAGTTTGTATTTTAAGGGAAGTTGCTGGTGAATTATATATATTTTTTTTATGATGTGTGCACTTGTGGCATGTGCCAAATAAATATATTTTCTTTCATTCTTTGTTTCATTTACATTTTTTCTTTTTCAGTTAACAAAATATACCTGTGATATCTGCACTTCAAGCATCCCACACAAGCGCCATCTATCGTCACACGTTAGCGACCACTACTATAAGTTCTCATGCACATTATGCGACTTTGCGTGTTACGACAAGTCGCAGACAAAGTGGCATCGCCAGAGGAGGCATAGGAATGTGTTTCAGTGTCTGAAGTGTGAATTGAAGTTTGGGTGAGTTTTTTAAATTAATTTCCACTTTATTTAAAAGACTGCGTCGTTGGTCTAGTGGTCGCAAGCGCGACAGCTGAGGATGAGGTCCTGCCTTCGATTCCCAGGACGGGCAAAGTGTAATGGGATTTTTCCATCTGAAATTTGTCAGTAACAGCCACGGAGTCTTTATTTATGCCCGGTTGATGGCAATGGGCTCGCCTATTACATGGGATTTAAACATAACTGAGGAAATGTGGGTGTAGTATTAGTTACACCTCTGCCTAACGCTTTACGGATTACAGGCGTGATGTTATGTTTTATATAAAGTGGTCGATTTTCAAGGTTAAGCAACACTTGCCGAGGTTAGTCCGAGAATGGGTGACCACCACCATTACAAATACCGAGTTCTCTCCGTGCTTCGGAAAGTACGTTGGTCCCAGTTGTCATTTTGTAAATTTTTGATAGTCGTTACGGGTAGTCGGAAGCATGACAGTCTGGCAACCAGTCCTATCAAAGGGTATACCGTATTACCCAGTAACTGGGTTATAGAGACAGATAGATCTTTAGCGGCACTACAAGAAGTACTACAGCAACATAGTTCAAAAACTACTACAGCGCCATCTATGACACAAATGACGCTGTAGTATTTTGAACAAACATCAAAATTATAAGCGCTATTATTTATTCGCGACTTTAGAACATATAGAAAAATCCGGCAACAACTGTCCCACCAGACACAACACCCGTCTGGTCGGGGGATCCTCCCTTTTCTATGGGGGATGAAGAACTTTACACCCTGGTCTTCATACCCCTATAGATCTTTTTATGACATCATCTAGGTTTTTTTTTCAGCCATATCTCTGCCAGACCTTCACGAAATGCTCCTTTCATTTATTCTAATGCTGCCCACTTAAATAAACTTTGGCTGTTTTTTATGGCAAATCATAATCAATATTTTAGTTCTTTATGGCACGCCGAGTGTCAGTCGGGACTAACACGTCGGGTGTCAGTCAGTACTAACACGCCGAGTGTCAGTCGGGACTAACATGCCGGGTGTCAGTCGGGACTAACACGCCGGGTGTCAGTCGGGACTAACACGCCGGGTGTCAGTCGGGACTAACACGCCGGGTGTCAGTCGGGACTAACACGCCGGGTGTCAGTCGGTACTAACACGCCGAGTGTCAGTGTGGACTAACACGCCGAGTGTCAGTCGGGACTAACACGCCGAGTGTCAGTCGGGACTAACACGCCGAGTGTCAGTCGGGAATAACACGCCGGGTGTCAGTCGGTACTAACACGCCGAGTGTCAGTCGGAACGAAACAAAGCCAATAGGCACAAAGGGACGTTTATCATCGGATGCAGCTGAATCCAGTATTTTACATGGAACTTACTTTCAGACCTCCACTACCCATTAGTAAGACTGGTTGTCAGACTTTCGGGTCATTGAATACCTGTAACGACTGTCAAAGATCTATAAATGACAGCCGGGACCAACGGCTTAACGTGCTTTCCGAGGCGCGGAGGAAACTCGTTATGTAATGATGGTCACCCATCCACAGACCGACCTTGGCATCGATCTAACCTTGACGATGTTGCTGTTATTATTTAGCCACGAGCGCCTTTTTGTGGCAAATCAGCTATTTGAATTATGCAACTCATGACATAGAAATTATTTCATTTTGGCAGGAGTCGTTGGGAGTTCTTTAAGCATTACAAGGAGTGGCATGAGAAGTTTGTCTGTGACTACTGCGGTATCAGCTTCAAGATGAGATACTGCATCAAAGATCATATCAGGTGAGTAGTTTCAACGGTTGTTTCGGGAGGTTCCTGCACCGAATCGGGTGGAAGGAAACGCCCGGATGTTTCCATTGCGAGGATCGTCCGGAGGACACGGTGCAGCACACTGTGGAGGTCTGCCCCGTTTGGACGGAGCAGCACCGTGTCCTCGTAGCGGCGATTGGCGGCGGCGATCTCTCGCGCCCGGCCCTGGTTCAAGCCATGGTCCGGAGCGAGAGGGAATGGGAAGGCGTTACCTCCTTCTGCAAAGCAGTCATGCTAGTGAAGGAGGTGGCGGGACGTGAGATGGAAAGAGCCTCACGTCCCAGCCGCCGCGGGAGACGCCCTGAGCGTCGGGGGTCACGTGGTGGCCCTCGGCCATCGTAGGCCTGTGGACGGCGAGTTATGGGCTAGCTCGCCGTCCGGCCGTCTTATGACGACAGGCCGTGTCGACGGCGCGTTCGTTTTCCACGCACGCCTCAAAGAGACGTCAGCAACCACGTAGGGGTCCGCATGGGCCGATGCCTGCCAAGGCTGCGGGACTGTTCGAAAGAGATACCGCGGCCCTGGAACACAAAGGGCAAAGAAGGAACATGGATGGGTTTTAGTCAGTACAAGTGTGACACTCCCTTCCGCTCCACCCAGAGCGGGGGGAGGTCATTTGATAAATTCCCATCCTAAAAAAAAAGAAAAAAAAGGCCACCTCGTAGGTTGTTAGAGTCAATTTTTGCCAAAAAATTGGGAGGGGGGGGGGTGTCATTTGATGATTTCCCATAAATTATGAAAAAAAAGGTGAGTAGTTTCATCAGTCCACTAACTTAAAAGTGTTTATCCAAAAAGTTGGCAACGTCGCAAATAGCTGTCAAATATTTACCTGTTTTAATTAATTTCGCGATATTACTATATGGAAATAAGAAATATGGCTAACTCACTAGTTAGTTAGTTATATTCTAGTTCACTAACTAGAATATTAATAATGAATTGCAATTAAAAAACTGTATTTGATGTTGTAACCGTTACGTGTTTTACATCTTAAACTAAATATTCGGTGTCACTATATTAATTATTGTATTTCATAATCAATATTTACTAAAATATTGATTATGAAATACAATAATTCCCCATGTTGTTGTTGTTGTTGTTGTTGTTTCCTCATGTTTTTCATTTTATTTTTAATTTGATTTTTTTTTTTTTTTTTTTTACCCTTCGCTACTGCTAACTAGTGAACTATCACTAGTTAGCAGCAGCGAAGGGTTTTATTTTTTAAGAGCTAAGCCGGAGTACAAATCATAAAAGGGATGGTGTGATGTGATGTGTGTGTGTTGTGTGTGTGTGGTGTGGTGTGGTGTGTGTGTGTGTGTGACACGCCGAGTGTCAGTCGGTACTAACACGCCGAGTGTCAGTGTGGACTAACACGCCGAGTGTCAGTCGGGACTAACACGCCGAGTGTCAGTCGGTTCTAACACGCCGAGTGTCGGTCGGGTCTGACACGCCGAGTGTCACTCGGGACTAACACGCCGAGTGTCACTCGGGAATAACACACCGAGTGTCACTCGGGACTAACACGCCGAGTGTCAGTCGGGACTAACACGCCCAGTGTCAGTCGGGACTAACACGCCCAGTGTCATTGGGGACTAACAAGCCGAGTGTCAGTCGGGACTAACACGCCGAGTGTCAGTCGGGACTAACACGCCGAGTGTCAGTCGGGACTAACAAGTCAAGTGTCAGTCGTTACTAACACGCCCAGTGTCAGTGGGGACTAACACGCCGAGTGTCAGTCGGGACAAACACGCCGAGTGTCAACCGGGACTAACACACCGAGTGTCTGTCGGGACTAACACGCCCAGTGTCAGTCGGGACTAACACGCCCAGTGTCATTGGGGTCTAACACGCCCAGTGTCAGTGGGGACTAACACGCCGAGTGTCAGTCGGGACAAACACGTCAAGTGTCAACCGGGACTAACACACCGAGTGTCTGTCGGGACTAACACGCTGAGTGGCAGCCGGGACTAACACGCCGAGTGTCAGCCGGGACTAACACGCCGAGTGACAGTCAGGACTAACACGCCGAGTGTCAGCCGGGACTAACACGCCGAGTGACAGTCAGGACTAACACGCCGAGTGTCAGCCGGGACTAACACGCCGAGTGACAGTCAGGACTAACACGCCGAGTGTCAGCCGGGACTAACACGCCGAGTGACAGTCAGGACTAACACGCCGAGTGTCAGCCGGGACTAACACGCCGAGTGACAGTCAGGACTAACACGCCGAGTGTCAGCCGGGACTAACACGCCGAGTGACAGTCAGGACTAACACGCCGAGTGTCAGCCGGGACTAACACGCCGAGTGGCAGTCAGGACTAACACGCCGAGTGTCAGCCGGGACTAACACGCCGAGTGACAGTCAGGACTAACACGCCGAGTGTCAGCCGGGACTAACACGCCGAGTGACAGTCAGGACTAACACGCCGAGTGTCAGCCGGGACTAACACGCCGAGTGACAGTCAGGACTAACACGCCGAGTGTCAGTCGGGACTAACACGCCGAGTTCGGACTCGCGCATGAAGGGTTCGGTTTTTTACCCAGATTGCACATCAAAACAAGGGGGGGGGGTTGTGTTTTTTCATCATCGATTGATTGTCGATTGCATTGTTTTTCTTAACAATGAAATGACATTATCGTAATTGTATCAACGATTAATACGTCCTAGATCTTCCACATATCAAAATCAAATAACTTTTTCCAGAAAACAGCACTCCCCCTTCGAATGTAAACCCTGCAACAAGCGCTGGGCTCGCTACAATGGTCTCTGGCTGCACAACAAGACATCGCACGGCGTGCACGTGGCGGCCTACTGCGTGGAGTGCGACAAACAGTACCGGGACCCGTACCGGTACCGGTGGCACCTTGCCAACACACACAAGAGTGCGAGGCAGAGGAAGCGTAGGTAGGTACACAGTACCCAGCCCTAGGTCAGTTTGTGGGAGCTCTAGTGCACTCCCCCTTCGAATGTAAAGCCTGTTATAAGCGCTGGGCAGCAAGTTTGCGATTACAGGCGTGATGTTTGTGGGGATATCTTTATAAAGTCCCTAAAAGAAAACTTTAATTTTTATTCTTTACATTTCATATTTCATGCATAATCATTACAGACTAACTATTCAACAGACCTTATAAACATGCAATATGACGGCACGGTTGGCGCAGTGGCTGAGCGATTGGCTGCTGTGCTGCGTGTCGCGGGTTCGATCCCCGCACGGAAGAAATATTTGTATGATCTACAGGTAGTTGTTCCGGGTCTGGCTGTTTGTGTATGTGAGTTTAAATGTTTGTAAACGCACCCACGATACAGGAGAAATTCCTAGTGTGGGGCAAAGTAGTTAAAAAAATATATATATACATAAATCTGTCTTTTTCTAATTCATTATTACTTAATATCATTAATATCAAAAAGAACATAACAGTATACACATAACATTCATTGATTAAAACCATTTATAAAGGGTGTAAAAAGACCCTTAACGAAGCCGAAAGGCACTTGTTCTCCCCGTCATTGCGATCATTTTGTTCTAGAATCTAGACCATACCTGGGAATCTTCTAGTTACGCAGATATTGGGGGTCAAAGTACCAAATTTTTGACAAGTTTTGTTTAAAAAAAATCCAAGTTTTTGTGTGATGTGTATGTTTTTAACTTTACTTTAAATACCTTCATGACTCGTTTACTATTCAATGCATCCATCAAACAATAAATGAATTTGAATCAACGCAATTTTTTGATTGAGTTACATTGAGTTTTAGCGTAAAAAGGGATTTTTCACCCCAAAAAAAAGTCGTTTCCCAGCAAGAACTTTTGCGTAGAGTTACTTAGTTTGATGTACAGAATGTTTGGTTGGCGGCTTCGTGGAGGGTCCGTTTACACCCTGTAAACGGACCCAGGTATAAGGTGCATAAGGTCTATCTTTTCATACACGAAATATTTTAAGAGTAACTTTTATAAGTCGTAAAATCGCCTAAGCGACGAAAAATAAAATATCTGAGTGTTTTTTTTTACGAAATTATTATAATTCTAAATTTTTTTGAAACTTTTTGCATAAACCTTTACTCCCATATTCTAACAATGACAGTAGGTAAATTCGACGTAGTAAACTAGCGTAATTGATGTTCAAAAATAAGGAGCTAGTATTTATTTTGTGGGTCAAGTAATTTTAAATTATTTATTTTTTGTAAAAATATACTCATCATTCATCATCATTTCAGCCGAAAGACGTCCGCTGCTGGACACAGGCCTCCCCCAAGTGTCGCCACATTGACCGGTCCCGTGCGACTCGCATCCAGCGGATCCCTGCAACCTTCACCAGGTCATCGGTCCACCTAGTGGGAGGCCTTCCAACGCAGCGTCTTCCGGTTCGCGGTCGCCACTCCAGAACTTTTCGGCCCCATCGGCCATCCGTTCTGCGAGCAATGTGCCCTGCCCACTGCCACTTAAGTTTGGCTATTCTTCGGGCTACGTCGGTTACCTTGGTTCTCTTGTGGATGTCCTCATTTCTGATTTGATCACACAAGGAAACTCCGAGCATAGCCCTCTCCATTGCCCTTTGGGTGACTTTAAGCCTTCTGATAAGGCCCATTGTGAGCGACCACGTTTCGGTCCCGTATGTAATCACTGGCAACACACACTTTCGTCTTGAGACACTGCGGTAAGTTGGACTAGAAGATACCACGCAACTTCCCGAACGCTGCCCAGCCGAGTCGGATTCGACGATTGACCTCTTTCTCGAAGTTAGACCTACCTAACTGGTTCGTTTGTCATGAACCCATCGTTGTATTCGTCCACTGAGCTTCCTAGGCACTCGAAACGATTCTGGAGTTCAATCTGAAAGCTCTCGGGGTTTTGGATCTGGATCTGTGCTGGACGGAGCGTAGACTTCATCAGTCGAGACCTTTCAAGCTTTATATTGATGTTCAATGTGCCTGCCAAAAATATACTCAGATAAAAAAAAATAATCCCTTGAATTGGCTTCATTATAGCCGTTAGATGATTCCCTAAAAATATTTCGTGTATGAATAGTTAGACCTTATATATAATAGGACCGCCTAACGCGGTAAAAGCCTCCTCCTTGCTGTGCCATAGTCCCAAAGATTAATATTATCAAGAGATCGATGTCAATAACCAATAAAATTATACTCCACCTTGATGTTCCAGGATCCCCTGCCCTGGCTGCGATAAGATCTTCTCAAAGAACATCTACATGAAGGACCATTATAATCTGGTGCATCTCAAGTTTTACAAATACCGATGTGAGCAATGCGATAAGGTGAGCAGTCATCAGTGATACAGTGCCCTGCAGTACCTGACCCCTCTTCCCTCATCACTTGAGTTTTTACTTCTTTGTAAGATAGGTCAGGTAATGTTGGGCACGTACTTTACCCAGATGTTAGTATCTGTACAGGGTGTAAGAGACAGCCCTCCACAAACTGATGGGGTGAATTCAGTATATCATACTGAGATGACCGGTGCAAGAAATTATTTCAGGAATGTTATGGGAATCCAATAAATTTGATTTTTTTATTTCCTCATACGCAATGTATAGTTACCGTGGCAAATCGCACGTAGCGAACGGCAAGCGCAACGACGAGTTCGATGAACTCTTTAGCTAGGCAGGAAGTGAACAGCTGATTTCACGCGTCGTTTGTTAGGGTATTTCAATATCCATTGTTGGATTTTTTATTTTAGCCGTATAATTTACATAAATGGAGTGCTGCATACATGGAATTACATTGAAATTAAGGAATAGTAACTGAAAAACAAAAAAAATCCGGAGACAAATTCCTATGGAATATGATTCAAAATAAGGAGCTGAATGCACCCTGTCAGTGTGTGGAGGGCTGTCCCTTAGACCCTGTATAATAATAATAATGATAGTCTGTAATGCTATGCATGGTTGTTTGGACCTTTTGCATAATGAGAGCATTTAAATATCAATGTTTCAGAACTTCATCCGTAATGCAGATCTAGTGAAGCACACTCGGCGCGTCCACGAAGGCATACTGCCGCCCAAGAACAAGATCTGTTATATGTGTGGCAGAGGATTCTCTGTAAGTATTTTTAGCAAACAGAAGCAAAGATGTTTATAAAAAGACAACGAGTTATACAAAATAATTAATACAACCGTTTATTATAACTTGGTATAAAATATCAATCACTGAATGTATATTTTTGAGTATTTATATTTGTATTTTGTTGTATATAAATATAAATAAATAATAATAATAAAATCTTTATTAACAAGTGGTTGTTCAAACATCAGTGTAGCCCTGAATATGTATGAATCTCTTTATATAACACATATACATACACACCCACAAACAGACACAGACATACACACACACACACACACACACATACACACACATGCGCACACACTGGCGAACGCTCGCGGGTGTGCATACATAAACTTAAAAATAGTGTAATAAATTTAGGCAAATGCATTTTTTATAGTTAAGCTTATTTAATGTAATCTAGTTAAGGGAGTGCGGCTTCTCCTGGCACAGGTGTTTTCACACTTAAAAGGAGAAGTCAACCTCAATATTGTAAAAACTAATTCTGTTATCGAATAAAACATTTCTCATTTTCATTTTTCACTGAAAATAACCTGAACCGCCGCAAATCATAAAGAATTCAATTAAAGACATTTTCAAAAACCACTTTTGTCTTAAATTTCATGATATGAAATAGTTACAAGAATTAGTGACAGTTTTGGTTTTTTTTTTCATAAACAGCCTATGTCAGTGACGTGACTGCTTTTTGCCGAAGCCATAGTTGAAGAACTATGAATTGTGATCGGAAAGCTTACGAATTCCTCTACAAGATGGTGTAACTAACTCAGTGGTGCAGCTAGGATCATCTTTAGCAGCGATGTGGTCGCGCCGTACTCTCCAGAGACCCTTACAGCTCTGGAGAGTAAACACCCAGCCCCGGCAGATGACCTCACCTTCCCTGACCCCCCCGTTCCAGAAACTAACTCTCTACAAATTACAGCTCAGCAAGTTTGTGCGGCCGTCTGCTCCTTTCGAAGTGGCTCCGCCGGCGGCCTCGACGGCCTGACTCCGCAACACCTTAAGGATCTAATTTGTTCAGGCGCCGGGGTAGCTGGTGAGTCCCTTTTGAAGGAGCTGACGGCCCTCATCAATCTCATGCTCTCCGGCAGTGTGAACGATGCCGTCATCGATATTTTGAACGGGGCCAATCTTTGTGCCCTGCGCAAGAAGGATGGCGGCATTCGTCCCATTGCCGTAGGGTCAACTTACCGTCGTATCGCAGCCAAAATTTGCTGCGCCTTTTATAGTGAAACACTGGCCAGCAAATTCCAGCCCCTTCAGCTTGGTTTCGGGTCCAAAGGGGGCTGTGAGGCTGCGGTACACGCACTGTCCACTTACCTTGATAGTGATAAGGGTGAGGTCATCCTTAAGGTTGACATTAAAAATGCTTTCAACTCCGTAAACAGGGACACCTTGTTGACAGAGGTTCAAAAAGAAATACCCAAAATTTACAGTTTTCTTTACCAATGCTACAGGAACCCATCAAAATTACTCTATAAAGACAACCTTTTGGAATCAGCCGTTGGATGCCAACAGGGTGACCCTCTTGGGCCAGTCATTTTTAGTTTAGCAATTAATCCAATTATTCGACAGCTAAATTCTAAATTCAACGTATGGTATTTAGATGATGGAACCCTGGGAGGTGATGTGGATACAGTCCTAAAAGATTTAACTTTTTTTAAAGAAAAATACAGTTCCATTGGCTTAGTCCTTAACCTTTCGAAGTGCGAAATTTACCTTCCTGAAACCACTGACAGACAGACTACCATTTCTAAATTTAATTCTTTGGCACCAAATATCAATATTACCGGCAAAAATTCTCTTCACCTCCTGGGTTCACCAATATTTGACGAATCTTTTCCGTCGTTCATTGAAGACAAAATTCAAAATTTTAATGATCTTTCGGAGAGACTTTTTAAAATTAACATTCATTCGGCCTTCACACTTATTCGATACTGTTGTTTTGGACCAAAATTCACGTATAGCCTTCGCTCCACTCATCTTTGGAAGCATCCGCAGCTTTTAGAAAAAGTAGACCAAATTATTAGGAACACTCTAACTTCAATACTTAATGTGGCCCTGGACGACCGAGCTTGGCAGCAAGCCACACTTCCCATTCGCTTGGGTGGTCTCGGCGTCCGCAAAATTTCAAGTATAAGTTTACCAGCCTTCCTCTCCTCGGTCTACGGTACTGAAAAATTAACCAGGGATATTCTGTATTCCTCCCTGGTTGATTTTGAGGTGCCGTATTTGACCGATGCGTTGAACGCTTGGAAAATGGCTTGTCCCAATACGGATTTGCCCGACGGCCTGTCCTCCCAGAGACAGTGGGACGTGCCGCTCTGCAGTATTGTACGGAATACCCTTTTAAACACGTCATTCAATACTGTGGAGCGTGCCCGTCTGCTGGCCGTGGGAGAATGGGAGTCGGGGTTGTGGCTTCAGGCACTTCCGTCATCCACCATTGGCACTATGATGGATGACGCATCGTTCCGGGTCGCTACGAGTCTTCGCTTAGGCGCACCTTGTGTTGCCCCGCATCGATGTCACTGCGGTGAAGCTGTCGACAGCCTTGGACACCATGGCCTGTCCTGCTACAGGAGCGCAGGTCGCATTGCACGGCACGCCAGCATTAACGACATTATTCGTCGAGCCCTTGCCAGCGCCGGCGTACCAGCGGTTTTAGAACCAAACGGCTTGGTACGTGACGATGGCAAGAGACCAGACGGCATGACGTTGGTGCCTTGGAAGGTGGGTAGGCCTTTGGTGTGGGACGCAACCTGTGTCGACACCCTTGCGCCATCTCACCTTGCAAGCACGGCGGGCTGTGCAGGCGCTGCTGCTGCGGCTGCTGAGATCCTCAAGCGGCGCAAATACTGTAACCTTATTGGTAACTACAGTTTTGAGCCGTTTGGGGTCGAAACGCTCGGGTCATGGGGACCGAGTGCGCGTCTTGTTTTTAAGGAAATCTCTCGCCGACTGGTCGACACTTCGCGTGACCAGAGGGCTGGCTCTTTCTTTGGCCAAAGAATTAGCATTGCTATTCAGCGTGGCAATGCTGCCAGTCTTCTGGGCAAAATCATCAGAGAGCTATTCATACAATTTGTCGATTGGTCTTATCAATTAGGAAAAGTTGACAGTATACTGTGTCATTCAAAATTTAATGAGTAGTACAACCAACCATATTTCCTTTATTGGCATTTCATTGCTAAAATATCGAGGGAAAAGGCACTGAAATTCGAAATACATGCATTGCCTAGTTCGGTTGCAGTAACTACATTCACTTATTAGGAATGCCAAACTATTTTTCTGTAAAATAGTACTAAGTTTTTGAGAAATAAATTATTTGTTTATTTATATTCTTACTAAAATAATTTGCCAAAGACATGTTACATCAACTAATCCTTGCCACGTGTGGATTACAGCTTGAAGAAGTTTGTACAGTCAGCGTCGAAAAGAACTAAAAAAATCTATCAAAAAGACGAGTTGTTTCCAGACTGTTATTACCTGTATTTTCGACGCTGACTGTACCTTTTTTAAACTTGAATGTACCACTCCTGGGCAAAAGGCTCCCCCATATCCTTCCAGGTACTCTATTCCCTGCGTCACCTCGAGCCAGACTTCGACTTCAACTTGAATAGGAGTCAGTGGCGAAGGTTCCATAGAACTCGATTCCTACTGGCTTCCCTTTTTGTAAAATGGCACAGTCAGTATTCTACAACATTAGTTTTAGTATATGCAAAACCTGATACACGTGTCTAGTATTTTTATGTAAAGAATCTATGTACAAAATTTCAAAACTGTATCATGATAAATCACAAAGTTATAAGCTTGTTCCGTTACCTAGTTGTCCGCACAAAAACGCGGTCAACTCGCAGCGCGCGCCTCCAGCGTCGTCTTGAGCTCATTGATAATAATAATTTGGCAGTAGGTACCTAAATTATTGCGATAGGTACTCAAAGTCGCTCGGTATCCAACTTTTAGCTTTTTTAAATATTTTTGGGAAAAAATATAACATGGTTTAAAAATTATTGGAATCGATTCAGTTACTTATTCTGAACAAACTATATTCAGGTTTCGCATATACTAATAATAATAATATAATCACATTAAAGATGTGTACTCCGGCCTTACGTCTTACAAAAATTGACCCTTCGCTACTCATAGAAGTACATAACTTACCTTTCTACTTTATTCTGTTGCAGACGAACAAGATATTAACCAACCACTTACGGACACACACTGGAGAAAAACCTTTTGCCTGTACGATATGTAACGCTCGCTTTGCGCAGAGTACGGCTTTGTCAGCCCATGCGAGAGCTATACATCATACGCTACATAAACAGACGTAGAGAAATAGAGAGTGTAAAGTTAATTTTGATGAATGTTATCACTGTTTATGCACCATCTCTTCCTACCAATTTGTACGCCATGATATGCGGCTGAACATGTTAGAACTTTCTGTTTCTTATTGTTATCTTGCATGCAATGTATCATGTACACCATGTTTAAACAAATAAAATTTTACTAGTTTACTTACTTAAGGGAACAGCCCTCCGCAGATGGGGTGAATTCAGTATATCATACTAAGATGACCGGTACAAGAAATTATTTCAGGAATGTTATGGAATTCAATAAATTTGATTTGTTTTATTTCCTCATAACGCAATGTATCGTTATCGAGGCAAAACGCACGTAGCGAACGGCAAGCGCGACGACGAGTTTGGTGAACTCTGTAGCTAGGCAGGAAGTAAACAGCTGATTTCACACGTGAATCGTTACAGTATTTCAACACCCATTGTTGGTTTTTTGATTTTAGCCGTATTATTTACATAGATGGAGTACTGCAAACAGAGAATGTAATTTTAAAGGTATACTGAAAAAAGATCCGGTGGAATATGATTCAAATGGATACATACAATTGTCAAATGTCTTACTATTACGCAACAATATAATGTCGTCGAATTTCAAGTTATTCATAAATTAACGAAAAAAAAACAAAAGGCAAATAAAAAAAAAGCGCTAGCTGCGAATTTTTTTTTTACTTTCCTCTCTGCACCTTCAGAAAAAGAAAGAGTTTCATGAAAATCCAACCACTATAAACTTTGTTCCACCTTTTTGTCTAATTCCACTCTTGGGTTCGATTCCTAGCTCGGGCAAATCGTTATTGGGTTTTTCCATCAAGAATTTCTCAGCAGCCACTGAGTCTGGATTTGTGACCGGTTGATGTCAATAGGCTCGCCCCGTATTACATGGGACTTGAACATAACTGGCGAAATGTGGGTGTACTATTAGATGCACCTCTGGCTATCCCTTCGGGGATTACAGGCGTGATGTTATGTTATGCACGCGACTAGTGTGTTAATAAAATAAAAAATAATTATAGATTTCAATGAGATATAATATAATAAATGAATAATTAAAGATCAAAATGCTGATTTTAGTGTTGTTTGTAAATAAGTACAACAAATCGTGATCATGATATAATACTATTTATCTTCTTATTTTACAATAAATAATTATGTCTAAATTAACTTCGCAGTTTTATTTCATATTCCAAGACTTTAAAAAAAAAAAAACTCATTTTAGTACAGTCGGCAACAAAAGTTAAGTGTTAATTTGTTAATTTTGTGGTTGGTGATGAAATAATTTTGTGTATTCAAATGAGATTTCAGTATCTCATTTGAATACACATATCACATATAACAACAGCCGCTCGTGTTGATCTTACCTAGGTTGGTCCGTGGATGGGTGATCACCCATAATAAATAAATTCATTTATTCAGGTAATTTACACCCATTGCCATTTATCACTATACAATCAGACTATAATCACACTACAAACACAAAAAACAAAACATTACAATTTAGTTAAAGCTAAAATAAATTACAATACAAATAGAATTGATTCAAATACAATTAAAAGTATAAAATTCAACTCAATTAAAATTCAATCAACATTAAAATGCAATACACAATTAAATTAAACTTATCCTTTAATAATACATTATGTCATAAAAATAAATAAACAATAATTACAATTTTCTAACCAGCATTGGAAGAGCAACATGCCTGCCACAACAATGCCGGCCATAACATACCGAGTTTCCTCCGTGCCTCGGAAAGTACGTTAAGCCGAAGGTCCCGGCTGTAATTTTAAGATCTTGGACAGTCCTTAAGTAGTCAGTAGCCAGAAGGTCTGTCAACCAGTCTTACCAAGGGGTATCGTATTACCCAGTACTAACTGGGTTGTGGAGGTGAGATAGGCAGTCGCTGCTGGTAAAATACTGGTATTCCGCTGCATCCGGTTAGACTGGAAGCCGACCCCAACATAGTTGGTAAAGGCTAGGCAGATGAACCGTTAGGAGGAAATAAATAAAACGCTGACTGGGATAGTAGACATTTATTTATAGACATAAAATTAAATTTAATGATTTCATTGATACAATGAGTGCCGAATTTTTTTTCATTAGTATACGTTATTTTAAACTAAACTGGATGAATACATTCTTTACCTACTAACACATAGAAATTGAGATAAAAAAGTTGATAATTATTTGGAATTGTTCCTTATTTAAAATTATTTTAAATACTACCTACCAAAGCTAAACAGTAAAAGTACCTAAGTTTACAACCTAACCTAAGTTTGAGACAAAAAATAATACTGTTATCATTTATATTAAACTATTTTTTTCCCATGGATTCGCCTTCGGTTATTTCGAAAATAAGCTTGAGGGAACATATATATTACTAGTTTTTATTATTAACCTATATAACCCGTGTTTAAAACACAAAACAAATAATGTTGAACTAGCAAAAAATATAATTACCTTAGCGTTGAGGAGTTTTTTTGATGGCCTTTCATAGTTTACATTGCCTTATAATATAAAAAAAAATCAATTTAATGAATAGCTGACTTATTTTTCTCATGCTCCGCAAGATGGGATTTCAAAGTTTTTTTATTGACGAAAGCTTCTTCACAAATGAGGCATTTATGACGTTTTTGACTCACACGCTTTTGCTTCCTCTGAGTACCCGAATCTTTTCGGATTTTTCTCGGCTTCGGATTCGTATGTCTACGCAGATGCTGTTTCAAATGCCCCCTTTCTTTAAACGCATCAGGACATAGCTCACATTTAAAAGGTTTCTCCCCAGTATGTATACGAATGTGCTTTTTCAAATCCTGCGAATCTCTAAATTTCTTATGACAAGTCTCACATTCGTAACGTCTCTCACCGGTGTGTATGCGGAAATGCTTTTTCAAGCCATCGAGGTGTGTGAAACGTCTCTCGCAAACATCACATTTATATGGTTTCTCATCACTGTGTATAAGAACATGTATTTTCAAAGCTTCTTTCTTGCTAAAGCATTTCCCACATTGTTCACACTTATGATTTTTTTCACCTGTGTGAACAAGATTATGTTTTTGCAAACCAAGCAATAGAACGTAACTCTTATGGCAAATATTACACTTGTAAGGCTTTTCACCTGTATGTTTCCTAACGTGTCTTTTTAAGTCCCCAGGTTGTTTGAACGCCGCGTCACAAAAATCACATTTATAAGGCTTTTCACCGGTGTGTGTAAAAATATGGCGTTTCAAATCAACAGGCAACATGAACCTGCAATCACACAGGTGACAATTGTGTGGCTTCTCATTCTTATGAGCACTTATATGAGTTTTCAAAAGATTCTCTTTAGTAAAAGCCTGTTTACAAAACGTACATTTGAAAGGTCTTTCGATCGCGTGAGTTAAGACATGTCGTTCTATGTCACTTCTTTTATCGAAAGTTTTTCTGCATAAGTCACACCTCCAGCGCTTATCCTGGTTGTATGGTCGCCAGATCTTGGTATATCGTGTACAGAATCTCGGTTTTATTTTCCTGGGGCCGGTTACGTTCCTAGGCCTTGGAGGTTTCTCTGGGCCAGAGTACGATAGAACAGGAGTTGGAGTAGGAGTCGGCTCTCTCTCTCTACTTGGTGGAGGAGTGGAAAGTCTCTTCTCCTTCGGTGTAGGTATGGAGTCTCTTCTACTTCTCTTTGGTGCGTACCGGATGACGGATGGTCGATCTTGTTGAGGAGTTTTGTAAGACATTGTGATAATTGTCAAGTAGTGTATGTGTAGAACTGTATAGCTAACTATTTTCCACCTCCTTACCAGCTATCTGTTTCCCAAAACATGCGGTCAAGCCCTGCTGCCACCGACGGCACTGTGGAAGTGACAAAGTTCAAGTAGTAATTATCAAGAATCAAGCCTGCCACAAGTTGGACCAATGACGTAGTCGAGCCCCTGGTAGTTGTTATCCGTTTCGAGGACCAATCGTTACAGTGCCATCTGGTTGTGGCTCTAGTAAAGCATAACTCTGCCTTGATGTTGTAACAATGTATGATTATGATATCAATTTGTTTATATCATTATTCTTAATCTGGAACTGTTGGTTGCATTTTAATTACATAACTATGACTCAAATCCTGCCCTTTGTAATAACTCTTCACTTTTTCAAATTCATTTAGTTTTGTAGAGATCATTTTATTTGTTTAGGTTGCTCATGCTTTAAATTATTTTCCATGTGGGTCTTTAAAGCAGAAATATCTGAAAGATGAAAAAAAAAAAGCTTTTAGAATCGATGTCATATACAATTCTTTTTTGTGCTGAAAGAACATAAGTTTTACTTTGCTACAACACTCGCTGGTTGAAGAAATATACCTACCACTGTATTTTTTTTCTGCATCGCTAATGCTTTCATTAGTTACTAAATTTCACCACAACATTAAAAAAATATGATTGAAATTAAGTAGGTACCTATATTACATCAGTCAACAAAAAAGTAGTAGAATATTTAATTATTTTTGAATAATTTTGATGTAAGTCAATCAAACATAAAATGCATCACAATATACCTACCTATTAATTTATTTAAAAAAAACATTTAACACTTATTTTCGATGTTGACTGTACATTTAATGTTCAAATTAACCCCAGAACCCTTACAGTTAGCTCAGACACCCATTCAGTTATTAAAAGTGATGATATTTTTGTACATGATGCAAATTTATGATATGTATATAAAAATGCTATATGACATGTAAATGAAAAATGAAATACATCAATTTTTAAAATATCATATGCAGCGTTAAGTGGTACAAATAATGATAGTTACCTGTGGGTAGTAAAATAGGTATTTATTTTATTACAAATTTTGGGACATTTGTTTTTTCAATTGAGTTATGATATTTTTTATTTTTATGATTAGGAGTGCAGGTATTTTGTACGATATACATATGATTTTTGAAACAAAATAGTAGGTTCGAGTAGGTATTAAGATCTATTTTGATTTTACCTTTTGAAAACATTGTTGGTAGACCTAATTTTGGAAGTACAAAAAATTGGCCTACAATTTTCGGCAAATGATAAATGGTATACTCAAAATTCCTGATGAGGCTGCTTGGCCAGCACCTAGTATCATGTAGTAAAGACACTGTAGATTCTGTCCCTTTTCAAAAGACAGAAAAAACAATATATTTTGCTGCAAGTGCCTAATTCTAATTTGTAGGGATCATCAAATAAAAGTGTTTGCTAAAAGAGTATAAAAAAAAGATTTAAAAAAAAATGTGTCTAATGCATTATCATCATTCTCCTGCCTTTATCCCAATTTATTTGTGGTTGGCGCAGCATGTCTTGTTCTTCCATACTTCTCTATTACTCGTCAACTCAGCAGTCACCTCCTTTCTATACACCAACCACTTTAAGGAGTCCTCTGCCTTGCCCATCAAAGGCACATTAAACTTCCACAGAGTCCTAACAATACACCACAGGTTATTTGCTTTAAAATTACCATAATCCACATAGGAATTCTCATACTAAAAAAAAAAAAAAACCGTTTTTTTTTTAAATTTTATATAACAGTTCAAATTGTTTTAAACAAGTGTTCTTTTGTTTATTTTGTTCTTTATAGTTTAGGGCATTATTTCAAATTAATGCAGGTCGAATTAATTTGAAATAATGCTTCATTCCAAGACTAGATCTTTCATATCATATCAACAATTAAAAATAAAAATTACATAACATCACGCCTGTAATCCTCGAAGGGTTAGGCAAAGGTATACCTAATAGTGCACACACATTTACCTAGTTATGTTTAAGTCCCATATAATAGGGACAGGTTAATTGATTAAAAAAAAAAATCAATCAAAATTGTTATAATTTTGATTAATTTGAAATTGAAATTTTGAATATTCTAATGGTGTTATCTTGTCCCATATAAATCCTGGTACTTAGATCTTTGTTTGATTGGATAAATTACTTATTAAAAATAAATATTTTATTTAATTACAATGCCAAAGGTTCAAAATATAACATAGCAATAGAATAGACTCAACTGGTTTATATGTCAAGCTATTTAGACTCCTAAATATTAATTTATTTTAATTTTATATCCTTCCATTCGCCATGAAAAGTAGTTTTAAAGCTCGTTTTTTTCTTATTGTTTAATACAATGCTTAAAACTTGTTTTAATCTGTGTTTTTAAACGTGTGATAAAAACACTGTTTAAAGTCAAACTGTTTTAAACATGTTTTTTAAAACAACTTGTTTTAATCATGCCAACCCTGCCAATATGTGATCAACCTTCAGAATATTCCATTAAAGCAATTGGTCTATTGTTTTTTTTGGTCTTCCTTAACTCTTATAGCCATCTACATTTTCCCCATTCTTCCACATCACATGTCCATACCACGATAACCGAATATCACACAACTTTTCAATCACCAGCGCCTCTTGCAGACTAGTCTGCAAGAGGCACTATTAGAATATTCAAAATTTCAATTTCAAATTAATCAAAAATATAACGATTTTGATTTTTTTAATCAATATACCTGCCCCTATTATATGGGACTTAAATATAACTTGGTAAATTCAATTCAAAACATTTATTTCAGACTTTTCGGTACATAGAGTGTTAGTAGTACATCAAGATAACTTAAAGCTATGTTAGTAAGTCACAACACAACACATAAGAGAACGACTAGTCAGCCTACAATATATGCAGCCCAATCCAATGCCTCCAAACAGGACTATGGATATAGTCTGCAATTACACTCAGGTAGCTGTTGGGACTGCTCCTCACCCTCCGCATCAGCGATGCTGCTCTTTTACGTATAATGGCGTGAAAGCCATCCACTTGAGCTTCAGCAAACATCGCTGACGCACTGCAGTAGCGAGGCAATCCCATCAGCAACCTGAAAGCATTGTTATATTGGAGCCGCAGGGCACCCATGGTTCGCTGCATGTAGCTAGTCCACAAACTAGACGTATAAAAAGACTGGCAGTATGCCCTAAACAATGTCTTCTTTACCGCATAAGAAGATCGTCAGCGCCCTACGTTCCCTTTCTATATCTGCTTCATCGGTCAGGTCCTCATTCACAACATGACCTAGGTACACAAATTGAGTAACTCTGTTGAGTGCCTCCCCTGCTAGTATCACGGGCGGAACGTGAGAGGGACTCCTCCGCCCAGCCAACACCAGCAGCTCACTCTTCTTGACATTGTATGCCAGGCCATGAGTCTCCGCAAACACCTCACACACGCTAACCAGTTTTCTCAAAGCACTGATCGATGGGCTCAACAACACCATGTCATCAGCGTAACTAATGTTATTAACTATTTTACCATCTATTGAGCAGCCTACTCCGGTGCTGTTGAGCTCACGGATCAGCCCATTTACATAAATGTTAAAAAGTGTAGGGGAGCTCAACCCTCCCTGCCTCACCCTACATTTCAATTGATATGGGTCAGAAGAAGAGCCCAACCATTTCACATAATTGGTTTGATGGTTATACCAATATTTAAATATATCTATGATTCCGTCAGGTACTCCATTAAACCGCTACTTATCCCATAAAAATGTGTGTGCACTATGAGGTATACCTTTGCCTAACCCTTTGAGGATTACAGGTGTGATGTTATGTAATTTTTATTTTTAATTGTTGATATGATATGAAAGATCTAATCTAGAAATGAATCATTATTTCAAATGAATTCGACCTGAATTAATTTGAAATAATGCCCTAAACTAAAAAGAACAAAATAAACAAAAAAAAACACTTATTTAAAACAATTTGAACCGTTTGTTTTATAAAATTTAAAAAAAAAACAGTTTTTTTTCCAACCCTGCATAGTGGTTTGGTATGAGAATTCCTATGTGGATTATGGTTAATTTAATGCAAATAACCTGTGGGATATTGTTAGGACTTTATGGACGCTTAATGTGCCTTTGATGGGGCAAGGCGGAGGACTCATTAAAGTGGTTGGTGTATAGAAAGAAGGTGACTGCTGAGATGACGAGTAATAGAGAAGTATGGAAGAACAAGACATGCTGCGCCAACCACAAATAAATTGGGAACACAAACACATTTTTTAAAATTTTTATACACATTTAGCAAACACTTTAATTTGATGCTCCCCACAAATTAGAGTTAGGCACTTTCAGCAAAATATCTTGTTTTTTCTGTCTTTTGAAGACTTCCTCATAAGAAGAAGTCTGCAAGAGGCGCTGGTGAGTACATAAGTACTCATTCAGATTACACCACACATCCCCCTTAGCATTCTCATCTCAGCCAGATGTAATTGCCTCTCATTCATCCCTTTTGTGGCCTAACATTCTGATCTGTATCTGAAGCATTTTAAAAAAATTTAATTTCTAAGAAAGATTTATTAAGAAACATTGCAATAAAGATTAAAAATGTCTAAAAGATCGCATTTTTACTATTGTTCTTGAAAATATGCTTTATGACAATACTGGGTGCTGTGGCACCCATGGGTATGAAAAGTCATTGTAAAATATGGGAAGGGTCCTAGGGATAAATATGTTCCAATGATTCTATAGAGAGAATAAAAAATGGTCCACTTTAAGGACTAAGTGCGGAAAGCAAAACCCTTAACATAATACAATATCATTCCAACAAATTTTACGTTGCAGTGCAATATTCCCATGCTAAATAGAATCAAACCAAAACTAATAGAATCGCCAGCAGGATATATTAATTGAGATCACAAAGTATGTAGGGGTAAAATACTCACCAGCCAGTTATATAAAAACAAAAATAAGCCCTATTGGTGTTGCATAGCCACTGTTGCGTAGAAATTGTCGAATTGAGAACTTATTGCCATTATCTGATCTGTATTTTCAATTATTTTCCTATTTCACAGAAAGTATCAACACGGACAGAGACCTCCATTACCGGTTCCCCCTTCCACAATGTTCATGTTGTTATTGATTGACGGGAAAATAACATTATTTTGAAAGGTCAAATGTCAACTTCAGTGTTGCCTAGACCATTTTCAAAGCACCTTACAGGAGGAGTTTTGACGTGAATTCGTATTAAAGTCTATTCGCAATGAACTGAGGGTGCAATTCAGAAATGCGATTAAGACAATTTGACTGTACTTTGCGAGCTTATAAATCGAAAGCTATAATAGATGGTCGGACGGGAGTTTTACTATCGTATCAGGCACATGTGCTCAAAGGGAAAAGTAGCGGGTAGCTGACCTAAACGCGCGTGGACGTGGCCTAGCAGCGTCTAAAAATAGACACAAGAAATGCTCTTTTACATACGAATTCCTAGATTATAAGTGAATGATGTGGTCTCCTATAATTGGAAGCGCACACTTGTACCTATCCCTGTTTAATGTATACTTGCATGTAATTGTGTAGTGTCTGTTGGAGATCCAATAAATAAATAAATAAACAGAGACACTGCCAGTCGATTTTTCCATAATAACTTGGAATAAAATTTCGGGCTTATCATCGAAACTTACAGTTTTTTCTAAGCCTGCATCAGCCCACTGCAGGATAAAAGCCTCTGCTTAAGGGGGAAGCTCCAGGGTAGCCCAGGTTGTATGTACCCTGGCGCCCTTAAGACTTCCAGTTCTTTCGATCCAGGGCTTTTGTCAACCACTGGTCGTTAGTTTTGGCCAGTATTTCCCGCCATCTTCTATTGTGGAATTTAAATACTTAAAAACTCGCCTTGAACCTGTGCATAAAGATTAACTTTCTACGAATTCTTAAATTCTACCTCTTTATTTTTACTCAATCTACAGATTCCTCCAAATTTTCCAACATTGCATATTGTTTTATATCCCGATTTTACTATGAAAAACTACGGATCACTTATTTCGTTTCCTGAAATATAAGGAATTTTATAGAACCTGGCAACACTAAGCAAAGAGATTGGACAGACACATCCTATGGTCATCAATAAGGATTGTTTATAAATAAAATAAAATTTTGGAGTGGAACTGTCAGTGTCACTGTCAATCCTGCCTATAAGTTTGACGGCAAAGTGTGTGTGTGTGTCTGTTCGTGGCACCGGAGCTCTTAAACGAGTGAACCGATTTGGATTCAATTTTTATATTTGAAAGCTAGTTTCTTGGCGATGGTTCTTAGATATGGTTTATCAAAACCGTTGCAGCCATTTACTAGTTATGGGGAATGAAAGTGGGTATGAAAAATCGAATATTTTTAAATATACCCAAGTGGGGTATCAAAGGAAAGCGAATGATGTATTATGTATATTACAATTAAAGTTGTATTATCAAAATCAGTACAGCCATTTTAGACATGGGGGTGAAAGTGGTGATGAATAATCGAATATTTTCAAATATACCCAAGTGGGGTATCAAATGAAAGGGCATGATGTGTATATTACAATTGGACGTAGTTAAGCGAAAAGGATCCAATCCACAACATGGCCAAAAAATACTATCAGCTAGTAAAAAAGACCTAACCTACGACCAACCCAAATGAATAAGTGTTGATATTCTTCATCAGTTTGATGAAAAGAAAGAAGGAAAGAAAATATATTTATTTGCCGCAGGTACATGACGTGATGCACTAAGTCAATTTTGGCCATGTTGTGGATTGGATCCTTTTCGCTTAACTACGTCCAATTAGACATGATTTATCAAAACCAGCTCAGCCATTTTATTGACTTTTCAAATGTTTGTTCACTTTTCTTTGTTGCGATGGGGTTTTTTTAAATTTTAAATGTAATAATTTTTTAATTCTTATTATGGTCTGACACATTGTTCATTACGACATCCGCCTGAGGTTCATCAGGGTAGACCGAGAAATTCAAATTTTCTTACGTTTTTTGCAATTAGCAGGCCAGTGTCAAGTTATATGTTGATGGAAATACGATTCACGTCCGTAACACGTATGTAGTTACAGAATTATAATCATCAAATCATCAATACAACCCTCTAAGTTCATTTAACCTCATTGAATGACTTTTTATGCAGTAGTTATTGAATGGGACAGCTTTCTTTGACAGAGTCGATGGTAGTGTGTCTAACAGCAATATAAGTTTTAAAAAAAAATTCGGCTTAAAGGGACGCCGATGTAAAACATCTATTGTAAATATTAGAATTCATAATTTAAAAAAAAAAAAATTACTGTCAACTGCCACTAGTTCCACCGACCCTAGTAGAAAGGCAGTGTCCCCCCCCTGCGCTCCGCAGGGGGGGGACACTGCCTTAATTGACGTAGGCGTCCAATTTTTCACAAAGATACTAGCACCATCTTTTACGAAATCCGCGTAAACTTGAGAGATTTAGTACGTAAAAAGACATAGATGGTGTTTACGCCAATTATCGCTAGTGTGCTTAAAACCCCTTGTTGATTAGAATGAAAATTTTGTCAAAAATAATAAATATATATTCTAAACAAGAATAAACATTTATTTATTTATTTTAAAAGCATTTTACAATAGCAAATATATTTTTTTTTTAGGTTCAGCTACATTGTCATACAAATTGTTTACAAATATTACTTTATATACTCTGTGGTTTACAAAATGGTCGATACTTTCGAAAGAATACTTTACAGATGTAACATTAAATATCTTAATTTATAGTTGGTGCAAGTCAATAAACCGGATTTTAGCAGGGAAGCTTACTTTCGAAGGTGAGGATGAAATTAAAATGTATGCTCAAGAGTATTATAATAAACATCGCCATAATAAGATCAATAAATGACTTAAATATTAACACAATCATCATTTTTATTTTGTGCTGGCTTTATAAAACATTCAATTTTGTAAACAATAACTGTATTTGTTTTATTTTTATTTTGTAAATTCTTATATTAAAAGTTAATCAAGAACTAAACACGAATTACTATGAAACAAATACAAAATGTTTATAGAACTGGTTTTTATATGGCCTATATTGCAAATTACCCGCCTACCCATAGAAAACCTATTCAATAATAAATACAGTAAATCTATAGATATATACGTAGGTATGCACCTATAGCTTTTGGGATTAGTTCAGAGGATATAGTACCAGATGGCGACACCGTCCATTATAGGTGTCAAAAATTCTCGAGAGAGGGTTCTCTATTCCATTATTATTACTATACTCTTTGGAGGAGCGGCACAGCCCTGTACAATGGACTACGATAGGCTATGCTTGACATTTGGTCACAGATAAAATACAATCTTGATTAAATATTTATTAATACAACGGATGCTTCAAATTATCTACATCTTCATCTTCTTCAAGATCAAAGATTAATTTACTACCTTCTTCTTTACTGGGTTCATCAGCTAAGGATCGAAATAATTTGCCATCCTGTTCGTTACCTTCAGTTAAACTCAACCCTCCTCCAGATCGAAGGGTGTCTCCTTTATTTTTATAAGCTAGAGCATCGTTGCTAGCCTGAAAGAGTCGTTGCATCTCGTTTAGACTAAGGCTTTCAGTTTTAGTATTAGCACGGACAATTTGTTCTTTCATGTTCTCATCTATTCCCAGAGAATCGTAGTTGCTTTCGTGTGTTTCATAAACTGTTTTCTTTTTTTGTGGTGATTTAGTCTGTGGCTTGTCTAATATTGTCTTTGTCTTTTGCTCGTCTAATATTGTCTTTGTCTTAATATTGTTTTCAATCATTTTCGCGCTCTTTATTAGATGGTCCACAAACATTGAGAAATCGAGCTTATCGACTGCTTTCATTCTTTTCGAATTAGGTTTTAATTCTCCATTTCTTAAGGCAAGTTTTCTTGATTTCACGTTTTGGAGAACTGTGGACAAAAATATTTGATCGGTATCTACTTTTTTATTTTATTGGAAGGGTCGATCTTCAGGATAAGCCGTGCTTGCCTAGGTTGGTCCGTGGATGAGTGACCATCCATTACATACCGAGTTTCCTCCGCTATCAATTGTAGATCTTTGACAGTCGTTACAGGTAGTCAGTGGCCCGAAAATATGACAACCAGTCCATCATCATCTGCCTAGCCTTTTTCCAACTATGTTGGGGTCGGCTTCCAGTCCAACTGGATGCAGCTGAATATAAGTATTTTACATGGAGCGACTGCCTATCTGACCTACACAACCCAGTTAGTACTGGGTAATACGATACCCCTTGGTAAGACTGGTCGTCAGTCTTTTTGGGCCACTGACTACCTAACGACTGTCAAAAATCTACAAATGACATCCGGGACCAACAGCTTAACGTGCTTTCCGAGGCACGGAGGAAACTCGGTATGTAATGGGTGGTCACCCATCTACAGACCAACCTAGGCAAGCACGGCTTAACCTAAAGATCGACCCGATGGCTCTCATTATTTAGCCACGAGCTCCTCGTGATAGGACTTCCTTCTACGTTATATCATATTATACCAAGTACTAACTGGGTGACACTGGTGTGACTTGCAGTTCACCATGACAGATTTGTCAGAGAAGGCGGACAGATAGGAAAGACCAATAGAGTAGACGTTTACACTAAGAAAAGTATTTACCAACAACTCAGGTTGATAAAGAATTGTTTGGTTTACTTAAGTTAAAAAAAAAGCTGAGATGAGTGGGATGATATTCTCTTCTATGTGATGTGTATTAAGTTTCTCGTATTTTGGAGTCTTTGCATTTATTAAAATATGTATTAGTTTATTTTATCAGTATAAAGGGTATAAATAGACCCTTAACATAACCGAAAGGCACTTGTTCTCCCCGTCATTGTGATCATTTTTTTTGTTCTAGACCATACCTGGGAACCTTCTAGTTACGGAGATATTATGGGTCAAAGTTCCAACTGTTTCACAAGTTTTTTTTTTAAATACATGTTTTTAATGTAAGATTTTTACTTTACACATCTCCAAGACCCCCGTACTATTCAATCCATCCATCAGCACAATGCTATGAGTGCTTTCCATCGAGTCCTACCTTAAAACAATAGGGAACGAATATATATGTATTTTACAAATTACCTACAGTACCACTGGACCAGTAGTGCAGAAGGGCAAAAAAAATCCCCACGACACTACCAGTGATGCGGCTTAGTAGTGTAGAAGGGAAGGAGGGGATATTTCACCCCAAAAAAAAAAGTCAATTCCCAGTCTTAATTTTTGCGTAAAGTTACTTAGTTTCATGTACTGAATGCTTGGTTGACGGCTATGTGAAGGGTCTATTTACACCTTGTATACCTAAGAGGATGTCTGAAATTGGCGCCACGGCGGCGGCGACTGAAAAGTTCTGTGATAATTATGGTGGACGAAAAAAAAAGGTGTAAACAAGGCAGACAGAGCGAAATGACGTCACATAACATGACATGAATGGCCGCGACAGTCACGGACGTTTGAACTGTCGTAGAAAATTGTAGGAGTTTAATTTTTTTTTAAACGAAAAGCAGTAGGTAGTTGAATTTGTTAATGGCAATAAAATATTATAGAGCCATAGATATGTTTACTCTATGGTTGTCTTTGGTTTTTTACTTTCTCTAAAATGGCAGCCCTCTGTATACTCTGTATGTGTGATTTCAATTAAACCAAGAATCCAAAGTTGCTAACTAATAGTTTCATTTTTTTTTTTTACCGGCCGTATTTAACTTTAATTAAACTTAATTTTAACTTTAATGGTGCTGAGAAAATAAAAATGAACTACATAAATTTTTTTTCGGTCATAAAAAAAGGTAAAATTATAATAAAGTTCGTAATAATTAATCTTATTTTTTTTTTACTACATTTACTGTCTATATTATATCATTATATATCACGTTTTAATTATATCAGAATTAACTTTTAATTATTTTTTTGGGTTGTTAGTTTTATATTTTATTGATAATTTGATTTATTAAGTGAAGAAAAATTTGCATGCATATATTCCCTGTTAGAAAAATTTCAAAAGGCTCGTTTTGAGAGTGAACGGATGGCTATAAGAATAAGAAATACCAAAGAAATGGACTGACTGTCTGAACGATGACCTGGTTAGAAAGAAATTGATTCATGAGATTACTAGTAATAGAGAAATTTAGTAAAAGAAGACATACGTCTCGCAACTCCAAATAAATTAGTATAAGGACACGAAAATTATGGCGATGACCGAAGTTTATTATCTGCCTAGCCTTATTCCAACTACTAATGTTGGGGTCGGCTTCCAGTCTAATCGGATGCAGCTGAATACCAGTATTTTACATGGAGCGAATGCCTATCTGGCCTCTACAACCCAGTTAGTACTGGATAAAACGATACTCCTTGGTAGGACTGGTTGTCAGACTTTCGGGCCACTGATTAACTGTAACGACTGTCAAAGATCTACAATTGTCCGCCGAGAACAACGGCTTTTTTTTTTTTCGTTTGGTTAGTCATCAAATCCGGGGGGGATTTAATGACCTTTCCCGCTCTGGGCGGAGCGGAAGGGAGTGTCAGACTTGTACTTACTAAAACCCATCCATGTTCCTTCTTTGCCCTTTGTGTTCCAGGGCCGCGGTATCTCTTTCGAACAATCCCGCAGCCCTGGCAGGCATCGGCCCATGCGGATCCCTACTTGGTTGCTGACATCTCTTTGAGGCGCGCTTGGAATACGAATGCGCCGTTGATACGGCCTGTCGTCATAAGACTGCCGGACGGCGAGCTAGCCCATAACTCGCCGTCCACAGGCCCGCGCCTACGGTCGCCGGGAGCCACCACAAGACCCCCGAGGCCCGGGGCGTCTCCCGCGGCGGCTGGGACGTGAGGATCTTTCCCTCTCACGTCCCGCAACTCCTTCACTAGCATGACTGCTTCGCAGGAGGTGACGGCTTCCCATTCCCTCTCGCTCCGGACCATGGCTTGAACCAAGGCCCGATGCGAGAGATCGCCGCCGCCAATCGCCGCTACGAGGACACGGCGGTGCTCCGCCCAAGCGGGGCAGACCTCTACAGTGTCCTCCGGACGATCCTCGAGATGGAAACACCCGGGCGTTTCCTCCCACCCGATTCGGTGCAGGAACCTCCCGAAACACGCCCCGGCCGTCCCGTCCCGTTTTTTTCACGGGTGACCACTGAAAACCAGCGTTGTGTTGTGGGCCCCCCATAGCACAGCATCATGCTGAGTGGTAACCTGCTTGTCGCAGTCACGACGTGCAAGCTGTTAATTTTTTTCTTTTTTGTTCCATCCTGTTGTATTTATTTGTTTTATTTGTGTTTTGTTATTATTATTTTTTTGTTTGTAATTTTGTGTGATGCACGTCATGTACCTGCGGCAAATAAATATATTTTCTTTCTTTCTTTCTTTCAAACAACCGTGTCCGGTGAGGTCCTGCGTCAGGCGGAAGGCACCGTGGCACCTCTCTAGCCTTAGAGGGTACTTATTGCCACTATGGTGGCGTGCACTAATAACAACGGCTTAACGTGCTGTACGAAGCAAGGAGGTAACTTGGTATGTAATGGATGGTCAGTACGGACCTAAATTATAAAATAAAATTATTATTTGTAATGAACATAGATAGAATTCTGAGCGGCTCAAGTTAAGTTGATCGCTATCCCACGCAGTGTTCATATGTCACCGTAAAATTGTAAATACCGTTAGATTATTATCTGTGTCGCGAGATTGTAATCTGTTGAAAGATTGTGAACCGTTGTTACTGTTTACAATTTAACGCATTACTTTTCGCTACATTATATTCTATCGAAGTGAAACTGTCAAATTGTGAAATGGCATGCGAAGGAACGTACCTCGCGCGCTGATTGGTTGAACGTCATGTGCCCCGCGCCGCCATATTGCTGCTGGACATAGGCCTCCCCCAAGTGTCGCCACGTTGACCGGTCCCGTGCGACTCGCATCCAGCGGATCTCTGCAACCTTCACCAGGTCATCGGTCCACCTAGTGGGAGGCCTTCCAACGCAGCGTCTTCCGGTTCGCGGTCGCCACTCCAGAACTTTTCGGCCCCATCGGCTATCCGTTCTGCGAGCAATGTGCCCTGCCCACTGCCACTTAAGTTGGCTATTCTTCGGGCTACGTCGGTTACCTTGGTTCTCTTGCGGATGTCCTCATTTCTGATTCGATCACGCAAGGACACTCCGAGCATAGCCCTCTTAATTGCCCTTTGGGTGACTTTAAGCCTTCTGATAAGGCCCATTGTGAGCGACCACGTTTCGGTCCCGTATGTAATCACTGGCAACACACACTGGTCATAGACCTTCGTCTTGAGACACTGCGGTAAGTTGGACGAGAAGATACCACGCAACTTCCCGAACGCTGCCCAGCCGAGTCGGAATCGACGATTGACGTCTTTCTCGAAGTTAGACCTATCTAACTGGATCGTTTGTCCAAGGTAGACATAATCGTCTACAACTTCGAGTGTAGAGTCTCCGATCTTGATAGGAGTGGGTGTTACATGGGCATTCAACATGATTTTGGTTTTGTCCATGTTCATTTTAAGACCTACTCTTTCGGAAGCTCTACTAAGGTCATCGAGCATTGTACTGAGGTCCTCCATGGTCTCAGTCATGACCACTATATCGTCGGCAAATCGAAGGTGAGAGATGTACTCGCCATTGACGTTGATGCCTAGCCCTCTCCAGTCCAGAACCTTAAAGATATCCTCCAGTGCAGCGGTAAAAAGTTTCGGAGATATGACGTCTCCCTGTCTCACACCTCGCTGCAGAAGGATAGGTTCCGAGGCCCGGTCCTGAAGTCGGACTGACATGGTGGCGTTTTTGTACAAATACTTCAACACCTCGATGTACCGATAGTCGATTTGGCACCGTTGGAGAGACTGCAGTACAGCCCAAGTCTCGATCGAATCGAAGGCTTTCTCGTAGTCCACAAACGCCAAGCAGAGAGGCAGGTTATACTCTTCGGTCTTCTGTATAACCAGCCGCAGCGTATGTATGTGGTCTACGGTGCTAAAGCCTTTTCGGAATCCGGCTTGTTCGGGAGGCTGAAAATCGTCAAACCTGCGCGCGAGACGATTCGTGATGACTCTTGAGAACAACTTGTAGACATGGCTTAGAAGTGAGATGGGCCTATAGTTCTTCAGCCGGGCATTGTCGCCCTTTTTGAAGAAGAGTACCACCACACCCCTGCACCATGCCTGCGGCGTTTTCCCCTCGAGTATGACGGAATCAAACAGCTTCTGAAGGGCCTTAAGTACCGGTTTTCCACCCGCCTTCAGGAGTTTGGCCGTAATTCCGTCATCACCCGGTGCCTTGTTGTTTTTAAGCTGTTTAAGAGCCATCCTAATCTCGTACAGGCTGACATCCGGAATGTCTTCGGTATAGTGTCGGGTCAGTCTAGCTCTTGGGTCGTTAGCTAGAGTTGCAACGGGATTTCTAGTTGAAGTGTACAACTGCCCATAAAAACTCTCGATCTCCCTCAGCAGCTCCGGTTTCTCGGATACGATCCTGCCATCGTCGGTCTTCAGTTTCGTGAGCTGGCTCTGCCCAATAGCCAGATCTCTTGAAAATACCTTGGAGCCTTTATTCCGCTCAATAGCGTCTTTAATACGCTCGGTATTAAAGCGGCGGAGGTCGCTTTTCAAGGATTTAGAGATCCGTCCATTGAGCTGCCGGTATTTACAAGCCTCGTCTGAAGACTGCAGGATCATCTCACGCCGCTCTTTCATGTGCTCGAGAGTATGATCAGAGAGTTTTTTGTTGTGTGCACGACGTGTCTTGAAAAACTTAGACCCAATCGTATGGACAGTTTCCACGAACCCATCGTTGTATTCGTCCACTGAGCTTCCTAGGCACTCGAAACGATTCTGGAGTTCAAGCTGAAAGCTCTCGGGGTTTTGGATCTGGATCTGTGCTGGACGGAGCGTAGACTTCATCAGTCGAGACCTTTCAAGCTTTATATTGATGTTCAATGTGCCTCTTACCATGCGGTGATCGCTCCCGGTTTTCACCGAATTGATCACAGAGACATAATTGAACATTTGCTTCTTGGTTGACATGATGAAGTCAATCTCATTTTTAGTTGCACCATCGGGACTCTGCTAGGTCCACTTCCTGTGCTCGCGGTTTTTAAAGAAGGAGAGACACAAAACTTACTGGTTAATAAAACGAGAATGACAGTTAAGTATGCTGTATTTCTCGTCATGGCTCTTCTATACGCACACTGCAACATGTGTTATCTATACAACACAAAAATATCACTGAAAAAAAAAATTAGGTAACTGTCAATCAGAAAGTTATAAAATTACTATCGCATTATTCAGCGTGTAATTAAAATCGTGATTGCCATCAAATAAGCAGTCATGCGAATTAAAGTGACATATCTTTCTTATGCGTATTCAGTACATCATTTTGAGCCCCTCCACATGCAAAATGTTCATCGGTCATTATTGCTCGTGGCACGTGTAAAGTGAAAGTGACGCTTTTTAAAGCATATTGTCAGACATTGTACACGTGTAACCTCTGGACAAGCTGTACGAAGAAAGCCATCAATGCTCTTCGAATTCAATATAACAATGCGTTCAGGATGCTGTTGGGGCTGCCACGCTTCTGCAGTGCGTCGGGAATGTTTGCACACTGATAGCTTCCAAGCGATCAGACGTAAGCGTGCCGCGTCGCTGCTGCAGAGGGTCCGGGGTAGTTCGAACAGTCTGCTGAATGTCATTGCGGGGAATCTTGAGTGTCCGTTCATGTTTTACCTATCTTGCCTACATGTTTTACTAACATAGTTTTTAAGGTTTTCATGTTTAATAACAATATATGGATGTAAAATGTCTGACATAAAATGATTATTATTATTATATTATCAAAAAAAAAAACAGCTGTTTCCTACAAAAGTGCAACACCTACACGGTCAAAATGTTTGGAACAACTGTTTTTTTCAACAAAACCTAGTTGACCATAAAAGCTCATGGTGAAGTACCTAACATCAGTCCCACGGTACCACAGATATAGATTCAAACAATTGATATCGCAAGTCAAATCAACCAGCCAACTTAAAAAGGTTCTTAAAAAACACTACCTCTCATTGTGCCCATAGCTAATTTTGTATCTATTATTCTTATTTATTTATTTTTTCTTTTTTTTTCTATGGGTGTAAAATGTGAGAATGTAATCTGTAAATTTACTTTCTTTTTTAATACTTTATTTTAGTTATTTTATAAAAAAAATCGAAATTTGTTTTAAATTTTTGAAATTTGTTATTGTGAAACGAGAACAACTCACAAACTATCTTGCAGTTTGGCAGATTTTTTATATGTTACTGTTGTACAGATTTCGAATAACAAAATTTAAAAAAAAAAAAAACATTTATTCTTTTTGTGAGCATAGCATTAAAAAATATTAAGATGTTATCAAAATATATGTTGGTCCATCCTATGTTCCGCCGAAAGGCATACAAAATAATGTCATTGATAAAATTAAAAATAAAATTAATAGATATACCTAGGTAACGCAAGAGCACCTACTTCGCGTGCCCGGCTTGAGCATAGCGCCACGGTAGCGCGCGAAATTAAAATTTTCTTTCGTTCTTTTCAATGTGCAGGTCAGTGTCTGACTGTATGTTGAACAAAATATGATTCGCGACTGTAACACGTATGTAGTTACAGAATTATAGCCATTAAACTCATCAATACAACCTTGTAAGTTCATTTAATCTAAAAAAGGACAAAAAAGATAAATTAAAAAAAAAAAATGGTTAAAAGTCATTCAATGGGGTTATATGAACTTAGAGGGATGTATTGATGATTTTAATTATTATAACTCGGTAAAGCCGTATTTGTTACTGCCGCGAATCATATTTTAATCAAAATACAACCTGACACTGACCTGAAAATGCAAAAAAGCGCGCGACCAGTCTTACCAAGGTGTATCGTGTTACCTAGTCACTATGGAGGATATTTTGTAGTCGCTCCATGTGAAATATTGGTATTCAGCTGCTTTCGGTTAGACTGGAAGTTGACCCCAACATAATTGGGAGGGGCTAAGCAGGTGATAATGACTAACACTTGTATCTATAGACAAGTTAAAGTAAAATTACTTATAAAATAATGCAACCATTTTTATGCAATAGACAAGAAACGAAAGTATAATATACCTACTTTTACTCTAATTGACAAAGTCTTATTCAAGTTGGCATAATATTATTCCGTTTGACATTATTGATAATATTTTTTGTTTTTTATTACTTTGACCATATATATATATATATTTTTTTTATTGTATACACTTCCAATGACATGCCACTTATTTAAAAATTTATAATTGTAAACAAACTATTTGCATGCCCATGTGACGGCAAAATGTGGAGAACCTCATTATAAAAGAACATCTATGCCCTTATAACCCATGATTGCAAAGAAATAAATAATTTGATTTGATTTGAACCATAAATATATGAAAAATAGATTTGAACGAAATAAGCACCGTCAAAGAAAGCATAGCTAAGCATTCTAACTTTTGACAGTTCTGACTTCAAGCAAATACTAAATTACAGAATAAAAATTGTATCTTAAAATTGAAATGTCTGTTTGTAATTACAAAATAACAGCTTTTTACTGAAAGCGTATATACCTACGGTACTTATAAATGAAAACATTATTTTAAATTTTTTGTCTGTCTGTCTGTTTGTTCCGGCTAATCTCCGAAACGGCGGCCCCGAATTTGACGGGACTTTTACTGGCAGATAGCTGATGTTATAAGGAGTAACTTATAGGCTTATATTTTAGAAAAAGGATTAGGGTCCCGTGCTATAAAATTAAAAGTCAGTTAACAAAATCCGATTCAAACAGGGAAGTCATATTTTTATATTAATTTCACGCGGGCGTAGGTCGCGGGGCGCAGCTAGTCTTAAATAATTACTTTTACTCAATTAATCAATTTTACTTGTTTATATAGATCTAGATACGACTGTATATAAGGTCTAACTATTCATACACGAAATATTTTGAGGGAATTATCTAACGGCTATAACGAAGCCATTTCAAGGGATTATTTTTTTATCTGAGTATATTTTTTATAAAACATAAATA
Organism: Noctua fimbriata; assembly: GCA_905163415.1. Taxonomy (NCBI): domain Eukaryota; kingdom Metazoa; phylum Arthropoda; class Insecta; order Lepidoptera; family Noctuidae; genus Noctua; species Noctua fimbriata. The sequence goes on from LR990950.1 coordinate 6,783,050, forward strand.
ATTTAAAATTACTTGACCCACAAATAAATACTAGCTCCTTATTTTTGAACATCCATTACGCTAGTTTACTACGTCGTATTTACCTGCTATCATTGTTAGAATATAGGAGTAAAGGTTTTATGCAGTCTCAAAGAAATTTAGAATTATTATAATAATTTCGTAAAAAAAAACACTCAGAATTTTATTTTTCGTTGGTATGGCGACTTTACGACTTAAAGAAGTTGCTCTTAAAATATTTCGTGTATGAAAAGATATACCTTATATAATGGCTTATGATTTTCACTGGCGATTTCTGTGTGTGTAATAAAAAAAAACGAAATTTTCTATGTTTTTCCTTTTAAGGTCGAAACCCTAAAAAAACTTGGCTATGATCTATGTCCTCCGAACACTGCTAAAAAATACTGGTCACTGGATATCTTCGAATTTTCTTTGACTAGATCCGTAACAACATTTGTTTTTATTATAAAACTGCCTCCCGCGAACAGAACTGTAGGAAGCAATCAGCACTTAACAAAAAACAACTCGCCACTGAATTTTCAACCTAATTTTCTTCTGAATAAGAGTCATGATGACTGCAAATCCAGGTGAAAACTAAATCAGGTTAACTTCCAAGCCCTTTTCTTGTGAAAATGACCTGTGATTGGCCAATTTGGATGATGCGCGCGCATCCCTAATAGTCATTCTGTGTTTGTTCTCTATTACACAAAGTTCATTGCTGATTTTGGCCTATGTCAGTGGTTTTTCGCTCGGTTTAATGCCGCAATGGAATTAAAGTAGGAAAAAGTGTTGTACAAATCCCTTTTGGAACCACGGCGCCTCTTTCAATGCAAGAAAGACTATTTAGTTGAGTTTCGCAATTCGTTGCATTTAGAGATACGAACATTTCAAAATGTAACAAAAAAGATACTTTTTAATTTTTCGAAATGACTTTTAAAAACGCGCGTGCCTTACAATGAGTGATTTTATTATTGTTAGAAAAATAAAATAAAATAAAGTGATTTATTTACTAATAAATAAAAATAAACATAAAAATTATTCGGTTTCTTTATTATACAAATTAAAAAAAATGGGAGGTCCATTGTGAAAAAAAAAAAACACGTTGCGTCATTTCGTTTTTTTTTAAAATCAAAATGGCGAATGTAGGCAAAGTTCTAGCTACCATAAAGGCAGTTATCACAAGATTAGTTTTCGCCTGCCATGGTGTCATAGCAATATGGCAAGTTACGGTTTTCAAGAAAGACATAGAATATTGGTATCTAGCGTCGCCGATATTGCTGTTAATTTTCGAAGGAGTTTTTACATTGACTATCAAGGAGAATCAAGAATGGAAATGGTAAGTTTATAATACCAACGCTTTATCATCATCATCACCATGTTGGGGTCAGTTTCCAGTCTAAAAGGATGCAGCTGAATACCAGTATTTTACATGGAGCGACTGCCTATCTGACCTCCACAACCCAGTTAGTACTGGGTAATACGATACCTCTTGGTAAGATTGGTTGTCAGACTTTCGGGCCACTGACTACCAAGATCTACAAATGACACCCGGGACCAACGGCTTAACGTGCTTTCCGAGGCACGGAGGAAATTCGGTATGTAATGGGTGGTCACCCATCCACTGATTAAACAACTTTCCCAAAGAAATTCATATCCGATCCGTGAAAAAATAAAAACATTTCGTACATGCGTCGAAATATTATGCCTAATGCTGTATGGATTTTTTTTTTCAAGGACCGCATCTGTTTTTTTGGGAAAATTATTAAATGACGGGGAGGCTCACCTCCTTGGAGGATACAGGTGACATAATCGCCATCTTGTTGAATATAAATCAATTGGTAGCTAACTTATGTAGGTATCAAAATAGTTTTAGTTTTTTTTTAATTGATTGCCGTTTTCGCTAAAATAAAAGGGCAATTTTTAATAATCAAGGCCCGACTCAGAGCGGTGAAATTACAACATTAAAATAATATTACAGCACTAATTTAGTGTTAATAAAAAAGAGCTTATGAAACCACCTTTGATGAGTGTTGAATTCAAACTTAACTGCTGTAAGATTACCTACTATTTAATAACTTAACTTTTTAATAAATAAATTCATTTATTCAGGTAAACAAATAATTATAAAATAAATACAATTTAGAGAAATTAAAATAAATTACAATACATACAATTAAAATTAACTCAACTCAAAAAAAAAAATAAGACAGGTGTCGGAACACAGTCTGTGTTTCTAGTTCCAAAGAAAACAAGAAACATGAGAATGCGCATTTGCGCAATTACGTAAAACAAGTAATTAGCGATTCGAAAGATCCTACCTTTTTTTGTCAATGACTAATGTAAACTGTCGAAACGAAGAAACTGCAAAACTCAAACTCAAAGCATTTATTTCAATTAGACCATAACAGGCACTTTTGAATGTCATAAAAACAAAGAAGGCGAAGCTACAGTCACAGACACAAGGCATAATGACTTGTGAAAGTACTGTAGTTGCTCATTCCATAGCGAAGATCTCTATGGACAAGAATGGCCAAGAAACTATATGGACACTCTTTTCAATCAAAACTTTTTACAAGATCTTGGTTACATCATTCACATCAAACACTGGAAACTGTCGAATTGATGCAACGCAACTGTCTAATTCACAAAACTGTGCAATCAGCGAAACTGACTTCAATAAATTGACGAGTGACGGAAACTGACTAGTGATGCGCGGACTCGTCAGATTGTGTCAAAAATCCATAGAAAAAACAATGTTAGTTTTTCTCGAATGTTCCAATGTTCAGGGCAATTTTTCAATTTTTTTTACAAGCTTTTTCTTGTATTGTTGTATTAGTTCTCAAATAATTTTTATGTATTGTTTTGATGGAACATACGAAATAAGATAAAAACAAAATTTAAAGGGTAGAAACGGCCCAATTAAGACACTGCACGTTCATAATTATAAAGTAATAAATAACTTACTATTTATTCAGAGTACTTTTATTAGAATATCTTTGCGCTTTTCTTTCGTTCAAACTTATAAATATTACTAATATAAAAATAACAATAAAAATAAAAAATAAAAAATTAATTAACATAACACACACATACATACATACACACATCCATACATATTTTTTATATAAGGTTTAACTATTCATACACGAAATATGTTCAGGGAATCATCTAACGTTTATAACGAAGCCATTTCAAGGGATTATTTTTTTTATCTGAGTATATTTTTTTTGTTTAGAATATGAGAGTAAAGATTTTATGCAAAAAGTTTCAAAAATTTTTAGAATTATAATAATTTCGTAAAAAAAACACTCAGATATTTTTTTTTTCGTTTCTATGGTCACTTTACGACTTATAGAAGTTACTCATAAAATATTTCGTGTATGAATAGTTAGACCTTATATACAATTCACATTGCAATGAAAAATTGCCAAATATTTATTAACGGTGTTAGGCGTGTCGCGAACAGTGGATTTTTTTTATGTGAAAATAATCTAAACATGTAGATCTTGCTTGTGCCACGTGTATAATTGTAATTATAAAAATAATATGGTAAAAAATTATGCTGACAAGTCAGTTAGATATTTTTTTAGTACAAATAGTAATTTAATGAAGTGTAAACCTTTGCATCAATCTACAAAAACGTCGCCTGGACAGGGACTTGAACCCTGGACCCTTGGATTAAAAGTCCAATGCTCTACCTACTGAGCTATCCGGGCCGTGCTCGTACCAAGTGAAATTACAGTGAACAAAATGATTAGTTCGCTTCGATCGCGGCTCAATTCGCTTGCCAATAAACTACCCAATGTTTTTTTTAAATTTACATATCTTTTTTAGGGTTACGTAGCCGAATGACAAAAAACGGAACCCTTACAGATTCGTCACGTCGGTCTGTCTGTCTATCTGTCCGTCTGTATGTCACAGCCACTGTATTCCGAAACTATTAGGGTGACACGGTTGAAACTTGATAGGTAGATGTGTTCTTTGAACCGCTTTACGATTTGTTACAAAAATAAAAGATTAAGGGGGGCTCCCCATACATGGAACTGAAACTATTAAAAAAAAAATTCATCATACTCATACGTGCGGGATGTCTATAGATAGGTCTTTAAAAATGACATTGAGGTTCCTAAAATCTCTTTTTTTTCTCAAAGTCAATCGTTCGAAAGATACTAATTTCTAAAGTAAGAGGAGGAAAATTCTGGAAAAATGTAGAATTATAGAACGAAAAATAAACTTTCAACGAAAATTGGTTTGAATAAGATTTGATGTTTAGTGTTTGAGATATGGGACTTTTTCATCGAACTGCAGCAGTAATTTTGTTTTTCATTAACATACTATGAAAAACAAATTTAGTTTAACTGTTGAATGTAATAAAATACAACATAATTATGTGAGCCTTCAAAATATTTTTATTATTTTGTTCGGTGCTACGGAACCCTGTGTGCGTGTGAATACGACTCGCATTTGGCCAGTTTTTTGTAATAATGGCAAAATAAATTACACAAAAAAGGAGGTATGACAGCTTTTTTTTTACAAAAACCTATTCATACCTCGTTTGTAAATAATAGCAAGATAAATTATACAAATATTTTAAAGGGGGAAGGAGCTTGTGTAAAAAAAAAAGTTAAATAAAAATTGTTCGTCTGTAACCTTTTTACGCTTTAACGGCTAGACAGATTTAGATGAAATTTGGAACCCAGATAGGTTTAAAATGAACGCCCGGACAGGGATTTGAACCCTGGACCCTTGGATTAAAAGTCCAATGCTCTACCGACTGAGCTATCCGGGCCGTGAGGATGGCACTGAAATTACAGTACCTAAATAAATTAATAAGTTAGCTTCGAACGCGATTAAAACTAGCAACTACACTAACGTTTTTTTTAAAAAGCTTTTTTCGAGCGAATAAAATAAAAAACGTTTTAAAAAAATCTGTTGGTCTGTTACCTTTTTACGCTTTAACTGCTGAAGATAATAGCAGAATGATATTAACGATATTTTTCGCATAAAAAGGTCGAAAGACATGACTTTTCATTCAGTCATAACTTTGTACTGACTGCATATTTTTGGTTGTGGTCTGGTTATAATGTCTCATTATTTTGTAGACTATTTTATTACATAGGTCTCGTTAGTGCTGGACATTTGTACCAAGCTCCATACACTGCTTTGGCACCCAGATAGGTTTCCTTGGGCATACTCTAACGAAGACCACGCATGTCTTTTGTATGCCTTTTATCCTGGTAGTACTTTCCACTCATGTGTCTCACTGTGATCATTTCCGACAACCATGCATTCCTAAATAAAAACAACCGATTTATATAACAAATTGGCCGTCATATTAGAGTTCAGAATTAATTAAAAAACATGTACCTAACGAAATATGGACTAAAATAAAAAATAAATATTACATTATAGTATTTTATTTTATCGATATCTATCGATTAAATCTGCATACATCACTAATTGAGTAGCGTGGAACTTTCGAAATCGGAATGTGTAGATCAAAAATTGTTCCAAAACAAACTTTATTCTAATGGGAAAAGGTTGACTTTACGTGGCATAGTCATAAGTCATTTATTTCAGAACAACATACATCGTATTTAGTCAAATAAAATGTAAAATAAAAAAATACTATTAAAACATTAAAATCGAAAAACATGTCAAAGATGGAATAACAAATTCAAAAAAATAATAATCCACATTCAATGTAAAATAATTTAGTGTCATCTAATTTCTGTAAACAAAAAATAATAATAAAAATGGAGTGTCAAAACAAGTCGTTATAAAAATGTCAGTAATAGTATGTCATCTAATTTTAAAATAAAATAGTAAAAAATGAAATGTTAAAAATAAAATTTATAGTTATTACAAGAGATAATTTGTCATTTAATAATCCATAAGTAATACAATAAAAAACAAAATAAAATATTTGTCAATGTTAAGTAAATATAAAGAGAGAGCGACAGAGGAGGCATCACGCCATGACAGCGTCATGCCATCTTCCGTATACGAGTCGGTTTTACTGCTTAGGCTTGCTTATATAAGGTATATCTTTTCATTCAGGATATATTTTAAGAGTAACTTCTATAAGTCGTAAAGACGCCATAGCAACGAAAAAAAAAAGTTATCTGAGTGTTTTTTTTTTACGAAATTATTATAATTTCATAATTTTTTTGAGACTTTTTGCATAAAACCTTTACTCCCATATTCTAACAATGACAGTAGGTAAATACGACGTAGTAAACTAGCGTAATGGATGTTCAAAAATAAGGAGCTAGTATTTATTTTGTGGGTTAAGTAATTTTAAATTATTTATTTTTTATAAAAATATACTTAAATAAAAAAAGAATCCCTTGAAATGGCTTCGTTATAGCTGTTAGATGATTCCCTGAAAATATTTCGTGTATGAATAGTTTGTCCTTATAGATACTTCACATCAAAATAAAAAACTGCAAAAGCAAGACGTAAATAAAAAGAAGTACTGAATTGATAGCACATCTATACAATGTTTGGAAAGCATCGAAATATTGGTTGGGAAATATAGAGAGAACATGTACCAAAATGAACGCCCGGACAGGGATTTGAACCCTGGACCCTTGGATTAAAAGTCCAATGCTCTACCGACTGAGCTATCCGGGCCGTGAGGATGGCACTGAAATGACAGTACCTAAATAAATTTAAAAGTTAGCTTCGAACGCGGCTAAACCTAGGAAATACACTTACCATTGTGTTCTACTTGTAGAAAGTATTTTAAATACCTGTGTTATGCCGAGTTATGCAGTTGTTTGGTGTTGATTCACACTGACCTCCGTACTGCTGAAAACTGTATCACGGTGGTCAGTCTTCCTCGTTCACAAACACTCACACACTTTCACAATTACAGATTAAACTTTGATTTAGGAATACGAATACTCAGTGGATATTATTTGACATTTAATGACTTGATGATAAAAATCGCGAAGGTAGTTATAAAATATTAAAAGTATATGCAAAAATACACTCACACACTTTCACAATTATTATTACAGATTAAATATTGATTTATTAATACGAATACTGATACTCAGTGGATATTATTTGGACATTTGATGACTTGATGATAAAAATCGCGAGGGTAGTTATAAAATATTAAAAGTATATGCAAAAATACACTCACACACTTTCACAATTACAGATTAAACATTGATTTATGAATACGAATACTGACACTCAGTGGATATTATTTGGACATTTGATGACTTGATGATAAAAATCGCGAGGGTAGTTATAAAACATTAAAAGTATATGCAAAAATACACTCACACACTTTCACAATTACAGATTAAACATTGATTTCTGAAAACGAATACTGATACTCAGTGGATAATTTAACATTTGATGACTTGATGATAAAAATCGCGAGGGTAGTTATAAAATATTAAAAGTATATGCAAAAATACATTCACACACTTTCACAATTACAGATTAAACATTGATTTATGAATACGAATACTGATACTCAGTGGATAATTTAACATTTGATGACTTGATGATAAAAATCGCGAGGGTAGTTATAAAATATTAAAAGTATATGCAAAAATACATTCACACACTTTCACAATTACAGATTAAACATTGATTTCTGAAAACGAATACTGATACTCAGTGGATAATATAACATTTGATGACTTGATGATAAAAATCGCGAGGGTAGTTATAAAATATTAAAAGTATATGCAAAAATACATTCACACACTTTCACAATTACAGATTAAACATTGATTTCTGAAAACGAATACTGATACTCAGTGGATAATATAACATTTGATGACTTGATGATAAAAATCGCGAGGGTAGTTATAAAATATTAAAAGTATATAATGCAAAAAGTTCAGACAAAAAAGATTGGTTTTTTTGAGTTACGGTTACGATAAATTTTTATAACATCAAGATAACAATAAAAGTTGTCAATAACGACTGAATACAAAAAGCAAATCAAAAATAAAAAATAAATATATTTATATTTACTTTTTGCGTTTTTATTTTTTTTTGTCATTTTTTTATATATTTATATATTTATTATTTTTTTTATAAAGTAAAAAATGTATGTGAAGTGGAAGTAAGTGAATGAGTGTGTAGGTTACACACTCATTCACTTACATTTAAAACACAGGTGTGTTTGCATGGAATGAGAATGTGTTTGTATGTTTTTCTGTAAATGTATTTATGAAATGGATGTTAATAGTTTTTCTGTGTTATTATAGTTAATTCCGATGAGATATTTATTCAAAGTTTTTCTGCAAACAGAGAGAGTTGAATCGCGTAAATTGATGGTCTTAGATAACTGGTTATATAAATGAGGTCCGAGGTGGTCAAAAAATTTATCTCAAAATACCGTCTTACGTTTAGGAATGGAGTACACCAGATCTTTTCTTCGCCTTGAATTGAAATTAGGTACCGGTAACACTAAAGTTATTTGTAACGTACACTCCCACACTTGGTTCTGTCTCGGGCTGGAGTATGGAACACTATCTCATCATCTGCCCCCGTAGCATGACCACCGTAGACAAGGATTTCTTTGACGGAAGAATCGACAAAATGACAGATAGTGCAAAGAAATCTGTCATTGTGTCGACACAATCTGTCATTTTGTCCATTCTTCCGTTAAAGAAATCCTTGTCTACGGTGGTCATGCTACGGGGACTGGACATCTGCCTAGCATTTTCCCAAATTTATTGGGGTCGGCTTCCAGCCTTACTTGGTGCAGGTGAATAACAGTATTTTAAGAAAGAAAGAAAGAAAAAGTGTTAGACAAAACAATAAAAAATGCTTAAATTAACATTAAAAAAAGTCACGGCGCACAGAGCGACTGCCTATCTGACCTCCACAACCCAATTAGTATTAAAAAAAAGATATTTAACAAGCAAAACTATATATACACAATAAATTATACTAAAAACACTTATATATAAATATACTACAATAATAATAATGAACAATTTTTAAAGCGAGTAAACAAATAAGCAATTATAAATATAATTAAATAAATAAGAAATGAACAGATAGACTTACATATAAAATATTAATAGATTAAGTAAATGAATGGAAATATAAAATACTTAATAGGATATAAAATAATTCAAACTTAACAACAAGGAAAAGTATTATAGCCTTCTTCCTCTCCACTTATTTAAAATTTTGCTGTGCCCGACAGGGTCCATAATTGTTTCTATTTTTTTTTATTTACCACCTTGGTATTATAATCAGTCATATAGGTAAGTAACTATCCGAAACTTGTAAAACGGATACGGTTACGGATATATTTTTATTTCGGATATCCGATAGTTTCGGTTACGGTTACGGACCTCCATAACATCCCTGATTAAAACTACATTTATATAAATTACTAGCTGTTGTCCGCGACCTTCGTTCGCATTAAATTATTATAAAAATATATTACTTCCCTTTTTGAATCGAATTTTGTTACCAATTTCAAGGATTTTGATTATTTTGCACGGAACACTAATTATTTTTCTAAAATATGAAACATCTATCCTAGACTTTATAACATCAGCTATCGTTCAGCAAAAGTCCCGTCAAAATCGGCCCAGCCGTTTCGGAGATTAGCCGAAACAAACAGACAGGCAAAAACTGAAAAAATATGTGTTTTTGTTATAAGTGCCATATGAATTGTCGTATGCATTCAGTAAAAAGTTGTTATTTTGATATTACAAACAGACACTTCAATTTCATTTTTTTATATAGATGAAATTTATATTTTCCGATCTAACAGACGACACAAGAAAAACACAACATTAGAGGAAAAAGACAAGCAATCATAAGACATCATATATGCAATGGCTTCAAAACTTTATAACAAACTACCTGATCAAATTTTATCAAGCAACAACATGAAGGAGTTTAAACGTAAGCTTTTTGAATTATTGAGTGACAAGGCGTATTATTCTGTTAAGGCGACATTAAGTGCCAGCGACCTTGAGCGAGTATTCGAGCCATCGCCCGCAAGGGCTCCCGCTTCAACGCGCACCAAGTTTTTTCGAAAAAACAACCCTCCTTGATTTATCAAACACAATACAAATAAAAGTCGTATACTAAAATATGGCTCATTAATTGTCTTTTAGATGGTCAAATTTTCATGCAAATACGCCCGATAGTTTTTGCGTGATTATCGTTTTTTTGCCCGCGTTAGACATTACTTTACAAATTAATTACACTATGTCATAAAAATATAATTTCACATTTTCACATATCAAATTATGAAGAAAATTGTCTAGTATAACATATATTTTTTTCAAAGAAATAAGACTACAAGTTTAGACGTGATGTTCAATTTAAAAACGTTAAAAGTCGTGTATCTGCGCCTTAATGAATATCTCAATGACAAATTAAAATAATATTTTTATAAATTTAAATGTCTGTAAAATATTATTCCCCGATGATATTGATCGTTTTTATTGACATATTGTATTGTATATTGCGTTTATTATTATATAAGACTTGATTGATTTTGATTGTGACTAAATAATGAGTTCTTGTTTACGTGCCGTCTTAATTTATTGACATATTTAGCATGACATTGTGACATATCCTACATAGTTTTAACTTTATTTTTACGACGTAGTAAACTTAATATGTATTAATAATTAATTTCTATCTATTATGTACATTATATACAGACTAAAAAGAACTAAAGTAATGATAAAAATAAGACTAAAAGTAAGAAAATATAAACATCTAAACAACGACGACAATAGGACTCTTAGGCGTCAAAGTATTCCTCCGCAGATTTCCTTAAAAAGGAGACGCGCACTCGGTCCCCATGACCCGAGCGTTTCGACCCCAAACGGCTCAAAACTGTAGTTACCAATAAGGTTACAGTATTTGCGCCGCTTGAGGTTCTCAGCAGCCGCAGCAGCAGCGCCAATACTTATTTGCGCCTTTATTTTTTTATTTTTATGTTTGTTAATTGACATTTAAACTACAATATTTTGTATGCCTTCTGGCGGGACATAGTAAGTATAGACCAACGTTTATTTATATAACATCAGTAAATTTTTTACCCTATGTTCACAAAATCAATAAATGAAAAAAAAAACATCTGTAAATAATAAAAACACAATAAAAATGAACAAAAATTTCATTCTAAAAGGTTTCTAATCAATCTCACGCATAACCTGATTTAAAACTCTTTTCTAACCTTTCTGTTAGTGTAGTCCATTAAAATGTAAAATAAACGAATAAATTAACTACTGAAATGCTTGTCTTTTGGGAAGAACGAATCTTTGAAGAAGATAAAGGAATCTTTGATTTGTAAAAAACATCAACATTTTTAGAGGCCTTTTTTAAATACAAAAAAAAATCTCTTGTTTGGTTAAATCTTGGTCATACAACCATTGGTTTTCATTCAAGTAATAAAAAAACACATTATCAAGCGTTCCAGCAGTTTACAAGCAATTTAATGACATACATACAAATAATATGAACCAAAATTAACGCCCGGACAGGGATTTGAACCCTGGACCCTTGGATTAAAAGTCCAATGCTCTACCGACTGAGCTATCCGGGCCATATCGTGAATGTCAAAATTATGAGTCATATATTATTCAGTGGTGTTATGAAATGGCTGGAAATATTGTGAAATATTTTACCTACATACAGAGTGTAAACAGACCCTTCACATAGCCGTCAACCAAGCATTCTGTACATCAAACTAACTTTACGCAAAAATAATTGCTGGGAATCGACTTTTTTTTGGGGTGAAAAATCACGTTTTAAGGTAGGACTCGATGGAAAGCACTCAAAACATTGTGCTGATGGATGGATTGAATAGTACGGAGGTCGTGGAGGTGCTTACAGTAAAAATCTTACGATAAAAACATGTAGTTTAAAAAAAAACTTATTGGAACTTTGACCCCCAATATCTCCGTAACTAGAAGGTTCCCAGGTATGGTCTAGAACAAAAAAATGATCGCAAAGGCGGGGAGAATAAGTACCTTTCGGCTTTGTTAAGGGTTTTGTTACACCCTGTATAAATTTTTCGTCGCAGATTCTAAGCTATTTTTATTTTGTTTACATACCTATCTACTTTACCTGACTAGGTAAACGTCGATAATTTTATCAACGAACCCTCGCCTAAAACAATGTATTTAACACAAACTCACCCTCAAGCGCGTCACACATGATTTGTCGTTCACAAAGAGTTCGTAACGTAACCTTTGCGCCAGCACCTTCGCTAAAGGGGTGGGCTTTAATGGCGGATCGATGGGGCAGGCAACTTGTCCGTATCTTTGTGTTTATGTGCAAAAAGTACTTAATCTTGGGTAGCCAGAAAGACGTCCGAAAGTCTGATAACCAAGAGGTATAGTGTCATCGTATCTGGCGGTGGGTTTCCATCACACAAAAAGGGAATGCCAGGTCGCCATATTGATTTAGGCCTCGAGTCACATGTAAGACTGAATGCTTATATTAGTATACACCACAAATAATTTATTGATAAAAAAAAAATATTGAAAAAAAGTCAGAGTTTCCAAATTATAAGGTTTTTTTTAAATTTTTGAGTTTTTTTTTTCGATCGACGCATTAATATGAGTGAAAGAATTTATTATATTGTGTATTGTAAGCCGATTGAAAATGTATATTTAATACATAAAATGCATTGGAATTTCTTTACACAAAAGGACAAAATAAGTAAAGTACAAATACGTGGAAACGCTAATTTTTGCAACAAATCTTTAATTTTTCGCTATTAAGATTTAGGATTATATATAAATGAAACCGAGGTTTTTCATTTGCACAAAAAAAGGTAATTCCACTTTATTCAGTACAGCCACAGATACAGAATCTCCTTATTGTTTCAATGTTTTTTATTTTTTCAAAATTATGTTTCCAACTTCTATCGCTTTGTGAATAGCAGTAACGTTTAACGTATTAATATGATTTTTATAACATTGTATAGGGTATTATTTGAATTTATTTTATTTTATTTTGACAATGTTTATGGTATTAATTGGAACTTAAGAAATTGCATAAGGGATTCATCAACAAATTTCTTTGAACATACGCTGTTTTTGGGATTTGAGCCATGTAATGCCCTTAATTACGTTGCGGGATCCAAGACAGTTAAATTGGGCTTGACATAGACTGGCGCTCCTGTGCGGTGCCGCTTTTTACTGTGTGTTTAATTTTGTATGTGTGTACTAACAATAGCTTTATGAGGTTTTTTGTGTTACTAACTGTATATGGACTACGTCTGAATTAAATGTCATCTATTCTATTCTAAATTCTTTCTCTGGGACTTCGTCTAGCTTCATTGTCTCGGCACTTTTCTGGTGGTCGCCACTGTTGATTCTGGCGCACAGGAGTTGCAGTTGTTTGCGAATTGTGTGGCGGGCTTGTCCAAAAAAAAAAACACTCTGAGCTGCACTTGGCCCACTTCCTTCCATAGAGAGAAGGCCAGTTTCCCAGCAGTGGGAACAATGTATTGTGCAATCTCGACCGCAGGAGACGAGTCTATTTGTAAACTACTGTTATCAAGACTGCCTCGTTGGTCTAGTGGTCGTAAGCGCGACTGCTGAGCATGAGGTCCTTCCAGTAGGGCTAAGTATTATTGGGTTTTTCCATCAGGAATGTCTCAGTAGCGGCCACGGAGTCTCGATTTGTGCCCGGTTGATGGCTGTGGCTAGCAGCCTATTACATAGGACATAACGGACGAAATGTGGGAGTACTATCAGGTACATCTCTGCCTAACCCTGCAAGGATTACAAGCGTGATGTTATGTTATGGTATTCAGCTGGAAAACGGCAATAACGTAGAAAGCGACCGTCTACCTGACCTTCGCAAGTCAGTGAGCAACACGAAAATACCCCTTTGTAAGATTGATTACTCAATGCGTCTAGTCGATTCCATGCTATGAAATACTAGGTGTAAACGGACCCTTCACGAAGCCGTTAACCAAGCATTCTGTACATCAAACTAAGTAACTCTACGCAAAAAATATTGCAAGGAAACGACTTTTTTTTGGGGTGGAAAATCACGGTTAACGGTAGGACTCGATGTAACGCAATCAAAGCATTGTGCATTGAATAGTACAGGGATCATGTATACAACATTATTTTTAGTATATGCGAAACCTGAATATAGTTTGTTCAGAATAAGTAACTGAATCTATTCCGATAATTTTTAAACCATGTTATATTTTTTCCCAAAAATATTTAAAAAAGTTAAAACTTGGATATCGAGCGACTTTGTGTACCTATCGCAATAATTTTGGTACCTACTGCCAAATTATTATTATCAATGAACTCAAGACGACGCTGGAGGCGCGCGCTGCGTGGTGACCGCGTTTTTGTGAGGACAACTAGGTAACAGAACAAGCTTATAACTTTGTGATTTTTCATGATACAGTTTTGAAATTTTGTACATAGATTCTTTACATAAAAATACTAGGCACGTGTATCAGGTTTCGCATGTACTAAAACGAATGTTGTATATTTAAAGTGAAGTTATAATATGTTTTTTTTAAACTTGTGAAGAAATTGGCATTTCCGCAACTAGAAGGTTCCCAGGTATGGTCCCAAATGGGTGAAATATGGGTTAAAAGTTTGTATGAAAATCCATTACAGAACGAAGCTGGTGTGTTCCGGCTAGTTGTAGCATAAACTTCGGTCTACCTGTGTGGCTGATATTATTGTTATGCGCGGGTATATGGGATAAATTAAATACTACCGATTAAACAATAAATAACTTTATTAATCACAAATACACTACTGATCACTATTCACTTGGAAATCGCACTTCTAGTTCTCGTCGTTTCGTTGTATCGCCTACTGCCTGCTCTCGCAAACTCGTCGGCTATTTATTTATTTTATTTATTTATTAGCATCAGACACAACGATCCATACTTGAGTTAGTAAGTACACTTAAAAATAATGTTAGTATCAAAATAATCAGAGACAATAATACACACCACACAATAATATCATAATTAAGATGTACACAAAATAAAATTTAACTTAAATTAACACAACCATTTTTCGTCAAATAAAAATCAATGTAAAAAGTCCGTAATCAAATTTAAAAAAAAAAAATTTCACTTACTTTAGCTAAATAACGATTATTTATTTATTTAGTATACATTAAAAAATAAAATAACCTATATTAACTAACTAACTTAAAAATAAACTTAAAAAATGGCGTCAAAAAACTCCTCCTCAACGTAGTCAACTGGTAATGTACCCAAAAGACTGGCGGCGTTGCCACGTTGTATGGCAACGCTAAGCCTTTAAAAATAAAATAAGTTAATGTCATTAATCAAACCATCATTATAAAATAAAATACGTTAAAATAAATTATATGCCGACCGATCCTTCGAAGAAAGTTCCACAACTTACTAGAACCTTCTACACAGTTCCGTAGTGGACCATCCTAAGATTACTCTCGAATCTTCTAGATAGTTCCATAGTGGAATGTTCTAGACTCGAGCGTAATCTAGAATGTTCTCGTAGCACGGCCGACGTAACAATGTTCAGCCACGAGCCATATTCGTCATCTACATTCAACCTATGTAAATAAAAACATAGAAATAAACTACAATAAAACCGGCCAAGTGCGAGTCGGATTCGCGCATGAAGGGTCCCGTACCATCGTAGTAGCCCCCTTTAATTTTTAATTTATTTTTATTATTTATTGTTATAGCTTTCTTATAGGTTTTCCTGTAATCTATAGGCGAAGAACTTTTTTTTTTCAAAATTTTCGGCATTGTTGTTTCGGAGGTAAGGGGGGGAATGGTCAATTATCGTCTATTTTCTTAAATAACTTCAAAACTATTTATCTTAAAATTATAAAAAAAAATATTTGAGATTTTCAAAATGATTTTCATTTGAACACGATATATTTTTCAAAACTTTTTATTTTCATTTTCTAATTTACCCCCCAAAAACGGCGCCCTTGTTTAAAATTCATTAATTAACGCTACAGTTCCATCTTTGGGTCACCGACTTACATTATGTGTACCAAATTTCAACTCAATTGGTCCAGTAGTTTCGAAGTAAATTGACTGTGACAGACGGACAGACAGACTCGCGACTGGTCCTAGATGGGTACCGTTTTTTCGGTAGGTACGGAACTCTAAAAAAGTTATTTCGCCAAGTCGTCGCTATCGTTAGGCAATTTGGGCGCGCCAGGAAACCGGATGACGTGTTAAGTAAGCGCCTGTCTGATGCTAATGTTTCTTTCTAATCAATTGACTTGTGAACCGACTATGTTTGGTATTAAATGCCAGTCTAATATTCTGTAACTAGCGACCCGCCCCGACTTCGGGTGCAATATACATATAAACCTTCCTCTTGAATCACTCTATCTATTAAAAAAAACCGAATCAAAACCCGTTGCGTAGTTTTAAAGATTTAAGCATACATAGGGAAAAACAGACAGTGGGAAGCGACTTTGTTTTATACTATGTAGTGAAGTTTACTTGGAACTAGGACGAAGGTGCACAACTCAAAGCGAACTCATTCACGCGAATTCACAATGAGATGGACGCCGACACCGTCCATACTATTTGAAAAGGTATAGCTTTAGCCTTGCCTTTAGTTTTAACACACAACATCACACACTGTTTTAAGCTTTCACGGTTTACAACTAAACTTATACTGTCACTTACGGGATATCTTCCGTGATTGTTCGATCATGGCGTTTGCAACAGCATTTAAATATCGGGAGCTCAAATGCTCAAAACAATGAACAATCACGGAAGATATTCCGTAAGTGACAGTATAAGTTTACATTACATCACGACTGTTATCCCCGAAGGCTTAGACTATAATACGTGTACCTTATAATACACCCACATTTCACCAGTTATGTTTAAGTTCCATGTAATGGGGGCGAGCCTATTGCCATCAACCGAGCACAAATCCAGACTCAGGCCACTGGCTTAATAGCTAATAGCCTCGACCAACATCTGAGGAGGCTCTCGCTTGCCTGCTGTATCAAGGGCTTGATTCAGAAAGCAGTACTTCTGGCCACGGCGCGTACTTTTAGGAGGTTCCTCTCTCAAGAGCCCTGTCCACTGGTAGTTCGGACCCTGTTCCCGATACCGGTGGGTGACAAACGACAATCGACGAATCTGTGAATTAAGTTTCCTATTCGAATGGAAAATCTTTAGACCAGTATCGACAAAATGACAGATTGTGTCGACACAATGACAGATTTCTTTGCACTATCTGTCATTTTATCGATTCTTTCGTCAAAGAAATCCTTGTCTACGGCGGTCATGCTACGGGGGCAGAAAGCCTTTTTACCCGACTGCCAAAGACGGGTTATGTTTTTCGCGCGTATCTTGTTTCTTTGTTTTCTTTATTACCTACCTCATATTTTCCAAATGGCTGGATGTATTTCGACTATTAAGTTATCATTGGATTCGTCTCAAAAACCCAAGTGTCCTAAGAGAGGTAAAATGGTATTGTCCAGACTGCTATTAGAAAAAACTATTACAGTGTTCTAGAATACTAAGAGGATAAGTCGTTACTGACAAGTATAGCACAATAAATATAACCTTAAGTCCATCACATGAAAATTACTTCGTTTATTCATGTTTCTTACTAATTACATTTTTTAATATTGTTATCAACAAAAATTATTATTATTTACAATTCAATCTCAATCGATATTAATATATTTTTAAAATTTATTCTCTAATTATTAATTATTAACAGGTTAGTAATGTAAGCTTTGTTTTTGTAAAAAAAATATTTGTACGCCATATTATAATAAAATAAATTCATTTATTTCAGGTAAATAACACCCATTGCCACACATAAATTAATAGAAATTTGAAGACATGGACAAATAATATTCGATAAAAAAACATAGAATCAAAATAAAATCAATTAAAACCAAATACAATACAATCAAACTAAGTTAAATTGAATAAATTAAAACCAAATAAAACAAATCAAATATGCTGGAACCAATATTGTAATATCTATTTGTACCATATTCTGACAAATAAACATTTTTGATTTGATTTTGATTTGAGGTCTTAAAAAAAAAATGGCGGATTTTTGGCGCCAAATTGTTAGTCGTTAATTTATTTTTAATCAAACCTGTGGAGTAGGGTATCAAACTATCAAAATGAAGGAAATTAAAAGGAGAGGACTTTTAATGATTTAATATTCTAACGTGAATTCATTTCTACTGTCTCCAGGTTCTGCCCCTCAGTATTCATATACCTGGCCCTGGTGGTCCCGGCGATATGGCTGCTGGAGCTGCACAAGGTGGATATTCGGCTGGAGCAGAAGATGTTGAACGCCACATATGTAGAGGTATGCTATGTATGTATGTGTGTGTCTTGTTTGCTTCTTAAATATGCTTATTTTAAGAACTTAGCGCGAAACATTCTCATTAAGAGGGGACAGGGCCTGCGAGGAATTTTAAAAATAGGTATTTGAAGAAACTATTGCCGTCGCGCTGCGTCAAGCCTGCCCCCGTAAAGTGCGATAGGGACAGCTGCAGCTCAGACTGATTGTGTCACTAAAATTTTGACAAGATCCGAATGTATTCCGCTTTTTTATCCTCGAAAACTGAGCCGATTGAATTATTTTTACATACATTATTTAAAGACTACAAATAGAGCTAAAATAATGGTAAAAAGAAGACTAAGAGTATTTCTTTTATGTTAAAAACAAAGATAGTCCTCTAATCACGGTCGTAATAATGGGGCATTTTTTGTCAATTTTGGAGACTCATATTTTCTTTACTTATGAGTTGCTGAAAAAAAAAAGGAAATGAAAGGGACGTCTCTACAGTAGACCTTGTTTTTATGAAAAAACAAAAGTGGTTGCTCTAGAGTCATCATTCAGGAAGGAAAAGGGCAATACCAAACGCTGATTTCAAAATTTGTATAGCGAATCGCAGCCCATGTCCCCTCTTAAACATGTTAAAGTCGCTCAAAAAATCTGACTGATTAAACAAAGTGTAACATAATAAAAACGCAAGACCTCCCGGACCATGAAACTGAACAACTTTTGTTCTACGACACCTTAAAATTCGCAAAAATAATTGGACTTTCTATAGTAACTGACGCGATCATCTGATCAACGTGTATGGTAGATCTAAAAAAAAGTTATGAGTTTCCAAAAGTTAAAGAACAAAAGTTGTTCAGTTTCGTGGTCTGAGAGACCACACGAGATTTCTAGCGTTTATCATGTTACACCCTGTACAGCTATTTAAAGGATTCTGAACCTGAACCCTATACGGAATACTAGGCGAGCATGCAACCACCACAGAGCAAAGTAGTTTATTATAGTGGTTATGAAACATCAATGTTCTGCCTCCAAGACTCGCAAAGTATGGATTTTGTACTGAATATTCTATTGTGATCATTTTCGTTCAATGTTGGGCTCATTCCGATCGTATATGTTTGCTTTAATTTCTCCGGGTCACAGCTAAGTGGTTACGCCAGGGTAGACTGCGAAATTCAAATGTTCCTACGTTTTTTGCATTTTGCAGGTCGCAGTATCGGGTTGTATGTTGATTATAATATCATTCCCAACCGTAACAATTTTAATAAATATGGCTTCATAATCATTATAATTCTGTAACTACATATACAGGGTGTAAACGGACCCTTCACAAAGCCGTCAACCAAGCATTCTGTACATCAAACTAAGTAACTTTACGTAAAAATTATTGCTGGGAAACGACTTTTGTTGATTTTGACGTTTTATGGTAGGACTCAATGTAACGCAGTCAAAACATTGTGCTGATGGATCGATTGAATACTGCGGGGGTCGTGGAGGTGATTAAAGTAAAATTCTTACATTAAAAACACGTATTTAAAAAAAAAGTTTGGAACAAGTTGTAACTTTGACCCCCAATATCTCCGTAACTAGAAGGTTCTCAGGTATGGTCTAGAACAAAAAAAATATCATAATGATGGGGAAAACAAGTACCTTTCGGCGTCGTTATGTGTCTTTTTACACCGTTTATATGTACGTTTTACGGTCGCGAATCATATTTTGTTTAACATACAACCTGACACTGACCTGCAACTTGCAAAAAATCCAAGATAATTTGAATTTCTCGAACTACTCTGCCCCCCCCTTAACACTGCCTAAAAATGTTGCAACCATCCCTGCTAACTGTTCTTTTAACATGTCTGCATG
Source organism: Noctua fimbriata (assembly GCA_905163415.1). Taxonomy (NCBI): domain Eukaryota; kingdom Metazoa; phylum Arthropoda; class Insecta; order Lepidoptera; family Noctuidae; genus Noctua; species Noctua fimbriata. The sequence continues at coordinate 6,803,209 of LR990950.1, forward strand.
TTTCTAATCGCATGAGGGGGGGGGGACATCTACATACCTCTCAAATCTAGACATCAATGACTGAGCGTTTTGCGGTTTATTTTATACTTTACTTTAAAAGACCTTGTATCGTGCTTTGATATCGAGCCGGCGTCAAAAGCTCCTGACTCAAGTATTTTTCTGGAATGCCATGAAGGGTTTCCATAGCAAAATAATCCCCGGATTATACAACACTAGCTGACCCGCGCAACTTCGTCTGCGTTTTGATTTTCCCCGTTTTTGCAATCTTTTTTCATAAATGCTCCGCTCCTATTGGTCGTAGCGTGATGTTATGTAGCCTATAGCCTTCCTCGATAAATGGGCTATCAAACACTAAAATATTTTTTCAATTCGGACCAGTAGTTTCTGAGATTAGCGCGTTCAAGTAAACAAACAAACTCATCAGCTTTATAATTATACAACATTAATTTTAGTATATGCGAAACCTGATACACGTGTCTAGTATTTTTATGTAAAGAATCTATGTACAAAATTTCAAAACTGTATCATGAAAAATCACAAAGTTATAAGCATGTTCTGTTACCTAGTTGTCCGCACAAAAACGCGGTCACCACGCAGCGCGCGCCACCAGCGTCGTCTTGAGCTCATTGATAATAATAATTAGGCAGTAGGTACCTAAATTATTGCCATAGGTACTCAAAGTCGCTCGGTATCCAACGTTTAACTTTTTTTAAGTATTTTTGGGAAAAAATATAACATGGTTTAAAAATGATTGGAATCGATTCAGTTACTTATTCTGAACAAACTATATTCAGGTTTCGCATATACTAAAAATAATGTTGTATACGGGTATATTATGGTAGATAATAATGAAATTTTAAGTTTTAACGGGAACTCACCTCCATAAGCTTTGGAGTTTAATATGACTTGCTTAGCAGACCCGAAGGCATCTAAGGAGCCGATTCCTGCCGGCTTCCCATCGGGAACAAGGCACTCTACGAAAGTTTCTACTGTAGTCATTAGTATGTTAGATAAATGCTTACTCCTTCGGCGAATAGCATGATTCAAACTTTAAAACGAATTCTCAATTGTCCTCAGACGGATCTCCCGATCCCTGGCGGCTCAAAAATGCCCACAGACATGTGGGTGACTCTTATAGAACAGTTCCTGATGCTGACTCTCATTGTGGGCCGGTGGCTGTTGCCCAAAGGAGACCTCACAAGGGATCAGCTCAGTCAACTGCTACTGGTCTATATCGGTAAGTAACGTAAGAGACATGTGGGTGACTCTTATCGAACAGTTCCTGATGCTGACTCTCATTGTGGGCCGGTGGCTGTTGCCTAAAGGAGACCTCACAAGGGATCAGCTCAGTCAACTGCTACTGGTCTATATCAGTAAGTAACGTAAGAGACATGTGAGTGACGCTTATAGAACAGTTCCTGATGCTTTCTCTCATTGTGGGCCGGTGGCTGCTAGCTAAAGGAGACCTCACAAGGGATCAGCTAAGCCAACTGCTAGTGGTCTATATCGGTAAGTAGGTAATATAAGTATTATTTGACACGACAGTTTGACAACCAATCTTTCCAAAGGGTATCGTGTTACCAGAGAACATGGGTTACGGAGGTCAGATGGGCAGTCGCTCCATGATACCGATATCCAGCTGCATCAGCATAGAGTGAAAGCCGACCACAAACATTTGGGAAATCGCTGGGCAGGTGTTGATAGCTGCTCTCAAATGGTGAAAGAGAACATCGTGAAGCAACCGGTGTTCTAGAACCAAAGTCAGGTAGTGACATCCACCAAGTCGCAGTCGGCCTGCGTGTTGGATAATAGCACACAGAGAGAAGGAGACCTGTGACCCAACAGTGGTAATATTATCTTAAGCTGATTATTTTGCTGATTCATCATCTGCCTAGCCTTTTCCCAATGTTAGGGTCGGTTTCCACCCTGGGCGTCGGGGGTCACGTGGTGGCCCCATGGCCACCGTAGGCGCGGGCCTGTGGACGGCGAGTTATGGGCTAGCTCGCCGTCCTGCCGTCTTATGACGACAGGCCGTGTCGACGGCGCGTTCGTGTTCCACGCGCGCCTCAAAGAGATGTCAGCAACCACGTAGGGATCCGCACGGGCCGATGCCTGCCAGGGCTGCGGGACTGTTCGAAAGAGATACCGCGGCCGTGGAACACAAAGGGCAAAGAAGGAACATGGATGGGTTTTAGTCTGACACTCCCTTCCGGGGGGGGGGGGGTGTCATTTGATGAGTTCCCATCCAAAAAAAAAAACATGGAGCGACTGCCTGTCTGACCTCCACAACCAAGTTAGTACCAGGTAATACGATACCCCTTGGTAAGACTGGTTGTCAGATTTTTGGGCCACTGACTACTTGTAACGGCTGTCAAAAGACAACAAATGACATCCGGGACTAACGGCTCAACGTGCTTTCCGAGGCACGGAGGAAACTCGGTATGTAATGGGTGGTCACCCATCCACAGCCCAACCTAGGCAAGCACGGCTTAACCTAAAGATCGATCCGAGCGGCTGTTATTATTTAGCCACGAGCTCCTCAATTATTATGCTGATTATTGTCTACTAATTCATTTTCCTCTTACCAGGTACAGCAGCAGACATAATAGAATTCTTCGACTCCTTCAAAGACGAGAAGGTAGCCACCGAGAAGGTTCTAATCCTCTTAACCCTGGCCATCTGGTCGTGGTCTCTGATGCAGTTCACGGTGGTCCTCACTGCCACCAAGAGCAGGAAGTCGAGGGGAACTGCTAATAGGTCCGACATGTATGTACTTTATGTAACACCTGCACGCGAAGCTCATGACACTCTGGACGCACTTTTTTTGTGAGGAGGTTGGCGTGGGAGAAGGGGGTGAATATTTTAGACGAAAAAACTTGTGAATATAAGTACCTACGTACTTACTTACTAAGTAGTTTTGTTTGTTAACAATATGATTTTTGAATTTGAATCTACAACATTATTTGTAGTATATGCGAAACCTGAATATAGTTTGTTCAGAATAAGTAACTGAATCGATTCCAATAATTTTTAAACCATGTTATATTTTGTCCCAAAAATATTTAAAAAAGGTTACAAGTTGGCCACCGAGCGATACTAAGTACCTATCGCAATCATTTTGGTACCTACTGCCAAATTATTTTTAGCAATGAGCTCAAGACGACGTGCGGACAACTAGGTAACAGAACAAGCCTATAACTTTGTGATTTTTCATGATACAGTTTTGAAATTTTGAACATAGATTCTTTACATAAAAATACTAGAGACGTGTTTCAGGTTTCGCATAAACTAAAACTAATGTTGTATATTGATTAAAGTTAAGGTGTTGTCAAGTGCTGGTTGCATTTAAATCATATTAAAAAAACAAAATGAACGTCAACAAATTTAAAGTAACTTCCTTTTTCCATTCAGAACCGCCGATATTTATGTACATGATAATACTTACAATATGTTGTAATAAAACAGACATTACTATAACAATAACATGTTTATTTGTACGTAATTGTGTTCGTTTTATATCTTTGGATTTTCAGGCAAAGCCAGGGTAATTCTACATGTTTCATTCGAAAAACTACTTATCACATTTCAAAAACACACCCTGAATTATAAATTGTCATATTTCTCACGCTTTTCAGCTTTTTGTGTACATTTCACTTCGAATTTAGGAACAAATTAAAATACCTGAAAATAATGTGTGAAAGTGGACGAAGTGAAAGCAGTCTGAGGATCGTAGTAAGTGGCGTTCTGCCATGTAAATAGTTACTACCCTCAGATCCTTTAATTTTTACCTATTACGGATCATGAGATACAGCCCGCTGACAGACAGACGGACGGACAGCGGAGGCTTAGTAATAGGGTCACGTTGGATACCCTTTGGTACGGAACTCTAAAAAACGTTAGTTTATTAATTATGTAATTAAATGTGGTTAACCATCTGGCATCTACTCTGTTCTATAACCTCCATCTTACTAATATTGCGAAAGTGTGTGAAGATAGATGTATGGATGGATGTTTGTAACTCTTTCATGCAAAAATTACTGATAGTTTATAACTTGGAAACACATAGGATACTTTTTATCCCGGTCTTATGGTCCCGTGGGATAATTATCGAACTCCACGCGGGCGCTAGCTAGCTAGCCACTGAAGAGGTTTCATTGTACGCACAACTTTACTATTAAGAGGGAAGCGCTGGGTAACCTGCGATATACGAGGTGGAAGGGAACACCGACGCGAAAACACACACAAGCACATAAAAAAAAATTTCATCGGTCATTTTTTTTTAAACCGCTGTTTCCTACAAAAGTGCAATACCTACCTGTTTTTTTTTTATTGACTAATTTCTATGTGGCTCAGAATGATGTACTGAATACGTGGTAACCGTTTTCGTGTCGGTGTCTCTTCCACCCAGTATAAATCTCATACAATGACTATTTCATGAAAAAGTCATTCAATGGTGTGTATTGAACTTAGAACTTAATTTAAAAAAAATTAGAAAATCAAAAATCTGGAACTACGTATGTGTTACAGTTGCGAATATTACTTTGTTCAACATACAGCCATACATTGACCTGTAAATTAAAAAAAAAAACAAAGAAAATTTGAATTTTGCGAGCTACCCCGGCGCTTCCACCTTAAGTTGACACCGTTACTTTAAGCAATACTCAATTTAATATTGTTTCTTTCTTATCTTTCCTACAGAAACAGCCGAGCCTGCTGCTGTTCCATAGAAGTGTGTGCTATCATGATGAATATAGCGTTACAAGATGCACCGTTCTTGGCCTTCAGGCTACTCATCATCTGCCACTACAAGATTATCAACTATATGAATATATTCTTCACTTGTAAGAATACGCTGGTAAGTGGTTGCTATGATGTTTGTTTCGAAACTTGGTTTTTTAAGAATTTTTTATATTTTTTTCCCGACTGCTGCGAAGCCCAAAAGGAGGGTTATGTGTTTGACCTGTATGTATGTATGTCCGTTTCTATGTTCCCTCGTAACTCATAAACAGATGAACTGATTTGGATAAATTATACGTCGTTAGATTTTTCTTGGTGTCACTGGCTACATGGAAATACAAAAAAATGGAAAATGGCGGATTTCAGGTGCCATTTATCGTGAAGTTCGAAATTTTTTTCTTCCAATACCATCGAGTGGGGTATCAAAACGAAGGGTTTTAAAGAATGGTTACAAAAATATATAAAAAAATATATGTTTAAAAGTAATTCAAAGTAGCAAAATAATCATATAAAAAGGGAGACTGCGAAATCTTTCACGTTACTAAACTAAAAAACTGGAAATAAAAAAAGTAGTAGAAAAAACTAAAAAACCCGACTGAAAAAACTGAAAAGCATAAAACAAGGACATTTTATATTTAACAAAAGCTGAAAGCAGGTGGGGAGATATTCCATTTATATAATTTTATATACAAAAGGCTCCGCCTGCTTTCAGCTTTTGTTTATTTATCAACTGTCCCATACTAAATTTAAATACCTACTCGACCTAAATGTATGGGACAGCTGATAATTTTTTCGCATTTACGACATTGGACCCATGGAGGAAATTGTTCAGTTTGATGGACTTCAGCATATCCTTTCATACAGTTTTTTTTTAATTTGAAAGCTATTTTCTTGGCGATGCTTTTTAAATACGTTTTGTCAAAATAGGTGCAGCCCTTTACTATATGGAGTATCAAAGTGGTGATGAATAATCGAATATTTTTAAATATACCCAAGTGGGGTATCAAATGAAAGGGCATGATGTGTAATATGTGTAAATTACAATTAGACATGTTTTATCAAGACCGGCTCAGCCATTTTATTGACTTATCAAATGTTTGTTCGCTTTTCTTTGTTGCGATGGGGGTTTTTCAAATTTTAAATTATTTTTTTTATGTTACCTAGGTAATCCTGCTACAAATATACAGACTATACGTCTTACACCTAGAGACTGTCGACGAAGGGAACGGCGGCTCCGTTTACAGAAAGAAGACAAAACATAGGAATCCTGATAGGAAAGAGAAGGACAAGAAACATAGGTAAGCGAGAGAAAGAGAGAGGAGAAGTGTAGATCTTTTTGAAAGTGTTCGTCGGGGTAAGAACTGCCTAGTACCATACATATTTTTACGCCAAGCATCGTTGCTGTGGTCTGACGAGAAGGTTATTTCATCGGTGACCATTGAACATAAGATAGTCAAATCAAATCAAATCAAATATGTTTATTTGCAAGAAAATACGTACAAAATTACATGTAGTACAATGATCTTATATCCTAAAAGTCAATGTATTTTGCCTGCAAGCAAGCGTGCAAATTATTTACTTAAATCTATTATTGTAATTAGTAGCCTTTGATTACATGTAGGGTGACCGGCAATTAGTGAGCGATACTTAAACACGTGATTGCACTTATGATAACAAACAACTTTCCCAAAGAAATATTTTTTTTATACCGACTCGTTCTCTTTTATCCCAATAACACAACAGCCGTATAAAATTCACACGCGCGCTGCTGTGACCTATCAGCTGTTAGCCGTGTGACGCCGTTTTGTCTCATTACTATGGTACCGTGCAACAGTGGGGCGCAACGCGACTAACAGCTGATAGCTGTTGTGTTATTGGGATACAAGTGAGCGAGTATAAAAAAACATGTTTCTTTGGGAAAGTTGTTTGTTATCATGAGTACAATCACGTGTTTAAGTATCGGTCACTAATTACCAGTCACGCTATATAATAACAGCCCATAATAGCATAAGGGTCAATATCAATAAAAAAGATCGATACAAGAATAGAACTCTCAGTCTTTGGTAGGTAGTTAAAAGATCCAGAAACGAATTATTATAACTTAGTGCAGCGTACATCTATATTTATGCCAAAAAAAAAACTCAAAAAAAAAACCAACATCAAAAAAACCCCGCCAAAATTGGAAATAACCCCGCCATCTTGTTTTACTAACATCCAATGTTTACGTCACTTTAGCGCCAAAAAATTCTCGTTGGTCTTCTGTACCGATTGTAGGATTCTAGGCTGGCATTTCTTTCAAACTATTTGATTGACTGCAGTGCAGCTCTCTGCACAATCAACCTATAAAGTTCCCACTGCTGGGACACAGGCCTATAATCCACCACGCGGGAGTAGAGCTGGTTGCTGGATGTACTAGTTTTCATCAAAAACCTTTCAACCTTTGAATGTTCTTCCACAGTAAACACAAATCGAAGAAACACAAGAAAAAACACGAGATCGGTGAGACTTCTATATCAGTGATCAGCGATCGAAGACACGACCGGGGAGAGGGAGGTCGGATCAGGTCAGTACAGCTGATCACGGGGTCAACGACCGCTGGTATTCATCATTAACGTCATCATCACCTGCCTGCTCTTGACCCATGTTACTTGGGGTCGGTGCAACACATTTTTGTTCTTCCATTCTCCTCTGTCAGCCGTCACGCTAACGTTTTTCCTCTTTCTTTCATACTAGCATTTCGCCCGCGACTTCGTCTGCAAAAATTGTGATAGCTCGGTTAATACGCATGATATAAATATGATTTATAGCTTATAGCACTCACGAATAATTCAGCTTTCTGCCAGTTAAAGGATTTTTTGAATTGAATCATTAGTTTGGAGATTATCCCCTACATACTAACTTTTATCTTCAAATTTTACTTTATAATATTATTATACAACATTAGTTTTAGTATATGCGAAACCTGAAACACGTGTCTAGCATTTTTATGTAAAAAATCTATGTTCAAAACTGTATTATGAAAAATCACAAAGTTGAGCCGGCGTCGTCTTGAGCTCATTGATAATATTTTGACAGTAGGTACCTAAATGATTGCGATAGGTACTTAGTATCGTTCGGTGTCCAACTTGTAGCCTTTTTTAAATATTTTTGGGACAAAATATAAAATGGTTTAAAAATTATTGGAGTCGATTCAGTTACTTATTCTGAACAAACTATATTCAGGTTTCTCATAGACTAAAAATAATGTTGTAGATCAGCCCTCACACAATTCATCAAATATTTTCTTTGGTCTTCCTTTACCCTATTATTTACTCCTTTTTCTTTCATAGCATTCTTCACACAATTCATTCATCTTTAAATTGGTCTTACTGTACCTCCAGTCTTGATAGTAGCGACGGAACATGGTCCGAAAAAACTGTTCCGATTTCAAAAATTCTTTCAGTAATGGGAAGCTACATTATCCCCGAGTGTCTTAGGCTATATTCAAAACATTCCCGTGGGTTAATTTCCGACCATAACGAAACTGCGGAGTAAATCTAGTCTACAACAAAACTGTAAAGAGGGAGTTTGTTAGGTTAAATAAGGATGAATCCGAAACTACTCCCCCGATTTAAAAAAAAACTTTAATGAAAGACAGCTGCACTATTGCCGAGGGTACACACGGCGGCACATGAAGCTGTATATTCCCATTATAACTTGGCCTCGCTTTGTATAGATTTTCTGTACAATGAGAGATCCGCATAAACTTGTTTTGTAAAGCTTGGTTGGCCGTCGTGCGTACTTTTCATCATTTTATATTTAAACAAGAAACTTCACGCAGCCATCCTAATCTTAACTAATATTATAAATGCGAAAGTAAGTTTGTTTGTTACCTTTTCACGCCTAAACCACTGAACCGATCATCCCGAAATTTTGCATATACGTTGTCAGGTGTACAGAAACGGACATAGGGTATCTTTCATCCCGAAAAAAAGTACTGTTCCCGAGGAAAACAACAATAACGTTGTTATGATGATAGATGGCGCCACGTGTCTTTCGAATCATGATTGAATTATATTATTATCGAAATTTTTAGTAGCGTGTTAAGAGTTTAAATGTCTAATTCGAAAATAACGCGAGCGAAGCCGCGTGCAAAAGTTAGTTTTTCGATAAAATTAACGGTTTAACATATTATTATAAATGAGATTTTGATGACATCACGCTTAGCTCCCGGTACGACGGTATAGTTGCGTAGCGGATAGCCTACGCATCGCCTACGACGTAGCACACGTAGGATCTCGTAGCAATTTAAAATAGAACAGCTGTTTTATTTTAAAATACCTATGAAAAACTTCTATGTGGGTGTGGGGGGTTCGGAACGATGTACTGAACACGTGGTAACCGTTTGTGAATCGATGTCCCTTCCACCCTGTATAAATTAGGTTCTAGTACCTTACATTTTTCAAAATAAGAACACCAATTTACTCGCGAAACGTGTCGATACTCTTTTCTCTACCAACCTTACAAAAACGAAAAAAAAGCATTGAAACCTCTTTTCTAAAAAACGCCTAATAAAAAGTAACTCGCAAATCTAGTCATTCCATTTTCAAATATATCAACCGTAGCTCTGAGTGTCTGAGTCACCAGTATTATTCGCTTTTGAACCGAACAAAAACCCCACACCGACTGGCTTGGATCAGCCATGGCTATAAAGGGTGTAACTAGATCCTTCACGAAGCCGAAAGGCACTTGTTCTCCCTGTCATTGCGATCATTTTTTTTGTTCTAGACCATACCTGGGAACCTTCTAGTTACGGAGATATTGGGGGACAAAGTTACAACATTTTCCAACTTTTTTTTTTTTTTTTAATTTATGTTTTTAATGTAAGATTTTTACTTTAAACACCTCCACGACACCCGTACTATTCAATCTATCCATCAGCACAATGTTTTGAACGCGTTACATTGAGTCCTAACGTAATCCGTGATTTTGCACCCCAAAAACAAAAAATCGTTCCCCATCAATATGTTTTGCGTATAGTTACTTAATTTGATTTACAGAGTGCTTGGTTACCGGCTTCGCGAAGGGTCCGTTTATACCTACCTACCGCGTAATGATAGTCTATGTATTAACATATATATACATATATAACATATATATATGACGAGAAACTCGTGAAAGCTGAGAAAGAGAAACAAATAAAATATCTCGACTTGGCACAAGAGGTTGTCGACATGTGGAATGTGAACTCGGCTATCATTGCGCCGATTGTCGTAACGGCCAATGGCCTTATGGCCAAGAGCCTCGACGACCATCTTTCGAGGCTCTCCTTAGGCGGTTGGCTCAAGGGCTTGATTCAGAAGGCAGTACTCCTCGATACGGCTCGCATTGTGAGGAGGTTCTTGTCTCCAGAGACAAGAACCTCACAGAAAGGGTATAGTCATATGAAAGGATATGCTGCAGACCATCAAACTGACAAACTTCCCCCATGGATCCAATATCGTAAATGCAAAAAAAAATATCAGCTGTCCCATACATTTGGGTCGAGTAGGTATTGAAATTTAGTAAGGAGCAGCTGATCATTTTTTCGCATTTACGATATTGGACCCATGGAGTAAGCTGTTCAGTTTGATGGTTCGCAGCATATCCTTTCATATGACTATACTCTTTCTGTTATACCCTGTATAGAAGACCCACACAATTCAGTTACGGGGTAATACGATACCCCTTGGTAAGACTGGTTGTCAGATTGTCGGGCTTCAGACTATTCGTAACGACTGTCAAAGATCTACAAATGACAGTCGGGACCAATGGTTATACGAGGCACGGAGGAGTCTCGACAAGTAATGTATGGTAACCCATCCACGGACCGACCTCGGCAAGAGTTGCTTAACCTTGAAGATCGATTTGCGGCTGTTGTTTATCCACGAGCCCAACATTGTTTTTCTCAACCATAGACAAGCATAAAATCTCTTTACTAAAACTAATAGAGGATTAAAAATGACGTGACTCAGAGTTCTAACATTCGCTTTCAAGCCTGACAAAAGGCTTGACCCCACGACTATCGGCTTGGATTAGCCGTGTCTATACTATATCTATACCGTGGCTTGGCTATGCTAGGTATAGTGCTGTGGGGTCGTGAGGGACAGACGGTCATCACCTTGACATAAACCCGTTCAAATCAACCTTCGCTAGTGATGGGGTAAAGTATCGATGAACTAGATATCGATAAAAAAACTTTGTTGTGCTCGTGAGTAAGTATAATTTACCCAACTAACCCGGTAACCGCTGCACTGGTCGATCGATCAAGGTTAGGTATGCTATCCGAGGCTGGCCCATGGAAGAGTAACCATCCTTTACGGTTCCATGGAGTTTCTTGCCCATTCTTCTCCATAGAGATCTACGCTTTAGAATGTGCAACTACAGTACTTTCTCAAGTTATTATGCCTTGTGATTGTGACTGTAGCTTCGCCTCTTTTTGTTTTTTGACATTCAAAAGTGCCTGTAATGGTCTAAATGAAATAAGTAATGCTTTGAGTTTGAGTTAGAACCCTGTCATCATAAGCCTGCAGCAGTAAAGGTACTTTTGTGCCTATTGGCCTTGTTCTGTCTCCTGCTGATATGGAGGGAAGTGGAAATTATGGTTTTCCTACTCCTCCGCTATTCTTTTCTAATTAATTTCGTTGCGGGATCCAAAGCAGTTAAATTATTTCTTTGGAACTTCGTCCAGCTTCATTGTCACTGTGCTTTTCTGGTGGCCGCCACTGCTGAATCCGGCTTTCGTAGTTTAGGAATAGTGTGGCGAGCTTGTCCCATGAAAAAGGCTACAGCAGACAACCGCTTCATATTAGTCTTTTTACTTTCACGCCACTTAGCTCGATTTCTGGCCATTGTCATCCAACTATTACCAGCCACCCTGCGATGATCGTCGCTGCTTCTAGACTGAAACCATCCTATCTTATACTTGCCGATTCACAGTATTCACTCAAGAAACCTTTATGTTCCACGGAAAGCACGTTAAATCATTTCTGTCGGTTGTCAAGATTTTTGTCAATCATTAAAGATAGTCTGAAGCTTAAAGACTGACATAATATCATGTCAGTCCACCATCTTAGCTTGGGAAATCCGATTATAACTTACAGTGTTATTAATCAAAATACACATTGGTGTGTTCGGTAAAGTTATTAGTGTATTTTATCTAGCAAATGCAAACTGGCTAGTTCCTAGTGTTTAATCTTGACAGTAAAACTATCGACAGAACCATTTAAAATCTAAATTTTATAAACTATCGATAGTTTTCAACTTTCCAATCATCCCCTCACTAGCAGGGCGCGGCAAACGATGGGGTTGGTATCAGCCGGCATAGCTATACCCCATCTGTTTGTATACCGTGTAGGCTATTACATATACTTATATACAGCTCTTTGTTCAGGTTAATTTACACCTTTTCAACGCTGCTGATTGAGTGTTTGGCTATTAGGGAATTTGGGGATTACCTAGGTAATTTAGTATGCCTAACTTATGCCTAGGGTTGATTTTATTTAGAGAGTTATGTTGGTACTTGGATCTAATGAGCATAGTGAACATCTTTTTTTTAATGTCATTTTGACGTACACAGTTTACATTAAAAAAATGTATATGCCAGTCTTCAGGCATGTCTACCTACTAGCTTTTGATCGCGACTTCGCTCGCGTTATGTACGGAAATTAACCCACGGGAACGTATTAATATATAGCTATGACACTCGGGGATAATGTAGCTTCCCGTTAGTGGAAGAATGTTCGGAATCGGATCTGCAGTTCCGAAGATTATCCCCTACATACAAATTTACAAACAAATTATACCTCTTTTTAATATTAGTATAGACCGCAAAACTTGTGACAGCTCTGCTAATATGCATACTATATATATAATTTATAGCCTATAGCACCCACGAATAATGGTGTAAACTGACCCTTCACGAAGCCGTCAACCAAGCATTCTGTACATCAAACTAAGTAACTCTACGCAAAATTTATTGCAGGGAAACGATTTATTTTTTTGGGGTGAAAAGTCTCGTTTTACGGTAGAACTCAATGTAACGCACTCAAAACATTGTGATGATGGATGCATTAAATAGTACCTACAGGGGTCAATAAGGTATTTAAAGTAATTTTTATAACATACAAAAAATGAATTTACAAAAAAAAAGCATGTGAAAAAGTGGAACTTTGACCCCCAATATCTCCGTAACTAGAAGGTTACACACAAACAAGTATGTACCTTTCGGCTTCGTTATGGGTATTATTACATCCATTAATACATGGATATCAGCTAGAATCAAATTCGGGATTATTATAGTCCTTGTGTAAGAAATTGACGATACTTGTATATTTAAAAAAGTATTTCTTTTACAAAAAACAGGCAGGTCCTGTCATTACTGAAACATTTCGTTTTGTTTCAGAGCCATCATCTTGACAAATTCGGACGAAATCAAAGAACTGGAGTTATCAAAGTTATTCAAAGACCAAATATCGACGGAGAATGAAAAGAAGAAGGGGTGAGTGACCTTTAAGTTATCAACGGTAGCGTGTCATACAGGGTGGAAGGGACATCGTCCCTAAAACGGTAGTCACGTATTTAGTACATCATTCTGAGTCCCCACGTATAAATTTTTCGTCAGTTATTGAAAAAAAAAACAGCTGTTTCCTACAAAACTGCCATACCTACACGGTCAAAATGTATGGAACAGCTGATTTTTTTAAATTACCTACCGATAAAAGAATTGCGAAAAGACCGACTGCTGAGCACGAGGTCCTGGGTTCGATTCCCGGGTCGGGCAAAGTGTTATTGGGTTTTTCCTTCAGAAATTTCTTAGTAGTAGTCAAGGAGTCTGGATTTGTGTCCGGCTGATGGCAATAAGCTCTTCCCCTTTTACATAGGACTTAAACATAACTGGTGAAACATGGGTCGTGTATTATTAGGTACCTTTGCCTAACCCTTCGGGGATTACAGGCGTGATGTTATGTAAGTTACTATCTACTGACATGAACACCTTCATTTTTTATTCCAGGAGCAAGAAGAAGCAAAGATCAGAAAGCTCAGAAGAATCCATAAACAACGTTCATCACACTACGGACGATTCAGGCATTTGACATCATCGGGTGCGAAGGGACAGCCCCAAAAGAAGTCCTAGGCATAAAGATAAACACGACGACAGGCACAGAGACAAGAAAAGAAACAAAAAGAGACAAGACTCTAGTGACAGTGACACTGACAGCTCGAGTTGAAGGCCGCAAGGTTTTGTACCTTTGCGTTAAATCTTGTTGTCTCTGGTTGAAAAGAATTTGGATACTGGGCTTTTAGGATGTGAAAGTCTTATGGAAAATGGATTTTGTATAATAAATTGATTAATTAAGTAATTTTTACGATATAAATTGTTGTTATATTATCTGAAATATGTATTTATTGGTAAGATATTTGTATATTACGCCGTTTGCGGCGGTAAACGGCGTTTGGTAGTTTTAAAACTTTAAATTTATAAGGGCACGTGGCCTTTCTTGAGAGAATAGGAGTTAATATAAATAATATTAGTTTCACCTCGCGGTAAGTTAGTCGCTAAAGTTATATATATATCAATACTTAATCATATTATGTTGTAGCCATGAAAATGCACTTTCCATGGCTACAAAAAATGAGAGGGAGAGGTAGACCGCAAACTACCTGGATGACAAATGTCCGGAAGGACATGGAGAAGCTTAGCCTTACGGATGACGATGCTTACCAACGAAGTGAATGGCGCCGAAAGATTAAGAAAGGCGACCCCGCGTAACGGGAAGAGGCGGAGGTAAAGAAGAAGGAGAATCTTAATTATTATGACGATGACATATTTTAATAGTAAACCGCACATTAGTAATTGTAACCTCAGGACTAGATTGAGGTCAAGAGTAAGCCTATTTAATATACAATATAAGTTTTAGTATATGCGAAACCTGAAACACGTGTCGAGTATTTTTTTTTTTAAAATATTTTTCATGATTTGTCCGCACAAAAGCGTGGCCACCACGCAACTGGGCCTCCAGCGTCGTCTTGACTCTTGAGCTCATTGATAAACATAATTTGGCAGTAGGTACCAAAATTATTGCGATAGGTACTTAATATCGCTCGGTGTCCAATTTGTAACTTTTTTAATATTTTTGGAACAAAATATAACATGGTTTAAAAATGATTGGAATCGATTCAGTTACTTATACTGAACAAACTATTTTCAGGTTTCGCATATGCTAAAAATAGTATTGTATATTAAAAAAAAAAACCACTTGTCATTGAAAATTAGAGCACTAAGGGTGTATTTCACTGTATTTGTAGTTCACTGATGTGCGGTTGACTGGTCATCTATTTATATATGTATTCATATTATTTTATAATACTTGCATCAAAAGGCATATTGTGTATAAATTTGTAGAGATTTATATTATAATTAAAATAGTTACTAACGAATAATGCAGGTCAAGGAGGGGCGGCAACATAGTTTATGTGCTTGTACATTGCTCCCAATTTGATAAAGATCGGTCCAAGTAAAATATTTACCTACAAAATGTTGGGAGGTGTGTAATTAAAATGCACAAAATAAATGCAACGTATTGTTACTCGGGCAGCCTTTGTTTCTAAAATTGCACGAGCAATACCCATTGCTCGTGCAATACCCATTGCTCGTGCAATTTTAGAAACAAATCTTACACAGACTTAGCTAATTTGTTTAAAACAACAACGTTACTACTCAATAACTTAATTCTAGACATTTAAAGAATAAAAACGTTGTCTATTTTGTTTAGTAACTAAATACTGCTTATGACGTCATAATAGGTAGATATTCAAAATTGATACGCTTGGTTTTCAATACTAACTTTGAACGGCATAGATACAGTTTCCATAGGCAATTTACGTCAATAAATAAGTCCAGTCCAGTCCTACGCCAGTCTGGAGCTAGACACAGACACGATAAATTTGACATATAGCCAGACTGGAGCTCTCAACAATACAAGGGTTATCCAGGTATCTATATCTGCCGTCATTGACTCAACTTTAGTAGCAAAAACAGTGAAAGGTAACTTGGGGGAGGCGCTATAGCCTCTTCAGCGAAAATAAGCAAAGTAATCAGCGAATGTTCTAGTGCTTGCTATGGTTAAAACTGAAACAATACATTTTATGTGGCGATGCTCATACATGCTGCGAACTATAAAAAGTACAAAACTACAAGACCTACCTTCGTGTGGTGGTGTACACAGGCAAAAGTTACTAATAATCACGGAGGCCTATAAAATTAAAGGCAGCTACACGCTAAAAAATGTGTACAGAGTGAAACTAAAAAGCTTTTAGTTTCACTCTGTACACAAAAATAGGGAGTTTTATAATTTAAAATTATTATTAATATTCGAATTCTTTATTTAAATCTGGTTTAAAATGTAGAATATCGTCGATTCCTTGACAAAAATATCAGTTTTTGTAGCTTCCTGAATATTTGACAGACTTCGTTTTAGCTGCCTTTTATTTTTGAGGCCTATTTTATTATGTAAGTGTACAATTGGAAGTTATGAATATTCAAATAATGTAAAGAGGTATCTAACGGGCAATATTCTCGTGCAATGTATGGCTACAATACCATTTCCCGCAACATTACAGCCATGCAATATACGACAATATTTTAAATATGATCCGGCCATATATATTTTTGGTATGGCCGATGCATTTTATTTGTGAGTTTACAAGACAGCCATACTAGTTCAGACATAATGCCAAGATACCATTTTTTTTCAGACATAATCGGTATTAAAATATTTTTGTGATGCCCGGATTATAGTTGACAATATTGTAGCTATATATTGAAATAAAAATATTGCTCGCTTAGACGCACTTTAAGTAAAATCCAAGTAATCATTAAATTATAAGAAAAACATTTTAAAACTTGTTGAGTGTAAATTTTTATAACAATTGTATGTAGAATAGTAATATTTATAAGATTTGCACAATGAAACAACTATGTATTTTAATATTTTTGCGTAGATTTTTTAATAAAAACTATCATAGATAAAAGTTTTTTATTGAATATCTACTACAGTCCTTTCGCATCTATTTACCTCAGGCGTTACATTACCTACTGTCAAAATCACAATAACCTTTACTTAAGTTAAAATAAGGTTGCTATTCTGTTGTTGCTGCTTTAGTTAAATCAACTATAAAAGGACTATTATTAATATGTCACTGCTGGGTCGTAGCGTCAAATAAAACAAAAAAAAATTAAATGTTTATGATTTAATTTATTTACATCAATTTAAAAATAAAAACAACACTAAATTCAAAATTCCCGCGAACCCATAGACAATAACGCAACTGTCAGTCTTCCCGCTCAATTTCGGCGCCATATTTGTAATAGAGAGAGCGCCAGAAGTAAGCTCTTTCTGGAGTCAACGGCGCTACGTATTGGGGTTCCATTGTGATGGCCAGGTTGTGTGGATACGGTAACCATTCACCGTTTGCTGCTTCTGGGGTTGGCGTTCTGAAAAATGCAAGGTTATTTGAATCTACTAGCTGTTCCCCGCGACCTTCGTATGCGTGAAATTATTATAAAAATATTACTTCCCTATTTGAATCGGAATTTGTTAACAATTTCAAAGGTTTTTATTTGCACGGAACCCTAATCTTTAAAAAAATTAAAAGTAGCCTAAGTTACTCCTTATAACATTAGCTATCTGCCAGTAAAATCCCGTCAAAATCGATCCAGCCGTTTCGGAGATTAGCACTTTGACTAGCTTATGTAGTTTCATATGCATTCAGAAAAAGGCAGTTATTTTGAAATTACAAATAGTCACTTCAATTTTCTTTATTTTTATAGATGTGCAGTAGTAAAATTATTGAAGATGTTGCAATATATAACTGTTTAAATAACGAGTCCTGAAAGAGAAAAAAAAATAAGCAGAACTTACCCATATTTAGCAAAATTAGTCCACATCATAGTCATGAACGTCACAATTCTAGCATCATCTTCAGACATAGGCAGAGGCAGTCTTTCCAGCTCAAATAGATAGAACAGCTCATCCATATTCGTAGTTGCTGGTAAACTAGTATTTGTCAACAACCTCCCCAAATTTCTGTATCCCATATGATTGAAAATATACTGGTAGACATCTACATCAGAATTATTCGTATACATTTCTACAAACAAAGACATTGGACCAACATAAGCGAAATCGGAATTCAAATTAATCAAACCACCGATTACGTTTTCTTCCGAACTTATGTTGGCGAAATAAGTGTCTTTCAAAATCTCTCTGATTTCATTTTTTTCTTTTTTGGAGACATTGAAACTTCTTTGGTCTAGAACTGTGAAGTCTTCGTTCTCTATTCTATCCATTTGACTCGTTACCGTGTAGTAATCTAGAGTACAAGCTAGTCCTTCAACAGTATTCAGACCAAATATAGCTGGAGCTGCATTGAAAGTTTCTGAAGTCATGATATTAAAAGGAGTATCACATAGGAAAGGATCATCGTCTAAATATTCTTCAACTGAAGGCAGAAATACAGATTTGCAGTTCATTTGGTTTCCAATAGCTTCTTCTAGCTTGTTAATTGGAACATCAGTATAAATATTCAATAATTCTTCAGGATCAAGTGTTTTTACCCCAAGAGACTTGGCTACTTGAGAAGCAGTAGCTAGAGGGTTTGCATCAAACGATTTTGGGGTAAATAGACTTCCACTTTCAGAAATAATCCTCTTAAACAGTCCGTTACAAGACTCCGAAAGAGTCAGGTAAATAGCTGAAACTCCGCCGCTGCCATGCCCAAAGACAGTCACATTGTCTTCATCACCGTCAAAGTTTTTGATATTTTCCTGTATCCATCTCAAAGCTGCTCTAATATCCTTTAACCCAGCATTGCCTGGAGCTTCCTTGATACCTAGATTCAGGAATCCAAGAGCATTTAATCTGTAGTTAACAGAAACGACGACAACCCCATGGCTGACTAAATAATTAGGACCGTAGAAGACAGGGGAGCTGCTCCCTACGCCAAAGTCCCCACCGTGTAAGAAGACCATGACTGGTAAGGTATCGTTATAGGTGGTGGGGACGTATATGTTCAGGACGAGGCATTCTTCGTTCTCGCTGGGGGCAGCAAGAGGATCGTTCGTTGGGAATTGGGGGCACAAGACTAGGCGGTTGTCTGCGTTGAAGACTCCTTTGTGTGATGGTGGTTCTTCGGGGGCCTGTGGAAGTATGTAAGTGTTAAGCTGGAGGGTGTGAATATTTGATTTTTTTAATTATTTCACAGATAGATAACTGCAGTATCGCCGAGTGACATAGGATAAATATTTTTTAGACTTGGACAAAGTTGCGGGCAGAAACTAGTAAAAATAAATAAATACCAAAGATCTAAGATCTATGATGCACGCAGTCATACACCTTAGTGTAGAACATGAGAAACTTTGCGCAATGCACCAAAAAAAGAACACAATCCAGCTATTCGTCTATTATGTCGTTCTCTAACTGAACAATCAATCGTTCGTCCGTACGAGCAAGTGATTTAATTTCTCAGAAGAAAGCTGGCTGATACGCACGTACTCATAAAATTAAAAATATTATCTCACCTGATATCTATCCTTGATAACAGCATATTTAATTCCACAGTATTCATAGTACAATTCATTGGAAGCTAAATGCCCCTTGACTTTTCCTTGTTTTGTATTAACAATCTTCGTCTTGTCTATGCCCAAAACTTGGCTGAAACCGATAAGTAAAATAAAAAGGTTGAATGAGACTTGGCTGTAAGCCATTTCCTTTGTCCTTTCAATAAATAACTTAGAACTATATTTTGATTTAAAGATGGCGCGTTTTATACAACTGTTGTTGCATAATTTTGTTATTGCAGCATTTAGGTTTAATTTCTTTGTAATTTTGATAGCAAGGAGTAAGGTGTGAGCTGATAAAGGATAGTTGAGGTTCTGTACCTTTTAAATTAAATAGTTACAAGCTTGTCCGTAACAACTTGATAAGGATAGAAAAAAACTTTGTTTTAAATCATGATACTTTTAGTTAATTTGAATAGATTAGTAACAGTCATATTTACATTAATAAACAGAGAAGCATTGATTGCTTACCCTTCGTCACGGTGTCGGAATTTCAATCCCTTCGCGATGTTTTCTTTCACATTAAGTCTTAGGCGATTAGGCGTGCTGCAGGGCACAATTCTGGGCACAAGATTTCTCTAGAATCTGCAGCAGCTGAAAGTCAGCTAATATAGAGGCCGGTATCTTTCTGTTGCTTCTGTATAGACGCCAGCACATGAAGCTACTATGATCTGTCACATTTCATTAATATATTTTAAATTTTATCGCTAAAGCATTAGATTCAAGGTTGATGGGGAAAAATTTGACAGTTTCGAGTAGCTTGATGTGCTTGGCATCTGTACCTATGTACCAACTCCATTACTTAGTAGTCGTTGGTCTAGTGCTCACAAGCTGCTGAGCGTGAGATCTCGCCTTCCAGGTGTGAAATACGGTGTTTCCATCAGAAATTACTAAGTAGCAGCTAGGGAGCCTGCGTTTGCGCCCTGGTGATGGCTATAGGCTCGTCCCTACGTCTAGCGGAAGTGTGTGTGCCTGTGCTACCTGTTAGAGGTATTAGACCTGTTCAGCCTAACTGCTTCGAGGATGACAGAACTTATGTCGAGTTTATATTTCTGTAACTAGCCCCCGTAGCATGACCACCTAGACAAGGATTTCTTTGACGGAAGAATCGACAAAATGACAGATAGTGCAAAGAAATCTGTCATTGTGTCGACACAATCTGTCATTTTGTCGATTCTTCCGTCAAAGAAATCCTTGTCGACGGTGGTCATGCTACGGGGGCAAAACTCTTATAAGACATTTATGAGTGTTAACGCTTTACGGCGTTTCGTATAATCTCTTTCAAGTGATTTTTTTTTCATAGTTCTCTGTCAAGTTTTTAGACTTATGTATCCTGCTTATGCGTACGAAGTTTCATTAAAATCGGTTCGGTCATTTCGAAAAAAATCACTTGAAAGTTTGTTTGAAATGCTATAAGACGTTAACGCTCTTAAAACATCATAAATGTAAAAAAAACTATTCAGTTGACAGCTGTCATAGCAAGATTTTTTTTGTTATTAAAATAATATGTTATTTATTATTTACATTTTATTTACATGTTTATTCAAAATCAAAATATTTTATTTCACACAGGCCTAGATGGGCACTTATAAAACGTCGACAAAAAGGTGCACGGTTCGGGTTGGTCGGTTCCTATGGAGAAGAACCTGCAAGAAACTCTATGGTTACTCTTTTATTCCTACAGTAGTTATACAACATAAGTTTTAGTATATGCGAAACCTGATACACGTGTCTACTATTTTTATGTAAAGAATCTATGTACAAAATTTCAAAACTGTATCATGAAAAATCTCAAAGTTATAAGCTTGTTCTGTTACCTAGTTGTCCGCACAAAAACGTTGTCACCACGCAGCGCGCGCCTCCAGCGTCGTCTTGAGATTATTGATATTTGGCAGTAGGTACCTAAATTAGTGCGATAGGTACTCAAAGCCGCTCGGTGTCCAACTTTTAACTTTTTAAAATATTTTTGGGAAAAAATATAACATGGTTTAAAAATTATTGGAATGGATTCAGTTACTTATTCTGAACAAACTGTATTAAGGGTTTTGCATATACTAAAAATAATGTTGTAGATTAGTATTAATTCACTGTGCTACATCTGAATCTATCGGATTCAAGACGTCATACTTCCACTTATTAGTCTTATTAGTACCTATACTATACTTAGCCATTTTAGAAAATCATACTGTACCCTAAAAAGGTCAAGTTGAAATTAGTACGTGACTTAAGAATGAGTTTTGTTATCAACTCAAATCAATATGAAATAATAGGTATTACTTAATAATACTATCAGTGTATATCTCGATAAATAATCAATTATGTAATGATTGAACATTATAATATGATAATTTCATAACACAACATCACGCCTGTAATCCCCGAAGGAATAGGCAGAGGTGTACCTAATAGTACAAGCATTTCGCCAGTTATGTTTAAGTCCCATATAATAGGGCGCGATCCTATTGCCATCTACCGGGCACCAATCCAGACTCCGTGACTACTACTGAGAAATTCCTAGTAGAAAAACCCAATAAGACCTCATGTTCAGCACTGTGATAGGTATTTGCTATTAAGCTACCTGCATACATTTATACTGAAAGCCTAGCCGGAAGGCTAGGCAGATGTTGATGATGGTAGGAATTGTTTTCAGTTTAAAAGGATTATCTTACGTAATACGTCTACCGGGGTCAAGTGTCATTCAGGTAAATTAATGCCCAATTTTTTTAAACGTTATTAATGCTATATAAAATCACATTGTTGGATTTTAAACGTACGGGTCGAGAGTAAAAATGCCAGCTACTTTAAATTACTTTTAAATAATAATATATAATTAATAATATTAATTTAGATGTGGTTTGATGTTAGTTAATGAAGGTCCTATGTGACTTCTGTCTGTAGTGTCTATTTGTTGTTTAAACAAAAGCTACTGGATCAATTATCTCAATCCGATATACTAAGTCAAGAGAATCCTTAAAACACGTTTTATGACGATAAATTATTATTGTTACTTTAATCGCCAGATGTCGTTGACTTTTGTTAATCTGTGATAAAACAAACAAAAACAAAGAAATTTATAATCATGCACGTTTTCATTGTTTTGGATTTTATTGTTATACTCACATGACTCATTTTAATGGTGCACGTTTGAAAACCTGGTAAGCAATTAACGACATTGATCCAATTCGTTATATTTTTATATAAATCCGTAAGATTTTTTTAAGTTACTTTGGAATTCAATAAAATAATCTTTAAAAGTTTTTAAAAGCAGCTAATTGATTATTTATTTAATAGTCTCCGATAATTCATAACTTTTTCACAAACAATAAAGTGAAAGTTGACCGATGTCAGTTTTAAAACGCACCCCAAACTTACGTTTTGACGTCCAAAATTGTGGTTACATCGAATTTATGAAAAATATTACCTAGAATACTCAAATATTTACTAGTGTTACTTAATTTATAACCGAAATATACATGAATTAGCATAATATACAGATTACAGTGTAATTTCAACTACAAAGTGTCAGTGAGATAGATCAGAACAAGTGTCTGCTTACGTGTAGAATTTGCAAAATCTATTAAAACTTCGTCCAATTATATTATGAAAGCTTGTTAAATCGGCATAGTTATGAATAAAAAACCTGTGAGAACTGGCCCAAGGATCAGGATAACGAGACCCACGTTGAAAACACGAAAAACCGACGACCCAATTTCGATTTTCGACGATCGAAAATATATTTATTCGTGTCAGTATTGTCGCTTGAAATTTTCTCAAAACAGTCAATATTTCCGCCACATGACTTCAAACCACGAGAACCAGCAGAAAACAGCGACTTTTGAGTGTAATGACTGTCAGATTGTCTTTAACAAGAAAAGCAACCTCGATCTTCATTGTCAATCTCACCACCAAATGAAAAGCAAGTCAAAATGCGAGAGTTGTGCGATTACATTCAAGTCCAGGTATTGTTTACGCCGCCATTTGAAGCTGAAGCAGCTTTTACAAGAGAATTCTTGCTTTAAGTGTCAGAAAAAGTTCACAAGCAAGGAGGGTCTAGCTAAACATGTGAATAACAAACATACGTTTAAAAATATAACTTTTCAATGTGATATGTGTTCTTTGAAGTTTAAAGCTGAAGAGTCTTTGAGGAGTCATCTAGCTAGAATTCATAAGAAGTTATGATTATTTAGGAAAAAAATTTTAGTTTAAGTTTTGTGAGGTGTCTGGCTGGTAAGAAAGTTTTGGTATAGAATTTTGTGTGTCGATGTAAATAGTTTTTTTTTTAATGCATAATCTTATTGGGTTTCTTAACATATTGACAGTTGATCATAGCTAACAGAAAATTAGATTAATTTACAATGTTATGTTTACATTTTTCTGCTAAGATATGCTGGACATACTGTAAGAAATGTTTTTGGTCACAATATACACAAATACTGCTAAGAAAATCAATAACTGGTTATATTTAAGTGCAAATGTAATGTATAGTTTTGTAAAGATCTTTTGGTGCATTGCCAAAATGGGAAACAAAACTAAAATGTAAATGTCATGCAAGAGCCAAAATATCCTTGTATCACTGCAAAGGTATTGAAACATGACAACAGTTAATAACAAGTTAATTGTTTTACTTGTAATACTGGTTACTTACTGTAAACTTAGCAAATTTTTAACTATACAGAAGTCTAAATGTGGATAAAATATTTCTGAATAGAATACAAGCTTTTGTTTAAAGACTTGAAGTTGGTTAATAACACTCAATAATTCCAAATATTTATATTTAGTATTTGAACCACATTGAATGTTAAGCTTCTATAAAAGTTGCAATTTGCAATTTTAATAGGGAATCAATAGATGTTAATTTACACAAAAAAAACCTTTACTGCAAAAAGAACTGAATCATTGATTTGTGCAAGGGATTACTATGCTAAACCAATATGTGCCTTCTAACACTATAGTAATTATTATATAATAGCTATACAATGGGACTATACCTTATTATCTTAAATAGGAAGGGAATTTCCTAACTTGTTGAACTAAACTTATACTGTCACTTACGGGATGTCTTCGATGATTATTAATTATTTTAGCTCCCGATCAGTCATCAGTCATCCCGCGATCATGCTGGCATGCTTGCAACACTGTCGAAATATCGGGAACTAGGAATTTTATATAAGATAAATTGTAATGTGAATTATAGGTAATTATTATTTACACTAGATTCAGATCAGATTTATTTATTTGCCATCAATGTAGGTACAAGTTTAAGATGATACAAATAGCTGAAGGTTACCGCTACATTCTACCTTACGGCATGCAAATTCATAGAAACTAATAGATTACATACAATATTATAATAAATTAACAACTAACATGTCATTCTAATTAACACTAACAAACATAAAAAAAGGAAATAATAATAAAACAATAATAATCATCAAATAGTCAATTGCACATAAATAAATATTGTCAATAAAATGAATTTCATTATCTTGGAATTATAATTAAGTGAAATATTATTTTACAAACATAATGTCATTTACAAATTTTATTGTCAAATTTTTTTATCATTTAAAAAGTCATTGATACAATAATAACATTTATCCAATAATAATGCACTAGAAACGGGATATTTACCATGTTTACTGTACTGTGTGTTTCTGTTTCATGGTGCTTGCAACAGCACCGAAATATCGGGAACTTTCTAGTGTAAATAATAATGTTAATGACCATGATAGTAAAAAAAAAATAAAAAAAAAAATAAACTCAAAATAATTAATAATCACGGAAGATATCCTGTAAGTGACAGTATAAGTTTAGTTTTAAACTGTGAAAGCTGAAAACGTTGTTAAACTAGTTTACAATAGTAAGGGCTTATGTTCCTGGTTGGATACCACTTGCCTTGTAGCTATGACATGACCAATAAAATCTGTATGTAGTAATTCTCCTATGCTTACCCCCGTAGCATGACCACCGTAGACAAGAATTTCTTTGACGGAAGAATCAACAAAATGACAGATAGTGCAAAGAAATCTGTCATTGTGACGACACAATGACAGATTTCTTTGCACTATCTGAGAGAGAAATCCTTGTCTACGGTGGTCATACTACGGGGGCAGGTGTGATGCTATACAGGGTGGAAACTTTCAATGGGGCAGTAAGGGAAACTACCTTAACCCTTGCAGCTACACGAAAATTAGGAGACTATCCATAATTTTTCGTAAAATTTTGATCACCACTCACAGATTTTCAATAAAATGTACAGTTAGCAAGAAAATGGCCATTTTACACAAAACATTTTTTTGATGCCAAACGATCCTGTTTCTAACACTGATCATAAACTTCTATGGGACCAACCCAGGTTGGAGTACTAAAAAAGTCAGAAATTGCAAAAACAATAACCGCACAAAAAATCTGCTAAAGGTTGACTGCAAGATGCACAAAGAAAAAAAAAATGCAAAAATCTTGTACCATATATTTTGTTTGATTTTTTTTGCCATTTTCGTGTAGCTGCAACGCTTGAGGTACTTATCCTTACTGCCCACGTTGAAAATGTCACCCTGTATATTTAGGTTGTGAATGCAATTGGTTATAGAATTGAGTAGATACTTTATTGTACACCCTGAACTGGTTACGCAGCTATTTTACAACATAATTTTTTCTATGGGTACTACAGCATTTTGGGGGCCTTAAATGGCCGCTAAAGCAGAATCAAAATAAGAATTACGTTACAATTCGTAAAATGGTCTTTATGTGACAATTCGTAATATTAACACACCTGTGAACATTTAAAAAAAAAAAAACAAAATATTTTATTTCACATATACCTAGATGGGCACTTATAAAACGTCGAAAAAAAGGTTCACGGTTCGGGTTGGTCGATTCCTATGGAGAAGAACCGGCAAGAAACTCCATGGTTACTCTTTTCAAATCATTTGGTGTTACAATATTATCATGGATACAGCATTTGTAATTAAGTATGGGAGGACAGTGTAGGCCCGACAATAAAACGTTGCTTACTACACAAAAAATATAGAACAAAATAAAAAGTTAACAAGCAGCTGGGAATCTACAAAGCCTACAATGTTCACATATTCACAAACAATCGATAAAAAAGAATGTATACAAAGGTAAAAAAAAGAATTGTAAAGTACTAAATTAAACAAGTGACACAAATATTGTTATTAGTGCTGTATTAAGACTGCCAATGATGTCAATCCTCGGAACCGACGAGATCCATATAAACTAGTGTTAAATGATTTGCCTAGACTATCTAAATACAACAGTAACTGCTTGGCAATGTGTGTGCGCATTTATAATAAAATACCTAGGCATTTCAAAGCGTTAAATGTAAAATTATTTAAAATTAAATTTCATAAGTGGTTACTCGAGTGTAGTTTTTATAGTTTAAAAGAATTTGAAGAAAAAAAATTTTGATGTTTTTAAAAAAACGATTGCCTTAACTTGTCTTTAAAATTTTGCATTGCAACAATTTACGAGCGCTAGTGCGATATCTACCTCTTTTTATTTATAATATCATAGACTGTATATTCGGAAAGATGCAAGTACTGAATATGTGGTAACCATTTGTGCGTCGATGTCCCCCCTTCCTCCATGTATTTTTAATAATCCCTTGCACAATTAAAAGTATTATTATTCAACAATAATAACTTTATAATAATCTGTAATTCTCATTCACAAAAAACTTAGTTAATATTTTTTTTTTTGTTTTAATATTAAGTTAATTGTGTAAATATTAACTTTAGTTGAATAGTTTTTTTTTATATTTATTTTTGTACTTAAGTTAAAATTCTGCTTTACTTATGTTAAATCTAAGTTATTTGTAGGATAACCTAAATTAACTAAACCCTGCTTTTAAGCAAAGTTTTGTAAATAGTGTCTTTTTGATTATCATTGTAGCAATGCAAGATGATTTAACCAAAATAATTATCTAGATAGGAAATTATATATATTTTATATTATCTTTTTTTTTTTCAATAACTTGTTTATTTAACTAACATTTTCATGTTTTGATTGTATAGTAATAACTATGACTCTCAGTTAATGTGGTTTCGCTGATGAAAATTCACGAATGAAATTAAATTAGTAATTTATTTTGCATTGTCGCCTCTTAATAAGTACGGTGAGTTATAACAATAAACTGACATACCTTTGGTAAATGATTGAGATTTTTTAGAATACGAATCGATATATTTTTATAATTCTTTTATATTTTATCTACTCTGCTCAAATAAATAAAATATAAAAGAATTATAAAATTCGATTAGTATGCTAAAAAAAATCATCCATTTATGCAAAGGTCACTTAAGGTGGAAGCACCAAGGTAGCCGGCAAATTTCAAATTTTCTTACATTTTTTGCAATTTGCAGGTCAGTGTCAGGTTGTATGTTGATGAGAAATCAGTCACGCAAGTAACACGTATGTAGTTGCAGAATTGTAATAATTAAAATGATTAATGGAACCCTCTAAGTTTATTTAACCCCATTCAGTAATTATTTCATGTAAAAGTCATTCAATGGGTTTAATGTATTTAGAGGGTTATATTAATCATTTAGAATAGAGAATTTATTTCAGAAATTGACCTGCAAATTGCAAAATATGTAAAAAAAAATATTTTCGAGGGCTACCCTGGGGCTTCAACCTTAATTGTTATAACTCACTGTACGCACGACGGCCAATCAAGCTATACAAAACCAGTTTATGCGGATCTCTCATTGTATAGGAAATCTATACAAAGCGAGGCCAAGTTATACTGGTAATGTACAGCTTCATGTGCCGCCGTGTGTACATGTTTGTCAGAAGTTTCAACACAGTGGGTTTTTGAGAGGGTTACTGCTCTGTCTCAAAAATCCACGGTGTATAAGACGATGGACACAACTAATTGATGAGGCTACAGGAAAGCTTGTATGGTCACTGTTTAAAAAAAGGTTGCCAGCGACCTCGAAGCCTGAATTTGTGCTCGATTGATGGCAACAGGCTTGCCCCCTATAACATGGGACTTAAACATAACTGGTGAAATGTAGGTGCACAAACTATAATAAATTAGGTACACCTCTAATATGCCCCTGTCTCAAAAAATTCAGCCCGTATATAATATTTACTACATGCGAAAGTTACATTTTCGTTTTTTCCTATTTTTTTAAATGTTTTTTTTTTATATCTTATGAACTGTATGTTGACTGTGCTTCCTCATAATTTTCTAAAATGTGAAATATTTTGCTCCCTCAGACCAATTAAAATATACAATTGGTGCAATATAAATGTGAATAAGAAAAAAAAAATGTAAAAACAAATAAGACTAATAAACTAAATGAATTTTGGTATCCTAAAGTAAATATGGCACATAGTTTTGGAAAAACTTCTGCTGTATAGAGCTTTTTCTATGTACAGCTTGTGTTGATAAAAAACGCCCATAGGTAAATTATTGCAATAAGCTTGGATTTGAACTTCAAATCCACTGGTATTAGGTGTATACAGGGTGACTGGTAATTAGTGACCGATACTTAAACACGTGATTGTACTCATGATAACAAACAACTTTCCCAAATAAACTTTTTTTTATACACACACTTTTATCATAATAACACAAGAGCCGTATGTAATTCGCACGCGCGCACCTGTGACCTATCAGCTGTTAGCCGTTTAAAAAAATGTTTCTTTGGGAAAGTTGTTTATTATCATGAGTACAATCACGTGTTTAAGTATCGGTAACTAATAATCTTTCAATATACACCAAATTATTACATAGCTCTTTTGAATATACAGTGTGGATGGGACACCGACGCGCACCGAATTCTTTTTAAATTATCTACAAAATATTTTCAAGTTTGGAATGATGTAATGAATGATGTACTGAACACGTGGTAACCGTTTTCGCGTCGGTGTCCTTTCCACCCGGTGTAGTATTAAGATGTGGTTTAGTTTTAACTGGAGAAATGTAGGAAAACAGTGATGTTAAATCAATGTTAATCGAAAATGTTGTTTTCTTAGCAATAATTAACATAAGGTTTTGATTCCCAAGTCAGACAGTGTTTTTCCATCACAAATTTTGTCAGTAGCTGCCACGGAGTCTGGATTAGCGCCCGGTTGATGGAAATAGGCTCGCTTCCTTTTTTTGGTACACCTCTGCCTAAGCCTTCGGGGATTACAGGCGTCATGTCATGGGGCCAGTTGTCTAATTGATCGAGTAGCAATGAATGTTTTTGCATCGATAGCTTTCTTTTGGTGATGACTGTAGATAGGTCGCATTTTGTATATGTAATGGCATAGCCTATCCGCCCATTGTCACAATTATTATAATTCTTGTTTGTAGGGTAATTTTTTGAACTGTGAGTCGCGTAAAATGAGTCACGGAATTTACGTTGGATTCGGTTTCATACTATACTACTACTATAAGACGCAAAATTAGTATGGAACCGAAAGCAGCGTAAATTCCGCGACTCATTTTACGCGACTCACAGCTCAAAAACTTACGCTCGTTTGGCCTCAGCCTAAGCTGGCCTCTCATTGTACCTATGTGCGGTCCACTGTACCCACTAGTTAAAAGACTACCACAGGTCAAAATGGAATGTTTTTGGCCCGCAATAAAAATGCTTTAAAAAAAAACATAAACCACCATGCCTTAAAGAAACATGCAATAATATTGTAATCCGTCTTATATCTTGTGACGAAAAAATTAACTAAAACTGTCAAATTAGGAAATACTATGTTTTAACCGACTTCAAAAAAGGAGGTCTTTTATTCGTCAGAATCTTTTTTAAATGTATTTTCAGCTATCTTTGTTTACAACGTCGACCGATTTCGATGATTCTTTATTTTTTGTTTACTTTTTTCTCGCTATTTATACCAAGGTTTTTTTGGTAACTTGAAAGGTTACTAACCTATTTATGAGATTGTAACTTATGTTGTAAAAACTTTTATGAATAAATAATAGTTTAGGTATGTTTTGAAGTTTTTTACTTACTTTCCTGTCAATTAAAAAAAAAGCACTGAAAGGTTGCTGGTTGCTGGGATCCGCTGGATGCGAGTCGCACGGGACCGGTCAATGTGACGACACTTGGGGGAGGCCTATGTCCAGCAGTGGACGTCTTTCGACTGAAATGATGATGATGAGGATTGAAAATAGGACCATAATACCATTGTTTAGGCTGCGTTTCCACCAGCCCCCGTAGCATGACCACCGTAGGCAAGGATTTCTTTGACGGAATAATCGACAAAATGACATAGTGCAAAGAAATCTGTCATTGTGTCGACACAATCTGTCATTTTGGCGATTCTTCCGTCAAAGAAATCCTTGTCTACGGTGGTCATGCTACGGGGGCAGACATGTGGGGATGGATGTTTTTGTTAAGAACTAATAGAATCACTTCATTTAGCTAGCCTCGCTCAGCGCAGCTCTTATGGAAACGGCTCAGCGGAGCGAGGTTTTTGTACCTACATACAAAACAAGGGAAGAACGTGTTGCGAGGAATGTGTGCTAGGGACGCACGCGAGCGAAATATAGCAAGTCACTAGACGGTGTGGTTACCGCTCGCATCTGAAACGAGCCTGCTAGGTACACACATCCACACACCGTTTCACAGCGTCACTACGCATCCTCGCACCGCCCAGCTACTTCGCACATCTCTGGTGGGAACGCAGCCTTAGGGCCCATTCAGACAAAGGAAAACTGCGCGAGAAAATTACTGGCTGCATTGAAAATAGGACCATTGTTTAAAGGCGCGCGATCGAGTCTCAAGAAGTGAAGCTTAACGTCCGCATCGATATTCATAAATTTTCTACTTAAAACAATAGTAATATGGTCCTATTTTCAACGCAGCGGGTAAATTGCGCGAGGATTTCTTTCCGAACTGACCGTTAGGGTCAGATTACACCAGGCGGAAAAATCCTCGCGCACTTTTTTGATGTCACTGAATAATTAATCTTGGTATTTCACTGTTTTTTGTTTACGTAAGCAGGTAGTTAGGTACTGCCCTGGCTAAGCGTCCTTCAGTGGACATCGTAGATGTCGCACGCAGTTTCCGACGCGAGGCGGTGGTGCGAGCAGTGGTCGATAGCACCACGTGCCCCAGGGCTGCAGATTGGAGTCTAGTGCGCAGTAGTTAGTTCCACGCAGCACTCGCCGAAGCTCCGTCAAGGCAAGCAGAATTGTGTAAATGAGTCAGGCCTGCACTTGTTGGTGTAGTGGTGGATTTGTAAACGCACCCATATTAGTAACTCGCTTTTGTAGAGGCATCGGACGGTAGTGATGGCCAGCGGTAGATTAAAACCCTGATATAAGCGCAAAGGGGAAAAGGAAAGCAATTCCTGTAATCCCCATTCTATGCGTGCAGAGTATCTCAGCCATGCAGACAGTACTTTAGCTCAAGGCAAGCGTGGAAAGCTGGAAGGCGAGGGAAGCTCACATATCGCAGCAGTGATTAAGCATGAAGTGAGCACATGGTAACGCTAACGCCATAGCCTTGGACCGTTAGGGTATCAAAATCAAAATATTTTATTTCACATAGGCCTAGATGAGCACTTATAAAACGTCGAAAAAAAGGTGCACGGTTCGGGTTGGTCGTTTCCTATGGAGAAGAACCGGCAAGAAACTCCATGGTTACTCTTTTCAAATCATTTGGTGTTACATTAATATCATGGATACAGCATTTGTACTTAAGTATGGGGGGACAGCGTAGGCCCGACAATAAGTCGTTGCTTACTACACAAAAAATGTAGAACAAAATAAAAAGTTAACAAGCAGCTGGGAATCTACAAAGCCTACAATGTTCACACATTTACAAACAATTGATAAAAAAGAATCTATACAAAGGTAAACAAAAGAAGTTTCTCATTGCACATGTGCGGTCCACTGTCCACATGTTACATAGGGTGTTAAAACTTACAAGCCTTCACGAAGCCGTCAACCAAGCATTCTGTACATCAAACTAAGTAACCCTACGCAAAAATTATAGCTGGGGAAAAAATTGGGGTCAAAAATCACGTTTTTCGGTAAAACTCAATGTAACGCAATCAACACATTATGCTGGTGATGCATTGATTAGGAGTACGGGGGTCAAAGTTAGAACATTAAAACCTTGTATTAAAAAAAAAACTAAAGAAAAAGTTGGAACTTTGGTCTTTGACCCCTAATATCTCCGTAACTACAAAGTTTCCATGTATGACCAAAAAAAAAAATGATCGCAATGACGGGGAGAACAAGTGCCTTTCGGCTTCATTAAGGGTCTATTTACACTCTTTATGTTTAACATCTTTTCTGTATAATTCGATCAAGTAATTCCTATATCTGAATAAGTAAGAAATCTAACCTAACCGAGTCGGCTTTGAACGCGCCTTGCTGGCTGTTTTGCGGCCTTAATTCTTAAAATTATATCTACAGAAACTTCTATTTTTGAAAAGAAAAGTTAACTTAATCTGTAGAAAAAAAAACAAAAAACGAATATTTCGAGCTCGCTCTAGCAGCGTAGGTTTATCTTCTTAGACCTTTCAAATAAGTCGATAAAATTAGTAATTTGTTAGCCTCTACTACACACAATGTGAAGAAAATCTACCCAAGGTGTTAACATTTTTGAGCGTGTCTTGCATCTTTAATTGTTTGATCCGTAAAATGTATACTTAACCAGTTCTCATCCTCCCCCCCCCTCCCCCCATGATTTACCGGCATAGTCACATATATACGTGACAAGCAAGCGCGTGCCCTGTACGTCAAACGACACAAAATGGTAGGTGAAATTGTGGCTGGGCGTGGAGTTGCATGTTCAAAATGTTGAAGGATGGCGACGCCCTATATTACGTCCCTCCTCGTCACTTCTGGCGGTGCGAGTCCACAATTGCATTCCCCACCATCACCCCACCAGCAGTAACCTCGCTCTTGCATCTTAGATTATTTTATCCGTAAAAAGTATACATAACCCATTCTTATCCCCCCCGATTTAAAGGCTGGCGTCGCCCTAGATAGGAATATAAGTAAAACAAAAATATTTAAATAATCATCTGTCTTTTATATTACGTGCTGAAGCAAAAATACAAAAAATAAAATCTAGTATTCGGTACAAAACTTGTATTCACATTTTGCCGTTACAACTGTCCTCAGTATTCTAGTCAATTTAAATCTAATAGTTTATTAAAAAAAAAAAATAATCACAGGAATGTATGTACCTAGATACTTATTCATTTATTCTGTTTAAATTGGTACTTACTAAAACCAGAAATATGAGATTTTATTGCGAGATTCAAATATTTCAGACCACACAGGCCTATTTTTTTTAACACTAAGGGTACAGACAACAGAAAAAAACTCGCAATTTACTGGCTGCATTGAAGATAGGACCGTTTTACCATTGTCTAAAGTAAAAAATTGTATGAATATCGACGGGGATATCAAGCGTGTATCAAGGATATCCGCGTCGACTCGCGTAGACGCGCGCGGTGTCAAGCCTTCTCTTTATGACACACCTCGACGCGATTTTCTGCTCTTGGTGCGAATTGCAACCAGAGGCCCGGGCCTGCGCGAGAATTTTTCCGTAGTCTGAACTGACCCTAACGATAAACAAATAAATGCTTAAGTAAAAGTGCTCTGTCGACTGTTCAACATTCAAATCAGTTACAAAATCCAATGGTTCATTATTATTTCCTTTATTTATATTTACACAAATTATTTACATTTTTAAATATTCCTTAGAAAACAATATAAAAAACATTTAAAAATATAAAAAATTGTAATTTAGGTTTTTAGTGAAAATGGGCATTGCTTTTACAGCCATTATTCCTCTAAGTACAAAATTATGTATAATAGAACTGAAGACAGGTATTTGCCCATCAATGAGACAAAAGTGGCTCATATAATAAAAATAACAAACATGTGTAATATTTCTACGTAACAATTATGTCGTAAATTAATTAATTTGATGGTATTGCCGCTTATAGCCGTTTTCATAGTAACCAGTTAATTAAAGAAAACATCGTGAGGAAACCGGCATGTCCTAGAACCAAAAATTCCAAGACATGTGACATCTACCAACCCACACTGGGCCCGCGTGGCGGATTATAGCCCATTCCCTCTCATAGAGAGGTCTGTCCCAGCAGTGGGGACATTGCAGGCTGATAATGCAGTTGTGCCGCTACGCGTTGTGGCTGCGTCCGTCCTCGGAGTTGTTCCATAAACGTCAAAAATGTGAGAAAGCAATACTGTCGCATGACGCCATAAGCTAAATGAGCACAACTGCAAAAATAATGTTTAGAAAAATAAGCCTTCTAAACAAAAAAGGTGAGTCTAGTAAGGGGTCGTCCCTTTTACGTGAGCTTTAAACAGGAGGAAGTAAAAAAAACACGATCACTCACGATGGGGAATAAAATAAAAACCAAGCGACTTTTGTCTAAAAAACCCGCACAAGGGAATTATTATCTTAAATCATTTCTTTTATTAAATCTTATTCTACAACATTAGTTTTAGTATATGCGAAACCTGATACACGTGTCTAGTATTTTTATGTAAAGAATCTATGTACAACATTTCAAAACTGTGTCATGAAAAATCACAAAGTTATAAGCATGTTCTGTTACCTAGTCGTTCGCACAAAAACGCGGTCGCCACGCAGCGCGAGCCTCCAGCTTTGTCTTGAGCTCATTGATAATAATAATTTAGCAGTAGGTACCTAAATTATTGCGATAGGTACTCAAAGTTGCTCGGTATCCAACTTTTAACTTTTTAAATATTTTTGGGAAAAAATATAACATGGTTTAAAGATGATTGGAATCGATTCAGTTATTTATTCTGAACAAACTATATTCAGGTTTCGCATATACTAAAAATAATGTTGTATAACTATCTGATCTTTTGAATAGTAAAAAATACACGTGATGCTTGGAGGGGGGAGGTGGGATAGTCTAAAACCTCACGATGTATCACCAAGGGATGGCTATAAAAGTGGCCTAAAAAACCTCACGTGGGTAAAGGATGGCCCCTTACTAGATTCACCGTTTTTGTTTAGAAGGCTTATTATGATGAGCCCTTTCATCTTATGACGGTAGTATAAAGTTTAATTACAGGTCAAAATTTTATCAAAAAGCTGATATTGTCAATATGGTTATTGCAGTGATTGACTATGATAGAAACGTTTTTCTACACTTCTAAGAATGTATGTACAAAATAATCTTTTTTTTTTTTTTAAATCTGTGATTTTCAGGTTTTGCAATAAGGTACAGTTGATTGCCTAAACTTCAAGGAATTTAGTAACATGTGCATAATATCCTGGAATGATTTTTAAGTTCCTTAATCAACATCTTCCTGCCCTTGTCCCATTCTATTTGGGATCAGCATCATTTACTCCTTTCTCTTTCATATCAGTCTTCACACAATCCATCCATCTTTTCTTTGACCTTCCTCTCCCTCTCCATCCATCAACATTCATGGTTATAAGTTCCAAAATAAAGTAGTGAAATTAGAGGGAAGTCTTATCCAGACTCCGTGGCTGCTATACTGAGAAATTCTTGATCAAAAAGCCTAGAAACACTTTGCCAAAACTGGGTATCGAACCCAGGACTACCATTAGACCAACGAGTCACCCACCTTTTTTTGTATTACAAAAATTATATCTTACATGCTTTAGTAGATACAGATGGCAGCACATCAAGCTACCCAAAACTGTCAAATTTTCCCAATCAACCTTGAACCTAATGCTTTAGCGATAAAGTTGAAAATCTATTAAAGATTGTATTAGCTTGATGTGCCTGTACATGTGTCAACAAAAAATATAGTAAAGTTACCCTAAGCTGCCATAGGCGTAAACTGAGAAAGGTCAAATCAGAGGACTACTAATTGATATTGAATAACAAACCTTATTGACAGTTACTTAAGGTGGTTAATGGTGCGTTATTCGATCAAGACATCAAAATGCTTTTTTGCATGTGCTAAATTGCACTTTATAACAACGACGTTAAGGTTTATTATTTAACATACACAAAAACATTATAAAACGTTATTTCTTGACTTACTATAAATACAAAACACCTTATAACTTTTAACAAAGCAGCTATTTTAACAACTAAGGCCAAAAAGAAGTAAATAGCTGAGTATTTTGGTGTCATTGAACAATGAACTGTATTTTGACTTGAGCATAAAGTGCAAATTAATGCACTCATATACCCAAGGATCTAGTTTATAAATGCAACAATATTTTATACAATTTTAGAACTTTATTGTGTTGGACATACAGTTTATTCTTAATTAATGGATCAATGTTGATACAATTGAACCTTATACATCCAAAAATAAAGTTTATATTTCAATGACATCAGAAAATGCTATGCTTTACCCATCTTTATGGAGCCTTACTGTTTTTACTAACACATTAACTACCAAATAAGTAAATATTTAAATATTATTATCACACTAGCTTAAAAATGCTAATTTAGTGTTCTTCCCATCATCATCATCTGCCTAGCCTTCTCCCAACATCTTGGGGTCGGCTTCCAGTCTAATCGGATGCAGCTGAATATCAGTATTTTACATGGAGAGGCAGAAGCTTGCCCCTCTCTAAGGCAAGATACATATACAAGGTGAATTTTTCAAGTGGGTGTGGATGGCCAAATACGAAACTGTGAAGAATAGCGAAAAATACTCAAAGGAGTCTTGAGCCCGATTTTGATGAAAACTAAAACTGCATCATTAGATTTTTGGAAAATCATTATACCTAGCCAGGAATCAAACTAGTTGATTATGGGAAAAAATCACATACTGTATTATTACACCATTTGACCGGGTAAATTTTCCTCTTGGAAAATTCATGGTCCTGGTGATATACAGATATATAATCAGAACCATTTTAGTGTAAAAAAAAAATATTTTTCAGTTGCAATCAAGACCCCAATAACCCCTTAAAAACAATGAAAAAAAGAACTCCGAAACAAGACCTACGTAGCCTGTGCCCTGCTACCAGTTTTATTTCTGTGACTGTCTGAAAGTTGTGAAGGTCAGATAGGCAGTTGCTCCACATAAAATACTGGTATTCAGCTGCATCCGGTTCAACTGGAAGCCAATCCGAACATAGTTGGGAAAAGCTAGGCAGATGATTATTTCACAATATCACTAGTATTACTATCTTACACTATGTCTGTAGAACTAACAAGTTTACCATTCAGCAACCCCATCTTGTGTTTCTCCCTCACATGTCTTACAACATGGTCTTTCCTTTTATAAGATTGTCTGCAAATCGGGCATTCAATTAGTAACTTCATATGCTGTGATTTGACATGTCTTAACATATGATCCCGCCTTTTAAATGAAGTTTGACAATGAGGACATATATGTCGATCCATAGACATGTGTATTAGCTCGTGTTTTTCTAAATCCGGCAGTGTTCCACATTCAAACGCGCATTCGCGGCATCGAAAGACTTCTGAAGTGGTCGAATGTTTTCTTTTTATATGTTTTAATAACATATCTTGCCTTTTACAATCTTTACTGCATACAGGGCAAATGCAATACTTCTGATTGTTGTGTAAACTGTGAATATGCCGCTTTAAATGGTCCTGTCTTCGAAAGGTCGCGTCGCAAAGGTTGCATGTTAAAATCTTCTTGCCACCGTGCATTTCGATGTTGTGGTGCTCATACTCTGCAGTGTCCACGAATGGAAGGTCACAATGTGAACAGAATAGCGAAAATTGCTCGCTTATTCTGCTTTTTATCAATACTCGCTGGTTCGTAGTTTCTGGGATCGCGAATGGGTTTATAGCGTACCTAGTTCCCTCGGGTCCTTGGTACATTGGGGTAGGAATGTAATTTGCTCTATTATCAACCATTTTTCGATTGTTTTGGTGTTCACGTTGGAATTATAGCACGCCCCATTGAAAACACGCTAAACTAAGTGCGTTCCCTGTCAACCAATGTTATGGCACTTTGTCATGTGTGTTGGTCTCTTTTACTCTAGTATATAATGTACGAAGCTATCTCTTTTAGATGCTATAACTGCATTGAGCTGGAAAATAGGAAACGCAACATCAATCAATGACAAAGTGACGTTGACAGCTGAGTATTGCTACTGAAGAATTTACAATTCTACCCAATTAGGGCCCTTTCACACTTATCTTTTCGCGCTGCGCCTGCATGGGACGCCAAGGAGCAATAGTCTCTAGAGTTTTATGTCACAAACAAGTGCTCTCTAAAAATGGTCATTTTGGATTTTCCTGTTGTGAAAAACGATTCGTATCACGTCATGTATATTGTGAATATGCACTAACATAGTTTTATTAAGTACAATGTCGTTACATAGTAGTATGTTCATTAGGTTACATAGTTTTGTCAGTGAAGATGGATCCAGAGCAGATTAGAGAAATGGCAACAGAAGCTGGAGAAAGTTGGCTTTAAAATCAACAGAACTAAAACCGAATACATATTCTGCGATTTCGGCGGTCCCACCAGTCCTGGAGTCATAGCGATTGATAGCGCGCTTCTTCCTGTCTGCTCCGACTTCCGGTATCTCAGTTGACTCGTGCACATCGATGTCGAAATAGATCGTAGAATTAACACGGGATGGATGAAATGGCGGCAGGTCACGGGAACAATCTGCGACTGCCGCATTCCCCTTAAACTTAAGGGGAGGATGTATAAAACAATCGCCAGATTTGCTGTCTTGTTTTGATCAGAATGCTGAGTCACAAAAGGGATGATTGAAACGCATTTACATGTGGTTGAGATGACCATGCTTAGGAGAATGTGTGGTGTAACGCGAATGGATAAATAAGTAATGATATAAAAGAGGAAGTTTGAAAGTGGCACCGGTGACTGAAAAGTTGTATGGTAATCGGTTGTCGTGGTATGGGCGTGTGATGCGGAGGAATAAGGAAAATGTGTTCTAAGTATGAATGTGGATGGGTATAAGAGTAAAGGAAGGCCAAAGAAACGATGGATGGACTGTGTAAAGGCAAATACGGCAAGAAAGGAGGTGTCTAATGAGATGATGAGTAATAGAGAAGTATGGAAGAAGAAGACATGCTGCGCCGACCCCAAATGAATTGGGATAAGGACAAGAGAATGACGATGAGTAGGTTAAGTTACATAGTTTTCTTGTGTATGTGTAGAGCAATAAGATAGACAGCTTGAAATAAAAAACGTCGTGCATCACGTGGAAGATTCCGAAACTCGACCTCTTATCCTGTTCCTCTTAGATTATTGTGGGTATAATTGCACTTACTTATTATTTAAAATACTGTTTTTTTTTTATTTATATCTTTGTTGCTATTATCTTCTCTTTTCGTTTCCTTATGTCTCTGTGAACAACGCTGTTGACAATATAATTATTAATTTTAAGTTTTAAGTCTGTGTGCTTTATTATGTAATTGTTTGTTGTTTCAAATAAAATAATATGAAATTATGAAACGTCCGGATTTTTGAAAATTAAATCATTACCATTGTCGTCATCTGGTGGCATTACCAGTTGATAGCGTTGAGGAGGAGTTTTTTGCCGTCATTACTTGGTTTATTCTTAAGTTAGTTACTTTAGGTTAATTTAATTTGGTTCAATACATTAAATCAACGTAAGAGTCACTTGCGTAAGTCGATTTAATGTAAGTAGCGTTTGTAAATCATAATTTAAGCAACAGATTCATCTAATGTCTTAGTAAAAAAAATCAAACAATATAAATACCTCATGATTCCTATGTATATTCTTCTTTATATATATATATATATATACATCATCATCATCATCAGCCTATAGCAGTCCACTGCTGGACATAGGCCTCCTCAATCGCACGCCATTCAACTCGATTTTCAGCAATTCTCAGCCACCCTGCGAAGATCGTCACTCCACCGACCCTGAGGGCGTCCCACCTTACGTTTGCCGATTCGCGGTCTCCACGCAAGAACACGTCAAATATATATATACATATAGATGTGTAATATAAAGTCCGGAATTCTTTTAAAATATCCAGAATATTCTCCGGAAAACTTTTTTATAGATCTTGGAACCTAGACGCTACCAGCACCATTGTCTATTTGAACAAGTAGTTTATGTAGATCAAGTTGCACATCATTCTAGTGTTTTGGGCAGTAGTTACTTGACTGGCTTCAGAGCAGTTACTGTCCTATGTACCATTAATACACAAAGCACGGAGTCGCTACGCCGGCCGTGACTTCGAGACTGCAGTACTAAATAAAAATTTTAGCATCGTGCGATGAGCAAAAACTTCAGTCAACTTAAAAACAGTCAGTTACTAGTACGATAAAATGCCTCCTCTAGCAGAGACCAACGAAGTGTCCTATGTTTTAGGACCTAAACGTTTTTGATATATATTCGCTTAACAGCATGCTACCGCCATCTGCCAGGCGAGTAAGTAGCAGGAACTGAGTGCTGGCCAATGCACATTGAAAACCGACGAGCTGGGTTTGGGTACCTACGGCCGCTTCAGTGTCGCGCAAGTTGTGTGTTGAGTGCTTTATGTGAATCATCAAGGGGTGGCAGATGGGCCTTTGCCTCGTAGTTTTTTTTTTTAATAGTCTTCGTGGGTTCGAACCCAGGCAGGCGCATTACTTTGTGTAATATATTTCATCACCACTACTCTCAAAACGGTGAACGAAAACATCGTGAGGAAACCGTCATGTCTTAGAACCAATAATTTGAAATGTGACATCTACGAGTACCAACCCGCCCTGGGCCCGCGTGGTATATTATAGGCCATTCCCTCTCATAGAGAGGAGGCCTGTGTCCCAACAGGAACATTATAAGGGAACATTATAGGCTGATTATAATAGTGATGGTTAAAAAATGTTCGGTAAGCTTCTAGTTTTTTTTTCAAAGTTGTTATTACATAATTTTTTACATTTTATGCTGTGTGGCGTGACAGGTTCCTGGCAGTGTGCTCGGATTGTATACCTACCGAGTGTTCTAACTTGGCAGTATCTCGTGCGTAGCATATTATTATTTAGGAATTTAGTCTCCTATATTGAAAACGAACAGACGCGAGAGTCGTCGTCGCGACATGACAACAGTACGCGGTCCTTTATGGTGGTATAGACACCATTAATAACGAAGAGTTGGTACGAAGGGTACGGAGAAAAATAAAGTTGTTCGTTATTATCCCATACTATTTGATAATTCCGTTGTAGTTATCACCTATCTTGGTCAGTCAGATGACCACAGAGTACTTTGTATATATACTGAAAAAGATGACCTAAAGTCTGACGCAGTCAGTTGTGTTTATTTTCTTCTATTATTTATAAGGTTTTACCTTCGCTCGGGTTTAAAATAAAACAAGCAT
This sequence comes from Noctua fimbriata, assembly GCA_905163415.1. Classification (NCBI taxonomy): domain Eukaryota; kingdom Metazoa; phylum Arthropoda; class Insecta; order Lepidoptera; family Noctuidae; genus Noctua; species Noctua fimbriata. The sequence goes on from LR990950.1 coordinate 6,844,853, forward strand.
TTAAAGATTTAATATTGGACTAATATTTAGTAAAATACCATATTATATTAATAAAATTCATATAAAAATTCAAGTATTTCAGTTTTTAAACAATACCTACTGGCTTATTGGGGACTTTAAGAGGGGCATTGCGTACATTATAAAATACTTTTTAATCTGACGATAGTTTGTGACTTTTTATCCATACACGAACTTTAACAGATGTAATACAATAAATAAAAATTAAGTACTTATATAATACGGAAATTGAATATACTACTTATATATATGACTTTTAATTATACTATGATCCGATAAAACATTTATATTTGCAACAAAGTACTGCTATTAATTACTATAATTATATAATACATAATACTTTAGATAAACACAAATATATATTAGATACAATACAGTTAGGAACATTACAATCGTGTATAAATTTTCTGACTACCGTCAGATTAAAAAACACTACTTTTCCTCAACGCAGTCCCCAATAAGCGTAACACTAAGTAATACTATCAAACAACAAAAAAAAAAAAAAATCACTCTTAAAATAAGGAAAAACGTAGGTAAATCCAAAACTACTTATCTACAATAATTATGTAGTTTTTACATAAATACAAATATATAAAAAATCGTAATACATTTTATTTATAATAGAAATTAAAAAAGAAAAAACAATAAAGCTCCGTTTTTTAGAAATTTGAATCTAATTTGCAATATTCAAACAGATTTTTTTACATTTTTTCAATTTATTTCAAGTTAAATATACATAAATATACCTTATTTTACGGCCAACGTGCAAAAACTTTATATTCGCTGAAAGCTTATACTAATCTGTGTAAAATTACCTATAATAATAGAAAAAAAAAACTCGAAAAAAAATACTGAAAAAATTTAACACTAAAACTACTAGTGAATAAAACTACTAATTGATAAAAAAGTTATACAAAAAATTGGTAAAAAATAAATAGGAATAACATCAAAAATACATCAAAACAAGCGGGTGATTAAAAAAATGTTTACAAAAAAGCGATTCTTCATCGGAAATTAAGTAAAAAATAGGAATCAATCATGTCTTTTTGGTAGGTAACTTTGGGCCGCATACTGTCTTTGGTCGAAACTAGAAGGATGCTAATAAAAAATATGTACTTAAAAAATAATCTGTGACACTAGGGCTAATAAAGAAACTGTGCTTTGCAGTTATGCTCTCAAAACATGAACGTGAAATATGTCGGACCTTTCTGGTAATCAAACCTAAGGCCCTCAATTGTGGAACTAAGCTGTTAAACATTATAAGAAAGTGTGACATTTACGTCCAAGCTAGTATCGTGTCACTGATAGTAATCTCAAATTGGTCTCTGCCATGAAAAATACGTCTAATTCATGTGTACCTACACAGCCTGCACGCTTCACTAAGCATCTACCTATCAATAACATCTTCATAACTAACTGCAATCCACAGCCCCAGCCCCGCAACAAAGGCAAACAATTGCACTACCCCAGAAAGCAAACTACAATACAAACACAGGGCGAAAGTTTCAAATTCATTTTAATATCTCACAATAGTCGTAATGTAAGTCACGGGCGTGAAACAAGACTAAGCGAGTGTCGTGGCCAACACAAGGGGGCACGGGACGCCGTTTGGTGCCGTTGGGCTCATGTTGAGTGTCGGTGAAGGGTAATACGGAAGCAGAAGAAATAATTGGGAACAAAGATGCTTAATGAGAAGCCTGCGAGCCTGATGTTGTTTACAACAGTGACAGGTACAGGCTTTCTTAAAATTACAAGTTGATATCAATAGCACAGTTATTAATGCAACATAGTTTCCTGTCACTATTTTCTCGTATTCCCAAACTTCACCGACACTGCACATTCAATTAGAAAATGTACTTAAGTCTAAAACGAAAGCTTAAAAATTAATCTTAATTATTTCTCACTAAAGCTGTCACTAGGTATCGTAGAACGCTTACAGAAAAACATTAGACCCAAAGGCACCAAAGATAACATTTGGCGAAATAAAATGGTTTCAATTTCATTTTCAGTATCAACAAAATTGATTTTATAAGTATAACAATGAATGAAACAACTGGATATAAAAATATATAAATCTTATTTTAAATCAATTTAAATTATAAGGTGGACTCCGAGACCCCATCGTGTCTGTGCATCAGAAAATGTTTTTAAAGACAAAAAATATTTCTACTAAATAGGTAATAAATTTCAAGTGTTTGAAACTTTGTTAGAAACTTGGTATTTTATTGAAACACAGACACGAAATGCTTGGACACTCGAGTAGTTCAAACGAGTATGAAATAGATATAAGTAAATACTAGGAGACTTCATATTTTACTCAATCTTATACCTACATTTGTCTAGAATGAAGTCCTGGATATAATAATGGTTTAGATAAAGCTTCTAATCGTTTGCTGAAGACTCGAGTGTCCACACACTAACACAATCTGACCGACAGTCCACTAGACATCGAAAATACTATTTAAAAAAATAAATTTAGATCCACCGCAACTTTCGATATAGTTTAAATTATACAAACAGTGAAAAAACACCTGAAGATAAAACGGTGCAATCATTTTTTATTATTTAAAAAACACAATAATATTGTCCTAGCAACGGTACAAGATATTAGGTACATTATTAGACTCAACTAGGTTATTTTAAATTGCGCTACTCTTTGCTATTCTTTAATTTCACTAAAAATTCTAGCACAAGAATTTACAAAACCCGCCCGGGCGATACGGGCGACGCTAAGACGAAAAAATTTTTACTAACTCTGTTCCGCCACCGACATAATCGTAAAAAACATTCTTTTTTTGCGGATTTTTTAAAAATTTACTTTTTCACCTAACTCCTATTTACATGCATGTGAAGTGCGAAACTCACTCGGGAGTAACGTGGGGGACGATACACCGATCAACAACAACAATTCATTTATAAAGATACAAATTTCACGTCAAAAAATGTATAAGAATGACACCGCGACGCCCCTGCTGTGACCGCACGCAGTGATATGCAAACGACAAAATTACGATCTAAAATTAATGAGAACAGCACACCCGTCCATAGAAAAAACAGACAACGTACAAACGTGAACGAGGGCCGCTTAGCGACGGCGCCGACAAAACAACAACTACAAACTAGCGACTAAAGGTACGTGCGAGAATACGGCCGCCCCGCCTCAACAAACTAAACACACAAATCAACTAAAAAATATTTTCATTTTCAAACGCTACATGCCATCAAAAGTAGACGATTGCCGTGGCCTACAGCCGCAATGACGCGGGAATTAACATTCTAAGAACCCTACATCAATTTTAACTAACATTACCACTATTGCTGCCCAACTCTTCCATACCTAGCAGCATCAAAACTTTGCCGCGTCATTGAGGCAAAGAAGCCACAGTTTAAGAAACTAAACATAGTCAAAACTAAAACATTGCGAGGCGACATCAAGAAACTACAACAGACAAGCGAAAACAGGTTATAAAAACCTCAAGAGAAAACAATAATAATAATAATAAAGAAGGGAGGACGAATTGAAACTTTCCCCCGCGCGTTAATATTAATTCAACTAAATAGCAAAATTAGTTACTAAAAATCCTTCGCATCCTACCGAATTGGTAGATAAGCGTCCGGCTGGTCACACACAGTCATGATATTGTAAGCTATGTCCCTGTCATGGCGAACTGCATTTTTATTAGCAGTTTATTCTTGTATCATTCAATTCGGTCATAATAACAGCCTCAAGTAGTCAAATAATATAGCCTAGAAGTGGGACAGAGGCACATAGTTTACTATAAAGCCGGCGACCAGCGATACATGACGGTACAATCGTCACAAAGCCCTAAACACAGTGCAAATCTAGCCCACCGCTCGCAGGCAGACCACATATCCCAAACACACCTCGGTTTTATACTAACACCAATTATTAAGTTTTTTTTTACCGCTGGGTTGAACAGATCTTCAAGTTTATTTATTTGAACGCAGTCTATAGAAAAATAATAGAGTTATCATAAATGATTAAATGCTTTCTTTGCTTACAAAGTTTTTTTTTATAAAATCATTGATAGATGGAAATCGTTCAATGAATTTTCAGTTCAAATGATTACTTTCAAGATAATTTATATAAAACATTCTCAATTTTAAAGACAGTAATTCTTAACAATTGTTGTCTAAACTGATTTCGTAACGTTCAAGGCATTCAATCTTTTAGTAAGTTATCTTGAAGATCTGTTATAATTAAATTTTATAAAAATGTCTTAACCCAAGCGTTCACTACAACGTTGCGCGTAAAGTAAAAAAATCACATCCGAATTCACATTATTTACGTTTTTTTTTATTATAAAAATACAAAAATACAAAATGGGACAGTGCGACCATACATTCAACCATCGCCCGCCATACTAATTTCAACTAGGGGGGTAGGGAGTACTAAACAATTTTACAAAAAAACCATTGAGCAATTTCATGAAAAGAACCACCAAAAACATCGAACGAGTGTACGAAAATCACAAAGAAAAACATAAAAATAAATTTTTAGTAAAGTCTAAGCTCAACGTACCGAGACGCAGAATCAAAACGCTACAAACAAACTTTTCAAAAGTGTTGCCACAAAATCGTTGAAAAACTACCAAATTTGAAAATGCATCAGAAAAAACGAAAATCAGTCGATAATAAAAATGAATTAATGATACCAAGTGCGCAAGTGAAAATGGTTCCTATTTAAGGTGTTCGGGGCGATCAAGGCGTGTGTTTTTTAAATATTTTTCTAGGAAACTTCTATTTTTATTTAGAGAAATTGTATTCGCATTTGCTATTATACTGAAACTATTAATTTACTAACAGATCCGACGTCCAACTAGAAATTGACGAAGGAACCAGATTATAATAATCTAAAAATGATTTATATATTTGCAAGTAAGATCACAGCGATATATCAACAATAGTTTTATATGAACTGGTTTCTTCTCATTTCTAGAATAAAAATGGATCGTTTAAAGAGATTTTCACACAGTCGCGTGCGATTTTATAAATTCTGTCCGCGTCATGAGACTTTTCACACCGAAATACTATACATACATATCTAAATACTAAGAAAAATATAATATTAATATTATTATTCTTCAAATATTTGTCTACATTAATTGATTAATACTTGAATATTTTTGACCGACATAAAAAGTCTCGCAACGCGTCTATATGGCAATTTTTACTAAAATGCTTCTACTATTAATACAAATTGTACCTACTTAACGTTTAGTGCAGGCCAGTTCTACCCCGGCCGCCATGATGAAGAATAAAAAATAGGGAATTTAGGAGTAAAACCGACCCATATTTCGACCGAAACGCGAGCCAACCCGGAGAAATCGACGATTATAATTTAGACTCGTCACAAGGAACAGTGAAACGACCCATTGTTGGAGGTCCGTGAGACCTCCTATATTCGAGCTACGTTGGGAGGGGTTCACCAAACTCATACGCCACAACAAGGCACTATCAAGCCTCATGATAATTTTCGAAAAAAGGTACCACACAACACGAAAAAACCGCATCGAAATCATGAAAAAAATCATCAAAAAATCCGCGCAAGTCTTTTTACTACAGTCTATTTTATTTCCGTGGTCTTTCGGGATACGTTATCTAACTCCATACAGTGTGTATCCGTTGTTATTATACTTTAAGATTTAAGTACACGTTATACTGAAAAAACATCGAAAATTTTGCGTTACTTTGTTTTGCTTTGCTTGCCTACAACTCTGCTACACTTAGTTGGAGAAGCATTAGAAAGTACATTTCCTCAGGCTTTCTTCTTTCCATTGTTTTGTAAAACGACAGAAATAAAAGTACATAGTGCACGCAAATGTGCTCATACAGCTCTTGCAACCACTGATAGAAGGTTATAAGCCTTTTGACCTTCTAATGCGACCAAAACGAAGTCCGACAGAGTTCCGACTATAGAAACATACTGAAATTCGTAAGCGTTGTATTCTTAAAACCATTATTTTGCTCAAACCATTATTTTGCTCAAACCAATTCCCAAACTTCAAGCCATTGCTTAGACCTTTCAATCATGAATGGTATTCCACAAGGCACAATGCAAGGTCCAGAACTAATTTGAAATGATCTTCCCCCATGATGTTAAGCCAACACAAACAATTTCAAGACGTTTCAAGTTCAGTAGTTACATTGAATCAGCATCGTTCCGTCGATGCTCGCGCGATTGGACCATCCCCGCAAGATAAACATCGGTGCTATTTACGTTTACTACTTCAGCAAGTATATTCTAGCTGATGGTTTAGTAGCACTGTTTTAAACGAAATCTGGCAAAATAGAAACAGAGCCAGGAAATTGACTAAAAAGAACCTAAGATTCTCTTATACAGTGCTAACTTAAAGGACTTTCATAATCGAGGGATGTACTTCCTTGTCGTTAGCTAAAATATAATTGCTTTACATAGTAAACGCAGCCATCTTACTAAAATTTAGTCCATCTCAATCCCAAGTGAACGAGCGCGAAGGCAAAAATTGTGAAACCTTCCTATTTACACTAGGTTTAATAAGGTTAATATTATAATCTTAAATAGTTTCAAATAAACGCACTAGTGGTCTTAATTTCCTAGTCGCTGAGGCCGCTAGTACGTTTTGATAATTAGATACTATGCTACCTTCTATTGCACTACCCCGGCGAATTCAAAAAAATAGTTTTTTTTATATATTACTTTTTAACGCTAAAAATAAAATGTGTGGGGACGGTTGGAGCGAGCACGAACTATAGTTGGAAATTGTTAAAAACCCCTTAAGACGACAAAACGCCACAAACAGATGCGACTTGCAAAATTGACTTATCTACTGAGAGATCTACTATAACGTCTTCGACGTACTACTCTTCTAATCTCTTGAACACTGAATTCTCCTAAAACCAAGACTTCGGCTCGCACTCTCGTCCCCACGAAACTTGCAGAGCAAGACTACAGCCAAATTGGTAACCGTTTTGTTAAGTTTGTACTAAAAACGTGTCCCTACCGCCTCCCTTTGTCGAAATATAAACGAGCCCAATAGTTTATCCCTTAATAGTCCACGTTCTAGAGCGGGATGGTCAACATAGCCAGAAGCCTTAGGGCTCATTTACGGAGAGGCGGCGCGTGCAGCGGGCTCGCGATATCATATCACACGCGCAAACAAACATATGACATGACAATGTACGATATTGTTTACCGAGACGCGGGGAGTGAAGCGGTGTGCGTGGGGCATGAAGCGGTGTTGTCGAAGCCGCGTGAGACGCCGCGAACACCGTCACGGGTATCGCTACGTGTCACGCGCCGCACATGCGTGAACAAAGTATTAAGGGTCTGGTTGGCCGCACGCTGGTTGGCCTGCACGCTGCGTGCACCGCCGCGTTGAACGCCACGGGCTGGGCCGCAAGTAACGCTGCATTTTCAAGCAAACGTGTGTCAAATCGCTTCTCCGTAAATGCTCTCATACATCGCCATATTATGTTGGAATTTATTGCGGACCGCGACGCGCCGCGTCTACGTAAATGAACCCTAAATCTTTGCGAAATGCCCTCACAAAACCTTCAGTAATCTTGCCAATATCCTTCCTATGCTCGCAGTACGTTGCATGACAAGTTTCGTAAAGGTTAACATTATATCTTATTCAGGATTCAAACAGGGAATGATTGGAAAAAAACAAATCTTGTCAATGCAACGTCAAATGACACTAATCCCGCTCTGCGATCGTAAACACAAAAGACTTTCAAGAAAACCTCACAAAATCCGACATTTGAAATGTCGACATAGAATCACACCGACAAGTCGCAAAACCATGAACGGGACAAACAAGACAACCGCAACAGTATCCAAGTCAAGAATCTCAAATCAAATGTAAAATAAAGAAAAATATCAGGAAATTGTCTCTAGCTACACAGGTACAGTTATTTTCAAAAATTTAGACATTTCACTTATGTCTTACGCTTAGTATCTTACGATAAGTGAGCGTACACAAATGCGATTGTCGTGCGACAAGTCGCGAATGCGTCACCTCGTGATAGATAAGACCTTACCTATCCACAAATGACAACGGACATCTAGCTAAGTTTTTGGATACATATTTTTTTCCTAAATCGAAACTATTTCTGTCAAAAAACTTGCTTTTGCAGAAACTACCAATGCAGCAAGTTTTTTATAAACTGGCAACATTGGTTTGAAACATTTGTAGAGTATAGTTTCGGACGTGTCAAAGATAAAATTGTTCTTCACTATAGTTAAATTGCAACGTTCTTTCATGAGAAAGTAAAATTATCTACCTATTTGCTAATATAACATAGTATTCTAATAGCACTTCAAAGAAAATCTTGTATTTTAATCAAATCACGAAGTATAGCCACAAATCTGTCAAAATGGCGGCTTCCACAAAAGCATGTTTTACTGAATCGACGCCTTGTACTTCCATCCTAAAATATTTTGCTTAACATTAAACTTTGGATAATGTTGCAATTTTTTTAATTTTCTAGGCGCCACTGGCATCGTCAAAATGAGGTGAGTGATCGATGACCATCGATTTGAATAATCGATTTCTAGAATCGATTCTTATTCGATGTTATAATGCCATTAATCGTATATGTTGCGGTCAGATTTATAGGACAGTATCGAGTCGAATATTCACACTAGTATAATAATCAAAAAATTAGTTAACTACTAAATTGCTTCTATTTTTATAGCACTTACATTTATTAATCAGCGGCAATATATCCGATTAATAGTCGTTTTAATCGATTATTCTTGCAATCAATGTTCAAAAATCACCGAATTAATGTCCGTTTAGCTGAGCAGTCTATTTTTCCACACAAAGTGAAAAATGTTGCCATCACAAGAAATCCTAGCCGGTTGGTGCAAATTCACTGAAGAAAACTAGTCTAAATAATAATGCTAGATGTATGTATACCTTCACGCCTGGTTTATAACGAGGGCAGGCAGGAGTTCTACTAGATACCGCACTAGACAGCCAGCAGTCAATCCGGTTCGTAGGCACGTGTAGCTAATAAAGCTTGGCTGCGGCCGAAGGTTTGGTCAAAGATGGGTGGGCGGCCTGCTGCTTGCTGCTGCCTAGTGCGTTATCTGCCAAAGTGCAGTCATATTTTTATTTGAACATTTTATAACAATTACTTATGTTAGTAATTCAATGCTCTGCCAAAATCGCAAGGAATAGCGTGAATGTACAGTCCTTTCGCAGTAATTTTTACCTCTGACAACAGCGAACCAATATCAATGTTATTATTACGAGCTCAGAGATCACTCTTATTTTGACAGCAACCATATTGCAACACACAAGATCATTGTAATATTGACAAAGTGTATAATCAGAGGAAAAATTTCTACGAAAGGACTATAGCAATTGATTCGACAATGTTACCAGCAACAAAATCACAATCATGTGTTACCATGCTTATTCAAGTGTTGTCAGTATATAAGACTAGTTTTTTACCATTCCATACTATATCCCGCTGTGTGAATTGGGCAGATATTGTATGCGAAGGTGAAGTATTTTCATTATAGTTGATAATACTTCGTCTTTGCAGGGAGGCTGCGGCGTGGGAGATAACGATACCGGGCAGAGGCGTTGGAACGGGATCAGAAAAATATTTTATTTTGAAGTTTAAAAACCAGTTGTATGGTCTTCACCTTCATATGGGTAGTAAAGATGGTTTTTTTAGATGCTTGTAACATTTGGGGTAATCACAATACTCCAAATCGAACAAATAAAAATATTTTCCTAATCCCAACATGCTTTTAAAAATTTAGTTCGATTAATAATAAAAATTATGCATCTTTGAATGTCACATTCAAGATCATACCTTTCATTATTACGCCTTCAAAAATAAGTTATCTTACAAAGGGTAACCAATTACCCCCTTTTGAAAAATTACCCTTATAGAGGACATTACTCCACAGAAATATGTGGGTTACCCCAATCAAGTCAATATATTACCCCAGTTTAAAAAATGCACTTCTAAAATGACCCCTTAAAATCGGATAATTACCCCAGTTTAAAAAATGCACTTCTAAAATGACCCCTTAAAATCGGATAATTACCCCATTTTAAAAGAAAATACAAGTTTCAGTATGCACAACTTCGAGTTTTTACCCGTTCCATAACGCCTCGTTAACCCGACATCGTGTTAGTATAGACAAGTACTTTTGGATGTTAAGAGTACGACACTAAGGTTACAACAGTTTAACAGCACGCTTACAACACTGGTATGGCTTTAAAAAATATTATTATCATAAATTAATACTGAATCGGTTTTGGGTAATTTTTGGCTGAGTTGCATACCTTTGGGTAGATTTTTTTTAGATTCTGGTGGGGTAAGCTTGGCCATATCAACAAGAGAGGCAAATTGGTATACCAATAATATTATGGAATGGTTTAAGCTCTGTGGTTAAATGGGTTTCAGCTGCATTCGGTTTGACTGTAAGTCGATCCCAACATGGTTGGTAAGAGGGTAAGCATATAATCATAGTTTCACCATTAAATGAATCGTCTTTCAAGGCCCTAGTTGGCATCAAAGCAAGAGATATTTCCACAAAATTGAGCTCATCTTTGGGGCCAGAAAGAATCACCACCCACTAGAATATTAAAAAAATCAACTCAATATACACTTACTAACCGACCGAACAACTAGACAACTGTACAAGGCCATCCCGATTTATTTCGAGATACCGTTTTTTTCGAATAAAGCAGAGGATCCAACCCCCTTGGTTTACTTTCGAAATTATAGCAGGATAAACGATTTCAAAATTGACCGATCAAGGTAGGTACCTAGTCGTCTTCAGAGATCTTTCGGTACTGAGATCAGATTTTAAAATGGCCGATCGAAAGACACCCAGGACGTTTTTCGGGAGACTTGAGATCTGATTACAAAACCAACCGGGGACTAAGTCTCAAACACAGACAGGACAGATTTCGGGATATCTTTGGAGTTTCTTGCCCGTTCTTGTCCATAGCGATCTACGCTTTGGAATGGGCAAATACAGTAATTCCACAAGTTATTATGCTTTACGACTGGGACTGTAGCTTCATCTTTTTGTTTTTCTGACATTCAAAAGCCCCCGTAATGGTCTAATTGAAATAAATGCTTTAAGTTTTCATCTTTCAAATCAAGCAAAGGGATCCCCCAGTCCTGCTAGTTGTATCAGACATATTTACAGATATCTTACGACGCGATTTCAGAATCGGCAGGTGAAATCAAGACCCTGAGCCATTTCGGGATACCTTCCAAATCAAGCAAAGGATCAAGTCCCCATGTTGTCTAGCCACCCCGGTCGGCCCTAGCCAAGCCAAGCCCTCAGTGTTGTCGGCGTGTAGGCATGGTGTTACGGTAGGTAAGTGCGCACTAACACCAGCGGAAGGGCACGGCGCGCGGCCGGTCGGCGCCCTCCTTCACGAGCGGCTTGTGGAACTCGCGGCCCGGGCGCGAGTGGATCGTGGCCCAGCAGTGCTCGCAGTAGTACTGGAAAGAGAGATACAACTGTTATAGTATGTACTTTGCTCAAATAAATATATACTAATATTATAAAGCAGAAGAGTTTGTTTGAACGCGCTAATCGAGGAAGCCTATATAACATCAACGCTACGACTAATACAACGAAAAATATTACAAAACGGGGAAAATTGTATTTCACGGGTAACAACCTAGTAAAATATAAAAATCTATAGATTCGTATTCTGAAAATCTCAACCATTTATGCAAAGGTAGCTAATTGGTATAACTCACTGTACTATCAATCGTACGGCTGTAGTAACATTTAACATTCTAAAATCGCCTTAGGGCACTTCTTCCTTAAGCGTGAAATTAGCAGTTCAGTGTCAGGTTGTATGTTGAACAAAATATGATACACGACCGTATCCCATTGAATTGTTATTTCATTAAGGCCATTCAATGGGATGAACGCAGAAGTTTGTATTGATGATTTTAATGATTATAACTTTGTAAAACCTTTGTTACGGTTAAGAATCATATACAGTACTTTGGCAGTACCAAAGTCAAACTATTACCATGGACGTACGATTGATTGTACATCAGATGAAAGATGAGATTCATGTGGTTATTATGATGTTGGATAGCTCTTGCAATCTGTCAGTGATATTGTGTAGTCTTCATTATTTCGTCTTATAGGAGTATGAGGAACAGGGAGAGTAAAGTTCTACATCCTCCGAGGGTCCAACTAGATGGGTTGTGTCTGGTGTTCGCATTTAGCACCGCTATAGCGTAAGTAGAGGAGTAGTACACACCTGCAGACAAGTAACGTTGGCGCAGAAGAAGGGCGCGAACTTGGAGCCGCAGCGCGCGCCGGCGCACTCGTCGCACATCTGATCGTCCAGCACGTACGGCTTCACCTGCAAGCGTACGGTACACGGGTTATACACTTTGTATTACTTTCATTTTATTTGGAGGAATCGAGAATAACGGATAATTTTCGTTAGGTTGATATTTATTTTGATTTAAATTATTGGTCTCTTCGCTGGCTGCGCAAGTATAAAATACAGAAAGGAAAAGACACGAATCTAGAGTCGGACCAAGGACCCACCCACCCAACGTCAAAAATATTCATCAGTTAAATAGGGGATTAAGGTCGATTTTAACCGGTTAATGATTCGTGCACATGGGTTATTCAAAAAATGGACTAAGTGATTAATTTTCTTTAGGGTAAAAGCACGCTAATGATGTGTTTTAGTAGGGTGATGATACGTTTTAGTGGAGTAGTGATACGTTTTGGTGGGGTAATGATACGTTTTAATATGGTAATGATACGTTTTAGTGGGGTAATGATTCGTTTTAGTAGGGTATAGATTCCTAATTTTTTTGTGGAGTAATGGTTTATTTTTACCGGAGTAATGTATTTCTTTTTTCGAGATTTTGGATCATTTTGGTTTGGTTCATTTTAAAGTGGTGTAAAAGATTTTATTTAGGGTAACGGGGTTATTCAAAGGGTTAAAATTAGGTTTTAATGAAAAGAAAAGAAATGTTTTCTAGTAAATCTCGTGTGTGATGCAACAGAAGACGATGACGATGTCGGTACGTTACCTCGACGCGCTTGTCGATGTCCCCATGCTGCAGTTGCACGAAGCGCGCGGAGATGGCGGCGATGTACGACTGCTGGTTCGAGAACGCCACGCGGCCCGCGCCCTGCACACACACGCACATACATGCTACACTCTACTAGTTACACAAATACATGAGAAGACTAGTCAGTCACAATCACAGCTTAAACGAAAAAAGGACACTGTAATACAGATTATCCGTTGATCACAAAAGAGTGCCACTGGCGTCACCAAAATTTTTAACAATGATAAGTTTACGAATGGAAATGCTCGTTTAGGTAAAATTTTACCAGCACCTTGCATGTGACTTGTAATTTGATTCAACGCATGCCTCTTCTGTCAATACTATGAACGACACGACGACTGATGTGGTAACATGTGCTGGCAATACGAGAAAATATTTGGACGATTGAACAATGTGAATATTGCGCTTGCCCGACAGCCTAGACAAAAATCTGTTGTCTGTTAAATAAAGCCTAAAGCTGCATTTCCACCAGAGATGAGCGAGGATGCATAGCGAGGGATGTGTGTGGAACTAACCAATCACATAGCTAGAATACTTCAAGCTGTGAAAAAGAAGCGATATTATTGGTTAGTTTCACACTCATCCCTCGCTACATATCATCAGTGGACAAATTAATATAATCCGATTATAACAGTAATCCATCCTACCACAAAGTATTTAGTACTTAGAAGGTGAAGTGTGGTACTGACCTTAGGGTACTTGAGCTCGGGGTCGGTGTCGATGCCGGCGTAGCACACGCCGCCGTACAGCCGGTCCATTATCATCGCCAGCTCCACTGGAAAGAGACACAAAGTATTGAGTTATTGGATTTCTATACAACAAGCTTCTCTTCTCTTCGCAAACATATTTAAAAACAAATTCAAGACATATTTATTGAGGAAAGGCTACTAGTGTCGATGAGTACCTTGATGATAAGCTACAGCCGTAATATTATTGTTCCACATTGGAATTACTTTAAATGCCGCTTTGCTTTTAAATGTCGTTTCTGCATGCGATAATATAATTTAATATGTAATGTTCAACACAATATTAATTGTTAATGAATAAATAAATGAATGAATGAATGAATGAATGAATGGCGTGTTGATTATTATTATTTTGATTTTTTTATACTTAACGTTGATATATATATTGTTTTTAAATTTTGTTTTTTATTGTATTTACTCATGGATTATTAAATAACAAATTTTCTCCTGTAATAATTATAAATTTTATTTTTGACATTCCATTTTTTACAATTGTATTTTAAAATTAGATGACATGCAACAACAACAGAGAGAAAGAGAGAGAGAGAGAGATAGAGATTTCTCATGAAATAAGTAATAAACTATTTTTGTGTGTACATAAATAAACAACATTTTTTAGCAACTTGTTTTGAAAATTCCATTTTTATTATTTTTTCGTTTACTATTATATTCACAGAAATAAGATGACATATTATTAATTATTTTAAATTGAATGTGGATTATTACTGTTTTGAATTTGTTATTCCATCTTTGACATGTTTTTCGATTTTAATGTTTTAATGGTACTTCTATATTTTAGATTTTATTTTATTTTACTAAATTTCAAATGAGGGCTAGCGCGCATGAATTCGCCGCTAGAGGCGTTCGTGTAGAGTAAGGTCTTAAGAAATGTTAAACGTCATAGAGTGTGTGTGTTTTTTAGCACGCACTTTTACTAATATTCGCGATTGTGGTCAAGACAGTCATTCCTGATTATTTATGTCTTGACGATTTTAAGTAGCAGGATCAAATTTGTTAGTACCTAGAGTAACAATGATTTGTAAGGTTTAATGCTTGCTAATTTTAGGGACAATTTTGTAAATATGTATCTGACGTTAACACTACGTTGTTTTACGTCATAAAAATAAACTTTTTATGAAGTTATTGGTACTATAGAGTACAAATTAGAATTAAGGACAGGACCTTACGCACCAGTGGCGCCATCTATCTAGTGAGCTCAAAAACGATAGCCCTCATTACCTTCGATCCTGGATATAATTGAGTTGGGCAGAAGCTCCTGCCTAAAGTCATTAAGTAATAAGTCTCCTGAACTCAATTACAGGACTTCTGAGGCTTCCAGACTGGATTCCTACCTGAAAATAATCTAAATCAGAAAACTCACCAGCTTTCAACGGACGCGGCACGCCTCCCACGAAGACAGTCTTCCTGGGATCCAGCGGCATGCTAGCGTCGAGCACGAAGTCAGCGTCAGCGAGCCTCCACGGCCGGATCTGGACAGGCTTGTCCCGGATCGTGGGCGAAGAGACGCAGAGGTACAGCTTGTCATCGTCAGTGATGCAGGCTTCCATTAGAGCGGCTACTGAGCTCTCGTCCTGGAGATTAAGGGCGATTTTTCATTGTGAGAAACTCCATTTTGACAAATAAACAAAGACTATAGAGAAAAGTAATTTGAGATGGGACATTAAGGGTTGCATTCGATCCATGAACGATGAATCTAAGGAATATTGGAGAACATAGGAGGGCGTCAATCAACGATAGATAACATATCCAGAGATGATAAAATATGCCCAAAATCTGGTAAACATTACCTGGAACAGTAGAAACGCGTAACCCTTGGGCGGAAAATAACTCTTGCTCTCGGCTTTGTGCGGCCAGTCGACCACGAGCGGCCCGAACCGACGGAACGACGACGTTATCTCATCTGAAACAAATTCAATACAACATTGTTAGTGAAATACGATTATTTTTGGTATACGAAAGAAAATGCAATGTAGCGTCCTAAGGTCCTTATGCAATCGGTCGCGCTCGCACAAGTATGCTCGTAAAACCGGTAGGTTACTTTGATTGGTTAAAGTCAAGGTGCGCTCTGTGAAATCTTATTACCTATTGTTGTAAAAACCAAGTTAATTGGAAAATGACTATACGCATTCAATGAGATTTCGGCCTACTTATGTAGAATACACTAAACTCCTATTCTTGCACAAAACCCGTGCATATCAGATGTGCAGAACAGGCCCACACACACTTACCATCCATACTGCCATGTGCACTATTATATTTCGTATAAGGTAATCTCCGAAATCACCCAACCCATTTCGATGAAATTATGTGAATGTGTACGGTTGATTCCAGCTTGAAAAATAGAATAGTTTAGGACCCAACAGGAGGCTCCGTGCGAAGCAGAGGGGGGCATCGCTAGTAAACCTTACTAATATAATAAATGATAAACTATCCCAAAAGACTATGTAAAAGAGTAACCATGGAGTTTCTCGCCGGTGAGATGTTTGTCACTCTTTCACACGAAAACTACAGAACGGATTTGGATGAAATTTAGCACATAGATAGTTTATAACCTGGACTAACACATAGAATACTTTTTATCCCAGTAGTATGATCCCTTGGAACAGTTACCGAGCTTCACGCGGGCGAAGTCGTGGGCATAAGCTAGTTACCTATAAACGCGAAAGTAACTGTCTGTTTCTGTTACCTTCTTAACCGCTGAACGGACTTCAAAACGAAGATAGACATGTCCTCGGTTTAGGGTGCTTGTAAAGATATAGGTTTCCAGTACGGACAAGTCGAAAACGAATTAACACCGATCGGTGCGGGTAAAATAGTTCGTAGTAGTTAGGTTCCATACTTTCTGTATACACTCGCACGCATAAAGGAGCAAGCACCAAACGAACATTACGATAGTTTTCATAACCCGTGTGATAATTTCTGGGTGAAATCTCTGACAAGAGGTAGTCTATACTAATATTATAAAGATGTAAAGTTTGTAACTGTCGATGAAGGAGGTAATATCTGTAACTATTCGTCCGATTTAAAAAACTTTTCCTAATGGAAGGCTACATTGCGGAGTGCCCATTCATGGTGGAAGGGGGACACTGACGCGAAAACGGGTTACCATATACTCGAGTACATCGTTCTAAACCCCCACATTAGAATTTTTCATCGGTACTTAAAAAAATATCAGATTCAGCTGTTCCATACATTTTGACCGTGTAGGTATTGCACTTTTGTAGGAAACAGCTGAGTTCAGAATGATGTACTGGGTGTGTGGTAACCGTTTTCGCATCGGTGTTCCTTCCACCCTGTATAATATTTCGACGCGGGTGACGTTGCTGGTAGAAACTAATGTAAAATACATTTGAACTCAGATTATTACAGCACACATACTTCCCATTAGAGTATAAGCCGTACAAAGTAAGATTGCATCGTCCCACGCACGTCCTTGTTACGATTGTGGCTCGCTGCGCGTGTCGCATCGAGGAGGTTGACACTGCATGGCCACGTGGAATGATCAACGATGCGTTATGACTTATGACGTCAGAGAGTACTGCATTGCGTTTGACTGATTTAAAGAAATACGTAAACTGATTGAGTGCATTATGATATTATAATAGTGGTTATTTAGCAGTATTATTTTAGGTGATTGGGTGGCTCACTCCAGATTGGCCGCAGCAAGGAAAACTTGCTCTGCCCCCGTAGCATGACCACCGTAGACAAGGATTTCTTTGACGGAAGAATCGACAAAATGACAGATTGTGTCGACACAATGACAGATTTCTTTACACAATCTGACATTTTGACGATTCTTCCGTCAAAGAAATCCTTGTCTACGGTGGTCATGCTACGGGGGCTGGTGGAGATTCATTAATGGCTCTGTCCTGAAGTGTAAATGTAGTGCACTAAATATTGTGTTCAGCGTGTCAGTCCCTGTAATTGACAACACGGTTTGTTCATTACAGGAACTGATGAACGTTACGGAAGGCGCCAAACTAGTGGTTCAGTTCTGCGCCGACACAATTTAGATTGCCATCAACACGTTAAAAAGAAGATTGGCGATTGGGGTTGGACAACTATACTTTAGTTTTCACCAAAGCGGAGACGAAGGAAGTGGAGAGGAGACGCGCATGATTCGATCAATCAAGGGAGAGACGAGTTGAAGATTTTAACCAACAAGAATGGAAAATTTCGGCAAGTTACTCTCCACTCCACTCGTCTTCACTTCAAGGTGAAAAATGGGCGATCTACTTCTTAGCGTGTCGATGACAATTCAAATTGAGTCAGCCCAAAATTTGGCGACGAGTTTCACTTTCAGTAGCGTTCATCAGCTCCTGTGATATGCAAACAACAGGCCAGGCGGGACACGATATCCCATCGTTTGTGGGGCATTCCAGCACGCGATAGGACAGGGATGCGAATGGGCGATAGGCCGGCTCGATGTATAACATCTGCAGTAGGTACCTATTAAGTTACCAGGACCTCACTGGAAAAAAATATAATCGAAATGAGGATACCATCGATTACAAGTCACACTAGCGCCCACTAAACCAACGAGGTAGCCGGTAAATGTTGGTACATTAGTCATTCATTAACCACACACATTAAGAAATCAAGTTCCAATCAACCACTAAAATCAAATGCATTTTTCCTAGTAAATCATTCCTTCACCAAATTGCTTAGCCTCACACTGTTGGTTGCTAGGCAACCGCGACACAACAGTCTTGGCCACTGCAACGTAATGGCTGTCCCAAGGCCGGTCGGCTACATGGACGTCGGTATTGACCTGGATATTAATGTTTGTGGAACTAATACTCGTTGAGTGAGGCTTTTTATGTTTAAATCGATTGATGATAATCTTAGAGTAATTTCACAGAACATGATTTGTAACCTTTAGACATTCTGTGAGCAATTTGAATCATCATCTGCTAAACTATGTTGGCACAATGTAACTATACGTCAATGCCATCAGCACAATTTTGCCTTTTTCGAAATGGGAAAGCGCTAAATTATTATGTAGGGGTCGGCTTCCGGAATAACCGGATGCAACAGAATTTACACGGAGTGCATAATGCATATGACAGCGTAAGTTTCACCACTCGATAGTACTGGCCGCATTTCAGGAACAATATAAACGATCCGCGTTTAAATTATTACTAGTTGGTGGGTTGTGGAGCTCAGATAGACAGTCGCTTCATGTAAGAAACTGAATCCTGTTACATTGGAAGCTGACCTTATAATTTTTGTGAAACGCTAAGTCGATGATAATGGTCCTCATCCACTGTGTGTCATGTCGAAACGAAACAAATACTAAGCTACACCTGAATGTATACCTAGATATAATAATATTGCACACGACTGACTATCTGATATCCACAACGCATTTGGTGCTGGGTAATACGATACTCCTTGGTAAGACTGGTTGTCAGACTTTCAGGCCACTGACTACCTGTAACGACTGTCAAAGATCAAACAAATGACAGCCGGGACCAGCGGCTTAACGTGCTTTCTGAGGCACGGAGAAAACTCTGTATGTAACGGGTGATCACCCATCTACGACCAACCCTGGCAAGAGCAGCTTAGCTGGAAGATCGACCAGAGCAGCTGTTACTATTTAGCCACGACTTGCTTCAGCACTGGGTCAGTTTTATTTGTTGTTTAGTGTAATTTTAATTTCATCCGCTGGATGCGAGTCGCACGGGACCGGTCAATGTGGCGACACTTGGGGGAAACCTATGTCCAGCTGTGGATGTCTTTCGGCTGAAATGATGACGATGATGATGATAGTTTAATTTTAAACGCGCATTACGAGTACCTACTCTCAAAAAGCCAGTGAAATCATTTCACAAAGAGACGCTTATCAACCTGATTCACACGTCGACGCTTCATTCTATAGAGTATGTCAACATCGAAAACCACATGTAAACCACAACTTTGTATCGTCATGACGTTGCGATAGCGTCGAGTTCTTATCTCAAACATGAGTTACACCACCATCAACAATCTATCATCGCTTCGTCAATATTAAATTTTGAGGATATGGGTCGCATGATAACCGATAGGAAGAACTTAAATGTTATAAAAGCCTACCATTATGTATAGGTTCGCTCTGGACTCTGAACTTCGACAAATAAAGTACTCTAGTATCTGTCAGCGTCTGGGCATCCCGCAGCAAGTCCGCAATATACCTTGCCGGTATCACCGAACCTAAGTACTTTCATGGAGTATTACTAGTAATCAGTGCTTTCTCTACTTGTTCACCAGCCCCCGTAGCATGACCACCGTAGACACGGATTTCTTTGACGGAAGAATCGACATAATGACACATTGTGTCGACACAAAGACTTTTTTTGCACTATCCGGCATTTTGTTGATTCTTCCGTCAAAGAAATCCTCGTCTACGGTGGTCATGCTACGGGGGTTGAAGAACGTTACACCCTGTTCTGCACACCCCTATAACCAAACTCAGGACTGAATAGACAAACACCACCGCTGGGGTGAATGCGATTTTCTCATCTAAAGAGATCTTGCTACACATAACATCACGTTTTTTTCCCATTGGAGGCAGACGTATTACATAACGCCACCTGCTACGATTCTTACATACACCTTTTGCTTCATCCACGTTCATACAACTGGTCATATACGCTCGCGAGGACTAACGCACCCGACCTTTCTGAAGAACTTCACCAATGAGGGTGCTTGCATAAGGATTCCTTGGACGGACAAATCAGAACGGATGATGACGGAGAAACATGTACAGTTATTCACCAGTTTTCTTATGTGTGGGTGCATACAGAAAGTATAACTCTCTTTCCCGCACCGATTGGTACTGATCCATTCCTTTAATGTCCGTATTGGGAGCCTTTTTTTTTTGGATGGGAAGTCATCAAACGACCCCCCCCCCCACCCCACTCTGGGCGGAGCGGAAGGGAGTGTCAGACTTGTACTGACTTAAACCCATCCATGTTCCTTCTTTGCCCTTTGTGTTCCAGGGCCGCGGTATCTCTTTCGAACAGTCCCGCAGCCCCGGCTGGCCGTATAAGGAGACTGTAAGTACCTTTTTGCAAGCACCCTAAGATTAGTATAAATGTCCTTGGTTATAGGGCGTCCCTCTCGGTGTTAATACTAGTGTTACTCTCATCTTGCTACATTTCGTATCAAAATCCCTTACTCAGCGGTCAGAAACGGGTGAAAAAGGTAGGCCATTCCAAGTATCATTAGGTTGGCTATTCTATCAAATGTCATAAGTCATTTGAATGGTATCTGTGACCCAGTTAGCACAAAGCGGTGGCTGGGCCCGTCAACCTGTCCAGATAATGGCCCCTTGATAAATGGACAATAGATGAATGACTATTGTTGGGATATTTACATCTGTAGGCTGGTCCAGGGGTTGTGTGGTTTGTGGAGTAGGGGATAATAGCTATATTAAAATAAATAAACTAGCTATTGAAAACGATATTCAACCCTCCGGTAGTGTGAGGTCTCTCCTAAAGACTATCGGTCGCATACCTACGCCGCGCCATGACAAGATCCAGCTAAGGAAATCTACTGATGTAGTTGATCTCTTCGAAATATTCACTACTGTTTACAAAGTTTACAATTATGAACAATCAACATCATTCTCTTGCCTTTTGTCCCATTCATTTGGGGTCGGTGCAGCATGTCTTCTTCTTCCATACTTCTCTATTACTCGTCATCTAATCAGACACCTCCTTTCTTGTCATATCAATCTTCACACAGTCCATCCATCGTTTCTTTGGACTTCCTCTACTACTATCCACAGTTATATTCAAAACTTTCCTCACGACATTTTCCTCATTCCTCCGCATCACATGCCCATACCACGACAACCGATTACCACACAACTTATCAGTCATCGGCACCAGTTTCAGACTTCCTCATAAGTACTCATTTCTATTTTATCCATTACAATTATTAACAAATTAGGTTTAAAAGGAGACTACAGCCAGTTCCCACAAAAGATTATTATGTGTTGACGTTGAGCGAA
The DNA here is from genome assembly GCA_905163415.1 of Noctua fimbriata. Lineage (NCBI taxonomy): Eukaryota > Metazoa > Arthropoda > Insecta > Lepidoptera > Noctuidae > Noctua > Noctua fimbriata. Next base: position 6,866,741 of record LR990950.1, read on the forward strand.
GTTTAAAATGACGCAAACCCGTTGGTTTTTTTATGGGGAAAATACGCAATTATGAGAAAAGGTAGCCAATAATACTGAAAACAAATTGGCCGTTTTACAAAGCACAATTATTACGACATGACCCTTTATTACACGTTGTGTAACGCTTTGGTAGAGGGTAAAATGAAGCCAGAATTTAAAAAAAAAACATACATTATATTTGCCAAAAACCATGTTGGAATCGTATAACTATAATAAAGAGTGATGGTTATGATCCTCTATTATAATATACAACATTAGTTTTAGTATATGCGTAACCTGAAACACGTGTCTAGTATTTTTATGTAAAGAATCTATGTACAAAACTATCATGAAAAACCACAAAGTTAGAAGCTTGTTCTGTTACCTGGTTGTCCCCACAAAAACGTGGTCAATACGCGGCACCACCCCGCACGCGCGCCTCCAGCGTCGTCTTGAGCTCATTGATAATAATAATTTGGCAGTAGGTATCCAAATGATTGCGATAGGTACTTAATGTCACTCGGTTGTCCAACTAATACCCTTTTTAAATATTTTTGGGACAACATATAACATGGTTTAAAAATTATTGGAATCGATTCAGTTACTTATTCTGAACAAACTATATTCAGGTTTTGCATATACTAAAAATAATGTTGTTTAGTGATGGTTATATGCCATCACGTATCCCTCTTCACTACAGCATACAGCGTGCATTACACCTTGTGTCCTTGCAGCCTTGAAATTTACGCAGATCTCAAAATTAAATGTCAGCGACAGTATTTATCAGGAGATTCTAACCTTACTATGCTCACATCTTCCCTAAAATATCCTGGCTAACCGTGTCTGCATTGCTAGAAGTGACATAGAAGGTACTCACCCTCATCAATGTCGGGCGGCAACCCGCCCACGAAAACTTTGCGGCTGAACCGCTCGCCATGCTCGGAGCCCGCAGACACTGGAGACGAGCGAGCTGGCGAGCCCAGTGCGCTCACACACATTGACAGACCTGGAACAAGTGATGGTGTATTTTTGATAAGACAGTCACTAACATAAGGACGACTCTTGGTTGTGGTGGCCAAACCGGTGCTCTTCCAGAGCGACCGAAACGGCAAAGAGCAGCAGTAAAGTGGCCCAATCGCAATAACAGATCAGCTAGACCACTGGTTTCTATGTCACCAGTGGCGTTGTCACCATCTGCGTTGTCACCTGTCACCATGAAACGGTGACAGGTGACAACTCCGTCATGTAAGGAACCTGTTTCATAGACTAGCCGCCACGCCCCGGCTTAGCACGGGTGCAGTCTTCTGAAGAAGAGAAGTTTGCAAAAAAAAATATCTTTCGTTCAAAACTTGTGCTGGCAATAATTACAAAAAAACAAAAAAAAATACAAAATCGGTCGAGGCGTCCTCAAGTGATACTCCGTCATACATGTTGCAATTAATATTTAGAATTCCGTACCCGAAGGGTAACCCTATTACTAAGTCTGCGCTGTCCGTCCGTCGTCAGCGGGCTGTATCTCATGGTCCGTAATAGATACAGTTGAAATTTTCACAGAATGTATGTTTCTGTTGCCGCTATAACAAATAATAAAAATTAAAGAGAGCTCCTCGACTACGATGGTACGGAACGCTTCATGCGCGAGTCCGACTCGCACTTGGCCGGTTTTTATGTATGTATTCATCATCATCATTCATCATTTCAGCCGAAAGACGTCCACTGGTGGACATAGGCCTCCCCCAAGAAGGGGGGTTTTGCCATAATCGCCACGCTTGGCAGGCGGGTTGGCGATCGCAGTATGGTTGTTATAAAACACAGAGAACGCTGCTGCCCATTCTCTGGTAAGTCCCTTAGTCGCCTCTTACGACACCCACGGGAAGATATGGGATGGCGCTATTCTTTACGCCCGGACACCATACAGAACGATTGTACAGAACGATGTATTAAACATCCTGTAAAGATCGTCTCCCGTAAACTACTATGTATTGAAGGGTACTGACCAGCAGCCGACAGCCGAGAGACCACATCCTGTGCCTGGTCGGGCACGGAGGGCGAGCCAGCTCCGGCCGCGCCCCCCGCAACTGCCGCTTCCTCCACGCCTGGGAAGAACGGCGACTTGCCTGTGGACAAAAGGAAACGAAAATTAGTTATGAAATCACAAATAGGAAATCAAAATCGCGCGAATCAGCGCTTGTGAATGTCAAAATAACACGACAGTTCCCAAAAATGCTCGCCTTTCAACACTTCCTATTGTATTAGCAGGGTTTAATGGCGAAACGAACTCCGCTGTAATACATCTGGGAGGAGATTATAATAACAAGTGTAATGATCAAGTTTCCATTCGATTTTAACACGGCAATGGTTTACAAAAAGGCAAAAGGCGAAAAATTTATAGATACAGCGGATTTTTGTCCAGATATAATATGTTGCCAGTCCTGTCCCCGTAGCATGACCACCGTAGACAAGGATTTCTTTGACGGAAGAATCGACAAAATGACAGATTTCTTTGCACTATCTGTCATTTGCAGATCCGAGTCTAGTGACCGAACATAACTATCATGAATCTATAAGATGCCATACGACATTACGACATAATGCAACCATTATGCCTTTGTCGAGGGTCCTGGGTGATGATTCTCCACGGTCCCTCGTGGAGAATCATCGTGGTGAGAAGATTGGCCAGCTGGACTCTACGTTACCGAGTGCCAGCTATTACCAGGGTGCGCCGGACGTTTTATCATGGTCTGGAAGCTTTGAACCAGCCAAAATCAAAGGTTTTGGCCAGTTACTTCGAAAATTACATTAAAAAACACTGTTATGAACTTTGAGAATTTTGGTTAATGTCCTAAGTAACAGCCTGATATTTAAAGTATGAAAGTAAAAAAGCTAGTCAGCATTTAATGTTAAACAGTTGACACAGACGCGACCTCGAGTGACCCTACAGAGGTCACAGAAACAGGTCATCGAACTACAAATCCAGTATGTCCTGCCAATGAGGGTGGCACCGTTTGGCTATTACAAATTGGGACTGTTCTATTTTTATTTTTTGATTCGAAAATAGAAAATTATGTAGAAATTTTTAATAATTTATTGACTAACTTTAAGAAAACTCATGTGAAGATTTTAAATGAAGGTTGCACAACAGAGAGCAAAGACGAAGGCAAAGGTGTCTAAAAGATTTAAGAAAAAGTTAGGGGAACGGCATGTCCTAGCACCTCACCAAACATCTACCAACTCGCACTAGGCCAGGGCCGTGTGATGGTTTATAACCCATTCCGTCTAGAGACGCAGCCTATGTCCCAACCAGTGGCAACATTATAAGTAGCAGTAGGTAAATGCAACCTTAAGAAATCATCACCGCTTGTAGCGGGGCTGATATAATGCCTAATGACCACGCCAGCATAAGCCATTTTTTTCTAACAAGACAAAATGGAGTTATCAAGTTAATTACTAGAAGAACCTAATCATTAATAACCACCTACAGCGCTAAAATAAAACATCTCTAACTAAGAATTTTTTACAGCAGTCTATTTTTTCACAGAAATCTAAAATAAACAAGCCATGGTTGCCCTACCGAGTACAGAATTTTACGACTGCAGCATTGACACCGCAATCACTACTTATTATAAAAACTGTGCAGTCTGTCTGTCATAGCTTATCTATGAAACTATTAGACGGATTTTGATGCGGTTTGGCTGTAAACTTTCACGGATTCCAAGAGAAGTTTTGGCTAAGCGAATACTTTTGTGGTTAGGAATACTTATGCCTCGTTGGTCGAGTGATCACAAGTGTTACTGCTGAGCGAAGGCCTGGTTTCAATTCCCAAGTCGGACAAAGTGTGTTAGTGAGTTTTTCCATCAGAAATTTCTCAGTGCCCGGTTGATGGCAATAGGCTCGGGCCCCTATTCGATACGACGTAAACATAACTGGCGAAATGTGGGTGTACCCTCTGGGGTGCACCTCTGCCCTTCGGGGATTACAGGCGTGATATTATGTTATGTAAATATTTTTAGATATTTTATTTTTTTCCTAGTATGGGAAAGGACGTGCAGTGCCGACTCCCAAATAAATTAGGACAAGGGCAATAGAATAAGAATAATTATTAAAAAAATGCTTTGAAATGCTTTTGATTTGTTTTGAATGCTTTTTGTATTATTATTTCTCATACAATGGTTTAGTTAGTACTTTTAAGTAAACTACTATAACTAAAATATATTCAAAACTTGCATTATGATAGTTCAATTCAGATGTTTGGTAGCGACCTGCCCGATCTAGGTATATTTAAACCTGTGTTTCAGGCCATTACTTAACATAACATAGAATGATGATATTGAAAGTGGTTCTGTCGCCCAAAATTCAGCTGTGCGAACTCCGCTCGCTGTAGCAGTCATAAGATCGTCAAGTGCGCAGGTGTTAGGGCATGCAGCGCAAGATTGAAGATGGGCCATTGTCTGTGGAGACACGCCGCATACACATTTGAGATCTGAGCCGTCCATGAACCCCCATCTGAAGAGATTATCTTTGCTACGGCCGATTTGGGTTCTAAATAAGCGCGGGCATAATAAGCTAGTAATTCATATATTTAAATGATGTTTTAATCAAATCTGTTGCTATACCATCACCTCACTTTAAAGACGGCTAATACCTCAATATTTGGCATGTTAGCTATAAATTATAGCCATGCAATCGGTTTGACGGCTAAACAAAGATGTCTGCCAGCTATTCCTTACAATGTAACTTCAATGATAATTAGTTATAGATTGTTTAAATTGATATTATCTAAACACGAAATTTGTGTTTGGTACCGATTTCACGACTTGAAGAGCATACCTAAGTTCAAATAAAATATCATGATATATTCCGTGTGGTTAGTGCATAACCTGGTGTCAGAGTTTTTACTTGACTTGGAAATCTCTGAATAGACTCCGAACCCAGGTCGGCCGTAGCAAAGATAATCTCTTCAGATGGGGGTTCATGGACGGCTCAGATCTCAAATGTGTATGCGGCGTGTCTCCACAGACAATGGCCCATCTTCCATCTTGCGCTGCATGCCCTAACACCTGCGCACTTGACGATCTTATGACTGCTACAGCGAGCGGAGTTCGCATAGCTGAATTTTGGGCCAAACATATTTAACTAAAAATTTGCAATCGACACGCTAAGAAGAAGAGTTTTTATGCCGCCCATGGACCTCTGACTTGGCTTTACATGCTGTCAAGAAATATCTCTCAGGCATGCTGGTTTCCTCACGATGTTTTCCTTCACCGAAGCAAGTGATAATTATACAATACGCACATTAATCCGAAAAGTCAGAGGTGCGTGTTTTGGGTTCGAACTTGGACCTATGACTTGGCAGTCCGACGGTCACATCACTAGGCTATCACTGCCTATAAAACATATCATGATGACAACCGAAAAGTCAAGCACGGAAAACCGAGGGACCTCTAAAATTATATGACGCAGGTCGCGATTTTTTTAGCTTTTTTAGTTCTGTTGTCCGATATTCTGTAAGATTAATATAACATAACATCACGCCTGTAATCTCCGAAGGATTAGTCAGAGGTGTACCTAATAGTACACCCACATTTCGCCAGTTATGTTTAAGTCTCAGTCAGTCAGTTATATGTTGTCAGTATGTAAGATTAATGCAATGCAATGCGCTCATCCTGCATGTAACACTCCACTGTATACTGTAACATTATATTTTCCTTCAATTTATTGTAAAACATTCATTTACTACATTCATCACAGCCAAAGTCAATGACATTCATAAAAAGTCCGCCATTTTGGAAAGGCGCCAAAGAATAGTTATTTAAACGCGAGTTAAATAGACTTGTTAGAGACAATATGCGTAACACTGGCTACAGAGTTAATGAAATAATATATTTCATAATATTTAGTAAGTATCGTCATTACTCTGAGGAAAGTTTTGAGTATGAATGTGGATGGCTATAAGAGTCGAGGAAGACGAAAGTTACGATGCCGATGGATGGACTGTATGAAAGATAACATCGCTGGAAATGGAGTGATGACTAACAGAGAAGTATGGAAGAATACATGCTGCGCCGATATCATATTGCTTTTCAGTGCTTGGCCAAAAGACGAGTATCCAAAAGCGAGCTTTTACTAAGGCTATCATATATTGTATCTCGTAATGGAAACGAGCATTCCAATAGTTAGAAATAATAAAGACATGAATAGTAATTAGAATAAAGATTGAATCGCGCATAATACTTTACGGGCTGGGCAGAATTCCAAGATTATAGCTGTACCATAGTAATTAAGAGCATTATAATTATTGTAGGCCACATTCTATGATATTATTTATTATGATTGATTTTATGATTGCAAACAATAATAGAGAATTAAAAATATTTTTGATAAGGCTTATTTTCACTGTAATTGTTTCAAACTTTTCATTAATTAGTAAAGAAAATACGGAGATAAAAACTAAGCCTGTAAAAATACACAATGGAGAAAATGCGTTAAGTTTTAAGTATGTACTTAAGTGCCCATTTGAAGCGAGTTTCACTCTTGTACAATGTACTAAAATTTATTAAAATTCACTATAAACGGGTACTGAAAATCTTTAGGACTGTTCCCTTTGGGATAGGTAGTGACATTTTAAAACGCTAGGCGCAAGTGTGCCTTTTCATTATAATAAAAAATTATAAGTTATTTTTCTTACTGATAAAATGCCTCTCTGCTTATCCCATCATGGACTTGCTTGAATAATAATATAATAATAATCAAAACACTCACTCTTTCTGTACGGGAACCTCGGGCCTCTAATAAAAGGTGTAACCAGAGGAATAGTATGCACCGACATAATATTTTACACGATTACTCTCAAAAACGCGGTTTTATTAATGAGAAAAAAAATGCAAAAAGCGAATTTCGTATTTTTCTAAGAAAAATCGTGTGACCCCGCTGCAATGGACTACGCGTATGGAAAAAAAAAATAGGATCGACAAACGTTCCAAATTTGAAATAATATTTTTTTGAATCTAGCATGCCATGCCAGCGGTATTCGATCGAGTAGCGATAATAACCGTTTTGAATAACTGCTGAATAACGTTTAAAATAACTTTGTAATAAATGTACGTGATGGTATTTTGTTAATGAACGATTAATTTTATAGTTTCTGTGCCGAGTGGTAATAAACTTATTAAGAACACGTTTAATATTATTGTTGTTATCTTTTACGAAAGGCTTCTTTCGACATCCGTTATTTAAGCAATGAAAAGGTAGGTTTAGGCCGTATCTAATTACATACATTCTACATTTTTTTTTTTTTTTTTTCTTAACTATAATCATTTATTTATATTATATACATTAATAAATTAAAATAACCTATATTAACTAACTAACTTAAAAATTATATTATTTAAAAATCGCTATGGTCTATTTGTATATTTTCCACGGAGCGACTGACCAAGGTTGGCGGATGCCAACAAAACATTTTTGAGAAAAAAATACTGCAAATCTATGATAAAGTGCTACATAGTTCTATTGGCGCGTGGCTATTAGTCTTAACTGACAAGGCTGTCATGTTTTTTTTAGACAATTTCCAATTGAACGAATGTATACCAACAGCGCTCTCCTGACCCTGTCATTTAAGATCCAAAAGAACTTTGCTGCACTATACGGCTTAAATTAAATGTTAAAGAGTTTTTCTTTATAGTTTACTAAATGTTTATTGCCAACTAAAAGTTTTTGTGAAACAAAAATAACTGTGATACAGTTTAAATGCGAATTATAAGTGTTTTTCAAGATTTTATTTTATTCATTTACGTAAGGTTTTATCCAACAAAACGTAATCATAAAAAAAAAAAAAAAAAAAAAAACAAAAAAAAAGTTAAGCGGTTTAAAGCGGTTTTAAGGCTCTTCTTGTTCTTATTTGCTTTAAGATGTTTTTGCAGTATCCAGATAACATCAGCTAATAAAAAAGTGCGTTGCTCCTCTGCCTACCCAAAACGATGCATTCACCTTGACATACCGTATCGCATATAGCACATAGTCAATGTCGTATTGCAGCACCTGTTAACACGCCAAGTGTCGCAATGCTGATTCGAGTTCACGTTAGCTGCAGACTTGCGATTTGTCGCTGCGATTGGTGGTCGACTATTTAACAAGTTATAATAATATACAGGGTGTAAGGGACAGCCACAGGGGACAGCCCTCTACAAACTGATGGAGTGAATTCAGTACATCATACTAAGATGACCGATACATGAAATTATTTCAGGAATATTATGGGAATTAAATAAATTATACTTGTTTTATTTCCTCACACGCAATGTATCGTTACCGTGGCAAAACGCACGTCGTGAACGGCAAGCGCGACGACCAGTTCGATGAACTCTATAGCTAGGCAGGAAGTGAACTGCTGATTACACGCGTCGTTCGTTAGACAACATCAATTGTTGGATTTTTGATTTTAGCCTTACTATTAACATAAATGGAGTGCTGCGTACAGATAATGTAATTTTACATTGAAATAAAGGAATAGAACTTAAACGAAAAAAAAAAAACCGGAGAAAAATTCCGGTGGAATATAATTCAAAATAAGAAGCTGAATGTGCCCTGTCAGTTTGTGGAGGGCTATCCCTTACACCCTGTATAATAAAAAACATTTTATTTCGGACATTTTACATCCATATATTGTTAGTAAACTTGAACCTTAAAAGCTATGTTAGTAAAACATGTAGGTTCGACAAGCAATACATGAACGGGCAATCAAATTTCCCAGCAATGACATTTAGCCCCCGTAGCATGACCACCGTAGACACGGATTTCTTTGACGGAAGAATCGACAAAATGACAGATTGTGTCGACACAATGACAGATTTCTTTGCACCATCTGTCATTTTGTCGATTCTTCCGTCAAAGAAATCCGTGTCTACGGTGGTCATGCTACGGGGGTAGGAGACTGTTCGAGCTGCCCCGGACACTCTGTAGGCTTACGTCTGCCCCCGTAGCATGACCACGGTAGACAAGGATTTCTTTGACGGAAGAATCGACAAAATGACAGATTGTGTCGACACAATGACAGATTCTTCCGTCAAGGAAATCCTTGTCTACTGTGGTCATGCTACGGGGGCAGGATCGCTGGGAAGCTATCAATGTGCGCAACAGCAAACATTCCCGACGCACTCCAGAAGCGTGGCAGCCCCAACAGCATCCTGAATGCATTGTTATATTGAACTCGAAGAGCATTGATGTCTTTCTGCGTAAAGCTTGTCCAGAGGTTACACCGAGGTTATAACGGGCATAACTAAACCGTACTGGATTCACGTCGAGCGAAATTCAAATTACCTTGGGCTTTTGCAATTTGCAGTGTCAGGCCGTTTGTTTAACAAAACTTGATTCGCGTAAGTAACACGTATGTATAGACCGACCGCTTTAATGAGTCCTCGCGAAGGTATCAATTTAAATGGAATATTCTGAAGTTTGATCACGTATTGGTTCAATTAGTATCGTAATACCTACGTGGATTATGGCTGTTTTAAAGCAAATAACCTGTGGGATATTGTTAGGACTTTGTGAACGCTTAATGTGCCTTTGATGGGGCAAGGCGGAGGACTCAATAAAGCGATCGGTCTATGGTTACAGAATTATAATCATTAAAATCATCAAAACAACCGTCTAAGTTTATGATTAGTCATGATAGTTAAAAATGATTCAATTGTTTTGATCATATTCGTTACGGTCACGAATCATAATTTAATCAACTTCAAATCATGTTGATTAAAATACATATGATTCGCGACGACACACTGCAAAAAACGTAAGAAAGTTTTAATTTTTCGGGCTACCCTGGCGCTTCCAAGGTATGGTAAGGTTAGGTTATGGGTACAAAAAAATAATCGCTAAGACGGGGAGACCAAGTGCCTTTCAGCTATGTTAAGGGTCTATTTACACCCTTAATAGTTCTCTAGATCCAGTGCTAATGTGGACCACTCAAAATATTTGAGAACAAATAATCAAGAAAAACCAACTATTTCTGGGACTATGCAGGTTGTAATGAATGAATTTCATTTTGGAATACCATAAAGATCCATAGAGTAATGTTCCTCTAGAAAGGATACAAGACCAAAGAGTAGAGTAGAGTATCTTATACCAATCGGTACAAGACTTTATAAAATAGCGCGGTATTATTAGAAAATGTCGTATTGCGGTATAACTTCATCGTATTCACGGTAATAGTGTCGCATTGCTAATTATTGACGGGTCAACGGAGGCTACCTACTTAACTACAACTTGATGCAAGATTTTGTTGTATTTATCTAATACTAACTTATGCACGCGGCTTCCCTCTCGTGGATTTCGGAAAGGATTCCTACAGGATCGAACTGCTGGGATAAAAAAGGCCCTAAAAACAACAAAGGGACCTTTTTTTTCTGATGGGAAATCATCAAACCCCTCCGCTCTGGGCGGAGCGGGAAGGAGTGTCAGACTTCTACTGATTAAAACCCATCCATGTTCCTTCTTTGCCCTTTGTGTTCCAGGGCCGCGGTATCTCTTTCGAACAGTCCCGTAGCCCTGGCAGGCTTCGGCCCATGTGGACCCCTACATGGTTGCTGACATCTCTTTGAGGCGCGCGTGGAACACGAACGCGCCGTCGACGCGGCCTGTCGTCATAAGACGGCCGGACGGTGACCTAGCCCATTAGTCGCCGTCCACAGGCCCGCGCCTATGGTGGCCGGGAGCCACCACGTGACATCCGACACCCGGGGCGTCTCCCGCGGCGGCTGGGACGTGAGGCTCTTTCTCTCTCATGTCCCGCCACCTTCTTCACTAGCATGACTGCTTCGCAGAAGGAGGTGACGACTTCCCATTCCCTCTCGCTCCGGACCATGGCTTGAACCAGGGCCGGACGCGAGAGATCGCCGCCGCCAATCGACACTACGAGGACCCAAATGGTCCTAAAGGGGTCTTTCTGTGTGCTAAATTTCATTTAAATCCGTGCAGTAGTTTTTACTTGAAAGAGTAACAACATCCATCCATTCATGCATCCTCATAAACTTTCGCATTTATTTTTTAAAGTAATAGTAAGATCTGTCTTTTTTTTAAAGGCAACCAGTCTGACAACAAGTCTTCTTCTTTCTTCTATAATTCTCTTTGGTCATCTCAGTATTCACCGCCTTTCTAGCCACATCACTATGTCCACCTGTTAATAAATCAACGAAGATGTCCTAAGCTTGGTCGTAAACTGTCAATGTCGTATTGCACCCACAAAATGTCGCAATGCAGGGTCACGAACACACGACGTGTCGCAGACAGAGGCGGCTTAACGTGTTTTCGGAGACACGGAGGAAACCCGGTATGTGATGATGGTCACCCATCCAGAGACCGACCTAGGCAAGCGCGGCTTAACTTTGAACATCGACCTGTGCGACTGTTTATTTAGCCACGAGCTCCTCAAAACATATCTGAATTTATCACTTTTCAATATGTGGCTAACATGCTAGCAGTCCAGCAGATAGCTAGTGGTTATCACACTGTGGTGGTGGTTATGTGTACAACATTATTTTTAGCATATGCGAAACCTGAATATAGTTTGTTCAGAATAAGTAACTGAATCGACTCTAATAATTTTTAAACCATGTTATATATTGTCCCAAAAATATTTTTAAAAAGTTACAAGTCGGACACCGAGCGACATTAAGTACCTATCGCAATAATTTAGGTACCTACTGCCAAATTATTATTATAAAGGAGCTCAACACGACGCTGGAGGCGCATGCACGAGCAAGCGGAGAGAGACAACCCGCTAACAGAACAAGCTTATAACTTTGTGATTTAACATGATACAGTTTTGAAATTTTGTACATAGATTCTTTACATAAAAATACTAGACACGTGTTTCAGGTTTCGCATATACTAAAACTAATGTTGTATACGTTACCATACCAGAGACAAAAGCTGAAATGTAGGTGTAATTATACCAACAGCCATCCCCTCAACAAGACAACACAGCAACACTGTCTTGATTTTTATGAATAGATAATTGAATCATTTTGTGTTGCTGTATGTGCTCGGTCTTATGTCTCTAAACTTTGACCTAGTGCGTGGGACACAAAATATAATAACAAATATTGTGTAACGCATTTGCGTTATCAATTTCAAAACTGGTATTTATCTATGCATTCGTATTTTATTATAATAAACAATAATAGGTGTCATTTCGTGAGCTATGATCCGATTGGATCACGATTTTTTTTTTATGGCGGCAAACTATGACAGTTGTCACACTTTTTAATTTTTTGTCTCTGCTTTTGTGACGCAATGCAATTTGACCTATGCAAGTGAATTATTGTGACATACGAGAGACTAGACTAGGCTCTAGATTACCGCATAACATCAGGAATGCTGTTAGATTACAATAAAATATCCCGACAAGACTAGTCGAGTAGGTATAGATAGATATATAAACTATTTATTCAATGCACACAAAAGACATAGCACAACTCACAGAAGCACAATTAAATGATAACAAACCGTGCCATGAACCGTGTATCTACCTAATTGAAATAATTGTAAATCTGATAATACCTGTAGGTCACTGTTCTCATCATTAGAGAGCATTGAGAACCTGTCCCGAAGATCTCAGTAGCTTAGGACAGGAGTTAGTGGGACAGAGGAGAAGGAGGGGAGGCAAAATATCCCTGAAAAGACTAGAGTTTAGATATAACAATAAAAGAAGCATGAAAAGAGGACATTTGCCTACTTTTCTTAAACCTAAAACTACATCTCTAGGCAAAGGTATCATCACCTATTCAGCCTTCAAATGACATCCACGTCATTCTCTGTGGTACTGACTGTATGCACCATGTTATTGTATGGCGTCGTTCTATTCTGTTCGAGTCATTAAAATTAATAGTTAATGAGTTAGCTCGAAGTTGAATACTAAATGCACTGCAGCGAAGACCTGATTCCCACAGCGGTCGATTTACCCAAGGTAGTAATGTGTTATTTGGTTTTCATGGTAAGTTTTTAAATGTGGAACAAAACATTTTTTTTTTATAGTCCATTGTGTTAAACATTACTAGGTTTATTTTATTCAATAGTACAGTGGTATAAATGTGAAATTTATCAGGGTGTAAACGGACCCTTCACGAAGTCGTCAACCAAACATTACGTACATACATCAAAATTCAAACTTAGTAACTTTACGCAAAAATTAACGCATTCAAAACATAGTGCTGAGATGGACGGATTAAATAGTACGGGGGCCGTGCAATTGTTTAAAGTTTCTTACATTAAAACCATGTATTTAAAAACAAACTTGTGAAAAAGTTGAATCTTTGACCCCCAATATCTCTGTAACTAGAAGTTTCCCAGGTACGGTCTAGAACAAAAAAATGATCGCAATGACGGGGAGAGTAAGTGCCTTTCAGCTTCGTACAAGGGTACGTAAGGGTCTTGTTACACCCTTTATGTGCCTTATTTACGTTTAAAAATAACAAAAGTTCTAAGTAAATAATAAATATTCGAATAATCTTTACAAAAAATAACTAGAATAATATATAAAAACTAGAATAATAGTACTTTATAATTCCATGTTTTTGCAGAAAAAAGACTGGAAACCATAACCAAAAGGTCATGAAAAAAAATAATTTTGACAGTTATGGAAATTGGCGGGAAGAGGTTTAAGTGGCATGACTTCTGAAATTAGAAATCACAGTATCTCAAAGATATTACCTAATTATTACTAAATTCATGAAAATAATCATGCAAGCAATTTCAAGCAAAACATTTTTCTGAATTTGAACAAGCGTAGTTAACTACTTAACTACGCTTGTTCAAAAATCAGAAAAATGGTAAGCAGGTCATATTACAAAGCCACAAATTATTCGTCGAAAGATCATCCTTGGAATTCATGGGAAGCAGAAATCTAAACCCGGAACCACAAAACAACACCATTCCCATACAACTGTCATACATACTCATACACTTGAACACACAACTCCCCTCTTCGGAAGTCGGTCTAGCTCAGCTGGGAGGATGTCGCTCATTACTGTCGACCTCCATTTTGTATGATTATTTCTGTGACTCTATGAACGTAGTTTGTTCATGTATGACACATTTTGTTCACTAAACTAGTGTGATTGTTTTGTTGAAGTCAAAAGGTTGATTTTTGCATATTTTGGTAAACAGTGGCCTCTGAATTACCACTACGTAAATAGAGCATTGTATAGATTAGCTGTCAACGTAAGGCTAATTCAACTACAATGAAGGGGTCCGCGAGGGCCGATGCCTGTCAGGGCTGCGGGACTGTTCGAAAGAGATATCGCGGCCCTGGAACACAAAGGACAAAGAAGGAACATGGATGGGTTTTAGTCAGTAGAAGTCTGACACTCCGTTCCGCTCCGCCCAGAGCGGGGGCGGTCATTTGATGACTTCCCATCCGAAAAAATCATCATAATTATCATTTACTAGCGACCCGCCCCGGCTTCGCACGGGATCAATATACATATAAACCTTCCTCTATAATCACTCTATCTATTGCTGAAAACTGTATTCAAATTCGTTGCGTAGTTTTAAAGATCTAAGCGTCCAAACAGCGGGAGTGGCTTTGTTTTATACCATCGATTTCAACGTCTTGTATGTCAGTCGAACCGGATACAGCTGAGTACTAATATACAAGGTGTAAACGGACCCTTCAAGAAGCCGTCAACCAAACATTATGTATCTCATAACTAACTAAGTCTATGTAAAAAGTATTGCTGGGAAACGACTTTTTTTTAGGTGAATAATCACGGTTTACGGTATCGCTCAATGTAACGCACTCAAAACATTGTGCTGATGATTGCATTTAATTGGACAGGGGCCATGGAGGTATTTAAAGTAAAGTTACAACATTAAAAAACGTTGGAACTTTGGCCTCCAATATCTCCGTAACTAGATGGTTCAAGGTATGGTCCAGAACAAAAAAATGATCGCAATGACGGGGAGAGCCAGTAAAAAGCTGTTGTTTTGAAATTACAACAGACACTTCAATTTTATTTATTAGAATAGTTGTACAGATGATATTCTCGTTGATCTTGTTAATAATATTATATTATATATTTAGTTTGGATACTTAATAAGTTTTACTGGCACGTGTAACCTTTTTGTACTCACAATTCTTTTTATATTTATCTGTTGTCTTTTATTCTGTTTTTTTCCCAGCTTTTTCCCTGGTACAGCTACCTTGTACGGTTTTTCTGAGAATCCGTCAAAAATAATATATTTCTGTATCAATTCTATCTCGGAAAACTTATTTTTGCTTTCGTAAGAATATGGAAAACTAATATTATTTACTAGCTGTTGACCGCGACCTTCGTCCGACTGAAATTATTATAAAAAAAATATGACTTCCCTTTTTGAATCGTATTTTGTTACCAATTTCAAGGGTTTTAATTTTTTTGCTCGGAACCCTAATCCTCTTACTAAAATAAAAGTAGCCTAAATTAGATCTTATAGTATCAGCTATCTGCCAGTAAAAGTCCCATCAAAATAGGTCCAGCCGTTTCGGAGATTAGCCGGAACAAACACACAGACAAAAATTTAAAAAAATGTGTTTTTGTTATAAGTGCCGTAAGTATATATTTTCATATGCAGTTAAAAGCTGTTATTTTGATTTTACAAACAGACACTTCTATTTTATTTATTTGTATACATTTACGACAAGCTTTTCGGCTCTGCCCGTGTGTAGGACGAAAGTTAACCCACGGTTACGTAATACCGGGATAAGACATACCTTACACCCTAACCCAGTTGTCTGTTTCCCTGTGTGCCTAATTTCATTGAAAAAGACTCAGCTTTTAGTATGTTTAATTAGTGTGCCTGTGAGAGGTAGTGGGGCGGGATTGCCAGCCCCGTGCAAGGAGTATTGGTGATGGTATATCATAACCAGCGTTGCCAGATTTTTTTTTTTGCCATGTCGAGTTTTTGGAACTTTTTGAGTGAAAAAAGCGGGATTCTTTCGTCGAAAGCGGGACATAGTAAAACACGTATACAACATTAGTTTTAGTATATGCGAAACCTGATACACGTGTAGTATTTTATGTAAAGAATCTATATACAAAATTTCAAAACTGTATCATGAAAAATCACAAAGTTATAAGCTTGTTCTGTTACCTAGTTGTCCGCACAAAATCGCGGTCACCACGCAGCGCGCGCCTCCAGCGTCGTCTTGAGCTCATTGATAATAATAATTTGGCAGTAGGTACCTAAATTATTGCGATAGGTACTTAGTCGCTGGGTGTCCAACTTTTAACTTTTTTAAATATTTTTGGGAAAAAATATAACATGGTTTAAAAATTATTGGAATCGATTCAGTTACTTATTCTGAATAAACTATATTCAGGTTTCGCATATACTAAAAATAATGTTGTATAATTAATCAGAAGTTTTTAAATATTTATCTTTTTATTTGAATTCAAATTACGTTTACGTGACAATAGATAGCAAAAATAGCCATAGAAAATGTATTTGAATAAAAATGCAATATTTTAAATCAGATTTACCCTATCGTTAAATAGTTGAGTCTTATTCGTCTTCTGAATAAAAAAAAAATAAAAACGGTCGAATTATCCCCGAAAAGCGGGACAGCCTGTTCCGCGCGGGACATTTAATATTGATTTAATAATCGGGACGTCCCGCCAAAATCGGGACGTGTCTGGCAACGCTGATCATAACATACACACACAAACATGTTACATCACATATCTTATCACTTCTGTAATCCCCAAAGTATTAGGCCGCGATGCACCCACATTTCGCTAGTCTTATTTAAGTCCCATGTAATAGGGGGCGAGCCTATTGCCATCAACCGGGCACAAATCCAGCCTCCGTGTCTGCTACTGAGAAATTCCTGATGGAGAACCCAATAATACATTGCCCGACCCAGGAATCGAACCCAGGACCATCATGCTCAGTTAGTCGCAATTGAGTTTTTTTAGGTAGGTAGTAAAGTTTCAGTTAATTAATTCGAAGCACGTTCAGTACCATGCCAGCATGACATAGACAATAACTATTGATTTTTAGTATCTGGCCTTGTGACCTAGAAAATGTTTCCATGCATACCTATAATGTATAGTGTGGTACATATAATTACGCTGTTATTTTATTGATTAGGGGGAGCTTTGGCTTGAGTTATTGCGTGTTCAGTAACATAACTTCACGGTGATTTCTTTTGGAGGAGTATATGCAGAAGTGTATTTTAGATTATGTTAAAGTCTTCTATGATATACCATCACAGCTCATTGGTCTAGTGTTCGCACGTAGCGGCTGCTAAGCATGAGGTCCTAGGTTCGATACCCGGGTCGGGCGAAGTACTATTGGGTTTTTTCCATTAGAGATTTCTCAGTATCCACGGAGTCTGGATTTGTGTCCGATGGATAGCATTAGATGTTCGCAAACTGTGTGTTTCTTATAGGTACACTTCTGCACATCCCTTTGGGGATTACAATCGTGATGCTATTGTCTGTCTTTCTACAATAACTAAGGCAGTTTATAAAGAAACTAGGGCGTGAATAAGGCTAAGCACTTAACTCGATAGTAAACACATTTTATAATCCGTTTTGCAAGACGCTGTGGACTATTCTTGTCCAATCCTATTACCGCCAGCAGCCTAGCCTCCTCGCTGGGCCTGTTGTCCTAGTACCTAACTATGATAAAAGTATAAAGTTTCATCCCTATTCCCATGCAAACTGTCTAAGCGAAAGAGAAAATAAATAATGTAATTAAATAATTCTAAATCTTTTCTGGATTTTATTTATGTAACAATATTATATATGTCGGGAGGAGCTCGTGGCTAAATAATAACAGCCACTCGGGTCGATCTTTAGGTTAAGCCGTGCTTGCCTAGGTTGGTCTGTGGATGGGTGACCACCCATTACTTACCGAGTTTCCTCCGTGCCTCGGAAAGCACGTTAAGCCGTTGGTCCCGGGTGTCATTTGTAGATCTTTGACAGTCGTTAGGTAGTCAGTGGCCTGAAAAGTCTAACAACCAGTCTTTCCAAGCGGTATCGTATTAGCCAGTATTAGCTGGGTTGTGGAGGTCAGATAAGCAGTCGCTCCATGTAAAATACTGGTACTCAGCTGCATCCGGTTAGACTGGAAGCCGACCCCAACATAGTTGGGAAAAGGCTAAGCAGATGATGATGATGATATTATATATGTCGGATCCGGTGATTAGTACGAACATAAAATGAATTGGAAAGCGCGCCAGTGTGCAGCAGTGCCATCACGCGACCTACTTACCAGTCAGAACACAGCGTGCTTCTACAGAACCCTGATGTCCAGCTCGAGGCAAAGGCCGACATTCAGTGTCAGATCGCAGCGGAGTTGAGACGTCTTGGAACTGTATTCGATTCATTGTGCCCCGTGTTATTGGGTTAAGTTGTGATCTCAAGTAATTCGTTTGTTTTGCTAGAAACAGTGTATCGCACCCAGTGTATTTTCATAGCACGAAACCCATCGTCTGCCCACATGATGTACGAGCCTAACGGAATAAATCCTGACATATCCGACATATCCATTTATAAAATTAAAATAACCAAACTAACAAATTTAACAATAACCTTAAAAATGGCGTCATACATAAAACTCCTCCTCAACGCTGTCAACTGGTAATGTGTTAGACTGGCGGCGTTGCCACGGTGTATGGCAACGCTAAGCCTTTGGCCAAGGTAAAAGCCAGCCCTTAAGTCACGGGAAGTGTCAACTAAGCGTTTTGAAATTTCCTTGAAAGGGCTGTGCGCACTCGGATAATCGGTTCTAGAGTTTCAACCCCAAACGGCTCGAAAATATAGTTTCCAATAAGGTTACTATATTTACGCCGCTTGAGGTTATCTGCAGCCGCAGCGGCAGCCCCAGCACAGTACGATGAGCAAGGAAGATGGGATGGTGACACATGTTGTGTCCCACACTAAAGGCCTACCCATCTTCCACTGCTTCCACATCCTAAATTAGTCCGGATGCAGCTGAATACCAGTATTTTACATGGAGCGACTGCCTATCTGACCTCCACAACACAGTTAGTACTGAGTAATACGATACCTCTTCGTAAGACTGTTTGTCAGACTATCGGGCCACTGACTACCTGTAACGACTGTCAAAGATCTACAAATGACAGCCGGGACCAACGGCTTAGCCCCAATACTGAAACATCATTCCCTAATTGACGGAACGAAGAGCTGGACTGATCTATACTTAGCTAATTGCAGGAACAATGCAGAATTAGCTTGATATTGATCGAATCATCCAATAATAAGCTGGAGACTGGAGTGGACATTTCGGCTAATTTTGCTTGAAATCAAGACCTTTTATAGCGCTTGAAAAGGCTGGGTATACGGAACTGAGTTTATACAACATTATTTTTAGTATATGCGAAACCTGAATATAGTTTGTTCAGAATAAGTAACTGAATCGTTTCCAATAATTTTTAAACCATGTTATATTTTGTCCCAAAAACATTTAAAAAAAGTTACAAGTTGGCAACGAGCGACATTAAGTACCTATCGCCATAATTTAGGCACCTTCTGCCAAATTATTATTATCAATGAGCTCAAGACAACGCAGGAGGCGCGCGCGCGACCCCCTGAGTGGTGAACACGTTATTATGCGGACAACCAGGCAACAGAACAAGCTTATAACTTTGTGATTTTTCATGATACAGTTTTAAAATTTTGTACATAGATTCTTTACATAAAAATACTAGACACGTGTATCAGGTTTCGCATATACTAAAACTAATGTTGTAGATAAAGATAAAGATATTTTTACATGCGTTTACACACAAATTGAGCACGCAAGATCTTAGTGAGTAGGGTAGGGTAAGTCCGTACATGTTTTACCATGTGAGGTGTCCAAATTTGGTTTTTCTTTTACAATTATACTTTTTTTCTTTTACAATTATAATTATAATTTAAATTTATATTTATTATAAATAATTATAGTAATTAAACTATCGTAATATCACCCCTGTAATCTGCAAATGTTTAGGCAGAATTGTATCTCTAGCGGCTGTAGCACACCCATATTTTGCCATTTCGTTCGTTCCAGTATTTTAAGTGAAACTCTATACAATATAGGTTAATAGTAATAAATATAATAATGAAAAAGACTTTCGTATCTGCACAAATACTGTATCATAACATAGTCAGTCTTTCTGGAGCCCTGACACAGACAGAAGGCGCCGCGGCAGACCACGTAGAAGATGACGGGACGAGCTGGACAAGTACAAAGACCAGTGGTCCACATTAGCCCTGGATCGAAATAACTGTATGTATCAGCATAGCCAGCGTATGATGTTCCCACTGCTGGGACATAACTACACAAGCCTCATCTCTGTAAGAGGTTGTGTCTCTGTACAATCCACCACGCAGGCCCAATTCGTGTTGGTGGATATCAAATGTCCTTGAAGTTCTTGTTCTAGGTCATACCCGTTTCTACCCATTTTTCTTCACCGGTTTTAGAGCAGTGGTGATGAAATAAACTATCCAAACAAAGCGTCTGGCAAGTACATAAAATAACATCTATATTGTTTCAAATTTTGGTACAGTATGACCACTTTAAGTGTGCAGTTCAAAGTGGCGCTGATTGTCAAGAAAATTTGCATCGATATGACAAACTTGGTACATTTATTTTAGTTCTGTGCTTTCCCGCCTGCACAAATAAGTTGGTTGAAGTGTTTTCAGCTGCAGCCGATTAGACGGGAAGCCGAAGCCAGATGAAACTGCCTAACATCCATTTACAAGATCCATTGCTACCTACCTTTTAAAAACGCCAGTTTCCGAACAAAAAAAAAGCAATGTTCACCAAAAATAGGCCATCCCATACAGGAGCGAACGAATTTTTTACGTGTGTATCCGAAACTGTTTAATCGTGGCAAGGTCAGTGACCCCGCACGTGTTTGTCCCGCGCGTGCGTACTGCGTGCTTCCCTAGATTTTGTTAGCCCTTGCGAGCCTTACGCAATTGACTAAATAGGTTAGGTTATTCATTGAATAAAATGGCGGAAGATAGGACATGAAATATGGAATAGAATTTTCTGGGATAGTGTTGTATGATGGATGACTTTTGGAGTTATGTAAGTACCACGTGGTTTTTCTAAATATAGAATTGAGTCCTTTTACAGTCTGTTAAAGTAATTTAGCTTTGTTCGCAGCAATCAAATAGAAACTTATTGCAACGAACACAAGATAAATTCGTATTGCAAGATTAGGGCTGTTTTGACAGTATTAAAAATAGGGATGAAATGTCATCTTGTTACGTAACATCATTACATAGCATCACGCCTGTAAGCCCCGAAGGGTTAGGCAGAGGTGTACTTAATAGTACCTAGGTACTCCCACATTTCGCCAGTTATGTTTAAGTCCCATGTAATAGAGGGCGAGCCTATTGCCATCAACCGGGCGCAATTCCGTGGCTGCTACTGAGAAATTCCTGATGGAAAACAGTTTGCCCGACCTGGGAATCGAACCCAGGACCTCATGCTCAGCAGTCGCGCTTGCGGCCACTAGATCAACAAGGCGGTCATCTTGTTTTAAAATAAAATCTTAATTTGAAGCAAAATTTCGGAAAATTATTTTCAGCTACTTCCAAAATGGTTTCTTCCATTCACTCTCAATCTCTTGAAACTATCAGCTGCTTTTCCATCGATCAGCTGATTGCCAAACTATATCTATCTATTAATTGTAGACGAGGGGAGCGTATGTCCGCACCTATGTACAAAGTACGTACCAATACTTGTGTCCACAGTCCTGTGACATCAGTAACCCAACAGAATAGCAACCTTAGAATGACTATAATAAAGATCATTGTGACGTTGATAGACTTGTCAGTAATCTGTCAAAATTACTGTGATTTTTATGTTTGTTAGAAATTAAATAACACAACATCACGCCTGTAATCCCCAAAAAGGCAGAAAAGTACTTAATAGTGAACCCCATCAATACTTAATGGAACTTTTTCTTTTATGTACTTACATTTTTTCTCAAAATCATGTTTGAAAAGTTCCACAAAGTTTCCCGCCATTACCCACATAAATGAAATCCAAAATGGCCGCTTTAAACCATGGACAATCTTCTCATGAACCAGTCTAGAACTCCGTATAATACGTGAGCAGGTAACCTAAATGTCAAATGACCTAGATTTGAACGTTCCAGCTCGTATTTATTGATAGATGCACAACAGGGGCTTGTATTTATAGAGCATTAATTCAAAATGGCGGATGTGAACAGATTTATAAAAAAAAAACTAGGTAAGTACCTAAGTACATTACCTTATGCCTACGGCTTAGCTCGCTTGTAAATTTGGTCTAAAATTATCCCAAGGGAACGTACCTACTATACCGGGATAAAAAGTAGGTACTGTATTCTCTAATCCAGGCCATGTTCCTCCATTCGTCTTTGTTTGCTACTTCGTCCTCATTCAAGTTCTTTCAGCCGTCAAGGTGTGAAGAAAGACCGAGTACCTAACTTTCCCTATATTTAAATAGATGATCCAGAGTGTTCTCCACAGCAAGATCCAGTGCGATCAGTCACTACAAAATAAACAATAAAAAAAAATAAGATTCTTTTATTTATGGTAGAAGCGTCAGGGTAGCCCGCGAAATTCAAATTTTCTTACGTTTTTTGCAATTTGCAGGTCAGTGTCAGATTGTATGTTGATAAGAAATGAATCGCGCAAGTAACACGTATGTAGTTACAGAATTATAATCATTAAAATCATCAATACAACCATCTAAGTTCATTTAACTAATTGAATGACTTTTTCATGAAATAGTTATGGAATGGTAAAAGTAAAAGTATAAGAAGAAATTTAGGTTTATCCATCATAATTGAGCGCGTATACAAAGTTTCGTGTCCGTGCTATTAACCGTTGAGGAGTTCTCTCGTGAGGAGACGATCCTGGCTGCAGGATTAAGTCATGTCTGTCATAAAAATATATTGTCACCAGAACCAAAGGTGTGTGAAAAATTTGAGCTCAATCGGTTGGCGGACACTGGATTGAAATTCAGTTGCAAGATTTGACCTATACATACAAGGCAAGTTAAATAAAACCTTATAAAAACTCCTATGATTAGTCTATGATATTTGTTAAACTTTACTTACCAAGAAAACATAAGTTATGGAAGTATTCCATCTGTCTTTACCAGTAGGGCCAAAACCAAACCAAACTCATTATACAATGGCGGAAAGAGGTAGCACATCAAGCAACCCGAAACTGTCAAATTTTCCCAATCAACCTTGTATCTAAAGCTTTAGCGATAAAGTTGAAATTCCATTAAAGAAATTACACAGATTGTGGTAGCTTGATGTGCTGGCGTCTGTTACATTTCTATAATATTGTGGGAGTGAGATGGCGCTAGACGGCCTGTATAGCTCTGTATCTTTCCGACGCTGGAGTTGCACCTGCTTTGAGACGTCGTGGGGACCCCCAAGTTGTTTACTAGATTATTTGTTTACTATTTTTGTATGTAAAACAAGCGCTTCTCGCCATCAAACTAAAAAGATTGCCGAGTAAATTGTATTTAAAAAAATATGCATGTTTGTAAACAATAAATAAATAAAAAATAGGGAAATAGAGGAGCTCGTGACTAAATAATAACAGCCGCTCGGGCCGATCTTTAAGTTAAGCCGTACTTGCCTAGGTTGGTCTGTGGATGGGTGACCGCCCATTACATACCGAGTTTCATCCGTGCCTCGGAAAGCACGTTAAGCCGTTGGTCCCGGGTGTCATTTGTAGATCTTTGACAGTCGTTAGGTAGTCAGAGGCCCAAAAAGTTTGACAACCAGTCTTACCAAGGGGTATCGTATTACCCAGTACTAACTTGGTTGTGGAGGTCAGATAGGCAGTCGCTCCATGTAAAATACTGGTATTCAGCTGCATCCGGTTAGACTGAAAGCCGACCCCAATATAGTTGGGAAAAGGCTAGGCAGATGATGAAATAAATAAAAAAATAATAATGAAGGCAACATAAGGCTCGATCAGCTGATTGCCTGAGCGCGCGCTACGCTTACGTCAAAATCGATAGAGGGTCTTGTTTGTCCTGTTCGCTTACAACCTGTGTCACTTTCAAAGAGAAAATATTGACTAAACCTGCCCCCGTAGCATGACCACCGTAGACAAGGATTTCTTTGACGGAAGAATCGACAAAATGACAGATTGTGTCGACACAATGACAGATTTCTTTGCACTATCTGTCATTTTGTCGATTCTTCCGTCAAAGAAATCCTTGTCTACGGTGGTCATGCTACGGGGGCTGCCCCCGAGAACTGAGCTACAAGTTTGGCGCCTTCAGTAGCGTCCATCAGTTCCTGGAGTGAACAAACAACATTGGGGTTTAATTGGGGATGAAGATCTGAAGTTTGGGAGTTCGTCAATATCAGTCTGTGTAGCTATGACATTGTAAAGCAAATGCCGTTTCTCAGCCAAAGGAACGAGCATTGATGCACGTAAGCTAACGCGAAGTTTATGTAATTGTCTATTTAACATAATAACATCACGCCTGCAGGGTTAGGCAGAGGTGTGCCCCACATTTCGCAGATTATTACCATCAACCGGGCACAAATCCAGACTCCATGGCTGCTATAGACTCCGTAAATTAATGAAAAATGGAAAATATACTAAAACTAATGTTGTATTAAACAATAATTCATAAATTTTGTGAAATAACACAGGTACGCCAGTTTAACCATCTTGATGACGGGTAATATCATGACAATTCCGTTCCATTTATAAATTTATCAGGACTTATTTAGTGCAAAACTGTTAATCTAATATAACTGTGAAAGACCCTAGTTTAAACCACGACTAAAAACTTACGAAACGAAGCGAAAATTTCACTAAAGAGTTCAATATTACAACACAGTTCAACTTTAAACTGGATCATTTCGACTTTAAATA
Source organism: Noctua fimbriata (assembly GCA_905163415.1). NCBI lineage: Eukaryota > Metazoa > Arthropoda > Insecta > Lepidoptera > Noctuidae > Noctua > Noctua fimbriata. The sequence goes on from LR990950.1 coordinate 6,891,643, forward strand.
GAGAAAGCGATATTTAACAACTCAGTGATCACCGCTGATTGGTTTGTTGTAGCCTTTCGTCTTTTGTTTATTTTTTTTAAGAAATAAAATTACAATAGACAATTTGACAAACTAAAAAATAGCGAATCGTCGTGCGTTGAGAGCTATTCATCATCTGTGTGGCCTTTTCCCAAGTATGTTGGGGTCGGCTTCCAGTCTAACTTACAGCTGGACTGAATTGATTTACTACCTAATGTAATAGTGACGGCTTCGTGAAGGGTCCGTTTACACCTTGTAAACCTCCTCCTCCTCCTTGCCTTCGAAATGATAAATAATCTCTGACACATACAGGGTGTAACAAGACCCTTAACGAAGCCGAAAGGCACTTGTTCTCCCCGTCATTGCGATATTTTTTTTGTTCTAGACGATACCTGGGAACCTTCTAGTTACGGAGATATTGGGGGTCAAAGTTTTTTTTTATATACCTGTTTTTAATGTAATATTTTTACTTTAAACACCTACACGACCTTCGTACTCATCAGCACAATGTTTTGAGTGCATTACATTGAGTCCTACCGCAAAACGTGATTATTCACCCCAAAAAAAAAGTCGTTTCCCAGCAATAATTTTTGAGTAAAGTTTCTTAGTTTGATGTACATAATGCTTGGTTGACGGCTTTGTGAAGAGTTCTGTTACACCCTGTATTTTTTTAATATTATTTCGCGGACGAAGGTCGCTCAACAGCTAGTAGATAAAAGATAAAACGCGTTAACTGAGAACGTAGACCAAAAGTTAAGTCATGGCGGTAATCAATACCAACTGTAGTTATGGATCACCGCACACTGTCAAAGTTCATGGCTATCCAGGTCAACCCATTACTTTCACACTTGTGATCTTTGGGGTAAAACTATGACATGACATTACGTCACGCATGTATAGCCCGAGGGGGTAGCTAGAGTATGTATAGTACATCTACGTTTCATTAAAAGGGGGCGTGGCTTTTACTATCTGTATTACTGTCAACTCCCTCTAACTTAGACGTTAGAGAGAGAGAGCCTGTGTTCTAACATTATGAACATTGCAAGCTATTAAGCTCATTCATGAACACATTTTGGAAAATGAAAATCTAAGTATACTGTAACACTAAGCATATTAGATGCAAAGTGGAAGGGACACCCATGCACAAACGCTTACCACCTATTCAGTACATCATTTCAAATCATAGAAATTAAACATCGTCATTTTTTTAAAACAGCTGTTTCCAACAAAAGATCTGTACACGGTCAAAACGCATGGGACGGCTGTTTTTTTTAATAACCGATGAAAAATTTAAAAATACAATGATGTACTGAATACGTGGTAACCGTTTTCGCGTCGGTGTGCCTTCCACCTTGAATAAAGGGGGTAACTGTCCAGATGACGAATAATAAAATAAAAAAACATATATGTATATGGCGTTAAAATATTTGTAGGCCATGTTATGGCAGGATATGCTGGAACCAATATTGTGACATCTATTTGTACTATATTCTGACAAATAAACATTTTTGATTTGATTTTGATTTGAATAGAGAAGAATGACAGAAGACTAGGCCGTCCCCAAACAGATTGGGATAAGGATAAAAGAAACATAATGATTCTACAAGAATATAGGCCTCCTTGGTACAACACCAACGTCCCAATCGCGATTACTGACCATGGCGAATTGTTATTCGGTTTTTTCATCAGGAATTTCTCAGTAGGAACCGCGGAGTCTGGATTTGTGGCCGGTTGAAGGCAAAAGGCTGGCCCCTGTGAGTGTGTCATGTGGGTGTTGTATTAAAAACCACTCTGCCTTACCCTTTGGAGATTACAGGCGTGATGTTATGTTATGTAAAAACATAGGACACTACCACTGCATAATCTTGTTCTACACAACCGCATAGTCGTCTGAAACGATGCCATACGACACCACTCGATGAATATATCTCTTTTATCAAGTAGAAAAGGCCTTTTCCTACCATCGAACAACGAGGCCTATCTGCGTTTCCGAAAAAAGGAAGGATTTATAATTTGGTATTTTAAAAAAATCTGACCCCTTCATCTCACTATAATCTACAGCCTTAATCGTAAAATCTTGATCGAAATCAAATTGTAAATTGCAAAGTCGCTTTTTATTCTATTTTTTTTCAAAACCGAAACTATTTCGACTTAATATTGCCGACTTACTAACTTCAAGTGCCGGTAACATTAATAACTTTTGATACCAGCTGATTGTCAATCTGGAACACGTTGAGTCCCGTTTCATTCATGTAACAGCCAAAACCTAGGTCTTTCCTATCAGTTTCTTAGACATTTCAGCCAGAATTGTATGCTTTTAGAGTTCCATTGAAAAACGGATACTTTTTTCCACCCATAATCGAAAATAAAAAGGGCAACGACCATACAAGAGAACACCATAGCCGTTCAAAGCAACATACATCTTCTACCAGACACGCCTATAATGATGACGCGCATGCGCGTAACCATGGCAACCGCAAGATGGCTGCCGTTGCCATGGCAACCGAATGTAGGACACCACAGCCCGGGTGACCTAAATACGATGGTATCAGAGATATTGACGTTTGGTTGGTGAACTGCTGTGTCTGAAATCCAGAAGGTTTTTAAATGGAACTTTTATGGCACATAGCATGATATAATAATATACTTCGCCTGGTATTCTCTTCCCACGATGGCCCAAGACTACGCCACGATGTGTTAACATTGATTGTCCTTTTCAGTGACTCTCATTTAGTGAATGAAAATAAATTAAATTACTAACTAGCTTAACTATTTAGTATCTCGTGTGATTCATCTATTTAATTTTAAATTAATTTACATATTGAATTATTAGTTCATATTGCTTTGTTAAGTTAGAAATGCATTTTGCTCGGGTAATTCAATCACACACCGTGGCAACACATCGACAGCATCGCAACTGATGACGTATTCTTGGGCCAATCACGTGACAAAGCTGTCACGGGAAGAGAATACCAGGCGAAGTATATTATTATACCATGGCATCTAGAGTATTGAGTGAGGTTGTATGACCAATCATTAGGAGACAATCGCCTTTAGCGAAGCCAGTGCTCACTTTCCGTATAAGGGGAACTCCAGTACGATACAAGCTTCTAGACCCAGCGATTTTGGCTATCTGTACCGAATTTAAGATTTTTATTCTGTAGATAGTAAGTTGGCAACATTTAAAAAAAAAGAGAAGTATCGCCATACAATTTCCTATCATCAGATTATCGTTCGTTCTCTGTTCGAAAGCTGAAGGCCACTGCAATACATTTGCCTGCTGTGGCACTGCAGAGGTAATTATTTACAGGACGATTCTTTGGCCTTTTGATATTCAAGTATTCACCAAATTATGTTGACACTGTTCGTTTTACAAGTCCTTGAAATTCTTGACTCTATTGATAATAAATATAACTAATAAATAAAGGGTGTAAATAGACCCTTAACGAAGCCGAATTACCCTTGTTCTCTCCGTCTTTGCGATCATTTTTTTTGTTCTAGACCATACCTGGGAAACCTTCTAGTTACGGAGATAGGGTCAAAGTTCCAACTTTTTTGATGTTTTAAATTTTTTTAGCGTTAAACTAAAAAAAAAAGAAACAGTTAGTAGAACATGTCGTATAAGTACGACATGTGGCTAGTTATAGTAACTAACGTATTTTCAGTCATTCTCACCATATTCCCTTATACAAAAATAACTAAATCAAGACGACTACCAGGACTGCAGCTATATCAATGGGTACCTGGGCGTAAGACCCGCCTCGCCTGCGTCACTGCGTGGTTCAGTTTATGGGTCACGGAGGTCAGGTCATCTTACTATGTCATGTGCACTTTCAGTACACTATTCCCTGGACTCGAATAAAAAGTGAAACAATAAATGTACAAGTACCAGGACGTCACAAGCGTCAATAGGTACTTAGTAAGCTATGCAGTAGGATGCTACCTTATAAATAATTTCAGTAATTTTGAAAACCAGTATTTGTATTATTAGTATAAGCCATATTAGTACCAGGACATCAGAAATCTCAGCGGGTAGCACGTCTCGCCTTCGTCACTGAATATGTAACGATCGTAGATTGTTGTCGTAGTGTCTACCTACCCCTAGGGGACCTTGTAGAAACTAAAGCAAATTACCGTGCGTTCAAGCGTTTTTACCATAAATTAATTAATAATTTATTGGACATTTGCACAACTTAGGACCCATTACTGATAATATTTATCCGTGGTGCTAGGCAACTGGGCTTATCCCAGTTGTAAACGTTCCTTTGTGCCTATTGGCCTTGTTTCGTTCTGTCTTCTGCTGATATGGAGGGTAGTGGAAATGATGGTTTTCCTACTCCTCTGCTATACTTTTCTGATTAATTTCGTTGCGGGATCCAAGACAGTTAAATTGTTTCTCTGGGACTTCGTCGAGCTTCATTGTCTCGGCGCTTTTCTGGTGGTCGCCACTGTTGATTCTCGCTTTCAAGAGTTACAGTGGATTCAGAATAGTGTGGCGGGTTTGTCTACCCCCAGAGGGCAAAGGCGTGACTTTATTTATGTTAAGTAATGCCTAAATTGGACAAGTAAATAAAACAAGACTACCAGGACTTCAGTAACATAAACGGGTAGTATGACCGTCACCCCTAACTACACTCAATAAGACTTTGTATTCCTTCTAAAGCAGTATTTTAATAAACACACTTATTTTCAGTAATTTTCAGCACTAAAAACTACACTGCACTAACTACTAACCAAAGCAACATTATACCAGGACTTTAGCAATATCAGCGGGTATATCAACCCGCCTACGTCACATGCGTGGTTCAGTTTAATGGGTCACGGAGGTCAGGAGGTGGCTGTTGGCACTCCCTTTTGCTGTTCGCTCGATAAACTTACCTGCCAGGTTTATTTCCTTAGCAAAAACGATTGAGTAAGGAGGATTAAACTTATTTAAAACACAGAATCAGAAAATGGGCACCTACTAGACCAAAGAAATAGGCAAGGTAGCTCGCGAAATTCATATCTTCTTATGTTTTTTGCAATTTGCAGGTCAGTGTCTGGTTGTATGTTGATGAATAATTCCATAACTGTGTCATGAAAAATTCATTCAATGGGATTAAATGAACTTAGAGGGTTGCAACCAATTAATAAGTTTAAATGTAAAATGTTGTGTGGCTCTTAGACATGTGTTTTTACTCCGTCAGTGAATTTTTAAATCATACATTTTGATATTGTAATTAGGATATTAATATGACATTAGTACTTTGATTGTGAATTTTTTGACATTGTAATTTTTATTTTGATAATGTGATTTATATTTTTGACATTGTGATTAATTTACTTTATTTTTTTTTACATTTTTATTTATATTCTTGAATTAACCATTGAAAGCCTAACCCTTGACATTGTCTTTAATCATTCTTGACATTATAATTAACACCCCCTGACATTGTATTTGATGGTAGTTAACGATTTCCATAAATAATCTCGACATTGTATGGCTTATTATTAATTTTATTTTTTTGAAATATTCGTAGGTACGCTAGAAACAGCAGAATATTATGGACATCATGTTTTGTGTAACACCTAAGTAACAAAAATATTCTAACAAATAAATTTTATTCTATTCTATTCTAACCTGACACTGCAAAAACATAAGAACATTTGAAATTTGGATTCGCTGGCTACCTAAATAAAATTTGGCGAAATAAGGGACGATATTATCAATCAATCAATCAATAAGTCTTTATTTTTAAACATAGGTTACAACAGTGTGCAAGATGCTACAATAATTGTTATATGATGAATAGAGGATGATGTATCAGAAATATGTGTTCATGTTTAAGGATGTGATACAGACTGAAGAACTTCCTCTATGGTTCCATCATCATCATCATTTCAGCCGAAAGACGTCCACTGCTGGACATAGGCCTCCCCCAAGTGTCGCCACATTGACCGGTCCCGTGCGACTCGCATCCAGCGGATCCCTGCAACCTTTACCAGGTCAACGGTCCACCTAGTGGGAGGCCTTCCAACGTAATAACGGGTCCATCATCGTAATCGTAAAAATAATTGGTTTCCAAAAGGTTTGAAATTCTGCAAGAGACAGCCGTCCATCTGTTCCAACATTTTCACAATTCTTTTTTTAAATATTATGACTTAACTTCAAATACCTCCGCGACCCTCGTACTATTCAATTCATTCATCAGCACAATGTTTTGAGAGCGTTACATCGAGTCCTACCGTAAAACGTGATTTTTCACTCCCAAAAAAGAATTCGTTTCCCAGCAATAATTTTTGCGTAAAGTTACTTAGTTTGATGTACAGAATGCTTGGTTGAAAGGGTCCGTTTACACCTTGAAGATATACAAAACTTACCGTAATAGGCCATATTGCTGACCATGTGCTCGTTGATCATGATATCCAGGGTGATGTCGTCACTGTCACAAATATTTGATAAAAAAAAACAACTCAAACACGCATTTTATAAACACTCACTGTAAAACACAAGGGGGATTTAGAAAAGTGGATATTAAAAACATGGCTGACGTATTTGGACTCGAAAGTGAATATATTGATGGTTGAGTAAATAGTGAATCGTATAATAATAAAGGATTATGGCGCATTTTGATAGCTTCCATGAGAGAAAATACTGAAGCTTTAATAGAAGTTTCAGTTTCCATTATATTGAAAAGATAATAACTAAATCGAATACTTATTAGCCGTTGTGTTTGGGCTAATGTGCAGTTCAGCTCGCCAATATTAAGTTTACCTATTTGCACACACATCTTTGGCCATATCATATGGAGTACCTGGGCGACCGAGCTCTGCTCAGGTGAAAATAGACAAAACGAATTTTCCCAGATATGAGACATAGCTAGATCGAAATTGTTAGAGCCGTTTTCGAGAATTTGGTTACAAATATACAAATATTGCTTATTTAAAAGGGATATAGATTATGAAGCCTTGAATGAGGTCTTCATTAAAATAATTCGAATGACATAAGTAGATACCTACAACGTAATATTTATCCATAAAATTAACGATATTATAAAAAAAACAAACATAACCTACTTCCACAAAATTATTTAAATGAATTCATCACGTTTTAGTGTTAAATTAATTAATTATTTAATAACAAATACCAAGGCTACAGATGTCAATGCAAAATCGATATCTTTTAAAGTTTATCAGCACAATGTCAATTCACACATAGTTCCTTACTGTTCTTTACTAATATTTTAAATGCAAAAGTATTTCTGTCTATCTATATGTCACCTTGTTACGCCTAAACCACCGAACGGATTTTGATTCAATTTGTCACTCTGTTAGACCATGACCTGGGTTAGGACTTAGGATAATTTTAATCCCGGTAGTACGTACTCGTAGGATAATTTTCGAGCCCAAGGCGGCCGAAGCCTCGGGGCAAAGCGAAAATGACTCTGTGTGACTGTTTTTTTCCACACATAAACGACTGATCTGATTGATTTAAAAAACAGATAGGTAGCCTGCGACCTGGAGAAGGCCTTAAGTTACTTTTCATCCAGGAGCATCATCATTTTCCAGCCCTCATTTCAATTTATTTCAGGTCAGTGCAGCATATTTTCTGCTTCCATACTTCTCTCAGTAGTTACCTTTTTTCTAGCCATATCATCCTTCACACAGTCCATCCATCATTTCTTTGATCTTCCTCTACTCTTACAGCCATCCATATTCATACTCAAAACTTTCCTCATGACATTTGCCTTCGCACCGTATGCGCATATCATGACAGGAAATTTCCACACAACTTTTCAGTCACCGGCGCCCCTTTTAGACTACGTCCTCAATCATTTAAATCTTAACAATTATAAATAAAAAACCGGCCAAGTGCGAGGCAGACTCGCGCATGCAGGGTTGCGTACCATGTACCATCGTAGTAGGGGAGCCCCCTTTAATTTATTATTTTTTTGTTTAACAGCAACAGAAGTACACATTCTGTGAAAATGTCAACTATCTACCTATTACGGATCATGAGATACAGCCCGCTGACAGACAGACGGACGGACAGCGAAGTCTTAGTAATAAGGTCCCCTTCGGGAACGAAAACCTACAAACGGCAGACCACGAAGGAGATTTCGGGACGAACTGGACAGGTTCCGTCAGAACTGGAAGGAGGACGCGACGGTTCGCGAGAAATGGTAAGAGTGGATGTTAGGCTTTTGTCCAGGAGTGGGACAGACCATACTAGGAACACAATAAATGCAGACGAAATCGCGGGTATCAGTAAGTAGATAAATCATGAGTCATTTCATAACCAATCGTCTTAGATACGACACCGTTATCTTTAGTGATCGATTCTGATTATTATTGACTTGGTATCGTAAAACGTGAGATTGTGTATTGTTAAACACACGTACTTAATAAAGAGTTTATATACTTATATGTATATACACTATTTTTATAGTTGTGGTTTATTTAGATCAACAACTTATGAGTTAAAATAAATCGCATGTTCATCGTCTGTGTAGCCTTTTCCCAACTATGTTGGGGTCGGCTTCCAGTCAAACTGGATGCAACTGAATACCAGTATTTTATATGGAGCGACTGCCTATCTGACCTACTCAACCCAGTTAGCACTGGGTAATACGATTACCCTTTGGTGAGACTGGTTGTCAGACTTTCGGGCCACTGACTACCTAATCATTAACACTAGAAACGGGTATTTACCATGTTTACTGATTGTTTTGAGTTCCCGATATTACCACCATGACCAGCATAGACCATGAGTTGTTGGTTGTTGTGACCTTGATAATTTGAAAACTTTTATCACTGACTACCTGTAACGACTGTCAAAGATCTACAAATGACAGCAATTCTATACTCATATTATAAAGAGGCAAACAATGAGGAGCTCGTGGCTAAATAATAACAGCCGCTCTGGTCGATGGTTAAGTTAAGCCGAGCTTGCCTAGTTTGGTCTGTGGATGGGTGACCACCCGTTACAAACCTAGTTTCCTCCGTGCCTCGGAAAGCACGTTAAGCCGTTGGTCCCGGCTGTCAATTGTAGATCTTTGACAGTCGTTAGGTAGTCAGTGGTCCGAAAACCAGTCTTAACAAGCGGTATCGTATTATCCAGTACTAACAGGGTTGTGGAGGTCAGATAGGCTGTCGCTCCATGTAAAATACTGGTATTCAGCTGCATCCGGTTAGACTGGAAGACGAGCCCAACATAGTTGGGAAAAAGCAGGCAGATGATGTGAACCTAAACCTACTTTGAAAACAAAAATAGGGCACCAGTTAAACATAACCCCCCGCTTCGCTGTCGGACAATTGTCTTGACTACAAAGCAACCATTCATTGAATTTTCGCTACAATGCGCAACCTTGCGCTACTTTTCAATGGTTGACAGCAACGGACGACCAACGTACTGTGTAGTAGCACAATTTGGAGGAGCTCATGGCTGAAGTTACCAAAAAAAATTAAGCTATGACTTACGCCTAGGTAATAGAACGAAATTAATCACAAAAGTTTGCTATGTAACAGTAGCGAAGGTAAAGTAACAGGTAAGCCGGAGTACATATCTTTAATGTGATTATATTATTTGTCTATAGAAAACTGACTGTGCCATTTTTCAAATGGAATCTGGTTGTATGTAACCTTCACCACTGCTATCTAATTGTCAAACGCGAAACCAGCTGTCACTAGTTGAGCAAATTATCAGACTATTTGCCGACGGAAGAATCGACAAAATGACATTTATTTTGTTGATCTGTCATTTTGTCGATTCTTCCGTCGACAAACCCCGCTTCTACGGTAGTCATGGTACGCGTGCTGGTCTAGAAGACTTGGAATTCGTTGTAGAAAAATGCAACTCAACTCGATTTTCACATGTCAAGGCCATCTTGACAGTCATCCCAGTTACCACTAGCAATATTTTTACAACAAGTTTTTCTATACACAGCTAGTTCAAAAATACGTGCCCAGGTCAATACTAGAGAAAAATACTCACACTCATACATAAGATAAGATTTATATTCATAATAATAAAATCAAGGTCAAATTGCGCATACATCTAATACTAATACATTAAATAACTAAAATTGTATCGTAATATTGGCAATGACCATGGACAAGATAGAATGTAATTACAAACATAATATTTTTTTATAAACAAAACGTAATTGTATTTAGAACATAGTACTGCATAGTTCTTTTGACGCATGGCCATATTCGAGACCTATCACTACCATCTTGTACTTTAAAAAAAAAAAAATACAAATAAATATCTACCAACAGCGCCGTTATTTATTTTATTTTGCATAACATTAGCCAATAATACAAAATTAAATTAATCCTATCACTCTGTCTTCTCACAGAACTGCAAACATTCTAACATTACCGTCTTCCATTCATCAGCAAACAGGTCCGACTACAATATTGACAATGACCATGGACAATATAGAATGAAATACCAACCTAATAATCTACAAAAAAAACAAAAGAAATGTTTTAAATGCAATTAGGAACGACCTTCACCTCGCTAACGCATTGAATATTGAATTTGGAATCGGCCAGTGAGCACATCACATTGCGTAACAAAGCGTAAAGTATATTTAGCATACGCTACGGTAGGTACGTGGGTTTTACAGGTGCAAACTATAGTATAAATGTATTATTGTATGGCAAAGTACCTAAGTAAGCGGTTTATAGATCTTAATGGAAGCCCGAAAGTGTGACCACCAGTCTGACCAATGGGTATCTTTAAATTGGCTTATATTACCCAGTAGCAAAGCGTTGTGGAGATCAGATAGGCAGTGGCTCCATGTAAAATACTGGTATTTAGCTGCATATGGTTAGACTGGAAGCAGACCCCGACATAGTTGGGAAAAAGCTAGGCAGATGATGAATGTACGGTACCTACATGGGTTTTACAGGTGGAAAATATATTACAGTAGTTTTATTTTTGGATGACTAACAAAATGACGGCACACCTGAAATACCAAAGCTGAAATGTCGCATGAAACTAACTATACCTATATATCTTTCACAGGAGATCCAATGTAGGTAAAATACCTACCAATTGTTGGTCAGTAGAATATTAATTTATTTCAACAAAGGCATTACCTATTACGTATTCATAATGCATTGAGGGCTACACCAAAACAGGTAATATTAATCATAAAAGCCATTAATTTGCCAATAGAAAATTAATAGCGATTTATTGTGATTAGCTAAATAGACAATGACCATGTAGAAATAGAATCTACACAAACGACTGAGTCTAGTCTCAAAATAATTATTTTTAACCAAAATGAATAATATCTTGTTGACATGTAACGTAATGGCTGACATAGCTAAGTGACGTAAGATTACAAATGGCTGCCAAATACTACGCGGGATGCCCTACAACGACTTTTGTACTTGGAGCTTGTAAATAAATAAAGCTGAAAGTCCCAGGCAAGTAGCAACGGTAAGGGAAACTGGCATGTTTTTTTAAATAGGCTTGCGTTTGGCCGCAACTCGCCTGATGTGAAGCGTTGATGCGGCCTAGGGTGGAGCACGCATGCCTAGAAGAAACCGATCCACTCAAACTTTGAAGAGTTCCAATATACAACATTAGTTAGTATATGCGGAACCTAATACACGTGTCTAGTATTTGTATGTAAAGAATCGATGTACAAAATTTCAAAACTGTTTCATGAAAAATCACAAAGTTATAATCTTATTCTGTTATCTAGTTGTCTGCACAAAATCGTGGTCACCACGCAGCGCGCGCCTCCAGCTTCGTCTTGAGCTCATTGATAATAATAATTTGGCAGTAGGTACCTAAATTATTGCGATAAGTACTTAAAGTCGCTTGGTGTCCAACTTTTAACTTTTTTAAATATTTTTGGGAAAAAATATAACATGGTTTAAAAATTATTGGAATCGATTCAGCTCCTTATTCTGAACAATTTATATTCAGGTTTCGCATATACTAAAAATAATGTTGTATAATTTGAATAGTAAAGATACTTAGTGTGCCGAGGACAACCTACGTAGTGAGATACGGGCCCACCACCAAAATGGCTGACTAGGTAATATTTTTACGAAGGCATTAGTTATTCTAACTCAGCAGTTATAGTGGGCCAATTGTATCGTGCCGAATAAAGCTGTATGTCGTGAATTGGGATCCAAGCAGGCAATTTACTTTGTGTCAATGATTTCATCACCACTGCTCTCAAACGGTGAAGGAAAACCAACCAGCATGTCCTGTTCCTAGTAGGTACCGAAAGTTTGAAGACATGTGACATCTATCAACCCTACCTGAGCCCGCGTGGTAGAATAGCCTATAATGTCCACCCAACGCTGTGACACCGGCTTCTCTCGGAGCGAGGGAGTCAAGGTGTGTGAGGCATAATCAAATCAACTACACCGGCTTTGTGCTGGTTGTGTCTTCGATTTTTTGGTTCCAGCACATGCCGGTGTCCTCACGATGTTTTCCTTCACCGTTTTGAGAGGTTCCTAATCTTATAACTTAGTATTTTAAGGACCCGGGGCAAACACTTTGCCACAAGAGAACACACAAGCTCAACACCATGGAATCATCATCTTCCTCCCCTTGTCTTATGTTATTTGGGGTCGGCGCAACACGTTTTTTTCTTCCACTCTCCCCTGTCAATCGTCACGCTATCATTTACTCGTTTTCCTTCATATCATTCATCACACAATCTATTGATCTTTTCTTTGGTGTTTCACTCCCTCTCGATCCATCAATATTTATATTCATCACTCGTTTAGTCACATGCGATTCGTCCCTCCTCATCACATGCTTTGAATACTTTCCTAAAATACTAGAGTAGCACATTACTACCACAGACAACAATACCGCAGCGTAACGTAACAATGTCTTAGCGTCTACCTTTCGCAAGGCTCAAGGTCGCCCTCGGACACAGTTTGTATGTTTACTCTAAATGTTAGGATGACGTCGACAAAATCACTGGCAGTGAGAAAAGAACGTATTTGAAAATTAAAAAAAAAAATGCTAGAAGAAATTCAACAAAATGTGTAACTAAGCGGGACCTTTAAGGTCATAGTTCTAATGCCGTTCCCCTATCTACTTGCATAACATTTTATTCGTAGGCCAGAAAATAGAAGATTAAAGACTTGAGGGACGGCAGGCAGAGCATTACCCAACGTAAATTCATACGTAAGTTGTGGTAACAAAATACAGATTCCTAAAATCCTAACAGATAACACTTACGATGGCAATACTAGGTAGGTACCTACTACTTACGAAGGCAATTTTTTGTGGTAGAATTTTGCATCTAGCAAATAGACCAAAAGATACATAAAAAAACGTTAATACTACGATTAGTGTTCTAAATAAACAGTAGCTAAACAGTATTAAAGCATACAACAACAAAAACACTACGTTTTTTGTGTCACCTCAACCCAAAAACATAAGGCATTGTTTTTGTGTGTGTTTTTAACTAAAACTGCGGCAGCCATGTCAAGGCTTGTTGCGTCAGCTAAGTAATACGTACTGTTGTGACAATTGTGGACTTATAAACTGTTGTCTGTGCCTCTTTTTAAATTTGGAACCCTTTCATTTTGACATCTAGTTGTGTCCTATTTAATTTTGACCTGTATGTCCTGGCTAGCCTTTTCCAAACTACAATTCTATAATATCAGTTATTTTACCTGTGATATAATAGACCTTATGACAACCTCAAAAAAGTACTAATACTGCAAGATCACAGGTGAAATAACAAGTGGCATGTTGAGGTTGGCTTCCAATCTAGCCAAGTAGCAGGGTGCCGCTGTATACCAATAATATTATTTTACATGGAGATGCTATGTGATCTACATAACATAGTAACTGGGTACCACGGTCCACAACACTCCGACTCATAGACACTCTATCCATCAAAACTTGAACTGTCACTTACGGGATATCTTCCGTGATTGACAGTACAAGTTTAGTTGTAAACCGTGAAATCTTAAAAGTGTTTCGACTCTATCCATCGTTTCTTTGGGGTTCCCAGTTCATTTGTGTCGTATAAACTTCTAGAAAATTCTTACGAAAAAGAAAAATATTTCTTTATCTAACAATAGCTTGATTTCTAAACAACCAGTAAGAGTTCTCGAGTTTATAAGATTTCCTATAGACATATTGTTACGACCAAAAACAATAGAGGTAGAGGAAAACTTTTTTAAAACAGAAAAACATTTTTTTTTTGTAATTTTTATGGCGTCCTTTACAGAATCCTGTTTAATGCAAAGTTTATCTTTATATTGAAATTGTAAAGAAACGTGTTTCACGTTTTTTCTTTCGCAACATTTGACATGAAACTGAAAGGTTTCAACTGTTGTGTTGTGTGAATTATTTTCTTCAAAATTGTAAGTATTGGGATTTTTTTTAAAATAAATTTAAAGGTCAGATAGGCAGTCGCTTCATGTAAAATACTGGTATTCAGCTGCATTCAGTTAGACTGGAAGCCGACCCCCGCATAGTTGGGAAAAGGCTAGGCAGATGATTATAGTCTGGTCTGCCTGATATACGCATAATATGAATAATAATTTTAGCTCTGCTGATAGAAAAATAAACATGAAAATCAAATGGAAAGCGTTTTCCCAAAATAAAATTCTAATCTATCAATAGTACCAATGTTATGTTTATCTCAGAGAGTTTTTTTTTCAAGATGGATACGAATAAATACCGTACTTATGTAAGAGACCATTCAAGGAAGAATGTCGCCAGATTAAAATATTATGAGACAAACTTATACAAATGGTTACACGTTACGCCGAAAGGGCACGAGATTCTAATAATAAAACATATTACCTACAGTATCACCCTGCAGGGAAATTCAGAGTGGCAACTCATTGCAAGTAAACCTACATTTCGCCAGTTATGTTTTAGTCCCCTGTAATAGGGGGCCTATTGCCATCAACGGCGCGCACAACCAGACTGCAAGCTGCTTCTGAGAAGTTTCTAACTCAAAAACCCAACAATTTCAGTGTTTCGAATTTTGACAGCGACTATAGAGTTTTCGACGATAGGCTTCTCGATACCTTATGTCAATCAATATATTTTGGACGTTTTCTATCGTTGATAAAATGAATGTCAGTTCATCTACGCCCATCTAAAATCGTAGAGTAGACATCGCTCAGTACTAAAATAAACCAACAAAACAGTAGATAATAACAATTATTACATTTCACTCGTTAAAACCGCACCTCAATTACTACAACAGAAAAAAACTGTATTTAACTTATTACCTCATAATTCTATTTAACTACCGAAATGAAATATTATACCTAGGTAGCCTCGGTTTAATATAATAATTATCACTTGCTTCAGTGAAGGAAAACATCGTGAGGAAACTAGCATGCCTGAGACATATTTTTCGACGGCACGTAAAGCCAAGTCAGAGGCCCATGGGCGGCATAAAACTCTGACACCAGGTTAGGCACTAACCACAAGATAAAAAAAGAAAGACTCGGTTAAATAATATTGATGACCTGGAAGTAGACTTCTTAGCGTATCGACGGCAAGCTTAATTGACTCGACCCACAATTTGGCGACGAGTATGGTACAGACGCTACGCACATCAAGCTACCCGAAACTGTCAAATTTTCCCAATCGTCCTTGAACCTAATGCTTTGGCGATAAAGCTGGAAATCTTTTAAAGAAATTTGACAGATTATAATAGCTTGATGTGCTGGCGGAGTGGCGGCTGTACCATCAGTAGTGTCCATTCGTCCCAGGAGGTCTCACACATATCTTTAGCACGAAACCCGTAGTTTCGGCCAAGTTACGAGCGTTTGTACTCCGTATGACATACGGCCATAAGATTAGTTAAAAAAAAAAAAAACAAAAATGAATGACAACACGATTGGACAGTTGTCCCAAATCCCGATGGATTTTTAAAACTCATGAACCCGTTAATAATAGGACGTAGGGTTCATTTCGAAGTATTGAGCTCATTCGGAAAGGGGAAGAATAGACCCTCTGTAATGTGCAGACAACGCTACAAGCAGAACATAATAATTAAAAGTTCCATCATTTGTGGGACAACAGTTTAGCACACTTCTCATCATTATCATCCTTCATAGAGAGTGAATTAGCTTAATTTTTGGCAAGCGTGCATCATCGTCGATCACATCATTGCTTACCATCAGGTGATATAAGGGTCAAATCAAATGGATTTGATAATTTTTTTAGTACGTTTATTCCTATTAATTATTATCGTTTTTGAGGTCAGCGCAGCAAGTCCTCTTCCACACATCTCTTATTCTATATCAGTCGAAATTACTCCTTTTCATCTATATTATTTTATACAATTCAACCACATTCTTTTCCGTTGTTTCCTACTGTTTAAAAAGTTATTTGATTTATAAATTATTCCAGTAATATCTAGTAATAAACTAGTATTCTGTAACAATGTAACTGTCATACCTATAAAATTATAGTTAATTAAAACCAGAACCAGTAACATTAATGAATTCATTTAAAAGTGGTAAGTAATCATTTCTGCCTAGATATCTACACCTGGCTGTAGTCCTTAGTACTTCTGCCAGTCCTAGAATAGAACAAATAAAACAAAAAATATTGTCTTTGCCTAGGAGTACGCGCGAAAAAATAAACAATGCAACACCGCGTGACAAAATACCATTCATATTTAAAAATAACTCCATTGCATGCGTTTTATAATGTTTTAAACTATATGTAATTTGTTTTGTTTAATAATTACTGTTTTTAAATTAACGTGACGCAGGTTGGCGCCATTTTAATTTTTTCATGAATTATTAATTCAAGGCAAAGGAAAAATGTTACATCCTCACCTCGACTCACTAATCGATTACTTAGTATCGATTTAATATTCACTTTCGAGGATGCAGCAAGAAAAATATAAAATAGCCAAAAAATTACCAAAAAATATACGATTTTCTTTTTTAATATCCACTTTTTTTAGCACACAACAGACTAAAAAAACACTAAAATTTTGTAACAGAGTTCACTGCACTCCAAACGATCCGCGCAATATTTTTTTTATAAAAATAGACCGAACACGCAACGCCCACGGTTCTAATTTTGAATATTTTAAAAAGTTACAAACGCATGCGCTTCGTTCGCGCGCGCTCACCTACTGACAACGTACATCACAGATTTCCGACTCGATTGTTATCGATTAACCGGCTATTTCAAATACCGAATCGGCACAACCAAAAATGCTCTATGGCGTAACCTCTCTAGCTTAGACGTATAATACTAGGCGAATAACTCAACCATTTTTGGAAGTCTCTATTTCTAGTTCAGCGCGATTCGACTGCATACATTTTTTATTTAGTCGGTTATTGTGGAAATTCTAAGCGCGGTGGTAAGTCACGAGGTAGCCGACGCTTTTAGTAGCATATAGTTATTTTTAACTAGATTTAGACTAGCGAGCCAAATGACAAAATGTCAGCCGTCCCAATGGTTATTTTGCATTGATATTAGTATTTTATTTGGTTTTATTTTGCTTGAAATCTATTAAGAGACAATCAAATGATGTATTTTTGACCTATTTTCGAAATGTCACGTTCTATTACGAAATGCGATGTGCTTTCTGGTATTTTTTCTTCAATGCTGTTTAGTAAACTCCATTGCCGCAACGAATTTAAGAAATACGACGGAGTTCAAGAGTTATTTATCTTTAATACGATAAGGAAAGAAGGTTGAAGTGAATTCGAAGATAACAATGTGTTAAAAACATCTAGCTTTAGACAAATACTGATGATATTTTGCAGTAATTCAAATATTGCACACAAAACAGTGATTTTTCACACATCATTGGAATTTAGACATCAATCTTTTAATCAAACGCCCACTACAGTCGATTTACAGTTTCTTTACCTATAATGTTTTCCAACCTGAAGTTCAAATCATTCCCGATAACATTTCTTTTTTCAGCACAAACCAGGTTAGCCAACTTAATAGGTGGGAAACTGCGAAAGGAGTGTAGTTACACATCATTGGTATTTAAACATCAATCTTCGTATCTAACGCCCACTATGCAAGTTTGCCAATAAAAAAACTTTGGAAAAAAAAAAGTGTCTATGCTCGATAAAATTTTTCATTCATACAGCTGTATGAATACATAGTCTTTCATGACCAATGCAAGAAAAGAAAAACTTCGCGCTCTTTGTCTCTGGTTTTTACGACTTCCGTTGATAAAAGTGCGTAAGTACTTTTTCTAAGATTATTTTCGTTCAATTGTTGATAGATTTTCCAGAATTTTCCAAGGAGCAAAAACTTCTTCTAATTTATATAAAGAGAAGAAATGGACATCGAGCATTGATGAATATAAATCATCGTCTAGAAAATATCTATTAAGTAATCTAGTTTTCATCTCAGTTTAGAACGTGGATTTGTGCCCGGTTGATGGCAATAGGCTCGCTATGGGGTTAGTCTATTGCCTTCAACTGTGTAGAAAGCCAGAATGTTATTGATATTTTTTATAGTTAAATGTAAGTAAACTAAGCCAAATATAAAACAGTACCAGTGTACAGTAAGCATGTTAATTGGTTAACAAAACACAAGGTCATCACGTGTGTAATCCCCAAAAGATTAACTTTCAGCATCACTATATCAGCACAATGTTTTCAGTTCGTTACATTGAGTCCTACCGTAAACCATGATTTTTCATCGAATAAAAAGTCGTTTCCCAGCAATAACTTTTGCGTAGAGTTACTTAGTTTGATGTACAGAATGCTTGGTTGACGGCTTCGTGAAGGGCGTATGAGTACAACAAGTCAAATATACAGGGTTGAATTTTGAAATGGGCCGGTAAGAGCTTATCTTAACAGTTGTAGCCACAGGGCAACAGTTCTAGGAGAAAAACCATAACTTCTTAAGAAATTTCCATCTATATTCACAGATTTTGCAAAAAGCGTATCTTTAGAACCAAAAATTCGAAGAAATGTGACATCTACCAACCCGCACTGGGCCCGCGTGGTGGATTATAGCCCATTCCCTCTCATAAAGAGGAGGCTTATGTCCCAGCTGTGGGAACATTATAGGCTGATGATGCTATACATAGATAGCAAGAAAAAGACCAAATTGAACAAAAAAAAAATTGTACCAATCGATATTGTTACTTTAAAACAGGATCAAAAAATACTATTGGAACAACTGAGGTTTCAGTACTTTAAAAGTCAGAAATCACAAAAACTTTTCCCGTACATTTTAATTATGTAAGCTAGATAATAATCTTATATACAGGGTGTAAACAGACCCTTCACGAAGCCGTCAACCAAGCATTATGTACATCAAACTTTACGCAAAAATTATTGCTGGGAAACGACTTTTTTTGGGGTGGTAAATCACGTTTTACGGTAGGAATCAATGTAACGCACTAAGAACATTGTGCTAATGGATGGATTGAATAGTACGCGGGTCGTGGAGGTGTTTACAGTAAAAATCTTACATTAAAAATATGTATTTAAAAAAAAACTTGTGAAAAAATTGGAACTTAGACCCCCAATATCTCCGTAACTAGAAGGTTCGCAGGTATGGTCTAGAACAAAAAAAATAATCGCATTGACGAGGAGAACAAGTACCTTTCGGCTTCGTTAAGGGTCTTGTTACACCCTTTATAAAAATCTCGTGTCACGGTGTTTGTGGTCGCACACCTCCGAAACGGCTCGACCGATTTTATGAATTTTTTTATGTATATTTGGTAGGTATGAGAATAGGTCGTAAAGTATATTTCACACCGCTAATTTCACGCGGGCAAAGGTCGAGGGGCACAGCTAGTAATATGTTAAACAGTATCAGTATAAAGGTGGTTAACTAGACACTGAAGCCAATGACACGCCTCTAATACCCTAACCATAAACAATTTGAATGTTACACAATTCGAAAAAAAAATATTAAAACTGTTATTAATTAAAAAATGTTATTATACGACTGATGAATTCCTGAATGATAAATTAATGTAGACTTATTTATTTATTCGACTGGAGAATACACACAATTTTTAATTTAATAATGAGACTAATTAGAATTTATGATTAATTATTTTACCATTGACTGTAGAAATTACTCCATATTCTGACATTTATAATTTTATTTTTTATTATTTATCATCATTCTATTAATTTTGACATACCTACCAAATAATTTGTGTTTATTCTCTCGCATAATTCATAATTTTTTATTTTATTTGGATGCAACCATATATTTGTACGCTTCTTGGTATAACATAGCGACCTATCTTTAATTTAAGAACTGTATTCAATACCTATGTTACACAAATAAAAATGGTTTTGATTTTGAAATGATTTTGATTTTTTTGATATTGAAAAAGGGTACTGCAGAGGTGTACCAACCTAACAGACAATATACAGTGACTGCCTATCCGACCTCCACAACCCAGTTAGTACTGGGTTATACGACACCCCTTGGTAAGACTAGTTGTCAGACTAACGGGCCACTGACTACCTGTAACGATCGTCAAAGATCTACAAATGACAGACCATGGACAATTTGTCCGCGAACAATTTGCAACAACCAATGGACGTCAACCAATCTTACTAGTTTTATAAATGCGAAAGTTAGTGAGGATGAATGGATGGATGTTTGTTACTCTTTCACGCGAAAACTACTAAACGGATTTGGGTGAAATTTGGCACACAGATAGTTTATAACCTGGATAAACATATAGGATACTTTTTATCCCGGTAGTATGACCCCGTGGGACAATTACCGAACTCCACGCGGGCACAGACGCGCATAAGCTAGCAGTAGCGACGGGTCAATTTTTGCAAGAGGTAAGCCGGAGTACATATCTTTTGTGATTATATTATTTGTCTATAGAATACTGACTGTGCCATTTTTCAAAGAGAAGCCGGTAGGAATTGAGTTCGATGGAATCTTCGCCACTGTAAGCTAGTAGAATATACAACATTAGTTTCAGTATATGCGAACCCTGATACACGTGTCTAGTATTTTTATGTAAAGAATCTATGTACAAAATTTCAAATCTGTATCATGAAAAATCACAAAGTTATAAGCTTGTTCTGTTACCTAGTTGTCCGCTCAAAAACGTGGTCACCACGCAGCGCGCGCCTCCAGCGTCGTCTTGAGCTCATTGATAATAATAATTTGGCAGTAGGTACCTAAATTATTGCGATGGGTACTCAAAGTTACTCGGTGTCCAACTTTTAACTTTTTAAATATTTTTTGGGAAAAAATATAACATAGTTTAAAAATTATTGGAATCGATTCAGTTACTTATTCTGAACAAACTATATTCAGGTTTGGCATATACTAAAAATAATGTTGTAGATGAAAAAACAACACAACAACCAATGAACAGAAACAGTCTTTCTATCCGGCGGACAAAAGTCCCTCGTCTGCGCAGGCCCTAAGGTGGAAGCTCCATGTCGGCACGCGAAATTCAAATTTTCTTTTTTATTTGCATTTTGCCGGTCAGTGTCAGGCTGTAGCAACCGTAACACGTATGTATTTACAGAATTAACAGAATTAAAATCATCAATACAACCTTCTTGTTCACTATTAACGACAAATAACCGTCGATTGACATTGAAAATATCGCGCTTTTGAAGAAACTAGATTCCGCAAAGAAAATTATCAAAAACAAAATATTATTTAAAAAATGTGGGAAAGAAGTGGCGCTAGACGACCTGTATAGCTCTGTCTCTTTCCTGCACTGGAATTACAACTGCTTTATGACGTCATAGTAACCCCCAGGTCAGTGTCAGGTTGTATGTTGATTAAAATATGATTCGCGGCCACAACAAATAAATGTCTTTACAGAGTTATAATCATTAAAATCATCAATACAACCTGTTTAAGTTTATCTAATGACTATTTCATGAAAAAGTCATTCAATGGGATTATTTATTTATTTAACACTTCAAGCACAAAGTACAGAGGCGGACTTAATGCCATAGGATTTTTTTCTTTTTTGAATTTTTTTTTTTTTGCTTAAATGAACTTCGCGGGCTACCCTGACGTTTCCACCTTTATCTTGAAGATGGCTCCGTGCGGCTGTTATGATTTAGCCTCTTTAACCTAATAGACAATAAGTAAAACAAGCTAAATATGTAAAACAATATCAGTTGCACAGTAGCGCAGGTTAATTGGTTAACAAAACGCTCAAGGTCGCCACGAAGGCTGTCACATCGTTGTGTAATGCGCACGGGCATAGCGCTCACTAGATGTGGCTTGAGTGTAGTTGTGAGAGAAATGGGAATTTGATGTTTATTTTTACATTCATACTTAATATGATTAAACAAGGTGAAGGGTCCTCACGAAGCCGGCAACCAAGCATTCTGTACATCAAACTAAGTGACTCTACGCAAAAAATATTGCTGAGAAACGACTTTTTTTTTGGGGTGAAAAATCACGTTTTACGTTAGGACTCACTTAAAACATTGTGCTGATGGATGCATTGAATAGTACAGGGGTCGTGGAGGTGTTTAAAGTATAATATTTAAAAAAAAACTTGTTAGAAAGTTGTAACTTTGACCCCCAATATCTCGGTAACTAGAAGGTTCCCAGGTCCATACCTGAGAACCACGGAGAGGCCAGAACAAAAAAAATCGCAACGACAGGGAGAATAATTGCCTTCTCCTTCGTTATGGGTATTTTTACACCCAGGATTCAGTTAGATTGAAAGCCGACCCCAACATACTTGGTAAAAAAGACTAGGCAGATAATGATGATGACTAATATTATAAATTCGAAAGTAACTCTATAAGTCTGCCTGACTGACTGTAAGTCTGTCCTTTATTTGAATTATGGTTTTATGAATTTAGCGGTTAACCCTGGCGTGGATCAATATAACGTCTATCTTTTCATACACAAAATATTTTAAGAGTAACTTCTATAAGTCGTAAAGTCGCCATAGCAACGGAAAAAAAATATCTAAGTGTTTTTTTTTACGAAATTATTATAATTCTAAATTTTTTTGAGACTTTTGGCATAAAACCTTTACTCCCATATTCTAACAATGACAATAGGTAAATACGACGTAATAAACTAGCGTAATGGATGTCAAAAATAAGGAGCTAGTATTTATTTTGTGGGCCAAGTAATTTTAAATTATTTATTTTTATAAAAATATACTCAGATAAAAAAAATAATCCCTTGAAATGGCTTCGTTATAGCCGTTAGATGATTCCCTGAAAATATTTCGTGTATGAATAGTTAGACCTTATATAAACGACAAAATAACCGTCGATGGACAACCTGAAGAAAGAATCACGCTTTTGGAGAAGCTTGATAAAGATTCCGGCAAGAAAATTATCCAAAACAAAATATTATTCAAAATAACCCGTCAAATTACTGCGAAATCCACAAACATTATCACCAAAAACAGTCAGTTTAAACCTCATCGTATTATAACGAGGCATACTTTAAAAAATAAAACTTTATAACCAGCTTTCATAAGGGAAACCCCTAATCACTGGTCGTTTGGGACATTCCAGCTAAAAATGGCTTAGCATGAAGGTTTAATCTTTATTTTTATGTTGATGCCAAAGTATAAAAATAAAAACAGAGTGTTTTGGCCCGTTTTGGGTATAATATAGGCGGTAACGTCTCTTTTGGGTGGATTTGGAGGAAAAACATATGGCTGTATGTTTGATAGGTGGATTTTTTGGAGATAAGAGCGTAGGAAGATTTCTTGATTAGCTTATAGTCCTGATTGATAGGATACTTCCTCTTCGGATAGTTTCGAGTGCGTGACATTGAGTCCTACCGTAAACCGTGATATTTCAACCCAAAAAACAATTATGTCACAAGTTATGTTTCGGCAGTCGGGATTTTAGTTAAAAAAAAAAAATATTACAATGTTAATTTAATTATAAAAAAAAAACAGGATATTAAGCTGATGGCTGATGCAAGACTGAATACAATGAAAAGAAACATAATTCTATTGAATTTCCGGTAAATGCATAGTTGCAATACGACGTATGCTGACGGTGGCTGCATGCTCAGCGTACACGCGTCTTACGATGAGTTAACTCGCAGCAATAATTTTCGCGTAAAGTTACCTAATTTGTTGTACAGAATGCTTGGTGAAGGGTCCGTTTACACCTTGTATATTGTACAATTTATAGCTATGTATCAATTTTTGTGTACCATCAAGTTTATTCTTCTTTTCCTATGCAGGAGCGGAAAAGGCGTATTTTTTCGGCGCAAGTCGATTACCCGTCTATATGTGTAGTCACTCCTTGAATTCTTAAAATAGTGTCCATGGAGTTTCTTGCCCATTCTTCTCCATAGAAATCTACGCTTTGGAATGGGCAACTACAGTACTTTCACAGTTATTATGCCTTGTGACTGGGACTGTAGCTTCATGATTTTTTTTTTGTATTTGACAGTTCAAAAGCGCCGGTTATGGTCTAATTGAAATAAATACTTTGATTTTTAATCTTACTCTGTTCAATGGCTGCCCGGAAAAATGCCAAACAACGTTGTAGAAAAACCTTTTGATTTTTTTTTAGTTTACTTAGTTTCACGATTGTCTGGCAGTTTGGGTACTTTATGCGGTCTCCCCAAATGTCCTTTCTTTGGTATTATTCGTCGTGTCGTTGAGCTCCTTGGATTATGAGCCGAGCTACACGACAACTGACAAATGCTTGCACTGACTGGACAAGTCCACTTAAATCTGAGTGCTTATTTCTTCAAAATACCATCTCAGACATTAATCTGCATGGTCCTCATATGACTTGAGCAATGTCTGGACTTTAAAAGAGACTGTGACCTCTGAGTTTGTTTCGGATGTTTCTTCTCAGAGTAGTCAGTTACAAAACACCGGCCCCATCTAGTTTTTAAACATAACATGATGTGACATGTAAAAGTGTTTTGAAAAACCAATTTACAGAAATAAATATGATTTGATTTGATTTAGGTATAAAAAAAAATCCCACTAAATTTCTTACCACATCTAGTACTAAGCATGTTTCACTTACATCTAGGTAACTACTTAGCAACGCTCACAATTGTTAAGAGTACTGTCAACAAAACAATCTGTGTCAAGTTTACAATAATTTATTTATTTATTACACTTTTTATTGATAGTGAAGTAATTCTCTGGCCGACATGTTGGCTTTATTGTTATTATGGACATAAACATAACGCCTGTAATCCCGAAGGGTTAGGCAGAGGTTTACCTAATAGTACACCCATATTTTGCCAGTTATGTTTAAGCCCCATGTAATAGGGGGCGGAAGACGTTGCGTTGGAAGGCCTCCCACTAGGTGGACCGATGACCTGATGACGGTTACGGGGATCCGCTGGATGCGAGTCGCACGGGATCGGTCAATGTGGCACTTGGGGGAAGCCCATGTCCAGCAGTGGACGTCTTTCGGTTGAAATGATGATGATGAATAGGGGTGAGCCTATTGCCGTCAACCGATCACAAATCTAGACTCCGTGGCTGTTACTGAGAAATTCCAGATGGAAGAACCCAATAAAAATTGAAAACATTGCCCGACCTGGGAATCGAACCCAGGACCTCATGATCAGCAGTCGCGCTTGCGACCACTAGGCCAACGACAATACTTTTACAGGGTGTAAACAGGCCGTCAACCAGGCATTCTGCACATCAAACGAAGTAACTCTACGCAAAAATGATTGCTAGGAAACGACTTTTTTGGGGTGAAAAATCTCGTTTTACAGTAGGACTCAATGTAACGCACTCAAAACATTGTGCTAATGCGTGCATTAAATGGTACACGGGACTTCGAAGTATTTAAAGTTGAGTTATAACATTTAGAACAAGTATTTAAAAAAAAAAGTTTGAAAAAGTTGGAACTTTGACCCCCGATATCTCCGTAACTAGAAGGTTCCCAGGTATGGTCCAGAACAAAAAAATGATCGCAATGACAGGAAGAACAAGTATCTCTCGGCTTCGTTGAGGATATTTCTACACCCTTTATACAATGGACGGTAATCTGCTCGTCCCCTCCCCCCTCCCCGCCTATTACAGTGGCGAATTGTAAGAGTATTTCTGCCAATGTCTTTTAGGGATGAAGTGTGACGTTATAAATTAACTACTCCTGAATAAGGACTCTTTTGCTGACCTTACCTCATGTTATTGTGTGCTTTAAGTACATAATTATAAGTGCGTGTTCAGACTGTTATGTTGACAGTACATCTACTCTCCAGTGAATATGTATTAACTATTGTTTGTGTGATTTTTTTGCTGATCGTAACTGCCAGGTACATATGTACCGAGTACACCTACTCTTTAGTAACTATAGCTACTGTGACAGGACTATTTGTCTGACGGTACTTAGCCAGTGTATGTTAGTGATGGTTATTTTGTTGACTGTACCAGTTGACGATAAAAAGGAAGTCACGATGCATTAACATGCTGATATTATGTGTGTGTGGCCATAACATCAGCGGGAAGGAGTTAGCTGTATAGGGCTTATAAACAGGGTGGAAGGGATACCGACTCTTAAACGATTACCACGTATTCAGTACATCATTCTGAACCCCCACCCTCACAGAAATTTTTGTTGGTTATTAAACAAAAAAACATCTGTTTTCTAGAAACTGCTATACCTACACGGTGAAAATGTACGGAATAGCTTTTTAAATTACCGATGAAAAATGTCTATGTATCTAATCCGTTCTCATCAAATCAATCCTGTCACCCTCAAAAGACCAACCATATAGGTACTAACAAATCGCTCATTTAAAAGCCTCATGCAAAACCGCTTCCGCTTATGCCACGCTCAGTACATCAGTTGACCAACAGTAGCACTGTCATAATCATGGCTAACTTATTTGTACTGTAACGTGACGTGTCACCCGTTTACCATAGAGAAATATAGAGCTAGAGAATACTGTAGTATAATGGGTGTAACAGTACCCTCAAAGAAGTCGAAAGGCACTAGTTCTCCCCGTCGCGTCATTGCAATCATTTTTTTGTTCTAGACCATACCATAGGTCAAAGTTCCAACTTTTTCACAAGATTTTTTTTTAATACATGTTTTTAACGTTATGACTTTACTTTAAGTACGACCCCCGTACAATTCAATGCATCCATCATCACAATGTTTTGAGTGCGTTACAATTGACTCGTATCGTAAAACGTGATTTTGCACTCCAAAAAATAATTGATTTCCCAGCAATAAGTACTTAGTTTAGTTGCTTTGTTGACGGCTTCATGAAGGGTCCGTTTACATCCTGTAGTCTACATTTGTGACTAGAGACTTAGAAAGAAAGGTACAGAGGCCATCATCTACCTAGCTTTTTCCTTTGCTGGGGTCAGCTTTCACTCTAATTGGATACAGCTTACCAGTATAATTACAAGGAATGGCTCTTTATCTGACCTCCAGACAACCCAGTTAAATACTAAACAACATCACGATAAAAGCTGCTATCTTCAAAACATTATTGACAATCTTCAAAACATGATTTAAAATCTTTGGCAGTTACAGAAATCGCTTTTTTAAGGGCCCAACACAGTACCGCTTCCGCGTATGCCACGCTCAGTACATCGGTTGACCAACAGTAACACTGTCATAATCATGGCTAACTTATTTGTGTTGTATCGTGACGTGTCACCCGTTTACCATAGAGAAATATAGAGCAAGGTGGCATAGAGAATGTAGCAAAGACTCTATGTGTGACGCCGGTTGATGCTCTTGTTGGAGATTTGTAATCGTTTTGTAGTTACACTAAATATTAAAAAAAAAATTAAGACATAATTTAAATTTTGTTATTTTTTTTAGTTTTTATCCGTGTATAAAACTTTGTTTGCACTAAGCTAACAAAGTTTTTATTAACTTTATCATGAATGCTATGGTCTCCTATACGTAATTTCTACTTTTTGATGTCCATTATTTTTAATGTCAAGATTTGTTTAAGGGTAGTATTTAAAAGAGCGAAAATAAATTCAAATTAAAGGTGTCAAAAATATTGAAATTGGGCTACTGAAATACTAAGTGAGCGACAAATAGTGGTCGAATACAAGTGTTAAAACAGCGACTTGAAAATAAAAATGTTAGTTACTAGTTGTTCAATACGATCAGTGTGATAATTCAAGGATTCTGAAAAAAACCTAAAACAAGGTTATTAACCACTAGATTGTAGATAAGGCGTAGGGCTTGTATTTCTGTTTGCAGAGTTTAAAGTAACCTAACACGAAGGGGATTACGGAGCCTTAGTTCGCTCACTTCGCTCGCTCACTAGACCCCGCCATCCCCTTCGAACCTAACCTGTCCGAGTCGAAGTGCCACAAGTCTCTCTCAGCCTTCGCTCGCTCTTGCTTCCTATATTCTCCTTGCCGCAATGACTGGAAAAATAATTACCTACTTACTTGGTACATTTGTCGTCCCCATTAAGTATATTGGTCGCCAATTAAATCTTTATTCGCTCGATTAATAATTTCCCTTTTGTATTTAGGATCACCAGCAAAATTGGATACTTAAGTATTCAATTTTGCTGTTGATCCTAAATAAATAAACTAAATATACAACCTATCAATAGTTTTTTTTTTCTGAAACTACTACTAACTACTTACTTTCTACAAATGAAGTCCCTTTAGTCTTCTTTTTCGTCATTAGATTTATGAAAACAGTTTCGTTTCCCACGAAAACCTAATTCCTTTTTTAAATTAGTTTTGTTTCGAATAAGAACAAAGTTTTAGGCTTCCCTTGGGTTTTTAATTTTCTATGTCAAATGTCTTTGGGTAGTCTCTACTTAGCAAAGACAACTATGTGGGTCGTGCCGTAACTTTTTTTTTACGGCATGGCATCTCACAGGTCACCCTATGAGGCGGGCCGGCCCACAACCTACTTTTATACTAATACTATCTGACCCGCGCAACGTCGTCTGCGTCGCATAAGAGAGAGAGGATTAGAGAGAGTGGGTGGTCATCCCGGTATTATGATCTTGTGGGACAATTATCGGACTCCATACTCCACTTGGAGTATTGCTGTCACCTTTGGGATGGGTCAGCCGAATACTAATAAGCCACGCTCGACTCTGTTGAGCGCAGAGCCAAGAGGCTTATTGGTGAAGATAAGCTTTTGAAAATTCCACCTCTAAAGGCGGTAAATAGGCCATCCAAATTTATACGGAAATTCGTCATTTTGCTTGTAGTTTTTAACTGGTTTAGGTAATTTTGAAAGCACTAGATTACTATTAATACAGGCACAGACGCCAGCACATCTCAAGCTACCCGAAACTGTCAAATTTTCCCAATCAATCTCGAACCTAATGCTTAAGCGATAAAGTTGAAAAACGATTAAAGAAATTTGACACATTGTGGTAGCTTGTTGTGCTGGCGTCTGTATAGAGAAGAAGCGTGCTTTGATCTCCACTCTTGATCGCTGTGCTAACGATTATACAGACTCCAAGGATCACTCAACTAGTCAGGTATGGACAATTTGCGGACGGACAACGGACACTGACACGTATTTTCATATTTACAGTATCTGGTGATTGGAGCCGCGTTCACAATTTGTCTGTACCGGTTTCAACCAATTTTCTTGCGATGTTTTTCTTCAGCTGTCTTGATTTAAAGGTTCTTATTAAGTTTGAACCTACAGACTTTTGCTTGAAAAAGCAGATCTTTTTCGACTTTGAAAGTAGGTAATTGTTTTGTTTTAAACAGTCTTAAATGATTCGGCATTGAGTCTTGCAGAAAAAGGATCCTGGCATCTAGTCTTGCAATCTAAGTATGCAAAATTACGAAAATTGGTTAAAATTACTTCATAATACTTAGCATTGTTTATTCAAAAGTAATTTATTCATTGCCACACGCGCGTTGCAAATAAAACTTCAGCATAACTTTAGTTTAATTTGCATTTTACACGATACGATACAATTTTAATTACAACGCCATCTGTTAATCACAATACGTAACTACTTTGCTTTGTTTCGAACGAGAGATGGCGCTAAATAGTTAATAATAAATACAACTCTTCGTGACCTAATTCGAATTTGGAATTGCATTAAAACGACCCTCCCCCTTTTGTAGTAACAGAAAAAAATTGTGAGTTAGACTTTTATTTAAATAAATAAAGTTTATTTTTACTTTCCTTTTTGTAAACGTGGAAAAAAAAGTACAATTAAAACATTATTCTCAACTTGTTATGGCACCTTATTGCTTTCAAGTAAAGTTCATTTTTACTTGTTAATGCTGTTTGTTTCTGGTTTTTCAGATTATTTAATTCACCTTTCATGTGATGTCCCAATCCTTTAAAAATCGTTATCAGAAAGTTAAGCTAAAATTAAAATAGCA
Source organism: Noctua fimbriata (assembly GCA_905163415.1). Classification (NCBI taxonomy): domain Eukaryota; kingdom Metazoa; phylum Arthropoda; class Insecta; order Lepidoptera; family Noctuidae; genus Noctua; species Noctua fimbriata. The sequence goes on from LR990950.1 coordinate 6,921,888, forward strand.
CCTTAACGGTATTGAAATAAAGTTCATTTTGACTCCACAAGGGTGATATTTTCAGTGTTTTCAAATATTTCATCCAATGAGTAACACAAAAAAAAACACGGAATCAGAAGATAAGGCTAAACTTGAAACAGCACTTTAAACAATTAGAATAAAGATCAAAATCACTTGTCAAGAGTGTTGATTTTCAGTGTTTTCTTATAAATATTTTACCTTTCATGTGATCTGAAGTGTCCGCTCGCATTATGTCTGTTAGGTAATGTTCTAGTGACCGCATATTGTCTAAGCCGCTCCTTTCCTGCAACAAAACAGACAAAAACCATTAATATTAAATATTCCGATGAATTGAGAATCGAAGTCGGCTAAAATATATAAGACTAGCTTAAGCCCACAGCTTCACCCGCGTGGAGTTTGTTAATTGTCCTATGTGTTAATCCAGGTTATAAACTATCTGTGTACTAAATATCATCCAAATCCGTTCAATAGTTTTCGCATGATAGTAACAAACATTCATCCATCCATCCTCACAAACATTGCTGTATAGCTCTGTTTCTTTTCCACTCTAAGACGTCATAGTAACCCCGCAGGTACCATAACTACCTTGACGTCTTAAAGCAGGAGTAATTCCAGTGTGGGAAAGAGATGGCGCTACACGAGCTGTATAGCTCTGTCTCTTTCCACTTTCGTCATAGTAACCTCCCTGCCCCTGTCCTGACGTTGCGGTTTGTCAAACCGATATTTCGCCTTCAAATTGTTACATAAAATACCTCTGTCTACCCTTTTAGGAACTAAAAGCGTCATGTCATGTTTTTCAGGTTACTTCTTGAAACCAATTTAATGTAACATTGTTTATTTAAATAAGAGACAGGCATTACGCACAACTGAGTAAATAATAAGTAGGTAAGGTAGGTAGCTTTGTAATTGACTTCTTTATATTTTAAAAACAATTGTTTTTACTAGTTCGATTTTTGGCCGAAGCCGAAACCGAACCTTCGGCCTTGGTCCCAGTTTCGGCCGAAACCGAAACTTATTAAAACAATTAAAATTAAAAATAAACAAAAAATATGGCATGTTAATCTAGCGTATTTTTACGCATTATATAAAAATCAATAATTAATGTATGTGGAATTTAAAGGCAATTACGCGCATTGAACTCAGCCGAAAGACTCACAACAATTCACGAATACCGAGTTACTGCGGCAATAACAGCCGAAACCGGGTCTATTGCCGAATCTACATTTCTTGGCCGAAACTGGCCGACACTGAACCTTCGGTCGGTCACTAGTTTTTACAAACAAGAGCGTACGTAATAATTATGTAGTAATAAGAATATTTTATATATTTTTCTTCTCTGTTGCTTAAAATATAAACCAGTCTACTTTCCCGTAAGGTTGATATTTCTCGAATAAGTCAAGTACTTCAGCCCCCGTAGCATGACCACCGTAGACAAGGATTTCTTTGACGGATGAATCGACAAAATGACAGATTGTGTCGACACAATGACAGATTTCTTTGCACTACCTGTCATTTTGTCGATTCTTCCGTCAAAGAAATTCTTGTCTACGGTGGTCATGCTACGGGGGTAGGTGGGAGCCCCAGGGTAGCCCGCCAAATTCAAATTTTCTTAAGTTTTTTGCAATTTGCAGGTCAGCGTCAGGTTGTATGTTGATTAAAATATGATTCTCGCCCATAACATGTATGTATAGTCATCATCTGCCTAGCCTTTTCCCAACTATATTGGGGTCGGCTTCCAGTCTAACCAGATGCAGCTAAATACCAGTATTTTACATGGAGCGACTACCTATCTGACCTCCACAACCCAGTTAGTACTGGGTAATACGATACCCCTTGGTAAGACTGGTTGTCACTTGTCAGACTTTTTGGGCCTCTGACTACCTAACGACTGTCAAAGATGTACAAATGACAGCCGGGACCAAACGGCTTAACGTGCTTTCCGAGGCACGGAGAAAACTCGGTATGTAATGGTCGGTCACCCATCCACAGACCAAGCTAGGCAAGCACGGCTTAACAACATGTATGTATAGTCAAGAATAATCCCCGTCTCCGATTTCCCCGTTGTTTGTGTTTTTATCTTAGTATATGTATTCGTAAAAATGTCTATGTACATTAATCAAAATTTTAAAATATATTTATAGTGTTTAATATATATTTATAGCATTTTATATATCCTTGTAGCTAATCTTAGTATTAATTAAAATTATTTTCAGATATACACTTTTTTTTTTTTTGGATGGGAAATCATCAAATGCCCCCCCCCCCCCCCCCTGGGCGGAGCGGAAGGGAGTGTCAGACTTGTACTGACTAAAACCCATCCATGTTCCTTCTTTGCCCTTTGTGTTCCAGGGCCGCGGTATCTCTTTCGAACAGTCCCGCAGCCCTGGCAGGCATCGGCCCGTGCGGACCCCTACGTGGTTGCTGACATCTCTTGGAGGCGCGCGTGGAACACGAACGCGCCGTCGACACGGCCTGTCTTCTTAAGACGGCCGGACGGCGAGCTAGCCCTTAACTCGCCGTCCACAGGCCCGCGCCTACGGTGGCCGGGGGCCACCACGTGACCCCCGACGCCCAGGGCGTCTCCCGCGGCGGCTGGGACGTGATGCTCTTTCCCTCTCACGTTCCGCCACCTCCTTCACTAGCATGACTGCTTCGCAGAAGGAGGTGACGGCTTCCCATTCCCTCTCGCCCCGGACCATGGCTTGAACCAGGGCCGGGCGCGAGAGGTCGCCGCCGCCAATCGCCTCTACGAGGACACGGCGCTGCTCCGCCCAAGCGGGGCAGGCCTCCACAGTGTGCTGCACCGTGTCCTCCGGACGATCCTCACAATTCAGATATACACCTACCACTGCTTGTCTCTGCATCACCCAAAGGTTGACTGGTCGAAAATGCCTATGGCATTAAGTCCGCCTCTGTACTTTTGTGCTTGAAGTGTTAAATAAATAATCATTAAAATCATCAATACAACCCTTGAAATTCATTTAATCCCATTCAATGACAATTTCATGAAAAAGAAGCGAAGTTAGTTCCTTGTAGGTACTCTTTGTTATTTTTTTCGAGTCCGCCTTTCGAAAAAGTAAAACGGAATGTTGTTTTTCAGTCACCACAGACCACAGGGGAAGTCTAAAACTTAGTAGATAAAAAAAAAGATATATAGTGACCGATTGTCCATCTTTGAAGTTACTACTTAAATCTACAGGGTGTAAACAGACCCTTCACATAACCGTCAACAAAGCATTCTGTACAGCAAACTAAGTAACTTTACGTAAAAATGTGCTGGGAAACGACTTTTTTTTTTGGTGAAAAATCACGTTTTACGGTAGGACTCGATGGAAAGCACTCAAAACATTGAGCTTATGGATGGATTGAATAGAACGGGGGTCGTGGAGTTGTGTAAAGTAAAAAACTTACATTAAAAACATGTATTTAAAAAAAAATACTTGTGAAAAAGTTGGAACTTTGACCCCCAATATCTCTCTAGAAGGTGCCCAGGTATGGTCTAGAACAAAAAAATGATCGCAAAGACGGGAAGAACAAGTGCCTTTCGGCTATGTTAAGGGTCTATTTACACCCTTTATATCTATACAAATAAATAAAATTGAAGTGTCTGTTTGTAATATCAAAATAACAGCTTTATACTGAATGCATATGAGAATATAAACAGCACTAATAACAAAAACAATTGTTTTTCAATTTTTGTCCATCTGTCTGACTGTTTGTTCCCGCTAATCTCCGAAACGGCTGTATCGATTTTGACGGGACTTTGACTGGCAAACAGCTGATGTTATAATGTCTAACATAGACTATTTTTATTTTAGAAAAATAATTGGGGTTTCATGCAAAAAAATTAAAACCCTTGAAATTGGTAACTAAATCTGATTCAAAGCGAAGTCATTAATATTCTTTAATAATAATTTCACGTGAACGAAGGTCGTGGGTAACAGAGTCAATCATATTTTATAAGACGCTTGAATCTTTGAATGTCATAGTCAGGAGGGGGCACTTTTGGTAAAAAAAAATGTGAAAATTGTCTGTGGCAATTGTCTCCAAAAAAAATCGTGCCAAAATAACCGTGCAACACTATAATTTACTTCACAAAGCAGCCACGTAATAAAAAAACAAAAAAGGAATATTTTTCAATAAATCCAAAATGGCCACTCAGTCAAGCAATCTAAATATCAAAAGGCAATTTTAATTTTGCAAAGTTTGTATTTATTTCGTCGTAAAATTGTAATAAAACAAACAGGTACGTTTTCAATTTCCAGGTGGCTTCACGAAAAAATTCATGATTGGGCGCCAGCCAATCGTGTTTCCCTGCAGCAAGACTCAATTAATTACGATTGGCCGATTATGCTAATGCAGTTGCTGCTGCACCCTTATTGGTTAACGAGAACTAGATTATTTTCTCGACCTGCATGACCCAATTTGAATTAGGAAGCGCACTGCGTTGACCTTTTGACCTATGTGTCGCTATGTGCAATGTTTAAAAAGAACTAGAATTTTAAATTCCCCTTTCACATCAAAGCAAACCTTACTCCACTGAAACACGGTTGATTTTCTTTTACTATTAAAACTTTGTATGTTTATTTTAGGTAATTAATTTTCGACTTTATTGCGTGGGGCGGTAAGATTCAATTCAGCTTGTGCCCACGTTCACGTTATGGCGCAATGCTGTACTGACGTCACACTGCGTAGCGGGAAAATAGGTCAGTAGGTTTACAGTATGGCTTGGCGACTTGTTAAGTTAGACCTCTGTTGCAACAGAATTATTAAACACAAGAAGTCCTGGTAAAGTGGTCGTGTTTTTTTGTAATGGCGCCTGAATGATTGATTCCATATTGATTATTTGAATATAGAATGAATATATTCTATGGAAAAGCTTTTCCATAGTATGCTTTCTTGTATTTTCAGTGGAATTTCCGCAATTTTACGTATAAATAGGCTCGAAACCACAATGATTAGGTACCTTTGCATAAAATATGTATGCCAACTCGCAGTACACATGATAATTTCATAGAATAAATTATCTCCCCCGCCCCCCTATTCATAAACGTAATAAAGGAAACAACAGATGCTATCTCTTTCTATTGTATACAAAATGACAGTGACAGACATATCAAGAGTTAGGGAGCAAGATTTTATTGACGTGGGGAAACATACATCGTCTTGTCAACTTGAAATGAATATTTCTTAACCTTTTGCTCATGTTCGGAGTTAAAATATCTGTATTTTGAACAAAACTATTGATCATAAATCCTAACTTACTAAATATGGTAGATATTGCCTATTGTAACTGGGTTGTGTGTGTAGGTCAGAAGCAGTCGCTCCATGTAAAATACTGGTAGGTATTCAGCTGCATCCGATTAGACTGGAAGCTGATCCCAACATAGCTGAGAAAAGGCAGACAGATGATAATTATGATATTGACATACTAACTACAAGATACGAAGTTATCAAGAATATTTTATGACGCAGCCAGCCATCACGAAGTAGGTACCTACTAAAACATGAAAAATATTCGTCGAGAGCACCCTGTTCAGTAAACCCCGCTACCACCTAGCCAACTGGCTAATATTTTTACCGCATAAGCTGTTCTTTTATTCATTTGGTGCCGAAAGCAGGGTTTATTGCAGAGTTTCATGTTTTTGATTCGAGTTCTATACAATGTATAGTATAGTTTCTGCACAACCGCTTCGGAAAAAGCCGTGTGTTTGTGCATGAATCTAATACTAGCTTTAGCCGCAGCTTCGCTCGCGTTAATTTAGAATTTGACAATCAATCCGGGTTGTACTCTGCTTGTAATAATATAATTCAATCATGATTCAAAAGACACGTGGCGCCATCTATTATCATAAGAATGTAATTGTTGTTTACCTCGGGAATAGTACTTTTTTTACAGTAGGCTCAAAAGGCACAAATGAGACTAATATTCATGTTTTATAGAATGAAAAGGCACATTTATTTACCATTATATTGAAAAGGCACAAATACGTAGATGTGACTATTACTTCATACAGATTTTTACTAAAAACTATTTTGAAAAGGCACACTTCCAACATAACATAAAGAAAAGTCATAAACTTTAAAGTCGATTTTCTCCATATTTATAAAATGTTAGTTGTGCCTTTTTTCATTATGACGGCAGAAGACCTCGCCATAGAAATAAAAACCCAGTGGGAAGCACAAACCGTCCACATTGTCCCTATAGTGCTCTCTTCCACCGGTATAGTACCAAAATCTCTTATGCAAAGCATTAGTACTTTACACATGCCGCACCACACACTTCAGCTGCTCCAACCTCCACCTGGAACATCCTTACTTCTTCTACAATATCATCCACATTCTCCATTTAAACTCCCCCTATAAACTTGGCTCCGGCCCTTGGGTAGGGTTTTTGTACTGTCTTACGAGAGAAGAACATGAAAGAACTCGAAATAATAATAATATTTTATTTTTTTTATAGTCGTGTCGGCCGGTGGCTTAATAGCCAATAGCCTCGACCAACATCTATCAATCAATCAAAACACAAACAAAACGCACACACACACGCGCGTTTATGCGTTTGCGTTTATCAATCTGTGGAGGCTCTCGCTTGGCAGCTGGATCAAGGGCTTGATTCAGAAAGCAGTACTTCTGTAGGAGGTTCCTCTCTCAAGAGCCCTGACCACCGGTAGCTCGGACCCTGTTCCTGATGCCGGTGGGCTACTATGTTATATATTTTTACATGTTTTTTTTATGTTACTTTGTATAAAAATATTTAAAAATGTAAATTATATGTGTAAACACGAATTAAGGAAATAATAATATTTATTTCAGATCAAATTACAAGATCCATATGTTGTTAGTATAATAACATAACATAATATAATTATTACAGCTAGGTGCAGTCGCCAGCTCATCAAGTTACTACAAGCTGTCAAATTTTCTCATTCGATTTTGAACTTAACCTTCAACATTTTATGGTTTAAAGTCATTTGGAGAAATTTGACAGTTTGTGGTATTTTGATGTGCTGGCGACTGTACATACTATGTACATTAGGGTGCGAAACACTTATCCTCGTCGAAATTTGATTAGTTTGTATTCGTTATATAACAACGTCAATCCAAAGCATTTACTAAACTAATTCGGCTTTCATTCGTATACTTTCTTGCCAATCGGCAATCTCCGGTATCAGCCATCGCAGAATTATATTCGAGCGAGACCAAGCGGCTTCTTCCCAAACTTAACTTTATCTACATACATATAGGTACGTATTTTCTTTGACACCAGATTATGCCGCATCATGCCGAACATAATTAATGTAAAGCAACTCCTTCCATAGCTCGTGGCTAAATAATAACAGCCGTTCGGGTCTTCAGGTTAAGCCGCGCTTATCTAGGTTTGTCATGGATGGGTGACCACCCATTACAAATCAAGTCTTGTCCGTGCCTCCGAAAGCACGTTAAGCCGGTGGTCCTGGCTGTCATTGGTACATCTTTAACAGTCATTACAGATAGTCAGTGGCCTGAAAGTCTGACAACCAGTCTTACCAAAGTGTACCGCAGTGGCGAAGGTTCCTTACAACTCGATTCCTACTGGCTTCCTTTTGAAAACGGGCACAATCAGTATTCCATAGACAAACGAACTCCGGCTTACCACTTAAAAAAATTGGCCCTTCGCTACTGGTGTATCGTATTATTTGTATAACCCAGTACTAAATGGGTTGTGGAGGTCAGATAGGCAGTCACTCCATGTAGAACACTGGTATTCAGCTGCATCCAGTTAGACTAGAAGCCGACCCCAACATAGTTGGGAAAAGGCTAAGCAGATGATGATAAATTCTTACATTATTAAAACCACCTTCATCCTACAAGATTCCAACTTACAAGAACTCGCTAATTATACTCCTTCGACAACAGTCCCTAATCGTGTATACAGAGCGCTCCTAATCACGTATATACAGCCTGCTCCTCTAATCGTGACTATACAGGACGCTCCTAATAGCGTATATACAGGGTGCTCTTAAGTAGGTCGCCCAAAGTATTTGGGGCACTGCGGATGTTCTAAAATGTATGAGAAGTGATGAGACATCACAATTTTTGGACTTAATTTAACTTTTAGGGGTCTCCTTACCGTATTCAAGGAGTTTTAAAGTGTTTTCATTGTTAGGTGTTTTATGAAAGAAGGTATTATGAAACTTATCTTGATAATGACTTACTATTATCAGAATAAGTTTCAAAATACCGCTTTTATTTTACGATCACTGTTTTAAGCTTTCACTGTTCATTTATTTATTTATTTGGATCTCCAACAAAGGATACACACACAATATAGGACACAGTTATACAAATGTTCTTTCAGCCCCTGTAGCCTGACCACCGTAGACAAGGATTTCTTTGACGGAAGAATCGACATAATGACAGTTAGTGCAAAGAAATCTGTTATTGTGTCGACACAATCTGTCATTTTGTCGATTCTTCCGTCAAAGAAATCCTTGTCTACGGTGGTCATGCTACGGGGGTAGGTGTGTTCCTTCCATTACAGGAAACCACAGCATGCACATAAAACTAGGTGTTAACACAGAAAATATAAAACAATGAAAATATTACAAAAAACAAAATAAAAACCAGTTTATAACTACACTAAAGGTAAAGAAAGAAAAGTATTTATAAGACTCACACAGGACAAAACAAATGAATGCGATTACAATAACACAAAAATTATATAAAAAAGTAAATATAAGAAAAACAGAGACGAGGTAAGGAAAAAGTACGATTTGTAGCCGACTGCACACAGCAACAGCAGACGACGTGACGTTGCGACATGTCGGAGCGACACGTCGCAGCGTCATGTCGTTGCAGTCATGATTCCGCACTCAACAGCAGATGGCTGCAGCAGACTGCAGCGCCGTATTCCAGTTAGTTCTGAATGTTGCGTGAGACAAGGTCTGATGCGTTTGGGATTAAGGATGATTTCCACCAAACGGCTCGCACCGCATCGGATTAAAACAGATTTTACAATCTTTAAACGATATTAAATCGTGTACACAGTATTTAAAGTCTATATTACCAAGCCGCGCACAGCAGTTTGACCGCGGGCGTTTTCTGCGACACGCGATCGTTGCCGAAAGTATGCCGCGACGCGCAATCGGTTCCGTTCGCCTGTCGTCGTATCCGATCGGATCCGTTCTGCAGTCAACACGGTAGAAATGAAACTATTTGACTAAGCGCAGAAACGGATACGTTCGCAAGCGTCGCGCGTGTACGTCGACATCCTGCTGGACGCGATCGGCTAACGCCGCATCCGTTCTTATCCTTTCCGATCCAATGCGATACGAGCCGTTTGGTGGAAATCATCCTTAAGCGATCGCTATTTACTCTTGCATCTTCTTTTTGTTAGCAGAGGAAGAAGACTACGATGACTTGTTTTTATCATACACAAGTATAGAGAGAAAAACGACAAGCCACACATCCAATGCTGAAATGCATCGTGCGTTAACGTTTATCAGTTTTTCTTCCTCGGAATCGGAAAAACTCATTTTTTGAGAAAAAATCAACGTGTTGTCGCTACAACGTTGGTGTCACTACTGATCGTGCGACGTGTCTGTAGTCGGACGACGTGTCGTTAACTGTGGAAGGTATTTCATAGAAATACATAGAAACCAGTGGTGTCGCAGCGACACGTCGTCTGCTGCTGCTGTCTGCAGTCGGCTACGAAATCGTAACTTTATACTGTCCCTTACTTACGGGATATCTTCCGTGATAATTCATTATTGATTTCTTAGTGTCGTGTCTGTCGAGTTCCAGTAGTGTGCGAAACAAAAGACTAGTAAAGAGGGTAGACAGATTTGTCTGCAACTAACAATATATTTACCACCCACCCGTAGTTCGCACTCTCCAGTCATCCCGCGATCATGGCGCTTGCAACAACGTCAAAATATCGGGAGCTCACAATTATAGATTATATTATGGATGATATCGAGTAAGTGACAGTATAAATGTTATTTTACGATACTCTGCATTTAAACTAAAATAACAGAAAAAAAAGAGAAAGAGATTTAAAAGAGTATCCATGGAGTTTCTTGACGTTCTTCTCCATAGAGATCTACGTTAGGGAATGGGCAACTACAGTACTTTCACAGTTTTTATGCCTTGTGACTGGGACTGTAGCTGCATTTCATTGTTGTCTTTGTTTCGACAATTCAAAAGTGCCTGTAACTGGCCTACTTGAAATAAATGCTATGATTTTTTTTTTAACAGCTATTTTACACAAATTCAGAATTACAGTTTTATTATCCATAGAAATCTAGAGTCAAACAAATTAAACTATTTATAGGCACTTTTGAATTGTCAATCATAACACGGCCCTATAAGTCACAGTTTCTAATAATACTGAATACTGATGATTGACATTATTTCACCAGAATAAACACAAAGTTCTACTCAGGAAATGACTCCAACAAGGAAACTGTAATGACAGATAGATCCTGTAATCATTCTCTGACAGCTTTGTAAATTGACAGTATTTTTACTCACATGAATCGACGCAGTGCGTGTTCACAACATCGCAATTTATTCGTAAAATTTGGGTTTTTAAACGAATATGAACCTTACTTTTCAAGGAATCTTTCATCCTAATTAATATTATAAAGGCAAAAGTACGTTCGTTTGTGTGTTACCTTTCCACGCCTAAAACACTGAACCGATCATCCTGAAATTTCGCATGTACGTTGTCAGGTGTACAGAAACGGACATAGTATCTTTCATCCCGAAAAAAAGTACAGTTCCCGAGGAAAACCATAATGACGTTCTTATGATAATAGATGGCGCCACGTGTCTTTCGAATCAAGATTGAATTTATATTATTATAGAAACTTTAGTAGTGTGTTTAGAGTTTAATTTTCAAATTCAAAATTATCACAAGCGAAGCTGCAGGTAGAAGCTAGTTCTTGAATACAACTAACATAATTATTTTAGGAAGCTAACCGAAGCAAAGGCAACTCACTATTACACTACGAAAACTTAACAAATTAATTCAACATTACCTACTTACATGAATTATTAAAGTAAACTTACACCCCTCTGCGTAAACTATGGATATGTTCATTAATATTTGATGTATGTACGACAACGTTCATCAATCTTTGTGTTTACAAGGGGTAGGCAGAAACCGGTTATGATGTCAGCTGAAAATCAATACTAAGTAGAGTGACAATAAGTAGCGAAGGGTCAGTTTTTGTAAGAGGTAAGCCGGAGTACATATCTTTACTGTATAGAATATTATTGGCTATAGAATACTGACTGCTATTTTTCAAAGGGAAGCCGGTAGGAATCGGGTTCTATGCAACCTTCGCCACTGGTGACAACCAGCCTTCAGTTACTGGGTCGTCAGGGAGGTTAGACACGCAGTCGCTCCATGTAAAACACTGGTATTCTGATGCATCTGGTTAGACTGGAAGCCAAAGCAAACGAAGTTGGGGAAAGGCTAGCAGATTATGATGAGTGTGTAGACTGCAACCTCACCATAAGGAAATAACATGACGTCGTGAGGAGAGTTTTAAATATGAATGTGGATGTCTATAAGAGTAGAGGAAGACTTCTTAGAGACAAACGAGACTAGAACGAAGTCTAGATTTGTGCCGTAGTACCCACTTTTGTTAATATTCTAGGCTCTACGTCAGCGGCCGGCAAAAGTCGGACTGCAGTCCGTATCCAGACCGCGGAAGTTCGAAATTTGGACAAATATATCTAGCTACTCAATTTTTATACAATTACATACCAACTTTTGAAAGCCACGAAGAATCTAGAATCTAACTAGTACTTATTTGACAAGTAAACAACTAATGCGATGGAAAAAATACCCTGTATACAGTAAAATACGGTATTTTTTGGATCTCGCTAAAATTTTTGCGGTATCCGGACCCTACTTAAAACTACTTGCCGACCCCTGCTCTACGTTGTCTATATGTGAGTGAATTTAAAAATATTAATTCATTTAACCCCATTGAATGACTATTTCATGACATAGTTATTGAATGGGGTTATATGAACTTAGAGGGTTGTATTGATGATTTTAATGATTATAATTGTGTAACTACATACGTGTTACTTGCGAGAATCATATTTTCATCAACATACAACCTGACACTGACCTGCAAATTGAAAAAAAACGTAAGATTTGAATTTCGAAGGTACTCTGGCGCTTCCACCCTAATGGCAATATGTTCACCACCTTTAATATTACAATCGGCAGAAATGACAAACTGGATTGAATTTTGCACTTTTTTCTTTTTTCTTTTCTTTTTTTTTGCTTTTTTTTTGGTGGCACTTGGTATGTTGTCTACTGTATTGATCTTCTAGGACCTACGTTGTCTATCAGTGAGTGAATTTCAGAATTTTATAAAGTAAAAGACTAGTCTACTACTGCACCACGCATGATCAATTTGAACCACGTTTAACTACACTCCTCCCCGCTGTGTGGCTCCGGCCTTTACCACAGATTACATAAATAGGACAGTATCTATCATCACATTGTCAGCCAGATAAGATCATATTTCCTACAACTGATAACGATGTTTTCATACATTCTAGCTACAATGTTGCATATCCTTTAATGTCGGCCTATAAAATTGACACTCATAAAACTTTAATGGATAATAAATTAATCAATGAGACTCTTACGGACAGACTTGGTTTATCACATAATAAGTTTAAGGTCAGATAGGCAGTCGTTCCACGTTAGACTGGAAACAGACCTATTATTGGAATCAAATAAAGGGTGTAAAAAGACCCTTAACGAAGCCGAAAGGCACTTGTTCTCCCTGTCATTGCGATATTTTTTTTTGTACTGGACCATACCTGGGAACCTTCTAGTTACGGTGATATTGGAGGTCAAAGTTTCAATATTTTCAAGTTTTTTTTTTTTTAAATACTACTTTTTACTATTTAATGCATCCATCAGCATTAAGTTTTCAGTGCGTTACATTGAGTTTTACCATAAAACGTGATTTTTCACACCAAAACAAAAAGTCATTTCCCAGCAATAATTTTTGCGTAGAGTTACTTAGTTTGATGTACAGAATGCTTGGTTGACAGCTTTGTGAAGGGTCCGTTTACAGCTCACAACTTAGGACCCATTACTGATAATATTTATCCGTGGTGCTAGGCAACTGGGCTTATCCCAGTTGTAAACCTCACTTTGTGCCTATTGGCCTTGTTTCGTTCTGTCTCCTGCTGATATGGAGGGAAGTGGAAATTATGGTTTTCCTACTCCTCCGCCATACTTTTCTGATTAATTTCGTTGCGGGATCCAAGACAGTTAATTTTTTTCTCTGGGACTTCGTCGAGCTTCATTGTCTCGGCGCTTTTCTGGTGGTCGCCACTGTTGATTCTGTCTTTCAGGAGTTGCAGTGGTTTGGGAATAGTGTGGCGGGAAAAAAGATGACGATCAGCTCTATTTACACCTTGAAGACTATTTTTTTTATTATAACGACAAAGGTGGTATTTAATTGATGGAAAAGTAGTGATGGCCTGGTGTGACCGTCGCGTCAGACTGCCAAGTCATAAGTCTCAAGTTTGAACGAAAGACACCGCTGATTTTTCGGATTAATGTGCGTATTGTATAATTATCACTGGCTTCAGTGAAGGAAAAGATCGTGAGATAACCAGCATGTATGAGAGATATTTCTCGACGGCATGTAAAGACAAGTTAGAGGCCCATTGGCGCCATAAAAACTCTGACACCAAACACGAAAAAAAAAATTGATAAGAAAGATGGCATTTAAGTAAAGAAAACAATGTGTAGTTTTATTTATATAAGGTCTATCTTTTCATACACGAAATATTTTAAGAGTAACTTCTATAAGTCGTAAAGTCGCCAAAGCAAAGAAAAAAAAAATATCTGTGTGTTTTTTTTTTACGAAATTATTATAATTCTTAAATTTTTTGAGACTTTTTGCATAAAACCTTTACTCCCATATTCTAACAATGACAGTAGGTAAATACGAAGTAATAAACTAGCGTAATGGATGTTCAAAAATAAGGAGCTAGGATTTATTTTGTGGGTGAAGTAAAGTAATTTTAAATTATTTATTTTTTATAAAAATATACACAGATAAAACTAAATAACCCTTGAAATGGTATCGTTATAGCCGTTAGATGATTCTCTGAAAATATTTCGTGTATGAATAGTTAGACCTTATATTTTTGCCGCTAGAAGCGCGTTCTTCTTGTCAATTGTCTCTGTCAAGCTCATGGGTCAATGCTAAATAATATAATCCATCAGAAGGATTGTCAATAGAAAATGAAAGCTAAGCAACAATTATATTTTAGAAACATATTTTTTTTTTATTTAGGTGTGTACTTTTTATGTGAGTACAAACGACATTTTATTTCACAATAAATTATCCAATTACTTAAAAAAATAAATATACCTAAAGTATCACATCGGCGCGACGACGTCCGCAAAAATTGTGATAGCTCGGCTAATTAATATTAAAATTTTATTTACAATTTGCATGATATGAATAAAATTTATAACCTATGTTACTTACTGATAATTTAGCTTTCTATTGGTGAAAAAATGTTTAAAATCGGTCAAGTAGTTTCGGAACTTATTCGGTACAAACAAACAAAAAATCTTTCCTCTTTAAAATATTATTATATGTTATAGTATAGAACTATAGATAATATTTTCAATACATATAGCATCCCCTCGACAAGCCTCCAATAATGCCAACTTTAAAATAACATGATCCACAATGCAGTCAATCGCAGAGCGCGATGCGGGAAATAGGTTAGCTTAGCTATTCAAAAATAGAACGGAACGAACTCGGAAGTTGTTACTTTTTTTTTAACTGGAGATACTGTCGTTGTGCCATGCTACGTTGTTTTTTTTTTCTTGTGTTTTCTATTTGCATACATGGGCGTTTTAGCAATAAGGTTGTATTATTTCTTATCTTGAAATATGTATCGGGAGCCTAGTTACATAATAATGGGTCTATGTGCAATAGTTTAGCACTTGTAATAGGTTATTTCCTATTGAACTCATACATAAACATAACATAACATAACATCAAGCCTGTAATCCCCCAACGGTTAGGCAGAGGTGTACCTAATAGTAGATCCACATTTCACCAGTTATGTTTTAAGTCCCATGTAATATGAGAGTATAAATAAGAGTGTCCATGGAGTTTCTTGCCCATTCTTCTCCATAGAGATCTACGCTTTGGAATGTGCAACTACAGTACTTTCTCAAGTTATTATGCCTTGTGACTATGACTGTAGATTCGCTTCTTTTTGTTTTTTGACATTCAAAAGTGCCTGTGATGGTCTAATTGAAATAAATGCTTTGAGTTGAGTTTTGAATTTATGGGGCGAAGCTCTTGCCCTCAACCAAGTACAAATCCAGACTTCGTGTCTGCTACTGAGAAATTCCTGATAGAAAAACCCAATAACACTTTGACCGACCTGGGAATCAAATCCAGGACGTCATACTCGGCAGTCTCGCTTGCGACTACTAGACCAACGAGTCACTCTAGAACTATTTATTAAGTAAATAAAGAACAAAAAAAAAAACAAAAAAAAAATAATCAAAATGAATAATGAACATGGTAAGTAAATATCCCGTTTCTAGTCTTAATAATAAGTAAATAATTCCCAAATAGCTAATAGGGGCAAATATCAAACATAGCCCCTTTAAAATATTCAGTATCAGACCAGTTTTGTCGAAACCAACCTGTTTGTTCGCCTTATCACGTCTTATCACCTTATCAGGCGTTATCACAAACCTGTTATCATCGCACAGATGATCTCTCAACGTATTATCTATTTTCTACTATAATAGAAGGTTCGTATAGCATGGGCGTTTTTAAGGCATGGGGCAGAAGTAAATAAACTAAGTAGTAGGAAATTGAAAATGCTTTTTATTTGCTGACTGATACGTTTTATTGACTGCACTACACCTTATTTCAATAATAACCTGCGAGGGTTTTGGCTAAATCTAGCTAAAATTTCGTATTCAAATGTATGTTGTGCTTCCAGAACCCTCTTTCTATGCACACTCATCATACAGAGGCCGACAAGACGGTTTTCTGTCATTGTTCTTTCTTCTTTATCGTGTGGTTAGTGCTTAACCTGGTGTCAGAGTTTTTATGCCGCCCATGGACCTCTGACTTGGCTTTACATGCCGTCGAGAAATATCTCTCAGGCATACTGGTTTCCTCACGATGTTTTCCTTCACCGAAGCAAGTGATACAATACGCACATGAATCCGAAAAATCAGAAGTGCGTGCCTTGGGTTCGAACTCGAGACCTATGACTTGGCAGTCCGACGGTCACACCACTAGACTATCACTGCTATATTGTTGACCTTAACCAAAATTTTTATTTTAATGTGAAAAATGTTGAAGTACCCAAATGAATATTTAATTTTGTCATTAGATTAATTTTGCCTAAAAATTCTTAGCTTCGGGCCCTTTCTTAGTGTCGAATAGGTAACGGTAAAAAATTTGAATTTCGAAAATGTTTTAGAACTTCTTTTTTCTGATTAAGGGGGAGCCAGTTTAGCCCACGAAATTAAATCTTTCTACGCTTTTTGCAGTTGAATTACTTTTTCATAAAATAGTCCTAGAAGGTTGTATTGATGATTTTAATTATTTTAATACTGTTAGGAGTCCGTGGCTAAATATTAACACCCAATACATTCCGAGTTTCCTCCGTGCCTCGGAAAGCTATATTTATTGCTCTCGAAGTCTCGAGCAATAAATATGTTGTTGAATGTAATATTTTACTTGGACACATTACCAGTTGACAGCGTTGATGAGGATTTTTTGTGACTCTATATTTTAGTTTATGGTTAGTTTTAGTCTTAATCAAGTATTTAGTTATTCATAAATTATTTATTGAAAATATAAAGTTAAGGTTCTTGTTTTGTTTTTTTTTAATGGATTATTAGAAAGAGATTTTACAGTTTCCAGGTGTAAATAAAATATGACGTTGAAAAGAAAATGTCACACGGGAATACACGACACAGACGATTTAACCTACGAAGTAAAACTTTTTCAAAAACTCGATGTTTCATATACAGAAAGAAGAAAAATGAAGGAAATCCACAGACGAATATATGATTTATTTAAAAAACAATCGCATGACAGCTCCTCAACAGACTAACAATAGTATTTGCAGACATAACTTCAATTTTGACAGCTGTCAAATAATACAGGACCCCGCGGTAGAGGCCGGAAAACTTTGTCGTCATTGTGGCAGAACTGTCAAGAGTCATTTCCCTTGACACTGATACACGTGACAGTATTTGTTAGCCAAAATTAAGTTAGTCGCACTACGCAGTCAGTTTATTGTCTTATCAGCAAAGTGTGCGTAGACAAATGTTTGTCATATTGAAAACTGGCTTACAGCGTGGCTTTGCCCGCGAATATTTCGGATATTCTTTCACCATCAAGAAGTATCCGATGTCCGAGATTAAAATATTGTACCTACAGACGCAAGCACATCAAGCTACTACAATATGTCACGTTTCTTTAATAGATTTTCAACTTGATTGCTAGAGCATTAGGTTCAAGGTTGATTGGGAAAATTTGACAGTTCGGGGTAGCTTGACGTGCTGGCGACTGTACCTACAGTAAGAAAGGTCTGTGTCGAGATGAAGACTGCTATGCCTATAATCAGCATAGCCTATAGCAGTGCTTTACTTAATGCTACCATATCTGCCTAGCCTTTTCTCAACTATGTTGGGCCCGGCTTCCAATCTAACCGGATGCAGCTGAATTTTACATGGAGCGACTGCATATCTGAGCTCCACAACCCAGTTACTACTGGATAATAACGGTACCCCTTGGTAAGACTGGTTGTCAGACTTTCAAGGCACTGACTATCTGTAACGACTGTCAAAGATCTACAATTAACCGCCGGGACCAACGCTTTAACGTGCTATTCGTGCTTCAACAACTAATTATGATCCTATACTAGTCCCAATAACAAATGGCGATCACCAATTCGTTTTTTAAATGTGGTAATTGTGGTGAATAACAATATAGGCATAGCTTTTATTTAACTTGCCTTGTTAGTTAGTATGTATTGATTAAATCTTTCAACTGAATTTCAAACCAGTTTCCGCCAACCGATTGAGCTGAAATTTTGCACACACCTGTGGTTCTGGTGACAATACATTTTTATGATAGACATGACTTAATCATGCAGCCAGGATCGTCTCCTCACGAGAGAACTCCTCAACAGTTAATAGCTCGGACACGAAACTTTGTATACGCGTTCAATGTTGATAAATAAGCCTAATTTTCTGCTTTTCATTTTATTAAAGCTTGTTTTTTTTTTAAACTTTAATTTATTTGAAGACAATAATTAATACAGCTAGACGGGGTCGCGGTAGACCGAAGAGAAGGTGGCGGGACGTCTTGGATGGCTTCCTCGCGAATTGGCGAGAAGAAGCACACCATCGTGAGAAGTGGAAGGAATGGGGGGAGGCCTTTGCTCAGGACAATACAGGCTAACTAAAAAAACTAAAATTTATTTTAATACAATAATTAATACAATATTATAAAACAACTTTACTAATATAGTGAACATTTGTGCACAAACAGCGTCCCTTTGCGAACGTCATTCGTGAGCCAGAAGACCCTTGTATCACATGTTTGTATGTGTACATAGTTCGTTGTTCTCTTACAAAACGAGGTTATAATAGATAAGTGTCCCACTCTGTCATGCGACTGTCAATGAATTAGGAAAAACACGGATAAGATAAAATAATAAATAATATATGAGGCTGGGACATATCACACGACGCTATGTTTTTTATCATAGATTTGTCTCCGGCATGGCAACGCACCTGTGAAACTCTCTGTTGCAGGTTTTGGCTCAATTAATCTACAATTTACAGGCTCATGATACACATACACACTAACACACACTCTTGAACATGAACACACACGCGCAAGCACACGCACACTTTCATATACACACACACACACAAATCTACACCATGAAAGTAATTATTCTAAATTGTTTTTTGTTCTTATAGTTCTTATATTGCTTTTTATTTTTATTTATCTAATGTTATACTTTTGTTTCTTTTAATTTGCTAACCATCCTTAAATATTGGTACAAAACAATGATTATTGTAAAATGCTTTCTGAGTGGCAACCTGGTGACCTGTAATACAGGTGTTTCACTACCTACCACAGGCACCAGTGATTCACAACCTTGTATTTGCGTGTTTATGCCAATAAATAAATTATTATATTATTCCTTTATTTATATTCTTAACATACAATTTACATTTTTAAATATTTCTATATAAAGTGTTAAAAAACATTTAAAAATATAAAAAAATAGTAGCCCACCGGCATCGGGAACAGGGTCCGAGCTACCGGTGGTCAGGGCTCTTGAGAGAGGAACCTCCTAACGATACGCGCCGTGTCCAGAAGTACTACTACTATTATTATTATACCTCTGATGTTATTGAAGACTATCTTCTGAGAACTATTGAGAAATTACCTGACCTAAGCTGGTATCCTTTGGATTGGAGATTTGGATCCTGGAGTTTTGGCCGCAGCGAGTGGTGTTCCGTCGCTTCTACGGGCAAATGCCACATGAACGCGCAATGATAGGCAGTCGCTCCATGTAAAATACAGGCATTCATCTGCTTTGGAGTCGACTGGAAGCCGACCCCAACATAGTTGGGAAACGGCTTGACTGATGATGAGTCAGTACATACCAGCTAGTTCTATCTATCAGCTATCATTATAATATTGTTATCAACATGTTTATCAGTGACTGGTGCGTGAGACAGGTTCCAATTTTATCTATGTGTTTTTGCGGATCAACGCCCCCTCGTGTTCAAAATGTAACCCAATGTCATATACGCCGTATTGATCCTTGAATTTATTTTGTCTTAAGTAAGAAAACAAACCTGTTATTTTCATTTCAAGTTTCAATTTGATTTCAAATAGACCTGTGACAGGCAGTTTTGCATAGTCAAAAATAAGCCACCTGCAGTCCAGCCACAGGCATAATAATTGTGAATGGACTGTAGTTTTCCATTCCAAAATCGTAGATCTCAAGGAGAAGAATGGGCTAGTAAAACTAAACATTTTTTTATACTCGTTCACTTTATCCCAACAACAAAACAGCCGTATGAAATTGTCGCTCGCACGCGACTGTGACCTATCAGCTGTTAGCCGCGTGACGCCGTTCTGTCTCCCACTGCGCTCTGCCTACGCACTGTTGCACGGTACGATAGTAACGTAACAGAACGGCGTCACGCAGCTAACAGCTGATAGGTCAAAAGCGTTGTAATATAGGGATATGAGTGAACCAGTAGGTATAAAAAAAAAATTTCTTTGGGAAAGTTGTTTGTTATCATGAGTACAATCACGTGTTTAAGTATCGATCACTAATTACCAGTCACCCTATATGCGAGCACAATATAGAAAAAAAGTTATCTTAAAGATTGGAATTAGATTCAGGAGCAGCCCTTCACTATGATTTCTTTTCTATTTTAGATGGTTCTAGAATTTAAGATGGTCGATAAGAAGATCGTCATATTTTTATAGATGCAGCTGACTTTATACAGGGTGTTAAATATAACCAGGCACATATTCTTTATTTGTAGAAGTAAATATTATATATATTATTAAATAAAAATAACCTATATTAACTAACTAACTTAAAAATGGCGTCAAAAAACTCCTCCTCAACGCTGTCAACTGGTAATGTACCCAAAAGACTGCCACGTTGTATGGCAACGCTAAGTCTTTGGCCAAGGTAAAAGCCAGCCCTTGGGTCACGGGAAGAGTCAACTAAACATTTAGAAATGTCCTTGAAAAGGCTGTGAGCACTCGGACCCCACGGACCTAGAGTTTCAACCCCAAACGGCTCGAAAATATAGTTACCAATAAAGTTACTATACTTACGCCGCTTGAGGTTCTCTGCAGCCGCAGCGGCAGCCCCAGCACAGCACGATGAGCTAGGAAGATGGGATGGCGCAAGAGTATCGACACAAGTTGCATCCCACACTAAAGGCCTACAGGGTGTTTAGTTAAACGTGGGCAACACTTTAAGGGAGTGAAGGACACATAAATATGAGCAATATAAAGCTATCATCTTACTATGGGGCTAACTATGAAATATGATTTAAAAAATCTGCTGTTGCCTACATTTTTTCGAGTTACGACCAACAATGTGTGGAGCTGATATTTTTTTGTATTTTCATGGCCGGTCCTATAGTAAAACTTGCTTATTTTCTTGAGTACTACACGCCCCTAAAGTATTGCCAACGATAAAAAAAACACCCAGTATAAAC
Organism: Noctua fimbriata; assembly: GCA_905163415.1. Classification (NCBI taxonomy): domain Eukaryota; kingdom Metazoa; phylum Arthropoda; class Insecta; order Lepidoptera; family Noctuidae; genus Noctua; species Noctua fimbriata. Next base: position 6,943,213 of record LR990950.1, read on the forward strand.
ATAACATATAAACATAAATCACTTATTTGCGTAAAACATGGTATACAAAGTTGTTAAATAAATTTAGAATCGTTCAAACATGTTTAGTTAATATAAAACATAGTTGATCAAAATGTTACAAGGTATCAACATTTTTTTTTCCACACCTTGCATAGTTATAAATTTTCAAACAGTTTCTATTAAATAATACATAACATAATACATAGCATAGAATTTATTTCCAAATCTCAAGTAAAATCGTGCGACCTCCTCTTTTGAACTGTTAAAAACGTTTATTCAAAAAGTTGGCAACGTCGCAAATAGCTGTCAAATATTTACCTGTTTTAATTAATTTGGCAATATTACTGTATGGGGATAAGGAATATGGCTAACTAGTGAACTAGAATATTAATAATGAATTGAAATTTAAAAACTGAACGGCGGCGTTGCCATACAATGTGGCAACGCCGCCAGTCTTTTGGGTACATTACCAGTTGACTACGTTGAGGAGGAGTTTTTTGACGCCATTTTTTAAGTTTATTTTTAAGTTAGTTAGTTAATATAGGTTATTTTAATTTATTAATGTATATTTAAAAACTGAATTCGATGTTGTAACCGTTTTAGGTGTAAAAAAGGCATTTAGAAAGTTTCCAAATACTTTTTTTACATGTAAAACTAAATATTCAGTGTAACGATATTAATTATTGCATAATCATAATCAATATTTTAGTTCAGTAGTTAGCCATATTTCTTATTTCCGTACAGTAATATTGCCAAATTAAAACAGCGAAATATTTGACAGCTATTTGCGACGTTGCCCACTTTCTGTATAAACGCTCTTAAGTGGTGTGCAAGTTCGAGCAGTGTCGAATTTGCATTCATATCAGGTCAACGAACGATAAACAGCTTGCTGTCAGTACCCCTAGCACTAACACGGATCATGTTACTTTATCGAAACCTGTTTTTCCATTGAACCTATCATCATCGACCTAGCATTTTCCATCTCAGTCTAACCGGATGCAGCTGACTACCAGTATTTTACATGGAGCGATTGTCTATGTTACATTCACAATCAACGAGGTCCAATCAAGGAGGACCCTTCACGAAGCCGTCAACCAAGCATTCTGTACATCAAATTAAGTAACTCTACGCAAAAATTATTGCTGTCAAACGACTTTTTTTTGGGGTGAAAACGACATCGGTGTTGACGCATGCGTCGTCTCTCAATGCATCCATCAGCTGTGTTTTGAGTGCGTCACATTGAGTCCTAAAATAAATCGAGATTTTTAACCCCAATAAAAAAAGTCTTCTCCCAGCAATAATTTTTGCGTAAAGTTACTTAGTTTGATGTACAGAATGCTTGGTTGACGGCTTCGTGAAGGGTCCGTTTACACATGGTATTTATTGTCGTTTCAAATACTACCGAACTCACTGAGAGTCGACCACTTTTGAACCTTATAACTTAGGTTATAAGGGTGAAAAGCGGCAGACCGTCAGTGATTTCGGGAGTACATTTTTCTCATGAACTATCCTCGGTTTGAAGGTACGACATTTTCCGTGTTAAACCCGTCAATCGAAGATTTCTGGAGTGGAGAGCCTAATATTTTTATTTCATTAATTAGTTTCAGTAAGCTTCACCCGTTGCTTCTGACTTGTTTTTTTTTTGCTCGGCTCCTATTATTCGTAGCGTGATGTTATATAGCCTATAGCTTTCCTCGATAAATGGACTATCCAACACTAATAGATTTTTTTAATTCGAATCAGTAGATCCTCAGATTAGCGCGTTCAACCAAACAAACAAACTGTTCAGCAGAATATAATTAAAAACAACAAACTATAAAAGGGCATCGAAAAACTCCTCCTCAACGCTGTCAGCTGGTATTGTGCCCAAGAGACTGGCGGCGTTGCCACATTGTATGGCAAGAAGATTATTTCAAGCGACTCCCCACTTCTGCCTACCACACATGACTGGTATATCTAGGTTATCAACGCACTTGTCTCTACGCACACACACCTTATCACAATGTTTTGGGACACAAACTCACCAAATATTAAATGGAAATTGGAATGGAGACTGTTTTGGGCTCGAAAAGACTTGGATTTCGGAGTTTGAATTACTTGAGGACCTGAGGACCTTGCCTAGGTTGATCTGTGGATGGGTGACTACCCACTACATACCGAGTTTCCTCCGTGCCTCGGAAAGCACGCTAAGCCGTTGGTCCCGGCTGTCATTTGTAAATCTTTGACAGTCGTTACAGGTAGTCAGTGGCTCAAAAAGTGTGACAACCAGTCTTACTAAGGGGTATCGTATTACCTAGTACTAACTGGGTTGTAGAGGTCAGATAGGCAGTCGCTCCATGTAAAATACGGGTATTTAGCTGCATCTGGTTAGACTGGAAGCCGATCCCAACATAGTTGGGAAAAGGCTAGGCAGATGATGAATTACTTGAGGACCTGTTAAGACAAATTCCCACGGCTGGGACACAAGCCTCTTCTCTGTAAGACGGATGCAAGAAGGTATTAAAGATACTATAAAGTTTCTTCTTCTCGAATCGATGACTCAGATTTTGTCTCACCGTTTTGTCGTTTGCCTCATTCAAGTCCAGCCCCCGTAGCATGACCACCGTAGACAAGGATTTCTTAGACGGAAGAATCGACAAAATGACAGATAGTGCAAAGAAATCTGTCATTGTGTCGACACAATCTGTCATTTTGTCGATTCTTCCGTCAAAGAAATCATTGTCTACGGTAGTCATGCTACGGGGGCTGGAGGGTCTTATAGCTGACATGTCATAGGAGCATCTCGATCATAGATGAAATAAGAAAGAGAGAGTTATAGCGTGTAGTCGAAAATGTGTCAGAACCCGGAACGCGGACTAATACCTGACCGTTTCGCTCCAGTCGAGATGCCGCAGACACGCCCTCTTGCCACTTCTCCTGTCTTTATATGTCTATGATCTCGATCAATCATCGAGGCACCTAACTTTAGGGAGTTGTACTTTTATGCGTTCTCATATGATTGATTATGACATACGAAAAGATATAAGTACCTTTTTATATCGGTAGAAAAAAGGAAGAAACAAGTCTTGTTTCTGAAAGATGCGTATCCTTGTAGATTCGGTGGCAACAAATCGTGAGCCTGTTAGGAAAAAAAGAAATTCCATCTTGTAAATCTTGTGTTGTCAATCTTGTGTGTTGTGTTGTATTTGTGTGTATATTTGTTATTTTGTATGCAATAAAAAATAAGAAACTTTCATCCCCTAAGTCGTCTCAAGACGAAAGTCTATGACCAGTGTGTGTTGCCAGTGATTACATACGGGACCGAAGCGTGGTCGCTCACAATGGGCCTTATCAGAAGGCTTAGTCACCCAAAGGGCAATGGAGAGGGCGATGCTCGGAGTTTCCTTGCGTGATCAAATCAGAAATGAGGACATCCGCAAGATAACCGACGTAGCCCGAAGAATAGCCAAACTTAAGTGGCAGTGGGCAGGGCACATTGCTCGCAGAACGGATGGCCGATGGGGCCGAAAGGTTCTGGAGTGGCGACCGCGAACCGGAAGACGCTGCGTTGGAAGGCCTCCCACTAGGTGGACCGATGACCTGGTGAAGGTTGCAGGGATCCGCTGAATGTGAGTGGCACGGGACCGGTCAATGTGGCGACACTTGGGGAGGCCTATGTCCAGCAGTGGACGTTTTTCGGCTGAAATGATGATGATGATCCCCTAAATTACCCCCTTTCATGGATGACTTTTCGAAAATTCTTACTTATTGCATCCCTTCTTTATAAAAGTAAATCTTGTCACTCGTCTCGTCGTCAGTTAGCACTAGGTAATACGATACCCCTTGGTAAGACTGGTTGTCAGACTTTCGGGCCATTGACTACCTGTAACGACAGTCAAAGATCCACAAATGACAGCCGGGACCAACGGCTTTACTTGCTTTTCGAGACACAAAGGAAACTCGGTATATTATAATGGTCAGCCCTCCACAGACCGACCTACACATGCTTATCTATTTATTTTATTCAGTGTAAAAAGGTACTTATGATTGCTAGCAATGTGCGATGTTTTAGCTATTCTTTACAGAATATAGGTCAAGCCCTGCAAGGCGGATGGGTCTCGAATTCTCGATATACCTATAATGTTTGGTCACCCATCCACTTCGTGACCTTTATAAGCGTAGCTTAACCTGCGATCAACTCCAGCCAGCCCCACCCCTAATCAAAGATATAACCAAGCCTTTCTTTCAAACTAAAACACAATTCATACTCGTATTTCCATTTCTCTTTCTTCCAAGCCACTAAAATACTAAAAGAACTATAAAACAACAAAAAAATACTACCAATAACAAATGAAAATGAACGATTTCAGCATTGAACTCGTAAAACTATACCCATCACTCTCTAACGTAGCAGTTTGAAGCGGGATAGCAAAGACGTTGTCCGCACGTGAGATGACGAAACCAAAATGGCTGCCGGCCTTGAAATACTATGAACTGATAACGAAGAAATTTCTAACTACGAGTTAGTGCACCTACATATACATAAACTCACGACATTTTCCTATGAGGGTAGGCAGAAACCACAGATCGCCACCTGGTAAGATCCATACATACTCCTTTCTTCTCGTCCACGTTCATACATCTGGTCATACACGCACGCCGGTTGCGAGTACACGTGACCTTTCTGAAGAACTTCACCAATAAGCTTAGTGTATGTCCTTGTACCACCTATATAAGGTCTAACTATTCATACACGAAATATTTTCAGGGAATCATCTAACGGCTAAAACGAAGCCATTTCAAGGGATTATTTTTTTTTATCTGAGTATATTTTTATAAAAAATAAATAATTTAAAATTACTTGACCCACAAAATAAATACTAGCTCCTTATTTTTGAACATCCATTACGCTAGTTTACTACGTCGTATTTACCTACTGTCATTGTTAGAATATGGGAGTAAAGGTTTTATGCAAAGAATCTCAAAAAAAATTATTTGAATTGTAATAATTTCGTAAAAAAAAACACTCAGATTTTTTTTTTTCGTGGCTATGGCTACTTTACGACTTACAGAAGTTACTCTTAAAATATTTCGTGTATGAAAAGATAGACCTTATGTTGCCTTTTTATGTAACTACTGCGACTCCAATTTTAGCAGTCTATGTATGTATGTATTTACGTATGTTCCTCCGTAGCACCTAAACTATTCATCCGATTTTGATGAATAAGGTGTCAATTGATTCGTTATTATGGCCCGGGTAACATAGGCTACATTTTAACCGACTTCAACAATAGGAGGAGTCGATTTTACCTCGTAAACCCCGAATTTAAGTAGATCGTCATTTTTCAGTAGTCGGGTTTTTAGTTGTTGTATAACACACAATTTCTTGTAGTATTTTCTTTTCAGATTTCGGAAAATTTAATTCGCTAAGTGCAAAATATTCAGGAGCTGAAAAAAAATTATTGAGTGTTTCACAAGAAGTGTTTTAGTTGTCCAATACGAATATATTCTCCTTTTCAATATATGTTTTCCAATATTTTGATTCCAGTCATCATCATCTCATCTGCCTAGCCTTTCTCCCAACTATGTTGGGGTCGGCTTCCAGTCTAACCACATGAAATACCAGTATTTTACATGAAGCGACTGCCTACCTGACCTCCACAACCCAGTTAGTACTGGGTATCCACTGATACGATACCCCTTTTCACTGCTCTCAAACGGTGAAGGAAAACATCGTGAGGAAACCGACATCTACAAAAGCTAGACGCCATGTTTAGTGCAGTGGCTGAACGATTAGCTGCTGCGCTACGTGACCTGGGATCGATTTTCGCACGGAACAAATATTTCTATGGCCTATAGGTAGTTGTTCCGGGTCTGGCTGTTTGTGTATGTGAGTTTAAATGTTTGTAAACGCACACACGATACAGGAGAAATTCAATGGGGCAATGATTTTATTTTTTTCCGGGAAAAACGCGCTGGTTCCGCGTAGTGTATCACTCTCTCATAGCGAGGAGGATTGTGTTCCACCAATGGGGACGTTATGGGCTGACTTTGATGCGAAGATAAACAGGTTTGTAGTTCTTCCATCATACAGGGTGCAAACGAAGCCTTCAACCAAGCATTCTGTACATCAAACTAAGTAACCTTACGCAAAAATTATTGCTGGGAAACGACTTTTTTTTGGCGTGAAAAATCACGGTAGGACTCGATGGAACGCACTCAAAGCATTGTGCTGATGGATGGATTGAATAGTACGGGTCGTGGAGGTGTTTAAAGTAAAAATCTTACATTAAAACATGTATTTAAAAATAAACTTGTGTAAATGTTGGAACTTTGACCCCCAATATCTCCGTAACTAGAAGGTTCCCAGGTATGGTCTAGAACAAAAAAATGATCTCATAGTCGGGGAAAACAAGTGCCTTTCGGCTTCGTTAAGGGTCTATTTACACCCTTTATGGAGGCTATTACGGGATATCTTCTGTGTCTCAAGTTGAGACATCCCGCGATCATGGCGCTTGCAACAGCATCGAAATATCGGGAGCTCAAATGTCAAAATGTCAAACGTCAACCCGCGATCAGTGTAACCATAGCCAATACCTTTAAGTTTTCTTTAAAACTATTATTGGCTACTGTTTTTAATAACGTAAATTGCCATGACGATGCAATACAATCAACGCATTTACTTAATAATAAATAAGCCAATTTTTATCTTTATCAGCTACTAGCTTTTGCCCCCGGCTTCGCTCGCGTTAATTTATAATTTGACAATCAATTCAGGTTGTACTTTTCAGGATTCGAAGGACATGTGGCGCCATCTATTATCATAAGAACGTTATATTTGTTTTCCTCGGGAACAGTACTTTTTTTCGGGATGTAAGGTACTCTATGTCCGTTTCTATACACCTGCCCCCGTAGCATGAGCAAATGTCAGATTGTGTCGACACAATGACAGATTTCTTAGCACTATCGGTCATTTTGTCGATTCTTCCGTCAAAGAAATCCTTGTCTGCGGTGGTCATGCTACGGGGGTTGACAACATATTATATGCAAAATTTCAGGATGATCAGTTCAGTGGTTTAGGCGTGAAAAGGTAACAAACAATCTTACTTTCGCATTTATAATATTCAGTAAGGATCTACTTTCTATATCGAGTTCCCTGATGAAACCGTCCTTTCAACTAAGCCATGATTATAGCCTAGGTCGGCTTTCAGTGTAACAGGATGCAGCTGAATACCAGTATTTTACATGGAGCGACTGCCTATCAGGTACCATGACGTCTAGCCGCCATGCCTTGCCGTCCATGTTGTATAGCTGTCTCTTTCCTACACTCTGCGATGTTTGTTAAAGCAGGAGTAATTCCAGTTTGGGAGAGAGACAGAGCTATATGGTCTAGCGCCATCTCTTTCCCACACTGTAATTAATCCTGCTTTAGTCATTGTAGGCCACCTGACTTCCACAACTCAGCTACTGGGTGTTCTTTTTCCTGGGGCAGAACTTATAGCACACCACCTGCTTTTGCTTAGTCTACGTTATATATCAGAGGTACGCACGACGGCCAATCAAGCTATACAAAACCAGTTCATGCGGATCTCTCATTGTATAGGAAATCTATACAAAGCGAGGCCAAGTTATACTGGAAATGTACAGATTCATGTGCCACCGTGTAATACGTCGACTTCCAAAAAAACACTAAAAAAGTATAAAACTTAACTTTCGGAAGTCGGTAGCAAAAAAGACAATCAAACAAACACACCGACTTCCGAAAGTAAAGTTATTTTTAGTTCTTTTTTTTTTTGAAGTCAGTTCTTTTTTCAAAAATGATTTTTTATTAATTTTAAAATGGACGTGTTTATGTTACGGTTAGACCGCACGCTCATGGTAGGGTCTCCGGTCATAAATGCCAAGTGCGTTTAAAAAAAAAAACGAGTAAATAAATATCGAAGCAATAAAAATCACAGCAGTTCACTTTTATCGCGACAATTTAAAGTTATCTACGAATCTGGTTTAATGCACTGATAAAGTGTAGTATTTTCTTTTTGATTTGACGTTGACTTGTTATAATAAATCTAATAAGATCTTTTCTTTAGGCATGTGGACAAAATCGACCGAATCCGAACGGATTCGGTCGATTTTCGGTATTTTTTCGGTCTGTTTTGAGAATCGAATCGAGTAACTTCTAAATTCAAAATTCAAATAATTTACTGTGGATCATAGGTTCATAAGATGTTGCGTTAAATACAGGTAAGTCTGCTATGTCCCGCCATTGAGGCATACAAAATTCATGTCACAACTAACAATAAATGTGTAGTTAAAAACTTAATATACAATGCATCCAATTGTCAAGCAATACATTATGGTTAAATTAGTCAAATAGTAAAATATATATGTCCAATTACAAATTATTCATTCAATGGATTAGCTTCAATGTATTGTCATCTAGAAATTCTCTTATAGAGTAATAACATTTACTTATCAAGAAAGCATCATATCTTCGTGCAGTTTTTTTTAAATGTATTTATATCGCTCATAGTTCTGAGAAAAGGTGGAAGATTATTAAAGATTGTTCTCCCTCATGTTTTGACCATTTTTAGCGTTCAGTACCTCAACAGTTAAAAACGGCACCCTTATACGATCACTCGCGTGTCTGTCTGTCCTTCTGTCACAGCCAATTTACTCCGAAACTACTAGACCGATGTACTTGAAATTTGGTGTACATATGTAAGTCGGTGACCCAAAGACGGATGTGTAACGTGAATTAATGAATTTTAAACATGGGGGTCACTTTTGGGGGATAAATTAGAAAACGAAAAAAAAAAGTTTTGCAATTTATACAACATTATTTTTAGTATATGCGAAACCTAAATATAGTTTGTTCAGAATAAGTAACTGAATCGATTCCAAAAATTTTTAAACCATGTTATATTTTTTCCCATAAATATTTAAAAAACTTAAAAGTTGGACACCGAGCGACTTTTGGTACCTATCGCAATAGTTTAGGTACCTACTGCCAAATTATTATTATCAATTAGCTCAAGACGACGCTGGAGGCACGTGCTGCTTGGTGACCAAGTTTTTGTGCGGACAATTAGGTACAGAACAAGCTTATAACTTTGAGATTTTTCATGATACAGTTTTGAAATTTTGTAGATAGATTCTTTACATAAAAATACTAGACACGTATTTCAGGTTTCGCCTATACTAAAACTAATGTTGTATATATCGTGATACTTACATATCAAATGAAAGAGTTGTGAGCCCGCCACACTATTCCCAAACCACTGCAACTCCTGAAAGACAGAATCAACAGTGTCGACCACCAGAAAAGCGCCGAGACAATGAAGCTCGACGAAGTCCCAGAGAAACAATTTAACTGTCTTGGATCCCGCAACGAAATGTATGGTATGAAAATACACACCAGACATAACATCAAAATCAAATCAAAATCAAAGCATTTATTTCAAATAGGCCAGTTACAGACACTTTTGACTTGTCAAAACAAAGACAACAATGAAAAGTAGCTACAGTCCCAGTCACAAGGCATTAAAACTGTGAAAGTACTGTAGTTCCCCATTCCCTAACGTAAATCTCTATGGAGAAGAACGGGCAAGAAACTCCATGGACACTATTTTACATCTGAATACTTTTACAATAACTTGGTTACATCATTTATGTTGAGATGGTACATTCAGACAGGAAGACTCCTATTTTTGCTTGTTTTCTGGATCTGTCAAGGGCATTTGATCTTGTATGTTACGATGTTTTGTGGCGTAAACTTGAATGTGAAACTACCTTACCATCTGAAATAGTGTCGATATTTAAGTACTGGTATGGTAGTCAAAGCAATAGCGTGAAGTGGAATGGTTCGCACTCGGACGTGTATCGGTTGGAGTGCGGGGTGAGGCAAGGGGGGCTCAGCTCCCCCAGGCTCTTCAACCTATACATGAACCAGCTGATCCTTGAACTCAGCAGCACCAGTGTCGGATGTCATATTGACGGGGTGTGCATTAACAATATTAGTTATGCTGACGATATGGTGTTGCTGAGCCCATCGATCGGTGCTCTGAGGCGACTGATCGCTATATGCGAATGCTATGCGGTGAATCATGGGCTCAAATATAATGTCACAAAGAGCGAACTAATGGTTTTTAAAGCAAGAAATGTGACATATTCATGTATTCCGACTGTCGCTCTTTGTGGAGAACCACTGCAAAGGGTGGACAAGTTTAAATATCTGGGCCACTGGGTCACTGAAGATCTCAAAGATAATTGTGACATTGAAAGGGAACGTAGGTCGCTGGCTGTCCGTTGTAACATGCTGGCTTGCAGGTTTGCACGTTGTACGAAGCCAGTTAAAGTAACGCTTTTCAAAGCTTACTGCCAGTCCTTCTACACGTGCAGCCTGTGGGTCAACTTTACTCAGCGGACATACAGCGACCTACGCGTTCAATACAATAATGCACTGAGAGTGCTGCTGCGGCTGCCGTGGCGTAGTAGTGCGTCAGGGATGTTTGCAGATAATAATATTGATGATTTTGCCGCCATTATTAGAAATAGATGTGCATCCTTGATGACTCGTGTTCGCGGCAGCACCAACAGTATTCTCGGTGTGTTCGCAGATCGGTAGGATTCCCCGATGTTGCGAAGGTGGATGCGGCTCCATGCTGTATTTTAACGTATATATTTTCATCTGTGTCTGTAACCTACTAACACTAGAAGTTAAGTAAAATTGTTACTAACCCTATGGACCCTGGTCTGAAATAAAAACCTTCTATTCTATTCTATTCTATTCTATTATGTGAGAACGATGTAGCAAGATGTGTACGTTAAAAATGATCACACGCATCACGCTTGTAATCTCCGAAGGGTTAGGCAGATACCTGGGTATAGGAGCTTATAGGACTGGGAGTTATGTTTAAGCCCCATAATATAATAGATGGCGAGCCTATTGCACCAGAATCCGGTTACAAATACAAATTAAATAATATGTTACAGCAACACTGATAACAAATTATTATTACAATTCATAATTCATTACGATAGATAATAATTATGAGTCGTGTATGTTTAATAAATAGCTATTTATTAAGCATAATCAGCCTATGTTCCCACTGCTGGGACACACGGCCTCCTCTCTTTGAGAGGGAATGGGCTATAATCCACCACGCGGGCCTAGTGCGGGTTGGTAGATGTCATGTCTTCGAATTTTTGGATTTTTTTCTAGGACATGCCGGTTTCCTCACGATGTTTTCCTTCACCGTTTTTGAGAGCAGTGGTGATGAAATAAATTACACAAAGTAATGCGCCTGCCTGGGTTCGAACCCACGACTTACTGTTCGTAAGTCGGAGCCGCCACCACTGGGCCACCGCTGCTCGCAATTGCAATTTACTGCTAATTTAGCAAATGCTATTTACTAAAATACTGATAAATAATAAATACATTTCCCATCATTTATCTAGTCCGGTAATTGTTCCACGGGACCGTACTACCGGGATAAAAACTATCCTATGTGTTAATCCAGGTTATAAACTATCCGTGTGCCAAATTTCATCCAAATCAGATCAGTAGTTTCTGCGTGAAAGAGTTACAATTATCTACCCAACCTTAATTTTTTTTAATACATTGAAGTAGTAAGACGATAAGATAGTAAAAAGATTGCAAAATAGACGAATGAATAGGTTACTGTCTCGTTGGACGAAAGATCGTAAGCGCAACTGCTGAGCATGAGGTCCTGGGTTCGATTCCCGGGTCGGGTAAAATGTTATCGGGTGAAACACGAGTGTAACCTCTGCATAACCCTCCCGGGATTACAGGTGTGATGTTATGTTATGGATAGGTTACTTCTAGGCAAGCGAGCACCGTGTACCACATAATCGCTCACCATCAAGTGATATGGCAAAGGCAAGCCAAATATCGAGCACATATGACGATGTTGGAACTAGTGTGATCTAAGTGTCATTTTTACCAATACTGAGGTTATGACACAATGGCAAAGAAAAATCATAATTCTTCCATGCCACACTTATCTAAGTGCTCTTCAGGGCTTTCTTCCTTGAGGGATCACAACATGTCACTATAGAATTGGTGCGGTCTCTAAAGTGAAGACCATGTCACACTGATCTAAGTACTGAGGTGCATCTGCATACTGTTGTGCCCTAGATCACTCTGGTTCCAACGTCGTTATATAGCTTATAACGTTCCCGGACACTGGCAAACCTATGCGAAAGAGAACCTGTCCGTAACTATGAGGTCCACCACGCGGGCCCAGTGCGGATTGGTGGATGTCACGTTTTCGATTTATTTGTTCTAGAACACGCCAATTTTTACCCCAAGTTTACCTTCACCGTAGTGAGCCTAATGCATAATATTAAAAAAAAAACTTCAGGTGCTACTTTTATAAAAGTCGAAAAAATCTGTTAATTGGAATTTTCAGTGAGCATGAACCTTGTCAATGAATCACTAATTTGCGCTGTGACATTTTTAAATGTTACAGCACCATGCTGAGATTTTTCCGTCATACAGGGGAGTTACTATGACGTCATAAAGCAACAGTAATTCTACTGTGGGAGAGAGACAGAGCTATACAGGTCGTCTAGCGCCATCTCTTTCCCACACTGGAATTACTTCTGCTATTAGGACGTCATGGTAGAGCACCTGGACCAATTTATTTAATATTGTTTTGATGTTCGACGGGCTGACTGACTCGCACGGGAATACTTTTTCTTTATTTAATTGATTTAATTTTAAATAATTTTAAAGATATTAAAAAGAAAGTATTTAATTTGTAAGTGTATTAGTATCAATAAAAGTACGTACTTATACATTTCGAAAACAACAAGATATTTTTTTTTGATATTATTTTGTACACAATATTGTCCTATGGCATTATGTCCGCCTAGTACCATTATTGTACATGAAGTTTTAATTAAATAAAAGTATGGTAATCTGTGTTCTCCTAAATCGAAGTACCATATCGAAATTGTTAATAAAACCATGAATAGTCGGTACAAATAGTGAAATAGCAGCGATAAGATTAAATGTTTATAAGGAAAACAGTAGCTATAAATATTTACTAAATGTGTACTATGGGTACTTCAAATGACGTAAAGTCGAATGCGTGTTCCAAATATAGAACGTATACGAGAAATACCCAAAAATACTACATAATCCCAAATGAAACCCTGTAGAATCTGCAGAAATATGAATTTCATTCCCGAAAAAATTGGCGATTTAATTGCATTTTTTTTTTGTAACAAAAATTTTGAAATTATCAACTTTCCAAAAGGATAAAATAAATTCTTTGAAATATACATTGGTTGATAAAAGCTTATTCGCTGAAAACAGTTTCAAATACAAATCAAAACATATAATACAAATATTTCATAAATGCTCTTTGGTCTATTCTTAAAAAATCACCAAAAAAAAAAAAAATCATCAGGATTTTCCTAAAAACCTACCTATACCCAAAAATAATAATTTCATTCATGAAAACTATAAAAAAAACGCTTTGCCAATTCCATGTTCCAATTCAAAAACCAATTCCATGTTTAAAAAAAACTACAACTAACTATGGATTTCGTAAAGGAAAACTGGTCAATACTGTGTGAAATCACTAGGCGACCCGCACCAGCTTCACCCAACTTCAACCCTTATTTCACCCGCATAAGGGTAGAATTTTCCAAAATCCCAAGCCTTCGTCATAATAGCTATCTGTATGGCACGATTCATCCAATGGTTTGAGTCAATCAGGACAAATGATTTTAAAAGTAATAATAATCATCTCAATTGACAATGACAATTTATTCTTAATAAAAGAAGTTCCCTTTTAGAACAGTTTTAAATACAAATTGAACCATAAACACTAAAGATTTCATTTCTATTCAACGATTTACTTTATATCCAAACATCGATAATTTCTACTGCACCATAACCGGGGTTGCCAGCATAATAAAATACATGGTAGTTAAGTAGAAATTTTTCGCGCGCGCAATCTGGGCTGTGGGCCGGCGTCGCACTGCGGTTCGGTATGTAGGTCAGAAGCCTTGAAAACATGTTATATAGGCCGGCCCTGGTTCCACGGAGAGAGATACTTATGTTATATATGTTTTTATATCGTTAAGATACAATGGAGAGGCATTTGATGGGGAGAAAATTGGTTTGCACCTTGCGTAGGACTTAAATAACTTAACTCATACGCAATTTGGCAAAACTGGGGATTTAAAAACCTTCAACACTCAGTGTGAATACGGTGTTTCTATGGTCTATGTGCTGAAGTATCTAAAGTAACCCAGTACTTAAGATCCCTACTGACGCCGCCATAAACTATGCCCAAGTAATTTGATAGAACGATATCGATCCGTAAGAATAACTGGTAAAATGTGGATGTACTAAACAGTTTTGTTTAACCCTTTGGATAATAAACGCGTGATGTTATGCTTGAACACGACGCCACGGTTGATAAAAATGTATAGAAGAAAACAACACGTTTTCTACAAATAAATTGGGAAAAGCATCGTTCTTGATTTATAAGTAAGATTTCAATCGTATTGATTGTAGTAGATAACCATAAATTATTAATTAATTAATTCAGGGGATTGGCGCTGATAGCCGAAATACAGGCTTTTGCCTAGTTCGGCTACAGATGTGAAATAGTTTTGCATAGTGAAAAATATAGCCTGAAAGATGTTTATAAAATTATGTGACATTTATTGAATAAACATATATTTTATTATTATTATAATCAGCGTCCGTATATGACCAGATGTAGCAACGTGGACGAGAAAAAAACCGTATGTTAGGATCGTAGTAGGTAGCGTTCTGTGGTTTCTGGCAACCCCCTAAATTCAAAATCAAAAAAAAATATTACACCTAGGCCTACATGGGCACTTATAAAAACGTCGAGAAAAGGGGCACGGGAAAAGGTCCGACTTTGATACTTCTGCATCTTTACAAGATGTCAGAAGTTTACGCAATTCCTAAAATCAAAATCAAAGCATATACCATTTCAAGTAGGCCAGTTACAGGCACTTTTGAATTGTCGAAACAAAGACAACAACGAAATGTTGAGCTTCAGTCCCAGTCACAAGGCATAAAAACTGTGGAAGTACTGTAGTTCCCCATTCCCTAACGTAGATCTCTATGGAGAAGAATAGGCAAGAAACTCCATGGACACTCTTTTAAATCAGAATACTTTTACAAAACCTTGGTTACATCATTCATGTTGAGATGGTTTCTAAAACTAGTAATCTACATAGCTATTAGGGTAAAATCTTTACAGTACCTAATACAATCATTAAGTCTAAAAACGCGATATTTGCCATGATTACTATTTATTTTGAGTCCAGTTATCCGTGTTCATGGTGCTTGCAACAGCGCCAAAATAGCGGGAAGTCTAAATAAATAGTAAACAGGCTAAATATCCCGTTTTTAGTGTTAATGATAATGTGAGTGATGCACTGATGATGTAGATACATAGCTAGAACTATAGACCAACCGCTTTAATGAGTCCTCGCGAAGGTATCAATTTAAATGGAATATTCTGAAGGATCAACCTTCACGTATTGGTTCAATTAGTATCGAGTTATGGACGCTTAAAGTGCCTTTGATGGGGCAAGGCGGAGGACTCATTAAAGCGGTCGAACTATACATCTGATCACAATTGTTTCAGTAAAAATACCTCCACGATTACTTAAATAATATGGGAAATGTCGGCCCCGCTACCTCTTGCTGACTGCCTAATATTTTGACATAAAGCTGCGAAATTCAAATTTTCTTAGGTTTTTTGCAATTTTCAGTTCAGTTTCAGGCTATATGTGAAACAACTATGACTATTTCATAAAAAAATCATTCAATGGGATTATGTGAACTTAGAGGGTTGTATTGATGAGTATAATGACTATAACTCTGTAAAGCCATATTTGTTGCGATCGCGAATCATATCTTAATCAACATACAATCTGACACTGACCTGTAAATTGCAAAAATAGTAAGAAAATTTAAATTTCGCGGGCAACCCGTCCGGCGCTTCCGTCAATTAAGCCTACAATGTTGCCACTGTTCACAGCCCTCTTCCCCGCGTTGCTACCTCCCGATGAGGTAGAGTGGGCCACAATTCACCATTGCCTAAGCCTAATGCGCATTGGTAATATTTTGACGTGGCGTGAGCTATTTTTTGCTTGATTTGGCTGTCGGTCCTTGATAATCTGCATAGCCGACGATCAATTATGTTGGAGTCCAGTATAACCTGATGCAACGGCATACACGTATTCTACATGGAGTAGCTGCCTATATATATAACTGACCTCCACAGTCCACAATTGACAGGATTATGGAGGTCAACTCGACAACACGAAACCTAACGAAAATAAAGGGTGTAAATAGACTATTAACGAAAAGGCACTTGTTCTCCCTGTCTTTGCGATCATTTTTGTGTTTTAGACCATACCTGGGAACCTTCTAGTTACGGAGATATTGGGGGTCAAAGTTCCAACTTTTTCACAAGATTTTTTTTAAATACATGTTTTTAAAATAAGATTTTTACTTTACACAACTCCACGACCCCCGTACTATTCAATCCATCCATCAGCACAATGCTTTGACTGCGTTCCATCGACTCCTACCGTAAAACGTGATTTTTCACCCCAAAAAAAGTCATTTCCCAGCAATAATTTTTGCGTAAAGTTATTTAATTTGATGTACAGAATGCTTGGTTGACTGACGGCTTTGTGAAGGGTCTGTTTACACCCTGTATATTAAGTAATCCTTTCAACCACTCCATGCACGGTGCGAAGGCTTGCGCAAGCAGCAAGCGTTGCGTCAAACTCTGTTCTTCCTACCCCCAAATCTTTATAATTATTATAATAATTACCAAAACACTGTTTTAAGCTTTCACGGTTTCCATCCACCCGCATTCTCCAGTCAACCCGCGATCATGGCGCTTGCAAAACCGTCGAAATATCGGGATCTCCAAATAATGAACAATCACGGAAGATATCCCGTAAGTGACAGTATAAGTTTAATAATTTTACCCAAACACACTTCTTTCACATTACCACAAACCACCCTTTATAAAGCCATCCCAAAATCAATGATATCCCCGCGCATCAGTAATGCCAAGCCGCACTAACAGATGTACGCAGACTGGGTCAACTGGGGACGAGGGCTGGGTAGCCGCCGTATCTAGGGCACCCGGGCGAACGGGTGGTACATCCAGTTTATAATTTTAATGGCTCATTGGACCGGGTAATTATGTATTTGGTGTTAAAGCCGGTACAATGAGTAAGGTTAGTAAATTTGGATACCAATTTAGACGTGAAACAACTATTAAATCATACATAGGTTAAAATCTATAAGTCGTGTGGCCCTCCGGAGTCCGGTAAACGGTGAAAACGCCGCGAGGTAACCGATAAGTCCCAAAAGCTAAGAGTTGTACCAACCACCAACGCCACTGGGCCCGCAAGACAGTCCACTAAAAACTAGAAATGTCCTAAAAGGAATCCGACTGACATAAGCTATCGAAAACTTTGTTATTTTCATAGTAGAAATAGTCATTTGTGTAGGATCTCTGGTATCTGTCTGCCTGGCTTTTGAGGTACACAAAATGATGTTGTTGATTATGTGTGTTCCTTCTTTATCACCTCAAAGTACATCATCGATAGTAACTAACTAGGAAGATTTGAGCCGGCGTCGAAAAATACTCACGTATCGCCAGATTCGCCAGTATGCTTTATTTGGCGTACCTACTGAAATGAAATATGTTCATCATTATCTGCCTAGCATTCTTCCCAACGATGTAGGGATCGGTTTTCAGTCTAACTGGATGTAGCTGAATACCAGTAGTTTAAACTTGTTGAAACTTCTACTTCGATCTCACTTTCTTCTCTTAGTTTGAATATTTTATCATCAGACATGTTTTTATGTGAAGGAGCTCGCGGCTAAATAATAATAGCCGCTCGGATCGATCTTTAGGTTAAGCCGTGTTTGCCTAGGTTGGTCTGTGAATGGGTAATCACCCATTACATACCGAGTTTCGTCCGTGCCTCGGAAAGCACGTTAAGCCGTTGGTCCCGGATGTCATTTGTAGTCTTTTGACAGTCGTTACAGGTAGTCAGTGGCTCAAAAAGTCTGACAACCAGTCTTATCAAGCGGTATCGTATTACCTAGTACTAACTGGGTTGTGGAGGTCAGATAGGCAGTCGCTCCATGTAAAATACTGGTATTCAGCTGCATCCGGTTAGACTGGAAGCTGACTCTAACATAGTTGGGAAAAGGCTAGGCAGATGATGATGGGTTGGTGTACTGCTCTATCTTTCGGTGTATACAGAGTGATGTTTTCTTTCTTCCGTTCCTCCAAGTACCTGTTCGAAGGTTATTGGAACGGCTAACACAACAACACAATTTTTGCGGGTGTTTCTGTAACTTAACGCTACACTTCTATTGTTCGCCTGTTTGTTTGTGCGCACAGCGGACGCAAAAATGCAACACTTTAGCTTATTGTGTACACTTATGGACGAGAAATGCTGGAAAAATGTCGGTAAGTGAGGGGTATTTTAGAAAAAATATCGATGTAAAACTAACCTCTCGGATCAATGGCATGATCTTTCGATAGATTTCCCTTATCCCAATTTATTTGGGGTCGGCGCAGCATGTCTTCTTCATCCATACTTCTGCATTACTCGTCATCTCAGCAGTCACCTCCTTTCTAGCCATATCATCCTTCACTCAGTCCATCCATCGTTCCTTTGGTCTTCCTCTACTCTTATAGCCATCCACATTTCTCACGACATTTTCCACATTCATCCGCACCACGATAACCGATTACCGATAGTTATACCTGCCTGTTACTCAGATAGCTTAAACCCTATGGTTGATTCGACGATCTTCACTATTCGAAGATAAATAGGACAGTAAAACATAGCAAAGGCGCTAGAAGGCACTGAAGTTCACACTACGAAGACTTCACCATATGATGGAATACGCTCTACTGTTACTGTTAGCCTGTGTCATACCACTGATGGGCAAAGACTCTCCCCATGGCTTCCAAATACTTCGATCCAGGGCCAATGGCGAGAAAATATAGAACTAAAATAAATGTACCAAGTTTGACATATCGATGCAAATTTTCTTGACAAGCAACGCCACCTTGAACTGCACACTAAAAGTGGTCATATTATAACCAAGTTTTTGTAACAATATTTTGATTAGTGCGCATTGTGAGGACTCGAAAACGTCCCAATTGGGACATTTTGTCTTTAGTCTGCTGCAAGAAAATCGTAATCTATGCCTCGACAAAACATTTGAAGCGCAATCGTTCAGCTATCTCTTTTACTTACGTGCTTATCCTATCTTTTGTACTATTCATTAGTGAAACTTGTCAACATGTGTACATAATAGGTAGGATGTATGTATACAGGGTGTTAATAGACCCTTAACGAAGCCGAAAGGCATTTGTTCTCCCCGTCATTGCGATATTTTTTTTGTTCTACACCATACCTGGGAACCTTCTAGTTACGGAGATATTGGGGGTCAAAGTTCCAACTTTTTCACAAGTTTTTTTTTTTTAATACATGTTTTTAATGTAAGATTTTTACTTTAAACCACGATCCCCATACTATTCAATCAATCCATCAGCACAATGTTTTGAATGCGTTACATCATAATGCGAGTCCTACCGTCAAACGTGATTTTTCACGTCAAAAAAAAAGTAATTTTTGCGTATAGTTACTTAGTTTGATGTACATAATGCTTGATTGACGGCTTCGTGAAGGGTCTGTTTAGACCCTGTATACCAGGCGCGACCAGATGTAACTATGGAGTTACATATTATGTGTGTTTCATTGCATCAAACCCAAGAAAATTCGTCCCAACAAAATCTAAATCAATCATTTCACTCCACCGGCCTACTGCTTACAATCTCGTCACAAACAAATTTGCAACCCCCGGCACACCCCACGACATAATTTTAGCTACGTCCTTGTACACAAGGGGTGTATAGGGGTTGATCCGAATATCCGTAAATAGGGCGATTCGCATCAAAATCAGCTGATTTGATTGCTATGATGCGTCCGGATTCTGATAAGGAGTTGGTAGGTTTTCAAATCGTGGATTTTGCCTCTCTTATGGATTTATTATTTGTTTTTTCGTAAGCGAAATTTTTTTTAATCAAATTTTTTGTATCACATAACATAACAATGTAATCCCCGAAGGGTTTATATAAGGTCTAACTATTCATACACGAAATATTTTCAGGGAATCATCTAACGGCTATAACGAAGCCATATCAAGGGATTTTTTTTTTTAAATCTGAGTATATTTATAGAAAAAATAAATAATTTAAAATTACTTGACCCACAAAATAAATGCTAGCTCCTTATTTTTGAACATCCATTACGCTAGTTTACTACGTCGTATTTACCTACTGTCATTGTTAGAATATGGGAGTTAAGGATTTATGCCAAAAGTCTCAAAAAATTTTAGTATTATAATAATTTCGTAAAAAAAACACTCAGATATTTATTTTTTTTTTGCTATGGCGACTTTACGATTTATAACATATAAATATTTCGTGTATGAAAAGATAGACCTTATAGTGTACCTAATAGTACACCCACATTTCGCCAGTTATGTTTAAGTCCCATGTAATAGGGAGCCTGCCTACTGCCATCAATCTGGTACAATTCTAGACTCCGTGGCTGCTACTGATAAATTCCTGATTGAAAAACCCAATAACACTTTGCCTGACCTGGGAATCGAACCCAGGACCTCATACTCAGCAAGTTGTGCTTGCGACCACTAAGACCAACGAGAAAGTTTATTTGTATGAACTTTTCTAAAATGTTGTCCATACAATATTGTGAAGCTTCAGCATTTTTATCGTAGCAACATTATGTTTAATTTTTGTGAAAATCTTTAGTTTTTATTTATTTCAGCATGTAAAACTTTGAAACTATACACGGTGGCACATCAAGCTGTACATAACCATTATACCCTGACTTCGCTTTGAATGAGCTTCCCGTACGATGAGAGATCGGCTTAATTTGGTTTTGCATAGCTTGATTGGCCGCCGTGCGTACACCATCTTAGATGATGCGAGTCTCTAAAACCAAAACTTACTTTACAGTTTCTTTGTCTAAAAATTCCTCATTTTAACAGTTTTAAAGACTATCAATTTAATCCTACTAATCCAACTAATATTTATTTATTTAGGTTAGCCTACAATTGTTTACACGTTACAATACATTTAAAAGTACACGATATACATTTATAAGTGCAACAATTATTTACAGGCTAACACCACATGCACTATTTTATTTATATTACATTGTACATTTTCATTATTGCAATTAATTGTGAACTCTGAATAATAAAATTGGTGTAAAACAAAGCATAAATCTAAAAATTTAACAAACAAATTAATATAATCGATTTAAATTAAATGTATGTATGTATGTATTATAATATTTTTTTACCAGAGAATGGGCAGCAGCGTTCTCTGATTCTACAACAACCATACTGCGATCGCCAACCCGCCTGCCAAGCGTGGCGATTATGGCAAAACCCCCCTTCTTGGGGGAGGCCTATGTCCAGCAGTGGACTTTTCGGCTGAAATGATGATGATGATGATGATGTATTATAATATCCTACTAATTCTACTAATATCCTACAAATCCTACTAATATTATATATCCGAAAGTTTATGAGGATGGATGGCTGGATGTTTGTTAATCTTTCACGCAAAAACAACTGACCGGAT
This sequence comes from Noctua fimbriata, assembly GCA_905163415.1. Classification (NCBI taxonomy): domain Eukaryota; kingdom Metazoa; phylum Arthropoda; class Insecta; order Lepidoptera; family Noctuidae; genus Noctua; species Noctua fimbriata. Next base: position 6,964,941 of record LR990950.1, read on the forward strand.
TTGGATGAAATTTGGCACACAGGTAGTTCATAACCTAGATTAACACATAGGATACTTTTTATCCCAGTAGTATGATCCCCTTGGAACAGTTACCGAGCTTCACGCGGTTAAATCCGCGGGCATATGCTAGTTATTACATAATTTTGTTTGATGATGATGCCATCTAGCCGATTTCAGCCACAGCGACTGCATTCGATGGCTTTCTAGGGAGGTTGTCGAGAGCTTTGGCGTGCTGCTCTATCATGTGCTCTCAAGTGGCTAGCATATCCAACTTTGGCCGAAAAACTCCAAGCAAAAAGTGGACCAGTGGACTGCAGCAATACCCTACAATTTCGTCAGTATTGTTCTGACATGATAATTTTGTTTACTCTAATATCGAAGGCTTCTAACTCCTAGTCCGGGCTTCCCTTGGTCCAAGGCTTGATCAAGCACAAGCTGCACTAGCTCAACCAAGCGATGCTTAAATGACTCTGCCCTGGAGTATAGCTGTGGTGTTGTTCCGCAGACGAGGAAGATGAGTATCTCTCGATAACTTGTCCAGCTAGTACTGCTGTTTGCACATTACAGGAGCACATGAAAGAGCAGCACACCAAAGCTCTCGACAACCACCCTATAAAGCCATCGAATGCAGTCGCTGTGGCCGAAATCGGATAGCTGGCATCATAATCATTACAGGAGCTGGTAGATGCTTCTGAAACTGTCTATCTCGTCGCCAAATTTTGGGCTTAATCAATTTAGTTTGCCAGCGACACGCTAAGAGAAAGAATCCCGAACAAATGACGAAATAGATAGACAATAATGCCGAACAAATTAATGTAGTTGTTACGGCTAAAAGCCGAAGTAAGGTTACACCTGATTCTAGCCGGCTATACCTAGGTACGGCTTTATATTTGGAGGTTTGATGCAACCAATTTGGATGTAGCACTTGGCGGCCGCTGCCGCGGGACCGCTCGCTACGCTTGCTCGGCTCGCGCGCGTTTGGTCACAGTTCTAACCTAACCTAATCCATTTGGTCGGTGTGTCCTAGTAATAAGAAGGATACACCTAAGTATAACAAACTGCTACCGGCCACACCTTAGCTAGAACCAGGTGTAAGTCATTAATAATAAGACTTTTTTAAAGGCTTTTCCACTGGGAGCACTGGCTTAAGAATAACAGCCGCTCGGATCAATCTTTATGTTAAACCGCGCTTGTCTAGGTTGGTCTGCAGGTCTGTAGATAGGTGACCACCTATTACATACCGAGTTTCATTAGTTCCTCGGAAAGCACGTTAAGCCGTTGGTCCCAGCTGTCATTTGTAGATCTTGGACAGTCGTGACAGGACAGTGGCGCGAAAGTCTGACAACCAGTCTTACCAAGGGGTATCACATTACCCAGTACTAACTGGGTTGTGGAGGTCAGATAGGCAGTCGCTCCATGTAAAATACTGGTGTATTCAGCTGGATTCGGTTAGACTGGACCTCAACATAGTTGGGAAAAAAGGCTAGGCAGATGTTGATTCTCGAGAGCATTTCACCTAACACGCATTGTAGCTCCAAGCTCCGATGCGTCATAATATCTTTTTTTTTTTCAAACGTTGCGCCACTCTAGGAATTTCTCCTGAATCGTGGGTGCGTTTACAAACATTTAAACTCACAAGCAGCCTAGCAGCCACAATATACTCGTTTACAATAAAAATAAACATAAGAACTTATGCTTTCCTGTTTATGTGATAACAAGCGATAGAATCATAGCATTATGGTAAATTAAAACACCATTGAAAAGATATGATCTAAGGCCTATTTATTTTAGTCCTTTTGAATGAGACCTGCTGTGTGCCCAGTTGCTCATAAAAATAAAAAACTTCCATGCAATCTTTTATAAAAAAACATCACGCCTGTAATCCGGTAAGGGTTAGGAAGAGCTGTACTTAATAGTACACCCACGCTAGTTATGTTTTTTAAAGTACCATGTAAAAGGCGGCGACTACCTCGTAGGTCTAGTGGTAGCAAGCGCGCCTACTGCATGAGGTATTGGGTTCGATTCCCGGGTCGGGCAAAGTGTTATTGTGTTTTTCCATCAGAATTTTTTCAGTAGCAGCCACTGAGTTTGGATTTGTGCACGGTTGATGGCAATAGGCTACATCTTCATCGCCTATTTAACCACTAAAGAGGATGAATTTTCAAAAATCCTTAGATTTTACTTTCGTTGTAAAAGTAACTCGAATACAACATTTCATGGTTCTAGGTACACCTCTGCCTAACCCTTCGGGGCTTACAGGCGTGATGTTTCATTTTTCTATACCCAGCCGTTTTGACAGTATCAATGAGTGAACGAATTGAAGAATTTCATTAAATTCCTAGATGCTCATTTGTTTGTCTCTTTTTACGATCGCTTTCGTAATTTTACTATCGGTCAAATTCTTTAATTTGATAGTACGTATTATGATTAGCTGTTTATGAATTGAATACTAATTAACAAATAAAAGCGTCATTATCTTTATCTATTTTATAAATTCGATTCGTTTTTTTCAATGTCAAGGAATCAATTATCAAAATATCAGCCTGTAAATTGTCCCACTGCTGGGCATAGGCCTCTTCTCATCAGAAAAGGAACCTAAGTATTGATCGCCACGTTTTCTCTTACGCTTGGCGATTTCAAAACCTAGTCATTTCATTTCGTTAAAGGTCATACTTTCATGCTAAGGATTTCAATTTAGCGTTTTTTAGGCGTTGACACACTTTGCTAGCAAAATGAGGTGTCAAATTCAATGTATTTTAAAATATTGTCGACATTTGCCACGTATAAAATCTCCACATTGACTATTTTTTCTGAACTAACGTGTTGAAAAAATCAAACTAAAGTGTTATTTTTCTTAACTACTAAAGTTTTACTAGTAACATAATAAACCCTGTTATATTACTGTATAACCTACATAAAATCAAGCCTCCACGCGTAATATTAGAATGTTAAAACGTTTAATAAATAGGTTACAAGCTCACAAAGTATTGATTTTGTTACGCTTAGAGCGAAAGAGACAGAAGATATCAGCTGGCTGTCAACCCGCACCATTGTGACGACGAGTGTACACGATTGGCCATGCTGGTCAGTATTTTGTGTTAGTACTTTAGGAGGCCCTAACAGAAACGCCAAACTTATAAATAATAAAAGAAAATTAGAAAATACAATATTTAAAGCTACTGCCTATTGCATTTTTGTTTACTTAATTTTTTTCGGCAAGCTCAGTTGGTATTACCCATTGACCTATAAATGAAGTATTTATTAAAACTAATCTACAATTATGAAAATCTTTCGAATTTACGTATTACGTTTACACAGCGCTTTCTTATGTGCACAAGTTGCAAATTGCGCAGAGTTTAAAAAACGGCATTTTTTCAATGGATCTCTGCTAATGGCAATGGAAAATTACTATTCAGCCGATTCTGGACGTGTTACTCAACAAAAATATTGTAAGGAATAGTAAGAATAAGGCCTAGATGATAGTCTAAGAACTTATTGCTCCTCCTTAGGATATGTTCCGCATAACTCATCGACTTTGGATAGAGTGGTCGTTAGGAAATAATTGTAGATAATAATAAAAATAAGATGTTTTTTTACTAAGCGAATATTCTCTCCACCCCGAGAAAAAGAAGTCTTATTTATTTTTATCACAGATTCTTAATTTCTTACTATTTCTGTTCCATTTTTAAACGTATTTGCTTTAAATTAGAACCATAAACATAATGCGATATATTACCAAGATTTTCTTTGAAAACTATAAAGAGTACCAGTATTAATATCGCCAAAGTTTTTGTTTAATAAATTACGTACCTAAAGTTCTATGTTATCCTCATAGTAACGTAATTGGTTTTCCTATAACTACATAATCATGTTTAAGACTTTGTTTGGATAATAGTAAACTACCTAAATGATTTTCCGTGACGTCTCCGTAGACCGTTTTATGACGTAGCCAGAATCCACGAAACGCTACGCGCTACGGTACTACGCTTCTCCTTCTTATAGTTCTTAGACAGTTTTTACTACCTTTCTAGTAGTTTTGCAAAGATTACGTGTCGTTCTATATTGTTTTCAGAGAGTATAGAGACTTAACATTTTACTTTTAAAATATTGCAGGATGCCTTAAAAAACTTTTTTTAAGGCATCCTGCAATATTTCATTTCATTAAAAAAACTAAAAAAAAAAAAAACTTTTTTTAGCTACGAAATTACGAGATAGATTTTAAAGGTTTTTTTTGGTAGAAATTTGTACTGAAAAGTGTCTTTTTGTGATGGTCCTGGAGTGAAACGTGAATTCGTGATGTTGAATAACAGCTACTCTATAGAAAATAATTAAAAAATATAATCAACATGAAAATTATTAAAACTTTTACAATAAAAAACACGCGTTCAGCCGCGTGGTAAGTTGTAAGTAGCAGCCAGTAACAAATGCGCTGTAACAACCGAAGCCACGTGCCTGCGTTGCGTATAAAATCAATATTTGTATAAACAGAAGTGAGACTGTGCTGGCCGTGAGCGTTTATACCATGGCCCAAGCTGGACTGAATTGACCGAATTATTAGTTTGGAAATGGAATTAGGTTTTTTTAAGTGATGAGACATATTTTATGAAAAACAAATATGTTCTTTTTCGGTTATATGAGGTATTTAAAAAAATATTTTACCTTTATAATTAGAGAAAGGTGCCTTTAGCCTTATAGCACGTTAAATTATATTTATGTAGCAAAAAGGGCGATGTCAAAACTCTAAAAAGGACGGCTCGATTTAAATATGATTTCTTTACAATGGCTTAGTTTTAATGTTTTTCAGTGTTTAGGTACCAAGAGAAGACAGCAGTTTTCTATGTTTCAATATGCGGCAATAAATATAGGTCACCAATAAAATCACCCTTAAATTGACTTTACAAACTAGGGCACCCCGTTCCCATAAATAATGAGCCCAAAAATAAATCTCCGCCATTTTAGATATAAAATTTTTACCGTAGTGAAAACAGATGTTTTTGTTCCAATGATTTAAAAAGGGTAAATTACCAAGTCCTAAAAACATTTCTTTTACACACTTACAAAGTAACTTGATATACTTGATATCCTATATTTACATATAGGATATCAAAAAGTGTGTCTGAGCATAATAGGAAATGCATTTGATGACATAACATCACGCCTGTAATTCTCGAAGGGTTAAGCAAAGGTGTACCCATTTCGCCAGTTATGTTTAAGAAAAACATTTAATTCAAAACTACAATCTTGTATTTCACAGGTCAATCTAAAAACTGATCTGACTGGAAGTCGTGAAAACCTGAAAACCGCTCCCTTTACTAAAGCATCTGACAGGTAAACGTAGAAAATGTATTCAAGGGGTGAATTAATTTTAAGCCCTGTTTAATCCGCTTGGGGATTTCAGTTACACTTCTGAATGTCTTATTTTAATTTTTCACAGATTTTCAGAATTTTCGTCAATGGTTGTAAGGTAAAAATCACGTGATTCTCACTTCTATAGTAAATTGGTTTAAACTGAAATTATTTGAGATTTGTTACCTGTGTAGTTAAAGTAATTTACTTACATATTTCATACCTATTCTAGTGAAAAGTAATCTATGAAGTATTTAATTAGACAATCTTAAGTAGGCAATTCAATCACTCTACGAAGTTAATAAATTGAATTAAATTATTAACATCGCATTACCGTATAATTAAATTAAAAACTGTTTTCTTTTATTATCCTTTAAAAGTTTTTTTTCATAATTTCAGAATGAACATCACTAAAAAGACGAAAAAAACTAGATTTTCTTTTAAAACAACGATCAGTAGGTAACTGTTAGGTATTGTATATTTTCTACTAGAATAAAAAAAAATTACTTAAAACCACTTTTCCATTTTCCTTACAGCTCACCCTCGTTCAGCAACAAGCCTGAAGTTTCAAGTATTGATAACACAAACTGAAACCAGACACATCTGTCAAACTGCGCAGTCGAAATATGCTAAACAGTTGACAAACGACCTAAATATCAGTCCAACTAGACCATAATATCAGCCTATACTACTCTGAAAAACTGAGTTTGAAGATAACACGTAGTAAAAACCACACACACATGAAAAAAACACAATTTATTTTTTATGACAGACGTGGCTGTATGAGAAAATACGTCGTGTCATAAAAAAAAATAAAAAGGTACAAGTCACATACCTGGTAGGTATCATCAGGTTTGCCAGGGTACGATGCACTTCGTCGGTAGTCGGGAGGCCGTGGTGGGGCCGGCGCCCTCCTCCAAGGGGCGAAGGCCGAGGGCTGTGGCGGCTGGGGCGCGGGCCACCTGTATTGCGGCGCCCGACGGAACGGCGCCCTGTACTGTCTCTCGTCATCAGCTACGCTTGGGGCCCCCGGGTATTGCAGTTCGCCCATTGAGGCATGCGTCCAACCGAGGCGGTGGTCGGACTGGAACTAACGATAAGGTATCGGTCGATGTAGGATGCGCGCGCACGCCGCGTTCCATATTCGAAATCGGGGGACAAAAAAAATAATATAAAAATTTTTTGTTTCTTTTTTCTGTATCTTTTCTCTAATACATCTAATGTAAGTTGTGTCGCATCACTAATTGGAATACGGATTTGAAAATGCGTCATTTTCTTTGGTGACATTTTTCTCTATGAAATTCCTTCTGAAAATGTTTTCATCGTTCTTTCAATGCAGTATTTGACTATACTTATTATGTATAACCACGGTGTGTCTTTAGGACGGGGAAAGCAGACTTTGAAGTGCTGAAATACTGCCTGAAAACAGGTTGACAGCATGAAAGACGCTAACGAGGATTAGCAAATTGATTTTCAACTCTATGCGGTAAAAATATACCAACTTATTTGTAACTTAAATTATTCAATCTGAATTTCAGGAGTGCCACAAGAAAACACTTCATGGTTACTTTTAAAAAAGAGAGAGGCTTATAAAACTATGTTTTCTCTTTCACTCTTAATGCTGCTGTTTCTTTTACTCGTCATGAAAGAAAATGCTATCGGTTCCGTGTTAATACGTAGATTTGACGGTAAAGAACTAAGTAGAATCCTATTTTCAACCGGGAGTGTTGTTAAAGCTGACTATATAACGCCCATTTTCACAAACACTAGGTGATAGGTAGCTAAATGATTGCCTAAAGAAAAGTGCGCTGTTGGAATTTGAACTCTCTCGGCCCTGAGCCAAGCGTCGATAATTCTTGAGTGTGCTTTTACTTAGAAATTATTACATTCCGTACTGGACACGAATTGCCGTGGCCGACTTGGAAATCTCTAAACAGACTTGGAACACAAGTCGGCCGGAGCAAAGACAATCTCTGCAGATGGGGGTTCATGGACGGCTCAGACTTCAAGTGCGTATGCTGCGTCTCTCCACAAACAATGGCCCACCTTCCATCTTGCCCCGCATCATCATCACCAGCGCTCTTGATGATTTATTTACTGCATCAGTGAGCGGGGTTCGCGTGGCTGAGTTTTGGGCTAAATATATTTAAACTTTTTGCCATACGCTAAGAAGTGAAGACAACAATATTTTCACCAGTCGACGTCGTAGAAGATAAAACCTAATATATCATTAGCATAACAAAGCTTCAAGTTTGCTTGTCGATTTTCTTACATAGACAAATTTTCATCTTTTTGCTATGGAGATAGACAGAAACTACAGAACACCAACAACTACGAACCTTACACCTTCTCCACATTCATACATCTGGTCATACACGCATTCCGGTTGCGAGTACTATGCACCAGTTTCGAAGGTTCCATACAACTCGATTCCTACCGGCTTACCTTTGAAAAATGGCACAGTCAGTATTCTATAGACAAATAATATAATCACATTAAAGATATGTACTCCGGCTTACCTCTTACAAAAATTGACCCTTCGCTACTGCTAAAGGTCAGGTGCGACCTTTCTGAAGCACATCAAACTTCATGTCAAGTATTTTATTGGATATTTTTAAATAAGAAGAGAGAACTCGGCAGATTTATGGTCTGTTAAGTTAAGACAGAACAGAAAAAAAAAAAAAAAAAAAAAAATGCCCGCGCAAATGCCATGACTGGCTGCATTGAAAATAGGATCGAGAATTCTATTAGGTGTCTGCTAAGGAGGACTTTTTTTTTATTAATTATTCTTTCGCTAATCGGTATCTTTTTTCCCAATCCATAATGGTTTATTATCCCCAAGTGTTATAGTTCTAGGCTAAATTTATTTAAAACGCTCCCGTGGCACCATTACCGACTATAAGGCGAGCGAAGCCACGGACAAAAGCTAGTAATAATTAAATAATCGCGCTTGACCTTTCTGAAGCACATCAACCTTCATGTCAAGTATTTTCTTGGATATTTTTAAATAAGTAGATAGAACTCAGCAGATTTAGGGTCTGTTAAGTTATGATAGAACGGAAAAATGCCCGCGTGAATGCGATGACTGGCTGCATTACTCCACGAAGGTTGAGGAAGTCGTGGAGTATTTAAGAGTGAAGACCAACTGGACTCTGAGGGTTGAAAGGTTGGAATCGCGCCACAACACCAACTTCAAGTCGTTCGTGGTTCGAGCTCCAACTCACCATCTGCAGACCTTCTTGAAAGAGGACTTTTGGCCGAAAGGTGTCGTATACCGACGATTCCGAGGACGGTTACGCGACACCACGCAGCAGAACACGAAGCCGTCAAAGATTCGTGTCTAGTTTTAGTTAAATAAGGTTTTTTATATGTATTAGTTTATTATTTTATAAGATTATTTTGTGTATTTTTATCTATGGGCCTCAGTTGCCTGACAATAAAATGATTGATTGATTGATTGAAAATAGGACCGAGGAGTCTATTAGATTCTGATACAGCGTCCTTTCAGGCTCTCTAATCCGATTCCGAAAATTATTGTTTCACTAATCGGTATCTAGATTATCCCCGAATGTTATAGAACAGTTAATATGTAACACGTTCCCTTGGCACCATTACCGACCAGTGGCGAAGGTTCCATACAACTCGATTCCTACCGGCTTCCCTTTGAAAAATGGCACAGTCAGTATTCTATAGACAAATAATATAATCACATTAAAGATATGTACTCCGGCTTACCTCTTACAAAAATTGACCCTTCGCTTCTGTACCTGTAAGGGTGTGACTGTAAGGCGAGCGAAGCCGCGGAAAAAGGTAAGTAATAAGTAAATATGAAGCAATAAAGCGATATTTCTATAAAATCCTAAGCATTATAATAAATAAGTCGTTATGACAGAATCCTATGTTTTGTCAACGGTTATGTAGGTACGCTATTAAGGATGATTTCCACCAGACGGTTCGCATTGCATCGGATAGGAAAGGATACGAACGGATGCGGCAACAGCCGATCGTGTCCGGCAGGATATAGACACATACGATCGGCACCGTACCGTCGCATGCGAACGTATTCGATTCTGCGTCTAGTCAAGTAGTTTCATTCCAACCGTGTTGACAGCCGAAAGGATCCAATCGGATACGGCGACACGCGAACGGAGCCGATCGCGCGTCACTGTATACTTTCGGCTACGATCGCGTGTCACGGAAGATAGACTTTAAATACTATTTACATGATTTAATATCGTTTAAAGATTGTAAAATCCGTTCCCATCAGATGCGGTGCGAGCCGTTTGGTGGAAATCATCCTTTATAATTCTATTTAAGACTACAATTTTTATAATAGGTGAGAAAAAAAGATGGCTGCCAAGTCAGACGTCAATCGACAAAACAATTATCGTTTGCAACAGTTTCAATCTAAATGATAACAATTATTTGCCATTAAATTAAGTTTCCTTGAAGGAAAACATCGCGAAGACACTGGGATGCCATAGAATCAAATATTTGAAGACATGAGACATCTGCCAATTCGCACTGGGTCAGCGTGGTGGATTATCTAGCCCATTCCCACATAGAGAGGAAACCTGTTTCCTATCAGTAGAAATATTTAATGCCCCGGCTTCACACGAGTGCAATATATATATATAAACTTTCCTCTTGAATCACTCTATCTATTACTGAAACCCGCATCAAAATCCGTTGCGTGGTTTTAAAGATCTAAGCATACATAGGGACAGACAGACAGCGGGAAGCGACTTTGTTTTATACTATGTAGTTAGTTAGTAGATTGTAGCAGCACGCGCGCATTGCAACAGCATATTATAAGACGTTGGTCCCGGCTGTCATTTGTAGATCTTTGACAGTCGTTACAGATAGTCAGTGGCTCAAAAAGTCTGACAAACAGTCTTACTAAGGGGTGTCGTATTACTCAGTACTAACTGGGTTGTGGAGGTCAGATAGGCATCCGGTTAGACTGGAAGCCGACCCTTTTTTGGAAAAGGCTACGCAGATGATGATGGACAGAAAATAAAGTATTTTAACAAGGAACTGTTATTTTAAGCAACGAATGAAAAACCTACAGTTTCAAGACCTTGCAACTTCCCGTTTTTTTTAATACGTCTCTTAAGCAGACCTTTAATGTCTGCGTGAAAATCTCTCCCTCTAAATTGTCCTCCAGCCCCCGTAGCATGACCACCGTAGACAAGTATTTCTTTGACGGAAGAATCGACAAAATGACTGATAGTGCAAATAAATCTGTCATTGTGTCGACGCAATCTGTCATTTTGGCGATTCTTTCGTCAAAGAAATCCTTGTCTACGGTGGTCATGCTACGGGGGCAGCACCATACCAACACCATAGAAACGGGTATTTTCCACGGAAGAATCGACAAAATGACAAATCGACAAAAGAAATCGATTTTTCCGTCGACAAAACCCGTCATGACATGCTACGCGTGCAGGCCCTCTAGCCATGATCCTCTCCCAAATCGCACCAAAAACCCGATTCTCTGCATTCCACATCGCAAACTTATACAACAAAAAAAAAACTCAATAAAGTTTTCTCGAAAAAACCAAAGAAACATTTCTTTATTAAACATTCATTCATTTTTTTTCTCATTTCTTTTTTTTTTTTTTTTCGGTTTTATACTATCATGGTCACTAACATTATTATTTAGACTAGAAACGGGATATTTACCATCTTTACTGGTATTACCAGTAAACATGGTAAATATCCCGTTTGTAGTCTAAATAATAAACATTTCTTTATTATAACTACTGTAAAGCTATTTACTTCAGTAACAAGAGCTTACGAGTTAACAGCTTATGATAAAACTAGCTGTTACACGCGACTTCGCTTGCGTATAAGTCGCAAAATATTCCACGGTTACCGGGATAAAAAATATCTTATGTCCTAGCCGTCTTGACATTTTACAGTATCAACCACTGTTTAGAAATTTCTATTCGATAGATGGCGTTAGGCTCGCCCTTTATTACATGGCACTGTAACTGGCGAAATGTGGGTGTTCTATTAGGTACACCTCTGCCTATGCCTTCGGGCATGACAAGCGTGATGATATGTGCGTGTGTGTTGTAACTCAGGTCATAGTCTCTCCTTATGCCAATCGACAGCTCAGCCATTATGGCGGATTCCTTTCGCATTTTTACCCGACTACGGCGAAGCCAAAAGGAAGGGTTATGATTTTAGCAATCTATGTATGTATGTTTGTATTTACGTATGTACCTCCGTAACGCCTAAGCTATTCATCCGATTTTGACGAATAAGGTGTCAATGGATTCGTTATTATGGCCCGGGTAACATAGGCTACATTTTAACCGACTTCAACAATAGGAGGTGTCGATTTTACCTTGTAAACCCCGAATTTCATTAGAGCGTGATTTTTCAGTAGTCGGGTTTTTTAGTTGTTGTTATACCACACAATATCTTTTTAATATTAGTGTGGACTTGTGGAGTATGCATTCCTGCTTCCTGAAAGCCTTAAGACCTTTTTAAATCTTCTCATGGATTATTCCTGTAACACAATATTATATTAGTCTCGTAGCTGCAATGCGGAGAACTGTCTACGTAGGGAAGTTAATATACATAGTTTTTGCAGGTGATGGCCTTGAAATACGAAGTTGTAGGTCGCGAGTCAAACCCTAGCGGGCATGAACTTTACCTCTTGACATAACAAACATCACGCCTAATAATAAACTAAGGGTTAGGTAGAGATGTATCTAAAAGTATACCCACATTTATTTGGTTAAACATAGTGTACATGACACATTGCATGCAAGATAATAATGAGATACAGAAACATTCTAACATGTTCACAAATTGGTAGGAAGAGATGGTGCTTAAACTGTGATAATATTCATCAAAAAAAAACTTTATAGAAATTATGTAGCTACTTATTAAATCATCATTATTCATTAAAGATTAGGAAATATGCTGGCAGATTTGGTTGGTCTGTTGATGGGGACCACCTATTACATACCGAGTTTCATTCGTTCCTCGGAAAGCACGTTGGTCCCGGATGTCATTAGTAAATCTTTGACAGTCGTTTCAGGTACCTAGTGGCCTGAAAGTCTGACAACCAGTCTTACCAAGGGGTATCGTATTACCCAATACTAACTAGTCAGATCACCCAAATCAGCTAGCATATTTTTTAGATAAAATTAAATGTCAAAGTAGTCACTAAATAAATAAGTCAATAAAATGAGGCTAACTATCATTAAAATTTCAATTCCAAATAACAATTGTTCCAAAAAATACAATAGATTAGAATAACATGTCAAAATTACAACATTTACCATGCTGTTATGTTTTAGCCTATTGCCATCAACCGAGCACAAATCCAGACTCCGTGGCTGCTACTGAGAAATTCCTGATGGAAAAACCCAATAACACTGTGCCCGACCCGGGAGTCAAAAGTCTAGGCCCTAAGACTTTCAATATAATTAACATCATCATCTAGCCTTTTCCCAACTACGTTAGGGTCGGCTTCCAATCTAACCGGATGCAGCTGAATACCAATAAATACATGGAGCGACTGCCTATCTGACATCCACAGCCTAGGTAGCACTGTGTAATACGATACCCCTTGGTAAGACTGGTTGTCAGACTTTTTGAGCTACTGACTACCTGTAACGACTGTCAAAGATCTACAAATGACAGCCGGGACCAACGGCTTAACGTGCTTTCCGAGACACGGAGGACACTTGATATTTAATGAATGGTCGCCCAACCACGGACCTAAATCGGCAGACACGGCTTAGCCTTGAAGATCGATCCGTGTGGCTGTTACTACTTAGCCAGGAGCCCCTCTGGTTGAATGCTCAACTCTCTGTAGATAGACTTTCATCATCATCATCCACAGCCCGAACTCACCCACTGCTGGGTATAGGCCTCTCTTTTCTCGTGCCAATCCCCACGGTCCTGTGCCAGCCTCATCCAGGCTTTTCCCCCGATGGCAACTATGTCGTCTGATAGACTTTAGAGTACAAGTATGTCCACTCGTGCAGGCTATTTTAATATGTAGATAAGTATCGATCGATCGCTACAAACGACCACTCATCCACGGACAGGCTGGCACGGGTGGTATAACCTTGCAGTTTCATCGATCTGGTTGCTTTAGTCATCAGCCTTGGATATTATAAGCCCTGCAACATAAAGGATGTAAAATACCCTTCAAAAAGCCGAAAAGCACTTGGTTCCACCGTCTTTGCGATCATTTTTTTGTTCTAGACCATACCTTCACCTTCTAGTTACGGAGATATTGGAGGTCAAAGTTCCAAATTTTTCACAAGTTTTTTTTTTTTTTAAACTACTCATTTTTAAGGTAATAACTTTAATTACCTCTACGACCCCCGTAATATTCAATCCATCCATCAACACAATGTTTTAAGTGCGTTACATTGAGTCCTACCGTAAAACGTGATTTTTCATCCCAAAAAAAAAGTCGCCTCCCAGCAATAATTTTTGCGTAAGGTTACTTAGATCGATGACATAATGCTTGGTTGACGGCTTCGAAGGGTCCGTTTACACCCTGTACAATATCATAGCAGAAGCTTCTTCTTCGCCAAGTCAAAGGCCCGTAGGCATCATAAAAACTTTGACACCGGGTTAGTCACTAACCACACGATAAAAAAAAAGATAGTAGAAGCTCGTGGCTAAATAATAACAGCCGCTCGGGTCGATCTTCGGGGCCAAGCAGTGCCTCAAAATCAAAATCAAAATATTTTATTTCACATAGGCCTAGATGGGCACTTATAAAACGTCGATAAAAAAGTGCACGGTTCGGGTTGGTCGTTTCCTATGAAGGAGAACCGGCAAGAAACTCAATGGTTACTCTTTTCAAATCATTTGGCATTACAATATTATCATGGATACAGCATTTGTACTTAAGTATGGGGGGACAGCGTAGGCCCGACAATAAGTCGTTGCTTACTACACAAAAAATGTAGAACAAAATAAAAAGTTAACAAGCAGCTGGAAATCTACAAAGCCATGTTCACACATTCACAAACAATCGATAAAAAAGAATCTATACAAAGGTAAAAATTTTTTTTTTGTAAAATACTAAATTAAACAAGTGACACAAATATTGTTATCAGTGCTGTAACTATTCTGAGCAAAAGATGTATAAATGATTGGAAAACTATTGTAAAAAACTGATTCGAGAGAAGAGAAAAAATGAGATTGAGAATAGTTAGAGACATCCACATAGTTGTGCCGTTTATGAGCTACCAGGGAAGCCGCATGCGCAAAGAAGGAACTAAAGCCAAACTTCTTTATCTTCAACGGAGTCCTTGATTTTGTAATATGTTTTTTAATAAAGACACTTTTGATGTAGTTAATGAACTTTCCATCGGTCAGTTCTATAACTGACTTTGGCAACTTGTTATAAAAGCGTATACTGTTTATAAGAAAAGACTTGCGTGCCGAGTTAGGTCCGTAGTTGGGTGATCATTCATTGCATATCAAGTTTTCTCCGTGGCTCGGGTCCTGGCTGTCATTTGTAGATCTTTAGCAGTCGTTACAGGTAGTCGGAGCCTCTAAAGGCTGACAACCAGTCTTAGCAAGGGGTACCGTATTCTTAAACCTAGTAACTAATTGGGTTTAGATTTCAGTTAGACAGTCGCTCCAGATAAAATACTGGTATTTAGCTGCAACCGGTTAGACTGGAAGCCGAGCCCAACATAGTTGGGAAAAGATAATAGACAATGATAATGTGCTCTCGCCGTAAATACTAACCCATTGGCCACAAACTACACGTTTAAGGTGAAGGAACCCCGGTAGCCCGCGAAATTCAAATTTTCTACGGTTTTTTTCTATTTGCAGGTCAGTGTCAGGTTGTATGTTGATTAAGATATGATTCGCGACCGAAACAAATATGACTTTACAGAGTTATAATCATTAACATCATCAATACAACACTCTAAGTTCATTTAATCCCATTGAATGACCAATCCCATTGACGAACTTGAAACTCGTAAATAGGTGTCAACCTTCAAAATCACTTGAAAAATCATATGGAATAAGAAGGCTATAATTTTCTAAATTTCATCTAGGTACCCGGCCCGTATTATTCCACTGCAGGGCAAAACTCTCACTCTCTCTCTCTTTCCCATCAACTTTTGTCCCTTTTCCCCATTTTCTTGAACCAAAAAGTATTTAATCATTTGGAGTTTAATGTGTGAGCAGTTGACAGGACTAGTCTTCTTATTAATTTATTACATGGGACTTAAACTTACTGGCAACTTTAAAAAGCGATTTACTCTATGGATTTACTAAAACTGTGCCAGGAATTATGGGCAATTTCTAGTAATTTGGACCCTCTTACTATTATAAAATAAGGTCTTAATTCAAAAGTCTTAATTCCACGAGAAATACCATATGAGTAATCAATTCACTGTATATCTCTTGCCTGCCTGTCTTACCCTCCGAGAAAGACAGGTGTGATGTTTGGCTAAGCTAAAGTTTTTAACTGTTTCACAGACCTCCAAAACCCAATTTTTCACTAAACAATATTTTATCTGTGGTCTCCTAACTACCATGAAGGACGCATTGGGGCTTGAGCTACGAACTTCGTCCGCATTATGTCTGCTGCATACACTACCGGTTACCGCAATCCACTGACCTGCTTTCAGAGGCTTGCCGTCGTCCGGGCCGTAACGGCCGTATACGGCGCGCGGCGGCCGGACGGCTGAAAATTCGAGTTTTATTTTCAGTAGCTATGACAGGCGTGAGCTTTGTAGGCTTTTTTCTGAATGAGGGTGTTTTATTTGGTAAATATACAATTGGTTAGTAATGTTTATTTGAAATAGTTAATAACTGTTTCACTGTTAGTATTATTATTTCGTTTTTTTTTTATTGTACCTAAGGGTATTTTGTAGAGATACTTTTTAAATTACCACCTTTATTTTCGACCCACCTACAACAACAATAAATTACCTATTCTATACTATTCAGTTTTTTTCTATTTATTGTATGTCCCACCAGTGTACATTAAATTACCTCTCGAAGAGAAGTTTTTGTCCCAGTTATGAGAACATTGTAGGATGAAAACACTTTTCTATTTTCAAATCTTTTTTACTTTTTAATTATTTTTTTAACAGGGAGCGACTGGCTATTAGCTCTATTGCCCAGTTAAGACCATAGACAATCAAAAATCATTTCTATTTTTATTCATGTACCTGTCAGTAGTACTTAGGTACTTATTCCTATTTTAAGTAGGAGATACCTGGAGCGGAACTGCAGAAGTATACCTACATACCATTTGTTAATTTCAATGAATGCTTGCCAACTGCAGTACTTTCTCAAGGTGATCGCAATGCAGGTTTCAGACAGCAAAGATGGGGAAGACCGTAGCGAAGACCGAACGAAATATTCTTGACCTAAATAAGTAACTTTAATTGTTCTACTTTTTTCGTGAACAGTTATTAATGTGTATCTAGATATTAAAAGAGGCGGTATTTCAGTGAAAGAAAATCTATCACCAATCTGACTTCGTCCATTTTCAATCATTTTATTTTCTGCAATGTCACATGCTCTCCATTTAGCTTATACAAGACGCAAGGTGGGCGTGTAACGTTTAGAACATACATAATATAACGTACATAATGGAACTGAGTCAGTGTGTCAATGTAAACAGCGGTTTACAATGAATTGTTACCGCATAGTACGCAGCTGCTGAAGATCAGCCATTGCGGATTTGAAGAACAATGGCTGTTGTATTCCGAGGAAATGCAGGTAGATGGCGTTAGCATTAGTGTTTCGGAAAAACGATAACAGATGGCGTTAATAATTTGTGTTTTGGAGAAACATAAATAGATGGCACTGTACAGTCACAACTAGTAACTACTGTGGAATAGGAATGGAAAAAAAGCATAAATGGGGCTTTCAGTGATGAATTATCTTTAACTGGCCTAAATTTAATAAAATTTTAAAAAAACGTTGCTGGCTAGCAACCTTAAATCCGGGTATTTTCATTCATAAAAAATATGGATTCGCCGCGTTATTCTACATGTATATATTACAATTGCTTGTACAGATTATATAAGTGTTATGTAAAATATATAAGTAAAATATGATACACTCTGAAATATCGTTTTGTCTCATTCTTTCAAATAAATAATCGTATTTGATAAAAGAGACAACATAGCAACATTTTGTCGTGGCAGCCATCTTATGCGACCGTGCGACGACCGAATTTCGTGATAGTTTCGCTGTCAAGTGGTTGTTTATTTTTTGTATTATTGAGATTTACGAGAAAATTACAAAGAGATTACGTTTAAAACTGTATGTCAATGTTGCAAAACAGCAATTCAATATGCCTGTGTGTTGTATTGTGAAGTGTGGTGCAAGAAAGAATGAAAATCAGCCTCAATTGACTTTGCACAGGTGAGTAGCCAGTTTTTATGCAATAGTACATACAATAACACACATTCGATGAAAAAATTGCTACGCGATCATGAATTTATGGCTAAAGTATTATTATTTGGGATAGTTTCCGTATTGCAGACCTTTTTCATTACCTATATTTATTCATTTGATTCGTACGTTCAATAATATGTCAATGTCATGGTGGAATAGTGTTGTACCGTTGCGGTAATAGTTTCCGAAACTAGTTCCTCGGTCCTCCGCTGAAACGATAACGGTATAATCTACGATGTTAACATAAATCATTCTGCATTTCCTAATCGGTCCCAGAGACCTTGCTAGGTCCGACTCGTGGTTCACACTTGACAGCACCAAGAAACCGTCCCACAGTTTTATTGTGATCCTAAAATAAGTCGTCAGGATTTTGTTATTTGTTTTAGTTAGTTTATGTTAGAAGCTAACTAAAAAGATTTGTTGATAAAAATATTTGCCCGTTTTTATAGGTTTCCTAAAAATAAAGGATTAAAGCAAAAGTGGTTAGAGGCTATTGGTAAACAAAATATTAATCCCCGACATAAAGAATGGTACCTCTGTTCACTTCACTTTGAAGCAAACTGCTTCAATAGAACACTTGATGTTATGAGATTACATGATAACTCTCTTCCCACAGTATTTTCGGTAAGTGTTATTAAAATGATTGACCATTATTAGCCTGGCCCGTTGACTTGAAATAAAATTATTAAATAAAATTGAGTCCCTTACAAACTCTTTTATTTGAAAAGTCACAGTACAGTTTGCAATTTTTTTTTTTTTAATTTCCTAATTTTTCCCCAAACATGACACTCATGTTCAAAATTCATTTATTTACGTTACGCGTCCCGTGTTTGAATCACAGAAATTCACGTGTTTTGTTGTTCACATGTGTTTGAAATTGGCTGTCACAGCCAGATACACAAGTGCTCCGATAAGGGTTCCGTTGTCTCATTTCGGATATACGGAACCCTAAAAATCATATCTTACATATGATTTTTTATTATGACTATGATTTATATTGCTTTAATAAACCATAATCATCTTGCTTATTTCTTTCAGGAACCCGACAAAAAACAACGTAAAAAGTCATCTGTAAAGAGAAGGTAAGTAAATCCACTCATCTTTTTCTGTTACAAAGGACTTTAAGTCAATATATTATATAATTATTATCCAAAAGTGATATTTAGTAAGACTCATATCTAATATCGATACTCGTTATAATCTCCTATATTCCTTGATTGACACAACCCTAGCAATGGCCGCAGTGGGAGCCATTTTATGAGACATATTATGAGTTGTAGGTATGCACCTGTTTTTCGTAGGCCTGTATTTCCAGTCCATAATTATATTTTTATTTCTGTGTTGGGTCCTTTATTTTCGTTACTTTGTATATGTCTGTGAACTGTCAGACTTGCAGTCAATTTCACATTCTCAAACGTCACATTTCAAAACAATGTGAAATTCAGTGTTTTCATTTAGTTTGCGTCTGGTTTTCTTTGAAAAAAATAGCCAAAATGACCGAACTAACAACGTTAGCAACTATAAATTGCAAGCAACAAGCGATACTCGCTGTCCGGTTCAACGTGGACGGCACATACTGCCTAACATGCGGGGCAGACAAGAAAATCAAACTCTGGAATCCCCATCGGCAACTTTTATTGAAAACTTATGGAGGACACGCAAATGACGTCTTAGATGCTGCAGGATCCTGTGACAGCAGTCAAATCATAACCGCCAGTACTGATAAATCAGTAATTCTTTGGGATGTTACCACAGGACAACCCTTACGAAGATACAGAGGCCATGCAAGTTCAGTAACATGCATTAAATACAACGAAGAATCCACAATAGCAGTTTCAGGATCAATAGACAATACCGTTTGCTTTTGGGATATACTAAGCCGTAGACAACAGCCTGTACAAATTTTAAAAGATGCAAAGGACAGTATAACATCCATCCAAGTTACCGACCACGAAGTTTTGACTACATCAGTGGATTGTCATGTTAGGTTGTATGATATAAGGATGGCGAAGATGATTTCTGACTATATAGGTCATATTGTCACTTTTGGAAGCTTAACAAGAGACGGACAGTGTTATATTTTAAGTTGTGCTGATAGTACTATAAAATTATTTGACAAGGAGTCTGGGGAAATACTTAACACTTTCACGGGTCATGTAAGTAGCGACTATATGTTAGAAAACGCTGTCAATGAGAAAGATAGTCATATCATTTGTGGATCAGCTACAGGGGAAGTTTTTTACTATGATTTAATAAGTAGCTCTTGTACCCAAAAGTTAAAACATAGTGAGAATAGGCCGGTAGTGTCTTTAAGTCATCATCCAACTGATAATTGTTTGGTAACTGCCTGTGCAGATGAGATTAAACTATGGGGAGTACAAGTTATGGAAGAATAAAGTATTTATAAGGAAATAATAACTCAAGTTTTTTTTTTTTGGTGCTTTTAGTTTATACCCTTACACTATAAAATTGAAAAAAGTTATGCCACCCAGAATCTTCTATGGATCATGGTAACTGGCAGTATGTAGTTTCTGCCTACCCCTATGGTAAAATAGAGTGAGTTTATGTACATAAGGTATGCTTCACACAATATGGAAGCAGGAGAATATAAGTTATGATACAAATGTGCAGCAGCACACACAAAACAAATTACTGCACTAGCCATAACCAGGGCTGCTGGAAATCTTATTAACAAAAGAATCTTATTAATACAGGGTATCGAAATGGTGACGTCATAAAAAAGATTGAGAGATTTTTTATTTGAAATTACGTGATTTTTCTTATTTTTGTTACTCTTGCTTGATGCTAATAGGATTAGAAATTGCCCGCCCCTTAGATGACCCATTGGGCATTTTCGGATACCCCTTGGCATAAGTAATCTTACTTTTTTTTATGACGTCACTATTTGGGCCGCCTTGTGTGGGTGAACTATTAGGTGCAGTCACGAGCACCGATTTGTAAACACTTTACTAAATTTATAGACAATTTTTCGAGAAATAACGATTGTAACTTGGAGACAGGATCTCAATGCTGACATGAGCGACCAAAAGGTAGGGACTACCTTCCTTTCGAAGGATGTAACTAAAGCTATTAAGCTTATTTCGAGAGGCAAATCACCAGGCCATGATGGACTCGGCATTGAGCACCTGCAGTACGCCGGTCCTCACATCGCGAGGGTCTTGGCTATGTTTTACTCGCTGCGCATGAGTCATTCCTACTTGCCACCCGATTTTCTGAAAACAGTGGTAGCGCCTGTAGTGAAGAATAAAACGGGTGACCTGACTGATAAGAGTAAATACAGGCCTATTTCTCTTGCCACTGTTACGGCTAAAGTGTTTGATGGTATGCTCAACGCACAGTGGAATACTTACGTCACGTTTCACGATAACCAGTTTGGGTTTCGTCCCCGGCTGTCTACTGAAAATGCTATACTGTGTTTGAAGCATGCCATCAGATACTACACAGATCGCAGGACGCCCGTGTGTGCGTGCTTCCTTGACTTATACAGGGCGTTCGACCTTGTGGCGTATGACCTGTTGTGGGGCAAGCTAAGCAGCATATATTTGCCAATGGAACTGGTTACGGTGTTTCAGTACGGGTATGCGCACCAGTGCAACAGTGTCAGGTGGGCTAGGGCATTGTCGGATCCGGATCAGCTCGAATGCGGAGTTAGGCAGAGCGGCTTAACATCTCCTACCTTGTTTAATTTATATATTAATGGATTGATCGCGGCGCTTAGCAGTCAGCATGTTGGTTGACACATTGATGATGGATGTGTGAACAACTTAAGTTACGCTGATGACATGGTCCTGTTGAGTCCGTCGATCTGCGGCCTGAGAAAGCTGGTACAGATATGTGAGGAATATGCTTGTGGCCACGGGTTGGTGTATAATGTGAAGAAGAGTCAGTGTATGGTCTTTGAGACCGCCAGTGCGAAATGTCCTGGGAGCATTCCGCCGGTTAGGCGCAGTGGTGTTCCTCTAGAAAGGGTCTATTTATTTAAGTACCTGGGGCATGTTTTGACTGTCGATGTCTGCGTGATCTCTGAGATCACGCAGACATGGAACGGGAGCGGAGGGCATTGTCTGTTAGAGCAAATATGATTGCCCGCAGATTTGCTCGGTGTTCAGTCGGGGTAAAGGCTACGCTCTTTAGGGCGTACTGTACTTCGCTGTACTCGTGCAGCTTATGTGCACACTATAATACAAGAACTTACAACGCCATCCGCGTCCAGTACAATAACGCGTTCAGGGCGCTGATGGGGCTGCCTCGATACTGTAGGGTCTCGGGAATGTTCGCACAAGCGCACATTGACTGCTTTCACGCGACTATGCGTAAGCGCGCTGCCTCCTTGGTGCGCAGAATACGGGCCAGCTCCAACACCGTGCTAGCTATGATTGGGGGAAGGCTTGACTGACCTTTCATTCGACATTGCTCCAATAGACATGTCGCTGTACCAATGCCTGAGAAACGGTTGTAAATAATAATTATTCTGGGTATGAATTGATTATGTTTTATTTTTATTGTATTGGATTTTAATGGAGTTGAATTAATTTTAATTGTATGTCATTGTATTTGAGTCAATTCTATGCGTATTGTAATTTATTTTATTTTCTCTAAATTTTAATGTTATAATTATTTGTTTGTAGTGTGATTATACTGTGATAAATAAATGGCGATGGGTGTAAATTACCTGAATAAATAAATTTATTAATATTTTAATACTACGTACCTCTGCCTAACCCATTGGGCATTACAGGCGTCATGTTACATGTTATGTTTTTATTTGAACCCTGCATGTAGAATTTAAAATATTATTGTCTGCTTAGTGCCTAGTCTTTTATTTCCATTGGCAGAATTTAACAGGGAGGGAATGAAATAATAAGAATAACCATATTATTTTTTTTGTTTTACTATAGCTCACTGTCTAAAGACAAGGTGTCAAAGCCATAATTTCTAAACGAAGCGGAATTTAAAAATTTAGAATAATAATGTCAAATTGCGTCTATTTGATAGCGTTCCAAATACCTCATTACGTAAATTCCTAACCATTAGCATGACATTTTTATTGAAAAATGTATTATTTATTTATCTTAACGTTTTTGGGATGTCCATAATGGACAATTATCGTTTTAAAAAGCTTTCAATATAATTGATAGTGAGGTTTGATGACTGATTTGAAATATTTAAGCGTATGTTTATGCAGAATTCCGTAGGAAGACAAAAAACTTTTGCTCCATCTTGTTTTGGTTCATGTTTAAAACCAGTTTTAGGTACTGGAACGCGTGTTCTATTTAGTTTTTATCCGCCGCCGTCACTGCGCTTCTATTTGTGAATTTCTGTGATTATTCCAAGCTTTTGCGTTAATTCGTTTAAAATAACACAGTTTTAATACTAAATGTACTGTAAAAATGGGAGCCAAGACACCTGAACTAGTAAAGAAGCTCAATAAGCCGCGTCCGCCCGTGAAATGCGACGATTGCGGGCGGAAATTCCAGACTCTTTCTGCTTGGAAGTCGCATTACAAATTTGTCCACGCAAAAACGGAGCCTGATAAACATGTAGCGTTTAAAAAACGAGACAATGCGAGGCCGGTTAAGAAAAAGATGGTTCCTTTGCATCTATTGAAGAGGGTAAATCGTCCAGAGGCAAATGAAAAGAAAAAAACTGAGACACCTTTGAAAGCTGTGGAAACCGCGGCAAAATCGCCGAGTGTGATTAAAAAGCCTGAGTTTGAGTGTCCAGTGTGTGCGTTCAAGTTCCCTGTGTATTTCACGGCATTCAGACATATACAGAAGAATCATTGTGTTGATGAGAATGGAGAAAAAGTGTGAGTGTTATGTTTTCTGTTTACAGTATATGTTGGCCTTCATGCCTTTGTAAACATGTTGTATTTAGTACTTCTTGGCTATAAAAGCTTGTACTCATGAAAACAATTAATCTCAGCAAACAAATAGTTGTGTTCATTCATGTTTTCCAACATCACAATCTTCATTTTGGAACTTCTGTACACTCTGGTTCTCTATCAGCCTCAATGGATCAAACATAGCATAAATAGCCTATAATCCTCACTGCTGGGACGTAGGCCTACTGTGAGTGGGAATGAGCCAAAATCAATCATGCTGGCCCTGTGCAGTTTAAAATGTGGCTGTAGTTTGTAACTAGCCCCAGACTGTCCGTCCCCAAATACAAATCCTGCCTACCCCCTACTAAGTAGATAATAAAATTTACTTGTGTTTGCACCACTATACTGGGGATTAAAAATCTCTATTCAAAACCTGACCTCTGAATCTAAAAAATCTATTAAACACTAAAAAGCCAATGAAAAATGCATCATATCCACATCGTCATCCATGATTTATCCTACTTCTATTACGAATGTCCTGGTCTGCGTTTCAGCATTTATGCCAGCACTAAAACGCAGGCCACACTGCCAGCTAGCGAGTGAGCCAGCGATCTGAACGAGGCATGGTTGTACCTATTTTCATACTTTGGTTAACACCGCAAACAACAAAAGATTCGAGACATAGTAAAAGATTTTAATTTAGTTGATTGAATTTTAATTGTATGTCATTGTATTTGAGTCAATTCTATGTGTATTGTAATTTATTTTATTTTCTCTAAATTGTAATATTATAATTATTTGTTTGTAGTGTGATTATACTGTGATACAATACAATACAACAAGACAGATAATATAGTAAGAGCCTCGCCCATGTCATTCGCTCACTAGCTGGCGGTGTGGGCTGCACTTAAGCTAGAACCAACTGTACATTACAAAATTTCATCAAAATTGTTTGCGTGGTTTTTAAGATTAGTGTGTATAAAAATGAATCAATGCCGGTTTGTCTAGGTACATCTGTTTGTACCTTATAGTCTCTTAATGTACTCCTAAAGTAAGTTTAATGCATACAAAGATGAAGGTTGCAGGGATCCGCTGGATGCGAGTCGCATGGGACCGGTCAGAGGCCTATGTCCAGCAGTGGACGTCTTTCGGCTGAAATGATGATGTTACAAAGATATTTTTTTTTTATTTAATCTACATTTTATACTTCCAGGGCTCCAAACTCCTCATTGCTAGTAAAACCAATACGCATAGAAACTTGTGCGTCCTGCAAAAATGAGATACGTTCAACAATGCCCCATGAATGTCCTAAGATGCAAGCGTACAAAGACCAGTACCTGTGTTTGGGATGTGACCAGACATTTTGCGGACTCGTGCTGTTTCAACATCATGTTAAAGGATTGCATTCAAATGGAGCACAGAACTTTTTCTTTCCGGGAAGAGATGGTATGTATAACCTCCTATAATACTAATTTAGCATAATCATAATTAGCCTATACTATTCCCACTGCTGAGACACGAGCCTCCACACTTTGAGAGGGCGTGGGCGTGGGCTATTGAACCTTTTTGTCCTGGATTTATTAATGCATAGCCATCATATATTTTTTAAAAGGGCTTTTAAGTATTTGGCCTGCTTATCATCTTCCATTTTATTTTATTCTCAAAAGAGTAGCCACATATTAAACCTAAATTAATGGTATCGCAATTATTGTATTGGATCTCCCTTCTTCCATCGGGAGGCGAGACGTACTGCAGGTTATCACCCATACCTTGTTGATTTTCCACACATTTGCACGAAGCGCTTTGCTACATTGTTTAGTATGCGCACAGCCACACAGTGGAATTCCCTGCCTGCGGCAGTGTTCCCAAGTTCATATGACCACAATCTATTTAAGTCGAGAGTTAATAGGCTTCTTTTGGGTTAGCTTGTTCCGTTGTCGACCTCATCTCTGTCCTCAGGACTAGATTGAGGTCAAGAGTAGGCCCATTTAATATTTAAAAAAAAATATGGGAGAAAATCTTCGTCATGTTTCCTAGATTTATGTCATCAAAGCCACAACTATCGCCTTCAGCACACCTTTAGCTTGCGTGCACCTATAGCTTGTATTTTGAAATGTGATGCTTTAAAAGAATTGTCTCATATAATATTTTTTTGTAGCTATTGACAACAAAAGTTATATATTATAGGTATACTGTCTGCTATTTTAAAGATAAATTAAAACGGCGAAAGTTAGGCTTCATAAAAGTCTTCCAACCCCTTTATTCCATTATTAACTTAGATACAAATTAAAGCAAATATGTTTATTTGCAAGAAAATACGTACAAAATTACAAGGAAAGATCTTATTTCCTAAAAAAGTCAATGTATTCTGCCTGCAAGCAAGCATGCAAATTATTTACTTAAATCTATTAATGTAATTATTATCATGCAATTAATATATATATTATTACAATTACTATAAAATCATTTATTCATTTTTAAATTCCATAAATTCCTTAATGCTATAGAAACAACTATTTTGTAGCCACTCTGTCAATTTTTTTTAAGTAAATACAATGTGCTCAATAATTGCGATTCCCAATTATGTCAAGATAAATTACACTAATCATGCTGGCCGGCTATATGTTTTTATTGTTAATTAAAAACTAACCAATACCACAATCTGACATTGATTAAATCATTGAATTTTTGTTGATATATCACTTTAAAAAATGAATTGAATAAGTAAATCAGTTGATCAAGCGACAAAATCAAGATTGGTAATGCAAAAACAATATTTTGTGTTTAAAAACAGGAAAAACAAAACATTAATAAATCGTCTCACATTTCAGAATTCGAATCCTGGAAGACGAAACTACAAGAAGCATTGAACATAAGCTTCATTCGTCTTAACAAGCCGAAAACAAAAGAGATCTACCATTGCCCCCACCAGCCCCAAGCAACAAACGCTGCAACCAAACTATGCCCCGCCACCATTATTGTGAGAGAATATTCTAGAGGCATTCACGTATGCTACTTTAAAGACCACTGCGGTCACATTGTTAACAACAACATACCGTTTACGGACTTCAATAAGTACAGCATATCATTATACACTAGAGAAACTGAAGATTCGAACTTAGATGCAGAAGGTGATAATGATCTATACGAACAGTTAAAAAATATGGCCAAGTGTATAATCAAAGATGCAGTTAAAGTCGATGTTCCTACACTTAGAAGCTTATTAGACAAAGCACTTGAAATGACAACTATACTAAAAAGTTTTCATGGAGAAGACCTTAGTGCTCCAGTGGTCAATAAAAGCTTGTCAGATGACCAGATTTTTGAGACTTTAGATAGTTCAAAACCTAAAAGTAAGCGTAAACAAGATATTGAGAAAAAAACTGAGGATGTAGTCGCGAAAAAGGTGAAGAAACACCCAGTGGCTGTTGAAAACGGTGTGTCAACGAGGCCTCGTAGAAGCAGTACTGTTTTAAATAAATCTGTGTCTTTCTATAAAAGTATTACGAAGAAAAATGAGGAAACAACCCGACAAACAACTGATAAAGAATTAGAAGAGTTACTAGAAGAAGGCCTTGGACTTACACCACAAAAAAGTTCTCTAAAGAAAACTGAAGAACCTTTAAAAGGTGTTCTCAAAAAAGTTGAAGAACTACATAAAGCAACGGAGGTTAAGAAGCCAGAGGAACCACCAAGGTCACTCCTTCAATCCCCGTCTTCATTCAACGATTCATACAAACATTTTGTAGACCAGAACTTCCCAAGCGTTACTGAGACGAGTACACCAAGAGCGAAGCCTAATGTAAGGAAAAAAGAAGTTGTGAAGACTAAAATGGGACAATTCAAAGTTAAATCGGCCTCACCGAAGAATTTGTCACCAAAATCACCTAAAATAGTAAAAGAGATTGAAAAAGTGCCCGTTACTCCAACAGTGTTTAAACCTAAGCCGGATATTAAATACGTGGTTAAAGAACAGGAGAATGACTGTAATATTCTCATTTTGAAGATATGAAAACTACTGTTATTTTATGTTATAGATTTGAACACAAGAAAGTTATGATAGTAATCCTGATAAAGTGGTTTATGTGCGTAAATTCGAGCGTTTACGGAAACGCCCGTAAATGAGAAGCCAGTACACTCCCATCGGATTTTCCGATCGAACATCAATCACGCAGAGACTAGTCACTATACAGGGTATAAGGTTCAGCCCTCCACAGGGTGCAATTCTCTCTCTTCCTTATTTTGAATCATATTTCTCAGAAAAAAAATCTTTTTTTTATCGTTTTTTCAGTTACTATTCTTTTATATACATATAACAAAAATTTTAAGACTGGATTATACAGGGTGAAAATAGACGTTTAAACCAATACCACGTATTCAGTACATCATCCCGAAACGCCCACAGAAATTTTCATCGGCAATGTTAAAAAAATCAGCTGTTGCATTTTGGCCGTGTAGGTATTGCACTTTTGAAGAATACTGCTGATTTATTTATTTTCTTTTTTTTACTTTGAAGATGTTGAAAAAAAATAAAGCAACAGAAGCCAAAACAACAGTTTCTAGAATTTTTGTCTGTCTGTATGTTTGTATGCGCATCACGCAAAAACTACTGCATGGATTTGATCACAGTTTTCACCGCTCTACCCCATAAGTGGCGCTGTACTAAGCAAGGGCGAGTCGCTAGTTTCAATTTAAAATTACATTTTCTGTACGCAGATGTAAATAATACAGCTCAAATAAAATAAAAAACAAATAATGGATGTTGAAATACTCTAACAAACAACGTGTGAAATGAGCTGTTCACTTCCAGCCTTCCAGAGTTCATCGAACTCGTCGTCGCGCTTGCTGTCCGCTACGTTCGTTTTGCCACGGTAACGATACATTGCGTATGAGGAAATAAAACAAATCAAATTTATTGGATTCCCATAACTTTCCTGAAATAATTTCTTGTACCGGTCGTCTTAGTATGATATACTGAATCCACCCCATCAGTCTGCAGAGGGCTGTCCCTTACACCCTGTATAATAATAACAGGGAGACAAGAAAACACTCACAGCAATATATTTTCTCTGTAAATTGCTAGCTTCGTTAGGCCTCAGCTGTTGTTGCCAATAATGCGCCAACAACTGAGACCCAATGAAACGTTTGTTGTTACGATTTGTATGGAAGAAGTGTAACTGATTAATGACTTGAACGCGAAAGAGTGATGAACGGAGCGAGATCGCGCTCGGCAGCCTTGATTATGCGCTCGGCAGCCTTGATTATGCGCTCGGCAGCCTTGATTATGCGCTCGGCAGCCTTGATTATGCGCTCGGCAACCTTGATTATGCGCTCGGCAACCTTGATTATGCGCTCGGCAGCCTTGATTATGCGCTCGGCAGCCTTGAATATGCGCTCGGCAGCCTTGATTATGCGCTCGGCAGCCTTGATTATGCGCTCGGCAGCCTTGATTATGCGCTCGGCAGCCTTGATTATGCGCTCGGCAGCCCTGATTATACGCTCGGCAGCCATGATTATGCGCTCGGCAGCATGCTCTACATCTCGCTCTAACAAATGACGGTTCTGAGCGACAGAAAAGGATGGAAAAATACGATTCCGAACTGATAGAAGTGGTTCATTCCTAAGACGATCGCTCCTTCAGAAGGGTATATGCTTATAGCGAATCTAGGCATTGTCTCTTTACGATATATCGCGATTTATTCAGCAAAATCGTGACTACGGGAAGTAACAACACGGTAACAGGGATGACATGCGTTTATGTGAACGGAGTGTATTGGCTCCTAGTTACGCACGTAAAATGCTTTATCTGTATTTTGTTGCGATGCCAAGCCTTATCAGAATAGACTGGACTTTTTGTGGGGTAGTGTCGCATATTTCGACCATTTCAACCTTTTGAACGCCATTGTCAGATATACGTAACAAGCAAGCGCGTGCCCTGTACGCCAACGACACAAATGTGTGACAAAAATGCGGTACACGAAATAAACAATGAAATAGTTTTAGAATCCCAATATTCTTTTTGTAGGTATTTGCGGTGAAATTGTAGCTTGGCGTGGAGGGCATGCGCGTGCGTTTATGCTATGACGTTCAAAAGGTTAATTTTTATACAGGATTTAAGAGACGTCGACGCACCAATGAATACCAAGTATTCATTCCCATCCTCGGGGACATACACATTTAGGGCCTTTGCTCAGGAGTAAAAAAAAAAGAAAATAAATAAATCAGCAGTATTCTTCAAAAGTGCAATACCTACACGGCCAAAATGTATGGAACAGCTGATTTTTTTAACATTGCCGATGAAAATTTCTGTGGGTGTTTCCGGATGATGTACTGATTACGTGGTATTCGTTTAAACGTCAATTTTCACCCTGTATAATCCAGTCTTTACGGATGTCTTGGATACTTGGTGAGAGATTTTTTAATGGACGATGTTTAACGTGGGTTGGGAATATGGGGTAGCCCGCGAAATTCAAATTTTCTTAAGTTTTTTTTGCAATTTACAGGTCAGCGTCAGGTTGTATGCTGATTAAAATATGATTCGCGACCGAAACAAATATGGCTTTACAGAGTTATAATCACAGATATAGATAGACCTAGATAACGCAAGTATCACGATCTGTATGAAAACCAAGCGTGCCATTTTTTGACTACCTATTATGACGTCACAAGCACTATTTAGTGATGGGAAAATCAAATCGATACAAAGACGCCGCCGCGGACGGCGCCCCCTCGTCCTACCCCCCGCCATGACGCCCACTGACGTCCGACTAGCGCTATGCTCCGATGCAGACTGAGTTCGAAATTGGCCACTTACGATTTTTGTACGTAAGCTAGGCACGCGAAGTAGTTGCTCTCGCGTTATCTAGGTCTATCTATATCTGTGGTTATAATCATTAAAATCATCAATACACCCCTCTAAGACCTGTAGGGTTAAAGGAACTAGAATCTAAGTCCTACTGAATTACTTTTATTAAAAATTGAATTTCGCGGGCAACTCTGGCGGTGGTGTTCAATGGCTATCGGAAAATAAACTGTGAAATGACACATGCCCAACTCATATCGATATACATAAGCATAGAAAGAGAATAATAATATTATTTTTGTTTTGTTTATATTTTTTAAGAATTTAGTTCATAAAACTAAAAAACGGACTACATCTACGGAAAACGGAACCAGAATATTTGTGTAGTCCGGGCTTTAGACGTTAAGGCGCTCCCTCACAACAATCAAATACTTAATTTTAAAAAGAAACAAGTACGTTACAAATTGTATCATAACATGTTGCGCATTGAAATGCTCAATACTCCTCACTCACTGATGCACCCAATGCTTAAAATTCGAACTATTACATTACAGCTGAATACTCCCGGCGAGGGAGCGCCTTTAGAGTAAGATTTTATAAATAAACTAGAATTTTGTTATTACTTTTATGGAATGATGTTTGAAATTTCAAAAAAAGGATAAGCTACCGTGCTTGAAACTTTATGTCAAATAGATTCAAGTTAGTGGCGCCATCTACTTAAAAACAAGAAACAACATTTAAAATGGCGCTTGTCCTGTTTTTGAATTTAACAGTCGTGTGTAAAATACAACAATATTGTACATTTTAATTAAATAATTATAATTTTGTAATTAAAATTATTGTTTTAATTTTGCAATACCATCAAACGGGGTGCACAGGTGTGAATCCGGATGACACTTAAAACGAGATTACAATGTTGAGCACAAATACTTAGTAACTAAAAAGGTATTGGAATTATTATTCTTTTAATTGAACAAAAAAAAGAGTAATTCGCTATTAATAACATTTAATGAATGTGAAAATACATACACAACGTTCGTCCAGATGAATTTGTAGTCAAAACGGGGTGACCGTTTGACTACATATTGAAATAATGAAAGAAAAAACCGGCCAAGTGCGAGTCGTACACAGGGTTCCGTAGCACCATACAAAGTAATAAAAATATTTTGAAAGCTCATTCATATGTTGTACTGTATTACATTTAACAGCAAAACTAAATGTGTTTTTCATAATATGTTAATAAAAAACAAAGTTACTGCTGCAGTTTTATGAAAAAGTACCATATCTCAAAAACTTAACATCTAATCTTATTCAAACCAATTTTCGTTGAAAGTTTTTTTTACGTTCTACAATTCTATATTTTTTCAGAATATTCGTCCTCTTACTTTAGAAATTAGAGGAGGGGGACACACATTTTACCACTTTTTAAGTGTCTTTCTTTCAACCGATTGACTGAGAATAAATGCTTTTAAGAACCTCCATGTCATTTTTGAACCTATAGACACCCCACACGTATAGGTCTGATGAATTTTTTTTTTAGTTTCATTTCCTTGTATGGGGAGACCCCTTTAGTCTTTTATTTTTTTTTATTAAAAAAAGTGTAAAAGGATCTATTTTATGTTCGCTAATAAACTGACATCAAGCTTATATTTTGGCGGTCATGACCGCTGCTGCACCGTAAGGGCCGGCGTTCACTGACGGCGTGGCACGGCAGGTTGTGCTGCGGCATCCCAAGGCATTCCGTGGCATCCTGCTGAAAACCCAGCCACTCTGATATCAATCAGTTTTGCTCCACGTGGATTCGAAGTTGGAAGTTGAAAGTTTGAACCTTATTTCACCTACCTTTTTTTTTAGCTTAGCAATCATAATTCCTCGACACAAAGTGACCCATATGTTTCGCGGGATGCAATGGTGCGCCGTGGCAACCCGTGGAATGAAACGGCATGACACGTCATGCCGCAGCATTCCGCGACACGTCGCGTAATTTCGCGGCATCGTGGTATCGAAATAAAGAATTCTAAATCATTGAAATAAAATTCTAAATAACTTGATTAGTAATAAAATCCTTTGCCATAACTGGCCGCACAAATGGGACTGGGCGGGACAAGTCTCCCGCATGCCGGACAAACTGCGGGCCAAATTAGCAGGAAACTGGTGCCCTGACACTGACACAGTGAGGCGGGGTTGCAGTACGTCACGAAGGAGATGGCAGACGAACGAGAAGGAGGAACGAACGGACGCGCGGATTCGTGAGAAGAGGAAAGAGTGGAGGGAGGTGCCCAGGAGCTTGACAGAGCTGGTTAGGATAAAAAAAATGCATATTCCCAAAAGCCCCATAGCCGAATATGAAATTTTTTAATTTTAACACGAAACGCAAAACGTCAGATTTAAAATTTCAAAATGTCAATTTGCCAACGGCAACACGGCTGTTTGTTTTGTTAGAATGGTTCGAATTAAAAGTTTTAATTTGAGATATTGAAGAGATTTTATTTTCATAATCGCGTAATAATTGTTGTCAGTCTATAAAATCACGAAACAGAAGATATCAGTGGTAATTAAAATGCAGCGCGCCACGAAAGACAGTAAGTACAAATACCACACAATTTTTAATCATGTTGACGGGAATTTTCTAAAATCTATCGTTTTTTGAATATTTTTATGTATTCTACTAATAAACCAAGAACTAGATTAAGCTATTTATTGGATTTTAAGACTTGAAACTCAAGAAAAGCACCACTTTAAAAAGTTTAAAACACATTCGTTGAGTATTTTACTTATAAGCTCGAAAGTGCTTATAAAATCTCTTTATAACATAACTTTTTAATACTATCTACTCTACTAACAAGTTTTTCATCTAAATAAAATTTACATACACACAAGTTCTAGTCCAGATCAAATCTTCCTCTATAAAAACTATACAACATAATCATTTAATTTCCAGAGTTGGCCGAACTCCAGCAGATCATATCCAGGATGCCTCTAGAGGTGTTCTGTGCGACCGCGCTTCCAGAGTTCGGCGTGCGTTGGGGGGAACTGTCCAAGGCGGTCCGTAATGCGCGACTGGCGATGCAACCGGCCAGTGTTGCGAGGGTGCTGTGTAAACATGTCTCTAAAGCTCTCACGGCTGAGGAGCTTGAGGATATTGTGGCTAGGCTGAGGCTGAAATGTAAGTATGAACTCATCATCATTATCATCTTCCTGTCCTTGTCCCATTTTAGTTGGGGTCACACATTTTTTTCAAGACAGGCCAAAAGCATTGTGACCTTGTGGCATCTACTGGGCTAAAATAAATTAGTTGATGAATATCCCATAGATTCAAAATTAGAAGATGCTATGTATTTAAACTCAAGCCCTTTATTGCATTCATGTGTACATTTAGTTGTTATTAGCTATGCTTTTCTGTAAGTGATGAGGCGCTTAGACTTAAGTTTGCAATGTACAAATTATAATGTAACAGTGTACTCATTGTTGAGCAGCCTAATAAATAAATAAATAAATGAAACCTGATTAGGGCACGGCAACATAATAGATCGGACAAAAAAAAAACTCAAAACTCAAAGCATTTATTTCAATTAGACCATCACAGGCACTTTTGAATGTCAATAAAACAAAGAAAAAGCGAAGCTACAGTCACTGTCACAAGGCATAATAACTTGAGAAAGTACTGTAGTTACACATTCCAAAGCGTAGATCTCTATGGAGAAGAATGGGCAAGAAACTCCATGGACACTCTTTTAAATCAAAATATTCTTACAAAACCTTGGTTACATCGTTCATGTTGAGATTATACATATATGCGAGAACGATGTAGAAAGTCGTGCACATTAAGAGCGTCCAGAGTAAAAGATAAAAACAACAATGAAAAAATAAAGCAATTAGAATAAACCGTGGCAGCTAAAAGATGACCAGTCTCCAACAGCGCCCGTTCACAAACATGACACATGGATCAGCGCCATTCAACTCAACCATATTGAAGGGAACTAAATGATCTGACACACCCGCCACCATCAGCAAGACATTTGAGCATTTGAGTGAGCATGACATTCTCTCTGCCACCAAGGCACACTCAAGTCAATGAAAGATAATGAAATAATAACTCAACAAAATGCAAATTCTAGCCTTACAGTACTCACATTTATATAACACAAGCATCCAGTGAGTAGGTATACTGGATTGCAAGTTTGTTAAACAAATCTAATTATTATCGATAATATTACTAATATTAGGTTTATGTAGTTATTTTAATTAATATCATGAGGTTATTAAATTATATTGTATTGTATAACGGGCTGGTGTTCGCAACTCCATGTCAAAGCGCGTATTGTCACACAAAATACGCCCTTTGACATGGACTTTGACTTTACATTTTATTAATAATTTAGGTTTACCTGCACTCCATTAATCTATACTAATATTATAAAGCTGAAGAGTTTGTTTGTTTGTTTGCTTGAACGCGCTAATCTCAGGAACTACTGGTCCGAATTGAAAAATTCTTTTAGTGTTTGATAGCCCATTTATCGAGGAAGGTGTTGGCTACACAACATCACGCTACGACCAAAACGAGCGGAGCATTTATGAAAAAGATTGCAAAAACGGGGAAAATCCGAACGTAGACGAAGTTGCGCGGGTCAGCTATGTTCAATAAAATTAGGTCCCTATGACCCTCTGATTGGTCATTGTTTCCTTTTATAAATTTTGGGAGTGTAGTCATTGTATTGGTGCTAAAAATAAGTATAGGTTTTTTTAACATTAGCAAGCAATGCTTCTTAGTAGCAATCCATATTAAGTAGACCCAGAACAAAGCCACAAGTTTGACATAGTAATTTACTTGATATCACCAGATAAACCAATGAATGAAGGCATTGGTAATGTATTGATGTCCATGGGGGGAACTAAAGATATATGCTTGGCCGAGTAAGTAATAACAGCCGCTCAGGTCGATCTTAAGGTTAAGCTGCGTTTGCCTAGGTTGGTCCGTGGATGGGTGACCGCCCATTACTTACCGAGTTTCCTCCGTGCCTCGGAAAGCACGTTAAGCCATTGGTCCCGGCTGTCATTTGTAGATTTTTGACAATTGTTACAGATAGTCAGTGGCTCAAAAAGTCTGACAACCAGTCTTACTAAGGGGTATCGTATTACCCAGTATGAACTGGGTTGTGGAGGTCAGATAGGCAGTCGCTCCATGTTAAATACTGGTATTCGGTTAGACTGGAAGCCGATCCCAACATAGTTGGGAAAATGCTAGGCAGATGATTTATTTAGCTAATTATCTGTATGCATTTCAGTGGTGGCCAGTCAACGTCGCACCTGGCATGTGATACGTCTATCAGAGAAGGTGGTGGATGAACCGGTGACGACAATGATGAGAGCCCTTCCTGCGAGGATCACGCAGGCGCTCAGGAAAAGTAAGAAGAGTATGCGACCAGAGGTGAGTTGAGGGCAAACTGTCAAATTAGCCCTTTATATCCTACATCAGAGATACTACTCCAAATTCAAATTATTTATTTGTGAAACATAGGTACAATATAATAAGATCGAATTCGAATGTCAGGATCGCTAAGTTTAACCTAATAGGCATACAAATTTTGGATACTTATAAAACTAATAACAAAAAAAAAAAAAACAAATTATTATTCGAATTAAATTAAATACCATAAATCATTCAAATTAAATAAAATACTATTAATAACCCTTAGATAGAATTTAGCTTAAATAAATCGGACATTTGACTCACACAACAACATTCCTAATTATTATTTATTTTAATTGTCTGTTAAAAATTCACCAATGGAATAGTACACTTTTTTAATCATAAAGAAGATTAATTACATAACATCACGCCTGTACACCCTGACTGAAGGGTAAGGCACAGGTGTAAATAGTTGAAATAGTACACCCGCATTTTGCCATTTGGACTAAATTCAGACTCCATAGCTGCTACTGACAATATTCCTGATGAAAAAACACATGGAAATTAAACCCAGGACCTCATGCTCATTATTTATTTCAGAAAACATGTACAGACGCCAGCAAATAAAGCTACTACAATCTGTCAAATTTCTTTAATAGATTTTCAACTTTATCGCTAAAGCATTAGGTTCAAAGTTGATTGGGAAAATTTGACAGTTTCGGGTAGCTTGATGTGCTGGCGTTTGTACGATATTACAGACAAATCAAAGCTCTTGCACAGACAAACACAGATTAAAAGAAACATATTTACAATAAAGAATGTTAAAATACTTAATAATCTTGATGCCATCTAGCCGATTTCGGCCACAGCGACTGCATTCGATGGCTTTCTAGGGAGGTTGTCGAGAGCTTTGGTATGCTGCTCTATCATGTGCTCTCAAGTGGCTAGCATACCCAACTTTGGCCGAAAAACTCCGAGCACAAAGCGGACATGTCAGAACACCATTGACGAAATTGTAGGGTATAGCTGCAGGTGGCCTAGTTACAGCTAGCAGTGCAGCAGTGCAGTGCAGTGTTGCAGTTGTGGCTAGGTACTTAATAATAACAAGGTGGCTAAAAAAAAACTCATTTCCCAGCAATAATTTTTGCGTAAAGTTACTTAGTTTGATGTACAGAATGCTTGGTTGACGGCTTCGTGAAGGGACCATTTACACCTTGTATACTATTTTCCCATTTCCCAGGTGCAAACAGTCTTCCTCGGCGACCTAATGTACGTGAGCATCCAGCTGCTATCAGACCAAAAGGAAGGCTCCACACTGTACCTCGCTACTCCGCCTGGGGAGCCTGTAGCTTTGGTGTCCAGTGCCACCAGAGTGGGACTGCTCAAGGCTGCTGCAGAAGGTGAGTCAACTAAACTCAAAGCATTTATTTCAAATAGGACCCTTTTTATTTCAGACTAACTGTGCACCGCGGTTTCACCCGCCGCTTCTGATTTGTTTTGCTCGGCTCCTATTGATCGTAGCGTGGTGTTATATAGCCTATAGCCTCCCTCGATAAGACTGGTTGGTAAGACTGGTTGTCAGACTTTTTGGGCCACTGACTACCTGTAACGACTGTTAAAGATCTACAAATGACACCCGGGACCAACGGCTTAACGTGCTTTCCGAGTTACGGAGGAAACTTGGTATGTAATGGGTGGTCACACATCCACAGACCAACCTAGGCAAGCACGGCTTAACCTAAAGAGCGACCCGAGCGGCTGTTATTTACCCACGAGCTCCTCCATAGCACTTAGCATAACTGGCAAATTTTTTTGCTATTAGTTTTACCTATGCCTCACCCATTCTATGTTCTATCAAATTCTTTATCTGTCCAGGTCTTGGCTACAAAAAATACGAGAATGCGAACCTCTACGGTCCCGACATACCATCACTGTTGCGCATCAACGACCGCTCCTGGAACGCGAACGCCGAGCATTTGGCGGGTCTACCCGAATACGCGCCAAAACCTGTTGTGACAGCGTCAGGAATAGACTTCACTCACAAGAACTACGATGAAAATTATGTAGATACTGTAATTGGACCTAACCCACCTGTCGTAACTGATTTAAATATAAAAGTACAGAAATTCTTCTTTGATAGATCGCGTTTGGATAAAACTATTAATTTGACATTGAATTTGAAGACTGAAGATTTGGCGAAGACGTTGAAGACTTGGGTCGCTGATGGTGCTATTGCTCCTAATTCAAATTTGATACAGGTCTTCCATCTAATAAAGTCGAATAAGATTAATTATGGTAGGCAGGATTCTGATGAGGATTGAGTTCATCATCGGCCTAGTTTTCTCGATAATATTGGGGCTGGTTTCCAGTCTTAAGATGCAGCTGAATACCAGTTCGAGCGTCTGCCTATCCGACCTCCACAACTCAGTTATCGGTAACACCTCTTTGTATGACTGGTGGTCAGACTTTGGGACTTCTGACTACCCGTCACGATATATTTGGTAAGGCTTGTGTTAATTAATGATTTTGTATTAATTGGGAATGTAAATCATGTTGAATTTAATTATTATTATATATCGGTAAGGTGGAAGCGTCAGGGTAGCCCGGGAAAATCAAATTTTCTTATTTTTTTGCAATTTGCAGCTCAGTGTCAGGTTGTATGTTGATGAAAATATGAATCGCGCAAGTAACACGTATGTACTTAAAGAGTTATAATCATTAAAATCATCAATACCACCCTCCTAAGTTCATTTAACCCCACTGAATGACTTTTTCATGAAATAGTTATTGCTACCCTGGCGCTTTCACTTTAGATAGTATTTTTAAAGAAAATTAAGAACTGTTTTGAAGATTGCATGTGATCTAACTCGTTCGAGTTTTACCGCAATCTATTTGAAGCTTTAATTAGAAGCCATGTTAACGCCAAGGCTCTTGGCAGTCGCGGTCATAAAATGAACGAGCAGGACGGCGATACTGAGACTCGTGTCGTCTCTCTCACACGTTTCATGACCGAGCTTGCCAGAACCGTTAGCTTTTAGTAATTAGTTTTAATATATATAGAACATTATTTTTAGTATATGCTATACCTGAAACACGTGTCTAGTATTTTTATGTAAAGAATATATGTACAAAATTTCAAAACTGTATCATGAAAAATCACAAACTTATAAGCTTGTTGTGTTACCTGGTTGTCCGCACAAAAACGTGGTCACTACGCAGCGCG
This sequence comes from Noctua fimbriata, assembly GCA_905163415.1. NCBI lineage: Eukaryota > Metazoa > Arthropoda > Insecta > Lepidoptera > Noctuidae > Noctua > Noctua fimbriata. Next base: position 7,003,993 of record LR990950.1, read on the forward strand.
ACCGCGCTCGCCCCCTCCAGCGTCGTCTAGAGCTCATTGATAATAATAATTTGGCAGTAGGTACCTTAATTATTACGATAGGTACTGTGTAAGGTCAGGTAATGTCGCTCGGTGACCAACTTGTAACTTTTTTAAAATATTTTTTGGGCAAAATATAACCTGGTTTAAAAATGATTGGAATCGATTCAGTTACTTATTCCTGAACAAACTATATTCAGGTTTCGCATATACTAAAAATAATGTTATATAATTCTACCTCTGACAGAAGCTGCCTAAATCCAACTTTATTGCAAATAATACTTGTTTTCAACAAGTTCTGTCAAACATGTCATGATACAACACCAAAACATAAGTTATGTTTTGGTGTTGTATCAGACATGTATTGTTAACAGCTTTGGTTCGCTTGTATGACGTTTTCTACACGTTTTGTAATTTTCGAGCAGGTTGAGGTTGAAAACAGTGTTTAAAAAATCCTAACGTTTATTTGACACTTCCTGTGACCCATAGACTAATTTATACCTTGGCCAGAGGCTAAGCCGCCTGTCGCTTGGGCACATTATCGGTTGACAGCATTTGTGGAAGAGTATTTTGATGCCATTTTTTTAGTTTATTGTTAGATTATGACTGACTTTTCTTTGTGACTTTAGGTTATTTATGTCTAATACCTCGGTGTCAATTTGGGAAGGAGCTTGTAAATAAAAGTCGTGTTGAAATATCGATAAAGTTTGTTTTATTGAAGGATCACATCGAATGGTTCTGTTTCACATTCACCTAACTAGGCTTGGCCGAATGGTTTCACTTATCAACGACAACGTATTGTGGCGAATTAACAACTTTTTTTACAATACAACATTATAAATTAGGTAACGAAACTAGATTGAGTTTTTGCACAGAAGACACTGAAAAAAAAAACGTAATAAAGGGGTCTGCTTATAAAAACATAACCCTGTCCTTAACGCATTCGGGTAAAAAATTGTATGGACATAGTTCTGTAATCATTATCTGCCTAGCCTTTTCCCAACTATGTTGGGGTCGGCTTCCAGTCTAACCGAATGCAGCTGAATACCAGTATTTTACATGGAGAGACTGCCTATCTGACCTCCACAACCCAGTTAGTACTGGGTAATACGATACCCCGGTAAGACTGGTTGTCAGACTTTTTGGGCCACTGACTACCTGTAACGACTGTCAAAGATATACAAATGACAGCCGGGACCAACGGCTTAACGTGCTTTCCGAGGCACGGAGGAGGCACAGTTTTGTATTAAATGGGCCTACTCTTGACCTCAATCTTGTCCTGAGGACGGAGATGAAGTTGACGATGGAACGAGCTAACCCAAAAGAAGCCTATTAACTCTGACTGGCGTCATATGAACTCGGGAACACCGACGCAGGCAGGGTATTCCATTCTTTGGCTGTGCACATAATAAAAAACGTAGGCGCCATCCTAATGCCAACTTCAAATGCGATTGCCAATCAGAACGGCACCTTACGATTTATGTTACTGTCGTTTTTAACCCTATCATAGATCTTTGATTTTAACAGAAATCGCATAAAATTCGGATGTCTCCAATCTTATTTTCAAAATAACGACAGGTTTTTTTTGCTTAAAACATTTGTTAATTCGCCAAAATAACAACAATTTTACATTAAAATTACAACGTGGCAAGATACCTAGATTCTTTTCAAAATTCACCTATCTAATAGAATTTGACATTAAAAGTTACCCTATGACATATTGAGCGAATCTGCGCTTAAAAATTTAATAAAAAGTCGATTTTAAGCCGCGTTTTTACTGTTGGCAACATTTTTGCAATATTAGATCGTGTTGCCAGATAAAAATTAAATCTATTTCGCTTATTTTAAGAGTTGCAAATCCGCCTACTGAGCATGGAATTCTGGGTTCGATACCAGGACAATTAAGAGATCCCCAGTTGATGACTAATAGGCCCGCCCATAATTACATGGGACTTAAACATAACTGGCACACATCCTGACTTCGTGGCTGCTACTGAGAAATTCAATGGAAACACCCAATAACACTCTGCCCGACTTGTGAATCAACACCAGGACCTCATGTTCAGCATTCGCACTTGCGACCACTCGAGGCAGTTACCAATATCATCGTTATCAGATAGATATCACTAAGACCTTATATGGCTTCTATTTGAAACAAAATAAGGTCGCAATTGGCACCTCATTCGCAACTGTTGTCATTCAAGTAAAAACGCGACTGCAAATCAACTAATATACTTAGTAAACTACAAAACTTCTTTCTAAAATTCGACAATCAAACCCATTTTCACACACACAACCTAAATAAAATCGCGCAGTTAAAATTTCAACCATCGACTTGACGCTGAAAGTTTAAAATCCAATTGCACGCTTTTATTAAGAGCGTTCACTAGTTAGTTAGCCATATTTCTTATTCCCATACAGTAATATTACCAAATTATTAAAACAGGTAAATATTTGACAGCTCTTTGCGACGTTGCCAACTTTTTGGATGAACGCTCTTAAAGTGCCAATTAGTGTGAAAAGAGGCATTTGTCGATTCAACAAGCATCTATTGTAACACCGAGTGCAACTTAAACATAATATTTCTAAAAGCTGTTTGACTGACATATATGACCACTAGAAATGGCATTAAAAGTCGACTATTTTTTTTCGATGAAGTTAGGAATATACATGCCAGTAACATATTCAGCCCATAATTTTCCCACTGCTGGGACACAGGCCTCCTCTTTAAGAGAGGGAATGGGCTGTGATCTGTGGGCCCAGTGCAGGTTGGTAGACGTCACATGTCTTCGAATTTTTGGTTCTAGGACATGCCGGTTTCCTCACGATGTTTTCATTCACCGTTTTGAGAGCAGTGGTGGTGAAATGAATTAGATAAAAGCTCGGCTTGCACGTTTTATCCTACCCTTCACAATTGTAAGGGCTCTGATTGCTTTGAACAGTCTTTATTGCGTTTCAAATAAGATTAGGAACGTCACTGACCTCTATCTGTCAACTGTCATTTGAAAAGTACGGTTTAAGTCACAAAAAAACATAACCCTTCCTTGGCAGTCGGGTAAAATGACATTTAAGATAAATATAACATTGAGAAGGTAATAGCAATCATAGATATTATTAAAAAATATTTTCGTAAATTAAAATTTTATTGCAAACCGTACTTTTAAAGTAACAGTTGACATTTGGAGGTCGTTGACGTTCCTATTCTTTTTTGAAACGCAATAAACTGGCAAGATGTTGGCTTCTAGATACTCCACTGGCCCCGCATATTGAGTAAGTTACTGGCATTTAAATTCATAACTTTTTATCATCGGCTGACATTTAAAACTTAATGACAAATATTGGTTCAACAAAAAACCGTTTCTTAAAAGAATTTATATCGAAATATATCCACACCATATAACGCCTTAAACAAGATGAACAGATTTAAGACTAGATTTACTTATAGAAATCACCAATTTGAGAGTTTGGAAGCGCTAAAATAAATGTATGTTGGAAACTACTTCAGAATCACACCTTTTGAATAAGGTCTTATCGCGAAGTTGAAATCGTTATCCCACGAGATAATCGCTTTTTAATTAGTGTTCATGACTTCGAACATAGGTTGGCCGAAGCAAGGAAAACTTGTTCAGCACGCGTAGCATGACCACCGTAGAATTGGGTTTTGTCGACGGAAGAATCGACAAAATAACAGATTTCTTTTGTTGATCTGTCATTTTGTCGATTCTTCCGTCGACAAAACCCAATTCTACGGTGGTCATGCTACGCGTGCTGGATAGATGACTCTGTCCTGGAGTTTAAATGTGGTGCTGCCCCACAAACGACGGGACACTCGATTTTAGACACACGAGCTGATGGACGCTACTGAAAGTGCCAAATCTGTCGCCAAATTTTGGGCTGACATCGACACGCTAAGTAGAACTCTACGAGGTCAAAATTAATTAATTAGAGAAACTTCATAGATATGATGGATGTGTTTTATCATCATATGATTGCTATTCAGCTACTGATGGCCCCAATTTCGTTGCTTAGTTCGTAGGTCGCGGTATTTGACCGTTTATGGTTAAAAAAATTTAGTTTGCAGCCAAAATGGATTGGTGCCAAATCTATAAACATCTATTGGTTGCATCATGATCACCATATTTCATCATTCTCTTGCCCTTATCCCAATTCATTTGGGGTCGGCGCAGCATTTTTTCTTCTTCCATACTTCTCTATTACTCGTCATCTCATCAGACACCTCCTTTCTTGCCATATCATTCTTTACACAGTCCATCCATCGTTTCTTTGGTCTTCCTCTACTCACATACCCATCCACATTCATACTCAACTTAACTTTCCTCACAACATTTTCCTCATTCCTCCGCATCACCTGCCCATACCGCGACAACCGATTACCAAACAACTTTTCAGTCATCGGCGCCACTTTCACACTTCCTCTTATATAATCATTTCTTATTTTATCCATTCGCGTAACACCACACATTCCGCTTAGCATTCTCATCTGCGCCACATGCAAATGCCTTTCATTCATCCCTTTTGTGGACCAACATTCTGATCCATATTTATCCCATTTTATTTGGGGTCGGCGCAGCATGGCTTCTTTTATCATCCCTCACTATTACCTACTTGTCATCTCACCAGACGGTTGGGTAAGTTAAGAAAAACCAATCTTATAAATTAGCATAAAAAGATTTGATCCGCCATTTTTTTAAATTTACGGCCCCACATAAAACCTACATTAATCGATAGCTGGTCTCAATACAAACCAGTTTTATCACTACATAGTATAAAACAAAGTCGCTTCCCGCTGTCTATCTGTCCTTATGTATGCTTCGATCTTTAAAACTTCGCAACGGATTTTGATGCGGTTTTCAGTAATAGATAAGAGTGATTCAAGAGGAAGGTTTATATATAAATATTGCACCCGTGCGAAGCCCGGGCGGGTCGCTAGTGTAAGATAAAATGTCCTTAAGTGTCATGTTTCCGAGATATGAACTATCAAAGTTAAAGTCCATTCACTGATGGTATCTTCATACAAAAATCTTCCAAGGCCTTAGACAGCAATTTTTCAGATCATCATCATCATCTGCTTAGCCTTTTCCCAACCATGTTGGAGTAGACTACAGATCATAGTTTCAAAATTAAAAGTCAAACATATCTTTTATTAGTGGTGATATTGTCTAAAATTTTCCAACATAGACTAAAATAGGACCCCCAAACTTCTCTTATTCAAAAAATATACCTATTCATCTATATACCACATTAATTTAGTTTTTTTTTCTTTCTAAACTCTCTAAAATTCCTTCTTTTTTTTCTATCTAAAACCACAGATACAGCTTCCTTCTTGTTTATGGTATATAGACGTTCCAAACTTAAATTAATTATCAATTCTATAACAAAAAAGGAAAAAACATAAAAATATTATTTTTTATATTATAATAAATATGCAAAATGCATTTTTTAACTTAGAATGCTGGGTTTGATATAAAAACTGGCATAATAAATTAATGTCATTTGTATAAACATCACGCCTGTAATCCCCGAAGGGTAGGGTACAGATGTACCCAACAGTGGCGAAGATTCCATACAACTCGATCCCTACCGGCTTCCCTTTGAAAACGGGCGCAATCAGTATTCCATAGACAAATAATATAATCACATTAAAGATATGTACCCCGGCTTACCTCTTAAAAAAATTAACCCTTCGTTACTGGTACACAGTACGCACGACGGTCAATCAAGCTATACAAAACCAGTTTATGCGGATCTCTCATTGCATAGAAAATCTATACAAAGCGAGGCCAAGTTATACTGGAAATGTACAGCTTCATGTGCCGCCGTGAGTACATCCACACAGCTAAATATTATAATACATCGGTAATTTAAACAAGAATTTGTGTGGTATACTACAACTAAAAAACCCGACTACTGAAAAATCACGCTCTAATTAAATTCGGGGTTTAAAAGATAAAATCGACTCCTCCTATTGTTGAAGTCGGTTAAAATGTAACGAATCGATTGACACCTTATTCATCAAAATCGGAAGAATAGTTTAGGCGCTACGGAGGAACATACGTAAATACAAACATACATAGACTGCTAAAATCATAACCCTTCCTTTTGGCTTCTCCGTAATCGGGTAAAACAGCTGTATCTTACTTAAGTGCAATATCTACACGGTCAAAATGTACGGAAGAGCCGATTTTTTTTCAAGTGTGGAATTCTTACGGACTGTGAACCAGTGGCGAAGGTACCATATAACTCGATTCTTACCGGCTTCCCTTTGAAAACGCGCAATCAATATTTCACTTACTTCTTAAAAAAATTAACCCTTCGCTACTGCTGTGGACAATCACTTGATGCGTTAAAATCAGATTTATCTCTGTCTGTCTGGAAACAGAGATGATATGTTAAGTAAATCTTTGTTTTCGCAGATTCTCTCCTCTACGTGTTCTTTATTAAAACCCAGTGCACAAAGCGGCACATGAAGCTGTACATTACCAGTATAACTTTGCCTCGCTTTGTATAGATTTCCTATACAATGAGAGATCCGCATAAACTGGTTTTGTAAAGCTTGATTGGCCGTCATGCGTACAGATGTTAATGTAATGTTTCCTGCTTCTTGCTATGACTTAAAATAATATGCTAGTTTTCTATATCAAACAGCATAGTTTTTAACAATAATATTTACAGACAAAAACAATTTTAATTAAGGAACACAAAAAAAATATAAAATGCGTAATTTTTTGTTATGGAATCGTTGACTTTTTTACCATTTCATACATATTCACGACTTCAGATATTTTTAATCATGTTTCTAATTTATTTTAACAAGAAATTGCGCATTTCTAAACGTCAACCAATCATTTTCAAATATATTCTATAATAATAATTGTCAAAATACCCTAAAGAATCATCAACCTTTTCATCAATCAACATTTTCATCCGTTTAAAATCAGCACAAAAATCATGCACTTCGCAATAAAAAGCAAGAATTAGGTATGTATATGGAAAACATTATTTTATCTACTATTTTTTTATAATAGAAAACTCTAAATAACTATAGGAAAAAAATAAAAATAGTAGTTTTTTTTAATTAATAGTATGGCAACACCCATAGATTGCACCAAAAAGATCTGATGACACATACTGGAGATCATTTGAGTCAAATGTTATTTAATTTTATACGATTTTGTCGGTTCTGGTTTTTTGCTACATTTGATAACTCAGGGAGGGAAAAAACTTCAACATTTGTTTATAAAACTGCTAAAAACGACGCATAAACTGACTCTTAAAGGTACACGGTCGAAAGTATATCGCAGACCGCACACGCAGCAGGTACCAAGCGACAGCGCCGCTGCACTTTTAATTTAGAACACAACTACAAAAGGTCTACAGCACTACTGTCTTGTAGTCTACCGTCGCTGGTCGACCGCAGCGTCAGACGGCACCTTGACATGACACCATCTTTGGAAGCGTTTTCATAGTGACAGAAATCAGGCATGTTGCCTTCGGAATGGAGAAGGCCGGTCAGAGCATATTGTAGGTGGCTAGGCCCAATCTGACCAATGAGGTCAAACTATATTGAAATATAAAACGACATTAACAGATTTTCAACCCATAACGACGACGCTTGGTACTAGCTATTTTCTTGTTATTTTATTTATAGGAGCCTCATGGACGAAAATATTAGATTTGAAGGTCTTTCCCCACTTAAGTGTATCTGATATTCATATAGATTTACAGGGGTGTCCAAATAGTGACGTGATTAAAAAATATTACACTCCTCGCGCCCACGGGTATCCGAATATACCTCAGTGATTCTTGATAGTTCTCGACTTTTTGAAAATTGTATGGGAACCGCTTCTAACAAAACTATCTTTATTTTTACACGGCTTTATAAAATTCTTTAAAGTTAATTAGAGGCATTTTTTATCTCATTAGCATCGGATACCCCTAGGCGTGAGGAATCTATTTTTTTTTGACGTCACTATTTGAACCACTCTGTATAACACTCAACAAATCAGTTTTGTAGCAAATTCTCAACCCTTCATTTGAGGTTTAAAACAGAGTTTCAACAATTTTTCTATCAAGAAGTAAAATGCTTTTCCAAATTAGGAATAATTATGTCGAGATTTACAATACGTTTTATAAGAAAATGGTATTTCATTGTGAGGTTACAGGAAAAAGCTTTCCCCGAGGAACTAGCAGACCAGAGACTGGATTTGGACGTCAAATGCCACCAAACCACTATTTCTTGGGACTTAGTCTGCGTTCCCACCAGATATGAGCGAGGATGCTTAGCGAGGATGTGTGTGAAACTAACCAATAATATCGCTTCTTTTTCACAGCTTGAACTATTCTAGCTATGTGATTGGTTAGTTCAACACACATCGCTGGAAACGCAGCCTAAGGCCGACACCACATACATAAAGGCTGAAATTACATTTACATGCACAGAACATCGTTTTCGAGTATCTCTATCTCATTCTGTCACGTAAAGGCGTCATTTAGTGGAGCGAGAAGTCCGATCGCAAGCATCGGAAGCAAACGTGAGATGGGACCTCTCACTTTAGTGAGTAACAATTCTAAGTGACAGAAAGGGTAAAAAAGATGCTAGAAAATGCTGATCTGGGGGTCTAATATGGCCGCGTTAGCAGCATCATAATAGGATAATAATATGAATCACGTAATTTTTTTTTAAATGGTCACAGACGCAGTAAATATTATGAACTAGCTATTGCCCGCGCCTTCGCCCGCGTGAAATTATAATGAAAATACTTTTGTCGTAGCGCGATGTTAAAATACAGCGTATATATAGCCTTCCTCGATAAATGGGCTACCCAAACCTAAAAAAAATTTTTCAATTCGAATCAGGCGTTCTTGAGATTAGCGCGTTCAAACAAACAAACTCTTCTGCTTTATTATTTATGACTTTATATTGTGACTTTGTGACCATTTTACGAATTGTAAAGTAATTCATATTATTATCCTATTACGAGTCTGCTAAGGCGGCCATTTTGGCCCCCTTGTGCGTGTTAATATGATTTCACCCAAAACGTCATAAACAGCCATAAACATAACTAGAGAAACTCTGATGCACTAAGCTCCTCTGTCCACCTAGATGCTATTCATTGATTTCCGTAATTTCTCAACAAAATAACCATTTTATAAACAAACAAAATACGCTAGGAACAATAAGTGGCAAACATTATAAACTGACTAGTTACTGCTAATATATCCCGACTTAAAAATAAAATAGCACCGCCTTTACGAAAAAAAAAACATTATTTTTTCATATTGCAACACCCTTAGTAACTAACCTTAACTGGCAACACAGCTAGACAGATCGGAAAAACGGTTGGTTTTTAAAAATTCCTTACAACTATGTATAGAAGAAGCTAAATTCTAAGATTTCTTTTTTATCGATTTAATTTATTTGTTTTCGCTTTTTAGAAAAATGACAGTTTTCTTTTCTCTTCCTTTTTCGCTAAATAGAATTTTGTACTTGTATATTCCGAAACCATTTTTTTTTTCTTTCAATAATTTTCGGACATAGGTTCATTTTTGCAAACATAATTGAAAAATGGCTTTGCCAAAGACAAATTAAGATGATATTCGTTTTTGTTATATACTAAATATGTCATTAATTTGAATCGTGAGTAGCTGATGATTAAATCACCTCGTTTACCAACGCGGAATCGGTTTGAACCAATCAAAATAAGCTTTATGTACAAGCAATAAAGGCTAATTAATAGTCCCGGTATTGAGTCGCATCGTCCGAACCGAAGCGAGGCTCATAGGTCGAGGTCATGAAGTTCCTGACCGTCTCAAGCTGATTCCACGTTGGTAAGTGTTGAACTCCCTAAAGTCTCCGATTGAGGATGGAACTAGTCGGACAATACACTAAATTACGTGTCATTTTCTTTTAAACAATTTTTTCTTAAAAATCCATAAATTTCTTTTTATTTTTGACAAAATGAAAAATAAACCTATGTCCTTCGTTCATTTTTCTAACCTACATCACAATGCGCCAAACGATCACAGATATTTTCAACCCTGCCACTAAAGTACCAATGCTGTCATAATTTTATGAAAAGTACCACTTTTCCTTTATTCTTTCAAAAGATTTGCATTTTTTTTATGAAAAGAACCACAAAAAAAATTACTTTTCAAAAAAAGTGTTTAGCAATAAATAATTAATTCTTCTTGCTTCCTTCTTTCAATTTAACACACATTAGTACCACAGAACTTTAAATAATTTCTAGCAATGTAGTGAGAAAAATAGTTTTTCGTTCAAAACGTAATACTATTTAAGTAGCTAACTACGTCAATTGTTTGTGGATTTAATCCAAATTACGATAAAACTTGAAACCATCGAATCAGCATCGAAAGAGGTCTACAAAAATCGAGACAACTCAGTCGCTTCGTCCATTTTGTTTTTACTCGTTTTACCAATTATTATACTTTTGGATTTCGAATTAGGCCAACCTATTTATTTGCTAGAATTTTGTAAATATCTACCAAGCTATTTCATTTTACATGCAATTAACCTAAGGACATGCTTATAGGTTACCACGGCATGAACCATAGATCTAATGGTAAGAAATAAACTCATACAGTTTTGATGATAACAGAAAAATACATGTTATATTTTCTTCTCATATAGTTCGTGATAATACTAGAGACATATATTATTCTCTTAGAGAGCATTTAATGCCTTAAAAACTTGTTAAGGCATTACTAAATTATTATAACAGCATTGGCACCTAACACTTTTACGAAGTACCTACCTCTATTTCAAAAAGTACCGAGTGCATAAAAATATTTGGGATTGCACTTTTAGTGCCAAGTAGTAAAATATGTTACTTGATATTCAATGACCTCGAGGTTAAGTATTTTCTTGTTTTTCATTTGTGACACTTTTAGTACCATTTTACTTTTTCGATGAAATTTTGCTTTACTTTGTTATTTTGTATATTGTAATATGTATTATAATTGTCTTTATTAATTTTATAATTTTGGTTATTGTAATTGGTTGCAAACACAACCGTGGTAATTAAATAAATAAATAGCCTTACAAGGGAACGCAAAGTCATGGATTCCTTGAATAGACAAAAAAATACGAATCCTTGTAAAATTTCCGATGTTTATGCTCAATGCCAAGATGGAATTGAACATTTTATATTGTTTTAAATGCACTCAGTTTTTTCTAAAAAAAGGTACTTCTATTGCACGCCATCCCACATCCGAAACACTTTAAAATTTACAATTAATTATTTTAATAAAATTACCAAAAAACTTCAAAACTAGCTTTCCATAAACTATGTTTAAAAACATTTATAATATTATAATAATAATAAAATTTTGACAGGTCGCCATTTTTTTTCTTTATTTTTTAATTGTGGTACTTGGTATAACATTAAAAAGTACCAGTGGGACGTGGAAATATACATATTTACATAGATTTAAATCATAGATATGCCCTATCGCGCCAGAAAATATTCACGGTTTTTTTCGTTGAAAATGAGATTTGTATAGTACTGTCTCGTTCACTTACACTGCACATCATATCTATCGTTTCATGCGGGATGTGCGACTTCGCTCACCTCAATATAAACACTTATTTGCGCGACCTAAATACGGTGAGGGCACATCTATCATTTAAATCTATGCATGTTTGTATAATTTCTCACTTTGCCCATTCAAAATGGCGACTGGTCATTATGCGTATTACCCATCTAAAATGGTTGTTTCTCGTTGTTCCGGTTTAATGGACTTCTTTGTTTCTTCTTGGGTTATTATATGAGACATAGTCATATGGCGTCTGGAAAGAAAGGCAAGAATTTTTTAGAAGACATTCGATTGATCGCTAACATTATGATTAACACTGAAAACGGAATATTGACAGATTTATTGAACATACTTTCATACATAGAAAAATGAATAGTTCACAAGTTTGTTACAAGATGGCGCTAGTAGTATCTATATTTTGTTATTTACAACATGTTTACTATTTGTTTTGATATTTCAGACTGGTTAGAGAAGATATTGATTTTAACAAATACAGGGTGTAAACAGACCCTTCACATAGCCGTCAACCAAGCATTATGTACATCAAACTAAATAACTTTACGCAAAAATTATTGCTGTGAAACGACTTTTTTTTTTGGGGTGAAAAATCACGTTTTACGGTTGGACTCGAAGGAACGCACTCAAAGCATTGTGCTGATGGATGGATTGAATAGTACGGGGGTCGAAAAAAAAACTTGTAAAAAGTTGGAACTTTGACTCCCAATATCTCCGTAACCAGAAGGTTCCCAGGTATGGTCTAGCACAAAAAAATGATCGCAAAGACGGGGAGAACAAGTGCCTTTCGCATAACGTTAAGGGTCTCTTTACACCCTTTATAAGAACTTAAACTGGGAGGCTGGGTTTCAACTGTCGAAAGCCTGGAAATGTTCACCAGCGGACACAGTAAATTTCGTGAATCGGGAACAGAATCGAGTTGCGAGTGACAGTGGTAGCGGTACTGAGTGCAAAAAAAAACGAACAAGCTCAAACTTAAAGCATTTCTTTCAATTAGACCATCACAGGCACTTTTGAATGACAAATAAAATAAAAAAAAGCGAAACTATAGTCACAAGGCATAATAACTTGAGAAAGTACTGTAGTTGCACATTCCAAAGCGTAGATCTCTATGGAGAAGAATGGGCAAGAAACTACATGGACACTCTTTTAAATCAAAATATTGTTACAAAATCTTAGTTACATCGTTCATGTTGAGATTAAACATATATGTGAGAACGATGTAGAAAGACGTGCACATTAAGAGCGTCCAGAGTAAAAGATTAAATCAACAATGAAAAAATAAAGTAATTAGAATAAACCGTGGCAGCTAAGAGGTGACCAGTCCCAACTGACAGCGTCCGGGAGGAAAAAAGGGGTAGACCGATTTGTCTGCTCATAAACACCCACCCGCAATAACTTCAGTTCATCCGTGATCATGATCAACAGCGCCGAAATATCGGGAACTCAAAACAAATAGTAAACATAGTAAATATCCCGTTTCAGTGTTAATGATCAATTCAACTGGTTTACATGTAGTGGCGACATGACATTGCTGCTTGTTGCCGTTTGTTGTTATCCACGGAACTAAGTCTTTGGTACACGTTTCATAATACAGGGTGACTGGTAATTAGTGACCGATACTTAAACACGTGATTGTACTCATGATAACAAACAACTTTCCCAAAGAAACATTTTTTTTTATACTCATTCTATTTTATCCCAATAACACAACAGCCGTATAAAATTCGCGGCTGCGCGCCTGTGACCTATCAGCTGTTAGCCGCGTGACGCTGTTCTGTCTCATTACTATCGTACCGTGCAACAGTGGGTACGCAGAGCACCCGCGCGGCTCGCAACGTTTCTTTGGGAAAGTTGTTTGTTATCATTAGTACAATCACGTGTTTAAGTATCGGTCACTAATTACCAGTCACCCTATACAACATTATTTTTAGTATATGCGAAACCTGAATATAGTTTGTTCAGAATAAGTAACTGAATCGATTCCAATAATTTTTAAACCATCTTATATTTTTTCCCAAAAATATTTAAAAAAGTTACAAGTTGGACACCGAGCGACTTTGAGTACCTATCGCAATAATTTAGGTACCTACTGCCAAATTATTATTATCAATGAGCTGAAGACGACGCTGGAGGCGCGCGCTGCGTGGTGACCACGTTTTTGTGCGGACAACTAGATAACAGAACAAGCTTACAACTTTGTGATTTTTCATGATACAGTTTTGAAATTTTGTACATAGATACTTTACATAAAAATACTAGACACGTGTATCAGGTTTCGCATATACTAAAACTAATGTTGTATACAAGTATAGTAGTAATAACATAAAAACGCCTTTACCTCAGCCCCCTCTCCCCCCTAAACGACAAACTGCACAACGTACAGTGCTTGAACTCGCTCCTCCCCTTATCTTCTTTCACTTGTACCTTGGACACTACTTCTGCTTCTTTCTCCTTCTTTATCGGGGACACTGTGTCCTTCTTCGAGGGGGGAGGTGTTGCTGTCTCCTTCTTGAAGGGCGGGGGGAGATCTGTCTTTGTTAGTTTAACTGTGAGAGTTCTGAGTGGAAGCTTCTTGTCTGGAGCGATTTTTGGTTTTAGATCTGTGGAGGATAAAAAATCAATCAAAGAGTTTGTTTGTTTGGTTGAACGCGCTAATCTCAGAAACTACTGGTCCGAATTGAAAAATTCTTTTAGTGTCGGATAGCTCATTTATCGAGGCAGGCTATAGGCTATATAACATCAGGCTACGACAAAAAGGAGCGGAGCATTTATGAAAAATCCAAACGCAGACGAAGTTGCGCGGGTCTAGTGTTACCATAATATTACTATGCTTATATTTTCTGAAGGGAAGGCTGTTTCTCTTCTTGTTTGTCGTTCACTCTTGACAGAGTGGTCGTGGTCATAGGGGTTCGCCTACAACTGCAGTCGCTACCTTCGCGATCCTTTTCCACCGGTCTCTATTGGTCGCATGGCGAGCATTCCAGTATAACTGGATTCAGCGACTGCCTATCTGACCTTCACAAGCCAGTTAGTACTGGGTAATACGATACCCCTTACTAAAGCCGTTTACAGAAAGAAAGCTGGCAGCCTATCAGCGCTTATAGGAGCCGGTCCACGCAGGTAACCGGCGCAGGCATTTATATGAACAAGCGCCGACAAGCCCCGAACGTCGCCGACAAGTTCCGACAATCTTCGACATGCGCCAGTCAGCGCTGGCGCCGCCCGCCATTTAATCAATTTCTGCTCTGCTTCAATCTGCTTGCTTAGAATGGACCAGCGCCGATAAGCGCTGGTAGATCGGCGCCCCAGCTTTCTTTCTGTATACGGCCTAAGACTGGTTGTCATTCTTTCGGGACACTGACTACCTGTAACGACTGTCAAAGATTTACAAATGACAACAACACAAGCACGTTAAGCCGTTGCAACGGCTTAACGTGCTTTCCGAGGTACGGAGAAAACTCGGTATGTAATGGGTGATCACCCATCCACGAACCAAACTAGGCAAGCGCGGCTTAACCTGAAGATCGACCCGAGCGGCTGTTATCATTTAGCCACGAGCTCCTCGCACAAGCTTCGGGCTTGTGCGATACCCCTGAATCTTATGAAATGATGTTTAGCATAATCAGCCTTCAATGTTCCAAATGCTGGGACACACGGCCTCCTCGCTATGAGAGGGAGCGGACTATAATCCACCACGCGGGTCCGGTCCAATGCGGGTTGGTAGATCTCACATGTCTTCGAATTTTTGGTTATAGGACATACCGGTTTCCTCACGATCTTTTCCTTTACCGCTTTGAGAGCAGTGGTGATGAAATGAATTACACAAAATAATGCGCCTGCCTGGGTTCGAACTCGCGGCTTACTTTTCGTAAGTCGGGGCCTCCACCACTGGGCCACCGCGGACATAAAATGAATCTCAAGCGCGCTAGTGGTGACATCAACCGACCTACTTTCGAGTCTACCCACACCACAGCGTGCTTTTACAGCTCGAGGCGAGGACGACATTCAATGTCCTCCTCCTCCGTCTTGGAACTGTACTTGATTCATTGTGCCCCCTATTATTGTGTTAAATTGTAATTTCAAGTAATTTGTTAGTTTAATAAAAACAGTGTATCGCACCCAGTGTGTTTTCAATGCACGAAACCCATCTTCTGCCCACATGAAGTACGAACCTAACTGAATAAATCCTGACAACCCGACATAACTAATATATGATGCTTACCTCTGGTCAATATAACAATGTTGGGCACTCCCATGACATTGTCGGGTGACTCTGCCACACTCTTGCTGTCCACCTCCACAATCCGGCTGAGCGGGAGCGCTTCATCACTGGAACCTTCAGAATCGCTGCGGGTCGACTTGTTTGGGCGTTTCTTTACTCTCTTCCTGAATCTGGGAAGGAAATAGGCGTTTGGTTACGTCTGACAAGGGCCGAAAACAGAAAAAATAATATATACAGGGTAGGATTTTTCAGCTGGGTAGTAAGAGGAACTATACAACATTAGTTTTAGTATATGCGAAACCTGACACACGTGTCTAGTATTTTTATGTAAAGAATCTATGTACAAAATTTCAAAACTGTATCATGAAAAATCACAAAGTTATAAGCTTGTTCTGTTACCTAGTTGTCCGCACAAAAACGCGGTCACCGCGCATCGCGCGCCTTGAGCTCATTGATAATAATAATTTGGCAGTAGGTACCTAAATTATTGCGATAGGTACTTAATGTCGCTCAGTGTCCAACTTTTAACTATGTTTAAATATTTTTGGGACAAAATATAACATGGTTTAAAAATTATTGGAATCGATTCAGTTACTTATTCTGAACAAACTATATTCAGGTTTCGCATATACTAAAAATAATGTTGTATTAACCGTTGTAGCTACACGAAAATGGTTTTAGGTCTCGTGTCTTCGACTCTACCCTGAATGACCCATGGAATCATTGTTGCGAGTAACGTGTCCAAAGAATCTGAGGATTCGTGATTGTACACACGGCCGCTCATCAAGCTCGACTTTTTGGACTTTGAACTATTAGAAGTTGAATCGTGCGAGAGGGTACGATATCTTGTTGTTATTTCGTCTCTCTCACGCGTAGACCGTATGGTATGGAAGCGCCGCCGCCGCATTCTAACCATACCATAACTATACGTATGTATCATGTAGGTGATTTAATAATATTATTTTGTAAGCGGGTTGAGTTCGTCGCATAATGAGCGTTATGGGTAGATTATTTTTATATTTGCGCTGCACCTGTGCACTAATACATCTATAATTAAAAGTTATTATTTTATTAGCGATTTTAACAACGATAACTATCGAAGACAATGTATGTTTAAGAGTATAAAATTAATCATGTTTTAGATTTCACTCATAAAATTAAACAAAAAACTTGAAGCTAGGTAATTAAGTCATAAATGTTTTCTTCTATTCGCATTGGCATATAATTGTCTACTGTGAAATTTAATCATATTACTATTAGGTATGGTTTTTATAAAATAAAAGGCATTTCAGTTTTACAATTTCGTGAGGCACTGTACGAGCCAATAATGCTCATACAGCAACAGTACGTTTCTGCTGACGTAATGAATTCCGCTAAACGTACTTTATTAATTATAGTTTAACATAAATTCAGTCGTCACTAAAACTTAGCCACGAGCGGGTCGATCAATAATAACATTGCATCAAGTGCGGCTCAGATAACTAAAATAAACATTATTACTTAGACAGGAAACGGGATATTTACCATGTTTACTATTTTTGTCGAGTTCCCGATATTTCGGCGCTGTTGCAAGCACCATGATCACGGATAAACTGAAGTTATTACTGTAACAACGTTGTTAAACGTCGTTGTTTTACGTTGTTGTTATAACTTCAGTTTATCCGTGATCATGGTGCTTGCAACAGCGCCGAAATATCGGGAATTCGTCAAAAATAGTAAACATGGTAAATATCCCGTTTCCTGTCTAAATAATAATGTTAGTGACCATGATAGTTTAAAATCTTATAAAATAAACATAACGTAATTAAACTATTGAACCTAACAGTGGTTTTGGTGTGAATTAACTACCTTCCTACAACAACTACCGGGGTATCAGTCAACGACGAGAATACCCCAACAGGCACATTGATTGGTGCCAAGCAGCTTAGACAAAAAAGACAGCTAAAGCTACCTATAAACTGGATGAAAAGGCGGCAAGGTTGGCGCAGTGGCTGAACGACTGGTTGCTGCGCTATGTGTCACGGGTTCGTTCCTGTAGAGATCAAATATTTGTCCAACTGTTCCGGGTCTGGCTGCTTGTGTATGTAAGATTAAAGTTAGTAAACGCAAGCATGTTCCAGAATTCCTAATTGTCCTCGAATGCTGCCTTTGTGATTCTTGAATGACAGCGCATGCTTGCGATTCTCATGTAAGACCTGCATTGTGTAATCATTTAAATCCTAATACTTGTCTTAAATAATTGCTAAACTGTGTTTATTTGTGACTTGTTTTCGTCACAACAATCGACGTGATTATTCGTAATGACCGTGAATCCTGTGTGCGTTAGAATGGCGGGTTGCCTGTATCGGTTGCGTCAGGCTGGTGACCAAAAATTGCAAATATATATTACCTACAGTCAATTAATCTATACTTAATATTATAAAGCTGAAGAGTTTGTTTGTTTGTTTGTTTGCTTGAACGAGCTAATCTCAGGAACTACTGGTTCGATTTGAAAAATTCTTTTAGTGATAGATAGCCCATTTATCGAGGAAGGTTATAGGCTATAAAATTTCACGCGGACGAAGGTCGCGGGCAAAATGTAGTTGCTACATAACTTGGAAACAAAATAAAGGGACTTTAAAATGATCAGCCATTCTGATATCAGGATGGCTGGTCAACTCTCCGTTTGTGTAAACTATTCAAATAAATTCATGTTATTATTTTTACTTGAATAATTGCTACCTGATTGTTACCCTCACGTCTTTCAGTGTCCACCTTATAGCTTTAACAAGTAAAAAGTTATGATCATTTGAATTTTTTACAGTGTAATCGTTATTACAACAATTTTTCTTTTTATTCGTAATTATGAAGTCCCTTTATTTTGTTTCCAAGTTAGGTAGCAATTAATTGACTATAAGTAGTAAAAAGTAGCAAATAGGTAGCAATTTTTAGTCTCTAGTCTGACGCGAACCGATACAGACCACCAGCCATTCTGACGCACACTGAATCCCAGACGAGCGATATTTGGTAACTATTGACTTGAAACGGTTGACGGAAGACACAACACGATGCAAAAAATTGCGCATGTGTGTGTAAGTGCGACTGTGCGTGAAAGTGCAAAACATTAAACGCTACCGCACTGTGATTGGCCGATGCCACGATGCTTAGTCCCTTTCCGACGATTCTCTATATTGAATGTAGCGTAGTTTTGGGTATGTTGGGGGTCGAGCTTAATGTGCTTTTTTTTTTTAGGGTGTGAAATCATCAAATGACCCCCCCCCTCCCCGCTCTGGGCGGAGCGGAAGGGAGTGTCAGACTTGTACTGACTAAAACCCATCCAGGTTCCTTCTTTGCCCTTTGTGTTCCAGGGCCGCGGTATCTCTTTCGAACAGTCCCGCAGCCCTGGCAGGCATCCGCCCATAGCTTAATGTGCTGGCGTGTGTACAAACGACGTCAGTCTTTATTTAATGTTTAGTTCTTTGAGTATTGACACGTTAGTCTAATGAGCGGTCGTCTCCAGAACACCAATCTTGCGTCGGTCCTGTATTTGCAACTTCCATGTCTCCGCACCATAGAAGAAGATCGATGGTTAGATAGAATACTATATTGATATGCGATTCTTCACTTTGGAGCCAGAGTAACGGTGGCTTGGATCCAGTTCTTCTTGAGTTCTTGGGAACCGTGTATTATATAAGGTCTAACTATTCATACACGAAATATTTTAAGAGTAACTTCTATAGGTCGTAAAGTCGCCAAAGCAACGAAAAAAAAATTATCTGAGTGTTTTTTTTTACGAAATTATTATAATTCTAAAAATTGTTGATACTTTTTGCATAAAATCTTTACTCCAAGACACTAGGTAAATACGACGTAGTAAACTAGCGTAATGGATGTTCAAAAATAAGGAGCTTGTATTTATTTTGTGGGTCAAGTAATTTTAAATTATTTATTTTTTATAAAAATATACTCAGGTAAATAAAATAATCCCTTGAAATGGCTTCGTTATAGCCATTAGCTGATTCCCTGAAAATATTTCGTGTATGAATAGTTAGACCTTATATTTGACGGGAATGATGATAAGCTCGATGCCCGAGCTTGTAGAACTTTTTTGTTTAAATTTTGGTGTATAATAGAGTATATGCTATTCTTGATGAAGAAGTGATAGGTCGATTTGACTTAGTTATGATCATTTCGTAAAAGATTAAAGATCATTGTGATAACATAACATCACGCCCACATTTCGCCAATCGCACGCCCGTACTATTACATTACACGAGACTTAAACTCAAGTAAAAATAGGCGAGCCTATTGACATCAACCGGGCACAAATCCTCTGTGGCTGGTGGCTGGGGTATTAGTTTATTTATTTTTATCTATGGGCCTTAGTTGCCTGACAATAAAATGATTGATTGATTGACTAAGAAATTCATGTGGAAAAAAAAGCAATAGCACTATCTGACCTGGGAATCGAACCCAGGACCACTATCGTTACTCATACAGAAGTCCTCATAAGTGCGATGTTATGAAATTTAGGTATTTAAAACAAAGAGTGTGCTGTAACCGAGGACATTCGTTTGTTTGATTGACTTGGAATGACATGGTTATTGTATGACACTGGTATTGTTACGGGCATATCTACATTTGTTATACTTGCAATCTCTATAAGGTCTAACTATTCATACACGAAATATTTTAAGAGTAACTTCTATAAGTCGTAAAGTCGCCATAGCAACGAAAAAAAAAAATTATCTGAGTGTTTTTTTTTTACGAAATTATTATAATTATTCTAAATTTTTTTGAGACTTTTTGCATAAAATCTTTACTCCAATATTCTAACAATGACGCTAGGTAAATACGACGTAGTAAACTAGCGTAATGGATGTTCAAAAATAAGGAGCTAGTATTTATTTTGTGGGTCAAATAATTTTAAATTAAAACGTTGCCCCACACTAGGAATTTCTCCTGTATCGTGTGTGCGTTTACAAACATTTAAACTCACGTACACAAACAGCCAGACCCGGAACAACTACCTGTAGATCATACAAATTTTTGTTCCGTGCGGGGATCGAACCCGCGACACGCAGCGCAGCAGCCGATCGCTCAGCCACTGCGCCAACCGTGCCGTCATTTTTTTTAATTATTTATTTTGTATAAAAATATACTCAGATAAAAAAAAAATCCCTTGAAATGGTATCGTTATAGCCGTTAGATGATTCCCTGAAAATATTTCGTGTATGAATAGTTAGACCTTATATATTTCAAACTTAAGGTGGAATACTGTAGTCTGCAAAATTCAAATTTTTGTTCGTTTTTTGCAATTCGCAGGTCAGTGTCAAGTTGTATCATCATCTGCCTAGCCTTTTCCCAACTATGTTAGGGTCGGCTTCCAGTCTAACCGGATACAGCTGAATACTAGTATTTTACATGGAGCGACTGCCTATCTGACCTCCACAACCCAGTTAGCACTAAGTAATACGATGCCACTTGGTAAGACTGGTTGTCAGACTTTTTGGGCCACTAACTACCTGTAACGACTTTCAAAGATCTACCAATGACAGCCGGGACCAACGGCTTAACGTGCTTTCGACGAGGAAACTCGGTATGTAATGGGTGGTCACCCATCCATAGACCAACCTAGGCAAACACGGCTTAACATAAAGATTGATCCGAGCGGCTATTATTATTTAGCCACGAGCTCCTTCACATAAAAACATGTCTGATGATAAAAGATTCAAACTAAGAGAAGAGAGTGAGATTAAAGTAGAAGTTTCAACAAGTTTAAACTACTGGTATTCAGCTGCATCCGAACATATTTCATTTCAGTAGGAACGCAAATTAAGCATATCTGGCGATAGGTGAGTATACATACTTCAACCGGGCACAAATCTTTTTAGATAGAAGCCGACCAACATAGTTGGGAAAAAGCTAGGCAGATGATAACGTGCTTTCGACGAGGAAACTCGGTATGTAATGGATGGTCACCCATCCATAGACCAACCTAGGCAAGCACGGCTTAACCTAAAGATTGATCCGAGCGGCTGTTATTATTTAGCCAGTGTCAGGTTGTATGTTGATGAAAATATGATTCGCGACCATTATAAATATGGCTTTACAGTCACGGTCATTAAAATCATCAATAAATCCCTCTAAGCTCATAATATAATCCCATTGAATGACTTTTTCATGAAATAGTCATTAAATGGGATTAAATGAACTTAGAGGGATTTATTGATGATTTAAATGATTATAATTCTGTAACTATACAACATTAGTTTTAGTATATGGGAAACCTGATACACCTATCTAGTATTTTTATGTTAAAAATCTATGTACAAAATTTCAAAACTGTATCATGAAAAATCACAAAGTTATAAGCTTGTTCTGTTACTTAGTTGTCCGCACAAAAACGCGGTCACCACGCAGCGCGCGCCTCCAGCTTCGTCTTGAGCTTATTGATATTAATAATTTGGCAGCAGGTACCTAAATTATTGCGATAGCTACTCAAAGTCGCTCGGTATCCAACTTTTAACTTTTTAAATATTTTTGTGACAAAATATAACATGGTTTAAAAATGATTGGAATCGATTCAGTTACTTATTCTGAACAAACTATATTCAGGTTTCGCATATACTAAAAATAATCTTGTATACGTGTTACGATCGCGAATCATATATTGTTTCACATATAGTCTAAAACTGATCTGCAAATTGCAAAAAAAATGTAAAAAAAATTGATTTTCGCGGACTACCTTGGCGCTTCACCATTACATAGGTACATTTTGACCGTGTAGCCCCCCACACTGTGAAATTTTGCTTCAATTGCGGTCATCTATATTTTATCCCTTCATCTTATAGATCCAGCGAAGAACTAAAACTTCTGGAAAGGAACCATGTTTTTTTTTATGTTTAGTTTTAAAGTTATTTAAAGTTATGCTGAAGTCAGCAAAAAACTGTTTTTAATTGTACATTTCAAAATAATAATACAATAACATTACAATAACATTACAATATCTAACTTCATACAAAGTTAAGGCATTGCATCTACGACGTACAAAGAGAAATCGTTTTTTTTTCGATTTTCACTAAATTGCGATTTTCTCCGTATTCCTATCGATTCCGTATCTGATTTTAATTTTGAGCATGCATAATATAGTTATTAACGAAACAAAATAAAAAGCAAATAAGTTAACAGTGGGACTTCGGAAATATTACATTTCTAAAGTTTCCGTAGAATTTCTATGGAAATAGGGTTGTCAAATTGCATATGCCTTTTTTATTTTTATTCAAATGAAAAGATGTTTTATTAAATAAAATTGATAATGTTCGAGCCGGCGAGCCGTTTCATTTTTTTACTCTTCGACATCCGAAGATATTAAAACTTCTTCAGATGGTACAATAACATTTTCATCATCTTTGGTTTCTTCAAGTAAGTCCTCGTGATCCAGAACATTTTCAGTTGATGATTTTAAAAGCCAAAGAACTTTTTCAGGTAGAACCAATCGCTTGTTATTTTTTTGGCGACTACTGAGTGACATCATGGACAGACATGGATCTAAAGATGCTAAAGCTCGGTGAAATAGGTCAAGCACAGTTGTGTTCCTGTTCATTTTCGGGCCTTACGACCGAGCATTTAATTCAAATATTTTTAAGACCTCAAGACAAGTCAACTTCAATGGTATATTCGTCGTACATGTGGCACTCATTGCTGTATTATCTAGTATTTTCATTCTCGGTAGAATGATAGTCTGCCAATCGCTGACCAACGTGAGGGTTGGCGCCCTTATGCCCCCCTAGCATTAAGTCCCCCGGTCGAGGCCCGGAAGGACATCCCCCCGCAGAATGGGTCAGGTCCTGCGGAGGCAATGCAGCGCCATGGGTCTTTAACGGCTCCATGACGCCTCACCCCCGCTTCTCCAGACATCATGTAAAGACATTGGGTTTAAGCAATGCGCTTGACGTGGGCGGACCCGTTCCCAATATCCCATGATGTCCTTCATCGAAGACATTACACAAAACATGATTAAAACATCGATGATAATGTGCAACGTTATTTTTTTTTTAAATATGTCGACTACCCATTAATAGATTTTTACTATTCTACTTTTCAACTCTTACGTGACAGGAGTCTAACTTAAAATACTTAATTTTACACCAAAGAAAACGATAATATTTCATTTTATTATCAAGAAAGATAATAAATTGGCAGTCAAAGTTTTCCAAGAATAGTTGTAGTAAAGTAGGTGACAGCCCTAACCTCAAAAATAAAAATTCAATAACTCTGAAGTCCCGCACTATCCACACCTGTTTTTTTTATATAATATAGCGTATTATAATATTAAACTATTCATGTTAAAAAAAATGCGGATACAATGAGACTAACCAATTAAAAAATTATTTTAATTTTACAAAAAAACTTTTTTGATTTTTCTTCTATTTACGACAATTTTTATTTTTTTGTCTACTCAACTAGTAGATATAACAGTCCTTTTTAAGACCTCATCTATAAAAATTGCAAAATCATATATCTGAGACAAAATAATGCATTCCTATGGTTTCTATGAAGTTTTCTCGAGTTTTAAAATAACTTCTAAACTAAACATTAAAAAAAAATGGTTCCTTCCCAGAAGTTTTAGTTCTTCGCTGGATCTATAAGATGAAGGGATAAAATATAGATGACCGCAATTGAAGCAAAATTTCACAGTGTGCCCCCGTAGCATGACCACCGTAGACAAGGATTTCTTTGACGGAAGAATTGACAAAATGACAGATTGTGTCGACACAATGACAGACTTCTTTGCACTATCTGTCATTTTGTCGATTCTTCCATCAAAGAAATCCTTGCCTACGGTGGTCAAGCTACGGGTTGGTATTGCATTTTTGTAGGAAACAGCTTGTTTTTTTTAAATAACCGTTGAAAAATTTCTATGTGTGGGGCTCAGAATGATGTACTGAATACGTGGTAACCGTTTTCGCGTCGGTGTCCCTTCCACCCTGTATGCAAATTTTCAGGATGATCGGTTCCGTGGTTTAGGCGTATAAAGGTAACAAACCATGGATGTTATCGAGTTCCGTAACCGTAACCGAAACTATCGGATATCATCTGCCTAGCCTTTTCCCAACTACATTGGCGTCGGCTTCCAGTCTAACCGGATGCAGCTGAATACCAGTATTTTACATGGAGCGACTGCCTATCTGACCTCCACAACCCAGTTAGTACTGGGTAATACTATACCCTTGGTAAGACTGGTTGTCAGACTTTTTGGGCCACTGACTATATACCTAACGACTGTCAAAGATCTACAAATGACACCCGGGACCAACGACTTAACGTGCTTTCCGAGGCACGGAGGAAACTCGGTATGTAATGGGTAGTCAACCATCCACAGACCAACCGAGGCAAGCACGGCTTCACCTAAAGATCGAGCCGAGCGGCGAAACTATCGGATATCCGAAATAAAATATATTCGTGACCGTATCCGTTTCACAAGTTTCGGATAGTTTTGTATAAGGGCGGAGTCTACATAAAACGACATGAATCTTGCAGTTTGATTGTTATATCTGATTATAATACCAAATGATAACCAAGACTAGATAAAACCTATAAATAAAACCAAATTATTACACTCTATTTGTGTTTATATTTCACTTCAATCTAATCCGTAACCGAAACTAACGGATAATCCGAAATAATTTCATATCCGAAACCGATATAATTTTATTCCTATATCCATATCAGTATCCAGATCCGAAAT
The DNA here is from genome assembly GCA_905163415.1 of Noctua fimbriata. Taxonomy (NCBI): domain Eukaryota; kingdom Metazoa; phylum Arthropoda; class Insecta; order Lepidoptera; family Noctuidae; genus Noctua; species Noctua fimbriata. The sequence goes on from LR990950.1 coordinate 7,029,555, forward strand.
ATCATATCCATAACATCTCTGTAACAAATCAACTCACTTTCGCATTTATAATATTAGTTATGATTAGAAAGAAAGAAAATATATTTATTTGCCACAGGGACGAGCCGTGCATCATACAAAGTTACAAAAAAATAACAACAAAACACAAATAAAACAATAAACTGTAAATTCAACAGGACGGAACAAAAAAAGAAAAAAATAACAGTTTGCACGTTGTGACTGCGACAAGCAGGTTACCACTCAGAATGATGCTGTGCTATGGGTTCCCACAACACAACGCTGGTTTTCAGTGGTCACCCGTGAAAAAAACGTGCGGAAGCCAAGACAGCATAAATATTTTTTACATCAATATTATAAAATAAACATGATTAGGAAGTTAGGATCGCTCACCGTTTCCTAGGCCTCTTATAAACCGCCCCTGCCTTTTTCATCTTGGTCTCCTCGTTGTTATTGATGTTGATGTACTTCTCGCAGGTCACAGGCGGCTTCTGTGCCTCCTCGCTGCTTGAGATCGAGTCCGTCTTGTCGCACGCGAACAGGTCGGTTTCGTTGCTGAGATCATTGCTGTCGATTTGTGAGCTGAAAAGAGATAATACGGATATACAGGGTGTTAGGGACAGGGTGCATTCAGCTCCTTATTTTGAATCATATTCCACTGGAGTATATATCCGGTTTTTTTTTTCTGTTACTATTCCTTTATTTCAATTTAAAATTACATTACCTATACGCAGAACTTCATTTCTGTAAATAATACGGCAACCATGGATGTTGAAATTCTCTAACGAACGACGCGTGAAATCAGCTGTTCACTTCCTGCTTAGCTACATACTTCATCGAACTCGTCGTCGCGCTTGCCGTTCGCTACGTGCGTTTTGCCACGGTAACGATACATTGCGTATGAGGAAATAAAAGAAATCTTTATTGGATTCCTATAACATTCCTGAAATAATTTCTTGTACCGGTCATGTAAGTATGATATACTGAATTCACCCCATCAGTTTGTGGAGGGCTGGCCCTTACACCCTGTAGATGGTGGAAAGAGAGTGAGTACACTCTCTTTCCACCATCTGGATTATAACATTTAAAACCTGCGGCGTTGAGTCGAATGTTGCAAAATGCAACAGCGTGCTCATACTCCCTAAAGCCGCTCCCTCACTGAAGCATCTGCCTACAACATAACAATCCAACATTCGATATGTACAGAAACAAATGATTGTTACAAATTGTATCATTACAGGTTGCGCACTGTAATGTCTGTAATGCTTGGTTCCTCTCACTCACTGAGGTAATGTTCGAATCTTAATTGTATTACAGGTGAATGCTCTCGGTGAGGGCTCGCCTTTAAAGCATTCGATATTTTGAAATACTTATTATAGCCTATGCTTCTACCGTGCCTAGGCGCCAACAATGTTAAGGCAAGCCCATAAGGCAAGCGGGCGGTTCAGAAACCGAACATCATGAAGAGTGGTAGCTTATAAGGGCAAGCCTAGATTGTAGGCTTGTATGTAAGTACCGCCACTAACTGAGATACATCGCACGCTGAGAACAAAAGTGACCTAACTCGAAATTTGCGTTTTGTGGGAAATAACGAAATTGTGTTCGTGTTTTAGGGAGTTGCCAATAAAATATGGCAACATAAAAAATAACATATGGCATATATTATATATTATTTTTACATATTTAAGCTGCCAGTAGATTTTTTGGGATATTTTCAATTGGTATAACCAGAATGCATTAAAAAGGTTATTTATTCGTTTGTCAAATACTCGTTTAAAATAGTACATTTTGATAACAGTAGGGAAAATTATTATTGCAATCGAGGCGGAATTCACACCCGAGCCGCAGGCGAGGGTGTTATGTAACAAATGTATCAAACGACGTTTTGCAATACAATTTCGAAGAAGTTAAATAATAATAGAACGAAAGGTATTATTGTCATGAATTATTAGGAAACTATGATAAAAAAAACTATGGTTAAAGGAAAAGCAAAGGTATGAAGCCGATAAACAGCTTAATTTGATTAATTTATAATTCCAACAACTTTTAATTTACAACATAAATAAATGTTAATTTGTTCTTAAGTGTTTTATTTTCTAATCATGTTTATTTATGATATTCTATTTACAAAAATAAAATAAAATATTCAAAAAATATTTACGCCGTAAAGGTGCATAACTCTTTACCGAGGTTAAAAAAAACAATCAACGTCGGCTATAGGATTTGAACCAATTTGGACTTGTATAAGTATCTGTGGAAATTTTTATTTCCGCACTAGTTGTGATAAATGCAAAAAATCCACAAGTATGAAATACATTGCATGTTGAACTGAATCATAGTGCGATAAGATAACTCTAACTTTAATTCTGTACTGGTATCTTACTTGTCCTTTTATTATTCTGCGAGTACTGTGCACTTCTAGAATTGACGAATTTACTATAATCTAAAACTTTTCGTGATTTCTGTCTACTGAAGTTCTCATAAAAATAGCAACTTCACAGGAGAGTGAAAAGAGTGTAAAAGCATTACATGCATTAAAAGTACAAAACCATTTTTAGGGTTCTGTACCTGAAAGGTAAGCCTCCGCTGTCCGTCCGTCCATCCGTAATATAAATTTTCACAGAATGTGTATTTCTGTTGCTGGTATAACAATAAATAATAAATTCAAAATTAAAGGGCGCTCCCCTACTACTATGGTACGGAACCCTACATGTGTGAGTCCGACTCGCAATTGGCAGGTTTTTTAATTTGCGTTCACTTCAAATTAGATATGTCGTTGCTTGTTTCTGATTGGCTGAAACAATTTGTCTTCCTATTCTCTAGAAAATGGCTTCAAAATGCCAAAACAAAACCGCTAAAAATAGTCTTATGTGATGTTAGAACTTCAACCAACTTGTGACATGTTTTAGTGGGTAAGTCATTGAAATGCCATTAAATAAATAAATCTCAATCTTGTTCTAATACTCTCAAGTTTGATAGTTGTGCGATAGTAACTGGATTAAAACTAAGCCAAAGTATGTGTTAAGTAATGTTTATAGATCCCAGCCTTAGTACTTCTTTCTTTCCTTAATTAACTTCTTAAAAAATAAAGGTTTTCTTTCTATGTTATTAATTTATTTAAACTTCATGTACAAGAGTGGTACTTATGCGGACTTAATGCCACAAGGCACTCTCTACCAGTCAACCTTTGGATCAAATAGGACAGCATTGTGATAGAGTATAAAAAAATAAATAAGAAAAATATTACCATTTTGTCAACATAAATTGACAACAACGACATTATTATTTATTCAACATTTCCGGGAATTAGGTTTCCGAGCTATTTGATAATATTCTTTCTTATTAGAAAGAATTAAGAAGCCTATGTAGGTGTATTCCAGGGTACACCTCTGCTCAATCTTCGGAGATTACAGGCGTGATGTTATGTGACAATACCAGCAGCCAGCGCAGTTAGCCACACTGCACGGTTCGAGCTACGCTACTGGCTGATCATCAAGCAGTGACAGCCTAACGGTGTGACCATTGGACTGCCAAGTTATAAGTTTCTGAGGGAAGTGATAATATCAAAGATTTTTTTCTTTTTTTTTCTTCTCAGCTGCTATCAGTCATCCTTGACTATGATCAGGTGAGTGGACAGAGGCATCACATTTTTATAGAATCAGGACCAGTGTCCTAATTCTACCTAATCAGGCAGCACAATATCAGCTTTCTTGAGTCTCTTAGTACAATTTGGCATCAATAGTGAATGTGAAAGGGAATTTGGATGCTGGATGGCTGGTTAATCTATCTTTGTAATTCTCTAGGTAGCGCTTCGCTTCTTCTAGGATCGTTGGGATTTCCAGGTGCTCATGGATATCTGAGTTGCGAGCGTACCAGGGCGCCCCTGCTAGGACCCTCAGGATAGTGTTTTGACTTCTTTGAATGCACATGATGTTTGATTTGCTTGCGGAAGATCATATTTTTTTTTTTTTTAATGTTGCCCCACACTAGGATTTTCTCCTGTATCGTGGGTGCGTTTACAAACATTTAAACTCACATACACAAACAGCCAGACCCGGAACAACTACCTGTAGATCATACAAATATTTGTTCCATGCGGGGATCTAACCCGCGACACGCAATGCAGCAGCCGATCGCTCAGCCACTGCGCCAACCGTGCCGTCAGAATAATTGAATCCCATATGTCCATATTGGTTTTATGATGGAACAATAAACTCTGTTTGTTACTCTGAGAGTTATATTAATGTTCACATGACATTTTACAATGGAAATTAAACATTCACAAAAGGTAATTCTATACATATTTAATACTTAAAGCTTAACAATAACCCAAAAACTAGTAGCAAACAAAAAAAAAACAGGCAAAAATTTATTCTTTACATTGAAAAGGAATATTTACATTTTAAGCACTAATTTCAACATTATTAGTATTCAAATATCCTCTGCATATTCTATCCTGTATAGATACATTGTAATGTTATCAAATATTCTTTTAACTTAGCATAACAAGCTTCGATGTTGACACAACCAAATTTTGAAATCTGTCCTTGAAAACTACCGATAGATTTCACGCTAGAACTCATTGGTAATCAGCTTACCCAATGATTTTATACAGTGTAGGGATATGGTACACATAAATAAATATAAAAAGATGGTGGATTTTGTGCTTTAACACAAAAAAATTGAAAAAATAAGATGTGAATATTACCTGTGATCGGACAGCTCACTTTGGGCCTCTGTCTCCAGTTTCTTTATTTGAAATGTTATATTTATCCTTTTGTATATCTCCTCTGTTATATTCCGACATTTTTCGTACTTCGAATCCAGTCGATCGCCAGGGACGGACCAGATCTCCTTGTTATCGCCCAAAGCAGACATATTGGGAGTTTTACACAACTGACAAGATTCCTATTGGATTATTAATGGAGTTTTCCTGTTCCTTATTCCCTTTACACGGTTTTCACAACGAGAGTTGACCAACACAGACATATTTGTGACGGCAAACGGATAAAGTTTTATGTCGAAATGGTCAACTCCGACCGCCAATAAAACGGAGTTCAAATAAGCTTGTCTGACCACTTTTCACACTTGTTTCTAACAAAGAACAATAAAAACACGCCTTATACGCCACCCAAATGCGATTTCCACACCCAATTCACGAGAAAACACGGAGAAATAGCTGTTTCCCAAACAAAGGACTTTATATCAACAATTTTATGGCTCCATAAACCCGTCACTAGCACAGATATTTGCAATTAAATTACTCTGGACATGAAATAAGCTCTAAGACTAGATAAAATTATGGTTGTTACTATTAACGAAGTATTTTAACAATAATTAAACAAATAACAATAAAAATAAAAACTAAGTTGCCTTCCGGCTTTTTTTTAGATTTCTTGACGTTTTTAATATAGTGTTGCTGCTTGTTTGATTAATTGCACATAATTTTAATATAATTTTTGCCATAGACAACCGTATTTTTATTTGGAACAATGAGATCATGAGGCCGGAGAAAATAGAGTTTGGCGGAGGGCAACATCAAAAGAAAAATTTGTGGAACACTATGTCTTTCGTTCAAAAATAAACATTTCCCTTGTGAAATCAGTTGTGTTTTTAATTTTGTTAGATTATTGAGTTAGAACAAACACAAATACTCACAAAATATCTTGTATTATGTACCCTAAAAATTAATCTCTTAATCAACAATAATTACCACTATTCGGATTTAAAGCACACGTTCAACGAAAGAAATCTTTATTAGGTTTAGATTTCTGGACGAAAATGATTAAAAATAGAAATTCCCGCCAAATTAAATCAAACGTGAAACGCCATGTTTGATGGATGATGTTTGTTGTTATCATCTCTCTCATACGATTTGCAATTGTAATGTTTTTTCTACAGTTGCTTAATACCATTTCTTCTCAAAATTAGTTTTAAAATGACCATTTTAAGTGAACTTGCTTGTAAATGTAATGGCTTTATCATGAGATATTGAAAAGTGGCAAAAAGTTCAGTAATTATGGCTCCACGTAAAAGTGTTGGTAAAAGTAAGATTGTAGCTAAACTAGTGACAGGAAAGAAAGTGCCGTGTGCTTTTTGCCAATGTGAAGTGGACGACGAGTTAACTTATGGGAAATTGTACGCTATTGGAGACATTCAATGTCATTATTTTTGTGTCGTAAGTATTATTCGTTTTGTTTTCTGCATAACTGGCATGATAGCTCTAATAAGTGCTACTAGGTTAGTTTACGTCCACCTATCTATGCCAAGCAGCTTGTACACTCGTAGCAGCTACGTAAACAGAAAACAGACTGAATCATAACTACTTTACTTACATGACATATAGAACAGCACTCCTGTAAATCCTAGAAGGCTTGAGACCTACATTTCGGTCCAGTTTTGTGTCAGCCCCATGTATTTAATTATCTACAATACTACAACTTAAGTACTAGACAAACTAATGCGAAACAACAGCTTGGTAAACGTATTTAAGGCTAGTTGCAAGCTTCTGATGTACACTGACTATTTCTTGCTTAATATTTACATTGAAAAGTCTCCCAAGCTGCTTGATACTAAAAATCACGTATACTTGTCACTTAATCAGGCTTGACAGGTCTTCGTGCTAATGTGCTAATACTAATGAAATCCATACTAAAATTGTTGATGTTATGTTCAGCAACTTTAGTTAGTTAAATTACTTCCCATTACTCTGGTGCTGAACATATGATTAATGAAAAGCGCAAAAGTTGCCCAAAACCTAAGTTAGGGCCCTCATCATTATATGTACTGTAAAATGTCCACTGCTGGACATAGGCCTCCCCCAAATCGTTGCATAGACGGCCCCTGTGCTTTATGCATCCACGGGCGTCACGGGTCACGTGGTGGCTCCCGGCCACCGTAGGGTGTGGACGGCGAGTTATGGGCTAGCTTGCCGGCCGTCTTATGACGACAGGCCGTATCGCCGGCGCGTTCGTGTTCCAAGCACGTCTCAAAGAGATGTCAGCAACCAAGTAGGGGTCCACATGTGCCAATGCCTGCCAGGGCTGCGGGGCTGTTCGAAAGAGATACCGTGGCCCTGGAACACAAAGGGCAAAGAAGGAACATGGATGGGTTTTAGTCAGTACAAGTCTGACACTCCCTTCCGCTCCGCCCAGAGCGGGAGGAGTCATTTGATGATTTCCCATCCGAAAAAAAAAAAAAAAAAACTGAACTAACAAAAATGAATAATGCTATAGCTTTTTATAATAACTTCTATAAATATTTCAGCTGCTGTCCTCTTGTCTGGTACAAAAAGCAAGAGACACCGATGGACTCTTTGGGTTCACATACGAAGATATCCTCACTGAAATTGAGAGAGCTAAGAAACATGTAAGTTGCTTTAATTTATTGCATTGCATGGCATTGCTGTCTGCTAAAAACTTGAACATTGTTGTGTGTTAAATAAAGGAGCTCGTGGCTTAATAATAACAAATAATAACAGCCGCTCAGATCGATCTTTAGGTTTAACCGTGCTTCCCTAGGTTGGTCTGTGGATGGGCAACCACCCATTACATACCGAGTTTCCTCTGTGCCTCGGAAAGCATGTTAAGTTGTTGGTCCCGGCTGTCATTTGTAGATCTTTGACAGATAGTCAGTGGCTCAAAGAATCTGACAACCAGTCTAACCAAGGGGTATCGTATTACCTAGTACTAACTAGGTTGTGGAAGTCAGTTAGGCAGTTGCTCCATATAAAATACTGGTATTCAGCTGCATCCGGTTAGACTGGAAGCTGACTGCAACATAGTTGGGAAAAGGCTAAGCAGATGATGACTTTGGAAACAGAAAGAGACACACTTTAGAGTGATGTCACTTTTTTTTTTCTTATTCTTCTCAGTTAGACTGGAAGCTGACCCTAATTAGTTATTAGTTGGGAAAAGGCTAAGCTAAATAGTAAGTATGGTTGGTGGAAGGGACACCGACGCTAAAACAGTTACCACATATTCAGTACATCATTCTGAACCACACAGAAATCTTTCATTCATATAATTTTTTTAAATGATCTGTCTGTTTCCCCTTTCACGTTCACTATTGATGCCAAATTGTACTAAGAGACTCAAGAAAGCTGATATTGTGCTGCCTGATTAAGTAGAATTAGGACACTGGTCCTGATTCTTTAAAAAAAAGTGATGAATCTTTCCACACATCTGATCATAGTCAAGGATGACTGATAGCAGATGAGAAAAGAAAAAAAAAAAAAAAAATCTGTCTGTTTAAGTATTGCGGTTTTGTAGGAAACAATGGTTTTTCTTTTAATAATGGATGAATAGTTTCCATGTGTCGGGGTGGAAAAATTATGGGTACTCATAAAATCACAACACAGGTCTGTAGCTACATTCATTAAGCATGTTTGTTATCCATTTACCAGCTGCAAATAATTCGCAAACATAAAATAATAAAAAAGTAAAAAATAAAAACAATAAAAAGTAAAAAAAAAAAAAAAAGTATAAACCGTAGCGCAGCTAACAATGCCCTGCCCCAAATACAGATTGGAATGATGCTTCATAAGTTAAATTTAGTTAGATTTAGTTAATTGATAATAAAAACAAAAATATAAGATACTGATACTGCTAGCCTGCGTCATCCCACTGCTGGGCAAAGGCCTCTCCCCATGACTTCCAGTTGCTACGATCCAGGGCTAATGTGGGCCACTGGTCGTTTGCCCTGTCAAGTTTTTCCGCCATCTCTTGCGAGGTCTGCCGCGACGGTACGATAAGATATAATATAAAATAAAATAAAAAAATAATAAGAAAGTAAACAGTTCAGGACACATGATTTCTCTGAGAATCAAGGGAAGAGTTCTTTCTTGTAAATAGGATTAGTCAATAAGAGTTCAAATTATCTAGTAAAGCATCAACTCCAATTCTCTAATATAAATAATATAGTTGCATAAATAATTCTTTCAGAAATGCTCTTACTGCAATCGAGGAGGTGCCAACTTGGGCTGCTCGGTGTCACAATGCAGGAAACAGTTCCATCTGTCATGCGGGAGACAGCGCAATGCTATCTCACTGTTCTATGGAAATTACAAGTAAGTCAGTCATTCCTACTCCTTCACTATTAGTTCACTGCAAGGCTAAAATAGTTAAATTATTTCTCTGGGACTTCATCAGTGCTTTTCTAGCGGTTGGCACTATTGATCCTGGCTTTCAGAAGTTGCAGTGGGTTGTGAAGGGCAGTTGTCCCAAAAAATAAAAAAGTGAGTGCCATTTTGACCATTGTTGCTTAGTGGAAACAATCTTGGCCTTGATGCTTCTTGCCTCCTATCGTTCAAAATGGTTCTGTGTTATCCAGCCATTGAGTTGCAGAAGTCTGATTGGCAATTAGTCCATGTAAAATACTGGTCCCTGCATCCCTTTGGACTGGGAGTGGCCCCAACATGATATGAAAAGGCTAAGCTGATGTTGATGGTTTTATTTGCTAGCTTATGTGATGATGATCAATCAATCAATCAATCAATCAGTTTATTTGTGAAACATAGGTGTGGTGGTGTGGTGTGTGTGGTGTGGTGTGGTGTGGTGGTGTGGTGTGGTGTGGTGGTGGTGGTGTGTTTGTGATACTGAGGAATATTTAAGGACTCATTTATAAATATACTCAATTATATACAACATTATTTTTAGTATATGCGAAACCTGATACACGTGTCTAGTATTTTTATGTAAAGAATCTATGTACAAAATTTCAAAACTGTATCATGAAAAATCTCAACGTTATAAGCTTGTTCTGTTACTTAGTTGTCCGAACAAAAACGTGGTCACCACGCAGCGCGCGCCTCCAGCGTCGTCTTGAGCTCATTGATAATAATAATTTGGCAGTAGGTACCTAAATTATTGCGATAGATACTCAAATTCGCTCGGTGTCCAACTTTTAACTTTTAAATATTTTTGGGAAAAAATATAACATGGTTTAAAAATAATTGGAATCGATTCAGTTACTTATTCTGAACAAACTATATTTTCAGGTTTCGCATATACTAAAAATAATGTTGTATATCATTTATTTTCTCTACACAAGTTACTTAGTGCTCTAGGGGTTACAGTGGAGCATGAACATGAAATTAACTTAGTGAGAGACTGGTGCCTGAAGTAGGTCTCCATAAAAACCTGTATTACAAGTCACTAGTATTACATACCAGCCCCCGTAGCATGACCACCGTGGACAAGGATTTCTTTGACGGAAGAATCGACAAAATGATAGATAGTGCAAAGAAGTCTGTCATTGTGTGGACACAATCTGTCATTTTGTCAATTCTTCTGTCAAAGAAATCCTTGTCTACGGTGGTCATGCTACGGGGGCAGGTGTTAAACTGGTGAAAAAATTGGACCTTTGACCTCCAATATCTCCATATCTGGAAGGTTACCAAGTATGGTCCAGAACAAAAAAAATGCTTGCAATGACGAGGAGAACAAGTGCCTTTCGGCTTCGTTAACGAGTCTTTTTTCACCAATTATAAATATCACCTTGCAGGTCATTCTGTCAATCGCACGCTCCAAAACAGAACATCCCAGCTGTGATTATGGTGAAGGCACAACAGAGGAAGTCTAATGATAACAAAGCAAGGAAAGATCCCAACTTCAGAGATTTGAAGGAGTTGTCCATCACTTGTGGGGATGATGGTAAGTTCAATTTATAAATAAGATATTTCTGTTCTAACTAAAGAATAAGTGAAATATCTAGTGTCCGACCGAAGCGTTCGGCTTCGGATGTTTTCGCTGAAGCCGAAAAAGTTTTGATAGTTTTGACAAGTTGCAAAGTAATTTAAATCCAATAGTTAAGTTGTTTATTTACAGTCACCATTAATTTTAATTTATTATTTCCTTTATTTACATTTTTAAATATTTCTTTAAAAAAACCATATAAAAAACATTTAAAAATATAAAAAATAGTGGTCCGCCGGTAGCGGGAGCAGCGTCCAAGCTACCGGTGGTTAGGGCTCCAGAGACAGGAACCTCCTCACAATACGAGCCGTATCGAGGAGTACTGCCTTCTGAATCAGGCCCTAATAATTAATTTATTATTATTACCAGCCATTTGTGTCCCACTAAGGGCTAAGGCCTCTTATCCCTATACATTGCTGTTGTTTGCCAATCTTTTTGAAAAGAGACGAGTTCGTCCCGCCATCTCCTTCGGCTACTGTTTGGAATTTTAATTTAAAAGTTTTAAAATAGCATTATTCACTTTTAGATATTCTTGAATCGAATTTCTTAGGGTTATTAAGACTTAATTTGTTCATAATATCAATAATACTGCCTCCTTGAAGTTGGAATCGCGACAGCTCAGCATCAGGTAGGTCCTGGGTTCGATTCTCAGGGCGGGCAACGTGTAATTGGGTTTCTACATCAGGAATTTATCAGTAGCAACTACATAGTCTAGATTTGTGACCTGTTGATGGCAATAGGCTGACCCCCTATTACATAGGACTTAAATATAACTGGCAAAATGTGTGTGTACTATAAGGTGCTCCTCTGTAACATAGTAGAAAGAAGAAGCAAGAAGCTATTTTTTATACAACATTAGTTTTAGTATATGCGAAACCTGATACACGTGTCTAGTATTTTTATGTAAAGAATCTATGTACAAAATTTCAAAACTGTATCATGAAAAATCACAAAGTTATAAGCTCGTTCTGTTACCTAGTTGTCCGCACAAAAACGCGGTCACCACGCAGCGCGCCCCTCCAGCGTCGTCTTGAGCTCATTGATAATAATAATTTGGCAGTAGGTACCTAAATTATTGCGATAGGTACTCAAAGTCGCTCGGTATCCAACTTTTAACTTTTTTAAATATTTTTGGGAAAAAATATAACATGGTTTAAAAATTATTCGAATCGATTCAGTTACTTATTCTGAACAAACTAAATTCAGGATTAGCATTTACTAAAAATAATGTTGTATATCAATTTTGTACCCTATCACAATGTTTTCTTATTTGACCCAAAGGTTGACTGGTAGAGAATAATTATTAAGTCCGCCTATGTACATGAAGTTTAAATAAATAATTGGCGAAATGTGTGTGTACTATTATGTACTCCTCTGTCCTAACCCTTCGGGGGTTACAGGCGTGATGTTATATTTGTGAATAATACTTGCTTCTTTCACTTACAGACTCTCAAATGGACACCCAATCAGTATGTGTAATCTGTTACGAGGCAGTGGACGGCTACCCAACGATCAACACTTTCTGGCCGCCGTGCTGTGCCCGCGATGCCTGGTTCCATAGGACTTGTGTACAGGTATTTCATGATAATATTATAAATGCGTAATTATCACATGTTCAGAACATCATTCTGAACTCTCACCCACATAAAAAAAAAAAACGAAAAATTTTCATTGGTATGCACACTCTTCCACTCTCTCATACACAAAACAAAATTATCCTTGCTTGTTACAGTCAACTCGTTTTTAACCGACTTCAAAAAAGACGAGTTTCACACTTCATCGGAATATTTTTTTTTTTTATGTATGTGCCCGGGTTACTTGAAGATGCCTGGAGCAATTTGGAAAATTCTTTTTTTGTTTAAACCCAGCTGGTTCGATGGTCGGGATCTCATGTTGGGATCCTGGATAAATCAAGGCAACTCTTCAAATTTTATAGGCACATTTGAAGTGATTTAGGATTTTTTTTTTCATTTGGTAGAGAAAGCTCGCACGGTGGTCCCATATAAGGGGTTTGAATTTAATGGCTGGCCTAACTATCGCCATTTAAATTTGCAAAAAATAAATGGCGGAAGTTAAGCCAGCTAGCCTTCATACAAAAATCTTCCAAGCCCTTTATTAACTTTGTTTGAGTATTTTATTAGTTAGCTTCTATAGTATTTTTTCTTCGCCTATGTTGTTGATCTCCTAATATCTTCTAGATACAATGTTAAATGAACACAAGACAAGAATGTGTGTAGATTAAAAGAATAAAATTTTTTTTTTTTTTTTGCAAGCACCAGCCTAAAAATCACTGAAAATCGGAAAATAACTTCTTTACTTTCTGCCTTCCATTTATTTTCAAGTAGTCTAATGAATTAATCGTGTTATTTGTTACAGCGCATGGCTCTCAGCGCTGGTATGCACTATCTGAAGTGTCCTCTCTGCAACGATAAGGACAACTTCTACCAAGCAGTCGTCACACAAGGATACTACGTGCCGGATAGGTAAATGAAACATTTATGTATATTCTATACGTAACATCACGCCTGTAATCGCCGAAGGGTTAGGCAGAGGTTGTACCTAATAGTAGATAAGAAACACCCACATTTCGCCAGTTATGTTTAAGTCCCATGTAATAAGGGGCGAGCCTACAATAACTATTTGGAAACTTTCCAAATGCCTTTTTTACAATATCAAATTCAGTTTTTTAATTGCAATCCATTATTAATATTATAGTTCACTAGTTAGCCATATAAGATTTTAAACTGTCATGGTCACTAACATTATCGTCAATCATCATCATCGTCATTATCGTTATCATTATCATTGTCGTCATTTTCGTCGTCATTTATTGGTCATTATTTTTTTTATTTTGGGAACTCGACAAAAACAGTAAACATGGTAAATATCCCGTTTCCTGTCTTAGTTAGCCATTTTTCTTATTTGATAGCTATTTGCGACGTTGCCAAGTTTTTGGATGAACGCTCTTGAACGAATTACTAAAAATTACTATACAATGTTACAGAGATGCAGCGTGGGAGCTAGAAACGAACGCCTTCGCCGAGATCTACGACCGCGAGATACCTTGCTCAGCAGCCGACTGCCAGTGTCCTATGGGCCGCAGCCACGACGCGGATCAGGGGTAAATACATCATCAAATTCTTATTTCGTGAACACAGGATACATAAAGAAGATACCGATATAATATACAACATTATTTTTAGTACATGCGAAACCTGAATATAGTTTGTTCAGAATAAGTAACTGAATCGATTCCAATAATTTTTAAACCATGTTATATTTTGTCTCAAAAATATTAAAAAAAGTTCAAGTTGGACACCGAGCGACTTTGAGTACCTATCGCAATAATTTAGGTACCCACTGCCAAATTATTATTATCAATGAGCTCAAGACGACGCTGGAGGCGCGCACTGCGTGGTGACCGCGTTTTTGTGCGGACAACTATGTAACAGAACAAGCTTATAACTTTGTGATTTTTCATGATACAGTTTTGAAATTTTGTACATAGATTCTTTACATAAAAATACTAGACACGTGTTTCAGGTTTCGCATATACTAAAACTAATGTTGTATAGAACCGAGCTGTGGCCCGCCAAAAGGCATACAAAATATCAAAGGTTTTTTTTATTTAAACAAATACGTTTTAGATTCAAAGGTACAACCACAATAATTATAAATCATGTCAAAATTATTGATTAAATGTCAAATAAAATAAAGTAAAAAAATTCAAAAATAACATCAATCATCATCATCTGCCTTACATTTTCCCAACTATGTTGGGGTCGGCTTCTAGTCTTACCGGCTGCAGCTGAATACCAGCATTTTACATTGAGCGACTGTCTATCTGACCTCCACAATCTGGTTAGTACTAATATGATACCCCTTGGTAAGACTGTTTGTCAGATTTTTGGGCTTCTAACCACCCATAACGACTGTCAATGATCTAACTTGCTTTCCAAGGCACGGGGATATCAGATCCCTTTCATCGCCATTTACCTTTTGAACGCCAGAGCATAAACGCATGCGCATGCCCTCCACGTCAAGCCACAATTTCACAGCAAATACCTACAAAAAGAATATTGGGATTCCTAAACTATTTAATTGTTTATTTCATGTAATACTGCACCAGTGTGGTTCCATACAACTCGATTCCTACCGGCTTCCCTTTGAAAACTGACACAGTCAGTATTCTATAGACAAATAATATAATCACATTAAAGATATGTACTCCGGCTTACCTCTTACAAATTTGACCCTTCGCTACTGTACTGCACCGCATTTTGTGTCACATATTTGTGTCGTTGGCATGCAGGGCACGCGCTTACATATTTGATTCCAATAATAGGTATAGCAAAAATGCTTGAACGCACGGAAAGTACTAGTTTCTACAAGTATAGTAGGTAACTTTGGATGTAGCCTGTACACCATCCAAAATATTTATTTATGCGTGGGCCCAGCTAGCCCAGTCAATTTCAACGATCCATCAAAAAATCTCCCACTAGCCCCCGTAGCATGACCACCGTAGACAAGGATTTCACAATCGACAAAATGACAGATTGTGTCGACACAATGACAGATTTCTTTGCACTATCTGTCATTTTGTCGATTCTTCCGTCAAAGAAATCCTTGTCTACGGTGGTCATGCTACGGGGGCTGGACACGAGTTGCCGTGGCCGACTTCGAAATCCATAAAAAAAAAATTGAACCCAAGTCGGCCGGAGAAAAGACAATCTCTGCAGATGGGGGTTCATGGACGGCTCAGACTTCAAGTGCGTATGCGGCGTCTCTCCACAAACAATGGCCCACCGCGCCATCTTGCCCCGCATCATATCACCAGCGCTCTTGATGATTTATTTACTGCATCAGTGAGCGGGGTTGGCGTGGATGAGTTTTGGACAACATATTTGAACTTTTTGCCATCGAAACGCTAAGAAGAAGACCATCCAATATAATATAATCCAGCACTATAAGTGGGATTGTGTGGAGGACGCTTTGGCGCTGCAGTGGGACAGTACAGGCTATCCAGTTTAGCTAAAGAAAGTTCTCTGCTCGTCGTAAGCTTTTTTTCATAATTTTGACCATCAT
Source organism: Noctua fimbriata (assembly GCA_905163415.1). Classification (NCBI taxonomy): domain Eukaryota; kingdom Metazoa; phylum Arthropoda; class Insecta; order Lepidoptera; family Noctuidae; genus Noctua; species Noctua fimbriata. The sequence goes on from LR990950.1 coordinate 7,045,331, forward strand.
TCTACTCTGTTCCAGGTCGTGGTGCATAAGGCTGTGCCTGCTGTGCGGCAGTAGCGGCGCGCACGTGGCGTGCGAGCGCGCCAGCGTGCACGTGTGCGGCACCTGCACGCCTGCCGCGCCCGACCATATCGAACATTTGGCTAGCTGTATTGAAGCAGGTAATCATAACAATTAAAATAATTATTATTGTAGCCAATAAGCCTGATATAGTGGTGGTGGATCGATCAGAGTGGCGCGCAATGATTGTTGACATAACGGTCCCGCATGATGAGAACCTCGTGAAAGCCCAGAAAGATAAGAAAATCAAGTATCTTGACTTGGCTCGCGAGGTTGTCGACATGTGGGATGTGGACTCAGCAATCATTGTGCCGATAGTCGTATCAGCCCATGGCTTAATTTCCAAGAGCCTCGATCAATACCTGAGGAGGCTCTCGTTAGGCAGCTGGATCAAGGGCTTGATTCAGAAAGCGGTACTCCTAGACACGGCTCGTATTGTTAGGAGGTTCCTCTCTCTGGAGCCCTGACCGCCGGTAGCTTGGACCCTGTTCCCGATACCGGTGGGCTACAATTTTTTATATTTTTAAATGTTTTTTAAGGAATATTTAAAAATGTAAATAATTTGTGTAAATATAAATAAAGGAAAAAATAATAATAATCGGTCTATCATCACAGACAGGACTATTTTAGCAAATAAACCTGCTATTGTGGTGATAGATCGCCGAAAGCGGCGTGCAATGATTGTTGACATCACTGCCCCTCATGAAGAGAATCTCGTGAAAGCTGAGAATGATGAAAAAATCAAGTATCTTGATTTAGCACACGAGGTTGTCGACATGTGGGACGTGGACTCTGCAATCATTGTACCGATAGTCGTTACGGTTAATGGACTAATAACAGAGAGCTTGATTCAGTGCGCAGTACTCCTGGACAAGGCACGCAGAGTGAGGCGGTTCCTCTCTCTGGAGCCCTGACCACCAGCAGCCTGGACCTTGTTCCTGATGCCGATGGGACATCTATTTTTTTATATTTTTAAATGTTTTTTTTTTTTTTTTTAATATTTAAAAATGTATAAAATAAGAAACATGATGACTAAAGGATTAAAAAAATATTATTAATTATCTAATAAAAGATGGATGGATTGGTGAGGAATAAGAAGGCATATTCCTCACACAATCCATCCATCTTTTATTTACAAAGTTGTATATTCAGTAAAATAATTAAATATAATGTGTGTTTCAGTAATAACACAAGAGCAGCAACAATCCTCGTCTCGCAGCCGTCGCGGGCCCGTGATGCCGTCCCGCATGTCGTTACGACGCACTAAACAACATACGAACAACCAAAACTTGTAAGTAGACGAAGTCCAAGGGATGATTCATGAGTAAGAAAGTATGATTCTACTAGCTGTGCCCGGCCATGCGTTGCAATGTACCTTTTTTAACCTATCCTACCTACCCTAGCGGTGTTAATTATAGTTTAAAACCTATTCTCATACCTACCAAATATACATAAAAAAATTCATAAAAACCGGTCGAGTCGTTTCGCCACTAACACCGTGACACGAGATTTTTATACAAGTTTTAGTATATGCGAAACCTGAAACACGTGTCTAGTATTTTTATGTAACGAATCTTAAGTACAAATTTTCAAAACTGTATCATGAAAAATCACAAAGTTATAAGCTTGTTCTGTTACCTGGTTGTCCGCACAAAAACGCGGTCACCACGCAGCGCGCGCCTCCAGCGTCGTCTTGAGTTCATTGATAATAATAATTTGGCAGTAGGTACCTAAATTATTGCGATAGGTACTTACGGTGTCCAACTTGTAGCCTTTTTTAAATATTTTTGGGACAAAATGTAACATGGTTTAAAAATGATTGGAACCAATCCAGTTACTTATTCTGAACAAACTATATTCAGGTTTCGCATATACTAAAAATAATGTTGTATATAAGTTTTATTACATTCTAGACTCGAACGTAATCTAGAATGTTCTCGTAAAACAGCCGACGTAACAATAGCATTTTAATACCTTGTTTATATTATTTTTCTCTTATTTTCAGGCCTTCATGTTCATCTTCAGGCGTTACAGCGGTCAAAACTGAAGTTCAATCAGAAAGTAAGTTAATTTCATAGCTTTATCGTACTACGTTACAATTTACACCCTTCGCTCGAAGAAACATGAGGAGCTCGTGGGTAAATAATAACAGCCGCTCGGGTTTATCTCTAGGTTAAGCCGTGCTTACCTAAGTTGGTCCATGGATGGGTGTCCGCCCGTTACATACCGAGTTTCCTCCGTGCCTCGGAAAACACGTTAAGCCGTTGGTCCCCGCTGTCATTTGTAGATCTTTGACAGTCGTTACAGGTAGCCAGTGGCCCGAAAGTCTCACAACCAGTCTTAAGAAGAGGTATCGTATTACCCAGTACTAACTGGGTTGAGGAGGTCAGATAGGCAGTCGCTCCATGTAAAATACTGGTATTCAGCTGCATCCGGTTAGACTGGAAGCCGACCCCAACATAGTTGGGAAAAGGCTAGGCAGATGATGATGACTCGAAGAAACATGGGGCCACTGGAAACTGCGACTCTCGAATTTTAGGTGATAGGCATTTACTTGGTCTACACCAAGTATATGCCTGTATATTATATTTTATAATCACTGCAACCAAGGAGCTCGTGGCTATAGACCGACCGCTTTAATGACTCCTCGCGAAGGTATCAATTTAAATGGAATATTCTGAAGGTTGATCATGTATTGGTCCAATTAGTATCGTAATACCTACGTGGATTATGGTTATTTTAAAGCAAATAACCTGTGGGATATTGTTAGGACTTTGTGGACGCTTAATGTGTGTGTGTGTGTTGTGTGTGTGTTTATGTATCTGGGTCACTGGGTCTCTGATGATCTGTCTGACAATGCGGACATCGAGAGGGAGCGAAGGGCGTTGTCTGTCCGGTGTAACATGCTGGCTCGCAGGTTTGCACGTTGTTCTTCACAGGTAAAAATAACCTTGTTCAAGGCATACTGCCAGACCTTTTACACGTGCAGCCTGTGGACCAACTTCACTCTGCGGGCGTACAACGCTCTTCGTGTCCAGTACAACAACGCGTTCAGGATTCTGTTGGGACGGCCCCGGTTTTGTAGCGCATCGGCGATGTTCGCGGATGCTGCTACCGATGACTTCTACGGAATAATCCGGAAAAGGAGTGCATCGCTTCTGCGTCGCTGTAGGGGTGGCTCGAATGGGATCCTGAGCATGTTGTCCGAGCGGTGGGATTCTCCTTTCTTGCGGAGATGGCTGCAGTTGCATGCCAGCGCCTGCACATATATTTATCTTTGACATTTTATTTTTCATTATTATTTTTGTCATTTTATTTTGATATTTTGTGTCATTTTTTAATTTATTTTTTGACATTGTTAATATTTTGTTATTTGACTTATATTTTTAAATTCAATTTCATTTTCTGTAATTTATATATTTTTTATGTGTTTGCATGGCAATTTTATAATCCTTTTTTAATTTTTTTTTTATGGGTTAAAGACCTGAAATAAATGATTTTAATTTAATTTAATTTAATGTGCCTTTGATGGGGCAAGGCAGAGGACTCATTAAAGCGGTCAGTCTTTAAATAATAATAGCTGCTAAAAATGTATTGCCAGAAGCCGACAATACATTTTTATGATAGACATGACTTGATTGTGCAGCCAGAATCTCTTACGAGAGAACTCCTCAATGGTTAATACCACGAAATCTTGTATACGCGTTCAATGTTGAGAAACCTATTTTTTTTTATTCATCATCCGCCTAGCTTTATCGTAACTTTATAGGTTAAACGTAGTCTTATAATATAAATTTAGCAAACAGAAGCGAAGATGGTTAAAAAAAAGACAACGAGGTTCACAAAATAATGAATACAACCGTTTATTCTAACTTGGAACAAAATATCTATCACTGACACTAACCTAAACCGCTACAAATCATAACGAATTCAATTAACACGTAATTGTTTACAAAAATAGTGATTAAGTTCACAAAATAGGAAAATATAAATCTGACAGCCCTTTGAGCGATATTCCCAACCAGAGTCCCTCGCGACCAGAGACAATTTTTAAGTTGTCACTCCTTGCCATAGAACTAACATGTGCTACGTAAAAGCTCATTTCTTCCTAATACTAAGTAAAGCCTCATTTTTTCATAATAACAAACTAAACAAACAATCACAAACAAACTACAACAACAAACAAACACAAACACAAAAAAACCAAACACTAACAAACAAACACACAAACAACAACGCAAACAAACAACAAAAAACACAAAACAACAAACACACACAAACAACAAACAAACAAACAACAAAAAAACACAAACAAAAAAACTAAACACAACCACACAAACAAACAACACACAAACAACAACGCAAACAAAAAACAACAACAAACACATACAAACAACAAACAAACACAAACAAACAAACTAAAAACACAAACTTTTTTATACATTTTGTATGAAAATTTTACCCATTTTTTTTTCTTTTTCAGTCCCCACAAACACATCATCAAGCCGTCAAGATCTTAACCTGAAAACACCGCTAAAACAAACAAACATCGCTTCAAGGTCGGCCATCTTGAAACCGAAATCGACGCCAACAAAGAATGACTTGAAATCGACTTCGAAAACTAAAAAATCTCCTTTAAAAGGTTTACAGTTGAAGTATATTTCTCCTACTAAGCTGTTGGAGGAGAGTTTGAAAACTAGGATGGGTGGCAATGATGTTGTTTTGGATAAAAACTTGGTTGAGGTGCTGAGGAAGAAGTTTCGGAAACCTAAGCCTTTGAGCGAGAAGAGGAAGATTGTAAAGTAAGTATTACGCGTGTTATCCCTTTAGAATTAGGCAGAGGCGTGCTTAACCTCCTGACGGCTTCATGGAGCCGTCTGAAAATCTTCCACCTACCCCCGTAGCATGACCACCGTAGACAAGGATTTCTTTGACGGAAGAATCGACAAAATGACAGATTGTGCAAAGAAATCTGTCATTGTGTCGACACAATCTGTCATTTTGTCGATTCTTCCGTCAAAGAAATCCTTATCTACGGTGGTCATGCTACGGGGCTGGATATGCGTTACCGTGGCCTGCTTGGAAATCTCTAAATACACTCGGAACCCAAGTTAACCCAAGAAGCCACAATTACACCGCAAATACCTACAAAAAGAATAGAGATTCCAAAATCATTTAATTGTTTATTTCATATTGTATTGTATAACGGGCTGGTGTCCGCAACTCCACGTCAAAGAGCGTATTTTGCTTGACAAAACCACCCAGATATATAGAGCACCGCATTTTTGTCACACATTTGTGTCGTTGGCGTACAGGGCACGCGCTTGCTTGTCAATTATATGTGGCAATGGTGTTCAAAAGATAAAAGTGCACCCACATTTCTCCATTTGTGTTTAAGTCTTATGTAATAGAAGACGAGCCTATTGCCATCAATCAGACTCAATTACGAACTGCTACTGAGAATTTCTTGATAGACCATTCAAAAGATTATAATTATTATCAGCCATTTGTGTCGCCCTGCAGGGCAAAGGCCTTCCTTCCCTCCTTCCATTTATTTCTGTCTTTGGCTATTTGGGCCCAATCCTTTTGACGAGACTCCAGCTCGTCACGCCATCTCCTTGAACATAAAGTCCATTGCCGTGTGAACCTAGCCTATAACCTAACGTAAAATCTTTTACAGTGACATCCTGAACGGTGTATTCGACAGTCTGCTGAAAGAGCCGAAACTAAAGGAGCCTGTCAAGCAATGGTGCTCCCCTAAGAAGTGTGATATTACGAGTGAAGTCATTGAAATATCAGATGTAAGTACAACCTTATTGGTGCACTAGATTATTAAAAACATCTATTTCAGGTTCTCTCGTATTACAATCACAAGCCACGAAACACGAAATAAATATAAAACACAATACAAAAATAAATACTTAAACTTAAATGTCATCGAATCAGAAATACAGTGACAAGATAGTCAGTGGCCCGAAAGTCTGACTACCAGTCTTACCAAGGGGTATCGTATTACCCAGTAATAACTGGGTTGTGAAGGTCAGATGGGCAGTCGCTCCATGTAAAATACTGGTGCCCATCTGCATCCGGTTAGACTTAAAGTCGACCCCAACATAGTTGGGAAAAGGCTAGGCTGATGATGATGATGAGTTGCACAAAGAGTAGGTCAGGAGGTGGGCCTTAGTTTGAAAATAAAATCAATGTCAATATCAAATAAAACATTAATCGGAAATCACTACATAGTATAAAACAAAGTCGCTTTCTCTGTCCCTATGTCCCTTTGTATGCTTAAATCTTTGAAACTACGCAACGGATTTTGATGCGGTTTTTTTTAATAGATAGAGTGATTCAAGAGGAAGGTTTATATGTATATATTGCACCTGTGCGAAGCCGGGGCGGGTCGCTAGTTAATAATATAAAATACAAATAAAAGTTAAGTAAAGTTAAATTTAATTACATAAATTAATAAAACATAAAATATCGAATAGGTCGTTAACATGCCCTGGCTATATGCCTAAGGCAACACTTAATACCTAATATAAGGGCAGTCCAATCGTCCAGCAATCATCGCCAGGACAGCATGCCCGCGGCACGCCCGCGTGGACTTCGGTAATTGTCCCACGTGCTTATACCACCGGGATTAAAAAGTCCTATGTGTTAATCCTGATTATAAACTATCTGTATGCTTAATATCATCCAAATTCGTTCATTAGTTTTTGGGTGAAAGAGTAATAAACATCCATTTATCTATTTAAACTTCATGTACAAGAGTGGTACACAGGCGGCATTACCAGGCATTCATAGGAAAACATCGTGAGGAAACCGGCATTATCTAGAAGCATAATTCGGAGACATTGTGACATCTAATATAATTATGTATATAAGGTCTAACTATTCATACACGAAATATTTTCAGAGAATCATCTAACGGCTATAACGAAGCCAGCAAGGGATTTTTTTTATCTAACAATATTTTTTTTTTAAATAAATAATTTAAAATTAGGTACTTGACCCACGAAATAAATACGCCAGTATCCTTATTTTTGAACATTAATTACGCCAGTTACTACGTCGTATTTGCCTACTATCATTGTTAGAATAGGGAGTAAAGGTTTTAAGCAAAAAGCCTAAAATAAAATTAGAATTATTATCATTTCGTAAAAACAAAAACACACGGATAATTTTTTTTTCGTGGCTATGGTGACTTTACGACCTAAAGAATTTACTCTTAAAATATTTCGTGTATGAAAAGATAGACCTTATATATATTTTTTTTTTGTTAGCCCGTATTGTCCCACTCCTGAGCAAGGGCCTCCCTCCATTCCTTCCACTTCTTACGATGGTGTGCTTCTTCTCGCCAATTCGCGAGGAAGCCATCCAAGACGTCATTACATCTAATTTACTGAACTAAATTGAATTAATCGTGATTTTAAATTTAATTTGTTGACTTTTGTAATAGAATTATCTGACATTTTAAACTTAATTTGTTGACATTTGTAGTTTAATTTATTAATATTTTTTACTTTAATTTATTGACATTTGTAATTGAATTTTCTGCTATTTCTGCATTTATTTGAATGACATTCGTTGTTTACGATATTGATATTTTTTTATTTAAATTATTGGCATTGTGCTTAATTCCCAGTGTTTTTGAATAATATGAGTATTTTTAATAATGATAGTAATCTTGCTTAGGGAATGGAATGCTTTTTATGTTTTATTTTTTGTTTAGTAAATGTTCCCAGTCATTATGTTAAATAATTTTGCATGCCGTAAGGCAAAATGTATCGGGTCGCTCATCAAAATAACCATCATATCTGTATACCTACATTATTGGCAAATAAATGATGATGAGATTTTTAACCCGCACTGATCTTGCATGGTGGATTAGAGTTGTGCCTGATATGGCAGCATTGAATCTCACTTTTCCATCCACCTATTATGTTCTAATAAAACATCTCTACTACTAATAAAGAAGCGGTATTCAAAGCCCAGAAAAAATGTATACGAGCCATAACTAATATAAAGGACAGATGCAGATCATTTTTTAAATTAAATATTCTTATTTTACCATGTATATATATTAGAGGTCAATGTTTGTTACAAAAAATTAAAACCTCTTTAATAAGTTACATAGCAAAAGACACAAATTCAATATATTTACCAATCAATAAATCAGCGTTATTAAACAAAAGTATAATATGTATGGCACCACGCATATATAACCATTAACCAAACTCATTCCTGGAGATAACTGATTTAAAAACAATGTCAAAAGACTGTTACTAAAAAAAGCGTATTACTCTGTCACTCAATATTTACAGGATAAACTTTTATAATGTGTGTAAATTTGCATGCCTAATGTAGGATATGGCTAATGGACACCTGTTTGTTAAAGACCTTTACTTTGTACCCATATTCGCAAATGAATCATGATTATCTCCTTAATTTCAGAACACATCACCTTCCAACTCCAACAAAGAAAACACAAAAACGCCAGTCAAGCAAGAAAAAGAACCAGAATACTGCTTCACGACTCCAAAGAGACGCCCTTCCACAGACCTACGTCTCAAATTCAAAACCGACCCCGAGAATACATTCCCCATCTTCAATTCACCCAAAAATCTGAAAACCGTCGACATGTTAAAAGATTCTAGCTTAGAAATATCAGCTAAAGATGAAGTCATTAATATTGATATGATCAAAATCGAAAATAGTCAAAATGACATGTTTTTGAAGAAGCTTGAACTGAAGTCACCGGAGAAAAGCAAGAAATGTTCTTTTAAGTTCAGTCCTTGTAACAAAGAAGTTTTGAATACTGAAAACATTGATATCGACATGGAAAGCTTTAAAGATCAGTATCTGAGCGAGGTTGGCTTACAACGAGTTCAGAAAAAAGTTCAAATAGAAGAAGAAAAACCAGAAACAACATCTTCGAAAAAAAATCGAGAGAGAGTGCTCGATAACGATAAATTTGTCTTGAAATATGAGTCGGAAAAACGGAAAAAGGATCGCAAGAATATATCTATCAAAGATAAGAATATTAAAGTGAAGATTAAATGGCGGAAGGAACAGTTCAAGCTGAAAATTACGGACTCAAAAAAGAAAAAAGAAAAACGGAAGACATCTAAGCAGTTCAAGCAATATGTTCTGGAATGTTCGCCACGGAATGGCTCCTCGATTAAACCAAGCGATGATATCAGCTCAATGAGAAGGAAAAAATCTAAAAAGCAACAAAAATCTCCTGATCATTTGATCCAGACCTCGATTCAGAAGTTCTTTCAAATCAAAACTCCGAGTAAGGATTGAGGAACAACTTTTTTATGTCGTCTACCTAGCCTCTCGTCTTCTTGTCGATGATTCCCATAGATATTTAGTTAACTTTGTTTCGGCGTTGGTAGTGGCTTCGGACAGGTCTCAGGTGGAATTGCACAAAGAGCTCGTGGCTAAATAATAACAGCCGCTCGGATTAATCTTCAGGTTAAGCCGCGCTTGCCTAGGGCGACCACCCAATACATTCTGAGTTTCCTCAGTGCCTTGGAAAGCATGTTAAGTCGTTGGTCCCGGCTGTCATTTGTAGATTTTTGACAGTCGTAAGGTAGTCAGTGGTCCAAAAAGTCTGACAACCAATCTTACCAAGGGATAACGTTTTACCTGGTATAATAACTGAGTTGTGGAGGGCAGATAGGCAGTAACTCCATGTAAAATACTGGTATTCAGTTGCATCCGGTTAGACTGGAAGCCGATCCCAACATAGTTGGGAAAAGGCGAGGCAGATGATGATGATGAGTTGCACAAAGAGCAGATCAGGAGGTGGGCCTTAGTTTGGGAGTAGACTCCACAGTCGAATTCAACTTTATCGGAGTACCTACAGCATCCCACCTGACTTCGAAGTCGGCCTAGAGTCTTCTAGGTACACCATGGTAATTTCCTAGCCTTTATCCAACTATGTTGGAGTCGACTTCCAGTTTAAACAAACGCTGTTCTTCATCATATGCCTAAACTACCTACTAGATTGAGGTTGGCTGCCAATCTAACCTGATGCAGATGAATACTAGTATTTTACACGAGCAACTAACTATCTGACATACATCAATAGGCCATAGTAAAACTACACAGTACTGGTTAACTTATCTAACAATTAATTTTAAAGTTAATATGGTTTGTTTTAATATTTATCTAGCAGATAGTACTTACCAGTAGCGAAGGTTCCGTACAACTCGATTCCTACTGGATTCCCTTTGAAAAAAGGCACAGTCAGTATTCTATAGACAAATAATATAATCACAGTAAAGATATGTACTCCGGCTTACCTCTTACAAAAATTGGCCCTTTGCTACTGGTACTTACCTATCCTTAGTGCCTTATAGTTATTCTTGTACATAGGTATAAATATTTATACTAAAGTTGCTTTGTAACAAGACGTTTTTAAGCCCACCATGTTTTTAATGGCATTGTTAACTTTTTTAATTGTAAGATATTTAAAAGAAATCTTTGAGGGATATTGTTAGAGTGCACAAATGTGTGTACACTTCCTGAAAAAAACTAAACTGGTTTAAAGAGGGTATATTATTATTCCTTTATTCATATTCTTAACATACAATTTACATTTTTAAATATTTCTATATAAAGAGGGTATATTATTATTATACAAGGTGTAAACGGACCCTTCACGAAGCCGTCGACCAAGCATTCTGTACTAGTAACTCTACGGAAAAATTGTTGCTATCGATCATGTCCTGTTCAACAGCGTCGAAATATCGGGAGCTCAAAATATTGAGCAATCACGGAAGATATCCCGTAAGTGACAGTATAAGTTTAGTTGTAAACCGTGAAAGGTTAAAACAATTTTTAGTATTGCATCATTACGAGATATTTATATTTAAATAACATTGATTGATGATACCAATATATTTTTTGTCGTAATTCTTTGTAAAATAAATAAATCGGTCAAGGTGCTATATCTACGGTTGTATCTCATAGAAATTTCGTTGACTACTATTAATTCTACCAAAATGGTATAATTTTGTCTGTCTTTGAGAATAGTTGCGTGTTTAACTGCCAAACTATTACGATCTCAATTTCTTTAATGCACAGATTTGAAAAATAATTCATTTTTAGTAATTAAGTACATAGAAGTTGTAAACGATGACTTGTTTTATATATGCTGTTAAGTGTTTTTTGATGTGTTTGTGATAGCATGTTAAGGACTATTAGAATCTTAGATCCTTTAGTTATTTTCACGAAAAGCCATCGGTTCTTTTAAAGTTGTACTTTTTCTTTATACATATTTACCCTACACGCATATTAAGTCGTATAATTTTCTAATTTGAATAACTTTTTTATTCTTTTTAATGTTAAACCAATTATGTTTTCGTTTTATTAAGCCTAAGTTAAGTTTGTTTAAGTATTATGATACAGATGTTTACATTTATATGTTTAGATGTAACTTTGAAAATAAACACAATTTTAAATGATTCTGCTTGGTTTTATTTTTTATTCAAAGCTTGAGAAATCTGCCTAGCCTTTAGCCAATCAGTTGGTCAGTTTTCAGATTAACGTCGGAATTTCATCATCATCGTCATTTTTCTTCCATACTTCTCAATTAATTGTCATCTCAACAGTCCTCCTTTCTAACCTAATAACTTCGGGGGATTAACAAAAATGAAAAGCCTACCGCTTGGTTGGACCTTCCCACGGGAGCGTACTACCGGGACAAAAAGAATCCTATGAACTATCTTTCGTCCAAATCTGTTCATTAGTTTTTGCATGAAAGAGTAACAAACATCCATCCCTAAGATGTAATGGTTTGAAGTAGTCTAAACATTATTATGTACTCATCGGTACTACGTCATCATCCTCTGCCAAGCCTTTTCACAACTACATTATACCTTACAGGCTTCAGCTGAATATGTACTAGTATTTTACATGGAGCGACTGCCTATCTGACGTCCACAACCGAGTTACTGGGTAATTCGTTACCCCTCGGCAAGACTGGTTGGATTGGTATAACGTTAATCCTGGGTGTGACTAGTTCCACCAGTACTAAGTTCTCGGATTTTCAAATAAAGTATACAATGTTCATTGCTTGTGCTAATGGCGCCATCTTTATTCGTCACTAGCTTTGCCCGTGGCTTTATTTAAATTATAGACGGAAAATATCCCAAAGGAACATTAATACAGCATAATTAAGCTATGACACTCGGAGAAATTGTTGCTTCCCATTAGAGAAACATACAACAAACATACATTACAAACTTGATCTTTTAACACGACTGGCAAAGAAATATAACTAGTGATTTGGTTATTTTCTAATGATATAGTAATTCTTTTTCTCGCGAAAAATACAAGTAGTCTTGGAAAGCCCTGTCCCGGGGCAGCGGGGCAAGGTAGACTAGGAACAAAAAAATTACACACTTGTTAGGCTTCCAATTAGAAAAATACTCCATCCTATTTAGAAAAAAACTTATCAACCACCAGTACCACTGGTGGTTGATAAGTTTTTTTTATATGACCCAGATCCTAGGATTATAAGAAATCAATAGGCATTTGTAGTACCTAGTTAATTTAAATATATATATATTTATTTATTTTTAGATTATTTAATTATTTTTTTATCCTACGAATTTGAGCTTTCGTATCACTGGATTAATTGTTTGACATTCAATAAATAAATAATACAGAACACAATTATATTTTTCATGAATAAGAATAATTATATTTCGCTAAAACTATTATTCTCAAATCATTTCAACAACCGTTAGAACCAATACCAATAGGACCAATAAGTAGAAATTACTGTTTATTAGAACGGCAACACTGACCCCCATTGTTTACAACGCCAGAACAAACGAAACAAAAACAAGTTCAAAGCGAGTCAGTTATTTTTGTACCCTGTCCCGATACGCGTCTAGAATTTTCGCCATTTTGTAACTAATTATACAATTTTAACATCGTTAATTCAATTACTATAATAGTTTTTGATAAATACTGCGACGTGATTTAGTAAATTAATTTCTAAAATAAGGAAGCCTTTGTTCCAAGAGTGTTGTAAAGCGACGTTGCCGTTCTTCTTCCTTCATTTTCTTATAAGAGAAACTTACTCCAGAGGATATTCTACATTATAGTTTAGCATCATAAGTTAAATCTGTGATAATTTCGTGCGTGAATTACATAAAGTAATGCTCCAGTGTCTTGAAATGTGTATCTCTGAACGTTATACATTATCTGACGCAATAGCAATCTGGCAACAACGCGAGGAATCGGAGTGAATAATTTACTAATGTATTAGCAAAACTCAATTGGATATTATTTATTATCACACATCTTTCTACTTTTTATGAGGTAAGTGATATATATTCATATATTTCGTAGTTAAAAATGATATAATTGCATAAAAAGGAAGTGTAACGGTCGTTTTAATTTTCCCGCGGAATGACGTAATTCGTCGTTTCTAGTCGGCCATCTTTCGACCGTCAGTCATCTGTCAAGCATTCTTGTTGGTTTAGTTCGTGAAGGGTGTGAAACAAAAAAAATCATCACATATAGGGTGGTTTTTATACAAAAACCCACCACGGAAGCATCCGGGTGAGTCTAGAATACCTTATTTAATTGAAAACTACGGCCATTACGCTTTCTTTTTGTGTTAAATTCTCTTTGTTAAACTTAACCTCACTTGGTTACTAAGCCAGTTTTTAGGTCAACCAGTGTCTTTTATGGCGAAATTCCGTATTTGCATGTGTTTTATTTGCATATACGATGTGTTTAGACGCTAGTGGGAGTGAAATTGACGGCTTTTATTGGTTTCTAAAAGTTTTTGAAACTAGAAAGTTGAACTCGAAATCATTAGTGTAGTTTTATATAGTTTTTATATAGCCTTGATAACGTCATTGGATCCATCTGATTCCTATTTTTAACAAATTTTTAAACTTTTACTTGAAAAATGTCAAAAAGCATGTTTATTTCAAAAAGTTTTGCAATTACCCTCTTATTAGAATCTCCAAAGCCTATATTCATTTTGCGAACTAGAACACCATTCTAGAAGTTTCCAGATACTTCTACCTAAACCTACAATAAGTGAAAAGTAACAATTCAGTTTAATAAAACCATCGCTAAATATAGATTCACATGTTGAAACTTGTCCCCATTGCGTAACCTTTTATGTGTCCATGAATAATCTTTAATTTTAAAGTATGGTGTAATATGTGATTGTTGAAAATTCTGAGTGTACCCATCATTTTAATTAAAGCTTTAGCTGTACTTAGTTTTTTTGCAATGCTTTCAGATATAAAAGTTTATTTTTCTGTCCAAGCAACTCGTCTTTTAAAATTATAATAAGTTCAAATGGCATCAGAAAAGAAGTCTTTGATTTTACTTATTCACAAAATTTCTAGTTTTGAATAGTATGTTTAACTTTTTAGTTTATAAACCAGTTATTGTATGACTTTTTTGTATGTAAAAACCTGGTCTCTTTATGACCCAGACTACCATACTATTCAGATACCCTATATTTAGCAGAAAAATCCTCATCATCATGAGGATATCCCACTAAAAAGATGTTTACACTTGAAGTTGATTCTCATAAACATAATTCTTAGGCCTTATTACATTAGAGATCAAAGTCCATTGTTTTAGTACTACCTTTCATTGTGTTATCAATGAGAATGAAACCAATAAGACTCCTTAACAGTAAAAGACAAATTTATAATTGATAGTAGTATATTTTTGAAGGCAATTCCAAAGTGGGCCACAGCAGCAAACCGACCTAAACACCATGGAAGGTGGTCTCAATGTTATTCTATGAAAAACAAGAACTATTCTTCATTGATTTTTACTCTAATTTGCTCAGCACTTAAAATAACTACCATTACTACTAAATTAGGAATGCAGTCTTGAATCTGTAGTGAGTCATACCATAGAGATGATTCATCATAACTTTTTAATTTATTTTTGACGGTTGCATCAGATTTTAAGGGTGACTAAAGATGGATGATTTTAATTTATATCCCTACACTGTTATTACTTAATTTTAAAATATGGTTGTGTGAGAAGCCCTATGTGAAATTGCCTTTATAATTATGAAATAAGGAGATTTAATCAATTGCTTCATATCTGTCAAATTTTTATCATTTTTGAATTTTGTAAGTTCGCCAAATATAATTAGTACTTCTGCAAGAAACTCTGCATTTGAAATTAAATTGCCAGTCAATTTTTTCTACTACCAATTTCTAAAAAATACTGAGGTCTTGATAGACAAACTAGGTGCCAGACTACCTTTCTGGGGCCCAGGAGATAGGATACAAAAATAATCTAATCTATGCTAGATAAAATGCGTAATTCTCCATCACTATTGCTCTATCATGACTGCTAGCTTATTTTTTATCATAATTCTGCACATCAAAAAAACAAGCACTTTTGAATAGAATGACGTTACATTAAACAATAGCAGTTTAATGATGTGTGGGTTTCACGCCAATCTACATTATCAATAATTGTGATATTATATTCAGAGGTTTCAGCCCATGCAATGGACGACTCGCTCAGGTTCGCATGGGTTTTAACGCGCTTTGCAATTCTCAACGATCGGTTTTATGCCGAGTGCTGAAAATCCAGTGCGCGGTTCTAAGTCTGCACGGGCGCTCTTACGAATTATCAACATTGTAGTCAATGCAGAGAGTTGAAAATCCAGTGCATAGTCAAAAAAGTGACATATTTGTGGAAATATGTTCATAAAGTCTCTAATCAGTAAATTGCTGTCAAATGCTATTTTAGCTGTTTTAGTGGATTGAGAAAAACTTCATTTTTGTTATCAGCTGAAAAGAAACACTTCAGATGAATATCTTCAGATCTTGCATTAAAATTCCTACAAATCATCATCAAATCTATTATAAATACTTCTACATAATTAGGTGTGCTTTTATGGAGCCTTCAATATTCGCATAAATCAATAATCAAAAAGTTTGAGTTTTACTGTAAAACATGATTTTTCATCCCAAATGAAAAGTCATTTCCCAGCAATAATATTTGCATAGGGTGAGTTTGATGTACATAATGCTTGGTTGACAGCTTTGTGAAGGGTCCGGTTACACCCTGTATGTATAGGACAATAATCATCTCTTACGGGACACACATAACCATTGGCCACATTTCCAATGAGGCCAGCACCATACAAGTTAGAACCTCTTCTAAGCATCGTATCTGTTTGTCTACCACCTATAGGTGCCTACGTGACTGCGTGCATATAGCATGAAGATGCGAGCAGTAGTAACATAAAATGACGCCTGTAATCCTCGAAGGGTTGGGCAGAGGTGTACATCATTGGTATTCAGGCCACCACCATACAAAGAGCGTCTTTTAAACGCGTCGTACCTGTTTGCCTACCATCTCTAGCTGGCTACGTGACTGCGTGCTTATAACTTGAAGTGGCGTGGTAAACTGAATCTACTTGATAAAAATCTTAAATTAGTTCACTGACGGACGAGGCACTGCCTGAAACCGCTGAATCTAGAAAAAGGAGAGGTTTGAATATTTTGGGCTGCCTACTCATCCGCCATTTTGTTTTTTCTTTCTGCCATTTTAGATCGCAGACCAGGTTTCCTACTAAAATATTCGAACCCCTGATGCCCGTGGGAATACCATCGTGCGAACAGTTTATAAACGAATAAATAGCTGTCTTTATCATGAAGATAAAAAAAAACTCGTCTTTATGAGCAGACATGTTCTCCAGACTAATATTTGGCCAGGTGCAATGTCGGTACAAGTATTTCAGCTCTTGTTTACCTAAGAATTTAATTTATCTTGTATTTAACCTCTGGTTGTCTTTGTTTCTGGTAGTTGACCTCTTGATTCGAAACCGAAAGAGGATTCTATCCTAGTTGACCTTGTCTGGATACCCTGTCATATAAATCTAGTAAGAGCAAACCTTTTATTGCAGAAACCAGTCAGCTATCCATGGACAATAATCTTTATCTATAACCTTCTTTGGTCTCGTGTTACAAACTTCCACTAAAACCTCATTATGCCTCTACCTTTTACGCCTAAGCTAAACCATAAACAAAACACGCAACCTCTTTAAAGTCACGTTCACTGTATTGCCAGTAAACATAAATTTTGTTGAACGGCGGAGTTTTAAACCGATAAGCCCCAATTTGGGGCAGATAACACTGTGTTGAAACGTTACTGCGCATCTAGTGTACGTCGGTAGCGTGAGGATTATTGATATATACCGATCCGTGTTGCGAAATTTGAACTACAGCGTATTATTAAATACTTATTTGGGTTTCAAAAACACGTCCAAAGAAACGATGGATAGACTATATAAAGAACGATGGCAAGAAAAGAGGTGTGTGATGAGATGACGAGTAATGAAGTAATGAAAAGATGTATGGAAGAAGAAGACATTCTGCGCCGACCCCAAATGAATTGGGATAAGGGCAAAATAATGATGATGGGTTGAAAAACACGTTTTTAGTTTGATCTTTACAACCACTCACAGATTACATGGGACTTTGACAGTCGAGATGATATTAATTCTCCTAAATTTTCGGGCATATACAGGTATTTTTCCTAGATCAACCTAAATGAAGTTAGTCCCTTACTCGTTTTAGCGAACTACCTCAATGAAAAGGTATGACCAATCAGCTATGCGCGTATACTGATTTCTAGGGTAGGGAGGGTAAAACAGCCAGACATGTCGCTAAACCGTCAAGTTTTAGCCGAGAAGATTTGGCTGGCCCTTATATTTTAGCTTGCCAAAATGCTACGTAAGCTCTCATGTAAGCTCCGATGACTAATCCAAGGAAGCCAAATCAAGCCTTAAAAACGTAATCGGGCAGCTGATATTCGATATACCATCTGCCGCTTGCCATATGCCTTGTTCCAGTCATTCGAGTACACACATTGATGCCAAAATGTACGCATTAATGACCACCTTTCGTTTGTAACCGATGGCGGAAGGGGTTTTTTGGTCCCTTGTTGCTGGGCAAGGTTCACGCGTCTTCAGCTGTACTTATCGTTGGTTTCTCTTAATCCTACGAGCGTAAGTTTGGGTGTGGTACACTCAGACCAAGATAAATCAATCGATACTTTTGTGGTTAATCGTCATAATAGGCTGTGTTTGAGTAGTGCGGGGGTCGGTAAGGAAGCGCCGATAATCACGGCTTAGTCGACCGCCACCCGGCGGAGTATTTAGACGAGGTTAAAGGTGTCAACGGTTGAGTTACACCCACCTTACACTCCACGTAACAAATTTTGAACTGACATGTTTGTCAATTTGATTTGTTTTATTAAAATATACTGATACGGTTAGCCTCCATCATCCCACTGCTGGGCAAAGGCCCCATAACTTACAGTTGTTTCGATCCAAGGCCAATTTGGGCCACTGGTCTTGTCCAGCTCGTCCCGCAATCTTCTAGTAGGTCTTCCTTACTTTCGATCTTCAAATAACCCTGTCATATATTCCTAAATTCTCAAATAATAAATAGCCCATATCCACGAAAGTCAGTCATCTGGCGAACAGAAAAATCTCGTGCGAGCAAACGTGCTCACAATCGCGAAACGAGTTCCTTTAATCATTTATAATTAAACTGCCGAAATAATAACAACGATCACGTGTTGGACATGTGAAAATCATTTAATCTTTATGTCTTCAAAGATATTTGTTTCAGTCAGTACGTTTAGATTTCATTAACACTAATTGTAGGCTGGGTTTTAAAAATGAAAATAACGGTTAAGGATCTGCTTCAACCGAATCAAATGTAGCAACTCCCTAAGGCTGCGTTTCCACCAGAGATGAGCGAGGATGTGTGTAGAACTAACCAATCACATAGCTAGAATAGCTCAAGCTGTGAAAAAGAAACGATATTATTGGTTAGTTTCACACACATCTCTCGCTACGCATCTTCGCTCATCTCTGGTGGAAACACAGACTAAGGGTTTACTCGAGCAAATGACGGTTCTGAGCGATAGAAAGAGATAAGAGCATGGAAAAGTGCAATGAGGTCCCGCTCTAAGATTCCTTACAACTTATTGGAAGACAAACACCTGGTGTAAAGTAATCCCCGCCTCCTATAAACAAAAACCACAGACAAAGCTGACATGCGTCATATGCCTATCTGTAATTTCACCGACACTTCGCCTTTCAGAGTCAAAAAACAAGATGTAGAATATTATTAGTACTGTAGGTACAGGAAACCCTATCTCAAGATATGATAAAGCAAAGGTATTGTACGATAATGAAGATATAAAATTAGTCAATTTAAAGGACTTTAGAATTTTAATAAGTCATGCTGTGATAGACGTTTTGAAGGTCGTATCTTCGCTTGTTTTTGTTTGTCAAGCATGATTATCATTCGATGAACGATAAACTGCTCTAATTGTTATCATATAAACGCATTGCAGTTCATTTCTGGACAAAGGTGTTTATTATATACTAGAGTGAGCTCTCTATTGTGTCTCAGCATCATCAAAGTCAGCCTATTACTATCCGCTGCTGGACGTTGATCTCCTCCAAGGTTCGCTACAACATCCTGTCTTCAGCTTGTCCTATTCAGTCTATCCCAGCCACCTTTGCACCTCCAGTGCATCTACCTGAGGGTCAATCAGATGGGTTGCCCGCTTGCTTGCCTAGTCCTTTCATGTTCAGGCAATGTCTCACCCTCAGAGGAATTATTTCTCTGTTGTACTCCGAAGATCTAGAAAGTTAAGATAACGTTCGCATATCCCATTTATTTTCAACTGCGCAGAAGATGACGTTTATTATCGCTTTAAAACCACATTTTGTTATTGTAACGCGCATAACGTGTTTGATCAAGTGCTGGATTAAATATCGCATATTTTGTATTTTGCGCACAACGAAGTCGCCTTGAAATCGATGCTCCAATAAGTAATAATATTTAAAGGAACTTCATTAGCATATTGTGACACAGTTCTTTGTTATCAATTGTTTCATTAAGGTACTGCTTAGACCATACAATAAAAGGTTCTAAGTCACACTTCTAAGGCCACATAAACCTGTTAAAGTTTTGACTTGAGTAGCAGCCTCTTCTAGCATCCAAGCTTAAATGGTCCCTGAGATACACTACAGAGCCAAGGTCCGTCTTCCCTCATTCTATTTAAACATACATCATACCTCTTTTTTCTTTTCAGTCTGTCCTGAAATAGTTTCGTGCTTTTCTGGACCAAATACAAGATATCGCATCCAAAATAGCACAACTTTAACCACAAATTCCAGAATCAAGTTAAAAATATGTTTTCAACGTCACCGAAGAAAAATGACGGTTATTTTTTAACCAGTTGGCGACCGGCCACAATTATTGATAACTTATGTAGGTTACATGTGTTGGAAATGGAGGTTGTCGCTCTAAATAGGAAAGACCTTGTGATTGGTCTCCCCATGTAGGTAGATTGATAAAAAGTATTGATAAAAAACTGACGGTTGGCCGCTGTCCGTAGATAATGATTGGACATTGGGGTTTCCTAGGTGCCTACGACTTTTCGATTTTAAACTGTGTACGTAAAACCTTTGTTTGATCGGCTGGTGTTTTATTGGAGATAGCTGACCCGCGCAACTTCGTCTGCTTTTGGATTTTTCCCCGTTTTTGCAATCTTTTTCATAAATGCTCCGCTCCTATCGGTCGTAGCGTGGTGTTATATAGCATATAGCCTTCCTCGATAAATGGGCTATCCAACACTAAAATATTTTTTCAATTCGGACCAGTAGTTTTTGAGATTGGCGCGTTCAACCAAACAAATAAACCAAAAAACTTATCCGACAAGGAATTATGTCCAGTGAACTAGACATGTAGACGTAGGCCTCCAAATTTTTCGCCCTCCACATCTAGTCGGTCCAGGCACCTTGTAAAGTCCTTCCCCACCTGGTTTTTTTTATTATAAATTATCTTAAAAAGATGGTTCCTCATCAATATATCTGCAATGTCAAGCCGACCTAAGCATTAACAAAACTAGATATGTATAGACAGTCACTAGAAAACGTGCGAGAGTCGTATGACTGCTTACGTGCAAGATATTGATACATCTTCTAAGTATCCGTGTTGTGAAGAAAAACATGACAATACGTGTGAGAAATATACGTTAAGACTGGGTTTTTACCTGACTAAAACTCAGGCCACACCAATCAGGCCAGCTAACGAGCAAGCGAGCCAGGCGAGGCATTGTTTCACCTCTTTTCATACGGTTCACACCGCGAACTAGGTGCCGAAACGAAGTCTGAAAAGAGTCCAGCTCGCTCGATCGCTAGCTGGCGGTGTGACCTACGTTTCACTACGGAAGTATACATAGAGATAGTTTAAGACAAGCGCTTAGTCTGTTGTGAATCGAATAATGTGACTCTCAGACGAGTGAATGGGCTGGAAATTAGAGAAATAGTTGATTCAGGCGGCGTTCTGTTTCGTCTAAAACTGTGTAGATGCTGAATGCCTCTCTAGCTGTCGGGTATAAGTATATGTGCAATGTGGAAACTGTACTAATATTATATAGAGGTAAAATTTGTTTGTATGTAGGGGGTAATCTTTGGAACTACTGATCCCGATTCCAAAAATTCTTTAGCTAACGGGAAGCTACATTATCCCCGAGTGTCATAGGCTACATTTAAAACGTTCCCGTGGGTTAATTTCCGTACATAACGGGAGTGATGCCGCGAGCAAAAGCTAGTACTACATAAATGATTTACAAATTGGTGCTCTAATCGGAAAACCTCGTTTATTCTTAACCTTTCCATGTATTATACTAGTTAGATTCCGCTCGGATGCGGATAAAATCAGATTTCCGATAGCGAAAACCACAAGGGAATTTCCTATATTCCAGTTTCGGCCAATCTGATTACGTCAGACTTTACGTCTGTTTTATCCTTACTGTGCTAAAGCTACGTCAGACAGTAAATAAACGTAAAATTCTGTGTACTCACTCATAGTACGAAAGGCCTTGTCCCTGAGCTCCCTACAAAATTCATTCATCGGGAAATGCTAATGTTACACGGGTGGATATAGCTAGTACATAAATATAATAAAAAAACTAGACAGCCTTGGTGTCTCAACGGGTAGTTTTTATATGCTAATGTTATTGCCATCTCTTTCACGTACGTATTATGTAGCACACGTATAGAGCTGGCCAATATTTTGCGAAGTCAATAGGGCAATTAGAATTGGGGAAATCTGTCAAATCTCATTGTAAGTGGCGTGACCACAAAGTCCCAATAAGACCAATGAGGTCAAGCTAAAAACGACTTTAACAGATTCCAATAAGGATGCTTGGAACTAACTACACTAGCGCCATTAGTTTCACATGTTGATGCCATCCCCGTTCTTTAAATTACACTACTCAACAAATTTTCAACTTTTGATTTTATCTGAGGTCGCATTAAGTGATTACTATTTCTTGCCACTAAAGTAATAAAAATATGCAAATATACACAGACCATCACATCTCAATGTCCAGATAAACATCCATGTCCGAAATCACGAATTTTCCATAATTTTATTCTAATTTTAATTGAAATGGCGTAGTTTTTTTGGAGTGGCTGGCTTTTCTCTTGTACTCAGTAGCAGGGGTCTCTCTAATAAGGCTCCAACAGAAATCTGCGAGCATAGCAGGCTCCCATCTGCCTTGAAATCGCTTTTCAAATGCAACAACATCTTGGTGAAAGCGTTCGCCATGTTCGTCACTGACTGATCCCATATTTTCAGGGAAAAAGTCCAAATGCGAGTGAAGAAAATGCAACTTAAGTGACATATTGCATCCCATTTTATAGTAGCAGTCCAATAAAACGTTTATTTTTTCGCGAAAATCTTCAGATTTCTTGTTACCAAGGAAATTGTTAGTGACATCGACAAAAGCGTTCCATGCTTGTTTTTCAATATTATTGAGAGCAGATATAAAAGATGGATCTTGAATCAGCTTTTTTATGTCTGGACCTACGAAAACACCCTCTTTAATTTTCGCGTCACTAAGCTTGGGAAACTTTTGCTTGAGAAACTGGAAAGCCGCACCTTCTTTGCTTATTATTTTCACAAATTTTTTTATGAGCCCCAGTTTGATGTGCAATGCCGGCAAAATAATTTTATCTTGCTCAACCAATGGTTCAAATTTTACGTTTTTCTGGCCCACTACTAGAGAGTGACGTAATGGTAAAAAAATAAAAAAATATTTATCCCTATAACCAGATGTGATATCGAAATAAAATGCATACAGTATTTTTATATTGGTCAAGTTTATTATGAAATAATATGAATTGGGTCAGATATTTTTTAAGTGTTGAGTAGTGTTATTAATACCGTTTTTCCGTTCGAACCTTTTTCGTGGACCCAAACGTGTTTCCAAAAGAAAAATTACCATACAAAAACATCCTATTCTCGCTCAAATTGTTCTTGTAATAGAACAACAATTCCTTTGAAACCAGCCAATGTTTCTACAAAAGGACGTAAAATAAACTCCGCCATACTCATGACCTATTTTTATCCCCCCCTTCCATTTGTTCACGTACGCAAGCCAACTGGCCTTGTTTGCGTTTTTATATTGACTGTAATGTATTCAGTTAATTATCTATACGTTTGAATTAGTTGTTTGTATCGTTGGGACTGAAGTTTTTTTGAATAATTATTGCTTGCGATCTTTTTTTGGTGTGACTAGGCTTTATAGAGGAACCTAAGTGATATGGAATAAAAAAAAATAACAAAAAAAAAACAAAATTCATTTGTTCTTTGGTTCAGAATTATATTTTGGAACCTCAAAATTACAGAAACAGTCTCCCTAAATTCCCACCCTTGACTTCACGCCCAAATTCCCCAAGCCTGCACAAGTTTTATGTTCTGTTATGTTTAACTCCCATGTTATGAAGGAGCTAGGTCTATTGCCTTTAAACTGGCACAATACCAGACTCCGAAATATGCTGCTATGGAGCAATTTCTAATGATATATTCTTACGATTATCCCAAGTACTAACTAATGAATACCTTTATAAACTCTATAAGTAATAAAGTCAATAAACTCTATCTTAATCGGTCTTGAATGAAGCCCAGACACTAATTACTATTTCATTAATTTATAGAAACATTCAGCCACTAAATGTGAATGTTAATACTGATAAACGCAAGCACCAATAACGCCCCCTGGTAATCATTCAAGCGCCAAGATCTTTGTAGCACTTTATTTTGGTGCAAGAACATAGTGAGCAGCCGCCATATTCAGTTTGTATGTAACCACATCAATCGTTAGTAGTAGCTTTAAATAAGGTTACATGTGCGCTCGAAACGCATTAACATCGCCCGTTGACACGTCTGTTGCCTAGCAACGAGCGTAACCGTTGGCGATAAGAACATTTATGACATGAAGCGGAACGAAAATGGTGACGCGATTCTATGGGGGATAGACCATATGAACTTAAGATTCCTGTCTTAAAATAGGATACTTGAGTGGCTTCTACAATGGGAAATCCGTGTAAAATACTGGTATGAAGCTGTATCCGGATAGGCTGGAACCCGACCCCAATGTAGTTAGAAAAAGGTTAGACACATTGATGATTAGGGGGAAGATGCAATTAGGAAATACGATCTTTGAAACCTGCCGGGCGAAATCTGGCATGGCCTATCTCGACTTGAGATTGCATTCCCTAGTCTGTCTGTAGTAACGGGCCTATCATGGCTTCAATTCTAACTAAAAACCACTCCTTATTCTACCGTAACACAGCATAACCATTAAAGGACATAACGTCTTAGGATACGCGAACAATAAAACAAAGGAATACAAAGATCTAAGGTCAACTGCTCAACTAAAACAGATTGACCTCGGTAACGAGGTGAAGAGCTTGTGCGATTAAATATACCAGTCTCTTTTTATTAGTTTAATAATTGAGCTCCTTAGGGAGGACATCTTGGTAGTACATATTATTATCTCTTAACCGTTTGAGGACCCAGGTTGGACGCTGTAGAAATAATCTGGCCAAAAGGGGTATCATCGACACGTCCCAAATATCATGCCAGTGTGGAGCCCCTCTTGCAGGATATGCCCCACCTCTTTTGTTGTCCATCCTGCACAGCCACCTGCACCTTCCAGGATTTAAACGAAGCCAACGAAAGAGCAGTGCAGTGGCGACATACTGTTCGGACATTATTTAAGTCCATCAAACGCAAAGAACAGATTACCACCATATTTTTTTCTAAACGTTTGTACCATCGTTGTGAAAAAATTGCTCAGCTGGACTTTGAGTGACTGTGTCCAAGCTACATGGAGCGTTTAGATTCGTTGGTATGATTTTGATAAACGCCTCTCGGGGAGACTCCTCTGATGCCTATTTCTGCCACCAAGCAGCGTAGCTGTGTTCTGAATTGAAGGGTACGGGTGTCGGTGTAATTACAAGCATATGAGACATTTCAACAGTCCCTTTGGAGCACCAACCACTCACCATCTGATAGACTGCCTGCTTGTTTATCATAGCGTTTGCCTTCCTCCGCCGGTGCATTGACAATTCAATGTTGAACCGAGCATTTTTGGAGCGGAAGGGAGTGTCAGACTTCTACGGACTAAAACCCATCCATGTTCCTTCTTTGCCCTTTGTGTTCCAGGGCCGCGGTATCTCTTTCGAATAGTCCCGCAGCCCTGGCAGGCATCGGCCCTTTCGGCCCGTCAGATATACCTAACCCACAAATGGGTGGTAATAATAAGAGTTGATACGCGGTGATGAAGTGATATGACATGACACCTAACCCTGAAAGGGCGGTTAAAAGCTCAGGAGGAGTTGAATTGATTAAATCGATGAAACCATTGTGATGATCTGAAATTACTGTACTATCTTGAATCGAGCATAGAGTATCCAACAAAACGCATCCTAGCGCGTCAAAAAATCGCCCGTACTTATGTGGGCCAACATTTTTATAAAAATCAATGCCTAATCGAGTACTTTTCCTCCCCCCCTTCACACAATGTTAAACATACCTACATAAAATTTCATCAAACTCGCTGTATCGTTAGATATGGTGTGATAAACCCGTGGAAAGTGATATGGCAGCACGTTATGGCTGTAGCCACTTGGCAACAGCGTTGAGTAATAGTATACACGCAATAAAGTGTGAGTAATAACAATTCCATGGCCGAGTTGTACCCTTGAATTATAAACAGTAATATCGTTTCAATGAAACTGCAAGTTTGATAGACGGTTCAAATATAATCTGCAATTTCAAAACTACGATTCTGAAGGTGTGTTGATCAGTACATCTCATGCGTTGTTGGGATTCATCAGGAGCTGTAGCAGTTTTTTCCTGGACATATGCCTCTCTTTGCGTACTTCTTACAGCTCGATCGTCCGTCCACTTTCTTCAAGAGAAAGATATCAAGACATTACTTTGAATAGGCTCTCAAAAACTGAAGATTGGCCGGTTTGGCTAGCATTAAAACTGAGGTCTATTGATTAAGAGACAGTCCGATGTTATTCCGTCTTAGAATACACAACTTGAATCTTGTATAAAAAAAAACTCCTAATACTGGTAGAGATAAAAAGGAAAAGTCTTGCTAGTTGATAACAGAAAACATCTTTATTAATACAATTTGAATAGTTTCCAAGAGAGTGAACGCAAATTATCTGAAGGTGACATTTTCATCAACATGACGTCGTATACATGTTTTTGTTATTACATCCTAAATTGATACATGTGATAATGAATGTGAAGTTGGAACGCAGTGCGTTTGAAAATAGATGCTTATCTTTCTCAATCACAAATGTATAATACAGTCCCGTGGTAATGTTCTTTAGAGGATGTGTAAAGGTGCACTAAGACCTGCTTGCACCACAAATAAATAAGTCGGTATAGTGTAAACTTTTTTTCCTGTTAATTGTATGAATAGGACAGAGAGAATCATGTTTGGAATATGTTTCCACATTCAGATTTTGTTGTGCAAGCTGGCCTAATGGGGTTATTAGAACCTCAACCATATCCTGAGCGGCTGTAACGGATTTTTTTCTCGCAGTTTGTATGAGACCAAGGTCGCAGGCAACAGCTGTTTTATAAATATACAAAATCACAGAAAAAGCCTTCTGGCTATTAATTTTAAGCAATACGGAAGAATCTAATGAATATTTCATAACTAACGAACCTTCATGTATTGATAAATATTCTCAACAAACAATTTATATCAAGCGACAACGTCAGCAAAATAACAAACGACAAACATACGACTCGACGTCATCTACAAACGCAAGAATATATTCCACGTTTACCCACACACTGACAGCCGATCTTTCGAGACTATGAGCTCATAATATAGAAAACAAGTGGCTTACCTTGAAGTCTGAAAAAAAAAGCTGGGCAAATGTCCATGGCTTTGAACTAGCACATCGCCATTGGGACATTACGATTATGACATAAGGTGAACGTGTGAAAACAAAAATATTTTCCTGAGCTTTCTTTCTGTTGCTTGCCAAGGTTACTTGTTGATATTGTGTAAAGATCTAAATCTTTCGCCAAAGATGGTGTGTTTACGTACTATTTTCAAATAAAAACGACTGACGATATCTCTGCCCGCTTTGCCTGGAGCTATAGGATATATATGGTAAAATAATTACCAGCCAAGAAAATTGATGATATCATCAACTTCTGCTTAGCCTTTTCCCAGTTATATTCGAGTCGGCTTCCAGTCTAGCCGGATACAACTGAATATTACAAAGAGTGACTGCCTTTCTGTTACTGAGCAAGCCTAGGATGCCCCTCGGTATTGAAAATGGACCGACTGGCAGCTCTTAATGTACCCTTCAAATTTAACCCGACTCAAAATCGCTATGCGTGCAGATTAGAAGCAAATTCGCTATCTCTATTACCAACAGACACTACCCGCTGACCTATTCTACCTATTTAGTATGCCACGCGCAAACAAACGAGTGTTGGATACAAATATTGCAAATGGCATACCGTATTAGTTTGCTAAAACTACGACGACAAAGTTTCACCAGGCTTGGTAAGTAAGGAATTAGGTAACCGAGTAGGTCCAAAACTATTTATAGATTAAAACAAAGAAATTGTCGAATTTTCGGTAAAAATGTATGACCGAATCTTGGTTTTCGCTCTTTGGGTGTTAAAAAAAGTCAAGTTTTCTCTTAGTTTTTACGAAAAAACCTTGGCCAGTAATTTTTGTTGAATAAAGAAAACATGACCTTGATTTGTGTTTACCGAATACAAAACACGATGTATCCATGTCGTAACCTACCAGTGTACCAATGCTTACAATGCAATGTGAGCATTTGGGCATATCTCAATTTCGTCAGTTAACACTACATAAAATCCGTACGCAATGCCTTGAAAATGGCCATGGGATGCGTTTCCTATCGAATTGAGCATTAGCTATACCCACAGAGTATGAAAGGTCATAGAATGGCTCACAGATTTGAGAACTACAAGATCAATCATTTAAATGACCTCTTGCAAGCCACTTCAAGTGCTTCAGTTTCCTTCCGGCTCAAGGCGACTTCTTCAACTGGTTTTCTAGCTAATATATGCCTACCCTACCCGTTCCGTTTATCTTGCCGAGTAAAAGATATTGCGAAAATAACATCGCAGTTCTCCTTTCAGTAAAATTAGAAAAGGCCTTATTTTAACTGTTGGAATTAGTTTCAAATCTAATCAGGCAAAACTAAATTATCAACTTTACAACAAGCGACTAACCTTCAAGACCCATCATTCTAAAAATACAATTTATAAATCTGTTGACAGTCAACGTGTTTTCTCCAACAAAAACAAACATATCCCTTGAACATTTTTGTTGACAACAAAATCCCTTGACCGGTTTCATTGACAACATTTAACACATGCGGGCCAAGGTGTCCAGTTATTTCTGAACGACCTTTGTTAACTTGACTGCAATCATCTGTCTCCTGACATAACTATTACTGATCCCCCAGACGAATTAGACGTGGATTTATAGGTCGACTCGTGCTGAAGGATTCATGTTATAATGCAATTGGGTTGCATTAGAGTTTGCGAGCTAGATCAGCTCCTGTTGATTATCAGAAGATGTTTGTTGCTGCTTTCAAAATCAAGTCATTTGTTCAAATTAGACTGAGAATAAGCAACTTGAACGTTAAAATTATATAAGTAGAGCTCCTTTTAACAATTTTGTCTTCCAAAAGGGCGTTTGTTTGCGCATCTGCTTATAGAGCCTTACGTAGCTTTGTGCTGTTTATTTCATGATTCGAATTCTTGCTTTTGGAGGAAAGGGCCAATCATCGCCTTTGTAGTACTGTACGGTAATCAAGCCTTATTAACCTATGTCATCATCTGTCTATCCTTTTCCCAACTATGTTGGGGTCGTCTTTGATTCTATCCGGATGCACCTGAATACCAGTATTTTACATGGGGCGACTGCCTATCTGACCTCCGCAACCCAGTTAGTACTGGGTAATGCGATACCCCTTGGTAAGACTGGTAGGCAGACTTTTTGGGCCACTGGCTACCTAACGACTGTCAAAGATCTACAGATGACAACTTCTTAACGTGCTTTCCGAGGCACGGAGGAAACTCGTAATGGGCGGTCACCCATCCACAGACCAACCTAGGCAATCACGGCTTAACCTAAAGATCGACCCGAGCGGCTGTTATTGTTTAGCCACGAGTTCCTCCCCGAGCCTTATTAATCTGTCTTCTTTGAATAAGCTGATGGTCCTGTTTTTATTGCTTCTGCACTTCTGCGTCTTTTAACAGTAACGTCTTAAACTTTTTAGTCACCAGTTCTTTCCCCATGACTCATCTGAAAGGATTCCTTAAAGTGAAACCAATCTTAATACCGGCCAAGGTACCGGTTATTTGTGTGCCCCTACTGAACTTGAATACGTCCGCTCAGCCGGCCCCTTCGTCGCGGATTACCTGGTTCTAAAAATATTTAACGCAGTAAAACTGATGTTTCTTGTTTGTGCCAAATACTTATGTAACGTTATCTTGGTGGAGCAACAATGTTTTAGGTATTGTAAAAATGGTGGAGGTGCCGTAAATAAAGTAATTAAAGTGTGTATGTCCTAGACGATGCGGTGCGGCTATGTTGTTTGCTGTTTTTATGTTTGTCTATCTACCTTTATATGAAGACTGATTCTCGTCTGAAGTCTTGACGGTATCAATGTTTGAAACAATATGAAGGCGGATTATAGTTTACCTTTCTTTATATGCTATCTCTCTTTTGGACTTGATTCCATTTCTAGTATGTTCTATTTCGACATTTTCTCACACAAAACGATCAAGTTTATTGTTCATTCCACCTACAAAGTACTTTTTACGGATATCAAAGTGAATAGTTTCATCGTTTCAGTTGAGCG
This sequence comes from Noctua fimbriata, assembly GCA_905163415.1. Taxonomy (NCBI): domain Eukaryota; kingdom Metazoa; phylum Arthropoda; class Insecta; order Lepidoptera; family Noctuidae; genus Noctua; species Noctua fimbriata. Next base: position 7,075,689 of record LR990950.1, read on the forward strand.
GTATGGTATGATGTCATCACAGTTTATTTTTAACCGAATCAAATGCTGATGGCTCGCGATTATTCTTATCTATAATCTTGACGATTGTGTTCCGGTATTTGATGTACTGAGTGGATTTGTGGATAAAATTCCATGTTTGACACGGGAATGTAGTGGAATTTTTAGATAAAAATGTAGCCCGTATCGTCCCACAGTTGGTTGAAGGCTTCCCTACCCCTCCTTCCACCTCCCTAGCAAAAGTGTTATTCTATTTGCTTATAAGAACTTATTTATCTTGTTTCTTGAACATAACGCAATAATCATCAAGCCGTTACCGGTTCTCTAAAAGTCAAATGTCAGCTCTCGCAATTTTAAACGTTATTATTATCGCTTTTTTGTTATTGTTAAAACACAATTCATCTAAACCAAAAAGCCTTTGCGGGAGAACAACACTTAAACTAAAAAACAACATATTTATGACCATAAACACATGCAAATCATAACTCACGAAAGACCAACGGAACACCAATTATTTTCATAACAGTACCGTCCCAATTTCGCGCCAATATACTCCCGAAATAGACATACGTTTGAATTTGGAACACTGTTGTCTATGGCGGCAGCCATCTTGTAACGGTTAATTGTTGACATTGTAGCTCTTTATGGTAATCTTTTTGGAAAAGAACTGTTATTTTGGTTAGTTTTTGAGTTAAACAGTACACAGTTAAAGATAAACGTAGGATAAAAATCTTTACTTGGTGCCATTAGTTCTAAACAGTTGTTTATATATTAATGATTTAGTATCAAAACAGACCACCCAACCCGCCTGCCAAGCGTGGCGATTATGGCAAAACCCCCCTTCTTGGGGGAGGTCTATGTCCAGCAGTGGACGTCTTTCGGCTGAAATGATGAATGATGATCAAAACAGATGTTAAAACAGGCACTAATCAATAATGACAATATGCTGATTAAAATCGGGGTCGTGAGTTCAAATTGTGACAGTGAATGAACTGCTAAAGTTCATAGGTTTTGATGTCAACATGAATACTAGTACACCAGCAGTTTTCTATTTAAAAAGTTTAACATTGTTGCAATTTTAGTGGCTTAGTCATGGAGGCCCAACTTAGTAGGCCCTTCGAACCCAGACGAACTTTGTTTTATTTATTTCATCCATCACCATTCACCACCTCTCTTAACGGTGAAGGAAAACATCGAGATGAAACCAGCCTGTCCTCGAATAAAAAAAACCAAGATATGGGACATCTATCAACCCTCACTGGGCCCGCGTGGTGGATTACAGAACTCTCTCAAAGAGGCCTGTGTCTGAACATACAAAAAGATGCAAAAGTAGGCTTATTAGTATGGTATTTCATTTAATTCGATACGACTTATCAATGAAGTATTTCTACTATTCGTATTAATATGGAATTGTGTCAAAACAACATGTTAATTTGTGTTTTAATTTACATTTAAAGGTGAAAGTGAAGACAAATTATTTAAATTCCATTTTGGAAAAACAAAATAAAGGCTTCCCGGTACAAAATATCAGTTTTTAGGTAGTATAGAAACAAAACGAAAAACAGTTGATGTGGGTAGTTTGAATTTACCTTGAAATGTGGAGATGGACCTTAATAGTCTTTACAAGTCCTTCCCGCCTTGACAGTCAGCCCTGCTACCATTGATTGGCTATCAAATAATTCTCTTACGGCTTGAACTCATCATCATCTGCCTAGCCTTTTCAGTACAGTGTTGAAGTCGGCTTCCAGTCTAACGTGGTGTAGCTGAATACCAGTATTTTACATGGAGCGACTGCCTATCTGACCTCTACATCCACAGCCTTTTTACTGGATAACACGATATGCCCTGGCAAGACTTCAGCTATTCATTTCTAAACTAACAGAAGAAGTAGTTTCTAAGAGAAAATTTTCTCTCAGACGAAGTGTGTAAAGATGCGCGCACGCTTACATAAGTGTCAGCTTACCTTAAACAGGTGTTGGAGACGTTCGGTGACGTCACAATTGTGTAATTAACTCGCTGCCTTGTTAATATTCTTGTGAATAAGGATGGTGGCTTTCCAAAATGTTTTGAAATTGCTTATTGTTATTTTTAATTATAATTTTACCTGTCAAATTTTGTATGAACATAAGAAAAAAAACCAGCCAACCGGCGAAAGAAAGGTTCGCTACCATCGTAGTAGGGGAGCCTCCTTTAATTTTTTTTCTTTATTTGTTGTTATAGCGCCAATAGAAATAAACATTCTTTGAAAATTTCAACTGTCTAACTATTACGGATCATGAGATACAGCCCGCTGACAGACGGACGGACAGCGGAGGCTTAGGGACTAACCACACTTATTCAGCTGACTAAGTGTGGTTAGTCCCTTAGCAATAGGGTCCCGTTGATTCCCCTATGAGTAAGAAACCCTAAAAATGAACTCGAAACTACAGTAAATAAATAATCGTTAAAACCATGGAACAATTACGAGTGGTCGGATTTTAGGCAATCACTTGACAGACTAAAAATATATACTAAGGTTTTATATCCAAATTGAGACTAGCCATTGTCTCGTGCGAATTTCACTTTTAACGGCTTTTTATAATTAAATGGAATTTCAAATGTGTTGATTAATAACTGTAAAGGAAAATTTCAACAATTGTACAGGGCATTTTGTTAATTTAGTTGTTACTATGTAATCCCCATCCGTTTACCGGGAAAATGACGAATATGGTGTCGTTAAAATCTAGTTTGTGATGAATATTCTGACTAATTTTACAAGCTACGTGATCCTGATCACTCTGACTGAGATCATCAGACGTCGAATTGTTACCTATACATAAAAACCAAAACTGGGCGTACCATACGCCCCGTAGCTTTTAAAAACAGAACTGTGGTTATATTAGGAACACCTCTGCCTAACCCTCCGGCGATTACAGGCGTGATGTTATGTTACTAATCACATTCGAGCGCCAGTCTCTATGGTCCAAGTTATTGATTGACGAGCCGGTTTATATGGCGGTCATCATTTCAGCCGAAAGACGTCCACTGCTGGACATAGGCCTCCCACAAGTCTCGTCACATTGACCGTCCCGTGCGACTCGCATCCAGCGGATCCCTGCAACCTTCACCAGGTCATCGGTTCACCTAGTGGTAGGCCTTCCAACGCAACCTCTTCTGGTTCGCGGTCGCCACTCAAGAACTTTTCGGCCCCATCGGCCATCCGTTCTGCGAGCAATGTGCCCTGCCCACTGCCACTAGTTTGACAATTCTTCGGGATAGGTTGGTAACCTTGGTGGCGGTGGCGGTGTTACAACATAATTATATCCACCCAGCTAAATCAAGGTAGCGTGTATTCACCCACAATGATCTCATTTGGCACCCATCAATGTTGACGGGAAAAATATTCTGTGGAACAGAATGATGTTATGTTATCTAATCGCAGTCGCATTATGTTCGAACAATGAGTTAATTTTGTCGCTTTTCAGTTATAATTATTGTTATTTCTAACGGTCGGAAAGTAACACGCAGTTTCCTGTGTATATATATGTTAAATAATTGGTTTTGTTTCAAATCAGTACGTGACAACGTGCATGCCATCTCTTGAATGGGGACATTGGTACAAGGCAATTCGTGTCGTCAACCACGCCCATCTTCTCGTAGTTTATTAGCAGTCTATAATGTTGCACGTAGCATAAGTAGACTGTAATGTATTCACTGCTGGGACACAGGTCTCCCCTCTGAAGGGGATCTTATGTCCTTGTGGTCTTGAAAATACTTTGCAACGACCATTTTCCTTCTTCGAGATCAACTATAATGTGACTTTGAACTAAAGGGCGTAAATAGACCTGTAACGAAGCCGAAAGGCACTTGTTCTCCCCTTCTTTGCGATCATTTTTTGTTCTAGACCATACCTGGGAACCTTCTAGTTACGGAGATATTGGGGGTCAAAGTTCCAACTTTTTCACTAGTTTTTTTTTTTTTAATTCATGTTTTTAATGTAAGATTTTTACTTTAAACACTTCCACGAACCCCGCACTACTTAATCCATCCATCAGCAGAATGCTTTGAGTGCGTTCCATCGAGTCCTACCGTGAAATGTGATTATTCACCTCAAAAAAAAAAGTCGTTTCCCAGCAATAATTTTTGGGTAAAGTTACTTAGTTTGATGTACAGAATGCTTGGTTGACGGCTTCGTAAAGAGTCTGTTTACACCCTGTATGTATGCATACGTAGGTGAAGTAAAATATCTCAAAAATCCGACCGGTGTAAAAAAAATCCCTGACATAATAGTCTTTTACAAAGAAATCTTCCTAGTTTACGTGATCAGCGAGAGTTCCCACCGCCAATGTACACAGTGATACAATGAAGTATTTTCCACACACAGTGTGTTTGAGTTGAATTTCTCCGTAACAATGGTTGTTGTTCGAAGTATGTCCAGTGTTAGTGAAAGTCGCGCTTGTAGCTACGCAGTAACATTGTAAGGCGTCTGCCACCACCCCGACGATTAGCGAGAAGCGAGTAGAGATAGCTATTTGATACGACCTGCCCCCGTAGCATGACCACCGTAGACAAGGATTTCTTTGACGGAAGAATCGACAAAATGATAGATAGTGCAAAGAAATCTGTCATTTTGTCGATTCTTCCGTCAAAGAAATCCTTGTCTACGGTGGTCATGCTACGGGGTCTGGCGAGCACCCGGTGTGCAGTTCGGGTCGTTTTATATTTGACAGGCGATTACACCCAACAAAGCTGGTGTTCGACCACTTTTCATCTCTTTGCTTTTAGTAATAAGGTGGAAAAGTGGTCAACCGCGAAGCGAGAATGTCTCGGCGAGTGTTCTAACCGCTGAGCGAGCGTCGATAGCTTTTGTCGCTGCGACAAACGAGAGTTTACGGGAGTATTGGTCGACTATGTAAACGGTCAGCGATCAACTATTAAATGTATCTGTTTTAGGGACACGGGAATTACGTTTCTTAAGCGTAGGCGACACCACCAGCTAGCTAGCGAGCCGGGCGAGCATAGTTTCTCCTCTTTTCATACTTCGGGTCGGCACTTTCGGTAGTTCACGGTGTGAACTGAAATATGAAAAGGTGAAAAGATGCTCGCTCGCTAGCTGGCGGTGCGATAGCTAGTCGCTTTCTCGCAAACTGTAGGACAGATGCCGAAAGGAAGGAAATTGTGCGAACCACCGATTTATGGTTGTTTGTTTTTATTCATTTATGACGATTTATTGCCTATTGGTATGTTGAGGTGATTATGTAGCGCCTTTTTTGGAGAGGCTCGCTTCTTGACCAAATGTGGTAGAAAACGCGGCGTGGATTGCAAATAAAAAATCATTGCGTGGTTGATATTTCTTCAGGCTTACTATTTTTATTTTTTAGCCTGATCTGTCCCTTGACAAAAGTTTGCCATTATTCCTTACGTCTTTCGTGGGCCCCACGCGCCCTTCTTCCATTTTTGGCCCATCCAATTCGTCCCTAATGTCCTTCGTGGCCTGCCAGATTGCCGCCTTACTGTCTCAAGGCGCCAGTTTTGTGTTCTTTTAGTGTTCTGTAAAATAATGTATCAGTTTTTAACTATTTCTCTTGTAACTAAAAGTGTACGTATCATAAAATATATATATCACGCAAAATACCCGCTTTGGATGTGGAGTTGCGGGGACACCAGCCCGTTATACAATACAATACAATCATAAAATATAAATATTTATATTATTCTATTTGACCCTAGCAATGACGTATTTAAATATTTTGCAACTCATATTCATAGTCTTACAAAAATAACACGTTTCTAGAAAACTTAACGGTTATAATCGTCCGACTCTTTCGCACAGGTTCATTGACTCCGCGAATGAAAACAACGTATTATCGAAATTCAGATGTTTTTCGACGCCTACCCGCGTACTGCTTTTAGACTAGAAGTGTTTTTATTTCGATCGATTTATGGCTTGACTATGAATAGTGGCTGCTACTTTTTTTTGTACTTCTGGTGATTGTGAATCTAGCAAGTTTGATGGATGGTCTCGTAGTATTTTTGGTCGTAAAGATAAAATATTATCAAATTTCTGGCACCAAATCAGCAATTCAGCACTTTTTAAAATTATGCCTGCCCTTCACCAATTCGGATACCCGTATCTACGTATAGTCAATTTAAGTACTTAACTTGAGTAGTAATAATTTAAGCAAACCTTTTTATGCAATAGACAAGAATTAAAACGAAGTAAGAACCATCAAAGAAAGCTAAGCTAAGAATTATAACTTTTGACAGTTCTAACTTGAAGTAATTACTAAAATCGTATCTTAAATAATGACTTTTATGCAAGTTACTTTACTTAAATGTTCAATTCTCAAAATGACATTTTGGGAATTGGGCATTTTGGGAATTGGACGTTTTGAGAATTGGACGTTTTGAGAATTGGACATTTACGAAGTAAACACTTGGGCTTGTTTATGGATACGGGTGAAGGAGGTAAGTTCACAGAACAAACTCCCCCGGAAAATGTCCAGTTTTTCTTTCTTATGTAAACAGCGATATTTCTGTGTGTTCTTCAGCTGAATGTAGACTATGCACAGCACAGGTCGGGTGTCATTGCTTCGGAAGGCACATTTCCAGCAGTAAGAGACTTCGACCGACGTCTTAGCTGATTTGCTGAGAATAGTTTACATAAAACGACTGTTATCTGATCGAGGAGCTCGTGGCTAAATAATAACAGCCGCTCGGATCAATCTTCAGGTTAAACCGCGCTTACCTAGATCTGTGGATTAGTGACAACCTATTAAATACCGAGTTGCCTCCGTGCCTCGGAAAGCACGTTAAGCCGTTGGTCCCGGGTGTCATTTGTAGATCTTTGACAGTCGTTACTGGTAGTCAGTGGCCTGAAAGTCTTGACAGCCAGTCTTACCAAGGGGTATCTTATTACCCAGTACTAACTGAGCGATGCTTTGAATAAAGTGATGTTATTAGGAGGATTCGTCTGCATCCAGACAATCAGTTCACTTGGATCCCAATTAGGAGGCTTCTCTGCTTTAGGAGACTGGAGGGAGATAGCTTTAAGAATATGTTGTCTTAAGAAGTCTGTGGAGGTCAGATAGGCAGTCGCTACTTGTAAAATAATGGTATTCAGTTGCATCCATGACCCCAACACAGTTGGAAAAGGCTAGGCATATGATGACTGTCATCTGACCTCTACTGTCTAAAACGTAGTCAAACTTAATTGAACCAGTAACAAAGTGCTCTCACCGTGGCATCTCAACGCTGCATAATATTTACGCAATGCATTTCGCAAGAGAAGCGTTGTTTGGTCTATGAATAGTCTGTTTTCAAACATTCTCTGTGGTAGGACGTGGGCGATGCCCGGTCAAAGTAGCAGGGATAGAAAATGTTTTTGCGATTCAGTTTACTTTTAGATTTTTTGATGCGTCGTCAAACAGGTAATCTATCTTCCAGAGAAATTCGATTAGAAAGCGAAATTTTACCTCGATCGGGAATAAAAATTGATTGATATCGATTTAAGTCATCGTTATAATAGCAGTGATAGCTAGTGGTGTGACCATCGGACTGCCAAGTCGTAGGTCTTAAGTTCGAGCCCTAGGCACTCACCTCTGATTTTACGGATTCATGTGTGTATTGTATAATTATTACTTGCTTCGGTGAAGGAAAAACATTTATTTATTATTTATTTTAACTTCATGTACAAGAGTGGTACATAGGCGGACTTAATGCCACAAGGCATTTTCTACCAGTCAACCTTTGGGTCTAATAGGACAGCATTGTGATAGAGTACAAAAAAATAAATAAGAAAAATACTATTTTGTTAACATAGATTGATATACATAAATACGTACATACTAATACACATATATACAGTAAAATGAAATAAACTAATATATTTTATAATACATACAAATAGGAGAAACCTTATAATAATTACTATGACTACTAATATCTAGCTTATGAGCAATTTAGTCTAAAGACATCGTAAAAAATCAGAATATTATTTTTAAATACAGGTTATCAGGTATAATTTAATTTAATTCTGGAAAATTAAGCATCTTCATAAAAATGTCACGTACCGCTTTACGGTTTAGAAATCGCGCTTTCAAAGGAAAAATAAATACACGTGATATCTCACTACACCTCGCCCTTCCCCCAAGTGATCGTTTCGAGCCTCACGTGATTAATGGACAACCCCTAACTTTCGACTATCTAAACTGAAGTTTTTAATGCTGAGTAGTCAAAATAATCTATACCAAATCCAACTTTTCCAGCATATTCTATTCGCAATACACTTCTATCTACATCTTTGATGGGGCGTGATTTAATATAGACAAACAAACACATTGATCACGTAGCAAACTCCGCCAAACGTGATTTTCACACTAGACCTACAGCTCTGCTTATCATATATCGCACGCGTAAAGATAACGAATGATACGAATGATACGAATGTATTGTTTGCAAAAAATACGTTGGAAACAATGTAATAGGTTTCGCTTTAAAATATCGGCACTAAAGTACAATTGCGGACTTACATGGTAACTCATTTTTACGATTTTTTTTTGCTATACCAATTAAGATTACAGTTTAAAAATTTATATTAGAAAAAAGTTTATTTTTGAATTTTTTGGTGTTCTTTTGTGTGTAAGTCGTATTTTTTATTTTATTTTAGTATTATACCAACAAATTCTTGTCAAGAATCAATTTTACAATGTAACTAGAAGTTATTATGGATCATCAATCATCATGTCAACATAGTCCAAAAAGAATAAAAACTGATTTTGATGAAAAAACTTCAAAGAAATGATGCCATGCTTTGCTAATTTCTATACGTCTATGCTAATATTACAAAGAGGTGAAATTCGTTTGTAAATTTGTATAGAGGGGGGTTATCTCTGGAATTAATGATTTAATTCTAAAATGTTTTTCATTGATAGAAAGCTATATTATTCGTGAGTACTATAGGCTATAAAATGTTTTTTTAACATGCATATTAGCCGAGCTATACACTTTTAAGAAGTGCTAGTGCTATCATGATATTTTTATATCGTTTTTGATTTATAACTGAAGATTACAATGTGCTATCACACACAAATCATTTAAGACATCTCATTGTAATGGTACTAATGAAGTTTCGACCCTTTAACGTTGGGCCACTATTTACGCCACACCCTGTAGAATTATGGTAAAACTTGAAAATATTATTATTTAAAAGTAACCCTATCGCAACCAAGGCTCGGAAACGGTTTAAAATATACCGGTTAATACTGGTTTATTTCGGTTTTCCTCCGAACTTTTCTTAAGAACGTGAACGTTTTAAGAACTTTATTTTAACCTAAATTAACCGGTTTATTCGACGAGCGGCATGTCGGCAAACGCGTTGCAACGTGTGACTGACTACTTGTAAGGATGCCGCGCATAGCGGCGGATTGACGAACTTAGTACTTACGCTATTTCTTTTCATTCGATTCGTGACTTCGCAGTTGATTTAATTACCAGTTAATTTTATTATAATTGTGTTTAACATGGGTAGAAAGTGAAAGAATTTAATCTACACATACTTTGACTACAATGAAAACAATAAAACTTCAATTAATATATATATATATATATTAATTATAATTATTAATATATATATTAATAATTTTTCTTTTTCCAAATATTTATAAAAATGTCAGATTAACCGTAAAAAAAATTATATCTACATTTGTTCCTGAACATCCATCTAAGTAGGTACTAAGTACAGCATGCAAAATAGTGTCCGCACATTAAGCAGATTACTAGATTCCTGAATTTAAAATAAAACTTCGCTCTTATTTTCCTTTATTTATTTTTATTGGTAACATTTCAGTACGAATGATTACATTGATATTTCGCATGCTCCTCCAGGCACATTATACAAATTAAATATTTATTTTGTTTGATTTCTCTCGGTGTTGATGTTTTAAAGCATCTATATACTTTAAAATATTGATATATGCTTCAAGCGCATACATGGCGGCAAAAAATGTACTTCACCTATTAGCAAATTTCCAAAATAATAGTTTCTTTTATCAAGGTCCTTATCAAATAAACATAAAACACATTTTTGACATTCGAAGTAGTTTCTTCTCCTGGTTTAGCACTGATATCTTCGCCTGATTTGTTTTCGTTACTATTTTTTGAATCCTCTTTCAAAATTTGGGTGTTTATTTTATTGAGTTGATGGTACGGTTTTTAGGTGCTAGCAATGATTGGGATTGATCTTCATCATCAGAATATTCCATTTGGTTCACCTGTTACAAAATAATATAATATTCGTTTTAAATAAACATTCAAATAGTTTTTATCACATAGACACACAAAACGCCCAATCTAAGACCCAGTTTCACTGGTCGTTAATAACAACAGTGAAACTGGGCCTTAGATCGGGCATTTTGTGGCCTATTTATCCTTTAATTTTGAGAGTTTAAGGCCCGCTTGCACCACGAATCACTAAACGCGTTTAACGTAGAATGCATTTAAAACATCGTTCTGTTTTTATCAATTGTTTAAAGATGACAGAGACAGAATGCTGTTTTAAATATATTTAGCGTTAAACGCGTTTAGCGATTCGCGGTGCAAGCGGGCCTTATTGTCGAATACAGAATTGAAGTGTTTAGGTACTTACCGAGATATTGAGAGTTTTCTTCTTCATTAAAAAATGACTGATTATCTAACTGGTCCATAGGATCTGTGAAAAGTAATATGTATTATGTTTACCGATTATTTATCGTCATTATCAACTTAATTTCACCAAAAAAAATATTAGATACTTACCCATTTTTTTTGTTTTTGCAGCGGAGCTTATTGATGCAATGACATAAATAAACGTCCGACCGAAACTAAAAATTTCTTACTACGGAATAAAAACAAAACAGCGTGCGACGTTGGATTATCGTGCGTCCATATTAAACGGTTTTTATTGCTCTAAACCGTTTAAACCGAAAAAACCTTTATGTTAATACTCTTCCAAATACCGGTTTAATAATAACGGTTTATGCGAACGAAACCGAATATAAAGGTTTTGCATCAAAGTACGTAATAACGGTTTGAAAATTTAACCGATATCCGAGCCTTGATCGCAACAAAGAAAAGCGAACAAATTTTTGAAAAGTTGATAAAATGGTTGAGCCGGTTTTGATAAAACATGTCTAATTGTAATATACACATCATCCCCTTTCATTGGATACCCCTCTTGGGTATATTTGAAAATATTCGATTTTTCATACCCACTTTCATCTCCCATAACTAGTAAATGGCTGCACCGAAACCGATCTAAGAACCATCGCCAAGAAACTAGCTTTCAAGTAAAAAAAAAACTATATCCAAATCGGTTTACTCGTTTAAGAGCTACAGTGCCAGAGACAGACACACACTCACATTGCGGTCAAACTTATAACACCTCTTTTTGCGTCGGGGGTTAAAAATATAGCCTATCGGCAAGGTTAGTTGGGGTCGGTAGAAAGGCGTGTCATTTCTTTTGATATTATAAAACGCAGTCAACGTACTATGTTCATAATGTTTTTATTACATACTTTTTATTTATTTATCACTTTATGTACACACAACATACAGAAATTTATGTGTGTGTTTTATTGTTTTATTTTAAACTGCAAGTATTTATTACGATGCCTTTCATAATCTTTCTTTGTTATGTTTATACTGCAGATAAAAGGTATTTTTCTACTGATATTGCAATTGCAGCAATGATCAGCTGTTTTCTGTTTGTATGCTATGAAAGTTTATTGTGACTGAGTTTGTTATTAATGTCGACGAAGTTTTTTTTGCGCAGTTAAAACTTACTTAACGCAATCCACATTTTTTTTTTTCAATTGCCTTGAATGTTGGTCTTTCCAAGGGGGTTTAACTGGGTTGTGGAGGTCAGATAGGCAGTCGCTCCATGTAAAATACTGGTATTCAGCTGCATCCGGTTAGACTGGAAGCCGACACCAACGTAGTTGGGAAAAGGCTAAGCAGATGATGATGAGCCTTGAATGTTCCACTGCTGGGCAAAGGCCTCCCCCATGTCCATCTAGGTACTCTTCTCCTGCGCCACATCGAACCAGTAAATCATTCAATCAAACTAATATAATATTATAAATGCGAAAGTTTGAAATGGCTGGATGGATGTTTGTAACTCAATCACGGCTGAACGGGTCTGGATGAAATTTGACGCAGAGATAGATTAGAGTCTGGAATAGCAACTAATAGCAAGTCAAGTCCTATAAACTTTAAATACCAAAATATATTCAAAACTTAACCTTCAATGACCTATATAGTTCAACTGGGACAGAATTTGAACTTCTTATCTTGATTTAAACCTGTAACCTTTTGACCGCTAACTTATAAGTCTGTTGGGCTATCGCCCCTCCTATTCAAGTATTTGACGTGAATAACAAACAATTAACAATACTATTGTTAATATTGGCTTTTCAAAGTGTATTTGTAAACAGAGCCGAAAATCTATTATAGAAATTTGACAGATTGTAGTAGCTTCAGTGCTTTCTTTAGGAGCTCGTGGCTAAATAATAACAGCCGCTCGGGTCGATCTTTAGGTTAAGCCGTGCTTGCCTAGGTTGGTCTGTGGATGGGTGACCACCCGTTACATACCGAGTTTCGTCCGTGCCTCGGAAAGCACGTAAAGCCGTTGGTCCCGGGTGTCATTTGTAGATCTTTGACAGTCGTTAGGTAGTCAGTGGCCCAAAAAGTCTGACAACCAGTCTTACCAAGGGGTATCGTATTACTTACTACACTAACTGGGTTGTGGTCAGATAGGCAGTCGCTCCATGTAAAATGCTGGTATTCAGCTGCATCCGGTTAGACTGGAAGCTGACCCCAACATAGCTGGGAAGAGGCTAGGCAGATGATGATGATAATTTGTAAACAAAGCGCTAGACATAGTCACCTTAGCTGTATTAAATTAAAAGACTCGAAACAATCAAAATTTATTAAAATGGTTGTCACTTATCAGTCAACTATAAAAGAAACTCCGTTGATTCTGAAAATTCTTAATTAAAAAATGACGAAAATCCATACAAATTATCATTAACACTAGAAACGGAATATTTACCATCAGAATCAGAATTTTATTTGCTATGAAAGTAGGCACAGGTTAGGTGTTGTACATAAATTAATGAGATACAGTCTACCTTACGGCGCGCAAATTATTACATAAGTTAAAATATTAATACAAACAAAATAATGTCAACAAAACAAAATAGAAATTAAAGTGAAGTCAGTTAATAATATTAACATGTTTACTGATTATTTAACCTACCTTTTCGGGGGGTTTTTAAAATTCGTTTGCTACTTTCTTTTTGGGAACTCTTTCTAGACCCATCGGTTTAGGCTGTATATTGGTTATTACTTAAATTAAGATTGTGTCTAAAAAAGTACATGTATGTAGTAGAATAAACATCTATAATAGTAGGATAATAACACAAAAACTCGTCACCATATCTAAATATACCAAACGACCACACTTAAACTGCAATATACCTACATTATACAATTATGATAATGAGTAAAACTGCGATTTTTGTACGAAAGTGAGTTTATCTAAGCTACAGTGCATGACCACTCTCCAGTTCGTTACCCCCGTGACTTCTGTGAACTTAGTAGCGTGAACTAGAAGATAGCAAAAACGGGTAGATATAATGTAAATCTACCTTTGTGAGGGTAGTTTTGAAATTATCACTATTTGTGTATTAATACTAAGCCAGGTCGTTACTCCTTTGACTTCTTTGAACGCAGTAGCACGATCTCACTGACAATTTTAAAAGGAATAATTAGGCTACGTGAGTGAGGGTAGTTTTGAAATTTTCAGTGTTTGTGTAATAATAGTAAGGCAAGACGTTGCTCGTTTGACTTCTATGAAAGTAGTAGCACGATCTAACTGATAATTTTAAAAGGAATATGTAAATTGTAATACTACCTGAGTGAGGGTAGTTTTGAAATTGTCATTATTTGTGTATGCGAATACTAAGCTAGGACGTTGCTTCCTGACTTCTTTGAACTCGGTCGCCCGATCTAACTGACAGTTTTAACACCGGCAGATAGAAAATAATACACCCTTTATTAAGGAATAGCGAGACCAAAGAAACGATGGATGGACTGTGTGAAGGATGATATCGCAAGAAAGGAAGTGTCTGATGAGATGACGAGTAATAGAGAAGAATGGAAGGAGACATGTTGCGCCGAAACTAAATGAATTGGGATATCGGCAAGAGAATCATTATGATTAAGGGTAGTTCTGAAATTAAAATTATCTAGAATCATCGTATATGAAATGAATACTAGCCTGGTCATTGCTCTCCCTCCCTTGCTTGCTTGAGCCCGTGAAATCGGCAGCTAGAACCTAAAACTATTATAAGTAAAATGGGTGGGTGGCTTTTTTATGTGGATAATGTAAAAACGCCGTGAAAATTGATCTCCTTTGCGAAAAAAATATGATGTTCTATATTATTTTAAAGCCCCTCGAGAGCAAACATACCGGTTTTCGTCCGTGCCTCGGAAAGAAGGCGTTGCTCCCGGCTGTCATTTGTAGATCTTTGACAGACGTTACAGGTAGTCAGTGGCCCGAAAGTCTGACAACCAGCCTTACCAAGGGGTGTCGTATTGCCTTGTACAAACTGACTTATGGAAGTCAGATAGGCAGCCGCTTCATGTGAAATACTGGTGTTTAGTTTTATCCGGTTAGACTGGAAGCCGACTCCACTATAGTTGAAAACGCTAGGCTGATGATGATCACAAGGTATTTATTACAATTAACCATAATTTAATTGAAAAACACTCATACATTTCCCAAAAAGAAAGTGAAATTTCTTTCTCAAACAAATTATAATTTCGGCTAGCTCATCCAATGACGTGCCGGCAACTAGTTACACCTCGTATTTACGATGATATTAGGGTTGGCACCTTTTTTTTTGCAATTAAAGTACCTTGGTTATTAAAGGTAAGAAAAAAAAAAACTACATAGTGTCAAAATAAAGTACAATTTAATTTTCTTTATTCTTATTTTTAAAAACTTATTTTTATTACTTTTCGCAAGGATAATCAAGTTATTATCGCAGCTAAACACTTGCATCTTTACAGTCTATTTTTAAATTAAAGTAATAAGTAATTAATTTTATATCAGATTCAGAGACGCTTTGTTTCTTTCGTCTCGCCATTTGCTATTCATCACAAAAAAAACTCTCTGTAAATGCTGACGTTGCAGGAATAGACAGTAAAATTTTCAATTACAGAAAAAAAAAGATTGCTTGGCACTGGCGACCGTTTTAAGCAAAAATGCTTACGCTTAATCAAATTACGCGAAATTAAGTATTTTCATTTATTGTATTGTTTTTTTTTTATTTGTTTAAATACCCAAAATAACGTACAATACTTTATTATAAAGTACGGGTGACAACCCTAGATGATATGTATGCAACACGTTAATTTCTACTTTAATTAGTAATGCTAATTTAAGTTTGTAACTAAGCTCCTTACGATCAGCTGTTTATTGCGTAGTTAATTTGAATTTTAAGTACTTGTGGCTTCCGTGTTCTGTGGTTAGGTTTTAAATTAGTTTTTAGGTAAGGCTGAGAATTGACAAAAAAAATCGTCTAGATGGTATGACTTGCAAGTAAAAAAATACAGGAAAGAAAGAAATATTTATGTTTAGCTGAAAATTGACGAAAATAACGTTATAAGATTTTAAACTATTATGGTCACTAACATTATTATTTTCACTAGAAACGGGATATTTACCATGTTTACTGTTTTCTTTGAGTTCCCGATATTTCGGCGCTGTTGCAAGCACCATGATCACGGATCCGGATTTATCCGTAAACATGATAAATATCCCGTTTCTACTGAAAATAACATTACCCTACTTCTGGGTCAGTCGGGGTAAAAAATAGGGTTACCTACCATAAGTGAAAACAAAAGGAAATATTTAAGAGTTTACTTTGGACGTCTTAAAATGACACACCCCGCAAGTTTATAATAATAATAAAAACAGTGTACAGAGTACAGCAGTCATTGTGCCGATAGTCGTGTCGGTCAATGACTTAATTGCCAATAGCCTCGACCAACATCTGAAGAGGCAATCGCTTGGCAGCTGGATCAAGGGCTTGATTTAGAGAAGGCGGCCGACGAAAAATCCGTGTCAAAAACAGATTTTTGAGCCGCTTTCAGGCCAAAATGTTGAGATTCGACTTTATCTCGTTGATTATAAAGATTAATCTCGAGTGAGTGAAATATTTTTATTGATAGCTCGTGGATTAAGTAAAAAGAATCAGGATTTTCAACTTTATCGCTAAAGCATTAGGTTCAAGGTTGTTCGGGAAAATTTGACAGCTTCGGGTAGCTTGATGTGTTGGCGTCTGTACATCCCTGATTATTGTAATATGAGACCAAGACGGTTTTTCGGAAGCCTGATCGGGTCTGTAAAATTGACGCAGGACTGAACTGAAATAAGTTCTTGGTGTTCATTGTTCAGGTTCAGATTTCGTACGCACGACGGCTAATGCTATTCAAAACCAGTTTATTCGGATCTCTCGTTGTACGCGAAATTTAAACAAAGCGAGGCCAAGTTATACTGGAAATGTACAGCTTACGTACAACAGCCAGTACTGTGAAAGAAACAAGTGTAATATTTCGGGCCAATCATCATGTTTTTTTTTTTTTTGTGCATGACATGCGAATCGGATTTCAGTCATACCGCATTGCAAAACATGTGCGTTATTTCGTTAGATCAAAGTTCACAATTAATAAAAAAAAACAATTCAGTGCGTTTCCAGTTCTTGTCGATTTTTATCAGAAAACAAATATTGATATCAAAACCGTATCTCTTATGTAATGCAGAACGACATTTGCGTGTTCGTTTACAACTTATTAGGAAGATTTTGAACTGCTACAATTATTTGTATCAAGCTTAAGGTACTGCCATAGACATGGTGATGTCAGAATCATAAGAGAGAGGGCAATCTGACACACGTAACCTCTGAATTTGCCACGGATTTGCGCCCGTTTGATGGCAATAGGCTCGCCCCATACTACGTGGGACTAAAACATAACTGGCGAAATGTGGGTGTACTATTAGGTACACCTCTGCCTTACACTTGGGGATTACAGGCGTGATGTTATGTATTTTGCTAAATAGTCATCAACTAAAACATAGTCTTACCGTGTACAACTCGAGTAAGTCTAGAAGTGTCTTACAAATAAAATTAACAATTCAAAACGTGAATGTTGTTCAACGATTATGTTTATTTACTTTGTAAAGGTCATATTGCCATATGGACTGGCCAATGGCAGTAATAACAACGAATAGTATCCATATTCATTATTATGTATATTGCAAGTTTGTGTATAAATAAAGAAATAGGAATATAAATGTGGCTTCTGTCAAGTAAATAGTACGAAATATTGAAGCGTCTACCCAGTAACTTTTGTCAATAAAATCTGAAACATGCTCGGCACGAACCGGATTATAAAGGGTGTAACAAGACCCTTAACGAAGCCGAAAGGCACTTGTTCTTCCCGTCATTGCGATCATTTTTTTGTTCTACACCATACCTGGGAACCTTCTAGTTACGGAGATATTGGGGGTCAAAGTTCAAACTATTTCACAAGTTTTTTTTTAAATACTTGTTTTTAATGTAACTTCACGTCGGTACTATTCAATCCATCCATCAGATCAATTCTTTGAGTGCTTTCTATTGAGGCCTACCGTAAAACGTGATTTTTCACCCTAAAAAAAAGTCGTTTGCCAGCAATAATTATTGCGTAAAGTTATACATAGTTTGGTGTACAGAATGCTTGGTTGACGGCTTCGTGGAGGGTCTTTTTACACCCTGCATTTTCAAGTGTAATCGTCAACTAAAGTGTTTGACATGCAACAAGATGTTTCACTCTTGTGTTCTAAGTCTCATTCAATGATAAGTTTTCCTAATTCAATCGAAAAACACAACAACGTTTTAAGCTTTTACGGCTTTCGGTAGACCAAGAAAGAGGGTAGACAGATTTGTCTGCACCTAACAATTTTTTTTCATGTACCAGCAACAGCGTCGAAATATCGGGAGCTCGGAATAAGTAAGAGCGTTTATACAGGAAGTGGGTAACGTCGAAAATAGCTTTCCAATATTTTACTGTTTTGATTAATTTGGCAATATTACTGTATGAAAATAAGAAATATGGCAAACTAGTGAACTAGTGTTTGATTATGAAATGCAATAATTAATATCGTAACACCGAATATTTAGTTTTAGATGTAAAAAAAGTATTTGGAAACTTTCCAAATGCCTTTTTTACACCTAAAACGGTTACAATATCAAATTCAGTGTTTTAATTGCAATTAATTATTAATATTCTAGTTCACTAGTTAGCCATATTTCTTATCCCCATACAGTAATATTACCAAATTAATTAAAACAGGTAAATATTTGACAGCTATATGCGATGTTACCTATTCTATGCAAAAACCTTGACAGCACAGATGAGTACCAGTATTAATTTAAAATCTTAAATTTAATTAGCAGCCAGCTGCCTGCGTTCTTATCTCTTTTATTGACTGAACATTGAAGCACTTCATCTCATGATTAAGATATGACGTCAAACGGAAGCTCCGGTTACAAGTTACAATATTACACACACACACACACACAGCTATAATAAATATCTGACAGCTCGTAATACTCAGCAACAATATTGTTTATATTATCATATCATTAAAATGTGGGTACAAAAAATATTGTACTAAGGTTCTTGTAAAAACTACCTTACCACTCAAGAATTATAAGCATGATTTGAATATTGGTCAAAATTTATACCGTGTGGTTCCGTAACATAAAGGGTGTTAAAATAACCTCAACGACGCTGACAGGCACTGGTTCTCCCCATTATTGCTATAATTTTTTTGTTCAAGAGCATACCTGGAAACCTTCTAGTTTCGGAGATATTGGGGGTCAAAGTTCCAACTTTTTCACTAGTTTTTCTTTTTGAAATACAAGTTTTTGTTGTTATAACTTTACTTTAAATACCACCACGACCCCCGCACTATTCAATGTATCCATCAGCACAATGTTTTGAGTGCGTTACATTGAGTCCTACCGTAAAACGTGATTTTTCATACCAAAATATTAAGTTTTCCAGCATACATTTTTGTGTAGAGTTACTTTGTTTGATGTACCGAATGCTTAGTTGACGGCTTCGTGAAGGGCCGTTTACACCCTGTTTAGCAAAGACATCATATTATGGCTTAAAGACACTGGTTGATTTCAAAACTATACTTAGCATATTTTTTTCCTAAAAACAAAGGTCACATCTCATACCAATCCATATGCCATATTCACTCTTCCAATTTTACAGGTAACTTTAAAAGATTTTCTACTGCTATTTTAATCAATCCCTGTCAAGAAGCCCGAATCGCTTGCTGCGATAGAACTGTCAAAGGTTCGCATAAAAATAGTATAAAGAGTCAATCAGGAGGTTGTACTCAGTGTGTACTAGGGCTAAGGGATAGACCGTGGCATTTTACTTGTGTTTTTTAAACGCTAGTGTCTTTGCGTCTCGCTAGAGCGCATTGTACGGCCTACATCAGTGCTCAACCACTGCTTGTAGCTTGTATCTGACCTGTCTGAGAGGCGCATTGGCGGCTGGGCAATTGTTTTTCAACAAGACATTGCTCCCGGTAGCCTTGAGCTGAAGCTCCTGAATCCGTCCCCAGATCCTTTGCTCCTACCTTCGAATTATCGAGAAATCGTATAATTTAAAGTTCCTATACAAATTGATCAGTATTTACCAAATTTTCCAGTATTTTATATTTGAATCTCGCGAAAATCAAGTACAAATAACGTACCATATATAATTTTATTTAGAAATTATAAATTAAAATCAAATTGAATTAATTATAACATTTGACAGTGTAGTTTTCTGATATTTGTTTTAAAGAAACTTCACCATTTGAGATTACAATTTTGAATACCGCGACGACATACTCATATTTCGTCTCAAAGACTCCTTTGGTAAAAGCTCCTCGTCCTTAGCATCACAGCTGTCCTTGATCCTATCCACCTTCTCCGGAACCCTGTATCATCGCTCAGTGGCCTACCCAGGCTGCAGTGCGTTGACCGCGCTCTCTCTTGTGTCAGGTACTAGGGCCCTCGCGCCCGGTCGCTCAAACCGTCGGGACGAGAGCTGAAGGCGGATCGGTGCGGGCATATACAACGACAACAAGCCGCTGATTGCTCCTGCACTCGCTTAGGTAAGGAGGTTTTCATGTTATTTTTGTGTACAGTCTGTGAAATGTGTTGTTTAGCAGTCTTCTTCTTTATAGTGTGGTTAATGCCTAACTTGGTGTCAGAGTTTTTATACCGCCCAGGGCCCTCTGATTTGGCTTTACATGCCGTCGAAAAATATCTCTCGGGCATGCTGATTTCCTTACTGTTTTTCCGTCACCGAAGCAAGTGATAATTATACCATATGCACATGCATCCAAAAAATTAGAGGTGCTTGTCTTGGCTCGGCAGTAGGACGGTCACACTACTAGACTATCACTGCTTCTTGCTTTTTGTTAGTTTGACATACTCAAGCTTCATATAATGGTAAAGAACGGTAGTTGTGATTTAATGGTCAATTTAAATTGGTAGTATTTTTGCTTGACAACACATTTCCGTGGCAGGACACGTGCTTGCACAATTTGTTTACCAGTGGCGAAGGTTCCATACAAATCGATTCCTGCCGGCTTCCCTTTGAAAAATGGCACAGTCAGTATTCTATGGACAAATAATATAATCTCATTAAAGATAATAATTATGTACTCCGGCTTATCTCTTGAAAATTGAGCCTTCGCTACAGTTGGTTACTCTTTAGGGATGAACAAAGGGTCTGAGTAATAGGTATACAACATTAGTTTTAGTATATGCGAAACCTGATACACGAGTCTAGTATTTTTATGTAAAGAATCTATGTACAAAATTTCAAAACTGTATCATGAAAAATCACAAAGTTATAAGGTTGTTCTGTTACCTAGTTGTCCGCACAAAATCGTGGTCACCATGCAGCGCGCGCCTCCAGCGTCGTCTTGAGCTCATTGATAATAATAATTTGGCAGTAGGTACCTAAATTATTGCGATAGGTACTTAAAGTCGCTCAGTGTCCAACTTTTGACTTTTTTTAATATTTTTGGGAAAAAATATAACATGGTTTAAAAATGATTGGAATCGATTCAGTTACTTATTCTGAACAAACTATATTCAGGTTTCGCATATACTACAAATAATGTTGTATAATAGAAATGCAAAGCAAACTATCTCGAATTAAAACTAAAATCATAACGATCTAATTAATGAAATGCATGTGTCTACAATTAGAATTACATATATAATACGGTATACGAGTGGGTATCGTAGTATGATTATGTGTCAAATATCAACGGACGTTGTCAAAGAATACACGCTTCCGGTGAGTATTTCATAAAGCACAGCATAGCGACGGAAATATATGATTCATCCTCAACAGGTCTGTACTAGACCGCAGTAAATCCATTTTGACGCATCTGATTTATGCACCGTGCGCAGTGACTGAGCGGGACTGTATGTATTTACAGAAGCGTCTCATTCCGTCATAGCTCCCTTCAGTGCAAATTTACCCCTAATTCAGTTTTCTGAACCACCACAACGTCAGTCTACAAATCTAGGCACATCTTAATCAAACCATTATCAGTTTTTTCAGTATTTTTAGCAGATTCCTAATCAATCTTGACACCCATCAGGTGCCGATTCACCCTCAACTCGCGCCACTAATCCCGATAATGTTGAGATCGGGCGCGGGGCACCCGGATGCTGGCCAATCGGAAGCGTCCACGTCGCGACAGCGCTCTCCTGAGGAGGAGGCGCAGAGGATGTACGCGACGCTCAACGAGTATCTCTTGCTCGAGCACAAGGCGCAGCCCAAGCTGTGTCTGCCTGCTGAATCAGAGGTAAGATAGACTAGAAACTAGTGGGGAAGGTTCCGTACAACTCGATTCCTACAGGATTCCCTTTGAAAAAGTGCACAGTCAGTATTTTATAGACAAATCATAAAGGGGGTATATAAAGGCACTTGTTCTCCCTTTTTGTTCTAGACTATACCTGGAAACCTTCAAGTTACGGAGATATAGGGGGTCAAAGTTCCAACTTTTTCACAAGTTTTATTTTATTTTAAATACATGTTTTTAATGTAAGATTTTTACTTTACACACCTCCTCGTAATATTCAATCCATCCATCAGCACAATGCTTTGAGTGCTTTCCATCGAGTCCTACAGTAAAAAGTGATTTTTCACCCCAAAAAAAAAGTCGTTTCCCAGCAATCATTTCTCCGTAAAGTTACTTAGTTTGATGTACAGAATGCTTGGTTGACGGCTTCGTGAAGAATCTGTTTACAACCTGTATATAATCAAATTAAAGATATGTACTCCGGCTTACCTCTTACAAAAATTGACCCCTCGCTACTGCTTGAAACAAATACTTAATTTACGCGAATGTACAGTTCAAGTACTGCCTGTCAGTATAATGGTCGCAAGCGCGACGGCTGAGCAATGGAGTCCTGGATTCAACTCCCATTTCGAGCAAGTCTTAGGTTTGCCCATCAGGAATTTTGACAGTAGCAGCCACGGAGTTTGAATTAGTGCCCGTTTGATGGCAACAGGCTCGCCCCCTATTAAATGGGATTTCAATATGTCGAAATAAAGGTATTCTAAATACGGTACATCTCTGCCTAACCCTTGCGGGATTACAGGCGTTATGTCATGTTATGTATAGTCAGAGGATTTTACTGTTGATCGCGTTAACAGCATAAACTGGTATGGCCTGCCAAATCTGAAGTTCCATTAATAGAAATGTCGTCTTGCAACTCGATGGGTCATAATAACATCCTGGTACTGTATGTCTCCTAAAAAGCTAACTACTGATCCCATATATCTGTAGTTATGTCAATGGAGATATAGTAAACTTTCCACAGACAACAATCTTACTGGACTATTTCAGTTTAGACATAGACTATGGAATACAGTTCATTTAGACTTACAACATGTATACAACATTAGTTTTAGTATATGCGAAAACTGAAACACGTGTCTAGTATTTTTATGTAAAGAATCTATGTACAAAATTTCAAAAATGTATCATGAAAAATCACAAAGTTAGAAGCTTGTTCTTCACCTGGTTGTCCGCACAAAAATGGTCACCACGCATTCGTTTAAACCAATTTTTCAGTCCAAATAGAAATATTTTCTTTATTCCAAAGTTGTTCTTCAATGAATCCTTTATTAAAAGTGTTGACTAAACATCACTAAATGAGACCACGCAACAAGCACGTGCGAAGTCGATATACTGAGCGCCACTATTGGTCAAGGTCGTGGGGTTCCAATAAGGCGGCATTTTTATCTTAATCGCTCTGAATTAAGTATACATGTACTTACTACTCTTAAAGTATAGTATATCCTTCAAATATATAGTAGAACTGGAATAATGATTAAAAAATTCTGGGGACGTCTTTGTCCAATTCAGCAAAAAAAAAAAAGAATGACGACCCCAAATTCCTGGCCAGATTTGATCAGAACATCATTCCGAAACCCTCATAGATCTTTTTTTTTTATTTATTAGCCTATTATGTCCCACTGCTGGGAAAAGGCCTCCACCATTCCTTTCCAACTCTCCCGGACCTTTGCCTCTTGGTAAATCAGTCAGGAAGGAGTCCAAATCGTCATTATTGTTTAAAGGCAATTAAAAAAAAAATCGGCTCTTTCCTACAATAGTACAATACCTACACGGTCAAAGTGTATGGAACAGCTGTTTTTTTTAAATTACCGATGTAAAATTTCTATGTGGAGGGCTCAGAATGATGTACTGAATACGTGGTAACCGTTTTCGCGTCGGTGTCCTTTCCACCCTGTATCATCATCATCTGCCTAGCCTTTTCCTAACTATATTAGGGTCGGCTTCCAGTCTAACCGGATACAGCTGAATACCTGTATTTTACATGGAGCGACTGCCTATCTGACCTCCACAACCCAGTTAGTACTAGGTAATACGGTACCCCTTGGTAAGACTGGTTGTCAGACTTTTTGAGCCACTGACTAGCTGTAACGACTGTCAAAGATTTACAAATGACAGCCGGGACCAAAGGCTTAACGTGCTTTCCGAGGCACGGAGGTAACTCTGCATGTAATGGGTGGTCACCCATCCACAGACCAACCTAGGCAAGCACGGCTTAACCTAAAGATCGATTCGAGCGGCTGTTATTATTTAGCCACGAGCTCCTTATCCTTCCTCCTTCCACCCTGTATATGACCAGAGATATATAAGTTCTTTATCCTCTACATATCTCTGTCAACACCTTCGCGTAATTAAGGCAACAGAAAAGTAAAAACATAGTTTACATCGTAAATTGTAAATAAAGTGTAAACATAGTTGAAAACTGACCTCCATCCGCATAAGGAGTGCTACGGGACCTTCAAAACATGTTAATTCGTCAACTCGTTGCTAAACTAGCGAACATTATGTATGTTTTTTTATCCGACTGCGGCGAAGTTCAAAAGGAGGGTTATGTTTTAGACCTGAATGTATGTCTGTTTCTATGTTCCCTCGTAACTCCTAAACGAATGAACGGATTTGGATAAATCATACGTCGTTAGATTCGTCTTGGTGGCGCGAGTGTCACTGGGGTTACATTGAAATGAAAAATGACGGATTTAGGGTGCCGTATAGCTTTCGATTTTTTAATAATAGTTCCACACACATCCCTCGCTACGCATTGCGCTCATCTTTGGTGGAAACGCAGCCTTATGGTTGTAGTAGAATCCGCTACTCGTTCCTCTCGTACTAGCATGAAATAATGCATAACCAGCCCATAATGTTCCCACTGCTGGGACACACGGTCTCCTCTCTATGAGAGGGAATGGGCTATATATAATCCACCACGCGGGCCCAGTGCGGGTTGGCAGATGTCACATGTCTTCGACTTTTTGGTTCTAGGACATGCCGGTTTCCTCACGATGTTTTCCTTCACCGTTTTGAGAGCAGTGATGATGAAAATAAATTACACAAAGTAATGCGCCTGCCTGGGTTCGAACCCGTTCGTAAGCTGCTCTTATTAAATAATATTAATGTGCAATATATTTGTCAACAGAATGGAGAGGTGACGACGGGAGCGCGCGACGGCGCGGCTCACGTGCTGAGATGTCTCAAAGTTTGGTTCGACCTGCCAGCCGACGTGCTCATCAATGCCATCAACTTGTTCGACAGGTGAGGTTCTAAACCACAACCTCCACACACCTCGTGTCACGGGGTTTGTGGTCGCACTCCTCCGAAACGGCTCGATCGATTTTTTGATTTTTTTTATGTATATTTGGTAGGTATGAGAATAGGTCGTAAAGTATATTTCACACCGCTAATTTCACGCGGACGCAGGTCACGGGGCACAGCTAGTATAGTATAAACTTACAGGGAATGTCACAATATCCACATTAGAAAGCTGAGCAAGGAAATGGAGAAGTGAACGAGGCAAAAAACTACCGTCTACTATATATATTATAAAGAGGAAACATTTGTATGTTCGTAACGAATAAACTCGAAAACTACTGGACCATCATCAAAATTCTTTCACCATTAGAATGCTACATTATCTCTGAGTAACATAGGCTATAAAGGTCGTAACAAGACCCTTAACGAAGTCGAAAGTCACCTGTTCTCCCCGTCATGGCGATCATTTTTTTTGTTCTAGACCATACCTGGGAACCTTCTAGTTACAAAGATATTGGGGGTCAAAGTTCCAACTTTTTCAAAAGTTCTTTTTTTAAACACCTCCACGATCCCCGTACTATTCAATCCATCCATCAGCACAATGTTTTGAGTGCGTTACATTGAGTCCTACCATAAAACGTGATTTTTCACCCAAAAAAAAGTCGTTTCCCAGCAATAATTAGGTTTGGAAGGGGAAAGGGGGAGGCCTTTGCCCAGCAGAGGGACACTTAGAAGTCTGTAAAAAACGTGTAGTGGTTTCAAATTGAGGAAAATCCCAAAAAATCAAAACAATATAAATAAGTAATTCTCCTAAAAAGCTAACTGCTGATCCCATATATCTGTAGTTATGTCAATGGAGAGACAGTAAACTTTCCACAGACAACAATCTTACTGGACTATTCCAGTTTAGACATAGACTATGGAATACAGTATTCAAACCCATAACCATTAAATTGACAAATGATACTGATGTCAAATTTAAAAAATAACAAGGTTATTGTACATGTACATAGGCAGCTGCAACAACTAGCAGTTAGGTGGTCCATCGGAATATCTGTAAAAATAAGTCTTTACTAGCATCCCCGTCCTAAGATTTGTTTAATAAAGGTAAATAACAACAGTCATCATCATCTGTCTGGCAGCGACTGCCTATCTGACCTCCATAACCCTGTTAATACTGGGTAATACGATACCCCTTGGTAAGACTGGTTGTCAGACTTTCAGGCCACTGACTACCTGTAACAACTGTCAAAGATTTACAAATGGCACCCGGGATCAACGGCTTAAAGTGCTATCCGATGCACGGAGGAAACTCGGGTATGTAATGGACGGTCACACATCCACCGACCAACCTAGGCAAGCGCGGCTTAACCTTAAGATCGACCCGAGCGGCTGTTATTTATTACTTGTCTTCTATTACAGGTTCCTAACGAAAATGAAGGTGCGTCCGTGCCACGTGCCCTGCATCACTGTGTCCTGCATGAACATCGCGCTGCAGCAGTACGCAGTCGACACCGGCGCTAAACGTAGCACCTCGGTCGAGGAGTTGGGTAAGTTTCCTGGCTTCATAGAATAGAATAAGAATTTTATTTCAGACATAGTCCATATACTGTTAGTAACACAAAAACCTTATAAAGCTCACCAATTAAATTGGCACCGCACTGGAGCGCCAGTTTATGCCAAGCCCTGGACGCGACCACCCGCTATAGTCGCATCCAGTGACGCCATATCGACAAATCCCGCGACGAGCAGCGGTGGCCCAGTGGTGGCGGCCCCGACTTACGAACAGTAAGTCGTGGGTTCGAACCCAGGCAGGCGCATTACTTTGTGTAATTTATTTCATCACCACTGCTCTCAATACGCTGAATGAAAACATCGTGAGAAAACCGGCATTTCCTAGAACCAAAAATTCGAAGACATGTGACATCTATTACCCCACACTGGGCCCGCGTGGTGGATTATAGCCCATTCCCTCATAGAGAGGAGACCTGTGTCCCAGCAGTGGGAACATTATAGGCTGATTATGCCTGGACTATCCGCAGTGTGTAGTCGTATTCAGTGCTGCCACATCGGCGAGTCCAACAAGCGAGGCATGTCAAACAAAAAAAAACTAATTTGAATCTCTTGTATTCTAGTATCAATATCTCAATCGGCGTGCACGGCTGGCGACGTACTCCGCATGTCCGGCGTCATCATGAACAAGCTGAGCCTCGTCCCCGGCTGCCGCACCACCACCGCGCTGGACTGGCTGCGCCTGCTGCGCGCCATGCTCAGTCTGCACGCGCAGCACTGCGGCGTCGTGTTGCCGCAGAGCTGTCAGGTACTGAGAGAACACGTCCGTGTGTAACTTAGACATTAGTACTGGTATCGCGTGTCGGGGTATTCCTCAAAGCGCAACCAACTCTGTATACACACACACACACACACATATACACACCAATTTCGCAATGCTTTCTACGTTGACAATAACTCTATGGTGTAATGGGGGGCCTGGAGTTCGAAAATACAGGCCTAGGCTTAGTTTAGACTCCAGATCTCCCACAAATTACAACTTTCTGCCTACTACCTGTCAGTATATCTGAAATAACTATGTAATTTGTGGACATAAATAAACGTTTTTATTAACTAAGCACAACTAAATTATTCCTCGGAGCGCAACCAAAACAAATTCAGATTACAAATATTATATGTTTATTCATCAAAGCGCATGATGAAAAATAAAGAGGGGTATGATGGACTCATATTTTTTTTTAAATCATGGTTGCGCTTCGAATTTTATAATTCTTTTATATTTTATTTTATTTTCTCAAGTAAACAAAATATAAAAGAATTATATCGATTCGTTTTCTAAAAAATTTCAACCATTTATGCGAGGGTGGGTCAGCTAAAGATAAAGATAATTTATTTGTTAAAAACATGCGTTTACACACAAATTGAGCATGCAAGATCTTAGTGAGTAGGGTAGGGTAGGTCCGTACAGGTTTTACCATAGCTAACTGCTGTCACTCACTGTACATCAAACTAACTAACTTTACACAACTTTTTGGGGTGAAAAAATCACGTTTTACGGTAGGACTTAATGTAACGCACTTAAAACATTGTGCTGATGGATGGATTAAATGGCACGGGGGTCGTGGAGGTGATTAAAGTAGAAATCTTACATTAAAAACTTGCATTTAAAAAAAAATGTGAAAAAGTTGAAACTTTGACCCCCAATATCTCCGTAACTAGAAGGTTCCCAGGTATGGTCTAGAACAAAAAAAATACCCAATGACGGGGAGAAAAGTGCCTTTCGGCTTCGTTAAGGGTCTTGTTACACCCTTTAGACGACCAGGAAGTAGGCTGTATGTTTTTTGTTATAAAAAGTTGGTATGTCTCCTAAAAAGCTAACTGCTGATCCCATATATCTGTAGTTATGTCAATGGAGAGATAGTAAACTTTCCACAGACAACAATCTTACTGGACTATTCCAGTTTAGACATAGACTATGGAAACATTGTTTTTAAATTCAGTAATATTGTGACAAAATTAAGCACAAGTAGTATTGATGAAGAAGCGATCAAGTTCTCGTTCATTACTTTTGTATCTATTTGATGGGATGGTGTTCCAAAACGAGTGGAGTCTACTTTATGTCTAAAACTTACTCATATTTCTGATTTTACTACATATTTAAGCTAAAAGCCATCCTGGCCTGAAAGATGACCTGGCCTGAATTTCAATGTTTCTCTTATTAATATACTAGCGACCCGCCCTGGCTTTGCACGGGTGCAATATGTATATATATATAGAAACCTTCCTCTTGAATCACTACCTGTTACTGAAAACTGCATCAAAATCCGTTGCATAGTTTTAAAGATCTAAGCATACATAGGGACAGACAGACAGCGGGAAGCGACTTTGTTTTATACTATGTAGTGATAATAATTATTTTAAAGGCACGCAACCTGTAACAATGCAATTTGTAAAAATCACTTGTTTCCGTTCAAAATCGTATGTTGGCTTGTTACGTTACAGGGTGAATGCCGTATCAGCTCATAATGTCAACTAACAAAAACAAAAAATGTCCACTTCTCACAATGTCAAATTCGCATAATGTCAAATTCGCATAATGTCAAATTCGCATAATGTCAAATTCGCATAATGTCAAATTCGCATAATGTCAATTTCTCACAATGTCAACTTTTTAAAATGACAAATTCGTTTAATGACAACTTAACGTAGTTTCTACTATAACAAGGTAATTTGACCTTTGGCCTTTGCCCAGCAGTTGGACAGTAAAGGCTACTCAAAAAAAAAATATTTAAGAGTCTTCCTATTACCACATTCAAATTACATTGTTATAGTAGAAACTGCGTAAAGTTGTCATCAAGCGAATTTGTCATTTTAAAAAGTTGACATTGTGAGAAGTTGACCTTATGCGGGTTTGTCATTGTGAGAAATGGACATTTAGAGAAATTGACATTTAGAGAAATTGACATTCTGCGAATTTGACATTCTAACGGCCGAATACTGAAACGCCACTCAAATATTTAAGGGCTGCTTAAACGTTTGAGCAGCTCCTAAACTTTAATTTCGTATACACAAACGTCTATTTTGAGCATCTGTTAAATATAAGTGCTTCTTAAATTAAATGGTGCTCAAACACCACTCAGTTTAAAAGTCGTATACAGGAACGCTACTCAACGTTATTTATCTGTCAAATGAACTGTCAAGCTGATTTGAGCAGCCCCTAAATCTGAGAGTGGTCGCGAGGTCCCTCAAATCAAGTTTAATCTATTGAAACCAAATAAAATAAGTGATAAAAATGTCTTTATCGTCCTTGTCTTCACTTTCGGATCACGAAAGGCCAACTGTGAACCGCTGAAATGAAGAAAAGTTGAACGTTTTTGAAAAGTACAACGACAGGGAGTTTGTTTCACGGTTCCGCATCTCGAAAGAAACTGTATTATATTTGGACTCTGTATTTGGTAGCAGCATTAAACCCCTAACAAAAAGAAACCGAGCCATACAGCCAGTGGACCAAATTCTTATAGCTCTCCGGTACTATGCGACAGGCAGCTACCAACGCGTAATAGGCGATATTTTTGAGGTTGAACAACCCACGGTGCACCGAATAGTGCATAAAGTAACAGCCAAGATAGCCAGCTTGAAGTCAACATACATAAATATGCCAACACCAGAAGAATTTCCAGTTGTGGCAAATGAGTTCTTTGCAATAGCAGGATTTCCAAGAGTTGTGGGAGCTGTGGACTGCACTTATATTAAAATAAATTCTCCAGGTATGTACTTATCAAGTTCATTGTAATCATGTGCCCTAAAATGTCGATTTTGCTTACACAGTACAACAAACAACAATTAATAAGTCTTGTGTTACATTAACAATTAGAACCTTACTTGTAGAATTGTTTCTACAAAAATAGAATATTAGTAGGTACTTTAGTAAAGTTTGTTGTCCCACAATATAACTAGAATTTATTTTCAGGTGGTGCCCAATCTGAAGTCTATCGGAACTGAAAAGGCTATTTTTCACTAAATGTGCAAATGGTATGTGATGCAAGACTACGAATTAGGAATGTTATTGCAAGATGGCCAGGTTCTGTACATGATAGTACCATATTTAATGACTCACCACTGTGTGCTCAATTAGAGCGTGGGGACTTTGGCACAGGTATTATTCTTGGGGACAGTGGATATCCATGTTGGCCTTATCTGCTTACTCCATTATTAAATACAAGGACGGCTGCTGAAGAAGCTTATAACCGTTCACAAATAAGTACCAGGAATCCCGTGGAAAGGCTTTTCGGGGTCCTTAAAAGAAGATTTCCTTGTCTACAGAACGGGATGGGCCTAAATATAAAAAACATAGCACTGGTCATTGTAGCATGTGCAGTGCTTCATAATATTGCCCTGTTGCGATCTGATGAACTGTCAGAGGAGGATTTTTCTTTACCCTATGTAGAGGAGGACTCCACAGAACAACCCATAGGACTTGGGTCAAATCAAAACTTTATTGTAAGGACTAATTTAATAAATACACATTTTTCCACTTAAAATTAGTTTTATTTCAATGCTTTTATATGTTCCACCACCAGTGTGATTGATTTCTTTCTATGAAAATAAAAATTACAATCACAAGATATTCTGTAGGGTCTATGTTACTTTTCCAGAAATATTATATTTATGCATACCTTATCTATTGACGCCTTCTTTTGTACCTCTCTAGTGGTCTCGTAAAACTGAAGCCGCTAAAGAAATATTTGAAGACATAAGTAAATAAAGAAATATTATGATAAAATAGAAGAAAAAAAGTCTACATAAGAAAAATCAAGTCTACATTTGCTTTGGCTATGTTCTTTTTAGACCTCTGTTTGAGGTTTTCATAGAGGTGCCGGAGTTGCTGCCATGTCCTGAAGCCACTCACAGCAACAGCATTGTACTGTTGGCACACTGTATCCCATGCATCTCTCTTCTTCAAAATTATGTTAGCATTCGTTTCTTTTTCTATAATATTTTGATATCTGAATATTTAACATATTATTTACAGCATGAAACAGTTCGAAATTAAAATTAATCTGTGAAATGTTCAAGAGAGTATGTTTCTAGTGCATTATCTGGCCGTGTCTATACTTGTAATAATAAAAAGTAATTGTACTTAGACAAAAATCATGTATTTATTCTGAGCCTTTCATATGGTAGGTGGTCACAAGTTTCAATAGGTAAGTAAGTGCTTGATACAGGCAACAGTTGCCCTGAGCCACTGACTATGTACGAAAATGTTAAAGGCATGTGTACTAACAAAATATTACATGCACCAGGCTCTGGCGGTAAAGTACAGTATTTCATTGTTTATTTATGTACTTACTTCTTTATCAATTCCAAAAGCATGTCTTTCTCAGCAGGTGTATAATTGCATCCACGTTTCTTCTTCTCCTCCATCGTGAATCAATTTAAAACTTTACTTAAACTTGATAATAATCGCGCGTAAAATGACAAGTGTGCAATCTCGACAATTATCTCAAGAAATTTTATTTTCTTATGACGTCTTCTTTTGATATTCAGCTGATTTTTATGTATATAAATACATAATTTCAATCGTAATTAAAACCAAACTTATATCACGCTGTTATATTTCAACTAATTAATAGTTATAGAAAATATTTGTTCAAAGAAGACTGCGTAAAACGAATACAAGACGTAAACTAAATTATTTTGTAACTGAGAACGTGCTGAGATCAACTTTTTAGCAGGATGTTGCCATGATGTAAACATTTGAGGACTGCTTGGCTAATCATGGTTTCAAATTGCTTGAGTGGCGTTTGTGTATACCATTTAAATTTGAGGGATGCTTATATTTAAGTAGCTTTTAGGTAACTGTGAGATTTGAGTGGCGTTTCAGTATTCGGCCGTAAGAAGTTGACATTGTGAGAAGTGAACATTTTGCGTCCGGTTGTCATTTTAAGAAGTTGACATTATGAGCTGATACAGTGAATGCTCCGATGAGGGATCGCCTATACTTGCTTCCAGCTGTGAAGCTACC
Source organism: Noctua fimbriata (assembly GCA_905163415.1). NCBI lineage: Eukaryota > Metazoa > Arthropoda > Insecta > Lepidoptera > Noctuidae > Noctua > Noctua fimbriata. The sequence goes on from LR990950.1 coordinate 7,108,487, forward strand.
TTTTTATGAAAATAAATGAATGTTTCTAATTATTATATTGTTGTATTGTCCTACCAGGAAGAAGAGCTAGTTCAGCTACTGGAGATCGTGTGCTGCGACGCGGCCTGCGTCAACACTCGCACCAGTGAGCTAGCGCTCGTGCTGCTCTACTACAAACTAGGTGAGTTTTCATAACTATCTTGTATAAGGTTTGTCCTTATTAACGTTTTGACCGCCATAGTCGCATATACCCAAATCCAGCCACCAACCACGATCACTTACACCACACACATAGACACAACACACTCTCGCATTCACACCTATGCATAAACACGCACACACACCACACAATAGCATGCATGCATTATTTTTAATGATTATAATTTTTTGGTTTTTGATGCTTAAAATGTTGTAACATTAGAACCAAAAACGGGTGCAGACACTGACTCCTGTAACACAGGTCTCACCTAGCACAGGAGTCAGGGTTTCAAATGGATATGTAAAACTTCTTTCTTTGTGTCAATAAATAATTTATTTTTTTTACACGTGACAAAACGACACAAATAAGTGGTAAAAAATGTGCGATGCATTATAACACGAAATAAAATAAAGTTACTGTTACGTCAGGGCCGTCAGAGTTAAAATGACTGAAACTTTATCATCATCTGCCTCGTCTTTTCCCAACTATATTGGGGTCGGCTTCCAGTCTAACCGGATGCAGCTGAATACCAGTGTTCCTAGTCAATTATCCACGGACCGAAATTTAGGTCACAGCACACATCGATTCGGGAAGGGATCGTCATCGTATCCACTCGAGCCATTTAGTATTATTTGTATGGAACTCCCTACTGCAACGCACTATCGGAATCTTGTCCAGTATTTTACATAGAGTGACTGCCTATCTGACCTCCACAACCGAGTGTCAGTACCAGTATTTTACATAGAGTGACTGCCTATCTGACCTCCACAACCCAGTTACTACTGGGTAATGCGATACCCCTTGGTGAGACTGGTTGTCAGACTTTTCGGGCCACTGACTGCCTGTAACGACTGTCAAAGATCTACAAATGACAGCCGGGACCAACGGCGTAACGTACTTTCCGAGGCACGGAGGAAACTCGGTATGACTGAAACTTTATATTAATCTGTTTTCTTTTGCGTGCAGAGCAACAGTTGGCGGCTGCGCTGGCGGCGGCCGAGCAGAGCGGCGCACTCCCCGAGCACGCCTACTACCTGTACGACTTCGCGCGACAGCTGCAGCTGCACTGCCATGTAACTACTACTTACTCATACTGTATATTTTGATTATACATTGGGGCTAATTAAAGTCCAAGTACATAAATAATATTTAATTAAAAATCGTGCGTACAGTTCTAACGTCGGTAGCGGCGTGTCACAGCCAATACAAGTTTTAAAGGATCAGCAGAGTATGTTAATGCCTGATAAATTTACATTAGCAAATCAAGTAGTCGCTGATCAATGAGATATAGTGTTCCATAACTGTGAGGCAATAGGCCGCAACACATACGTTTACTTGTTTCATAAGGGTTGTGAGGCTATCATGGCCTACAACCAAAATTTTAACAACAACTGAAAGCTGTTATTAAGTAACTGAAGTTTCTGTGTTCTAAGTCACGAGGGTAGGATTATAACATCACCAACACACACTGAGATCCCATAAAATTATTGATTACTAGCTTATGCCCGCATAGAATCCGGCTTTTCTGTTAGAAACCAGCCCCCGTAGCATGACCACTGTAGACAAGGATTTCTTTGACGAAAGAATCGACAAAATGGCAGATTGTGTCGACACAATGACAGATTTCTTTGCACTATCTGTCATTTTGTCGATTCTTCCGTCAAAGAAATCCTTGTCTACGGTGGTCATGCTACGGGGGTAAGTCTTATATTGAATATGTTTTTAATGAATCCTCTTTTCAGATGTATTACGATTTTATGTCTAAAGAATTCGTAACTAACAATGTCTCTGTTCCAGATGTGCGACTCGTCGCTGGCACACGCACGTTCTCGCGTGCGGCACGTGGTGTCGCGCTACGAGCGCTGCGAGGCCAGGCGCGACCAACGCCAGCGCCTCGTGTGGCGACTGTCCGAACGTACGCTCAAGGTAAGCATCGTCATCATCTGCCTAGCCTACAGCCTACTATGTTGGGACCAGCTTCCAGTCCTTCCGGATGCAGTTGAATACCAGTGTCCCTAGTCAACTATCCACGGACCGAAATTTAGGTCACAGCACACATCGATTCGGGAAGGGATCGTCACCGTATCCACTCGAGCCATTTATTATTATTTGTATGGAACTCCCTACTGCAACGCACTATCGGAATCTTGAAGTAATCGGCTCGCCTCGGGACAAACTCACGAAACACAGGAGGTGAAAGACGATACGGTAACGATCCTTTTCCTAAGTGGATAATGGGTGTTAAAAGACCCTTAACGAAGCCGAAAAGCACTTGTTCTCCCCGTCATTGCGATCATTTTTTTGTTCTAGACCATACCTGGGAACCTTCTAGTTACGGAGATATTGTTAGTCAAAGTTCCAACTTTTTCAAAAGTTTTTTTTTTAAATACCTGTTTTGAAGGTTATAATACCTCCACGAACCCCGTACTATTCAATGCAACCATCAGCAAAATGTTTTGAGTGCGTTACATTGAATCCTACCATAAAACGTAATTTTTCACCCCAAAAAAGAAAGTCGTTTCCCCGCAATATTTTTCGCGTAGAGTTACTTAGTTTGATGTACTTAATGCATGGTTGACGGCTTCGTGAAGGGTCCGTTTACACCCTGTATGTGAGCTATTTCCTTTTACCGTCCGTTTACACCTTGTCTTGTAATAATGAATGTTCCTATCCTCAGGTGCTTCGTCCCACGGACCGTCTTACTTCCCTCCTGCCGACCATCGAGGAGCAGCACTTCGCAGTGGACGCCACGCCCACCAGGACCAGGTAAATTCTATATTTTGGACTATTTAATTCCTAAATTAAAGGTTTTATCGTTAATGAGTAAAAAAGAAATTGCCTTAAAATAAAATGGTATAAGTACCTCTTTTAAGTTAAGCATGAGGTAGACTGATCATCATCTGCCGAGCCGTTTCCCAACTATGTTGCGAGTCGGCTTCCAGTCTAGCCAGATGCAGTTGAATACCAGTATTTTACATGGAGCGACTGTCTATCTGACCTCCACAACCCAGTTAGTACTGGGTAAACCGATACCCCTTGATAAGACTGGTTGTCAGACTTTTTGGGCCACTGACTACCTGTAACGACTGTCAAAGATCTACAAATGACAGCCGGGAGCAATGGCTTAACGTGCTTGCCAACGCACGGAGGAAAGAGTATGAGGTAGACTGATAACTTTTGTAAATACATAACAATTTCGCCTCATTTTCTATAGAAAAACCAATGTTTTTTTTTTTGCGAGTACCCTGGCTGGATACTATTCTTAATTTGATCCAAGTAAACTTATAACATTAGACGTTGTTCTAATATATTGTAGGGCATCTAGACAGCTCTAAGTGTAACTTACTCACATAAATAATAGGCAAGTAATAACAAAATCATTTTGCTATCACCAGATCGGGCAGTGAGAGCAGCGAAAACGAAGAGACATCAGATTGGCCGCGCAGTCCCGTACTCCCGGTGTATTGCGAAAACTAATCACCGTCCCGCGCCGGCCCGGCGTCAACCGGTACTTAAAGTGGCGACCCGCCCTACCACCAGACACTAACCGGTACCTACCTGATACTAGTAGCAGACGACATGCGGTACTTGAAGATTAAACTAGTTGTTTTTGACTTGATTGGTACTTTTTAGTCGCAATTAAGGCTTATACTTGAAGACGCAAGCGAGTGTTTCTACGCATACGAAGGGTTACACGATACTTTTAGTGACAATTGAAACTAAACTGTACCTTTTAAGTTATAGGCTTGATTTGTACTTTTTAGTCACACTTGAGGCTAAATGGTCGTTTAAATCATACGTTTAGTGACACTAGAGACTAAAGCGTCGAGTGGTACTTTCAGTGACTCTTTAGGCTAAAACATCGTATGATACTTTTTGTGAGGCTAAAGGGATAAATGGTACTTTAGGGAGACACTTGAATTTACAGCTGTAAGCTCATGTGGTACTTTCTAGTGCTTGTTGAGGAAAGAACTGAATCTCAAACTACACTTTTAGTTATAACTGAGTCTTCAGTGGTACTAGAAGTAAGGAAGAGCGCTGAAGGAACCATTTGACACTAGATATCTGTACTTTAGTCTCTATTGGTACTTTCATGATCAAATTGTAACTAACATCACACTTCTAGTGTACTATCATCTGTTATTATGATCGGTTGGTACTTTTAGTGTTAATATATAAACCTAATTTGTACCTGGCAGCTCAATTATTAACAAAAATGAGATCTTTTGGAATTTTCTCGAAAAATAACGACATTTTCTTTTATATAATCTAAAAAAAAATATGACATTTATTTGAATTAGCTTGTATTTAAGCATTTAATTACGTAAAATATAATTTTATTGACATTATTATCTCGAATTCTAAAAGGTCTTATTAAATGATAATTATTAATAGTTTTATAGTTAGACTTGAAATATAAATCTATAATAGATGACAAGTAGAACTCACATTTGCCGGGTCTTAGCGGTCGTAATTTTGAAATATGGCGACGAGTTTGTAATATGGTTGAAAGTAGTTAAAAAAAGCATTTATTAAAAGCATTATCAAAAGATAACTCGATATCATCATCTGCCTAGCCTTTACCCAACTATGTTGGGCTCGACTTCCAGTCTAACCGGATGCAGCTGAATACCAGTATTTTACCTGGAGCGACTGCCTATCTGACCTCTGAGTGACTTAGTAACTGGGTAGCACGAATTTGCTCAACATGATATCTGATGTCATTGTTTAAAAGTATAAAGCATACTTTTCCTTACTTTTGTACCGCAACATAGTTTTTTTAGCGAATACGTTTAGCCAACTGCTTGACCAAATTATATATCTCGTCACCAAAATTACTATTTCTTAGTTTATTTTACGTTTACATGAAAAAAAGAAGAAAAAAACAATTCTGTGTTAATTAATTTATATCTAAAGAAAAAAGGAGATAAAAAGCCGAGGTTCTAAATTTTAAGTTTTAGTTTTTTTTTTTTATTCAAGGAATAAAGTCTCTGCGTGATCCTTATTTTGAGAATGTCAAAATGTATGTGATCCCGTTGTTTGTGAACGTGCTCGTGTGTGTGTAGGTGTGGCGGAGGAGGTGCGATTGCGTGGCTACTACAGGCCTTTAATAGTTATTTTTCCTCTGATTGCTGCAATCCAACAGTAGCCTTATTGCGACAAAAATAAATATCATATTGTGATTTTGACAGTGGTGCAAAGTTAGAGTTTTAATAACTTTCAAAGGACTGTATGTGATAGTACTTCACTCTGTGTCAAACAGAGTGAGGTGTAAGATGATGAGATTGCTATAAAATTGCGTCACAGTTAACCAACAGTTGAGCCACACTTGACCAACAGTTGCGATTTCCCAGTCTAGTTTTAGTATAGTTGTTTTATGTCCTAACTAACACAAAGTGACACACAAAGGAATGCCTGCTGCATTTTCAACTTTCGGCTCAATGCTGCGAGATGAAATTCCAACAGTGCAATAACATTTAGGCATTAATTTAGATGTCCCTTAATGTTTTTTTAAACTACTGGAAAAGTTAATATAAAGACTACTTAATTACCTAATTACTTAATTATTATTATTGGATTGGCTTGCATTTTAAATGCCAAGCCAATCCAAATTCTTCAGGCGAATTTTATCGCAATTCTCAATAATCACGACCAATTTTCTAAATACATACTATTGTACGCATTCGCACCACTATCGCTAAATGTATGTTTCGAAACTTAATTAAGTTAATTAATTATTAATCCGAATAAAAGGACAAAAAAATACAAAAAATGGTGCAATTTTAAAAATTTAAAAAAAAATCCATATTTCGATATTTAATCTAATGGTAAATAAAAGTAATATTTGGAGTATTATTCATGTGAAAAGTTGTTTTTTTTTTTTACATAAAATGTTTTTACATTGCGATGGACAACGTTTCTTTCGATTCGTGGGTTCTGGGGGTAGGCGGAAAAGTAAATTTGCTGTTCCAATAGGGAACTTGATGATACTTCTGACTACTTCTAGAGCCTGCAATTTTTATATCAGTCCCTTAAAAGCTTTACTAATGTTTTCGTTATATTAATGTGCACGAAAAAAGCGTTGTCTATCATCCCAAAGCTTTTCCTTACTGTGATTTTTCTTATTAGAGAGAAAAAAAAGTTCAAAAAAAAAAAGAATATTCCATATTTTTTACTAGTTTTTAAGGTCTGGGACGAAATCTGGGGTAGGAACTGTGGTGTTAAATAGTGGATAAATATCAAGTGGTGTTATTGCATAGTATTAAATTTTATTAGGGTTAAATTGGAGAGCTTTAAAAACTGGGCGAGTAATTTTTTTTTTGTTGAGACACAGTTGCGCAACAATCGTCGAGCTATCGCGCCACAGTTGCTGCCCGAATCTCGTTTCTATCGATTTAAATATAAGAAATGAGTCACATAAAAACGAGTGAATGTAAAACTTTTTATATGCGAAAAAAAGTGAAAAAAAAATATCCACCGAAAGTTTCTTTTATAAGTACATCTATTATCTGTAATTTAAGTATTATAGTTATTGTAAAAAATAAATATTAATTAATACATAATATATTTCCATTTACGACTAACTCGTTACTTTGTACGAGCTTCGATAAAATCTGATTTAAAAAACAATTTTGGCGTTATAATTTTTTTATTTCAATTTATTTTTTTCAGTAGTATTAATCACTTATTTCTCATAATCTTAGTAGTTTATAAACTTATAAATGACACAAAAAAAAATACAAATTTATGAAAAATTGTAAAAAAAAAAATGATCTCAGTTTGTAGTTTTCTTTGCAAAAAATATAAAAAAAACGTGGAAATTATTAGGTAAAACATATTTTGAGTATTGTATGCGTAAAAGCATACTTTACAGTTCATTTATTTTTTAAGAATTTTGTTGAAGGAATTATGTGCATTTAAAACATCAGTGCATTTTGTGACACACCCAGTGGTATATAAGCTAAGTATGTATTTTTTATTCATATTTGTTTCTTCAGTCCTTTTTACGCATACAATACTTACTATAGATCATTAAAAATAAAGTCTTTGAATATGAAAGCAATGTACATTTACGCTCTGTGATAATGTTCAAATCGAAAAGGTATAGAAGAGTCTATTAATGCAGAAATCGCTGAAATAGCTACTCGAAAAGGAAGAAAAATTCAAATTTTCCAATCTATTTCAGTGAATTTTCGCATTCTAAAGAGTGCCTTTTATACTTTTATCAATGTTGTTACAAAAAAAAAACTTGTTGATAGAACATCTCGAAATATTTTAAGATCGTTTTTATAAAAAGGTATAAGATCGACTTTTTATAAATATTATAAATAGTACTGATTTTAAAATATTGTTGTGAATGATTTTGACACCTTTCAAACTTTATATTAAGTCCTTAATAGTCGAATTTGTACAGTAAATATTAAGATGCCTTAATGTTATGCAAAAGAAATAGTATAAAATCTGTTCGCACAATAATCTTTAGTTGTAAATATCTTTATAAAAACGAAGAAAATATAAATAAATAACTGATTATAATAATAAGCAACTGTATTTAATATTATTTTTATAAGAAATACCGTTTACAATGTAAATAACAAAATACTGAAGTTGTGTCGGGGTCATAGACGATCCAAGATGGCGGTATTGTCATTTTGGCGGCAACATTCTAAAATCAGTACTAAACGGAGTGATAATTGTAAAAATCGTTATTTCTGAGCTTTTACTAGCTGCAACAGAAACACCAATTTTATGTTATGTATTGACAGTTTTTAATATGTAACGCATATTTACTTATAGTACGCGAGAACCAGCAAAATATTTTTCGTACCACAGCCTACCCAATACATTCTTCCAAATAAGCCTTTATCTAATACATAGACGAAATAAACCACAGTATGTCGGTAGACTGTGGAATATTTTTAGTTAAATATTATAAATTGTCAATAGATTAAACCTGCATTTAATGTTAAAATCAATAGATATGTATTCCCGTTATATAAGTGTGCGTGGATGTGTTGTGAATTTTGTAAACAAAATGTGCATGAGTCAAAGTAATCTCGAATGATGAGAATATACAGTTCAGACTCTTTATTTCTTTGTTTTATTTTTATATTCCCTGATAAATACACTGGAACTAAATATTTGTAACTAATCTGTCGCATCCCAAGTGTAAGGGATCGCGCACTAGGCAGTGACTTGCAATCTTGAACAAAACTGGTTGGACGGCGGCTTTCTTCATGGTTTCGCCCAATAGTCGCGGCGAAGTCGTGGTCGTAGCCGTATAGAGCGCGACCTCCAGCAACCTCCGTCTCTAGTAATACACTAAACTTCAGGATTCACACCAGAGTAAAGTAAGTATAAAGGGAAACAGTAACAACTCTGTGGTAAAATTTGCATGTATGGAAAATGCTGCCGCCTAGAGTTTCGTGTGTGAACTAAACCTACCTATAGCTACATTTGAGCTGCTATTTCTTCAGAGTTCACTCATGATAACAAAACAACAAAAATTACCAACGAAAAACAGAGTGATAACAATATTATGAAATAAAAACAAAACAACAAAAATAACAACAGTAACAAGTAACAATTTTAAAAGAATTAGCTGAGTTAAACTCGGAAAGCGCATCAACACGTCGGGAAAGCCGGAGTTGATCGACAATGACATTGCCGAATGGCGACTATGACATTTGCTTGACAATTTGACAAACAAGACAAGATGGCTGCCAAGTTTTTTATCCCACCAAACTCCAGATGTCGCTGTCGTTTATGTAAATTGATGACAGTACTAAGTGTGCCCCCCCCCTGATTCACACTTAGCGCACTACCCTGTAAAGCGCAGGCCACACTGCTAGCGAGCGAGCTGGCGGGCGGGCGAAGCGAGGCGACGGAAACTACATATACATATAAAACTAAGCGAAGCTTTGGCGAACTAAACCCAGCCCGATCACTAAGTACGGTAAGCCTATCCCTTGGGAGAAGCTTGCCAAATACCTAGGAGTCGTAGGGATACGGGGTGGAAGGGACACCGACGCGAAAACGGTTACCACGTATTCAGTACATCATTCTGAGCCCCCCACATAAAAATTTTACATCGGGTATTTTTTTAAAGTCAGAACGGTCAAAATGCATGGAACTGCAGATTTTTTTTTAATAACCGATAATTTTTTTTTATGTGGGGCTCAGAATGATGTACTGAATACGTGGTAACCGTTTTCGCGTCGGTTTCCCTTCCACCCCGTATGTGTCATATTATATGCCTCATTGGCAACCAACGGGAACTTTTACCCGTTTGTCGCCAGGGACAATATACAATACCGTGGTCAGAGCTGTCGTACTGTATGGATCGGAATGTCTATTAATTCTCACTGACATCATTAAGGTTTAATTCATTCCTTCATTTTTCTGATCTCAAGGTATTGGGGCCAACGTAACGACGATTTTGATTTTTGGCCCCCCACTAGTGGCCAGGGGCCAGCGGGAATACACCATTACAAACGTTACAGTAAACATGAATTACTTAATCTAGGGCACAGGGTAAACATTTGTGACAGACTGTTGCCCGAAATAGGCATAAAATACCTCACCAGCCTAGGGGCTGAAATCCTTGTCTACGGTGGTCATGCTACGGGGGCTGGTCCAGGTTAAAAATGTCGCATGGGCATAACTTTGATTCGTTATCTAGTATGGTTTTATGTATTTGTTACGGCTAAAAGCCGAAGTACGGTTACACCTAGTTCTAGCCGGCTAGACCTAGGTGCGGCCGGTAACAGTTGTGTATCCTTTTTATTGCTAGGACACACCGACCAAATAGATTAGGTTAGGTTAGAACTGTGACCAAACGTGCGCGAGCCGAGCGAGCGTAGCGAGCGGTGCCGCGGGAGCGGCCGGCGAGCACTACATCCAAATTGGTTGCATGTTCTAAACGAAGATAAGAAGGATACATCTCACACCAGGATTTAACTGCTATCGACAAGTCACAGTGGGCGGGACAAGGTGTAGCCATTCTGCTCAATGAGAGATTCGAGGTTGGACCGATCGCTGTTCCCAAAACTAAGCATATTGCTATTGATTTTGAAATAAGCGGGAAAGTTTGTTTCAGCTTACAAATCTCCAAACTTGCAGCTCGAATGCAATGACTTGGATATTTTATTTTCCCTGGGGGCGTCATGTTGTAATAATGGGAGACTAACGCCAATAACGGTTATTGGAATAGTAGAATTGGTGTTAATGGTGCATAGACTTTCTTGAAGTACGCACCGCACACATTCTCATCTCCGCACATGCAATCGTTTTTCACAGCCCCTGTATGTATGGATCAGAATGCTGATTTCGATCCATACACTACGACAGGTGTAATCACCGGACTTGTATATTTCCCCTTTAACTTGACGGGCATCCGTGGGTCGCAAATTGTTCGAGTGACCTGTTGCTATTTCATGCATCCTGAGTTGATCCGGTGCGTTACGCCCCGGTCTAATTTGCCATCCCCTTGGAAAAGCGATCCGAGGTACCTGAAGTCGGAGCAGATCGGTATGGGCGTTCCGGCAAGAGTTATAGGCACAGGACAGGGAAGACCGACGAAATCGCAAAACAAGTATTCCGTTTTGGTTCTACTCAATTTCAGACCAACATTCTCCAGTCTTTGCCACCACACCTCCAATCTGCTCAATACACATACATACAATCTGCTCTGGACCTCTTGGCTGCTCTCAGCAACCAGCACAATGTCATCGGCAAACAGCACACACCAGGGTGCCTCTTCCTGGATGTCCAACGTGAGAGCGTTCATTATCACGAGGAAGAGGTAAGGGCTGAGAGTCGACCCTTGGTATAAGCCGACAGCCACATTGAAGCTGCCGGGTGGTGCCCGCTGTAGGCCGGACTTGGATACTGCATCGACGGTACATCGCACGGATTAACTGCACATACTTCCCAGGCACACCTTACTCCTTAAGAGCCCACCACAGAACTCAAGGGGTACTCGGTCGTATGCCTTTTCGAGGTCCACAAACACCATGTGCAAGTTTTAATGTCCAGCTCTGTATTTCTGGCACATCTGGCGGATAGCGAAAATGGCATCCGTCGGTCCCCGACCAGGCATGAAACCGAATTGGTTCTGAAATTTCGCTCTCTTCTCTCTTTTCTTTCAATAACTTTGTCAAAATCTTTCATACTATGTGAAATTAGCTTTATTCCTCTGTAATTGTTGCACTCCACCAGATCACCTTTGTTTTAAATTCTTCAGGTATCGCTTCTTCCAGCAACAATTTACTGAAGAATAAAGCTAACCACGTCCATCCGAAATGACTTCCATACTTCAACCGGTATTCCGTCCGGTCCTAATGCCTTACCATTCTTCATTCCATTTACTGCAATCCTCACTTCATCCACACTAACCTTTCTCACTAGTCCCTCATTCGCTGGTTTATTTTCAAGCAAACCGCTCCAGTCAGTCTCCTCATTCATCAGTCTTTCAAAGTAACCCTTCCACCTATCCTTAATTTTCTCACTATCCGAAATAACCATTCCAGTTTCGACTTTTACGCATTTAACCTGACAAGCATCCTTCGCCTTTCTCTCTCGAGCTCTAGCAAGCCGGTAAAGGTGTTTGGCTTGCTGGACTATTCACTGTATCATAGAGCTATGTCATCGTTGTAGGTTGAAGCGCTTTGCTACATCTTTTATTATGCGCACAGCCAAGGAGTGGAATTCCCTGCCTACGTCGGTGTTCCCAAGTTCATATGACCCCAATCTATTTAAGTCGCGAGTTAATAGGCTTCTTTTGGGTTAGCTCGTACCATCGTCGACCTCATCTCTGTCCTCAGGACTAGATTGAGGTAAAGAGTAAGCCCATTTAGTATATAAAAAAAAAGAAAAAGGTCGCCCTTAATCGCCTTTTATGAGACCCACGGGATGAGGATGGGGTGGCCGTATTCTTTAATTCCGGGACCACACGGAATTGCCTGTAATATACAGGATGGAATTTGACAACCTCACCTGGTGCGAAAGTACTTTAAATACCGGAGATAGCAAATTTTACTCTTACTAAATCGTCATATAATCCCTCGAATTCACATTTTACCGCCAATTTCTTTAATTGCAACGAGAATTGTTCTACTGATTCATCATCATTTTGCATAAAAAAATGTATGCCTTTGTACCGTTATGTTTTTTCTTTGTAGAAAAACTCCATCAAACTTTTCTATTAGACTACAAATCGATGAATTACTCCGTGAATTGATCATAAATTTCTCGACACTGATCTCCCACAACATGTAAAAATACATTCATTTGTACCTTGTGAGTCTTCTTGTTAAGCTCACATGCTTCAAAATATATTAAAAATAGTCTCCCATTTTTCCCATTCCTTCGAGATGTTTTCTGATGTCGAATTTTCCACGTTATTGTTGAAACAAAATGGAGGTAGTGCCGGCAGTACAGTTTCCATTGTAGATTAGGTAAATAATCCTCCCAAAGATCGACTTATATTCGATGGTTAATCACCAGTTTCGAATTTGACTGATCGAACGACGAAATTTATCCTAACGGCTCCTTAGAGCCGGTAGGATAAATTTAATTAAATACTGGCTGACAGGATATAAGTATTCTGTGTGTGCCAGGATACTTATATCCTGTCTGCCAACGAGCTATGAAGCGAAGAATACTTATGGACCGCATCAGAAACTCCATTATTCGCTCCAAAACTCAAATAGCTGATGCTGGCCTTACAGGTGCTAGGTTGAAGTGGAACTGGGCTGGTCAGGTCTGCCGCATGTCGGAGGAGCAAGGGACAAAAGTTACCACTCAGTGGGTACCAAATAGCAGGAAACGACAACGTGGCAGGCCCAGAAGGAGATGGCGGTATGAGCTGGACTCTTTCGCAAAGGATTCGCCTACAATCGCACTAGACCGCGAAATGTGGAAGGAGGGAAGGGAGGCCTTTGCCCTGCAGTGGGACAATATAGGCTTGTAATATAATAATAATATCCTACCGGCTGCGCCATGTAAAACTTGCATGTCAATTAAACACCAGCTCACAAGTTAACGACAAATCCTTTATTCACTTACTTCCTTTATCTTGTTACCTCCATACCCTCAGTTACAATTATAATTTTATAACTTACAAAAGCGACACTCACACTTGAAAGGCTTGTGGCCAGTGTGTATTCGCATATGTTTGGTTAAACTACCTCTTTCACTAAAACTACGCTGACAAACCTCACACTGGTGAGGCTTTTCACCAGTGTGTGTTCGCATATGTTTGGTTAAACTACTTTTTTCACTAAAACTACGCTGACATACATTACACTGGTGAGGCTTTTCACCAGTGTGTATTCGAATATGTTTGGTTAAACTACTTTTTACACTAAAACTACGCTGACATATATGACACTGGTGCGGGTTTTCACCAGTGTGTATTCGATTATGTGCTGTTAAATGACCCTCAATACTAAAACTACGCTGACATATATCACACTGGTAAGGGTTTTCACCAGTGTGTATTCGAATATGTTTGGTTAAATTAGTTTTTTTACTATAACTACGCTGACATACATCACACTGGTAAGGCTTTTCACCAGTGTGTATTCGAACATGTGCTGTTAAATTACTTTTTTGAGTAAAACTACGCTGACAAACCTCACACTTGTAAGGGTTTTCACCAGTGTGTATTCGAATATGTTTGGTTAAATTAATTTTTGTACTATAACTACGCTGACATACATCACACTGGTAAGGCTTTACACCAGTGTGTGTTTTTTCGTGTGCTGTTAAATTATTTTTTTTACTAAAACTACGCTGACAAACCTCACACTTGTAAGGCTTGTCACATTTGGAAGACTCTTTGGCAGAAGGGCCTTGTTTGGACGTAAAATTTTTAGTTGTCCGGAAAGCTTCTAAGTTTGAGTGTTCAGTTTTCATTACCCCCACCACAGTATTTGTATCTTCTAGTCTAGTTCTTCCTGTGTCCAGTTTTGGTTTCTTCGAGACGGGCGCCCCTGTGAAAATAAATCTGGTAAGTACAATGTTAGAAGAAGATTGACATACACACATTTTTAACACCTGTAATCCCCGAAGGTTGAGGCAGAGATGTACTACTCTGTCAAGAAAGTACCGGGAAACTGAATTGAATCGTTCTAGCATGTCCTCAGCGACTTTATGCGATTGAGTTTTTGGAGAAAATTCAGGTCTTTTGGGACTAGCCGAGCGGCAACATGTTTCACACCCAAGTGATTATTTAAAATGGTACGGATCGACTCGTGAGACAGAAAGTGCAGCGGCTATCTCTCTCAAACTTGAATGAGGATTTTCAGTCACTATTTCCTTCATTTTTGCGATGTTAACTTCAGTTGAAGACGTTGATGGCCTACCAGAGCGAGGCAAATCTTCCTTCACATCACGACCGCTTTTCAACGCTTTGTACCACTCATAAGCACGTGTTTTTGATAAAGTCGATTCACCGTAAGCCTTCTGTAACATTTTCAATGACTCCGAACACGAAATTCCATTGGCTATGCAAAATTTAAGACAAACTCTTTATTCGTTGTTTTTGTCCATTATAAAATTCGCAATACACACTAGATATGATCTAATTAAAAACAACACTGTATTTAATCTAAACAACAGATGCAACTCAAGCTCCGCGTCAAAATGGAAAACAGTTGTGCCAATTTAACGACAAAAAAAAACACAAAAAAAATAATTTGGAACCATAAACAAATCATCCATTCCCGATACTTGTTTGTACTACTACATTTACACCAACGTTTCGCCAGTTGTGTTTAAAACCTATGAACTCCAGAGGAGTCTATTGCCATAAATTGGTCACAAATCTAGAATTCCTGAAAACATAGTTTTAAGCTTTAATAACAATTTTATATAGAATTATGTTCAGAAATAAAATTATAAATAATTAAATCTATATTTCGATTATCATGCAGCAAGTAATAAAGATAATAAATACTTCTTCATGATTTTGGCCTCCTGGTAGTCTGTGAGATTATTATCCTTGTTTCTCATCTCCCAATTGTCCTTGCCATTTTCCTAACACGTAATCTTCTTCTTTCATTAATAGGCCTATGGCACACAGTGAAAAATATCAAAAATCAAGTACCTAATTTTTAAAAATTAAACCTGCCAGCGTATTTCTTTATCAAACAGCAATATTTTATGTCATGGAACATTTCTTGATACTTTAATATTATAAATGCGAAAGTAAGTTTGTTTGTTACCTTTTCACGCCTAAACCACTGAACCGACCATCCTCAAATTTTGCATATACGTTGTCAGGTGAACAGAAACGGACATAGGGTACCTTTCATCCCGAAAAAAAATACTGTTCCCGAGGATAACAACAATAACGTTCTTACGATAATAGATGGCGCCACGTGTCTTACGAATCATGATTGAATTATATTATTATAGAAACTTTAGTAGTGCGAATTGATTGTCAAATTCTAAATTAGCGCGAGCGAAGCCACGGGCAAAAGCTAGTTATTTAATAAGTAATTAGCGATTCCATTTTTTTTTTTAAGCTTAAGAAATATTTTCTGTATCATAAAAAGCATCATATAAGGTATATTCACACTTAGAGTACACAAGTTGGCGGCACGAACTAGTTGGTGGGAGGGTTAAAATGCATGCTATGCTATCTCATCCGACATCACGTGTGAAAGGGATAGGCGCTGTGATGAACAGTATTTATTTATTTATTTAGGATCTCCAACAAAGGATGTACACAAACACACGAAAAAGTATCACGTAGGTGTACTCCTTCACTTACAGGAGACCACAGCATGCTTAATAAAATGTATAACTAAGCTAACAAAGATATAGTAGCATTTCAAAATTAAAATCAAAACATAATAAGGTAATAAAATTAAATTGGAAAAATAAAATTAAAAATAGTAAAATTAAAATTAACAAAAACATAGCAGCAATTAAAAAAAAAAAAATCAAAACACATTTGGTAATAAAATTGGAAGAGTAAAAAGCTAGTGCGCGTAACCATACACACTCCTAACGTTAAGTGACATGCGCGATTTCATTGAAGAGTGGACGACAGCAGCGGCGTGTGGTTACGATACGTAATTTAACAACTAATCCAATAAAAATGGAATTATTATTAGGTACTCTTTATGTTAAACAGGTATTTACTTACCTCAGCTAGTTACCTTCAGGAGACTCCCCGTAAGTACAGCTAGTCAGGATAAGTGCCTTTTCGACAGCGCGACTTTGATGTGAGGCTTGTAGGTTCATCAAATAAAAAAATAAAGTTATTTTGAAAATTGTTTATTGATTGTTACTTGAGAGCATATGATAGAGCAGCACACCGAAGCTCTCGCCAACCTCTCTAGAAAGCCATCGAATGCAGTCGCTGTGGCTGAAATCGGCTAGATGGCATCATCATTGATTGTTTATTTACATTAGCGGTTTGAAATATTCTCTTATTAGGTAGACAGTGATCAACAACAGGCATTGTGTCACCATTTTAACTTAACTTTGAATAAAAAATTATTATTATTTGAATAAAAAAAATAAAAAATATTATTATTATAGGGACTAGCAAAAACGTCTATCAAAATAGTAACGTAAAGTAGCTAACGCAGTTTGGCGGAGAGTTGCCACAATGCTTCACGTAGGTTTTTGGCGACATTTACGGTTTTTATTGATGTACCCGCAAAGCACCTAAAAAAAGAAAGGTATACAGTTGTGAACGGACTCTTCACGAAGCCGTCAACCAGGGATTATGTACACCAAACTAAGTAACTTTACGAAAAAAATATTACTGAGAAACGACTTTTTTTTGGGGTGAAAAATCACGTTTTACGGTAGGACTCAATTTAACGCACTCAAAACATTGTGCTGATGGATGAATTTAATAGTACGGGGGTCGTGAAGGTGTTTAAAGTAAAAATCTTACATTAAACACAAGTATTTAAAAAAAAAAAACTTGAAAAAGTTGGAACTTTGACCCCCAATATCTCCGTAACTAGAAGGTTCCCAGGTATGGTCTCGAGACAAAAAAATGATCGCAATAACGGGGAGAACAAGTGCCTTTCGGCTTTATTAAGGGTCTTTTTACACCCTTTAAGTCACCGGATGATAGCAAACTCCGTTAAATTAAAAAATATCTTGAGATATTGCGGGGTCGAATACAATTTAAAACTAGAGAGATTATAAATTGTGAACAGTACATTTTCTACAATGTTATTGCCATGAAAATAATTATACACAAACAAGAACTTACGATTCAGACTATTTCTTTATTTGCTTTTGAATATCTCCCGTTTACTCTGCACCTCTGTTTGCGAGCGACACTTGGCCATAGGCGGCTCTTTTTGCCCATCCGCTTATCCTTATCTGGCTCTGTAACACAAAAGATTACCTTCTGGCTAAAGAACCGGGATTCCCGGTTCTTTAGCTTTAGATAGTAGAATGAAAAGTGTTGAAACGGAGAAAATAAGAAAGACGAAATGACGGGACAACATAAAAATATTTAAATCAAATAAAAATGACGTTTCATTTGTTACTTTATCTATATGCCGCCGCAAGAGTGTCTATCTGCCAAGATTATTAGTTAATCTAATTAATAACCAACTTATAATTCTCATTCATCATAATATTGAAGCGAAGCTGCCATCTGTGGGGCGGCAGTACCATTATTACAACGATCCAATCGATTGACAGGAGATACTAGCGCCATCTCTTGGCTCCATTGTTAACTACTATGAGATGGGTCGTGATTAGATCTTGTGAAGATTAACTTATTAAACAAAGTCTTTAGCTAGAACTATAGTTAAAATTAAGATAAGCAAATATTTTGTGACAATTGGGATTTTAACAATTGCTCATTTTTGACACTAACATTTGTTTTGAGGCAACATTCGACAATATTGTGGAAGATGGCGCCGAATACGATTTTAATTATCAATAACTCAATTTATAATTTGAAACTACAACTAAATCAGTTTCAGTAACTAATTACAAAGTATAAAAAATAAACAAGATTATTTTACAAAGCAATTTATTAGTGGAAGACCTGTTCTTTGTATTTTTGTCCTTTAATCTGTCGGAAATGATTTATATATTAGAGTAATTCATTATGAAGTATTCTAGTATTATTTGTAAGTTTTAATGAACTCACTACGTAATGAGTTACTGTACTGGGTGTGTGTGTCACTTCCGCCCGGACAGAGAATTCACGTAGTAACAACGAGAAGTTGAGTTAGTTAGCTCGCGATTAGAAAACAATTGAAATATGTCATTGAAAGTGACTTTTGAAGTGAACAATATTAAGTTGTGTAAATGAGAACTGTAACACGATTTAAAAGAGTGTGTAAAGAGTTGCTTAGCCCGTTCTTCTCCTTATAAACAACAATGTTTGCGACCGGGTGGCTCAACGTGTAAATGGTTTAATAGAAAAAAAAACGCTTTCGAGTTTGAGTCAAGTATTGTGTGTGATTTAAACTACCTATCCACCAACAAAAGGATCATGTCGCGCGAAGACAATATGGCGGAATGGCGTCGATATTTGTGGATAGCGTTACTAATGCTTTCGCTGTCTTAACATATACATAAAAATTATAAAAAAAGTTAATCGATGTTCCGAAAAGGCACAAAAACTACTGCATAGATTCTGTTCAAATTTTGCTCAAATACTCCCTCAAATATTCTTCGAATGTTAGGCTATATATTATCACGCTACTTACTGAAGGGGGTTAGCAATATTGCATTTCTCAAGTCACTCAAAACTCTGTTGATTTCAACTTTATTTCTTCGACGCATCTTTTCGCTGATAACAATGAACCGTACACTTTTATTCGTCCAAGGTTTTTTACTGCTGACTCTATCGCAAATTTAGCTGCGAATGGACGTCCACTCGTCAAAAGATATAGAAAATTGATGACTTCTATTAAGAGGGAACAGGGTCTGAAAGGTAGATATTTGAAGAAACTATTGCTGTCGCGTTGCGTCATGCTTGCCCCCGTTGAGTGCGATAGAGTCAGCAGATTATATCACAAAAATTTTGACGAAATCAACGGTTCGTATTCCCCTTTTTCTCATCGAAAACTGAGCCGGTTCAATTACTTTTGACATTAAATTTTTAAGAAAGAGTATGTCTGGCTTCCTAATTCCTATCTATGTCTTTTATGTTAACAACTTTTCGATTTTGTTTGGTAATCCTCTAATCACGGCCGTTAAAATGGGGCATTTTTTGTCATTATTCAATTGCTGAAAAAAAGAAAATGACAGGGGCGTATCTATAGTGTAAACCTTGCTTTTATGAATAAAAAAAATTATTGCTCTTGAGGCATTATTCAGGAAAAAAATCGAGAATATATTTGTATGGAAAATCGCAGAAGCTGTTACCTCTTAAAATTTTCTGGATTTAGTCGAACAGTTGTTGTTTTCTGTTTGAATCAGAAGCCTGGCACATGCTGTTAATAAGCATGCCCGCCCTCATTCCTCTCTGTGCCTGTAAAATACTCATGCTCATTTCGTATAGACATGCTAGTTGAATGCTACTAAGAGTAAGTAGCATTGGCTCGAAAGTAGCATGCTCTTGTACTACTAGGTAGCATGCGAAGCAAGCTTTAAGCCGTCGGGCTTTAAGCAATAAAATAATCAATATTATAAACGAAAGAACCGGGACTGATTTAGAAAATCCCGGTTCCCAAACCGACCGTAAATTTCCGGGATTTCCCGCTTCTTTCGGTTCCGGTATTCACTAGTCTGTCTGTTCGCGACAAACTCAAAAACTGCTGCACGGATTTTCAACTTTTGGGTGGGTACATTTATTATACAGCAACTATAATCGGCCCGGCTTCAGCATTGGACACAAACAAAAGGAAGCTATTGTTCTAAATAAAGATGTAGGTAGATATACCCAGTAGTTAATAATTATAAAATTTCATAAATGCGCGTGAAACATTAGAATTTTAAGTCAGTGTTTTTATAAGTCACGTCATGGGCCCTCATGAATTTTACAAACTAAATTCAATAAATGATTCCACTTACCCATTGTTTGAAGATCACTTCAATTCACTTCACTGACGCAACAAGTTCAAATACAAATGCCGCCCGTAAATCACTATATGTGCGGGAGAGGAAGCGGGGGGAGGGAGGACTGCGACGTGCCAATCAACGATAAGCTAGTTTAAAGAATGTATATCTACTAATACGTATGAATCCGCGCAGTTAAATATTTTATTTCAGGTCTCACTGAATTTTAATTAACAGTCAAGTTGTTATATTGTTTTATATTTCACTAGCAGTGCCCCGCGGTTTCACCCGCCGCTTCCGACTTGTTTTCTTTTTGATTGTGTCTACATAACATCATCAATAAATGGACTATCCAACACTAAGAGAATTTTTTAATTCGAACCAGTAGTACGTGAGATTAGCGCGATCAACCAAACAAACAGCTTTATAATATTAAGTATAGATAAGCACCTTATAAATAAAGCAAAACATTTGCTATTATATAATTTATAACGTTATATGGAAAACGTGTTGTTTTTTAAATTTTCTAGGATCACTAGATTGAAAACTCTTGAGTTTTTAGTATCAACATAATTTTAAATCGAAATATTCGTTTATACTTTAAATATCATTCACATAGAATCTAAATCCTTCAGATATTATTTCACCAGCTGAGATCAAACAGGTCTTTAAATCGATGCGTGTGTTTGAAACACATATAATAGGACTGTTTTGCATTAAAACAAAACAGTTATTATTATGTGTGTGGAGAACAAACAGCATCGAAGCAAGGTGCTTGCCACAGAGCATCATATACAATATTATTTTTAGTATATGCGAAACCTGAATATAGTTTTTTCAGAATAAGTAACTGAATCGATTAAAATCCCAATAATTTTTAAACCATGATATTTTTTGTCCCAAAAATATTTAAAAAAAGTTACAAGTTGGACACGGAGCGACACTAAGTACCTATCGCAATCATTTAGGTACCTACTGCCAAATTATTATTATCAATGAGCTCAAGACGACGCTGGAGGCGCGCGCGGCGGCGCCGCGTGGTGACCACGATTTTGTGCGGACAACCAGGTAACAGAACAAGCTTATAACTTAGTGCTTTTTCATGATACAGTTTTGAAATTTTGTACATAAAAATACTAGACACGTGTTTCAGGTTTCGCATATGCTAAAACTAATGTTGTATAATACTGGTACTTGCTGGAGTTTAAAGAAGGCAATGACAAGCAAGTGACAGTTGCGTTTAAAGTGCGCTCCAATTTCGAAAATAGGCGCCTTTCTGCATATGGGTGAAAGAGACAGGTAACACGAAAAGGAAAAGGTAAGAGATACAATTGCGTTATCCTTAGGGATAATTTATGATGCATCTTCAAATCGATGATGTGTGTTCTCCACACACAAACTGCTTTCTTTTAATGCAAAACAGTCCTATTTTAGAACAAATTTGATTACCATAAAAAAAGTTATAGTGAGACAACCTTAAAAGATAGACTTATGTTATTTCGATTTTTTTTTTTAATTTTTTTGTAGGAACAATTCGTCATACATGATTGTTGCGTAACTTTAACCGTTTACGCAGCGCACGCAACGGAATCTCTCAAAAGGAATAAAGTTCATCCGTCTTTGCAAAATTTTTCATTGATGTCCCGCTCTTATTGGTTGTAGCGTGATGTTATATAGCCTACCCTTTCTTTGACTATCACGGTGTTTTGCACTCGGAATTCTTGCCGGAAGGTCAAACAGTAAATAAAGAATATTATTTGAGCGTAATGCGGCGTTTAAGAGAACAAATTCGATGAAAAAGGCCAATTTGTGGAAAGAAAATTCTTGGATTTTGCACCACGATAATGCGCCTTCGCACAAGACCTTCATAGTGAGCGAATTTTTGACCAAAAACTCAACAAATCACCTTATTCCCCAGATATGGCTCCAGTCTAACTACTCTACTTTTTTCTAAACTCAAATTACCACGTCGTGGCACCCATTTTCATTCAGTAGAAGACATAAAGGAGAATTCGCGGCGAGAACTAAACTCAATTCCGGAAAGTGTTTAAAAATGTTTTGATGATTGGATTATTCATTGGCGTTAGTGTATCGTTTCTGCAAGAGCATACTTTGAAGGCGATAAAATAACTTTGGCTGTATAACTAACATTTTGTGTATTATTGATCGTTTCCGAGTAGTTTCTTGACAGAGTAGTACACATGTAGGTAATGCTAAACACTTCCTATTAGGTGGACTGTAATCCTGTTTGCTTATACATATATTGATTAAGTAACTAATACTTACTATTGGTCTCCACAGCTCTTCGCTTCTTCTTAAATAATTCTTGTTCTTCTCCCACTTCAATTTTAATATCACCTCCTGAATCTGATTCAGATAAGTGTCGTATATCTTCTATACCTAGACAGCTATTGTTTAGATTTTCCAGGTCTAGATCTGTAGGTAAATAAAAACAGTAAAAGTGATAAGAGCATTGCTTGTTTATAGTGCCATTTATAAGATGTGAAACAATTTCATTTCATTTAAGATTGTTTAATGATCATAATATGTTTTGTTCTTAAAACATACCTTCACTTTGATATTCCTCTTTTGGCTCAATAACATCATCTTGTCTCTCACAAATAGCTGGTACTTCTTCTTTGATAGCAATGCTGTCAGCTTCACATTCATCTGAAACAACTATTTGAAAAGGGCAGAGAATATAACATAACCTTTTAGTGCTGCTTTGTAGATTATAGCAAAGCCTTCGACTCATTACAACATTTGAAAATTTGGCAAGCTCTTATAAATCAAGGCACGGAATATAAATGTATTAGGTTGCTTAAACAAATTTACAATAGCAAAAAAGTCAAATCAAATTAGAAAAGGAAGGTAAAGAAATAAGAATCGAGGGAGGGGTACCCCTCTGACGTACGTCAGGGCGACCCAGTGTCACCTAAATTGTTCAAAGCCGTTCTGGAAGAAGAATTCCGGCAATTAGAATGGGAAACGTGGGTTGCAAATTAACGGAAAAAACCTATCGCACTCGAGATTTGGCGATGACTTGATTTTCATCGCACAGTCAAGGGAAGGGCTACAAACTATGTTTAATGATCTGGATAGAGAAAGTCGTAAGGTAGGAATCATGAACACAGAAAAAACTAAGGCCATGACGAATGGGCACCAAGAACCTATTTGTGTGAACAATAACACAATTGACTATGTAGACGAATATTTCTACCTAGGTTAAACAATCTCGCCCATAGACCTTACCTCCAAAGAAATTAGTAGATGCATAGGAAATGCATGGAAACAATACTGGAGTTTAAAAGAGGTCATGAAAAACCCAAAAATGAGCATGGCTATTAAGCGTAAACTATTCAACTCCTGTATATTGCATGTCCTTACATATGGCTGTCAAACCTGCGCACTAAATAAAACTCATGTTAACTCGCAACTTGTCAAAACGCTTTGGAAAGGAGCATGATGGGGAAGAGACTCTCAGATAGCTAAAGAACCACCCATATAAAGAAATGTACTAGAACAAAGGATGTCACAGTAACTATCAGAAAGCTCAAATGGAAATGGACAGGACAAACCATCAGAGGTAATGAGAAGTGGTCGCAATCCAGAATGCACTGGTTCACAAGTCATAGGAAACGGAACCGAGGCAGGCCACCAAGAAGATGGGTGGACGAAATAAAAGCTATAGTGGGTAGTGGATGCCGTGGATGGACAACAACAGCTAAGGACGGAGAGAAATGGAGACTGTAAATAAAACGAAATACAATTTAAAAAATCATTATATTATTAATATCAAGAATTAAGCTGTGCTCAAGATTGTATTCTATTATATTAAATAATTATTTAGCTATGTTAAATTGCATGCAATTATATTTATCACTACTATTAATGTATACACCGTGTTCTTCACGTTATGCATAAACTTTGGCAAACGCTTCTACAGCTTTTACAAATCAAATCTTACAAAGGAAGTAGTACTTAAAAAGGCTTTGTCACAAAGATATTTGTAATTTCATTTAATGAAATTTAAGTGAGCTATGCAGTAAGAAAGGGGGGTCTTAATTTGGCCTATGTTGCTGCTTAGTGCAATTAAATTATCAAATGCTATTTGCATGTTCAAGAGGAACCCGAGAGTAAATAAAAAATAAAAATAAGAATTCATTAATGTGTCCATAATGAAAAATGCTTATTTCCGTGGTCTGAACATCTTATCGAAGTTTATGTATATCGTCCAGAACACAGAGTATGATGTCTGAATAAAGGCTAATTGGTTTGAACTAATACTTACTATTAGTCCACACAGCTCTTCGCTTCTTCTTAGATAATTCTTGTTCTTCTTCCACTTCAATTTTAACATTATGTCCTGAGTCTGATTCAGATAGGTGTCGTACATCTTCTATACCTAGACAGGTATTGTTTAGATTTTCCAAGTCTAGATCTGTAGGTGAACAAAAACAGTAAAAGTGCTAAAAGCATTGCTTGTTTATAGTGCTATTTATAGTATGTGAAACTATTTCATTTCATTAAGGATTGTTTAATGATCATATTATGTCTTGTTCTTAAAACATACCATCATTTTGATATTCCTCTTTTGGCTCAATAACATCATCTTGTCTCTCAAAAATATCTGGTAATTCTTCTTTGATAGCAATGCTGTCAGTTTCACATTCATTAACTACACTTATGTGTACTATTGGACTTTTAATAAACCCAGTGCAACGATGTAAGTCGTCTTGGCTTATTGAAGGATTTGGCTGTAAAAGGATGATTCCAGTATTAATATTGTAAAGTCACTCAAAAGAACCTCCATAAGTGATTATACTTAAGTAAACCAAAGACACCCTAAACAGATGGCCGCGCTACCAACCTCACTGACCACTGCACAAGCTATCATTTCATAATTTGAGCCACCATGACAGAGGACTGTTGTGACTGTTGTGTGACTGTTGTGAGAACTGCCAAGTACATGTACAAGTTTCATAGCCATACTATGTGGAGATAGAAAAATTATATGAAGATATATGCCTTGGCTGAATATGTGAGGTTATACTGAAATAAAAGTAATGATAATAAATGTCAGACGAAGAATACCTCACCTCATAGTCATCATTCATCATTTGAGCGAACAGCTCTTCGGCTTCCAAACATTTTCTCAGCAATCGGAAGCATTGCTTTAGTTTAGCACAACAGAAGAAACAAGCAAGGATCGGTCTACTGTCTTTAGTTACAAACTGCAACAAAACTTATCATATACATATTATACTATTTTGTTTCTATGAATAAAATACTTTCAATATAAGGAATATGTTCTGTATTCAAAGTCAGATTGGCCATGTTAGTCCTCGACTAAATCTCATTTTGTGTATTAAAATTATAATATCACATTTTTAAAGCAAAATGAGTGTTTTCTACATGTTATGTACCACATTTACCGCAAATAAATAACTTTGCTTTTTTACTTTGAATTTGTTTCATCAAACTGGTTTCCTTCACTGATGGCCACGGTTTTCACTTTCCTAAGAGGACAGCGACCGAAAATTCATATGAATCAATTAAACAATCTGTAGGGGCAATGTAAGTATGAATGTTAAGCGTCAGCTGTTTGTATTGTGAAAGAGATGTGTGTATGGAGCGATCGCCAGTTACTGCGCACTGGACGATCCCTGTGCGTGTGTTCAACTTGGAATATTTCGGGAATAAAATCAGAATACCAAGGCGATCAAACAGTATTGTTTAAATACATCACATGTCGCAGTAGCTCCCGTGGCAAACACAGTAGGCATAGCACAGTGAGCTAGATCTCTTCAAAGTATCTACTTACTGGAACATCGGTCATCTTTTCATAAAGTTCATGCAAGTTCTTGTTGACTACTACATACATATTAACATTCTCCACTAAACATATCCTACACATTGGCAGTTTATCCATCGTTCTATTTAAATCATAAAGGTACACTTAATATTAAAACAGTGGTATTTTCTTCAACTTGACATTAGAGTACACACACAGTCAACACAGACCAAAGAGTAGAACACAGATATCTATCTATAAAGACAGAGAGAGTAGAATACTTCATAGAGTTGAACCTAGATCTAGGGATATCCATTGATGGTGGTTAAATGTTTTTGATGTCGTCTTAGGGGCAGAGTTTTAGGATTTGAAGTATATGCTTCGGGACACTATGAGCAGAAAAAATTACATCTTTTCTGGAAATGTTTTTTTCGGAAATTGATAATTTTATTGCAGTTGTAGGTTCTGAGTAGCATGGCCCTAAGACGCCGGATGCCGCATTTCCGAATTATGGGCCTCCGAATTTTATATTAAATAAAATAAAATTCGGAGGCCCATAATTCGAAAACTGTGCGTCGGCATCGTAGGGCCATGCTTCTTAAAACCTAACCCTGCAATAAAATTTTCAAGAAAAGAATGTCAATTTTCTTTCCAGCTCAAAGTGTCCCTAAGCGCATACTCCAACTCCTAAAACTTCGACCAAGACGACATCAAAGACATCGATGAATATCGTTCCGTAGCTCTAGGTTCTACTCAATGAAGTATTCTACTGTCTCTGTCTTTATCAATAGTTTTACGTGTTCTACTCTTTGGTGTTTTTAATGAAAGTTGAGAAAAAAGGCGGAAAATCGTATAAGACGAAAGGCGCGCTTTTTTGATTCTAAAATATTTATTTGTACGTTTTGCACAATATCTTTGTAAATACTCATATTAATAGTTAGTGTTAAGTCGTATAGTTAGTGTGTGTGTGTAATTATGGCCAAAAACAGAAATAGAAAGAGAGGGAACCACCTCCGGATTCCCAGCAGGTATCCACTGATTCCGACTCAGCGGAATCGGCGGTAACATGCCTTTCGTTCTCTACTACAGATATGGACCCAAAAGACAAGTACAGTATTTTTAAAGTTTAAGGTTACACCCGGAACTACCCAGAAGATACTAAACAAAAAGAGTAGGTTGTATTTCTTACTGTGAAGAAAACAAGCCATTCAGTGATAGGGATCGTATGGCCCTTTCAAAAGGTATTCGAGAGCATGGCGTTTCAGGCGTCTTGCATTTTCGTTCAATAAATAAATACAAGGTTGCCATCACATTTGATTTGCCTAAAAATGCAAATATGTTTATCAAAACTAAAAAATATTGGATCAGTTGACATTAAAAGCATCCATCCCTGGTGCCGACACAGAGGTAACTGGTGGTGATTTTAATTTACATTAAAATCACCACAAGTGATAATTGACTTGTTTGTGTTACAAATCTTGTGTAAAACTTCATCCATTACCTTCTCAAAGCAGTCATACAATCCCGAGGGTGCCCTGTACACACTTAATATAATAAACTGCTCCAATTCTATACAGGCTATTTCAATGATGCGTTCAACAGAGAGGCTCACAATGTCCTTTCGGTCTTTAAATTTAATCTGGTTTTTTATTAAATGATTTTTTTGTTGAATGAACTAGCAACCTGGTGATTACTAAAACTGATCATGAACTGGTGGCTTTAAAGCCAATGTTCTGTAATACAAAGGATATCAATATTATTAAAATTCAAAAATAATTCTACTACTAAGACTTTGTTCTTAAGTCCTTGAATATTCTGATGTACCAGGTTGATACTATTTGTTTTTAAACTATTTTTTCTCTTTTTTTTTGATTTTGAAATACTATAAATTATAACTCATAAATTATTTATTTTTCTGTAATACAAAATTCATTATTTCATTATTATATCAGCAAGATAAATTACTACATTTCATTACGCAAACATAATTATATTATTAAATACTGTATCATCATATTGTATTCTCAATTATTATTTAATTACACAGGTCTGCGAAATTTATTTTTTCGAAAGTTTAAAAAAAATGTTATTTTTCTTTATAAATGTTCTAAAAGTAATATAAAACAGTAGTCATATCATATATACCACGTCAAATATACAAGATTCAGATGATACAGCTTTTTGATTAAAAATGTATTGAGCAAAAATTTGTTAAAGTGAATGAAAATCATTTAATATTATTTTATTAAGTTTTAATATGTCTGTAGCTATCAAATTAAATAACAATAGTATATTTAAACAGAACTATTAATAATAACGTTGTTTTTTTGAAAAAAAGCTGCGTTGTTGGTTTTCGATTGATCAAGCAAAAAAAAACAATCATCAATATGGTTCTTTTGTTTCCGCCACAACATTGGAACACCAAATGACAATGATTTAGATTTTCCGTAAGCCCACTGCTGTAAAACTTCCACACATAAACGGCATACTTTATGCGGAACCCAAGCTTTGTCTTGGAGACATAACTTCAAACCGAAGTAAGCGTAGTAAGCATTTTTTTACAAAGTCGGTTATATTTCGTCTTTGTTGTACTAGAGTATATTGTCCACATTATGTAGCAGGGATCCGCTGGATGCGAGTCGCACGGGACCGGTCAATGTGGCGACACTTAGGGGAGGCCTATGTCCAGCAGTGGATGTCTTTCGGCTGAAATGATGATGATGATGATGTAGCCAAATATATTCGGATTATTCACAGCACAGAGTACAGGATGGTTGCTCACAGATGAAAGATTGTAAAAATAGACTAAGAAATTAATGTTGCTAAAAAACAAGCGACTAAGTAAATTAAAGAGCTACCTATATTTGTTCAAGTTAAGTGCAAAAAAATGTGACGTGTTACAATAAAATAAAGCTTATATTTGCAACATATAGGTTAGTTAACACCAACACGTTTGACTTGAAATTATTCAAAAAACTTTTTCATCGCACACCTGTGTAATAATCCTATTATTTATACACACTTGGAAATTATTTATTCAGTTAGAATTGACGCACATTACATTTAAGTTAAAAAATTAACAACTAAATAGTATGTAGTACAACTGAAAGTGTTAACTACATTTATTTATTCAATTAAATACAACAATATAGTACATTGACCAACATTTCATCATTGATCGCAAAACTTGTATTCGATGATTTATCATCACTTTCGAATTAGATCGATCGAACGACGAAATTTATCTACTTCATGTATTTATCGAAGTATTCTACTGGTACGACCACCAACCCGCATTGGACTAGCTTGGTGGACTAAAGTCCAAATCCCCCTTTTATAAAATTTCAAACCATGACAGAACAACAAAACCTCAGGACCCAAGTGCCCGGCAGCACTGGAGAACCTCGCGACAATGACGGTAGTCAACGGGTTTTCAGAGCTCGGGGTGCTAAGAATCCCCGGGTGAGATCGATCCTCCGTCAACGAAATCAATCAGCTACGAAAATGGACTCCGATACTAACCTAAATATCTTGACTTACAATATACGCACTTTAATGCGGGAAGAACGACTACTAGAGTTAGAAAACGCTTTAAAAGAAATAAAATGGGATGTTATAGAGCCATCAGAAATGAGAAGAACGGGAGAGAATACATTGGAAAGAGAAAATTCTATATTCTACCACTTTGGAGCCACCAGAGGACTTTATGGAATTGGTTTTTTGGTGGCTAAAAAGTGGAAGAACAATATCATAGGAGTTCCTCGGATACTCGGAGAGGGTAGCAGTTCTCAAACTAAGCATCACAGACCAACATAGTTTGACCATTGTTTAAGCGTATGCACCTACATCGTCACACAGCGATGACGAACTGGAAGAGTTTTATGATGTACTTAACAAAGCGTGCGAAGAAAATCGTAGCACCTGGAACGTCATTACTGGTGACTTTAATGGTAAGATCGGGACAAAACAAGAGCTAGATAACCCAGAAGTTCTCGGTCACATGGCCTTGGAACCAGAAACGATCGAGGAACTGCTCTCATCCAGTTTGCGTTTTAACAAGGGTTCAGAATAATGAACAGTTTTTTCCCAAAAAAGCCACAGCGTCGATGGACATGGATCTCGCCAGATGGGAGAACAAAAATCGAAATCGATTTTGTGCTTTCTTGCAGTCGTAATAATATAGTTAAAGATGTAAGTATAATAAATAAATTTAAATTTAGTTCAGATCATAGACCCGTACGCGCAAACATTGTCCTTAATGTAAAGTTAAACCGTAAAGCAGTATTTTAAAACCTGATTAAGAAATTTAATAAAGATGTTCTGATAACTAATATGGATAAATTCAATTTGGAGTTGAAAAATTCATTTGATTTACTGCCGATTGATATACGCCAAACCTCTGAAACTCAATACAGTAACATTATAGAATGTATTTCAACAGCTACCAAGAAAATTAAATGTCCAAGAAGTAGCAACAATAAACTAAGCAGCAACACAATTTTATTAATAGACAATAGGGAAAAGTTAAAGAATAATCGAGTAGAATATAATAAAATAGATAAATTGGTTAAAAGAAGTATAAGAAAAGAATTAAGAGATGGTAATACCAACATAAACAAGTCAGCGTTGAGAAATGCCAAACAGGCAATCACGAAGAGAAAAACTTGGATTTCTAATCTAACTGATGAAAATGGTGTAAAACAAAGCAGTTCAACGAAAATTGTCGACATATCTACTAAAGTCTACAAAAATCTTTACCAGGCTCAACACAAACAACCAAGACACTTTATTTATTATTGCCCTGACTCTGTTCATCCGATCAGTCTCTACGAAGTCCAAAGGGCTCTTCGCGAAATGAAATATAAAAGCCCTGGGATGGACGGCATCACAACAGAAGTTTTAAACCTAGGGCGCAGTGTTCTTGTGCCTCACATCACACCTTTTTTCAACAATATCTTACACTCCGGCCGTATTCCCTCTGAAATGTGTCACTCCAATATTATTTTATTACAAAAGAAAAGAGACAAAGCTGACATCTCGAACTATCGACCTATAAAGCCTCATCTCACATTTATACAAACTATTTATTAAAGTAAAAGAGAACCGCCGTCGAGGTAGACCGCGGCGAAGGTGGTGTGACGATCTGATCTCGTTTGCGGGGCGACCATGGCCTCATATCGCACAGGACAGAGAGGTTTGGAAGGAGAAAGGGGAGGCCTTTGCCCAGCAGTGGGACACTCAAACAGGCTAACAAAAAAAAAAAACCTACTGGTTGCGCCATATAAAACTTGTATGTCAAACTCCAGCTCTGGTTAACAACTGAATCATTTATTCTCCTACAGACATCTTGTTACCTCCCTACCCTCAGTTACAATTAAAATTTCATAACTTACAATATCGACAATGGTTTTCGACTAGTCACTAGAGCAACAATTTGTTTCCAGAATATATTTTTAACCGAGCTACCGTTTGGAAATATAGAGCGTTTTATACAAAATACAATAAAATTTGGAGGCCCATATAATTGCACAATGGTACTTCGTTACATGGCCCAACATGCTTCTCTGAACCTAAATAGTTTCTATGATCAACGTTAACCCGAAACTGCAATAAAAATTTTAGATTTCCAAAAAAATATTTCAAGAAAATTGATTGTCCCAAATATTTTTTTCTTTGCTGCTCACAGTGCGTATACTCCAACTCCTAAAACTTCACCCCTAAGACGACATCAAAAACATTTGTCCACAATTCGATGAATTTCGAGCATCCCTAGCTAGAGCTTGGGATGCTCGATATTACTATACTATTTTTACCTAGAGGTGCAACTCTATGAAGTATTCTACTCTCTCTGACTTTATATATAGTTTTCTGTGTTCTACTCTTTGATCTGTGTACTTTAATGTCAAGTTGAAGAAAATACCACTGTTTATAATTTAGATGAAAGAGTAACTTTATTAATAAATTAAAAGATGGATAAACTACCAATGTGTAGGATTTGTTTAGTGGAAGATGTTAATATGTATGTAGTGGTCAACAAGAACTTGCATGAACTTTATGAAAAGCTGACTGATATTCCAGTAAGTTTATACTTTGAAGCGATTATTTATATGTTTTAACTACCTCTCATCTCATACACAAGGATTCATATGAATTTTCGTTCGCTGTCCTCCACAAACCACAGCCATCAGTGAAGGAAAACAGTTTGATGAAACAAATTCAAAGTCAAAATGCAATGTTATTTATTTGCGGTTAATTTGGTACAAAAGACGGTAAAAACAGCAAGCAGTGACAGAAGCCACAGAACCTCGACTAACATCGCCAATCTGTCTTTGAATACACAACATATTCCTAATATTGAAAGTATTTTATTCATAGAAACAAAATAGTATAATATGTATATGATAAGTTTTGTTGCAGTTTGTAACTAAAGACAGTAGACCGATCCTTACTTGTTTCTTCTGTTGCGCTAAACTAAAGCAATGCTTCCGATTGCTGAGAAAATGTTTGGAAGCTGAAGAAATGTTTGCTCAAATGATGAATGATGACTATGAGGTGAGGCATTCTTCGACAGACATTTATTGTCATAACACTTTTATTTTAGTTTAACCTCACATATTGACATATGTGAGGTTAAAGTAATACACATACGTGCACATCTTCACATAATATGTAAAATGAACAGCTGTGTGCGTTCCATTTTCCTCAGCAGACATCGCAAATGGTGCTAGGTGTCGCCTGGTATACAAGAGGTTTATGTTAAAATTGTTTCTCTCAAGCTCATAGCTATTTTGTCGGGATTTCATACCAACAATACTTTGTAGTGTAGAGTGTACACTTTGGTCAAATGAAGGTGATAACAATTATGACATGTTGAACACTCCACATAGTATGGCTATGAAACTTGTACATGTACTTGGCAGTTTGATAACAGTCCTCTGTCATGGTGGCTCAAATTATGCAATGATAGCTTGTGCAGTGGTCAGTGAGGTTGGTAGCGCGGCCATCTGTCTAGGGTGCCTTGGGCTTACTTAAGTATAATCACTTATGGAGGCTCTTTTGAGTGACTTTAAAATATGGATACTAGAATCATCTTTTTACAGCCAAATCCTTCAATAAGCCAAGACCAGTTACATTGTTGCACTGGGTTTATTATAAGTCCAATAGTGCATGTAAGTGTAGTTGATGGATGTGAAACTGACAGCATTTATATCAAAGAAGCAAAACCAGCTATTTGTGAGAGACAAGATGATGTTAATGAGCCAAATGAGGAATATCAAAGTGATGGTATGTTTTAAGAACAAAACATAATAATATGATCATTAAACAATCTTAAATGAAATGAAATTGTTTCACATACTACAAATGGCACTATAAACAAGCAATGCTCTTATCACTTGTACTGTTTTTGTTTACCTACAGATCTAGACCTGGAAAATCTAAACAATACCTGTCTAGGTATAGAAGATGTACGACACCTATCTGAATCAGATTCGGAAGGTGATGTTAAAATTGAAGTGGGAGAAGAACAAGAATTATTTAAGAAGAAGCGAAGAGCTGTGGAGACCAATAGTAAGTATTAGTTACTTAATCAATATATGTATAAGCAAACAGGATGACAGTCCACCTAATAGGAAGTGTTTAGCATTACCTAAAGCCAAGGGATTCAGACATCATATTCATTAATAGTAGTGATAAATATGATTTATATGTCCGCAAAAATCGAGGGCTTTTCAAAATAAAAAGCATCTTTCATAATATAAATACACGCAGTAAACACGAAATTGTAATACCTAAGTTCAGATTAACAAAAACTAGCAAGTCTTTTCATATAAACAGTATACGCCTTTATAATAGGTTGCCAAAGTCAGTTATAGAACTGACCGATGGAAAATTCAAAAACTACATCATATGTGTCCTTATTAAAAAAGCATATTACAAAATCAAGGACTTCCTTGAAGATAGAGAAGTTTGGCTTTAGTTCCTTCTGCGCATGCGGCTTCCCTGGTAGCTCATAAACGGCACAAATATGTGGATGTCTCTAACTATTCTCAATCTCATTTTTTCTCCTCTTTCGAATCAGATTTTCACAATAGTTTTCAAATCATTTATACATCTTTTGCTCAGAATAGTTACAGCACTGATAACAATATTTGTGTCACTTGTTTAATTTAGTACTTTACAATTCTTTTTTTTACCTTTGTATAGATTCTTTTTTATCAATTGTTTGTAAATGTGTGAACATTGTAGGCTTTGTAGATTCCCAGCTGCTTGTTAACTTTTGTTAATGTTTATTTTGTTCTACATTTTTTGTGTAGTAAGCAACGACTTATTGTCGGCCTACGCTGTCCCCCCATACTTAAGTACAAATGCTGTATCCATGATAATAATGTAACACCAAATGATTTGAAAAGAGTAACCATGGAGTTTCTTGCCGGTTCTTCTCCATAGGAAACGACCAACCCGAACCGTGCACCTTTTTTCGACGTTTTATAAGTGCCCATCAAGGCCTATGTAAAATAAAATATTTTTGATTTGATTTGATTGAATTGCATGCAATTTAACATTAATAATAAAAAATAATACAATCTTGATCACAGCTTAGTTTTGAGTATAAATGTGGATGGGTATATGAGTAGAGGAAGACCAAAGAAACGATGGATGGACTGTGTAAAGAATGATATGGCAAGAAAGGAGGTGTCTGATGAGATGACGAGTAATAGAGAAGTATGGAAGAAGAAGACATGCTGCACCGACCCCAAATGAATTGGGATAAGGGCAAGAGAATGATGATGATCACAACTTAATTGTTGATATTAATAATATATTGATTATTTAATTTGTATTTCGTTTTATTTACAATTCTAATAATTATGTTAATTACAACCGTCTAAGTGCCTTTTATTGGCATAAGCCTCCCCTAACTGTCTCCATTTCTCTCTATCCTTGGCTGTCGTTGTCCATCCACTACCCACTATAGCTTTTATTTCGTCCACCCATCTTCTTGGTGGCCTGCCTCGTTTCCGTTTCCTATGACTTGTGAACCAGTGCATTATGGATTGTGACCACTTCTCATTACCTCTGATGGTATCTCCTGTCCATTTCCATTTGAGCTTTCTGATACTTACTGTGACTTACTTTATTCTAGTACATTTCTTTATTTTGGTGGTTCTTAATCTATCCGAAAGTCTTTAGCCATCATGCTCCTTTCCATAGCATTTTGACAAGTTTCGAGTTTCTTAACATGAGTTTAATTTAGTGCCCAGGTTTGACAGCCATATGTAAGGACAAGCAATATACAGGTGTCGAATAGTTTACACTTAATAGCCATGCACATTTCTGGGTTTTTCATGACCTCTTTTAAACTCCAGTATTGTTTCCATGCATTTCCTACACACTGGTGACACTGAGTCGCCCTGACGTACGTCAGAGGGGTACCCCTCCCTCGACTCTTATTTCTTTACCTTCCTTTTTTTAATTTGATTTGACTTTGCTGTTATCGTAAATTTGTTTAAGCAACCTAATACATTTATATTCTATGCCTTGATTTTTAAGAGCTTGCCAAATCTTCAAATGTTCTAATGAGTCGAAGGCTTTGCTATAATCTACAAGGCAGCAGTAAAAGGTTATGTTATATTCTCTGCCCTTTTCAAATAGTTGTTTCAGATGAATGTGAAGCTGACAACATTGCTATCAAAGAAGAAATACCAGCTATTTGTGACAGACAAGATGATGTTATTGAGCCAAAAGAGGAATATCAAAATGATGGTATGTTTTAAGAACAAAATACAATATGTTCATTAAACAATCTTAAATGAAATGAAATTGTTTCACCAGTGGCGTGCAGTGGTTCTCCACGGAGGGTAGGCCACCGCCACGCACAATGATACCAAAAAAAAAAGTTATTTTTAAAATTTGAAAAAACATTGAAAATAAGCCTGTAAAAACAAAAGTAATAAATACAACAACTCACCACGTTATTCAAGGTACAAATCACGTTAATCACGATTTTCTGACGATGCAAACAGATGAAAGATTCGGCTACCTCAAATATCCAAGTGGGTGGGTGATAGTTACAGAACACGTCACTTGCAAGATATCCGTAGCGGCCTGTAAGGCCCTATTTCATGTGATTCGCATGTATAAATATATTTAATAAATTAACTACAGGTTTAAAATACATAAAAAAAATCAACTCATTTATAAATTAAATCTACGCGCCGATCTTTTTTAAATATGATTTTAAGACCTCGTCAATAATTAGGTAATCCTTTATCTATAAAAATTAAAGATAGATTTGTGAGTCGTTGCTGACTTTGTGTGTTTCTTAGATAGGTGTGGATACGGATTAAGGACGAAAATGAACGTTCTGCCAATGCGCTGCTTGCTGGGATAGTAAGAATAAACTTCGCCAAACGTAAAACTTCTGAAAAGACTTTATCTAAATTACTTTTATACAAATTTTGAATGATACTATACATATATGCTACAATTCGCAAATTCAGGCGATCTATAAATACATCGCAATTCGTTTTTTAATCTATCAAAATTAAAATTTGCCTGATATGTATTAGTAAACTCTCTGATTTCCTTTTCAGGGAATTGTTCACTATATTTACTAAAATTCTCACAAGAAAGTAACTCAAAGAATTTCAAATTTTCAATATTCAGATAACGATCTCTTAATTCGCTGAGTTTCGCTTAATTTTGGTAAAAATTCGCCGATAGTGTATTTTTACATCATCGACATTGCGCTTTCTTTTGGGGGATCCGGTTATGAGAGTAGTTGCATCATAATTGATCTCGAACCTGTCTCTGTAACGAGCTAAAAATGACTCGAATTGTTTTATACGCGATGTCACAAGTTTTTTTCTGTATAATGTCGTATAAAATATCGGTTTCAGCAAAAATATATTATTGGCCGTGTCAGACGACATAACACTTGACTGATCCGTCCAACACTATTCAGGCCATAGACAATTTAGCACAACGACGCGATGTAGTAGTTAGGGGTGGTTGTACGCAGTACAAGGGGAAATACATATAATTATAATGCGAATGTTTCTAAAAAAAAAAAAAAATTCAAATTCTTTCATGTTAAACAAAAATGAAGTGAAGACTTGTGACAATGTATCACCGTCCCAGTGTTCTGTATTTTCATTAATTTCGTCAAACAACTGAAGGAGGTGCGTTTTTTTTTTTATGATGGGAAATCATCAAATGACCCCCCCCCCCCGCTCTGGGCGGAGCGGAAGGGAGTGTCAGACTTGTACTGACTAAAACCCATCCATGTTCCTTCTTTGCCCTTTGTGTTCCAGGGCCGCGGTATCTCTTTCGAACAGTCCCGCAGCCCTGGAAGGAGGTGTGTGAACTCGTTATTTATTATATTTAACGTGCGCGAGTGATATGTCCACCTTGTTTCGGCGACACGAGGCAGCTTTTTCATAACGGCAAAGTCGTTATAATACGCCATTCGTTTTGTACTAGTGTGAAAGAAAACCGCAATTAATTTTATTATACTAAAAAAGCGTTTTGTTTCAGGAACCTTTTCAAAAAATTTCGATAAAACTAAATTTAATACATGTGCGGAACACCAAACATACATAGCTTGCGGACATTTTTACCTCACCAAAGCCTGCACGCCGTTAATTTGATAGGATAAAACTGCTGCCCCGTCATAAGTTTGTGCAATTAATTTAGAATGACAATATAAATCTCCTAAGGTTTCCAAAATTAGAGAACTTAAAGCTACAGCAGTCCGATCCGCGCTGACATCTACGTATTTAATAAATCGATCAACTACTTCGGAACCACGAAAATATCTTAAAATCAGAACTAATTGTTCTCGGCCGCTTATGTTCGGTGTTTCATCCACCATGACAGCAACATAATCGGACTGTTTAATTTCGTCGTTAACGTGATCAGTCATCACAGATGCAACGCTCGAGATCAAATCATTTTGCGTTCTGTTTGACATGCCCGTGAAAGAGGTACTTGCATTTTGTAAGTGGGTTTCTAAAACTCCATCATACTTTGCTAATAAATCTACTGTTTCTAAATAATTACCTCTATTCAGTGACGATAATGATTCATCGTGATCGCGAAAAGCAAATTCTTGTTTTCCCAGAAAGCATACAACATCGATCAGTCTTTGGAAAATATTTCTATTCCTATCTACTTTAGAATTATGCCTTTCTTTGTCTAATCTTAAGTGGCTGTTAATACTGGTTTTAATACGTGATTTACCAAATGTATTTAACTTTAAGTATGCCTCTAGATGTTTTTCTGACAGGTCATGCTTTTTTGCCCAGGAATGAAAATTATGCAAATCAATATATCCCTCACTTCACTTACTGGAAGTATTAAATAAAATGCACGGAAAACAAAATAATTTATTTGTGTGTAAACACCCACACAGCCAGCTAAATGTTGAATAATTTTGAGGATTGAAATGACGAGTACGAGATGAATTATCACATTTTTGGATTAATAAAGTTAAAAGCAATTAGTTTTCGCAATTATCGTTTAATGATAAGATTCAAGTGGTG
Organism: Noctua fimbriata; assembly: GCA_905163415.1. Taxonomy (NCBI): domain Eukaryota; kingdom Metazoa; phylum Arthropoda; class Insecta; order Lepidoptera; family Noctuidae; genus Noctua; species Noctua fimbriata. The sequence continues at coordinate 7,147,008 of LR990950.1, forward strand.
CCTATAGGTAGATGTATACCCGAATTAAGAGATAATTATCATTAAATGATAATTGCGAAAACTTATTGCTTTTAACTTCTAACAAACACACATTATCACCACACACTTCACAACAGACTACCATCTTTAATTGTAAATGTAATTAACAAATAATATTTACATTAATGTACGTTTCAAAACGAATTACTTATAAGTTATAACTTAGTAAGATATAAAAACATTCAAGATCGCATATAAATTGCTTGTCACATAAAACAATATGGCCCCTCAGGAAAAATTCGTAATTTGTTAAAAAAAACACTACCAAATAAAATTGCATCATTGTCATACCGTGATCTTTTATAAAAGCGCATAGCCAAAATTTTGCCGGATAATAATAATGACAGACGACAGTAAAGGTGGTGTTGCCATTAATTATTTTCCAAACTCCCCAAAAATCAAAGCGAAAAATTAAATTCATGTAGTTTTTAATTATTTTTATAGGACTTTTGCAATTCTTACAAATACAACTTATCATTTTTGTGGAAGGTATAAATTCGACAATACCACCATGTTTTTTTAATTGTATTTAGTAGTAAGTATGGAAACTATCGTGTCTGTCTCTATATCTCGAATTCTCCGCAATTCGGGGAAATGTCCACAAATTGGGAACCCTGCTCAGCCTGCTCTTCATTCATAAATCTAGCTAGCCAATCATAACACTTGGTGATCGTCTACAGTGAACGGAGTTACGCCCATATTCTTTACATGTGTGCCATTTTCGTGTGTATTGTGTGTGCGTAAAATTATCAATGTAATTCATTTTATTTTAGGCTAGTCCTCGTCCGGCCTCAGAATTGACAATTTGTATATATATAGTGTCTGTGAGCGACTTTGAGTTACGTCACACGGGTGCGACAAGTTGCTATAAGTGTTCTAACAGGAGTTTTAACTTTTTTTTAAATATTTTGTATTATTTTATTACATAGTTAAAATAAATTCATTTGGCGTTGTTGGTAGGGTAGGCTACGCTTAATTGCCTCTATGCACGGCACGACCCTGTGTTTCACATACTACAAATGGCGCTATAAACAAGCAAAGCTCTTATCACTTTTACTGTTTTTGTTTACCTACAGATCTAGACCTGGAAAATCTAAACAATACCTGTCTAGGTATAGAAGATATACGACACCTATCTGAATCAGATTCGGAAGGTGATGTTAAAATTGAAGTGGGAGAAGAACAAGAATTATTTAAGAAGAAGCGAAGAGCTGTGGAGACCAATAGTAAGTATTAGTTACTTAATCAATATATGTATAAGCAAACAGGATGACAGTCCACCTAATAGGAAGTGTTTAGCATTACCTAAAGCCAAGGGATTCAGACATCATATTCATTAATAGTAGTGATAAATATAAGGTCTAATTATACCTACACGAAATATTTTCAGAGAATCATCTAACGGCTATAACAAAGCCATTTCAAGGGCAATTTTTTTTATCTAAGTATATTTTTATAAAAATAAATAAATTACTTGACCCACAAAATAAATACTGGTTCCTTATTTTGCAACATCCATTACGCTAGTTTACTACGTCGTATTTGGCGCGGCACGGCTAGATCAAAAGAGCGCGCGGCTTGGCGCGCTCCTGCCCCTCGCGCCTCTTCAGCCCCGCTCGGTACGCGTGACGTGCCGCACGCGCCTTAGCTAACGAACGATCGGTCTCAAAACAATCGTAACAATGCCGAACTACAGGTATACCATACCAGGAGTATCAGAACATTGTGATGAGCTACAAGGAATGTGGAAATATTTTTTATCAGAGAACAAACCTTCTTTCTGGAGCGTTATAGGAGAAAACCATCTCTGCAGACTATTCTAGGTGCTGTACAGCGGCCCCAGGACTCCATAGTCCTGCCTGCCTGCTTTCGTCTGCTGATGGCATGTAGACCAGAATGACATCGTCGGTTCAACATCATTCAACAACGGATCCACTAATAGTGTTACTTACCTACAAAAAGACTAGTTTTCTGTAGGTAAGGAAATTCTAAGAAACAGCGTTTATCTGCAACAGTTAAGTAGGTAGTAGGTATGTCACGTCCACGTCTGCCTATCTCGAGTACGATTGTTCAAATCAATCCGCGCTACGCACTGACAGTTCACATAATATGTGAACATGTGTACATATTATGTAGTACCAGTAGGTACTACCAAAAAACAGCTGGCGGATATTCGGATGGTCATAGTCGCACATGAGTTACAATTTTTTTCGAGTTTTGTACAAAATGTTCAAATTCGAGTTACACATAATATCAGCTTTTTATTAGTTTACAGAGTAGGTAGCTAGATGCTGTAGAATACGATTTGATTTGATCGCACCTAGGTTCCTTTTCGTAAAGTTGTAAGGAGGGAATTTATTTAATGTACCTACATCTTCTTAGGTTTAGATGGTATTGTTATTTAAATTCACATTTTTATTTCCTTTATTTAAATTTTTACAATTTTTTTTACATTTTTAAATATTCCTTAAAAAAAATATACTTAAAAAAAACATTTAAAAATATAAAAAATTGTAGCCCACCGGTATCGGGAACAGGATCCAAGCTACCGGCGGTCAGGGCTCCAGAGAGAGGAACCTCCTAACAATACGAGCCGTGTCCAAAAGTACCGCTTTCTGAATCAAGCCCTTGATCCAGCTGCCTAACGAGAGCCTCCTCAGGTATTGGTCGAGGCTCTTGGCAATTAAGCCATGGGCTGATACGACTATCGGCACAATGATCGCTGAGTCCACATCCTACATGTCGACAACCTCGCGAGCCAAGTCAAGATACTTGATTTTCTTATCTTTCTCGGCTTTCACGAGGTTCTCATCATGCGGGACCGTTATGTCAACAATCATTGTGCGCCGCTCTGATCGATCCATCACCACTATATCAGGCTTATTGGCTACAATAGTCCTGTCAGTGATGATGGATTGATCCCAGTACAATGTGATACTGCCATTTTCGAGAACTGGGTCGGGCACATACTTATAGTACGGCACTTCCGATTCCACAAGGTTGTATTTTAGAGCAAGTTGTTGATGGATAATCCTGGCTACAAGGTTGTGTCTATGCAAGTACTCTCCGTTAGCCAGACGAGAACACCCGGAGATAATGTGACGGATTGATTCGCCTGGACGGTGCCATGCCCGACATATGTCAACTGTACCGTCCTTCACAATAAATCTCCGGTAGTTATTCGTCATCATAACTTCATCCATAATTGCACAGACAAAACCTTCGATTTCTCCGAAGAGGTCCCCGGAACGTAGCCAGGCTACGGACGCTGATAGGTCTACATCGGGCCCATGCAGGGCCCTGAAAAAGCGTCCGTAAAGCTCTTTACTCTGCCATACCTCCATACGGTCGTTAGTGTCAAGCACTAAGGGTTTGCGCCAGTTCTCTTTAGCCAAGGAAAGCGGGGTGAGGCCCTTGTCCACTGCGACCACATCTCGATGCATCCCCACGTCGGTTTCAAGGAAATATTCCCTGAGACTGCATATCTCGCGATTGTGGAGAGTCTTAGCGTTTAAAAAGCCTCGACCCCCACACTTCCGCGGGATATACAGTCTCATAACAGAAGAACGCGGGTGATGCATTCGATATGCCGTCAACAATGTACGGACCCTCCTATCCAGGGCGTCTAGTTCTGTTTGAGTCCATTTGAGTATGCCGAAAGAGTACATCAGAACCGACATAACCCAACCGTTGAAGGCATGTACCTTATTGCCGCCTGATAAAAGACTATTAAATACTTTTTTCAGGCGGCCAAAGAAGCGCTCCTTCAACGATTGCTTCATGTCAGCAACATTGATGCCCAGCGCTTCCGACATACCCAAATACTTATAGGTTTCGGTTGCTGAGAGGGATCTAAGATTTATGGAATCCGAGAGCTGGGTTCCCACAGATTCCACAATCTCCCCTCGCTTTACATGCATGACCGCACATTTGTCCACACCAAATTCCATCCTGATGGCGCTACTTCTTCTTAGCGTGTCGATGGCAAATTTTTAGTTAAATATGTTTGGCCCAAAATTCAGCTACGCGAACTCCGCTCGCTGTAGCAGTCATAAGATCGTCAAGTGTGCAGGTGTTAGGGCATGCAGCGCAAGATGGAAGATGGGCCATTGTCTGTGGAGACACGCCGCATACACATTTGAGATCTGAGCCGTCCATGAGCCCCCATCTGAAGAGATTATCTTTGCTACGGCCGACCTGGGTTCGGAGTCTATTCAGAGATTTCCAAGTCGGCCACGGCAAATCATGCCCAGGTGGAAGACTTTCAGACGGCTCGAGGAAACCGTCAGGGGGCTTAAACAGCTCTCGCCAGAGAACACATCTCGCTGTGGAGGCATTCCTATTAGGCGGACTAGCTGGGCCAACGCACCCAAGAAAGCTTTTACGGCTTTTCAGCCTTTGGGGCACTGGGACATAGTTGTGCATTGGGTGGCGTGAGTCAGCTTGTAGTTTTGTCCTCTCGGTGCGGCTGGCTATGGTCCTACGAACTTTTGGAGGCGCAATCCCAGTTAGTGGATACAGCATTCGTACCGGGGTCGGTTTAAGGCGGTCCCATACTGGGCAAGCTTATTCGCCAGCGGAGAAGCAGAGCGCCATTCCAGTTGCTCGCAGAACTTGAGGAGATGCTCCCCATTTGGTTGATGTAAGGCGACGCAGCAAGTTATTTCTAGAATGCACCTTCATTTTTAGAGTTTGGCAATTCTTTTTAAATGTAAGCGACCGGTCTAAAGTTATACCGAGGTATTTCGGGTGATCACTATGGGCGATTGATAGTCCCTGCCAGGAGATATTTAGTTTACGACCCGCTTGTCTGTTTCGTAGGTGGAAAACGCACGATTGAGTTTTTGAGGGGTTTGGTTTCAGAGCGTTTTCAGCATAATAGTGGCTTAGGTCACTAAGAGCTGTGGAAAGAGCGCCTTCAATATCCTCAAAGTTGGTATTTTGACAGGTTAGTGCAAGGTCGTCAGCATATAGAAAGCGGGTAGTGTTTGGGCTAACTGGTTGGTCGTTAGTATAGATGTTGAATAGTAGTGGGGCCAATACACTACCCTGAGGTAGTCCATTTTTTTGGGCTCGCCATCTACTTTTATCTTCAAGGAGGTGTACCTGAAAACGTCGGTTACTGAGAAGTTCTCGGAGAATCCGTGTAAACTTGAAGTCCTCTGTCAGGTTGGTAACTTTCGCTACTGAAAGTTTCAGTTACCTTCAGTAGCTCCATCAGTTGCAAATCGTTGGGGGCAAAGAGTTTCAGGTCATCCATGTAAAGGAGGTGAGATATAACTTGACCACCTCTCCTCAACCGATAGCCTAGACCTGAATCCTCCAGCAGCGAAATAAAATAGCGATAATCTATTAAAATAAAACTAGATCGAGTTATGAAGTCTACCTACGTTCATACGTTGGTTTAATTTTAACATCATCACGCCTGCATTCTCCAAAGAGATAGGCAAAGGTGTATTTTCGAACGACCACTACATTTCACCGGCGATATTGTTACGCACCAAGTTATAGCAGGTCAGGGCAGGTGTTTGCGTCCAGACTCATACAAAAACACTTCGATAATTTTTTTTTTCTTCGTTGCTGTGGCGTCTTTACTACTTATAGAATATACTCTTAAAATATTCCGTGTGTGAAATGATAGACCTTATATAATTGCATGCAATTTAACATAGCTAAATAATGATTTAATTTAATATAATATAATACAATCTTGAGCACAGCTTAATTCTTGATATTAATAATATATTGATTATTTAATTTGTATTTCGTTTTATTTACAATTCTAATATTTATCTTAATTACACCTGTCTGTGTGCCTTTTGTTGGCAAAGACCACCCCTAACTGTCTCCATTTCTCCCTATCCTGGGCTGTTGTTGTCCTTCCACCACACACTATAGATTTTATTTCGTCCACCCATCTTCTTGGTGGACTGCCTCGTTTCCGTTTCCTTTGACTTGTGAACCAGTGCATTATGGATTGCGACCACTTCTCATTACCTCTGAGGGTATGTCCTGTCCATTTCAATTTGAGCTTTCTGATAGTTACTGTGACATCCTTTGTTCTAGTACATTTCTTTATATGGGTGGTTCTTTAGCTATCTGAGAGTCTCTTCCCCATCATGTTCTTTTCCAAAGCGTTTTGACAAGTTGCGAGTTAACATGAGTTTTATTTAGTGCGCAGGTTTGACAGCCATATGTAAGGACATGCAATATACAGGAGTCGAATAGTTTACGCTTAATAGCCATGCTCATTTTTGGGTTTTTCATGACCTCTTTTAAATTCCAGTATTGTTTCCATGCATTTCCTATGCGTCTACTAATTTCTTTGGAGGTAAGGTCTATGGGCGAGATTGTTTAACCTAGGTAGATATATTCGTCTACATAGTCAACTGTGTTATTGTTCACGCAAATAGGTTCTTGGTGCCTATTCGTCATGGCCTTAGTTTTTTCTGTGTTCATGATTAGTCCTACCTTACGACTTTTTCTGATCCATATCATTCAACATAATTTGTAGCCCTTCTCTTGACTGTGCGATGATAATCAAGTCATCTGCAAATCTCGAGTGCGATAGTTTTTCTCCGTTAATTTGCAACCCACATTTCCCGTTCTAATTGCCGGAATACTTCTTCCAGGACGGCTGTGAACAATTTAGGTGACGCGGGGTCGCCCTGACGTACGTCAGAGGGGTACCCCTCCCTCGATTCTTATTTCTTTACCTTCCTTTTCTGATTTGATTTGACTTTGCTGTTATCGTAAATTTTTTAAGCAACCTAATACATTTATCTTCTATGCCTTGATTTTTAAGAGCTTGCCAAATCTTCAAATGTTCTAATGAGTCGAAGGCTTTGCTATAATCTACAAGGCAGCAGTAAAAGGTTATGTTATATTCTCTGCCCTTTTCAAATAGTTGTTTCAGATGAATGTGAAGCTGACAGCATTGCTATCAAAGAAGTACCAGCTATTTGTGAGAGACAAGATGATGTTATTGAGCCAAAAGAGGAATATCAAAGTGATGGTATGTTTTAAGAACAAAATACAATATGATGATTAAACAATCTTAAATGAAATGAAATGGTTTCACTTACTACAAATGGCACTATAAACAAGCAATGCTCTTATCACTTTTACTGTTTTTGTTTACCTACAGATCTAGACCTGGAAAATCTAAACAATACCTGTCTAGGTATAGAAGATATACGACACCTATCTGAATCAGATTCAGGAGGTGATGCTAAAATTGAAGTGGGAGAAGAACAAGAATTATCTAAGAAGAAGCGAAGAGCTGTGGGGACTAATAGTAAGTATTAGTTACTTAATCAATATACAACGTGTAACAGAATAAACGCAATTCCTGAAAGTAGTTGGTTCAGAATCGGCTTCTGAATCGATTTCCTTCTTAAAAAATAGGTGTTACATATTGACGGAAAAATCTTTTAAATAACTTAAATTAGAAACACAGTATCATGACAAATGAATACAATCCTTAATTCAAGGAAATTGAAACCTTAACTCAGAGCAATAAAGGCTACTAAAACGCACGACATTATTTGTAGTTCGCTCATAGCTCTTAATACACACAAGTAAATAATATCAATGCATTTTACATTAAAAGTAGTGTGCGTCAAATAAATAGGTAATTTAAAGGAATTCCAACTTTATCTCCAATGAGTAAGGCTTATTTGAATGCACGATCAAACTTAGTTGGTCATCAGATTAGCCCTACACGCTAACGAAAAATTTTTAGGCATTTTTACAAAATAAAATTATTTAATTTGAAGATATTTAGAACTTATTGCAAAGAGATAAAGCATTTGTCCGGCAACCTCTTTGACGTTTATGCGAAATGCCGACACACACGCCGCCGCTACCGCCGAATAACATGAGTACCTAACATCAAAAGCACAAAAGCTAGTCATCCGCCGGTAGTGATCTAGTGTAGTTGTTCTTTTATTTACTTTCGTGACATTTTTGTTTCCGCGGTTGACCAGAGATACCTACCTGCAGTTCCTGCAAGAGACATTGCCGGACTTACTGGATAACGTCCCTGTCGGTCTTTCACGTGACATGTTTTACCAGCAATACGGAGCTCCCGCGCATTTCACGTGGACTGTTCGACGGCATCTGGATGCGGAGTATGGCAGTCGTTGCATAGGTCGCGGAGGACCTGTGCCGTGGCCTCCCAGATCGCCTGATTTAACACCATTAGACTTTTATTTGTCGCATAAAATCGCTCGTGTACTTCAGTCAATCTACAAGTGTCGCGGAACTAAAAACAAAAATTGAACAAGCATTTGTGACGGTGAAAAGTGATACTGAAGTGCTTACAAAATTGAAATCCAATTTAACAAAGCGGTGGTCATTTTGAAACTTTAATGCACTTTAATGAAAGTGGATCGCAGAAATAGTGCCAATTAATAACAACACAAAAGAAAAAATGCAGGACGGAAGTGATATAATTGGCCCTATCGGATCACACTGCGCAACTGCTAGTGAACGTACGTCTGAACTGTGTTTTGAAATATTGGTATAAAACGCAACGAGACTTTAGTCCAGAGAATATTATTAAATTTAGAACCTGCCTTGAAAAACTAACGTTCTCTCAGACATTTGACAATGACGATCCAAATGATTAATTCAACTCGTTTACTGAACAATTTAAATTATTTTATGATCTATGCTTCCCCCGTAGACGTATTAAAATACCAACAAGCCTAAAACCAAAATGGATATCGCGAGGACTTAAAATATGCAGCCTTAAAAAAAGACAATTACTATGGACGTCTAGACTTAAACCTACTCAAATAAATAAAATAAAATATTCAAATTACACAAAGATTAAAAAAAAAAAATTAATCTGACTAAACGATCAAAAATAACCACAACATTAAAACTTCTGACAGTAAAAGCAAAATGACATGGAAAATAATAAAGAACTCTAAATTAAATCTACCTAATGACTCAATAAATTTTATTCAAATTGACAATAAAACGATCAACAAACCTCAATTAATTGCTGACCAGTTCAACGACTATTTCATAGAAAAAATTAGGCCAATACCCGGAGCAGGTGTAAGATCGAGTGCGTATATCACAAATGCACAAAAATCAATGTTCATGAATCCATGTCAACCGATACAAATATTTAACATTATAAATTGTATAAAACACACTAATAAGCGTGGGGTATGATGAAATTTCAACTAAAATTATAAAACAAGTTGCCGACTTAATTTCTAAACATTTGAGCCACATTCTTAACCTATGTTTCAGCCACGGTGTTTTTCCGGACCGTCTTAAGGTCTCCATAGTGAAACCTATATTTAAAAAAGGTGATAAACAACTAATGCAAAATTATAGGCCTATTGCGCTTTTGGCAATTTTTTCCAAAATATTTGAGAAATATATCTATAATGAGCTATACGCATACTTAGAAAAACAAAAGATTCTTTGTAACGAACAAAAAGGTTTTCGGAAGAATATGACTTTTTAAACAAAATTATGACAAATATTGACAATAAGACACCTGTCTGTGATGTGTATTGTGATATGACGCAAGCTTTTGGTTGCGTTGACCATAATATCTTAAGGAATAAACTTGAGTCCTATGGCACAAGGGGTAACATTTTGGGAATTACTAAGCACTTACCTCTCAAAAGGAAAACTATTTACCGCTATAACAAACTTAAATTTCAAGACTAAAGAAGAAGTAACGTACCTATCTAACGAACGCACAGTTTATTTTGGTGTACCACAGGGCAGTGTATTGGGCCCTCCGCTGTTCCTAATATATATCAATGACCTGCCCAAAGCTATTGACTTTCCTATAACACTCTTTGCTGACGATAGTACGATAACTATAGCATGTGATAGATCGGAATCATATGAAGCTGATGTCAATAGCGCGGTACATTCAATAATCTCTTGGCTTAATAACAATAACCTTAGAATTAATCTTGACAAAACACAAATAATGCACTTTGGTCATAAAAAACCAAGTTCAAAAATGGAGGTCAAATACCAAAATTAGTGATGTAGATAGTGCAAAATTTCTAGGCCTGATAATTGAAAATGACAGGCAGCTCAATTGGAAGGATCACATTGAAGCTCTGTGTAAGAAAATGAGTAGTTCATCCTATGCCTTATATGAACTTGCCCCAACTGTTAACACAGATGCTGATGATGAACTTACAGCTTATCATGGTCTTGTAGCATCTGTACTTAGATATGGAATTATATTCTGGGGTAATTCCACAAATAGAGAAGTCTAAACATGGCTCTGATGGATCGCTTTTGCGCTTTAAACGCAAAGCGCAAAAGCGATCCATCAGAGCCATGTTTAGACTACTGGTGACGGACAGTTGTAAACCATTTTTCAAAAAGTATAAAATTTTAACACTACCGTCTTTATATATCTATGAAATTGCCTTGTTTGTTCAGTCGAATTCACACCTGTTTCCTAACTTGTCAGATATTGTTAAACGTAACAGGCGGTATGATATGTTACGCGGGCGAAGAGCCAAAACAGCTTTAATGTGGAAAAGCATATTCTGCATAGCCCCGCAAGTCTTTAACAAAATCTCAAGACAAATCAAAGAGTTAAATCTAAATGCGTTTAAAAAGGAATTCAAAGACTTATTATGTAAAAAATGTTATTATAATTTAAACGACTATTTGAAAGACACTGACATGCTAATTGAATTGTAATCTTATTAACTTTGACATATCGTATTTCTTTAATAGTTTGACATTAAATAATGTTTTGAATGTAATCCAGATAATATTTTTAACTGACATGCCACAAATTGTTATTTTATTTCACAAACTATTTTTAATTTTTTGTCTTGTAATAATTATATTTATGTACCAAATATTTAAAGAAAAATAAAGTTTTATGCAAATAAGCTCAGTAATAAATAATAATAATAATTTATTTATTCAATTCAAGTGATATGAATACATTACATAATTAAATAACTATCTTAGATGAGATTATACAAACAAAAATTCGACAAGACATCTGTGTCTGAACTAGATAAATGAATATCTGTATCTCACACAACAGCGCTCTTCCTTAAAAATATACATTTCCTAGCTTGAGGTTCAAATTGGCTTTAATTATACAACGTGTAACAGATTAAGCGCAATACCTCAGACACCCCAATTAGAATATTAAATTATAAGTCTAAAACAACATCCGTAATTAAATAAATTTAAATCAAACCTACTCTTTTTTTTTTAATAGTTATCCTTACTAAACGCAAAACGTATGTGCAACAACATCTCTGCACACGCACTCATGCAATGTTAGCGGCCGACGCAACACGCACGCTGCCGCTAGCTGACCATAGCTGTAGGCTAAAATGTCATAGACTGATATTATGAATAACTTTTGATACTTCATTGAGTTTACCGTGTAATGATTGATAATTTTCTAGTTAGTGAAATTATCAACACGAATCTAAGACTTTAAGCTTAGTAACGGGGATGCATTTAAAACAGCGATATTCAAAGACGGCGCGTTTAAAAGATTTGAATCATAATATTTACAGTGATAAGAATACAATCGTATTGATAGGAAGAAGTAGGTACTTACAGAACTGGACTATTTACACTTTACACTTAGGTTATTAATTTGCACTATTTCTGCGATCCCCTTCATTAAAGTTTCAAAATGACCACCGCCTTGTTCTATGCACTTATTTGCCACAAATGCTGGTTGTGCTGATTGTACATGCCAACACGCGTGAAGGTGCTCTCGTCCGTCCAAAGAATGTTCTGTTGCCAGTTCTCCAACAACCACCTACTGAATTCCAGTCGTGGCAAGTTGTCGGCCGGCGTTATTTCTTGACACCGTCGAAGATGGAATGGGTGTTCACCATCAGCACGCGACGTTCGCCACACGTACATGTGACTGCAGTCGAACTAGGGTGCTGTTTCTCTCGAGCTGTCTTCTGGATGTTCGTCGAAATGGTCGAGAATACGCTCTTGCAGACGAGTAGTCCGCACATTCGTCCCTCTGTCCAAAGCCGTATTAGGAAGGAACGTCCCTGAAACCCTCAATCGCTGAGTTGCAGCCAGCATCGTCCTGGCGCTCACGCTGCAGCCAAAACGGTCAATGAACTCTCGACAAGCTAACGCGACATTATTGAGACAGCGGGCCAGGGTCCTCACTATATCCGTGTGTTGTATGTTGGTATACTGGAAAGGCATCGCGCGCGGAAACAAAAATGTCACGGGAGTAAATAAAAAGACAACTACACTAGGTCACTACCGGCGGATGACTAGCTTTTGTGCTAGGTACTCATGTTATTCAGCGGTAGCGGCGGCGTGTGTGTCGGCATTTCGCATAAACGTCAAATAGGTTGCCGACAAATGCTTTATCTCTTTGCCATAAGTTCTAAATTTCTTCAAATTAAATAATTTTATTTTGTAAAAATGGCTAAAAATTGTTTGATGACCAACTAAGTTTGGTCGTGCATTCAAATAAGCCTTACTCATTGGAGATAAAGTTGGAATTCCTTTAAATTACCTATTTATTTGACGCACACTACTTTTAATGTAAAATGCATTGACATTATTTACGTGGATGTATTACGAACTATGAGCGAACTACAAATAATGTCGTGCGTTTTAGTAGCCTTTATTGCTCTGAGTTAAGGTTTCAATTTCCTTGTATTAAGGATTGTATTAATTTGTGATGATACTGTGTTTCTAATTTAAGTTATTTAAAAGATTTTTCAAAAAAAAAACTTTTCATATTTTTTTTTTTTTTTTTCCGTCAAAATTTAACACCTATTTTTTATGACAGAAATCGATTCAGAAGGGCTTCTGAAAGAAATTGTTTCAGAATAGGCATTCTGAACCAACTACTTTCAGGAATTGCGTTTATTAACATCATCCAGGAGAAAAATAAAATAAAAATAAATAGTAAAAAATTAAATATAACAAAGTGGAGTGGTGACCTCCTTTTGTGTAGAATGTGGATGAGTGAGTGTGCGTAGTTAGGGTGAGTATGCGAAACTTAATGTGGCACTATTAAGAGGTTTTCGGTTTCGTCATATGTCAGTTTACGAATGTACTCAAAAATTACATTCTTACATCTGCTGATATTTAAAGCTTGTATGTCGACAGCTTTATCAATACTGCTATAAAGGTACGGACCTAAAAAGCAGAAATACCTATTAACGAACGAGTGTTTAAGCATGGATCTATCGGTGCTGGCTATAGGTTGTCGTCGTCTGGATGGTGCTGATTTTTTAAAGTTCACTTTCGTATGTTGCATCAAGATAGTGTGCAATATAAACAATTGACGTACAGAGAGGACCTCACAAGCTTGGTATAGCTGATAAGGTGGGAACAAATACGGACGGAAAGAGCTTACTTTGAGAATAGTTCTTTGTGCTACTTAAAGTGGCTTTAGTATGACATATATATACAATATGACAAAATTGATTGACCGAGTGCCAGATATACTTGCTTTATTAGTTTGGAGTCTGCCACATGTCTAAGGTTTTTGAAAACGTATATCAGTTTTCTTAGTCATGCAGTGACTAGTTCTATATGAGGTCTAAAAGAGAGATTGTTATCTATCGTTACTCCTAAATATTTTGTAAAATTGGTCATGACCAATTTTGGACATTCGCAGCTTACACTATTGCATCAGTTGTGTGCAATTAAAGAGAACGATGTAGGAGGTGCGCTCGAATTGCACATTGAAAATGTTATGTACTGTGTATTATCAGCATTGAGTGTTAGCTGGTTACTCATCAACCAGTGGTGTACGATATCAAAGCCATGTTGAGCATCCTCATAGACCTGTTCCCACGTATCAGCCGAGAACAGAAGAACAGTGTCATCCGCATAAGAAATTATTTTTCTACCTACCGAGGTAAGACCACAGAGTTCATTTAAGTACACAAGGAAGAGACTGACCGAAATCAGGCGCTCTACCTCTGACTCGTCTGTATCAGCATTACAAAAGAGTTTAGTGAACTACTGGATTGTGAGCTAAAAGCAAATGAGTGAAGAGGATTTTGGCAACTGATGTCTTGCTGGCTAAAGTTTTGCCTACCGTTGTAAAGAACTCGTTCACGTCTTCAATCGATTGTGTTGGACAAGGAGTGTCTATTAGTTCTAAAGCGTCATTTTTAGCTTTAGTTGTGCGTGTGATGTTTTTTATTGCGTCCCATATTTTTTTATTATTATTACCCGCCTGCTCTAACAGTTTTTTTTTATTATAAGCTATTTTAACTTTTTTCAATAAATTATTACAAAAAATTCTATATCTGCTATACGTTAGTTTCAGAGCTGAATTTTTTGGTGACTGTTTGACTTCTTTGTGAAGCATGTCCCTATGTCTCATACTTCGCAGTAGTTCCGGTGTAATCCAAGGCTTAATGGCTTTATTTCTTCTTGATAATTTTATTATGACAGAGGTACAGATTATAGCACGTTAACTGGAATTAGTGAAGTATGTCATGGCAGAATTAGCGTCATTTGAGAGATAAATTGGTTCCCAGTTAATGCTGACCAATTCGTTCTTTAGACCTCCGAATTTACCTTATTAACGCGGACATGAGCAAACGTTATTTTTTGTTAATACTTAAGACTTAGTAAGACTGCTTCGTGATCCGTTATCGTGGATTGCAGGACTAATGTAAGAGCTGGATTTTTTGTTCTTAATACCACGTGATCAAGACATGCCTTGCCGTTTCGTTTGTGCTTGAATGAGATGTTTAAAAACGAAAACCTCAGAAATATTTTAGAGTAGTGTAGAGATTGTAAATAGATTAACTAATTAAAACTATAAAAAATAATAATTTCAATTAAAACAGCATGCAACATAAAAATACAAAAGGAGTATGAGCGAAGACAATTACCATTATAATGAGTTACAGTAAAATGACATGTCTCTAACGATAGTCATGCTGTGTTGACCTTTAGTTTGGTTAGATCGGCTTCCTCTTCGATGCGGACGTGAGCCATTCCTTCCTTTTTTCGCAAGTAAATTTTGCCATAAGATGTCCAGCAATACTTGTAGTCATTCGAACTAGCAAAATCTCTTGCAAGGAAGAACAGTCGCCTTCCCTTAGGGTAAGACATTCCGAGATGTAAATTGGATGAACTGTTATTTTGGCTAAATAACTTGGTATTTAATTTATCGGTTTTCGCCTGTTGTGTGAGTTTTTTGAGATTACTGATTAAGCTTTCCTTAGTTAGTACTGAGGTAAATTCTACGACTATGGGTTTAGAGACACCCGGCTTAGCGAACGGGCGATAAATATCTCTTATATCTGCCGCTTGTAATTCTAAGTTTAGTGTAGTTCCAATTTTTTTAATGGTACTACAAAGTTGCTCTTTGGTCTCATTTTGAAATTTGAGAATATTTCTGATCTCTAGCTTGGTTATGCACGACTGTTTTTCGAGATTTTCTATCTTATTTTCTAGTAACTTCATGTAGGATATGTGTTCCTTTCGTTCCTGTCTATAGCTTTCTAATTTCTTTTGCAGTTCATCAAATTTTGCAGATAAAGTCGACATTGACAAGTTTATCGTATCATTTTGAGTTTTAATTTCTGTTAATGACGAATCTAAAATGTCTAGTCGGGCTCTGTGTTCAGAAGCAAATTTTGAGAACATATCACGGACTTCTTCCATGAAGGACCTTAATTCATTTCCACGCTTTCTCTTCAAACACCTCGTATTAATGATGGTCCGGTTTTCAGTGGGTTGCAGATCACAAGCACTACCATCGACGCTTTCAGAGTCCGTCTCCGTTACAATTGGTTGCTTCGTTGGCGTGCGATTCGTAGGCATTGTGATTTTAAATGTTATTGATGAGTACTAGGATAGCAGTGGAGCGCGGTGGTTTTAACAATTAGAGGTGGGAGCCGTACTTACGTTGTAGCCCAGTAAGTACCAGGAGCAAGTTTACGTACCGCCCCCAGCGCTGTGGAGAGCTTGCGCGCGCGCAGTTTATTTGTTGGTCCTCGTCACGCCCCTTTCGCTGGAAGACAGGCAGCAGTGGGCGGTGTTAGCGCTGGGGCGGAGCTGTCACTGACGAGGCGTTGAGTCACTGCTGATGAGTAACTGCGCGATCGATGTTGAATAAGCTCCTACGTTTTTATGCACTCCTATTTTTATGAAGTTATTTAATTGCGATAAAATTACAAAAATATGAATAAAAAATAATAAATACTGTCTAGTTAAAAGCGTCTGAACTCCTCAAAGGTCCGGGGGGAAGAGGTTTTTTTTTTGCACGCCACATGTGGCAGAATGTGATGAGACCACTGATTAAACGTAAGACCATTTATTGTACCACATTCTAACAAATAAAAAAAATTTAATTTAACAATGTAAAATAAATGCAAAGCAAATATTTGTACAGGATGTTACTACTAAAAATGGAAAAAAAAACTATTTTGTAAAAAAAAATGTTTTTAAAAACACAAAAAAGTGAAAAATAACTTTAGCTTCAGAGGTCGGTAACAAAAAAATTAAACCTAACAAACAAAAGTCACCGATTTCTGAAGCTAAAGTTATTTTTCACATTTGTTTTTTTGAAGTCGGTTTTATTTTTTAAATATAGAATATTTAAAAAATAAAACCGACTTCTCGAAGTATCTTTAATTCAATTATCTATACATATAAAATCCTATAATTGCATCCATAAAACTCAAGGTCGAAGTTCGTGTTTAAAATGCGTCACAAAATCGGATGTTACTGACGTTCTCGCTAAGCAGCACTCGTTCACGAGCATAACTCTTCAAGATCATTTATTACCATGTCGCTGTTTTTGTGCCCCGACGCCACCGCGTGCAGTGACAACTAGGGAGCATGACAAACTTTTAAGTGTATTTAGGTCGGGCAAAATGTAATTGGGTTGTCTTATAAGGAAGTTCTCTGTAGAAGCCAGGAATTCTTGATGTATGGCCGATTTATGGCAATAGGCTCCTCTGGATAACATAGGTTTTAATTACAACTGGCGAAATGTTGGTGTAAATGTAGGTATACATCTCTGCCTCAACCTTCGGGGATTACAAGCGTTAACAATGTGAACAACTAAAACCCGCTGTTAGTTTGACTCGTGTCAGTGGCGTGCAGTGGTTCTCTTCGGAGGGTAGGCTAGGCCACCGCCACTGATACCCAAAAAAAAGGTGATTTATAAAATTTGAAAAAAAAGTCTGTTATAATAATACAAGAACTCAGCATGTTATTCAAGGTTTTATTCAATTTTCTGACAATGCAAACTAGTTTCAATACGTGATTTACCAAATGTATTTAACTTTAAGCATGCCTCTAGATGTTATTCTATTGATAGGTCATGCTTTTTTGACAAGGAATGAAAATTATGCAAATCAATATATCCCTCACTCCACTTACTGGAAATATCCACCTACTCGCCCGTGCCACGTTAGGTAAGTAGCGGCTCGCGCCCGAGGCGCTACCTACCTAAAACCTGATCCTTTTTTTTACGAGCGACGGGGTGTCGGGTGACCGACGCTCGGCGTATAAACAAAAAGTTTCTATGAACTGATAGTAAACTAATAACTGTTTACTCAAGTGTATGCAGCAAGCTTCACAACGCAAGTTGTTTCGTAACTTTGAATGACTGCCTTTGTGTTTTATAAGCCAAAACAAAATAAAACTTGTATTATTTCAAAATTTAAAGCGACGACCCTATGTTTTTTTGAACCTAAATTATAGCCTTACTCAGTAGGCATCAAATGACATCATAATAGTGACCACTCTTCACACAAAGTTTTGAACTAAAGATATTAATAACATCGCGTGGACTAAATTTATAGTCAAAACAAATACCTACACTACGTAATCGTAAGCAAATCATTACACACCTTCGAACTCTTAACTAGAAGGTATGGAATTGGTACTAAATCGTTTGTAATTAATCACGCTTTATGGTTAATTCACAATGACTAAGTACAAACTAACAATTTAATAGTTATATCACGTTCTTATATACAAATATACATATATCTACAACTTTTATTTACAGACTAAAAAGAACTAAAGTAATGATAAAAATAAGACTAAAAGTAAGAAAATATAAACATCTAAACAACGACGACAATAGGACACTTATTAATTTTTAAGATTTTTCAGACAACATTACACCCTATTCCAACATCAAATAAAACTTGTATTATTTCAAAATCTAAAGCGATGACCCTATGTTTTTATTGACCTAAATTATAGGCTAACTCAATATGCATCAAATGGCATCATCATGTTTACCACTCTTCAAACAAAGTTTTCATAAACTAACAATAATAACATCGCGTGTACCAAATTTGTAGTAAAAAATGTACCTACAACGCTCTGGCGCAACGTAAATAAATCATATCACAACTTCGAAATCTTATCTAAATGGTATGTTATTCGTACAGATTTGTTCGTAATTAATCAGGCTTTATGGTTAATTCACAATGACTTACGTACAAACTAACAATTTAATAGTTTTATTACGTTTTTTATAAATTTACAGATTTTTCTGACAAAATTATAAACTAACTATTGATTTCATCATCCAATTTACAAATCGATTCGAAATTCACATGTATAATTCGAAAGGCCGTAAAAACAGGAACAAAAAGGCATTTAATATTACTTACCAAACAAATAACAAAATCCTACACTTCAAAACACAACCACAGAAAAATAAACAGCAATTAATTCACTCAAAATTCAACTTCCACAGCGTATAAAATTTTAATTAAGCTGATTGGAAACAACGCCATCTGCCTAAAATATGAGATATTTCAATGGCTTTCTATCAGTACAAGAACGAAGGATGTCGCTTCGTTAGAAAAATTCTAAAAAATAAAACAGAGTGCGCTGTCAACAAAAAAATAAGTAATAATAAAATTGGGCGTTGAGCAGTTAAGCTTGTTCCGGTCCCAATTTTGGCACTTGGGCGTGTGGGCACGTATTAAACAAAATGCACGGAAAACAATATAATTTATTTGTGTGTAAACACCCACACAGCCAGCTTAAATGTTCCATAATTTTGAGTATTGATATGACGAGTACGAGGTGAATTATCATATTTTTGGATTAACTCTCGTAATTCGGGTATACATCTATCTTTCGACACCACATGAATCTTATCATTATACGATAATTGCGAAAACTTATTGCTTTTAACTGCTAACAAACACACATTATCACCACACACTTCACAACAGAATACCATATTTAAGTGTAAATGTACGTAACAAATAATATTTACATTAATGTACGTTTCAAAACGAACGACTTATAAGTTATATCTTAGTTAGATATAAAAACATTCAAGATTGAGTTTAATTTGCTTGTCACATGAAACAATATTGCTACTAAATATTTTTGCGGGATAATTATACTGACAGAAGTGACAGACGACAGTAAAGGTATTGTTGCCATTACTTATTTTCCAAACTCCACAAAAATCAAAGCGAAAAATTAAATTCATGTAGTTTTTAATTATTTTTGTAGGACTTTTGCAATTCTTGCAAATACAATTTATCATTTTTGTGGAAGGTATAAATTCGATAATACCACCATGTTTTTTTAATGGTATCTAGTAGTCATTATGGAAACTATCGTGTCTGTCTCTGTTTCTCGAATTCCTCGCAATACGGGGAAATGTCCACAAATTAGGAACACTGCTCTTCATTCAAAAATCTAGCTAGCCAATCATAACACGTGGTGATCGTCTACAGTGAACGGAGTTGCGCCCATAATCTATACATGTGTGGCGTTCATACATACGAAAATATGCAACAATGTGCGTAAAATTATGAATGTAATTCATTTTGTTGTAGGCTAGCTCTTGTCTGGCCTCAAAACTGACAATTTGTAGCTACGAACTTACCTTACAGTATAGTGTGAGTTTGTGTTACGTCACACGGGCGCGACAAGTTGCTATAAGTGTTCTAACTGGAGTTTTAACTCTTTTTAAATATTTTGTATTATTTTATTACATAGTTGTAATAAATGTATTTGGCGTTGTTGGTAGGGTAGGCTAGGCCTAATGGCCTCTATGGACGGCACGCCCCTGACACGTGTGTATGTCAATCTTCTTCATACATTGTACTTACCAGATTTATTTTCACAGGGGCGCTCGTCTCGAAGAAACCAAAACTGGACACACGAAGAACAAGACTAAAAGATACAATGACTGTGGTGGGGCTAAAGAAAAATCAACACTTAAACTTAGAAGTTATTCGGACAGCTAAAAATAGTTTTTCACTAAATCGTAGTTTTAGTGAAAAAAAGAGTTTAACAGCACATGTTCGAATACACACTGGTGAAAAGCCTTACAAGTGTGAGGTTTGTCCGCGTAGTTTTAGTAAAAAAGGTAATTTAACAGCACATGTTCGAATACACGCTGGTGAAAAACCTTACCAGTGTGATGTATGTCAGCGTAGTTTTAGTGAAAAAGATCATTTAACAGGACATCTTCGAATACACACTGGTGACAAGCCTTACAAGTGTGAGGTTTGTCAGCGTAATTTTAGTCTAAAAAAAGCTTTAACAAGGCATAGTCGAATACACACTGGTGACAAGCCTTACAAGTGTGAGGTTTGTCAGCGTAGTTTTAGACAAAAAGGTCATTTAATAGCACATAGTCGAATACACACTGGTGACAAGCCTTACAAGTGTGAGGTTTGTCAGCATAGTTTTCGTGTAAAATGTCAATTAATAACACATAGTCGAATACACACTGGTGAAAAGTCTTACAAGTGTGAGGTTTGTCAGCGTAGTTTTCGTGTAAAATGTCATTTAACAACACATAGTCGAATACACACTGGTCAAAAGCCTTACAAGTGTGAGGTTTGTCAGCGTAGTTTTAGTAAAAAAGGTAATTTAACAGCACATGTTCGAATACACGCTGGTGAAAAACCTTACCAGTGTGATGTATGTCAGCGTAGTTTTAGTGAAAAAGGTTATTTAATAGGACATCTTCGAATACACACTGGTGACAAGCCTTACAAGTGTGAGGTTTGTCAACGTAGTTTTAGTAATAAAAGTAATTTAATAAAACATAGTCGAATACACACTGGTGACAAGCCTTACAAGTGTGAGGTTTGTCAGCGTAATTTTAGTCTAAAAAAAACTTTAATAACTCATAGTCGAATACACACTGGTGAAAAGCCTTACAAGTGTGAAGTTTGTCAGCATAGTTTTAGTCGTAAAAGTAAATTAATAAAACATATTCGAATACACACTGGTGAAAACCCATATAAGTGTGAGGTTTGTCAGCGTAGTTTTGGTCATAAATGTAATTTAATAAAACATAGTCGAATACACACCGGTGAAAAGCCTTACAAGTGTGTGGTTTGTCAGCGTGGTTTTACTGAAAAAAATACTTTAATAACACATATTCGAATACACACTGGCGAAAAGCCTTACAAGTGTGAGGTTTGTCAGTGTAGTTTTAGTCAAAAAACTAATTTAATAAGACATAGTCGAATACACACTTGTGGCAAGCCTTACAAGTGTGAGGTTTGTCAGCGTAGTTTTAGTCGTAAAAGTAATTTAATAAAACATAGTCGAATACACACTGTTGACAAGCCTTACAAGTGTGAGGTTTGTCAGCGTAATTTTAGTCTAAAAAAAAGTTTAAAAAGACATAGTCGAATACACGCGGGTGAAAAGCCTTACCAGTGTGAGGTTTGTCAGCGTAGTTTTAGAGAAAAAAGAAGTTTAATAACACATATTCGAATACACACTGGCGAAAAGCCTTACAAGTGTGAGGTTTGTCAGTGTAGTTTTAGTCAAAAATCTAATTTAATAAGTCATAGTCGAATACACACTGATGACAAGCCTTACAAGTGTGAGGTTTGTCAGCGTAGTTTTAAACATAAAAGTAGTTTTATAAAACATATTCGAACACACACTGGTGAAAACCTTTACAAGTGTGAGGTTTGTCAGCGTAGTTTTACTCAAAAAAATAATTTAACAGCACATGTTCGCATACACACTGGTGAAAAGCCTTACAAGTGTGTGGTTTGTCAGCGTGGTTTTAGTGAAAAAAAGAGTTTAACAAGACATATTCTAATACACACTGGTGAAAACCCTTACAAGTGTGAGGTTTGTCAGCGTAGTTTTACTCAAAAAAGTAATTTAAAAGTACATGTTCGCATACACACTGGTGAAAAGCCTTACAAGTGTGTGGTTTGTCAGGGTGGTTTTAGTGAAAAAAAGACTTTAACAAGACATAGTCGAATACACACTGGCGAAAAGCCTTAAAACAGAAAAAATGCTTAAGATCTGTTTTCAAGCTGAAATCAACTGATAGTTACTTGCCATTATTCAAAAAGTATAAGTTATTTGCCCTACCGTGTATGTATATTTATGAGACGGCAGTGTTCGTAAAATGTAACTTACATTTATTTGAAACATTGAAGTCGAAACGCCGTAATAATTAGATTTGTGCCAATGCACACGACACAGCACTTTACGCAAAAAGTTTTTAAGTCATGGCTCGTAGAACATACAACAAAATTCCGAAGCCTATAAGAGAAAAAAGTGAGTTAAATGATTTCAAAAAGTACCTAAACAAATATTTAACACAAAAGGCATTCTACTCTATCAAAGAATACCTAGACGATAATGCAAGCTTAGATTAGATAGTAATTTAAGAAAATTTTAATTTTATAATAAGATTTTTTTTTTTCCTGTTTGCATGTTTAAAAACAATTTTGTCTGAAAATATTTAGTTAACATAGTTTGTAAGAATAATTTATAGTATAATTTTAATACCTAGGTACTTGCCTAGAAATAAGAAATATTATTAAGAAATAATGTATGGTAGATATCTGCTATCACCTTTAAAAAAAAAATATTCTTTTAATATTTGTACGCCGTTGTCGGCAAAACATAGCGATCTTTTTATTTTTACTTACATCTTTTACACCTATGTTTAACAAATAAAAACTGACTTTGAAAGCCTTACAGAAGTGATTAAAGTCCTTGAGTTCCAAAACAATAGTAAAACTCCGTCGTTGGATACATATTACGTTAAAATAACCCTGTCTGATCCGTGAAGGCATTTATAGGTATCAGATTCGATTCTCTTTATTCAAATTCACAGCGGCACATGCTGGAACACTGCGCTCCTTCTTGAGTTCAGTTACTTCATAAACAAACAATCAACAACGACATTTTAAAAATTATCTAGATTTGGGAAGGTTATGAAAATCGTGCATAATTTTTGTAATTCCCTACTATGAATGTTTTATATTTCTTATTTTGATTTTATGGCCATATGATTGGGATACTCATTCCGGATCGGACAGGGTTTTTTTAACAGATATTTTTTTAGAGACAAAAAGTCGCTATTTATGAAATTAATTTTTAACGATATTATCATCATTTTCCTGCCGTTGTCCCATGTTACTCAGGGTCGGCGCAACGCGTCTTGTTATTCCATTTTCCTTTGTCAAAGATTAGGATTTACTCCCTTTTTGTCATATCGTTCCTCACACAATTCTCCCATCTTTTCTTCGGTGTTCCCCTTCCTCTCCATCTCTCTTTTAGTGGCATAACAACATTTTTACCGAAATAATAATCCATTTATAAGTAGTAATAGCCAGATGCGAAATGTATTTAAAACTAAAAGCTAGCACAAAGTGTGGGATGCCGTACACAACGACGCCGACGCAACGCACAGTGCATCGTCCCCATACAAGAGGTTGGACATAGAATCAAAAATTTTAAAAGTATTTAATAAAAAAAAATACAGTTGTATTCCTCTATTAAAGAACAACACAAATTGTTACTACGCTTTTTTTATTTGACCAGCACTTTAGGAGCAAATCGATGAAATCTGTTATTTTTGTATGGAAACGAACACAAAAATGTCTGTATCTCATGGTTCCCTCCTTGTTTCGATTTGCAGTTTTCATTACCGTTTCCTTTATTTAAACTTTTACAAATTATTTTACATTTTTAAATATTCTTTAAAAATAAAAATAAAAAAACATTAAAAAATATAAAAAATTGTAGCCCACCGGTATCGGGAACAGGGTCCAAGCTACCGGCGGTCAGGGTTCCAGAGAGAGGAACCTCCTAACAATACGAGCCGTGTCCAGAAGTACCGCTTTCTGAATCAAGCCCTTGATCCAGCTGCCTAACGAGAGCCTCCTCAGGTATTGGTCGAGGCTCTTGGCAATTAAGCCATGGGCTGATACGACTATCGGCACAATGATCGCTGAGTCCACATCCCACATGTCGACAACCTCGCGAGCCAAGTCAAGATACTTGATTTTCTTATCTTTCTCGGCTTTCACGAGGTTCTCATCATGCGGGACCGTTATGTCAACAATCATTGTGCGCCGCTCTGATCGATCCACCACCACTATATCAGGCTTATTGGCTACAATAGTCCTGTCAGTGATGATGGATTGATCCCAGTACAATGTGATACTGCCATTATCGAGAACTGGGTCGGGCACATACTTATAGTACGGCACTTCCGATTCCACAAGGTTGTATTTTAGAGCAAGTTGCTGATGGATAATCCTGGCTACAAGGTTGTGTCTATGCAAGTACTCTCCGTTAGCCAGACGAGAACACCCGGAGATAATGTGACGGATTGATTCGCCTGGACGGTGGCATGCCCGACATATGTCAACCGTACCGCCCTTCACAATAAATCTCCGGTAGTTATTCGTCATCACAACTTCATCCATAATTGCACAGACAAAACCTTCGGTTTCTCCGAAGAGGTCCCCGGAACGTAGCCAGGCTACGGACGCTGATAGGTCTACATCGGGCCCATGCAGGGCCCGGAAATAGCGTCCGTGAAGCTCCTTACTCTGCAATACCTCCATGCGGTCGTTAGTGTCAAGCACTACAGGTTTGCGCCAGTTCTCTTTAGCCAAGGAGAGCGGGGTGAGGCCCTTGTCCACCGCGACTACATCTCGAGGCATCCCCACGTCGGTTTCAAGGAAATATTCCCTGAGACTGCATATCTCGCGATTGTGGAGAGTCTTAGCGTTTAAAAAGCCTCGACCCCCACACTTCCGCCCGCGGGATATACAGTCTCATAACAGAAGAACGCGGGTGATGCATTCGGTATGCCGTCAACAATGTACGGACCCTCCTATCCAGAGCGTCTAGTTCTGTTTGAGTCCATTTGAGTATGCCGATAGACTACATCAGAACCGGCATGACCCAACCGTTGAAGGCACGTACCTTATTGCCGCCTGATAAAAGACTATTAAATACTTTTTTCAGGCGGCCAAAGAAGCGCTCCTTCAACGATTGCTTCATGTCAGCAACATTGATGCCCAGCGCTTCCGACATACCCAAATACTTATAGGTTTCGGTTGCTGAGAGGGATCTAAGATTTATGGAATCCGAGACCTGGGTTCCCACAGATTCCACAATCTCACCTCGCTTAACATGCATGACCGCACATTTGTCCACACCAAATTCCATCCTGATGGCGCTACTGAAAGTTTCAGTTACCTTCAGTAGCTCCATCAGTTGCAAATCGTTGGGGGCAAAGAGTTTCAGATCATCCATGTTAAGGAGGTGAGATATAACTTGACCACCTCTCCTCAACCGATAGCCTAGACCTGAATCCTCCAGCAGCGTGCTAAGAGGATTCAAGGCTAATCAGAACCAAAGTGGACTCAAACTATCGCCCTGAAATATACCTCGCTCTATCCTTATCGGCTCGCTATTCCTCTGGATTTGCCGACATCCTGGATAGCGAAGGACTGTCCTCCATTGCTCCAAACATGACATCAGGAAGGTGCGCAGAGTTGCATCAACTTTATACAACTCTAGCACCCTCATGAGCCATGTATGTGGCACCGAGTCATAGGCCTTCTTATAGTCTATCCAACATGTCGACAGATCCCTTCGGGAACGGCGAACCTGTTGACTAATGGCCATATCAATGAGGAGTAGCTCATTAGTACCGCGGGACCCGTTCCTACATCCATTTTGAGAAGCGGACATGATAGAATAGTCATCAATGTGTTTGTTAATTTTTGTTCTCAAAATGGATGTAAGAACTTTATAGACCGTCGGAAGACAGGTAATCGGTCTATAATTTTTGGGCTCCGCAGTACAACCCGATTTATGGAGGAGGTGGGTTATACCTGTTGTCAGGAACTCTGGCAGCGACCCTGACTCTAAGGCTGACTGGAACAGGATCGCCAGGCGAGCGTGCGACCTTGTGAACCATTTAATCCAAAAGTTGTACAGTCCATCCGGCCCTGGAGATTTCCAGTTAGGCAACGGACGGACTGCACGAACTACGTCTTGGGGGCTGATAGTGATTGCCCCCATTTCTGGTACTAGATCGCACGCTCGCTCGACCTCCCGAGTCCATTCACCCTCGGTATGGCTAACATTCACCGACCAGATGCTGCGCCAGAACGAACACATGGCATCATCATCCGGTAGGCGCGCGTCAGCCACACCTTGGGCTGGTCGCTCAAAAGCCCTGTATACCCACCTTTCATCTCTTTGAAAAGTGCGATTCTGAGTGTATCGGTCCACCCGCCGCTTATACCTACGAATACGGTTTGCCCATGCATACACTTTCTGCTTCAGGAAGTCGATGCGCTCTGTGATACGGGACATGTAGTCTCGAGGACTGATATCAGTCCCCGAGAATGCCCGCCTCACAAAACGCATCACTCTAGGGCGAGTATTGCCCTCCCTGAAGCAGATCAGTTTGCCGATGAGTGCTCTGGCCTCACCAATACGTCGTTCAATCCTGTACTGCCATGGCGGTACGGCTGGTTTAGTTCGTGTAGCTCTGTCATCAGAAAATTTGACATGAGCTACACGACATGCCGCTACAGCCACACAATACAGGATTGAGTGAGCATCGGTGAGGTCTTCGCAGTTGTCAAAATAGTTTGACAACTGCGAATCCAGAACAGCCACCAGCGCCCTATTTTTGTTATGCATGGGCAAACGAGGTATACGTGGTCTAAGGTCGGGTTGCATGAACCGATATTCTCGAATCGCACCCTCCAAAGCACTCCTCATTTCCTCATTGCACTGGGTACTTACATTAGTAACCATGTCATTACTCACGTCGTTATCGCGATTAGGTATTGTGCTAGACTGTGGTAGTACCACAGCCTGCGCCGACGGGGTAATGACATGGCTGCTCTGCATTTCAGTTCGCAGGCGATCAAGTACAGTGTCATCCAACATACGGTTACGCTGGATGAGTCGCACCTGATCCGATAGTCGTTGTGCCGACACGTTGACAGCTGGCTCAAGCACCTGAAACAGAGAGAGCATCCGAATACGGTACGTGGTCAGGTTGTTTCCTCCCTCTGTAGCCCTATAGTATGAGCGCATGACGTTTTCATTGATGGATTGCGTCCATCGCATGCGCTGCACACTCCCGCCGGGAGCTGGAACCCTA
Organism: Noctua fimbriata; assembly: GCA_905163415.1. Classification (NCBI taxonomy): domain Eukaryota; kingdom Metazoa; phylum Arthropoda; class Insecta; order Lepidoptera; family Noctuidae; genus Noctua; species Noctua fimbriata. The sequence continues at coordinate 7,174,456 of LR990950.1, forward strand.
TCAGAGGCCGGTGGGCCTCGAGGTCCTAAACCGTCCGGCGGCCGGCGTCCTCCCCGTCGACGAACAGGTGGTGGCGTCGTCGGCGGAAAGAAATACTCATCGCTCGAGCTCGACGCAACTGCCACGGCCGGTGTGACAGCACTCACGATGGGGCTGGATTCCGGCGGGCGGCGGCGAGGCGGAGCTGAGCGACGGGTCCGGAGGCAATAGGCGTGCGCGTCGTGCAGCTGATCTCGTCAACATTTATCTTCATATTTTATATTAGTCTCTTCCAAAATTTTTGTGACAGACAATGTCACATTGTGTCAATTCCAAATTGTGGTTTTTTTCTTTGCTTTTCTATTGAATTTCGTTTTCATTTTGGTATTTTTTTATTTAAAATGCTATTAATAAAACGGTGGTATCGGTCAAATCTTCCGGTATAACTTTTAAATATTTATATTTTAGAAAATTTGGTAAGTCTGATATGAAGACGTTTGATTTTTTATTTGATGCCACATTTTCTTCAAGGACACATGGTGTCCCCAGACTGCTCCTTCCGAGATATTGTGCCTATAGTAACTACTACTATTGTTATTGTATTACTGATGGAATAGAGGTACATTTAGTATACTTATTACGGAGAATTAGTCAACACCAAGCAGTTCTTTAAATAACAGGTGCATGAGTGAGTACTTTAATGACGCTTTTGTTGCAATTTAACAAAAAATCATTATGTAACCAGTACTTGCTTAATCTAATATTAACATGCCATCAAGTTAACATAAAATGCTGTTTCATGGATCGCAGCTAGTGGAGCACCTATCAAAATCAAATCAATCAAATCAAAATATTTTATTTTACATAGGCCTAGATGGGCACTTACAAAACGTCGAAATAAAGGTGCACGGTTCGGGTTGGTCGTTTCCTATGGAGAAGAACCGGCAAGAAACTTCATGGTTACTCTTTTCAAATCATTTGGTGTTACATTAATATCATGGATACAGCATTTGTACTTAAGTATGGGGGGACAGCGTAGGCCCGACAATAAGTCGTTGCTTACTACACAAAAAATGTAGAACAAAATAAAAAGTTAACAAAAGTTAACAAGCAGCTGGGAATCTACAAAGCCTACAATGTTCACACATTTACAAAAAAATTATAAAAAAGAATCTATACAAAGGTAAAAAAAAGAATTGTAAAGTACTAAATTAAACAAGTGACACAAATATTGTTATCAGTGCTGTAACTATTCTGAGCAAAAGATGTATAAATGATTTGAAAACTATTGTGAAAATCTGATTCGAAAGAGGAGAAAAAATGAGATTGAGAATAGTTAGAGACATCCACATATTTGTGCCGTTTATGAGCTACCAGGGAAGCCGCATGCGCAGAAGGAACTAAAGCCAAACTTCTTTATCTTCAACGTAGTCCTTGATTTTGTAATATGCTTTTTTAATAAGGACACGTTTGATGTAGTTTTTGAATTTTCCATCGGTCAGTTCTATAACTGACTTTGGCAACCTGTTATAAAAGCGTATACTGTTTATATGAAAAGACTTGCTAGTTTTTGTTAGTCTGAACTTAGGTATTACAATTTCGTGTTTACTGCGTGTATTTATATTATGAAAGTCGCTTCTTATTTTGAAAAGCCCTCGATTTTTGCGGACATATAAAATACATTCTAAGATATAAAGTGAAGGCAGGGTCAGTATATCAATCTCTTTAAATTTTTCTCTGAGGGACTCGCGAGGACCCATTTTATATGTCGCGCGGACTGCCCTCTTTTGAAGAATGAAAATTGAGTCAACGTCTGCTGCTGATCCCCACAGCAGAATGCCATAAGACATAATACGGTGGAAATAAGCATAGTACACTAGCCTAGCTGTAGCCACATCAGTTAACTGCCTTATTTTCCTTACTGCATATGCAGCTGAGCTTAGCCTACCCGAAAGAGTTCTAATGTGTGCGCCCCACTGCAATTTTGAATCGATAGTAATCCCTAAGAATACAGTTTCCGCTATAACATCAAGTTTTTTGCCGTCAAGATTCAAATCCAGATCCCGTTGTGGCACATTCGGTAAAGAGAACTTCAGACATTTTGTTTTGTTCGCATTCAGTAAAAGATTGTTAGCTGCGAACCATTTCGAGAGTACGGTTAGACTTTCGTTGACATGTAAGACATTCGTATCTTTTCTATCTATTTTAAAAATTAGCGAAGTGTCATCAGCAAATAGAATTATATCCAATAATTTGTAGTATTTTATCAGTAGTGCCTATAGGTTTTTTGTCTGCAGAAGCATCTGAAGATAGGAACAAGGATTTTCGTAAATTTAGAGATAATCATACACACGCACACTGCACAGTAGCATCGCCACTAATGAAGACATTCTTCATATCTTCTGTTATCCTCTTCTTACGAGCCTACGACCGAAGATGACCACTAAAGTTAAAAAATCTTCATTTAGAGAACTGGACGATTTGCTCATACATGATCGGAGTGAATTGGAGCTCATTGACATTTCAACTATTATGTCCTTTATTTATTTTAACGATAACGATTTTTAACGATAGTCATGCTGTGTTGACCTTTAGTTTGGTTAGATCGGCCTCCTCTTCAATGCGGACGTGAGCCATTCCTTCCTTTTTTCGCAAGTAATTTTTGCCATAAGATGTCCAGCAATACTTGTAGTCATTCGAACTAGCAAAATCTCTTGCAAGGAAGAACAGTCGCCTTCCCTTAGGGTAAGACATTCCGAGATGTAAATTGGATGAACTGTTATTTTGGCCAAATAACTTGGTATTTAATTTATCGGTTTTCGCCTGTTGTGTGAGTTTTTTGAGATTACTGATTAAGCTTTCCTTAGTTAGTACTGAGGTAAATTCTACGACTATGGGTTTAGAGACACCCGGCTTAGCGAACGGGCGATAAATATCTCTTATATCTTCCGCTTGTAATTCTAAGTTTAGTGTAGTTCCAATTTTTTTAATGGTACTACAAAGTTGCTCTTTGGTCTCATTTTGAAATTTGGGAATATTTCTGATCTCTAGCTTGGTTATGCACGACTTTTTTTCGAGATTTTCTATCTTATTTTCTAGTAACTTCATGTAGGATATGTGTTCCTTTCGTTCCTGTCTATAGCTTTCTAATTTCTTTTGCAGTTCATCAAATTTTGCAGATAAAGTCGACATTGACAAGTTTATCGTATCATTTTGAGTTTTAATTTCTGTTAATGACGAATCTAAAATGTCTAGTCGGGCTCTTTGTTCAGAAGCAAATTTTGAGAACGTATCACGGACTTCTTCCATGAAGGACCTTAATTCATTTCCACGCTTTCTCTTCAAACGCCTCGTATTAATGATGGTCCGGTTTTCAGTGGGTTGCAGATCACAAGCACTACCATCGACGCTTTCAGAGTCCGTCTCCGTTACAATTGGTTGCTTCGTTGGCGTGCGAATCGTAGCCATTGTGATTTTTAAAAGTTATTGATGAGTACTAGGATAGCAGTGGAGCGCGGTGGTTTTAACAATTAGAGGTGTGAGCCGACTTACGTTGTAGCCCAGTAAGTACCAGGAGCAAGTTTACGTACCGCCCCTAGCGCTGTGGAGAGCTTGCGCGCGCGCAGTTTATTTGTTGGTCCTCGTCACGCCCCTTTCGCTGGAAGACAGGCAGCAGTGGGCGGTGTTAGCGCTGGGGCGGAGCTGTCACTGACGAGGCGTTGAGTCACTGCTGATGAGTAACTGCGCGATCGATGTTGAATAAGCTCCTACGTTTTTATGCACTCCTATTTTTATGAAGTTATTTAATTGCGATAAAATTACAAAAATATGAATAAAAAATAATAAATACTGTCTAGTTAAAAGCGTCTGAACTCCTCAAAGGTCCGGGGGGAAGAGGTTTTTTTTTTGCACGCCACATCTGGCAGAATGTGATGAGACCACTGATTAAACGTAAGACCATTTATTGTACCACATTCTAACAAATAAAAAAATTTTAATTTAACAATGTAAAATAAATGCAAAGCAAATATTTGTACAGGATGTTACTACTAAAAATGGAAAAAAAAACTATTTTGTAAAAAAAAATGTCTTTAAAAACACAAAAAAGTGAAAAATAACTTTAGCTTCAGAGGTCGGTAACAAAAAAATTAAACCTAACAAACAAAAGTCACCGATTTCTGAAGCTAAAGTTATTTTTCACATTTGTTTTTTTGAAGTCGGTTTTATTTTTTAAATATAGAATATTTAAAAAATAAAACCGACTTCTCGAAGTATCTTTAATTCAATTATCTATACATATAAAATCCTATAATTGCATCCATAAAACTCAAGGTCGAAGTTCGCGTTTAAAATGCGTCACAAAATCGGATGTTACTGACGTTCTCGCTAAGCAGCACTCGTTCACGAGCATAACTCTTCAAGATCATTTATTACCATGTCGCTGTTTTTGTGCCCCGACGCCACCGCGTGCAGTGACAACTAGGGAGCATGACAAACTTTTAAGTGTATTTAGGTCGGGCTAAATGTAATTGGGTTGTCTTATAAGGAAGTTCTCTGTAGAAGCCAGGAATTCTTGATGTATGGCCGATTTATGGCAATAGGCTCCTCTGGATAACATAGGTTTTAATCACAACTGGCGAAATGTTGGTGTAAATGTAGGTATACATCTCTGCCTCAACCTTCGGGGATTACAAGCGTTAACAATGTGAACAACTAAAACCCGCTGTTAGTTTGACTCGTGTCAGTGGCGTGCAGTGGTTCTCTTCGGAGGGTAGGCTAGGCCACCGCCACTGATACCCAAAAAAAAGGTGATTTATAAAATTTGAAAAAAAAGCCTGTTATAATAATACAAGAACTCAGCATTTTATTCAAGGTTTTATTCAATTTTCTGACAATGCAAACTAGTTTCAATACGTGATTTACCAAATGTATTTAACTTTAAGCATGCCTCTAGATGTTATTCTATTGATAGGTCATGCTTTTTTGACAAGGAATGAAAATTATGCAAATCAATATATCCCTCACTCCACTTACTGGAAATATCCACCTACTCGCCCGTGCCACGTTAGGTAAGTAGCGGCTCGCGCCCGAGGCGCTACCTACCTAAAACCTGATCCTTTTTTTTACGAGCGACGGGGTGTCGGGTGACCGACGCTCGGCGTATAAACAAAAAGTTTCTATGAACTGATAGTAAACTAATAACTGTTTACTCAAGTGTATGCAGCAAGCTTCACAACGCAAGTTGTTTCGTAACTTTGAATGACTGCCTTTGTGTTTTATAAGCCAAAACAAAATAAAACTTGTATTATTTCAAAATTTAAAGCGACGACCCTATGTTTTTTTGAACCTAAATTATAGCCTTACTCAGTAGGCATCAAATGACATCATAATAGTGACCACTCTTCACACAAAATTTTGAACTAAAGATATTAATAACATCGCGTGGACTAAATTTATAGTCAAAACAAATACCTACACTACGTAATCGTAAGCAAATCATTACACACCTTCGAACTCTTAACTAGAAGGTATGGAATTGGTACTAAATCGTTTGTAATTAATCACGCTTTATGGTTAATTCACAATGACTAAGTACAAACTAACAATTTAATAGTTATATCACGTTCTTATATACAAATATACATATATCTACAACTTTTATTTACAGACTAAAAAGAACTAAAGTAATGATAAAAATAAGACTAAAAGTAAGAAAATATAAACATCTAAACAACGACGACAATAGGACACTTATTAATTTTTAAGATTTTTCAGACAACATTACACCCTATTCCAACATCAAATAAAACTTGTATTATTTCAAAATCTAAAGCGATGACCCTATGTTTTTATTGACCTAAATTATAGGCTAACTCAATATGCATCAAATGGCATCATAATAGTTACCACTCTTCGAACAAAGTTTTGATAAACTAACAATAATAACATCGCGTGTACCAAATTTGTAGTAAAAAAATGTACCTACAACGCTCTGGCGCAACGTAAATAAATCATTTCACAACTTCGAAATCTTATCTAAATGGTATGTTATTCGTACAGAATTGTTCGTAATTAATCACGCTTTATGGTTAATTCACAATGACTTGCGTACAAACTAGCAATTTAATAGTTTGATCACGTTTTTTTTATTAATTTCCAGATTTTTCTGACAAAATTATAAACTAAATATTGATTTCATTAACCAATTTACAAATCGATTCGAAATTCACATGTATCATTCGAAAGGCTGTAAAAACAGGAACAAAAAGGTATTTAAATATACTTACCAAACAAATAACAAACTCCTACACCTATCACTTCAAAACACAACCACAGAAAAAATAAACAGCAATTAATTCACTCAAAATTCAACTTTTTCCACAGCGTATAAAATTTTAATAACGCTGATTGGAAACAACACCATCTGCCTAAAAAACGAGGTTTTGCTTTCTATCAGTACAAGAACGAAGGATGTCGCTTCGTTAGAAAAATTCTAAAAAATAAAACAGAGTGCGCTGTCAACAAAAAAATAAGTAATAATAAAATTGGGCGTTGAGCAGTTAAGCTTTTTCGTTCCGGTCCCAATTTTGGCACTTGGGCGTGTGGGCACGTATTAAACAAAATGCACGGAAAACAATATAATTTATTTGTGTGTAAACACCCACACAGCCAGCTTAAATGTTCCATAATTTTGAGTATTGATATGACGAGTACGAGGTGAATTATCATATTTTTGGATTAACTCTCGTAATTCGGGTATACATCTATCTTTCGACACCACATGAATCTTATCATTATACGATAATTGCGAAAACTTATTGCTTTTAACTGCTAACAAACACACATTATCACCACACACTTCACAACAGAATACCATATTTAAGTGTAAATGTACGTAACAAATAATATTTACATTAATGTACGTTTCAAAACGAACGACTTATAAGTTATATCTTAGTTAGATATAAAAACATTCAAGATTGAGTTTAATTTGCTTGTCACATGAAACAATATTGCTACTAAATATTTTTGCGGGATAATTATACTGACAGAAGTGACAGACGACAGTAAAGGTATTGTTGCCATTACTTATTTTCCAAACTCCACAAAAATCAAAGCGAAAAATTAAATTCATGTAGTTTTTAATTATTTTTGTAGGACTTTTGCAATTCTTGCAAATACAATTTATCATTTTTGTGGAAGGTATAAATTCGATAATACCACCATGTTTTTTTAATGGTATCTAGTAGTCATTATGGAAACTATCGTGTCTGTCTCTGTTTCTCTCTGAATTCCTCGCAATACGGGGAAATGTCCACAAATTAGGAACACTGCTCTTCATTCAAAAATCTAGCTAGCCAATCATAACACGTGGTGATCGTCTACAGTGAACGGAGTTGCGCCCATAATCTATACATGTGTGGCGTTCATACATACGAAAATATGCAACAATGTGCGTAAAATTATGAATGTAATTCATTTTGTTGTAGGCTAGCTCTTGTCTGGCCTCAAAACTGACAATTTGTAGCTACGAACTTACCTTACAGTATAGTGTGAGTTTGTGTTACGTCACACGGGCGCGACAAGTTGCTATAAGTGTTCTAACTGGAGTTTTAACTCTTTTTAAATATTTTGTATTATTTTATTACATAGTTATAATAAATGTATTTGGCGTTGTTGGTAGGGTAGGCTAGGCCTAATGGCCTCTATGGACGGCACGCCCCTGACACGTGTGTATGTCAATCTTCTTCATACATTGTACTTACCAGATTTATTTTCACAGGGGCGCTCGTCTCGAAGAAACCAAAACTGGACACACGAAGAACAAGACTAAAAGATACAATGACTGTGGTGGGGCTAAAGAAAAATCAACACTTAAACTTAGAAGTTATTCGGACAGCTAAAAATAGTTTTTCACTAAATCGTAGTTTTAGTGAAAAAAAGAGTTTAACAGCACATGTTCGAATACACACTGGTGAAAAGCCTTACAAGTGTGAGGTTTGTCCGCGTAGTTTTAGTAAAAAAGGTAATTTAACAGCACATGTTCGAATACACGCTGGTGAAAAACCTTACCAGTGTGATGTATGTCAGCGTAGTTTTAGTGAAAAAGATCATTTAACAGGACATCTTCGAATACACACTGGTGACAAGCCTTACAAGTGTGAGGTTTGTCAGCGTAATTTTAGTCTAAAAAAAGCTTTAACAAGGCATAGTCGAATACACACTGGTGACAAGCCTTACAAGTGTGAGGTTTGTCAGCGTAGTTTTAGACAAAAAGGTCATTTAATAGCACATAGTCGAATACACACTGGTGACAAGCCTTACAAGTGTGAGGTTTGTCAGCGTAGTTTTCGTGTAAAATGTCAATTAATAACACATAGTCGAATACACACTGGTGAAAAGTCTTACAAGTGTGAGGTTTGTCAGCGTAGTTTTCGTGTAAAATGTCATTTAACAACACATAGTCGAATACACACTGGTCAAAAGCCTTACAAGTGTGAGGTTTGTCAGCGTAGTTTTAGTAAAAAAGGTAATTTAACAGCACATGTTCGAATACACGCTGGTGAAAAACCTTACCAGTGTGATGTATGTCAGCGTAGTTTTAGTGAAAAAGGTTATTTAATAGGACATCTTCGAATACACACTGGTGACAAGCCTTACAAGTGTGAGGTTTGTCAGTGTAGTTTTAGTAATAAAAGTAATTTAATAAAACATAGTCGAATACACACTGGTGACAAGCCTTACAAGTGTGAGGTTTGTCAGCGTAATTTTAGTCTAAAAAAAACTTTAATAACTCATAGTCGAATACACACTGGTGAAAAGCCTTACAAGTGTGAAGTTTGTCAGCATAGTTTTAGTCGTAAAAGTAAATTAATAAAACATATTCGAATACACACTGGTGAAAACCCATATAAGTGTGAGGTTTGTCAGCGTAGTTTTGGTCATAAATGTAATTTAATAAAACATAGTCGAATACACACCGGTGAAAAGCCTTACAAGTGTGTGGTTTGTCAGCGTGGTTTTACTGAAAAAAATACTTTAATAACACATATTCGAATACACACTGGCGAAAAGCCTTACAAGTGTGAGGTTTGTCAGTGTAGTTTTAGTCAAAAAACTAATTTAATAAGACATAGTCGAATACACACTTGTGGCAAGCCTTACAAGTGTGAGGTTTGTCAGCGTAGTTTTAGTCGTAAAAGTAATTTAATAAAACATAGTCGAATACACACTGTTGACAAGCCTTACAAGTGTGAGGTTTGTCAGCGTAATTTTAGTCTAAAAAAAAGTTTAAAAAGACATAGTCGAATACACGCGGGTGAAAAGCCTTACCAGTGTGAGGTTTGTCAGCGTAGTTTTAGAGAAAAAAGAAGTTTAATAACACATATTCGAATACACACTGGCGAAAAGCCTTACAAGTGTGAGGTTTGTCAGTGTAGTTTTAGTCAAAAATCTAATTTAATAAGTCATAGTCGAATACACACTGATGACAAGCCTTACAAGTGTGAGGTTTGTCAGCGTAGTTTTAAACATAAAAGTAGTTTAAAACATATTCGAACACACACTGGTGATAACCTTTACAAGTGTGAGGTTTGTCAGCGTAGTTTTACTCAAAAAAGTAATTTAACAGCACATGTTCGCATACACACTGGTGAAAAGCCTTACAAGTGTGTGGTTTGTCAGCGTGGTTTTAGTGAAAAAAAGAGTTTAACAAGACATATTCTAATACACACTGGTGAAAACCCTTACAAGTGTGAGGTTTGTCAGCGTAGTTTTACTCAAAAAAGTAATTTAAAAGCACATGTTCGCATACACACTGGTGAAAAGCCTTACAAGTGTGTGGTTTGTCAGGGTGGTTTTAGTGAAAAAAAGACTTTAACAAGACATAGTCGAATACACACTGGCGAAAAGCCTTAAAACAGAAAAAATGCTTAAGATCTGTTTTCAAGCTGAAATCAACTGATAGTTACTTGCCATTATTCAAAAAGTATAAGTTATTTACCCTACCGTGTATGTATATTTATGAGACGGCAGTGTTCGTAAAATGTAACTTACATTTATTTGAAACATTGAAGTCGAAACGCCGTAATAATTAGATTTGTGCCAATGCACACGACACAGCACTTTATGCAAAAAGTTTTAAAGTCATGGCTCCTAGAATATACAACAAAATTCCGAAGCCTATAAGAGAAAAAAGTGAGTTAAATGATTTCAAAAAGTACCTAAACAAATATTTAACACAAAAGGCATTCTACTCTATCAAAGAATACCTAGACGATAATGCAAGCTTAGATTAGATAGTAATTTAAGAAAATTTTAATTTTATAATAAGATTTTTTTTTTTCCTGTTTGCATGTTTAAAAACAATTTTGTCTGAAAATATTTAGTTAACATAGTTTGTAAGAATAATTTATAGTATAATTTTAATACCTAGGTACTTGCCTAGAAATAAGAAATATTATTAAGAAATAATGTATGGTAGATATCTGCTATCACCTTTAAAAAAAAAAAATTCTTTTAATATTTGTACGCCGTTGTCGGCAAAACATAGCGATCTTTTTATTTTTACTTACATCTTTTACACCTATGTTTAACAAATAAAAACTGACTTTGAAAGCCTTACAGAAGTGATTAAAGTCCTTGAGTTCCAAAACAATAGTAAAACTCCGTCGTTGGATACATATTACGTTAAAATAACCCTGTCTGATCCGTGAAGGCATTTATAGGTATCAGATTCGATTCTCTTTATTCAAATTCACAGCGGCACATGCTGGAACACTGCGCTCCTTCTTGAGTTCAGTTACTTCATAAACAAACAATCAACAACGACATTTTAAAAATTATCTAGATTTGGGAAGGTTATGAAAATCGTGCATAATTTTTGTAATTCCCTACTATGAATGTTTTATATTTCTTATTTTGATTTTATGGCCATATGATTGGGATACTCATTCCGGATCGGACAGGGTTTTTTTAACAGATATTTTTTTAGAGACAAAAAGTCGCTATTTATGAAATTAATTTTTAACGATATTATCATCATTTTCCTGCCGTTGTCCCATGTTACTCGGGGTCGGCGCAACGCGTCTTGTTATTCCATTTTCCTTTGTCAAAGATTAGGATTTACTCCCTTTTTGTCATATCGTTCCTCACACAATTCTCCCATCTTTTCTTCGGTGTTCCCCTTCCTCTCCATCTCTCTTTTAGTGGCATAACAACATTTTTACCGAAATAATAATCCATTTATAAGTAGTAATAGCCAGATGCGAAATGTATTTAAAACTAAAAGCTAGCACAAAGTGTGGGATGCCGTACACAACGACGCCGACGCAACGCACAGTGCATCGTCCCCATACAAGAGGTTGGACATAGAATCAAAAATTTAAAAAGTATTTAATAAAAAAAAAAATACAGTTGTATTCCTCTATTAAAGAACAACAAAAATTGTTACTACGCTTTTTTTATTTGACCAGCACTTTAGGAGCAAATCGATGAAATCTGTTATTTTTGTATGGAAACGAACACAAAAATGTCTGTATCTCATGGTTCCCTCCTTGTTTCGATTTGCAGTTTTCATTACCGTTTCCTTTATTTAAACTTTTACAAATTATTTTACATTTTTAAATATTCTTTAAAAAAAAAAAAAAAAAACATTAAAAAAATATAAAAAATTGTAGCCCACCGGTATCGGGAACAGGGTCCAAGCTACCGGCGGTCAGGGCTCCAGAGAGAGGAACCTCCTAACAATACGAGCCGTGTCCAGAAGTACCGCTTTCTGAATCAAGCCCTTGATCCAGCTGCCTAACGAGAGCCTCCTCAGGTATTGGTCGAGGCTCTTGGCAATTAAGCCATGGGCTGATACGACTATCGGCACAATGATCGCTGAGTCCACATCCCACATGTCGACAACCTCGCGAGCCAAGTCAAGATACTTGATTTTCTTATCTTTCTCGGCTTTCACGAGGTTCTCATCATGCGGGACCGTTATGTCAACAATCATTGTGCGCCGCTCTGATCGATCCACCACCACTATATCAGGCTTATTGGCTACAATAGTCCTGTCAGTGATGATGGATTGATCCCAGTACAATGTGATACTGCCATTATCGAGAACTGGGTCGGGCACATACTTATAGTACGGCACTTCCGATTCCACAAGGTAGTATTTTAGAGCAAGTTGCTGATGGATAATCCTGGCTACAAGGTTGTGTCTATGCAAGTACTCTCCGTTAGCCAGACGAGAACACCCGGAGATAATGTGACGGATTGATTCGCCTGGACGGTGGCATGCCCGACATATGTCAACCGTACCGCCCTTCACAATAAATCTCCGGTAGTTATTCGTCATCACAACTTCATCCATAATTGCACAGACAAAACCTTCGGTTTCTCCGAAGAGGTCCCCGGAACGTAGCCAGGCTACGGACGCTGATAGGTCTACATCGGGCAGGGCCCGGAAATAGCGTCCGTGAAGCTCCTTACTCTGCCATACCTCCATGCGGTCGTTAGTGTCAAGCACTACAGGTTTGCGCCAGTTCTCTTTAGCCAAGGAGAGCGGGGTGAGGCCCTTGTCCACCGCGACTACATCTCGAGGCATCCCCACGTCGGTTTCAAGGAAATATTCCCTGAGACTGCATATCTCACGATTGTGGAGAGTCTTAGCGTTTAAAAAGCCTCGACCCCCATAACAGAAGAACGCGGGTGATGCATTCGATATGCCGTCAACAATGTACGGACCCTCCTATCCAGAGCGTCTAGTTCTGTTTGAGTCCATTTGAGTATGCCGAAAGACTACATCAGAACCGGCATGACCCAACCGTTGAAGGCACGTACCTTATTGCCGCCTGATAAAAGACTATTAAATACTTTTTTCAGGCGGCCAAAGAAGCGCTCCTTCAACGATTGCTTCATGTCAGCAACATTGATGCCCAGCGCTTCCGACATACCCAAATACTTATAGGTTTCGGTTGCTGAGACGGATCTAAGATTTATGGAATCCGAGACCTGGGTTCCCACAGATTCCACAATCTCACCTCGCTTAACATGCATGACCGCACATTTGTCCACACCAAATTCCATCCTGATGGCGCTACTGAAAGTTTCAGTTACCTTCAGTAGCTCCATCAGTTGCAAATCGTTGGGGGCAAAGAGTTTCAGATCATCCATGTTAAGGAGGTGAGATATAACTTGACCACCTCTCCTCAACCGATAGCCTAGACCTAAATCCTCCAGCAGCGTGCTAAGAGGATTCAAGGCTAATCAGAACCAAAGTGGACTCAAACTATCGCCCTGAAATATACCTCGCTCTATCCTTATCGGCTCGCTATTCCTCTGGATTTGCCGACATCCTGGATAGCGAAGGACTGTCCTCCATTGCTCCAAACATGACATCAGGAAGGTGCGCAGAGTTGCATCAACTTTATACAACTCTAGCACCCTCATGAGCCATGTATGTGGCACCGAGTCATAGGCCTTCTTATAGTCTATCCAACATGTCGACAGATCCCTTCGGGAACGGCGAACCTGTTGACTAATGGCCATATCAATGAGGAGTAGCTCATTAGTACCGCGGGACCCGTTCCTACATCCATTTTGAGAAGCGGACATGATAGAATAGTCATCAATGTGTTTGTTAATTTTTGTTCTCAAAATGGATGTAAGAACTTTATAGACCGTCGGAAGACAGGTAATCGGTCTATAATTTTTGGGCTCCGCAGTACAACCCGATTTATGGAGGAGGTGGGTTATACCTGTTGTCAGGAACTCTGGCAGCGACCCTGACTCTAAGGCTGACTGGAACAGGATCGCCAGGCGAGCGTGCGACCTTGTGAACCATTTAATCCAAAAGTTGTGCAGTCCATCCGGCCCTGGAGATTTCCAGTTAGGCAACGGACGGACTGCACGAACTACGTCTTGGGGGCTGATAGTGATTGCCCCCATTTCTGGTACTAGATCGCACGCTCGCTCGACCTCCCGAGTCCATTCACCCTCGGTATGGCTAACATTCACCGACCAGATGCTGCGCCAGAACGAACACATGGCATCATCATCCGGTAGGCGCGCGTCAGCCACACCTTGGGCTGGTCGCTCAAAAGCCCTGTATACCCACCTTTCATCTCTTTGAAAAGTGCGATTCTGAGTGTATCGGTCCACCCGCCGCTTATACCTACGAATACGGTTTGCCCATGCATACACTTTCTGCTTCAGGAAGTCGATGCGCTCTGTGATACGGGACATGTAGTCTCGAGGACTGATATCAGTCCCCGAGAATGCCCGCCTCACAAAACGCATCACTCTAGGGCGAGTATTGCCCTCCCTGAAGCAGATCAGTTTGCCGATGAGTGCTCTGGCCTCACCAATACGTCGTTCAATCCTGTACTGCCATGGCGGTACGGCTGGTTTAGTTCGTGTAGCTCTGTCATCAGAAAATTTGACATGAGCTACACGACATGCCGCTACAGCCACACAATACAGGATTGAGTGAGCATCGGTGAGGTCTTCGCAGTTGTCAAAATAGTTTGACAACTGCGAATCCAGAACAGCCACCAGCGCCCTATTTTTGTTATGCATGGGCAAACGAGGTATACGTGGTCTAAGGTCGGGTTGCATGAACCGATATTCTCGAATCGCACCCTCCAAAGCACTCCTCATTTCCTCATTGCACTGGGTACTTACATTAGTAACCATGTCATTACTCACGTCGTTATCGCGATTAGGTATTGTGCTAGACTGTGGTAGTACCACAGCCTGCGCCGACGGGGTAATGACATGGCTGCTCTGCATTTCAGTTCGCAGGCGATCAAGTACAGTGTCATCCAACATACGGTTACGCTGGATGAGTCGCACCTGATCCGATAGTCGTTGTGCCGACACGTTGACAGCTGGCTCAAGCACCTGAAACAGAGAGAGCATCCGAATACGGTACGTGGTCAGGTTGTTTCCTCCCTCTGTAGCCCTATAGTATGAGCGCATGACGTTTTCATTGATGGATTTCGTCCATCGCATGCGCTGCACACTCCCGCCGGGAGCTGGAACCCTATCAGAGGCCGGTGGGCCTCGAGGTCCTAAACCGTCCGGCGGCCGGCGTCCTCCCCGTCGACGAACAGGTGGTGGCGTCGTCGGCGGAAAGAAATACTCCTCGCTCGAGCTCGACGCAACTGCCACGGCCGGTGTGACAGCACTCACGATGGGGCTGGATTCCGGCGGGCGGCGGCGAGGCGGAGCTGAGCGACGGGTCCGGAGGCAATAGGCGTGCGCGTCGTGCAGCTGATCTCGTCAACATTTATCTTCATATTTTATATTAGTCTCTTCCAAAATTTTTGTGACAGACAATGTCACATTGTGTCAATTCCAAATTGTGGTTTTTTTCTTTGCTTTTCTATTGAATTTCGTTTTCATTTTGGTATTTTTTTATTTAAAATGCTATTAATAAAACGGTGGTATCGGTCAAATCTTCCGGTATAACTTTTAAATATTTATATTTTAGAAAATTTGGTAAGTCTGATATGAAGACGTTTGATTTTTTATTTGATGCCACATTTTCTTCAAGGACACATGGTGTCCCCAGACTGCTCCTTCCGAGATATTGTGCCTATAGTAACTACTACTATTGTTATTGTATTACTGATGGAATAGAGGTACATTTAGTATACTTATTACGGAGAATTAGTCAACACCAAGCAGTTCTTTAAATAACAGGTGCGTGAGTGAGTACTTTAATGACGCTTTTGTTGCAATTTAACAAAAAATCATTATGTAACCAGTACTTGCTTAATCTAATATTAACATGCCATCAAGTTAACATAAAATGCTGATTCATGGATCGCAGCTAGTGGAGCACCTATCAAAATCAAATCAATCAAATCAAAATATTTTATTTTACATAGGCCTAGATGGGCACTTACAAAACGTCGAAATAAAGGTGCACGGTTCGGGTTGGTCGTTTCCTATGGAGAAGAACCGGCAAGAAACTTCATGGTTACTCTTTTCAAATCATTTGGTGTTACATTAATATCATGGATACAGCATTTGTACTTAAGTATGGGGGGACAGCGTAGGCCCGACAATAAGTCGTTGCTTACTACACAAAAAATGTAGAACAAAATAAAAAGTTAACAAAAGTTAACAAGCAGCTGGGAATCTACAAAGCCTACAATGTTCACACATTTACAAAAAAATTATAAAAAAGAATCTATACAAAGGTAAAAAAAAGAATTGTAAAGTACTAAATTAAACAAGTGACACAAATATTGTTATCAGTGCTGTAACTATTCTGAGCAAAAGATGTATAAATGATTTGAAAACTATTGTGAAAATCTGATTCGAAAGAGGAGAAAAAATGAGATTGAGAATAGTTAGAGACATCCACATATTTGTGCCGTTTATGAGCTACCAGGGAAGCCGCATGCGCAGAAGGAACTAAAGCCAAACTTCTTTATCTTCAACGTAGTCCTTGATTTTGTAATATGCTTTTTTAATAAGGACACGTTTGATGTAGTTTTTGAATTTTCCATCGGTCAGTTCTATAACTGACTTTGGCAACCTGTTATAAAAGCGTATACTGTTTATATGAAAAGACTTGCTAGTTTTTGTTAGTCTGAACTTAGGTATTACAATTTCGTGTTTACTGCGTGTATTTATATTATGAAAGTCGCTTCTTATTTTGAAAAGCCCTCGATTTTTGCGGACATATAAAATACATTCTAAGATATAAAGTGAAGGCAGGGTCAGTATATCAATCTCTTTAAATTTTTCTCTGAGGGACTCGCGAGGACCCATTTTATATGTCGCGCGGACTGCCCTCTTTTGAAGAATGAAAATTGAGTCAACGTCTGCTGCTGATCCCCACAGCAGAATGCCATAAGACATAATACGGTGGAAATAAGCATAGTACACTAGCCTAGCTGTAGCCACATCAGTTAACTGCCTTATTTTCCTTACTGCATATGCAGCTGAGCTTAGCCTACCCGAAAGAGTTCTAATGTGTGCGCCCCACTGCAATTTTGAATCGATAGTAATCCCTAAGAATACAGTTTCCGCTATAACATCAAGTTTTTTGCCGTCAAGATTCAAATCCAGATCCCGTTGTGGCACATTCGGTAAAGAGAACTTCAGACATTTTGTTTTGTTCGCATTCAGTAAAAGATTGTTAGCTGCGAACCATTTCGAGAGTACGGTTAGACTTTCGTTGACATGTAAGACATTCGTATCTTTTCTATCTATTTTAAAAATTAGCGAAGTGTCATCAGCAAATAGAATTATATCCAATAATTTGTAGTATTTTATCAGTAGTGCCTATAGGTTTTTTGTCTGCAGAAGCATCTGAAGATAGGAACAAGGATTTTCGTAAATTTAGAGATAATCATACACACGCACACTGCACAGTAGCATCGCCACTAATGAAGACATTCTTCATATCTTCTGTTATCCTCTTCTTACGAGCCTACGACCGAAGATGACCACTAAAGTTAAAAAATCTTCATTTAGAGAACTAGACGATTTGCTCATACATGATCGGAGTGAATTGGAGCTCATTGACATTTCAACTATTATGTCCTTTATTTATTTTAACGATAACGATTTTTAACGATAGTCATGCTGTGTTGACCTTTAGTTTGGTTAGATCGGCCTCCTCTTCAATGCGGACGTGAGCCATTCCTTCCTTTTTTCGCAAGTAATTTTTGCCATAAGATGTCCAGCAATACTTGTAGTCATTCGAACTAGCAAAATCTCTTGCAAGGAAGAACAGTCGCCTTCCCTTAGGGTAAGACATTCCGAGATGTAAATTGGATGAACTGTTATTTTGGCCAAATAACTTGGTATTTAATTTATCGGTTTTCGCCTGTTGTGTGAGTTTTTTGAGATTACTGATTAAGCTTTCCTTAGTTAGTACTGAGGTAAATTCTACGACTATGGGTTTAGAGACACCCGGCTTAGCGAACGGGCGATAAATATCTCTTATATCTGCCGCTTGTAATTCTAAGTTTAGTGTAGTTCCAATTTTTTAATGGTACTACAAAGTTGCTCTTTGGTCTCATTTTGAAATTTGGGAATATTTCTGATCTCTAGCTTGGTTATGCACGACTTTTTTTCGAGATTTTCTATCTTATTTTCTAGTAACTTCATGTAGGATATGTGTTCCTTTCGTTCCTGTCTATAGCTTTCTAATTTCTTTTGCAGTTCATCAAATTTTGCAGATAAAGTCGACATTGACAAGTTTATCGTATCATTTTGAGTTTTAATTTCTGTTAATGACGAATCTAAAATGTCTAGTCGGGCTCTGTGTTCAGAAGCAAATTTTGAGAACATATCACGGACTTCTTCCATGAAGGACCTTAATTCATTTCCACGCTTTCTCTTCAAACACCTCGTATTAATGATGGTCCGGTTTTCAGTGGGTTGCAGATCACAAGCACTACCATCGACGCTTTCAGAGTCCGTCTCCGTTACAATTGGTTGCTTCGTTGGCGTGCGATTCGTAGGCATTGTGATTTTAAATGTTATTGATGAGTACTAGGTTAGCAGTGGAGCGCGGTGGTTTTAACAATTAGAGGTGTGAGCCGACTTACGTTGTAGCCCAGTAAGTACCAGGAGCAAGTTTACGTACCGCCCCTAGCGCTGTGGAGAGCTTGCGCGCGCGCAGTTTATTTGTTGGTCCTCGTCACGCCCCTTTCGCTGGAAGACAGGCAGCAGTGGGCGGTGTTTGCGCTGGGGCGGCGCTGTCACTGACGAGGCGTTGAGTCACTGCTGATGAGTAACTGCGCGATCGATGTTGAATAAGCTCCTACGTTTTTATGCACTCCTATTTTTATGAAGTTATTTAATTGCGATAAAATTACAAAAATATGAATAAAAAAATAATAAATACTGTCTAGTTAAAAGCGTCTGAACTCCTCAAAGGTCCGGGGGGAAGAGGTTTTTTTTTTGCACGCCACATGTGGCAGAATGTGATGAGACCACTGATTAAACGTAAGATCATTTATTGTACCACATTCTAACAAATAAATGAATTTGAATTTAACAATGTAAAATAAATGCAAAGCAAATATTTGTACAGGATGTTACTAATAAAAATGGAAAAAAAACTATTTTGTAAAAAAAAATGTCTTTAAAAACACAAAAAAGTGAAAAATAACTTTAGCTTCAGAGGTCGGTAACAAAAAAATTAAACCTAACAAACAAAAGTCACCGATTTCTGAAGCTAAAGTTATTTTTCACATTTGTGTTTTTGAAGTCGGTTTTATTTTTTAAATATAGAATATTTAAAAAATTAAACCGACTTCTCGAAGTATCTTTAATTCAATTATCTATACATATAAAATCCCATAACTGCATCCATAAAACTCAAGGTCGAAGTTCGCGTTTACAATGCGGCACAAAATCGGATGTTACTGACGTTCTCGCTAAGCAGCACTCGCTCACGAGCATAACTCTAAGATCATTAATTATCATGTCGCTGTTTTTGTGCCCCGACGCCACCGCGTGCAGTGACAACTAGGTAGCATGACAAACTTTTAAGTGAATTTAGATCGGGCAAAATGTAATTGGGTTGTCTTACAAGGAAGTTCTCTGTAGAAGCCAGGAATTCTTGATGTATGGCCGATTTATGGCAATAGGCTCCTCTGGATAACATAGGTTTTAATCACAACTGGCGAAATGTTGGTGTAAATGTAGGTATACATCTCTGCCTCAACCTTCGGGGATTACAAGCGTTAACAATGTGAACAACTAAAACCCGCTGTTAGTTTGACTCGTGTCAGTGGCGAGCAGTGGTTCTCTTCGGAGGGTAGGCTAGGCCACCGCCACTGATACCCAAAAAAAAAGGTGATTTATAAAACTTGAAAAAAAAAAACATTGAAAATAAGCCTGCTATAATAATACAAGAACTCACCATGTTATTTAAGGTTTTATTCAATTTTCTGACAATGCAAACTAGTTTCAATACGTGATTTACCAAATGTATTTAACTTTAAGCATGCCTCTAGATGTTATTCTATTGTTAGGTCATGCTTTTTTGACAAGGAATGAAAATTATGCAAATCAATATATCCCTCACTCCACTTACTGGAAGTATCCACCTACTCGCCCGTGCCAAGTTAGGTAAGTAGCGGCTCGCGCCCGAGGCGCTACCTACCTAAAACCTTATCCTTTTTTCTACGAGCGACGGGGTGTCGGGTGACCGACGCTCGGTGTATAAACAAAAAGTTTCTATGAACTGATAGTAAACTAATGACTGTTTAGTCAAGTGGATGCAGCAAGCTTCACAACGCAAGTTGTTTCATAACTTTGAATGTACTTAACAAATAATATTTACATTAATGTACGTTTCAAAACGAATGACTTATAAGTTATATCTTAGTTAGATATAAAAACATTCAAGATTGAGTTTAATTTGCTTGTCACATGAAACAATATTGCTACTAAAATTTTTTGCGGGATAATTATACTGACAGAAGTGACAGACGACAGTAAAGGTGGTGTTGCCATTACTTATTTTCCAAACTCCACAAAAATCAAAGCGAAAAAATTAAATTCATGTAGTTTTTAATTATTTTTGTAGGACTTTTGCAATTCTTGCAAATACAATTTATCATTTTTGTGGAAGGTATAAATTCGATAATACCACCATGTTTTTTTAATGGTATCTAGTAGTCATTATGGAAACTATCGTGTCTGTCTCTGTTTCTCGAATTCCTCGCAATACGGGGAAATGTCCACAAATTGGGAACACTGCTCTTCATTCAAAAATCTAGCTAGCCAATCATAACACGTGGTGATCGTCTACAGCGAACGGAGTTGCGCCCATAATCTATACATGTGAGGCGTTCATACACACGAAAATATGCAACAATGTGCGTAAAATTATGAATGTAATTCATTTTGTTGTAGGCTAGCTCTTGTCTGGCCTCAGAATTGACAATTTGTAGCTACGAACTTACCTTACAGTATACTGTGAGTTTGAGTTACGTCACACGGGCGCGACAAGTTGCCATAAGTGTTCTAACTGGAGTTTTAATTCTTTTTAAATATTTTGTATTATTTTATTACATAGTTATAATAAATGCATTTGGCGTTGTTGGTAGGGTAAGCTAGGCCTAATTGCCTCTATGGACGGCACGCCCCTGACTCGTGTGTATGTCAATCTTCTTCATACATTGTACTTACCAGATTTATTTTCACAGGGGCGCTCGTCTCGAAGAAACCAAAACTGGACACACGAAGAACTAGACTAAAAGATACAATGACTGTGGTGGGGCTAAAGAAAAATCAACACTTAAACTTAGAAGTTATTCGGACAGCTAAAAATAGTTTTTCACTAAATCGTAGTTTTAGTGAAAAAAAGAGTTTAACAGGACATCTTCGAATACACACTGGTGACAAGCCTTACAAGTGTGAGGTTTGTCAGCGTAATTTTAGTCTAAAAAAAACTTTAACAAGACATAGTCGAATACACACTGGTGAAGAGCCTTACAAGTGTGAGGTTTGTCAGCGTAGTTTTAGAAAAAAAGGTAATTTAACAGAACATGTTCGAATACATGCTGGTGAAAAACCTTACCAGTGTGATGTATGTCAGCGTAGTTTTAGTGAAAAAGGTCATTTAACAAGACATCTTCGAATACACACTGGTGACAAGCCTTACAAGTGTGAGGTTTGTCAGCGTAGTTTTAGTCGTAAAAGTTATTTAATAAAACATAGTCGAATACACACTGGTGACAAGCCTTACAAGTGTGAGGTTTGTCAGCGTAATTTTAGTCTAAAAAAAACTTTAACAAGACATAGTCGAATACACACTGGTGACAAGCCTTACAAGTGTGAGGTTTGTCAGCGTAGTTTTCGTGTAAAATGTCATTTAATAACACATAGTCGAATACACACTGGTGAAAAGTCTTACAAGTGTGACGTTTGTCAGCGTAGTTTTAGTAAAAAAAGTAGTTTAATAAAAACATAGTCGAATACACACTGGTGACAAGCCTTACCAGTGTGAGGTTTGTCAGCGTAGTTTTAGTGAAAAAGCTCATTTAATAGCACATAGTCGAATACACACTGGTGAAAAAACCTTACATGTGTGAAGTTTGTCAGCGTAGGTTTAGGCAAAAAAGTGATTTAACAGCACATAATCGAATACACGCGGGTGAAAAGCCTCACCAGTGTGAGGTTTGTCAGCGTAGTTTTACTCATAAAAGATATTTAATAAAACATAGTCGAATACACACTGGCGAAAAGCCTTATAAGTGTGAGATTTGTCAGCGTGGTTTTAGTGAAAAATATACTTTAACAAGACATAGTCGAATACACACTGGCGAAAAGCCTTAAAGCAGAAAAATGCTTGAGATCTGTTTTCAAGCTGAAATCAACTGACAGTTACTTGCCATTATTCAAAAAGCATAAGTTACTTACCCTACCGTGTATGTATATTTATGAGACGACAGTGTTCGTAAAATGTAACTTACATTTATTTGAAACATTGAAGTCGAAACGCCGTAATAATGACATTTGTACCAATGCATACAACACAGCACTTTATGCAAAAAGTCTTAAAGGCATGGCTCCTAGAACATACAACAAAATTCCGAAGCCTATATGAGAAAAAAGTGAGTTAAAGATTTCAAAAAGTACCTAAACAAATATTTAACACAAAAGGCATTCTACTCTATCAAAGAATACCTAGACGATAATGCAAGCTAAGTAGATTAGATAGTAATTTAAGAAACATTTAATTTTGTAATAAGAAATGGTACATTTTTATTTTTTCCTAACAGTTTGCATGTTTAAAACAATTTAGTCTGAAAATATTTAGTTAACATAGTTTGCAAGAATAATTTATAGTATAATTTTAATACCTAGGAACTTACCTAGAAATAAGAAATATTAAGAAATAATGTATGGAAGATAGCTGCTATCACCTTTTAAAAAAAATAATTCATTTAATATTTATGTTTAATATTTGTACGCCGTTGTCGGCAAAACATAGCGATCTTTTTATATTTACTTACATCTTTTACACCAATTTTTAACAAATAAAAACTTTGACTTTGAAAGCCTCACAGAAGTGATTTAAGTCCTTGAGTTCCAAAACAATAGTAAAACTCCGTCGTTAGATACATATTACGTTAAAATAACCCTGTCTGATCCGAGAAGGCATTTATAGGTATCAGATTCGATTCTCTTTATCCAAATTCACAGCGGCACATGCTGGAACACTGCGCTCCTTCTTGGACAGTTACTTCATAAACAAACAATCAACAACGACATTTTTAAAATTATCTAGATTTGGGAAGGTTATGAAAATCGTGCATAATTTTTGTAATTACCTACTATGAATGTTTTATATTTCTTATTTTGATTTTATGGCCATGTGATTGGGATACTCATTCCGGATCGGACAGGGTTTTTTAAAAAATATTTTTTATGAGACAAAAAGTCGCTCTTTATGAATTAAATTTTTAACGAAATCATCATCATTTTCCTGTAAGTAATAGCCCGATGCGAAATGTATTTAAAATTAAAAGTGAGCTCAAAGTTTGGGACGCCATACGCAACGACGCCGACGCGAAGCACATCGGATCGTCCCCATACAAGAGGTTGGACATAGAATCAAAAATTTAAAAAGTATTTAATTTAAAAAAAATACAGTTGCATTCCTCTATTAAAGAACAACAAAAATTGTTACTACGCTTTTTTTATTTGACCAGCACTTTAGGAGCAAATCGATGAAATCTGTTATTTTTGTATGGAAACGAACACAAAAATGTCTGTATCTCATGGTTCCCTCCTTGTTTCGATTTGCAGTTTTCATTACCGTTTCCTTTATTTAAACTTTTACAAATTATTTTACATTTTTAAATATTCCTTAAAAATATATAAAAAAATTGTAGCCCACCGGTATAGGGAACAGGGTCCAAGCTACCGGCGGTCAGGGCTCCAGAGAGAGGAACCTCCTAACAATACGAGCCGTGTCCAGAAGTACCGCTTTCTGAATCAAGCCCTTGATCCAGCTGCCTAACGAGAGCCTCCTCAGGTATTGGTCGAGGCTCTTGGCAATTAAGCCATGGGCTGATACGACTATCGGCACAATGATCGCTGAGTCCACATCCCACATGTCGACAACCTCGCGAGCCAAGTCAAGATACTTGATTTTCTTATCTTTCTCGGCTTTCAGAAGGGGGAATCCCCTTTGTTTCGATTTGCAGTTTTCATTACTGTTATTATTTTATGCCACATTTTCTTCAAGGACACATGTTGCCCCCCACAGATATAGATAGATCTAGATAACGCGAGAGCAACTACTTCGCGTGCCTAGCTTACGTACAAAAATCGTAAGTGGCCAATTTCGCGCTCAGTCTGCATCGGAGCATAGCGCTAGTCGGACGTCAGTTAAAAATATTAAAATGGTTAATTGTGCTGTTATAAATTGTAAAAACTGTACAAATGTGAGGAGAAAAAATAAAGTAAACGTTTCCTTCCATCGGTAAGTCATTTTATGATTAACATTATGCGTAATTAATTTAAAAAACAATTATTTTTAATCTAACACCCTCAGTAATACCTGGTAATACCAAATTTGAGAAAAACAAAACATTCCTATTACATTGTAGCTTTTACTTGGAGCGGTCGATGAGACGTTTTGTTTTAACAAGTAATGAATATCGAAACAAGCGATACTATCGTATATCGTTTCGGTTTTGTAGTACAGGGATTTTTATCATTTTTCTGTCAATTTTAGCGATTAGTGCTGTTCATCATATGCAACACAAATCGATTCTCAAGAATCGATTTCGGAAACAGAGGAATGATTTTGTATAAGTATTTATTATGTAGACAATTTTAATAAATAATCGTAACGTTTCGTGATTTTTTTAGTTTTCTACATGAACCCAATTTAAAACAAAAATGGATTGAGGCGACGGGAAACAAAGATTGGTTCCCAACAAAGCATAGCACTATTTGTTCAATACATTTTGAGGAAGTAAGCTTTGTTGAAGGGAAAAAGCAACGAATATTGACAAAAGCAGCATATCCGACTGTTGATGTACTGAAGATCACAACTGATGAAGTTAGTTAATTGATAAGTATATGTACCTTCGAGGTTTTAGAAGTGTATAACGGTTTAAATGTCGAATTTTAGTTGTAATTGTATTATAGAATATAGATCCAAAAGTGACGCCAGAAAAAGCTACGTTATCGCCAAAAAAGAGGAAATTAGAAAAGGTACTTTATTGTTTTATATATATTTTATAGGTGCTTTT
This sequence comes from Noctua fimbriata, assembly GCA_905163415.1. Taxonomy (NCBI): domain Eukaryota; kingdom Metazoa; phylum Arthropoda; class Insecta; order Lepidoptera; family Noctuidae; genus Noctua; species Noctua fimbriata. The sequence goes on from LR990950.1 coordinate 7,199,682, forward strand.
TTTATTACATACAAGACCGGATAATAATCAAAATAACAAAATTTACAGTAGTGTGCAAGTACCTACTAGTAGTACCTACTAATGTATGTTTTCTTGTGCTGTTTATCTTGTTATAATTATAAACACGCCATATAATACAATAATTTTATTATAACGTATTTTAATTGCTTTTCGTTTTGCTTCTAAAAGTTCTTCTCTGGATTGTTTCTTTGTTTCCGACATTTTGATAGTCTACAACAATTACAAGAAATAATTAGGGAAATACTAACAATTTTGTAAAAAATATATATTCCTAACTGCCATAAAAGCAGATCAGGAATTTTATTTTATGTCATTCATTTTTCTGTTTATCTCATTCCTCTGTATATCTCATTCCTCTGTCTATCTCATTACTCTTGTCATAAAATCGATTCATAAATCGATTTGAACGATTGTTAATAATGCTTTAGGTACTGTACACAATTACTCAATAAATAGTATTCGTATAGTAATTGAGAAATGGTATATACAAAGGCGAACTTTATTCAAAATTGAGTTTTCACCCAGCAAATCTTTAAGTGATAGAAAGAAATGAAAAAGGGTAGAATCCCGTTGCTTCTTGTAAACACTAGAACTAAAAGAATTCGATCAAAGAATCGAAAATTTACGTGTTTATAATGGTAAACTTACTTGAAATTATGGCAAAGGTATCCAAAAACTAGCACGTCGCATGGCGGGGGGTAGGACGAGGGGGGCGCCGTACGCGGCGGCGTCTTTGAATCGATTTGATTTTCCCATCACTAAATAGTGCTTGTGACGTCATAATTTGGTAGTCAAAAAATGGCACGCTTGGTTTTCATACAGATCGTGATACTTGCGTTATCTAGGTCTATCTATATCTGTGTTGCCCCCAGACTGCCCCTTGCGAGATATTTTGCCTACAGTAACTATCTTTGTTATTGTATTACTGATGGAATACTAGAATACTATTACTTATATGTAGCGTGGCAATGCTGCCAGTCTTCTGGGCACGTTTCCAGATGACAGCGATGCGGAGGAATACTTTGACGCCTAAGTTTCCTATTGTCGTCGTTGTTTAGATGTTTATATGTTTATATTTTCTTACTTTTAGTCTTATTTTTATCATTATGTTCACACCAATTTAACATTTATAAGAATACACAGTACCTATGTTCAGTTCAGTTTGCCAATAAACCTCGTAACAACAAGACGCATTTTATTTAAAATACATAGACACAGTCCAAACGAAAACCAACCTTATCACCACAACACATTACTTTAGTGCTTTTTAGTCTGTATATAATGTACATAATAGATAGAAATTTATTACTTCAATAAATAATATGTATTAACTTTATTAATGACTAATTTTGAAATTTCACTAATTTGTACAAATTTACAAATTTTACTAATATACAACGTGTAACAGAATAAACGCAATTCTTGAAAGTAGTTGGTTCAGAATCGGCTTCTGAATCGATTTCCTTTTTAAAAATAGATGTTAAATTTTGACGGAAAAATCTTCTAAATAACTTAAATTAGAAACACAGTATCATGACAAATTAATACAATTCTTAATTCAAGTAAATTGAAACCTTAACTCAGAGCAATAAAGGCTACTAAAACGCACGACATTATTTGTAGTCCGCTCAGAGCTCGTAATACATCCACGTAAATAATATCAATGCATTTTACATTAAAAGTAGTGTGCGTCAAATAAATAGGTAATTTAAAGGAGTTCCAACTTTATCTCCAATGAGTAGGGCTTATTTGAATGCACGACCAAAGTTAGTTGGTCATCAGAGTAGCCCTACACAGTAACAAACAATTTTCAGGCATTTTTACAAAATAAAATAATTTAATTTGAAGAAATTTAGAACTTATTGCAAAGAGATAAAGCATTTGTCGGCAACCTCTTTGACGTTTATGCGAAATGCCAACACGCCGCCGTTACCGCCGAATAACATGAGTACCTAACATCAAAAGCACAAAAGCTAGTCATCCGCCGGTAGTGATCTAGTGTAGTTGTTCTTATATTTACTTCCGTGACATTTTTGTTTCCGCGCGCGATGGCTTTCCGGTATTTTAACATACAATACACGGAGATGGTGAGGACCCTGGCTCGCTGTCTTGATAATGTTGCGTTAGCTTGTCGGGAGTTCAATGACCGTTTTGGCTGCAGTGTGAGCGCCAGGACGATGCTGGCTGCAACTCAGCGACTGAGGGACTCTGGGACGTTCCTTCCTAATACGGCTTTGGACAGAGGGACGAATGTGGGGACTACTCGTCAGCAAGAGCGTATTCTCGACCATTTCGACGAACATCTAGAGGACAGCTCGAGAGAAGCAGCACTCCAGTTCGACTGCAGCCACATGTACGTGTGGCGAACGTTGCGTGCTGATGGTGAACACCCATTCCATCTTCGACGGTGTCAAGACCTAACGACAGCCGACAACTTGCCACGACTGGAATTCAGTAGGTGGTTGTTTGAGAACTATATACTACTGCATAAGAACAGTCTTTGGACGGACGAGAGTACCTTCACGCATGTAGGCATGTATAACCAGCACAACCAGCATTTGTGGCGGCATGAGAATCCATATGCTTGCAATGTGGATTCGTTCCAGCATAGGTTCTCCGTCAACGTGGGGGCTGGTATACTCGGAACATTCATACTCGGCCCCGTTTTCCTTCCACGGTTGACGGGAGATACCTACCTGCAGTTCCTGCAAGAGACATTGCTGGACTTACTGGACGTCTTTCACGTGACATGTTTTACCAGCAAGACGGTGCTCCTGTGCATTTCACGTGAACCGTTCGACGGCATCTGGATGCGGAGTATGGCAGTCGTTGGATAAGTCGCGGAGGACCTGTGCCGTGGCCTCCCAGATCGCCTGACTTAACACCATTAGACTTTTATTTATGGGGTTGCATAAAATCGCTCATGTACGTCAGTCAATCTACAAGTGTCAAGGAACTAAAGACAAAAATTGAACAAGCAATTGTGACGGTGGAAAGTGATACTGAAGTGCTTACAAAATTGAAATACAATTTAAGAAAGCGTGCAAATAAGTGCATAGAACAAGGCGGTGGTCATTTTGAAACTTTAATGAAACTGGATCGCAGAAATAGTGCAAATTAATAACCTAAGTTTAAAGTGTAAATAGTCCAATTCTGTAAGTACCTACTTCTTCCTATCAATACGATTGTATTCTTATCACTGTAAATATTATGATTCAAATCTTTTAAACACGCCGTCTTTGAATATTTTTGTAGTACAAACAATAAACTGTACCTAAACACAATCAGAGGGATCGCGGGATTCGCGGGGATGCAATCTCGAAAGATAAGGTAGATAAAAACGGCACGCAGCGGCGCGCGGCGCGGTGCGTAGTTTAAATTCAAAGCCGGTCCAAACCCTGTGAAAGTTTGATAGAAAAAAATTGAATTTTACGCGGCGATATCGTTTATCAATATCACATGAAAGTAATGTTCGGTATTTGAATTATCGTTCATACCGTCATAGGTACCTAATGCAGTAGGTAATGCCTACAGTTAGAACTGGCGATGCTGCCTCCAATGCATAACTTAATTTTTAGGTCCGTAATACACACTTGCACATGAGTAATGTGAATAATATCAAAGCAGCGAGTTTAATAAAAAAGTTGATGTAAGAGAATTTAATCCTTCCGTCCGAACAACAAGGCTTTTTTAAATGCACGACCGATTTATATTCCGCATGTCTCATTGATTTGTTAAGAAATGTCGAAATAGTAGACAATTTTCTGGTTCCTTGTCCTTTGCAAATGTACCGTAAGATGTCAAAGAGCGAGATGCACAAAACCGGCACGCGCTTACCCCATGTCGTTGATGTCGCTGCGCCCCCGCTAGGGGGCGCGGCAGGCGGTATCAGGGCTTCGCCCTCTGACCGCGGAGGCTATGTCGCGACCCGTTAAAACGGGCCTGTCGTTAGGTAGCCTCTCAGGGCTAGGCCTACGGACGCACGCATTGCACGTGCGTCTGGGTGTGTAGTTGCTGTGAGATTTTTCGTAGGCGCGCCACAGCGCTGTCGACACAGCACTGATTTCTTCACGGCACCTCGGCGGTCTGTCCCCGCCAGGTGAGACCCCCAGTTACCCAGGGGAGGCCCGGCGGAGGATAACCAGCGGCAGAGGTACCGACTCCGACGCACCTACGAAGGGATGTGTGGCTCCCGTCCGTCCCGCTTCCAGAGCTAGCCGGTCACGGTCCGGACTAAGAGCCATTGTGTGTGTGTGTGTGGGCGGTATTGTACTGTGTAACACCGCCCAGTGTATGCGAGGGTCGCGAGCTCGCGTCGCGCCCCCGCATGTGAATCTACGTGTGTGTAGAGAAGTGCCTGTGTGAATTTGTTGCGCAACGCGCCTATATTAACTTAGGACACGTCACGCAGCAGGATGCGTGTGTCGTATGTTGAGTCTCATTGTGCGGGTAAGCTGCGTGTAGCCTGGTACAACTTACCCGGGCGTCAAGTCCGGTGGGTGGAGTCATGTCCGCTGCCAGGTCGCGGAGGAGGGGCGCCTCGCGTCAGGGAGGGGCGCGCGCGCCAACGGCACGCGCGAGTGTTCCCGTCGCAAGGCGTCGGAAGAAGACGTCCAGGCTCTCAGTCCCGAGGTCGGGACGGGAGCGCTGGATGGAGCGGGTTGCGAGCGACCATAGCTCAGGCCGCGACCTGGCGGATGCGACGACAGACGACTGATTCTGGAGTAAGAGGCGGAGGAGGGGCGACCTTATCTCGGAGGCCGCAGGTGTTCCGGTGAGTCATCCTCAAACAGCCTGGCCCTGGTAGAGCTTGAGGACCGCGGCCAGGCCGTTGAGAACGACCAGCTGCGGGTCCTCACCCTGCTTGATGGCCCTAATAATGTCCATCAGCAGAATTTCACAGCCTGCGCCATACAGGCTGTGAAATTCTTTTTCTCTTGGGCGTCGGCAGCTGGGCCGGCGCTCGTGTCACTCGTGGTTATTGAGGAGCGTTGCTGTGGTAATGGGGCTGAGGGCGGTGCTGTGCCGGCGCCAGCTGTCGACCCCTTCATCTTCCTGTGCTGTACAGCCTGCGCCAGGGTCGAGATAAGGTCGGCCCGGTGGCTGTCTTCCTTGGGTGCGGGGGGGGGCTCCAGCTTCTTGCCTTTAGCCCCACGCCTTTTCTTCCGCATCCTCCGCCGCTTGGAGGAGGAGGGGGCTTCTCCCTTGTTGGTGGGCCCGTTAGCCGCCGCCATCAGCGACGCGCCTTGGGCCTCGGTGGAGGCCACTTCGGTAGGCCTCTCGGTGACCGTTGTCGGTCGGCGTACGGCGTTCGTGGCGGCGACAGTGCCAGCTCGCCTGTTCCGTATCTCCGTCTGGAATACGGGACAGCGCACGTTATTAGCAGGGTGATCACCCCCGCAGTTGGCACAATTCTGCACAAAACTTTCCGTGAGTGGAGTGGAGCTTGCAAGCGCGTCGGTACTCCGCGGATCACTGGCGATCCGCGCTTACCCCGGTCGCGGGCCGGCCATCTTTAAAGTAGGTATTTTTTCATGCCCAGCAAAGTTTGCTGTTTGTGATTAAAATCTTTGATACACTGATTTTTTTTTCACGTAATAAGCAGTAAACACGACTTATCAGGGGGTAGTTGATATCGAGAAAGTTATGCATCTGTGATAAATTTTATACCCGCGTGTGCCGCACGGAGTCCGGGCGCTTCGCCCTTCGTTAGTTTCGTAGTTCGGGTAAAAAGTCGCTGTTTTAAATGCATCCCCGTTACTAAGTTTAAGTTAGTCTTAGATTCTTGTTGATAATTTCACTTACTAGAAAATTATCAATCATTACACGGTAAACTCAATGAAGTATCAAAAGTTATTCATAATATCAGTCTGTGACATTTTAGGTACGTAAAATTCGTTCATTGAACTAACGCACATCTAAAGCCTACAACTATGGTCAGCTGGCGGGCGCTCGAGTGTGCGTGTCGCGTCGGCCGCTAACATTGCATGAGTGTGTGTGCAGGGATGTTGTTGCACATACGTTTTGCGTTTAGTAAGGATAACTATTTTATAAAAAAAAGACTAGGTTTGGTTTAAATTTATTTAATTACGGATGTTGTTTTAGACTTATAATTTAATATTCTAATTGGGGTGTCTGATGTATTGCGCTTAATCTGTTACACGTTGTATACATGGTATACATATATACCTTTATAAACATACGCCATTATATACATAGTATATAACATTAGTTTTAGTATATGCGAAACCTGATATACGTGTCTAGTATTTTTATGTAAAAAATCTATGTACAAAATTTCAAAACTGTATCATGAAATATCTCAAAGTTATAAGCTTGTTCTGTTACCTAGTTGTTGTAGTTAATAATAATTTGACAGTAGCTACCTAAATTATTGCTATAGGTACTCAAACTCACTCGGTGTCCAAGTTTTAACTTTTTAAAATATTTTTGGGAAAAAATATAACATGGTTTAAAAATGATTGAAATCGATTCAGTTACTTATTCTGAACAAACTATATTCAGGTTTCGCATATACTAAAAATAATGTTGTATGGAGATTCAATTTATTTATACAATGCAAAGATAGTTGTACAATCTTCAGCAGCTCCAACAATACTATTTAATGCTATCAATTTATGTGCCCCTGCCCTTGTGGAGCAAAACCGGCATTGAGCCAAGTATTTTTATCAGCAATATAATCGTCCAACTTGTGATATGCTTGCTTACATAGTGTGCGTTTAATGCATGTTTTAAATTTCGTCTCATTCAGTTCAAGAATACTTTGTAGAATTTTATTAAAACATCTCAAACAGTACCCCATGAAAGATGAGTCGACTTTAGCGAGTCTGAACCCTGACTGGACTAATTGGTCCCTATTTCTAGTACTGTAATTGTAGTACTCTTTTACTAAAAAGATGCAGATTTTTTCTTACTTACATTATGTTTTTGTACTGACAATGTGCCGTCATGATGTTAATGCTCTTAAACATTTCCTTAGAGAATCGCCTACGAAGATCACAACAAGTGTGATGTATGCCAGCGTAGTTATAGACAAAGGAACGTTCTAATAAATCACACTCGCGTACAGACTGGTGAAGCCTTGCAGATGTTAAATAAGTCCTTCAGTTAAAGTAAAAAAAAAAGTCGTCGTTGAATACATACGTTACAATAGCCGAATCGTCCGATCCGTGAAGGAAAAAAAAAGTGACGATATTGTGCTAGAAAAGGGCAAACAAAAACAGTTCGTCTCTTTCATTTCCGCGAACACGAACACGTTTTTGTTCATTCCCACAAAACGCTTTTAGGCCACTTTCACTTCCCGCACGCAAAATACGCGCTTTGGACGTAGAGCCGCGGACACCAGCCCGTTATCCAAATCCAATAGGCCACTTTTGTTCTCAGGGTACGTATAGCTAGGAAGTAGCGAGTTCCTGTTTCAAACAACATTTAAATTGGCCAGTACTTTTTTTTAATCTTAGAAAATGTATCACCACTAATATTTTTTCGTGTTCCCTAGACTTTGTTGAATGATGTTGATCGGCTTTACTGGCAACCCTAAATAAGAAAAGTATTTTTAGCGAGTAAAGCTAGCTATGGATTCGACTAGGGATGCTGGTTATTAGAAAACCATCGATTTTAAAAACGATGTAAGCTAATTAACGAAAGGAAACAATCGATTTCTGAAAATATAGATGTTTTAAAATAATTCAAATAAAAAAATGTTTGTACAGCATTTTTCTTTTTTTCAGCATGTTTCACAAAACAAATATATTTATATTATGAACACACGTGAAGTTAGATTAGAAGTATTACGAGCTATTTATAAAACTACCTATCTTTAAAAAATCAAGCCTTTTCATTTGTAACTGTACAAGGATCTTTTGGCGCGTGGCTAAAATCAGAACTAACGAAATCATTCCATAACTTCAGATTTCATTCGCATAGAATAATCAATAAAAAAACTAATATTATAATACATAAAAACAATACAAGAAAATAAACATTTTAGAACATCACAAGCTATAAACATACAATAGAATATTAGATTTTATCTCTAGCATTCCAAGGAAGATGATGATTGATGGGACAAGGGCAGGAAGATGATGATTCCATAATCGTGTAGGCGGCGCGCGGCATCTCTCAATTCGCAGACGACTTCGTTTTCGCTCTTCTTTAGCAAATCCCAGCATTATTATAAGTGCCATTCTTCACCACGAATACAAATAACAATAAAACAACAAAAGACGTAATGTTTTCATTTGATACTGACTTCAGTGTTCATCACTGAACTTGACAAACACTACCTTTATTTTAACTATACACATACTCAGATCCATTTTTATCGATTGATCGAAGATGCAAGAGCGAACGAGACGAGCTCAAAAAATTAAGCAACCCGCCTCGCATTTATCCGAAAACATCTGTTTGTTTCAGGAAATCTGTTTACTAAAACAGATAACCATTAAAACAAATCATAATCAATTTACTTTTGCTAATTATGCAATAAAGTTCTGGAATCATTAAAACAACTTAGCTGTAAGAGCATGCGAGGCGAGCTATAATATTTTATCATCCCGGATAGGTTAGATTTTCTTTCTACCATGAATGCACCACGAAAATGACAGGCAAGCAAGTAATTATCTGATCTGATGACCATAACCTGTCGCTGCCGCCTGGCCCCGCGCGCTGTCTCCTGGCTTCGCTCTGTGGCCCTTTGTGGCCCGCGCTTGATGAAAATATGATCCGAGAACATAACAAATATTATGGATTTACAGTGCTATAATCTGTCAATGACTTTTTCGTGAAATATCGTCTATCGTCGTTGTCGTCTTTTTCGTTTTTTTTTTTTTTTTTTTTGTTTTATGAACTTAAAGGGGTTGTAAGGGAGTATGGACGTAAGACAAGTCAAAAGCCTTCCCTTGGGATTAAATAAAAAAAAAAAAAAATTGGTCTGTGTACTTTAATGTCAAGTTGAAGAAAATACTAAGGTTTTTATTATTTAAGGGTAACTTTATAACATAAAAGATGGATAAACTGCCAATGTGTAGGATATGTTTAGTGCAGAATGTACGCATGTATGTAGTGGTCAACAAGAACCTACATGAACTATACGAGAAGCTCACTGATATTCCAGTAAGTTGATACCATATAGTTGATGAATTTCCGTTAGTGTTTTAACTGCCTCATCTCAAACACGAGGATTCTTGTGAATTTTCGGCCAGAGGGTCGTCTTAGATAAAAATTTGGGGAAATAGTACAGGTGCACAAACACTTAACCCTGCAAAAGAAATTGGTCAGAATCCTGGTAAACATTGAGCATACAGTTGTGTGCAAACATTTTTCAAAAACATTTATTTTAACCCTTCCTTGTATATATATTTTAGAAATATGCAAATTTTTGCGGAAACATCAAGAATTTTAATCAAAACGTGAAGACATCCAGACATGCTATCTACTGAGACACCAATCTAGGCTAAACTTACCAAGTACTCAATTAAATATGCACTCTAAAAGTCCCTTTGTAATATTCATTAAATTATATAATAAACTACCCGCATCAATGAATAAGAAGAAAAAACCAACATATTTTAAAAAAACTTAGACAATAAGTAACCACTCGGTAAACAAATATCTAAAGTGATAGACTTATTACTTAAGCCATAACTTAAGTACTCAAGACTTAAAATTTTATTTGATTTATTAGTTAATATTATACTTGTTTATATTTAACATTTAAGCTATTAGTTTACCTTAGAAAGTACCTACATGTTTATATATATAGTTATTTGCTAAGTAATGTTATATAATTTTAAAATGCTTCCTCTCTCCTAACTCACTTATTTGTTGTGCCCGACAGGGTCCATATGATCTAATTATAAGTTTACCACCTAAGAATAACATGTGGAATGCAATAAAAGTATTGAGTAAATAAAATCATTGACATTGGTGAAGGAAAACTGGAAAACTGTGTGAGGAAACCTGGACATAAATCACTGTCTTTGAATACACAATATGTATAAACTTGTACTGTCACTTATGGGATATCTTCTGTGATTGTTCATTATTTTATGCTCCCGATATTTTGACGCTGTTGCAAGCGCCACAATCGTGGGTTGACTGGAGAATGCGCGTGGATGGAAAATAAATTGCCGAAAGCAGCGCCGATAATTCGGGAGCTCAAAATGATGAACAGTCACGGAAGATATCCCATAAGTGACAAGTGACAGTAGAAGTTTAGTTGTAAACTGTGAAAGCTTAAAACAGTGTTCACAATATCTATATTTGCAAGATTGAAAGTATTTCAGTCATAGAAACAAAGTAGTGTAACACAAGTTTTGTTGCAGTTTGTAACTGAAGACAGAAGACCGACTCTTGCTTGCTTCTTCTGCTGCACTAAACTAAAGCAATGCTACCGATTGCTGAGAAAGTGTTTGGAAGCTGAAGAGCAGCTCACTCAAATGATGAATGAGGACTATGAGGTGGGGTATCCTACAAGACATTTATTCACTTAACTCCTAATCTATACTGCTATACTAATATTATAAGCTGAAAAGTTTGTTTGTTTGGTTGAATACACTAATCTTAGGAACTACTGTTTCAAATTGAAAAATTATTTTAGTGTTGTATAGTCCAATTATCGAGGAAGGCTATAGGCCATATAACATCACGCTATGACCAATATGAGCCGAGCATAAAACACAATAACTGCGTGGCACAGCTAGTTTCAATATTATTATTATAGCTAGCCCACATTGTCCCACAGTTTCAATATAATGTGTAAATTGTTTCTCTCAAGGTCATCTATTTTGATAATATTACATAATACTGCAATAGCTTTTGTATGCAACTTTTACATATAATAAAATATAATAATAAATAATAAAATCTTTATTAACAAGTGATTGTTCAAACATCAGTGTAGCCCTGGCTCTTGTACTAGGATTCCCTGTATCACAAGAGCCAGGTATATACATATACATGGCAGTTTGATAATGCTCCTCTCATATTGGCTCAAGCTATGCAGTGATAGCTTATGCATGGGTCAATGAGGGTAGTAGCACGGCTGAAGGTCTAGGAAGCCTTGGGCCTACTTAAGTATTCTCAGTTATGGATGTGCTTTTGAGTGATTTTACCTAATTCTGGAATCATCTTTTTACAGCCAAATCCTTCAATGAAAATAGACCACTTAGAGTTTTGCTATGGGTTTAGTACAAGTGCAATAGAGCTCATAAGTGTAGTTGATGGACGTCAAACCGAAAACATTGCTATCAAAGAAGAAGTAACAGCTATTTGTGACAGACAAGATGATGTTATTGAGCCAAAAGAGGAATATCAAAGTGATGGTATGTTTTTAATACACGGTTTTTGACGGCACGGTTGGCGCAGTGGGTGAGCGATTGACTGCTGCGCTTCGTGTCGCGGGTTCGATTCCCGCACGGAACAAATATTTGTATAGCCTACAAATAGTTGTTCCGGGTCTGGCTGTTTGTGTATGTGAATTTAAATGTTTGTAAACGCACCCACAACACAGGAGAAATTCCTAGTGTGGGGCAACGTTTTTAAAAAAAGAAAAGAAAAGAAGAATACAAAACATAATGAAAACTAGACTATCTTAAATGAAATGAAATTGTTTTAACACCTTCATTGCCGGGAGCCCACCTGGTTGGATCACTCAAGTCACATTTGCGATGCCAGGAACCCACCTGGAGGGGCCACTACTCTAATTACAATATATATGGTGGGAATCCCACCATATATATTGTAATCCCACTGCGGGATTGTGATGGTATTGGGAACAGGGGTGGACTCCAATGAGTTAAATACTTAAGATTGAAATAAACAAGTAATACATACTGTTATCACATTAAATGTTGTTGTTTACATACAGATCTAGAACTGGAGAATCTAAACAATACCTGTCTAGGTACAGAAGATATACCCCCACACATATCTGAATCAGATTCAGAAGGTGATGGACTTTTAGTGGAGTTAGCATCTACAGTGGAGCAAGAAGTATTTATGAAGAAACGAGGAGCCGTGGAGACCAATAGTAAGTGCAATTATATGTTATTGATACTGTGCACCCTGTTATGATGCCTTTTAATAATAAAAAAATATTCAGTTTGCATAACAAGGTACTATATTAAAACAAAACTGTCAAATTATATTATTGAAAGCACTCATAAATAAAAAACCATAATTTTGAATAAAACTATTGAACGTGTATCCCAACACAAACTAAATAAAAAAATTAATTCCATTATTTCCTGGTCCGACCAAAAATAGACGAAAATACAAAAATAAAAACATAAATCCATAAGTTTAAGATTACATATTGTATTGAATTGGTGACCGTTACCTAGAATAAGTTGATTACATTATGTTATCATATGTTCTCATGTAAGTGGCTTTTTTGTCTTTTTGTGAATAAAGTATATTAAATCTATATTAAAAAGCTAGATACAATGATCCTTAAGTGCTAGATTTTGACACGTTCCCTGGACTCCACACTAGGATATCCGGTATTGTGGGGTCCAGTCTCTTCTTAAGTAAGGGTAACAAGCTTTAACCAAACTAAAACTAACTAAAAGAAATAGAAAAAAATTGATAAATAAGAATAAGTAAGTCAACAAAGTAAAAACTGTTCTATTTTTATTTTGCTTGAAGGGACTTGCCCCTCATCAGAATTATTAATTGGATCCATGATCTCAACTATTATGTTGCACTTTGTGGGTAGGCGTGGATTATCTGGCGAAGACAATAGAGGCGTTAGTTATCGCACAATCACTTTTATTTCAAACTAATTTCAATTAAATAATCACTACGTAATCACTATTATAATAAAATAACAAAATAGGTAGCACAAGTAAGACACTCCATCGAGCGCGTAGTTCGCCTGTGCGATCCCGACCGAGTGTCAAATCATACTGCCAGTAAATCGTCGCTTCCTTGCGCACTAGCGCTCGGTGTTGTGTCAGAGTGTCGTGTGATTGGATGTGACGTAGCAGACAGATAATTCTTGTTCACGGCACTCTTAAACTAACAGTGACGTCTATGAAACCTAACTAACACTAATTTTAATATTAAAGCGCCGTCACGGCCAGACTGACATTCGCACGTCCTCTTGCGTGCCCATCCTCTTAAGTCGCCGCTTGTCCAATATTCTGTAAAGAGAATAAAACTAGTAGAGACATTACTTTGTACGCTCGTCCATCACTGACAACATACATTACAACCACAGATATAGATAGACCTAGATAACGCAAGTATCACGATCTGTATGAATACCAAGCGTGCCATTTTGTGACTACCTATTTCATAATAGGTAGTCAAAAAATGCTATAATAGTGCTTGTGACGTCATCGTCACAAGCACTATTTAGTGATGGGAAAATCAAATCGATTCAAAGACGCCGCCGCGGACGGCGCCCCCCTCGTCCTACCCCCCGCCATGACGCCCACTGACGTCCGACTAGCGCTATGCTCCGATGCAGACTGAGTTCGAAATTGGCCACTTACGATTTTTGTACGTAAGCTACATAATAATATGGCACGCGAAGTAGTTGCTCTCGCGTTATCTAGGTCTATCTATATCTGTGATTACAACATTTTATAGCCCACAAACTCAACATCTAGGAGCTAACCCGGACAACTGAAATAGGCCTCCCTTCGACCAGTCACTAGTGTCACACATATCTCAATTGATCACATAGCCTCTCAGACTAGACGATCAGTGCCATAATATGATCCGGAACATTGGCCTGTCTAAGCCAGTTCCTTAGATCACACAACTACACACACCATTGGATATCATCCGGAACATCGACCTGTTTAAGCCAGTTCCTTAAACCATACAACTACACATACCATTGGATATGATCCGGAACATCGGCCCGCTTAAGCCAGTTCCTTAGACCTCGCAACTACACACACCATAGGACGTCGACCCACATGAGCCAGTCCCTTAGATTAGCCTCACCCAGATAAGTTAATCTCACAGATTAATAGCAATGTTACTAATTATGTTTATTCGCTCTCGGAGGCCGAGAGGGTTCCAGAGCTAGCAGTCACCGTAGGGGAACTACAAATCGACAAGGTATCACTGTCATCACCAAATGAAACCCACTATCACACGATCAGGGAGTGGTCCCTGATCGTAGACCGCCGTCTCGGGCTCCTCCAAGTTATTGCTTACGGTAGTAGCTATCATAGCCCCCGGGTACCGCACGCAAATTCTCATGACTATATTTGTATGTTCTATTTGATCCATCTAAGTTTTTAAATTTATATCTGTCGTTATCTAACACGACAGTTATAACAAAGGGACCTCTGAATTTCCTATGAAGTTTAGTCTGACTCCTTTCGCTACATTTAATGAAGACAAAATCGCCCTTTGAAAATGGTTTCACCGTTGCTCTGCCGCGATTGAAGCGCTCTACTTCTGACGTAGCAGCTTTCTTAATATTTTCGGATGCTATCTCACGAATTTCATTTAAATCTAACCGAGACTCAGGTTCGGAATTTGAAGCTATGCGTGCTAGACCTAAGGACCGCGCGCGAATGCCGAACATTAGTTCTGTGGGTGTGTAGTTAGTTACCCTAGACCGCGTACTATTTAACGCTAGTTGTACTTCGAGAAGTTCGTCACGCCAGGTTTTGTTTGGGTCATTTTCTATTATAGTAAGTAAGCCGTTGCCATTGCTTGACCATTTGCCGTGCTAGAACCAGTAGCAATAAGATGTAATTCAATACCATGGTCACTACAAAATTGCCTAAAATCTGCACTAATATAACATCTGCTTTGATCTGCAATGATCCGTGAAGGTGCACCGAAAAGACGGACAGCTTATTTTAGTGCTCTAACTGCACTAGCTACGTCTAAAGAGGAGGTGTACTCTAGAAGGACGTATTTGGTGAATGAGTTAATAATGACGGAAGAATACTCTTTTCTATCAGTTTTTCCACTTAACTTCCCCGTGATGTCTATATGTATAGTATGCCATGGTGTAGAAACTTTAGGTATTGGATGAAGTCTAACTTGTTGAGCCCCTGAACATCCTTTAGAGGCCTTGCATACAATGCACTATTCAACAAATTTTCGCACCTGCTTGGCCATTTCAGGGAACCAGTATTGTTCATAAATCTTATCAAGGGTTCTGTCTGCACCAAGGTGTTTAATTTATGTGTGAACATGATTAATTAAAGTCCAAGTGAGAGACCTTGGGGCTATTGGGAGCCAGAAGCTATTTTTGTTACGCTCAATTTTCCTGTATAATACTCCTTTCCGGACGTAGTAAGTGTCGTGTGTGTGTGTGCGCGCTCTTCTGGGAGCTCTTGATTGTTATGCTTTCTGACGAGATCCTGGATTTCAGAGTCGCGTTTCTGCTCTACCGAAAGCCACCCTTGATGCAATTCAACAAACTGTACAGTTTTAGTTTTAATTGTATCCCCAGATTGTGGGATGGGATTATGTACCAGCCCCGGAATAGGATTTCTGGACAGAAAATCAGCACGTTCCATGCTAGTCCCACGCTTATGGACAATATCGAAATCATAGGCCTGCAAAAAGGCCCACCACCTGTGAACATGTGGTGTGAGATCGGTCTTCGAT
This sequence comes from Noctua fimbriata, assembly GCA_905163415.1. Classification (NCBI taxonomy): domain Eukaryota; kingdom Metazoa; phylum Arthropoda; class Insecta; order Lepidoptera; family Noctuidae; genus Noctua; species Noctua fimbriata. Next base: position 7,215,315 of record LR990950.1, read on the forward strand.
TTCGATGCTTTGAGGGAGTTACAGTCTGTGTAGACTGTGAAATGTTGCCCGTACAAGTAATGCCTGAAATTTTCAACAGCTCTAACAACGGCCAGGGTCTCTAACTCGTAAGAGTGACATCGCGATTCTGTTTCAGAAGTTCGCCAGCTGAAGTAGGACACGACATGAGGAACGTTTTCCTTTCTTTGGATCAATATTGCCCCGTAGCCCTCAGAGCTTGCGTCAGTGCGAAGTTCTATGGGTGCGTCAGGGTTAAATATAGTCAGTACCGGTTCTGATGTTAGTATTTCGACCACTTTCTTGTGAATATCATTGTGTGTCTGTGTCCATTTAATAGGCCCTTTTAATTTGGTCAAGGGATATAGTGGTCCGACAATACGAGTGTAGTTTGGTATAAATCGTCTAAAGTAGGAAGCAAGACCTAAAAACTGCCTAACTTGAGAAGCGGTTTTCGGAATGGGTGCCTGTACCAAAGCTTTTATTTTCCTGGGATTTGGAGTTACTACTCCTGCTTTTATTACATAACCGAGATAATCAACTTCCGTATTCATTAATTTACATTTTTTTAAATTAAATGAAAATCCAGCATCCGATAATGCCTTTAACGTTACATCTAAGCGTTCTAGACCTTGGGAAACATTACAACCGAATAACACAAAACGTCATCCATGTAAGCAAGCGCTACTTTGTCTTTAAGGGTACCTAAAGCTTTGTTAATGCAACACTGATACACAGACGCAGCATTTCTAAGTCCGAAGGGCTTGGCCAAATATTCGTACTGGCCATCAGGGGTCACGAACGCGTCCACCGTCGAGCGCCCCTTGCGGAAACCAAACTGGTGTTCCGCAAGATCCGGCCCCATCCCCGCGAGGTGCCCGGCGAGGCGGTTAGCAATAACTCTTTCAAAGAGCTTGCCCACCTCGTCGAGCAACACGATGGGCCGGTATGCGGACGGAGAGTCCGCAGGGCGCCCTGGCTTCCGGATGAGGACCAGCTTCCCCGTCTTCCAACGAAGCGGGAACTGGCCTCTCTCCAAGCATGCGCTTAAGAGCCCTTCCAGTCGGGGCCCGAGAGCCTCAGAGGCCAGGACCCAGGCTTTGCCAGGCAAGCCATCGGGTCCCGGGGCGGTATTTCTGGCCTTCAGCCTGCGTACCGCCACTCCCAGGTCTACCCCAGTCACCTCCGGAACGTCGTCATCGGTGTGGTCCGCGTCCGGCACCGCAAGCGGCGGCGGAGCCATAGGCGGGGGAGGATGCCTCCCTCGCGAAGGGAACAGAGCGCTCACCACGTCCTCCACGAGCTCAGGCCGGAGACTCTGCGTCAGCGGGGGGGCCCGGGTGCGGAGTTTGTCCCGCACCATCTTGTAAGGGCGCCCCCACGGATCTCCGTTCAGAGACTCCAGCATCTCCTCGCGGGCCAGGTTCTTGGCCCGCCGGACAGCCTCTTGGAGGGCGGTCTTCGCCGCTCTGTACCCCTCGTAAAGCTCCGCCTCAATGGCTGCCGCATCCGGAGGGCGGATGCGGAGCCTGCGATGCCTGGTGTACCGTTGCCGCGCGGCAACGCACGCCTCACGCAGAGACGTCGGGCGCTTCCTGGCCCCCTTCCGCTCCGCCCAGAGCGAGGGGGGGTCATTTGATGATTTACCATCCTAAAAAAAAAAAAAAAAAAAGAGGGGTCACGAACGCCGTTTGTGCTATGCTATCGCTATCTGGGTCAACACACATTTGATGGTACCCTGATGCCATAAGCTCCGTGAAGCCGGTCTTTTTTTTACTTCTATTCTGGGTAAAGGAAAATGTTCGCGTCGCGTGATAAGAGTTAAGTTCTTTATAGTCTACGCACATCCTATCCGTTTTATCCTTTTTTTTTGACAAGAAGAATTGGACTAGCGAATGGTGAAGAACTTTCACGAATGACGCTCGTATTCAAGGGGGAATCGATTTTTTCTTTGACTATTTCTTTCTCTGTTGGGGATAACTTATATGGGCGTCTTTGTACTGTTTTACTTGGTTCAATAGGGTCTAAACGTAAAACACCCGTTTTAACGCGACGCGTAGGTATACCATCAATAAAGAATTCACTACACTTTTGCAATATCTGAACTAATGCGAGTTTATATAGGAAAAAGATTCGCTAGATGGCGCTGCGTCTAGCCAAACGTTGAAACAAACGCTCTGTTATTAAACATCAGTTAAAAATACTATTTGTGCTTTTAAGTGTATAAAAATAAGTGAACTCATAAAACATCACCTAATACTTAAGTGATAGTGTTATCCACGGATTTCATACATAAACTGTGAAGTTAATACATATATACTGTGAACAATAAACTGTGCTTTAAAATAACAAACACGACCATAAAATCAACAATAACAATGAAAATAAACTAAAGATTGCAAAATGTATAATATTCTGTGACTTAATTCAACGAAACAAGTGTGAAAAAAAAACAATAATAACAAAGACAAAGTGAAAAAGTGACTCACAGTGATTTGAATTTAAACTGTCACGCTGACCTGACTATTCAAAAGTAAAAACATCTGCTGCAATAGATCGACAAATTTGACAAATCGATGTAATGTGCAGTTGGCGTAATAGCTAACGCTTCAAGTTTTGCAGTTTAACTAGCCTCACACGAGTGGCCGCGGGTTCAAACCTCAGTGACTACATCACTTTTCGTAAGTTCCGAAATTCATATTTGGAATTTATAAAGCAAACTAGTGCAAAAATTATTGCAAGATGGCAGCACTAGTAACATGTCATAAATGCAAAAAATTAGTAAACATAAAAAGTACTGCTCTGTGTTCTGCCTGTGATAACCGGTATGAATTGGATTGCGATGGTCATCCAGAACATACGTATCGCCTCAAAGACGCGGAATCAAGAAAAAAGTGGAGATGTAAGGTATGCGTTAGAAGCAAAAAATACGCTAATACCGACTGTACACCCAATATTACCGTGAGGAAAAAAGTAACATCGATAAAAACGCCCTCACCTACGGAACAACCACAAAGCACTAAGGATGTAGTACGTAATGAGTCGTTTAAACGTCAATCTACGAGTCAAAATACTGCAGATTTACTTGATTCCCACATATTAACTGAGTGCGAAACATCTATTGAATCGCATAGTACTCCCAACAAATTGTCAATGAGTGTTGACGGTACTGTGTCTGACTTAGTATCAGCCTCAGAAATGAAGGAGATAATTGCACAGCTCACATTAAAACTTGAAATAACCGAAAATGAACTAGGAAATATACTGTTGGAAAACACCGATCTACACAAGCAAATAACCAAGTTATCTACAGAAAATAAAACATTAAAATCGTTATGCCAGTCGCCCTCCATATTTTCAAGTCCGGGCCCAAACACTAAGAAAAAGAGGCCAGCTCTGTCAACTCCACCATCCTCTTTACCATCATCATCCAGAAAGTTGAAATTCAAAACCAATGACAAAGCAAATGTGTCATCCCTGGAACAAGAAATCGTAACCTTACAGCAGCAATTAAAGGTTGCACAGCAGGAGATTGCAGCTCTTCAAGAACGCATTGCAATCATAATGAAATGTAGTTACAATGTCTGTGAACCTGCCATAAGTCAAGAACTGAAGCGAGACACTGTGACCACCGCCACTGCTCAGACATGTGTTGCCACAGACGGGAATAATATCCCCGAAAGGAAGATATTTATCTTCGGTACTCAGCGTTGCGTCGGACTAGCAGCAGCCATCTCACACTCAAGGACTAATACGCAGTATGAAAAATACAGACTCGTTTCTGAAACAAAGCCAAATGCGCCTAGCAACGAAATCATAGCAAACTGCAGGAATACTAAATTGACCACTGAAGACAAACTTGTAATATGCATAGGTGAAAATGACAACAACCCTAACCTGTTGTTGTCTCAATTGCAATTTATATTAAATACATTTATAAATAACACTATTATTGTGTTAAATGTCGTCAATAACATGTACCTCAATGTCCGTAAGTTGAACTACTCTATAAAAAATGTTTGTAATAGTTTTAAAAATTGTCACTTCGTAAATCAAACATCCACGAATCTATCCGATGTTTGTAAGTCGATAAATTATCTTATAGATTGTTGTGATTATAGTGATAAGTATTTAAATCCGAGCGAAATACGAAAATTAATAGCGAGTAACAAATCAAGTTCCAAATTAAACGTTCCTACAGATAAACCCAAAAAAGGGTCAATTCCTTACTACTTTGGTCGTATTGAGGGTACAACGCCCCACGAACATAGTTCCTCTGTGCAACACAACTCAAAAGGTCAAATAGGGACTATACCTTATTACTTTCCTGTGTTAAACAAGCGTGACTCTTTTTTTCGTATCTCAAACTAATAAAACACACCAGTTTAGAATACTCCATCAAAATATAGCGAGTTTATTATCCAAACAAGAACTACTAGAAATCACTATTCAGGAGTTAAAAGAAGCAAATAATGATCCAGATGTTATTTGTCTATCTGAAACCTTTGTAAAAAAATGCTATGAAAATTATGTGAAAATCTGCGACTATCAGTTGGCTACTAACTACTGTAGAGAGAAGCAAAGAGGTGGCACATGCATATTAGTGAAAATGGGTTTACTTTATAAAGAGCTATCTTATGTGAAAAACTATGCAACTCAAAACACATTTGAAGCTTGAGGCATAGAGATTATAAATATTAAATTAATAGTAATATGTGTTTATAGAACACCACAATCTGATCCAAATCTGTTTTTGGCAAAATTACACAATCTTTTACACGATTTGTCATATAAATACAAGTCTAAAATAAATATAGTTGTGACCGGTGATTTAAACATAAATACTCTTAAAAAAGGTAACATCACAAATGGTTTGCAAGATTTATGTAACAATCATAATTTGAAAATCCACATCAATGTACCTACTCGCAAATTGACTTGTATCGACCACATTTTAAGCAACATTACCAACGCAACTGCCACTGTACTACCCCTGTATCTATCTGATCACGACACAGCACAAATGTTAAGCTTTCCAATCAAAAAGAAACCACAAAAATCAACAATATACTATATTTATAAAAGTGACTATAACGTAGACAACATCCGAAAATTTAAGGAATGTCTGGAAAATCTTTCTTGGTTCGATATTTATCTTAAAACTGACACTAACCGTGCATTCAATGATTTTCATGAGCTATTGTGTCTGTTGTATGGTCTCTGTTTTCCTAAAGTAAGAGTTAAAATCAATAGCAATAAGAAAAACAAACAAAGGTGGATAAGTAAAGGCTTGAGACAAAGTTGTAAAACTAAGCGGAGGCTACGGTATGAATATTATAAAAATAAAAATTTAATTAATAAAACTAAATATAAAAACTACTCCAGTCTGCTAAATAAATGTATTTATAATTCAAAAAAAAGTGCAAATATAAAATATATTCATAATCATGGTAACAAGTGCAAAGCCACATGGAATGTCATTAAAACCGAAATAAACAGTAACACTCATAAAGACAACATAGAATGCATTAAATTCAATGATACAATAACTACAGACCCTGTACTACTATATTTAATAACAATTATGTTAATTTAACGCATGTACAAGGGGAAAAAAGCACAAATCAAAACCGCCTCAGAAGTACGTGTGTCAACTCTATCTTTCTTAGACCAATGGATGTTAACGAGGTAAGACAGGAAATAATGTCTTTGTCCAACACTAGGTCGGAGGGCTATGATGAGATCAATACAAAAATCGTCAAAGCCTGCTGCAACGAACTGACTGGTATTCTGACGCATTTAATAATAATAATAATACGCTTTTTCCGGGCCCTGCATGGGCCCGATGTAGACCTATCAGCGTCCGTAGCCTGGCTACGTTCCGGGGACCTCTTCGGAGAAACCGAAGGTTTTGTCTGTGCAATTATGGATGAAGTTATGATGACGAATAACTACCGGAGATTTATTGTGAAGGACGGTACGGTTGACATATGTCGGGCATGCCACCGTCCAGGCGAATCAATCCGTCACATTATCTCCGGGTGTTCTCGTCTGGCTAACGGAGAGTACTTGCATAGACACAACCTTGTAGCCAGGATTATCCATCAGCAACTAGCTCTAAAATACAACCTTGTGGAATCGGAAGTGCCGTACTATAAGTATGTGCCCGACCCAGTTCTCGAAAATGGCAGTATCACATTGTACTGGGATCAATCCATCATCACTGACAGGACTATTGTAGCCAATAAGCCTGATATAGTGGTGGTGGATCGATCAGAGCGGCGCACAATGATTGTTGACATAACGGTCCCGCATGATGAGAACCTCGTGAAAGCCGAGAAAGATAAGAAAATCAAGTATCTTGACTTGGCTCGCGAGGTTGTCGACATGTGGGATGTGGACTCAGCGATCATTGTGCCGATAGTCGTATCAGCCCATGGCTTAATTGCCAAGAGCCTCGACCAATACCTGAGGAGGCTCTCGTTAGGCAGCTGGATCAAGGGCTTGATTCAGAAAGCGGTACTTTTGGACACGGCTCGTATTGTTAGGAGGTTCCTCTCCCTGGAGCCCTGACCGCCGGTAGCTTGGACCCTGTTCCCGATACCGGTGGGCTACAATTTTTTATATTTTTAAATGTTTTTTATATATTTTTTTTAAGGAATATTTAAAAATGTAAACTAATTTGTAAAAATTTAAATAAAGGAAAATAATAATATTCTTTATTTTTCGGACAATAATGATCCAACGTGTTAGTAAACAATAAAATAACTTATTACTAGTGTTAGTACTTAAACTAAAATAGAGACATACAGAATAAATAGTACTGTGAAAAGGACAACCCCAAATTAATGTTGAGTGATTGTCCTTCTCACAAAACCTTTAATAATCGGAGAGTCGATACTCTCCGCCACAGTTTTAAGAATGCTGTTGCTACTCGCCCGCAACCTTGACAACAGCGACGCGGTTTTCTTGCGAATGACGGCATGGAAGCCGTCAGTTCGGTTTTGCGTAAACATCGCAGAAGCGCTGCACCATCGAGGCAGTCCCAACAGCATCCTAAAAATATTATTATACTGTACGCGTAGGTCATCCAGCGTTCTTTTGGTATAGTTGACCCAAAGATTCCCCGTGTAAAAGCTCTGGCAATATGCCTTAAACAGTGTTACTTTTACCTGACTGCCACACCGAGCGAATCTTCGGGCCAACATGTTACCTCGGACCGCCAGTGCCCTACGCTCCCTTTCAATGTCAACATTGTCCTTAAGGTCGTCGGCGAGAAGATGCCCTAGATATTTGAAAGTTGTCACTCTTTTGACGTTCAAGCCGTTTAGGGTAATGTCAGGTATAGTATCTGGGCATTCACCGCCGGCCTTAAAGACAATGTATTCGCACTTCTTGACATTATAAATAAGTCCGTGCGAGGCAGCATACGCCTGACAGACCCGCAGCATTTCATTTACAGCACCTGCCGTCGGTGCCAGCAACGCCATATCATCAGCATAGCTGATACTATTTATTTTTACACCATGGACGCTACATCCGACTCGCATATTGCTGAGGTCCACGATTAGGCCGTTTATATATGTGCTAAATAGCCTAGGGGAGGTCAGACCACCCTGCCTCACACCGCATTCTAACCTATAAGTCCCAGAGAGTGCATTGGACCACCTAACAACATTTTCTTGGTTCCCATACCAATACTGTAGGATCCTGAGGACACCTACCGATACACCCCTATCCTCAAGCTCTCTCCAGAGTACATCATAATTTACCAGATCGAAAGCTCTGGAGAGATCCAGAAAACAGGCGTAAACCGGCGTCCTTCGATCAGTGTAATACTGGACCGTATGCTTTGAGGCTTACTATGGCGCTTTCCGTTGACAGTCCATGTTGAAACCCGAACTGTGAGTCATGCACGGATAGACATTCCTTCAAGCTAGAATCAATCATACCGTCCAGTACTTTTGCCATTGTGGTTGCGAGAGATATAGGTCGATAGTTCGACTTATCTGAAATGTCGCCCGTCCTATTTTTAATTATGGGGACCACCAGTGTTTTCATTAGTCCTGCGGGCAAGTAAGAGTGACTTAGGCACATGGTGTAAAAAAGCGACAAAACCCTTGGCAGATGAACCCCAGCAAACTTGAAATGCTCAATACTGAGCCCGTCATGACCGGGAGATTTGCCTCTGCTCATATTTTCAATGACTGTTGCAACTTGTCTGGCCGAAAAGAACATTAAGGAATTCACTCCGGTCACTTCAGGCCCAGCATTGATCACACCAACTGAGGGACCCAGAGGAGACTGCACTGTAAAATGTTCCTTGAACATATTTGCAATCTCCCCCGGATCGCTCCTCCCACCGACATTCACAGACAGGCCAGGCTTAATATCAAGCCTACTCGTGGACTTCCAAAACTTAGCAAAATTATTTGTTGCTCTTGCTTTTGCAATCGTATCCATCTTTATTTGCTCCTGGTTATTTTGGCACCATTTTAGCCGAGCCTTGAAGATGTTACGGGCTACTCGCATTTCTTCAAAAACAATTCCAGAGGTTGGCCGATTGTGTAAAACCCACATTTCGTATTTAAGCCTGGCCTCCCGGTGTGCATCTTTTACATGGTAATTCCACCCGCATATTGTCCTGTGATTCCTACTTCTACCTACAGTCCCTACCTTTTCATATGTTTGCTCGGCGGCATCACATAATGCATATGATATTTCACTGTATAAGTCATCTAAAATAGCTTTGTGCTCGCTTGAATTACAAAAACTATGGCTACACTCTTGAAAATCAGGAGGGAAATCAATTTCACGCAGCTTACTGTTACAAAGCTCCCGGTATCTGTCAACTTGCGCGCCATTTCGTTCCCCCCAAATTACTTTATTACAAGGAATAGGAATTGCTACCAGCTTGGGTCTTACTATATTTAAGTCGCACTCAATGCAAAGTGGTAGATGATCTGACGTATACACGTCCTCTTTTATAACAACCATATTCACTGCAGCCCAAGCTGACAGAGAGACTATACAGTGATCAAGCCACCTCCTGCATCCATGTGCCTCACTGATAAAAGTATAGCTACTAGAATTTATTCCCAGTTTTTCAACATCAGCACAAACAAACGATTGATCTGCACAGAAACTAGTGAGTTCCCTAAAAAATAACTCGTTTGGATGTGCATTAAAATCACCCAGTATAAACAAACTCTCGACCCCACCGCCCGCAACCACTGCACTGATCTCACCTAACACTTCCGTAAACATAGGCAAGTTATCGGGCGAATTAGTCGGCATATACACACATACTACAATAATCGAGCGCTCGCCAATGCTAGCTTTGACGGCCGCCAAGCGACAGCTGTTACATTCTAACACAGTGACTGTATCAAAAACACCTTTCCTCCACAGAATGGCTACTCCCCCATACGGCCTTCCAATCAGTAATCCGGCAGTTGTGTCAACGGCAGACTTACCCGTATATTCAAATTCATCTGATATGGTACTTAAAATAGGAATATCATGGGGTAGAAGCCAAGTTTCTTGGAGGCATACAATATCACTCATATTACACAACCTTCTAACACTTTCCATCGATCGTTTAACAGACTTACAGTTAAAAGTAATGATCTTACAATGTTTGTTCTCATTTAGGTTCATAAAGAAAAGTTTTATCAAGCTATAACTTGTTCCTGTCACTAACGTTTATGTACCGTCATAAACCGCACAAAACGCCTAAATGTTATGCCGTCTGGCCACAACTCGTTATTCAAAAATAATTCTAACTTATTCTTAGAAACAAATAACTTAAAGGCGTTGTATTTTCTAGACGTTTTCATATTTATCATTTTTAGCGACACAACTTCATTAGTTTTTTCTTTAATATAATTTATAATATCGTGCTCACTAGTTTCAACACTAACATTTGATATAAACAGCGGTATTTTTACATCCGCTGCCTTAAACTTGCCCTCTGGGGAAGTAACTGCGCGACCTCTTTGACCAACTAGTTTATATTGTTTTGACACTTTTCGATGCACTAATGTCCACTCTGTATTTTTCTCCCTTCCCGTTTGCTCACTAATTAACTCGGACTCCAGCGTTGTCATACCCTTCGCAATAGATTGCGGACATGTTGGCACGTTCGAGTCAAACGTAGCATGATGTTTCGCTGCTGTGGTTACTGGCGAACTGTTGACGTTGGGTGGGGATTCTTCTAACGCGGCCAGTACGTCGCCTCGCTGGTTTGAAACCGCGGTAGCCGCCTCGTCCTCCACGCGCCTGTCATGTTGTCTCTCGCTCATTGCCATACATCCGCGTTGTCCTTGAGCCGGCGCAACACCCTTCTCGCTCGCACTGTTCGAGACCCGCTTCGCCGCCTGCGCCTCCACTTGTCCGCGTATATCTGTCGCTTCTTTTAGTTTCTGCGAGAAAGAGATAGGACGTTCCTCGCTAGTTCTTGTGATCGGGGAATGACTTGCCGATTTTGTGCAGTCGCTCACCTCATCAGCTGTTTGTGTCCTACATATAGGCACATAATTAAGACCCAAGGGTCCACTATCAGGGGGGCTATTTTGTAAACATGCTCCTCGTCTTTTATTCACATAATTTCTTGATGAACAATTATCTCGCGTAGATGCGTGCTTCATATTCACAATTTCTTGGCTAAGTACGTCAAACCTTTCTGTGGTCACAAACTTCTGCTCCAGTGCACTGAGATGATTTTGTAGTCGCAAAATATCTTTCAGGAGCCGCGTCACATCCACATGATCAAAGGTTACTGGGGGTAGTTTATGCAGTTCCTTTGCCACGAATATTGGAATGAACTCTTCGTCCGTGCTAGTCATAAGTCTGATGATGTCATCAAGATCTCGTGACATCTTCTTCTTCCCGTCTTTTCTTCTGAGTGGCATCTTCTTCGCATTTGGAAGCGAATCGAATATCAAAGATTTAGCTTTGACGATGTCGTCAGCCGTAAAAGACGTAGTACAAAGTTGATGTATACTTTGCTCATCCATAACGCCCAGAACATTTCGTAAAAACGCTAAAAGTTCGTTAATAACAATATTGCAATTAACACACTTCACCGTTGAGGTCATTGTCCTCCGCGTGAGTCACCGACCGGTTAAAACAGTAACGCGTCCGATCGTTGTCGTGCGCGCATGCAGACAGATTAATTAACATGTCATTTTCACAAGGCACCTTTCCTGAAAAATTAAAAATGTCTTTAATAAAGCCCTTATTCAAGAAGGGAGATAAATGTGACATCAACAATTACCGACCTATAACTCTTATACCCATATTGTCTAAAATTTTTGAAAAATGTATGTTTAAAAGGTTAACTGACTTTTGCAATAAATTTGATATAATAAGTGACCAGCAGTTTGGATTCCAAAAGAACAAGTCCACGTCGTTAGCTATTTTCTCCCTCATGCAAGCTATACTTTCAAATATTAATAATAATTATATAACTACAGGCCTCTTTTTTGATCTATCGAAAGCTTTCGATCTGGTGTCACATGACATATTGCTACAAAAATTGGAAGCTGTTGGTATTAGAGGACCGGCACTTCAGTGGCTGTCGTCCTATTTAAGCAACAGAAAACAATGTGTCATCATCAATAAAAAAAATGAAAATAATGTCATTATATCCTATTCATCGGAATATAAACATAATGAATATGGCGTTCCACAGGGAAGTGTGCTAGGCCCAATATTATTCCTCATTTACATAAACGACATCATAAAAATAACTAATCATAAATGCGTATTATTTGCTGACGATATTTCTATTATAGTGACATCTAATAAAAAACTAAATACGATTTCAGAACATGAACTTGAAATTAATAATACAATTGACAAATTATTGCATTGGCTTGACATTAACCATTTGATGATAAAGGTCATTGGGCGTAATCCGACCCGGTCGCGGACATGAATGAAAATGATTTAAAATGAAAGAGTATAAATTCACTTAACATTACATAAGGTTATTTTTTATTTAATCCATGGGAGAACAAAGTTTGAACTAAAAATACATTTACTTAAAAAATCGAATACTACTACTAAATATTAGTTGTCGTTCTGTTAAATAGCTACTAAAAGGTTTTCGCGAGTGCATGTGCGTGCCGTCATCCCGTGTGATGAAAACGGCAGGTATACGTTCGCTCCCTCTCTCTCACACAGTAGGTTGCGTCTCGCTCGTTGCGTTGGCGCATTGTTTCGTTCGTGTCATCGCAGTCCTTCGTTGTCTCTAGTTGTGATCTGTGCGTTTACCTGTTATCTTTTGTTTTTATCAACTACCTACCTAAGCACGTTTACTGGACCTGATCATATAATGACAAATGATTGGGACATACTTGGTCAGAATGGCTAGACCTAATAAATCTATACAGATGGGGATATGAGCGTCGAAATCAAATGAATTTTGAAAATATTGAAGAATTTGATGATGACGAGCTGCACTTTTGGACGTCTTTAAGTAAATCTTAATTTAACTCCATTTTACGACAAACTCCTTCTCTTCGTGTGAGATCTGATTGTCCTGCCACCGTTTTAGGAGTTTATTTGGTAAAAATAAGAACCGGCGAATCAGATGAGCGCTTGGCATCAAAATTCAACATGTCCAGAAGAACATTTGAGAGAAAATTACAAATAGCCAGACAGTGCTTAACTGAAGATTTTATGCCGCTATATTTGGGCTTGGATCATTTAACAAGAGATAATGTTGTATCCATAAATCTTTCGATCCCGAGTCATATTTTTGGTGGTGACGAAAACGAAAATGGAATTTTTGTCATGGACGGAACGTACTTGTATGTCCAAAAAAGTTCGAACTTTTTATTCCAAAGAAAATCTTATAGCTTTCACAAGTTCAGAAACTTGGTAAAGCCTTTTCTGGTTGTTTGCACCGATGGTTATATAATAGACGTTGTGGGACCATATCCAGCCACAACGTCAGATGCCTCAATCCTGCGTCATCTTTTAGAAAATATAGAATCTCCGTGGCATTGGTTTTTAAGACCTAATGATATTTTTATATTAGATCGCGGATTTCGTGATTCAATTCCTATAATTGAAGAATGTGGCTATGTTCCACATATGCCACCATCCAGAGGAAGAGGAGAACAATTGACGACGCTAGATGCCAATAAGTCAAGGTTGATAACAATGTGTCGATGGGTAATCGAGGCCATAAATGGTCGTTTTAAGAAAGATTTTAAAATATTTCGACACACATATTTTTAATATTGCTATGCGAAATATGATGACGGACTTCAAAATAACAGCGGCTATCATCAATGCTACCAGGCATCCTTATGAAGATAGTGTATATGTCGACCAGTTTATTAACATTATAAATGGTAGAATGAATAGAGAGAACGAACTGGCGCAACACGTAATTGAAAACAATATGAATAGACAAAGAGTTGCTTTCATGCCGTTAGATGGAAACAATCCAGATTTTAGAGACTTCCCACAGTTTAACATTTGAAGAACTTATACTGTTTACGTTGGGCAGCTATCATTTAAGACTTGCTAGTTCGTACTGCCATGAACACATAAGACCTAATGGTGTCTACATGATAGAACTCTATCGTCATCAAGAATTAATAAATATAAAATATTGATAAGGGGACGAATTCAGTCGCGACATGTCAGAGCGTGACAATATTACACATATATTTTAATTAACCCAGCGACACAAGGAAGACAAAGTGTTGAAGACTTCTACTGCTCGTGTATACACGGCCGCCGCACCGTCGTCGGGAGCTGCGCGCATATAGTCAGTATAGTTTATTTTTTATCCTGGGCTAGGCACCAACAACAAATTGAAGCCCCTGCGGAATTTTTAGATGATATAACAGTAGATATTGATCACGCCGAATAAATAATTTGAAATATGTAAAAGTTTTTTTTTCTCTTTACTCCCACATCCCACAAGAAAGCGACCCTTACCATGATAACTAGATACATTTTATCTATATATCTTCACAATTGCATTTCTGTCCGCCGTGGGTTTTTCTCCCGTACTATTTGCCCATTGACCTTTAGACAAATCTGTTTACATCCAATTTAATCGATCAAATAATTCCAAAAATGACATTAAACTCAATATTAATAAAATCAATGAAGTAACGCGTACCAGATTTTTAGGTGTAATAATAGATAAAGACATTAACTGGAAAGAGCACGTAGACAATGTTAGCACTAAAATTAATAAATTTGTTTATGCATTAAAACAAGTTAAAAATGTAGCTAATATAAAAACTGCTGTAATGTCATACCACGCGTACGTCGAATCGTTGTTACGGTATGGACTAATAATGTGGGGTAACAGCAATGACTTCCAAAGAGCATTCATCGCTCAAAAAAAGTGCATGAGAGCAATTTGTGGACTTAAGCCCGACGACACATGTCGACCAATATTTAAAAAACTTGATTTGTTACCGTTACCGTCGCTTTACATTTATGAAATATGTGTGTTTGTTATGAATAATAAGCTACTATTTAAGACTGCCAATGATGTCAATCCTCGGAACCGACGAGATCCATATAAACTGGTGTTAAATGATTTGCCTAGACTATCTAAATACAACAGTAACTGCTTGGCAATGTGTGTGCGCATTTATAATAAAATACCTAGGCATTTCAAAGCGTTAAATGTAAAATTATTTAAAATTTCATAAGTGGTTACTCGAGTGTAGTTTTTATAGTTTAAAAGAATTTGAAGAAAAAAAAATTTGATGTTTTTAAAAATACGATTGCCTTAACTTGTCTTTAAAATTTTGCATGCTATGTTTTATCCTAGCTAAACATGCTTGTGCCTCAATTTGTATTTAACACCCTGTATACCATGTTTTACGCAAATAAATATTCTATTCTATTCTATTCTAATCCGGTCTCTAGTTATAAGCTTGTTCTGTTACCTAGTTGTCCGCACTAAAACGTGGTCACCACGCGGCGCCGCAGCGCGCGCGCCTTCAGCGTCGTCTTGAGCTCATTGATAATAATAATTTGGTAGTAGGTACCTAAATGATTGCGATACGTACTTACTCATGTGTCGTTAGATGTCCAACTTTTAACCTTTTTTTAAATATATTTGGGACAAAATATAACATTGTTTAAAAATTGAATGAATGGCGGTTAAGAGTGTGTCATGCTCACTCAAATGTCTCGCTGATGGTGGCGCGTGTGTCGGATCATTTAGTTCCCTTCAAAATGGTTAAATTGAATGGTGCCAATACATGCGTCATGTTCGTGAACGGGCGCTGTCAGTTGTGACTGGTCATCTCTTGGTTGCCACGGCTTATTTGAATTAATTATTTTATTTTTGAATTACTTTTATGGACACTTTTAACGTACACATCTTGCTACATCATCGTCATTTCAGCCGAAAGACGTCCACTGCTGGACATACGCCTCCCCCAAGTGTCGCCACATTGACCGGTCCCGTGCGACTCGCATCCAGCGGATTCCTGCAACCTTCACCATGTCATCGGTCCACCTAGTGGGAGGCCTTCCAACGCAGCGTTTTCCGGTTCGCGGTCGCCACTCCAGAACTTTTCGGCCCCATCGGCCATCCGTTCTGCGAGCAATGTGCCCTGCCCACTGCCACTTCAGTTTGGCTATTCATCGGGCTACGTCGATTACCTTGGTTCTCTTGCGGATGTCGTCATTTCTGATTTGATCATGCAAGGAAACTCCGAGCATAGCCCTCTCCATTGCCCTTTGGGTGACTTAAGAAGGCTTAACCTTCTGATAAGGCCCATTGTGAGCGACCACGTTTCGGTCCCGTATGTAATCACTGGCAACACACACTGGTCATAGACTTTCGTCTTGAGACACTGCGGTAAGTTGGACGAGAAGATACCACGCAACTTCCCGAACGCTGCCCAGCCGAGTCGGATTCGACGATTGACCTCTTTCTCGAAGTTAGACCTGCCTAACTGGATCGTTTGTCCCAGGTAACCATAATCGTCTACAACTTCGAGTGTAGAGTCTCCGATCTTGATAGGAGTGGGTGTTACATGGGTATTCGACATGATTTTGGTTTTGTCCATGTTCATTTTAAGACCCACTCTTTCAGAAGCTCTACTAAGGTCATCGAGCATTGTACTGAGGTCCTCCATGGTCTCAGCCATGACCATGATATCGTCGGCAAATCGAAGGTGAGAGATATACTCGCCGTTGACGTTGACGCCTAGCCCTCTCCAGTCCAGAACCTTGAAGATATCCTCCAGTGCAGCGGTGAATAGTTTCGGAGATATGACGTCTCCCTGTCTCACACCTCGCTGCAGAAGGATAGGTTCCGAGGTCTGGTCCTGTAGTCGGACTGACATGGTGGCGTTTTTGTACAAACTCTTCAACACCTCGATGTACCGATAGTCGATTTGGCACCGTTGGAGAGACTGCAGTACAGCCCAAGTCTCGATCGAATCGAAGGCTTTCTCGTAGTCCACAAACGCTAAGCAGAGAGGCAGGTTATACTCTTCGGTCTTCTGTATAACCTGCCGCAGCGTATGTATGTGGCCTACGGTGCTAAAGCCTTTTCGGAATCCGGCTTGTTCGGGAGGCTGAAAATCATCAAACCTGCGCGCGAGACGATTCGTGATGACTCTTGAGAACAACTTGTATCTTGTACAGGCACTTTTGAATTGTCGAAAGACAACAATGAAATGTAGCTACAGTCCCAGTAACAAGGAATAAAAACTGTGAAAGTACTGTAGTTGCCCATTTCCTAACGTAGATCTCTATGGAGAAGAACAGGCAAGAAATTCCATGCACAAAAACCAAAGTTCCAACATTGTCACATTTAAAAAAAAAACTACATTTAAATCAAATCAGTTAATTGCTAAGGGGTCGTCGATTAATCACGTGAGGCTCGAAAGGGAGGAGAGGTATCAAGCCCTTGATCCAGCTGCCAAACGAGAGCCTCCTCTGATGTTGGTTAGGCTATTGGCTATTAAGCCATTGGCCGACACGACTATCGGTACAATGACTGCTGTACTCACGTCCCACATGTCGACAACCTCGCGAACCAGATCGAGATATTTGAATTGTTTATCTTTTTCTGCTTTCACGAGGTTCTCGTGATGTGAGACTGTTACATACAAAATGTGATTCCTTACATACTAGATCCAGCCTGTCCCCTTGCTGCCCCCGCCAGCGACGCCCTAAGCCGAGGCTCGTAGCCCACAGGGGTTACCCTTAGCGTGTGGTCGCTTAGCTTTAAGTAGTTTTTACGCCCTGGCTGGAGGCCTTACTCACAAGGCATCCACAGGATTTGTCCGGTTACGCAGAAGCCAACCTCAGAAGTTGAAATGCGAGATGCGACAACTCGACTCCCCGCAGGTATGTTGTCGGCGCGGAGAGACGGGCGGCGCGCGCGCCGTAAGGGCACGGTCTCGTGATCAGCGCCTCAGTAAGCGGCTGCGCTCCGTCCCGGCTACACGTATGCTCCTATTATGTAGGTCACTACAATACAATTACGGACCCTTTTTTTTTTTTTTAGGATGGGAAATCATCAAATGACCCCCCCCGCTCTGGGCAGAGCGGAAGGGAGTGTCAGACTTGTACTGACTAAAACCCATCCAAGTTCCTTCTTTGCCCTTTGTGTTCCAGGGCCGCGGTATCTCTTTCGAACAGTCCCGCAGCCCTGGCAGGCATCGGCCCGTGCGGACCCCTACGTGGTTGCTGACATCTCTTTGAGGCGCACGTGGAACACGAACGCGCCGTCGACACGGCCTGTCGTCATAAGACGGCTGGACGGCGAGCTAGCCCATAACTCGCCGTCCACAGGCCCGCGCCTACGGTGGCCGGGGGCCACCACGTGACCCCCGACGCCCAGGGTGTCTCCCGCGGCGGCTGGGACGTGAGGCTCTTTCCCTCTCACGTTCCGCCACCTCCTTCACTAGCATGACTGCTTCGCAGAAGGAGGTGACGGCTTCCCATTCCCTCTCGCTCCGGACCATGGCTTGAACCAGGGCCGGGCGCGAGAGGTCGCCGCCGCCAATCGCCTCTACGAGGACACGGCGCTGCTCCGCCCAAGCGGGGCAGGCCTCCACAGTGTGCTGCACCGTGTCCTCCGGACGATCCTCACAATGGAAACACCCGGGCGTTTCCTCCCGCCCGATTCGGTGCAGGAACCTCCCGAAACAACCGTGTCCGGTGAGGACCTGCGTCAGGCGGAAGGTGAGGGCGCCGTGGCGCCTCTCTAGCCACTCCTCAAAGAGGGGACTTATCGCCACTATGGTGGCGTGCCCTGCACGGGGTTGCGACAGTCGCTCTCTCCATGTCACCATGAGATCGCACCGGAGGTCTGTCCGCTGAGCGGCGATTTGCCGCGGCAGCGGAGTTTCCCCCCGACGTAGTGCCTCCGCGCGCCATTCGTGAAGGCGCGCGAGGACTATCGCCTCCAGATCCCATGGTGGCAATCCGGCAAGGAGGCTCGCCGCCTCACCGGAGATCGTGCGGTACCCCCGGACTAGCCTTAGGGCTATCCCCTTTTGGGGCGCGTTCAGGTAGCGGGCGGCTTGCCGCCTCAGAGAACGCGCCCACACCGGGGCCCCGTAAAGGGCCATGGACCGCACGACCCCCGCGTAGAGCCTCCGGCAGGAGGCGTTTGGACCCCCCAGGTTGGGCAGGAGCCGCTTGAAGGCAGCCCCGGTCCGTTCCAGTTTGGGGGCCAAACGTCGGAAATGCTCCACGAAGTTCCACCGGCTGTCGAAGACGAGTCCCAGGTACTTCAGCGTCAACCCGACGCCGATGGAAACCCCTCCTGCCGTCAGTAGGGATCCCGACGGTGGCGCATTCCGAGGCCCATGAAAACACATGGCCTCGGACTTGTGCAATGCCACCTCGAGACCCAATTGCCGGATCCTCTCCACGACTATCGCAACCCCGCGTGTCATGTTTTCGGCCGCCGCCTCGTGCGACCTCCCTTGTGCCAGTACCAGCGTGTCGTCAGCGTAGCAGACTACGCTGACGCCGCTAGGGAGGTCGGCGCGCAGCACCCAGTCGTAACCGATGTTCCACAAGGCCGGCCCCAGAACCGATCCCTGTGGAACACCGCACGACATCTCTCGCCGGTTCCATTCTCCGCTCCGACCGGGGTAGATGACGGCCCTATCCGTCAGGTAATCCCCGACCACACTACGAAGGTAGGTCGGCACCCGGTGATACCGGAGTGCCTCCCCAATGCAGCTCCAGGGCATGGAGTTGAAGGCGTTGGCGATGTCAAGAGACACCGCCAATACGACCCCGCCCCGGGAAACCGCGTCCCCCGTCGTGAGGGCTCTCACGCGCATGATGGCGTCTACCGTCGAGCGCCCCTTGCGGAAACCAAACTGGTGTTCCGCAAGATCCGGCCCCATCCTCGCGAGGTGCCCGGCGAGGCGGTTAGCAATAACTCTTTCAAAGAGCTTGCCCACCTCGTCGAGCAACACTATGGGCCGGTATGCGGACGGAGAGTCCGCAGGGCGCCCTGGCTTCCGGATGAGGACCAGCTTCCCCGTCTTCCAACGAAGCGGGAACTGGCCTCTCTCCAAGCATGCGCTTAGGAGCCCTTCCAGTCGGGGCCCGAGAGCCTCAGAGGCCAGGACCCAGGCTTTGCCAGGCAAGCCATCGGGTCCCGGGGCGGTATTTCTGGCCTTCAGCCTGCGTACCGCCACTCCCAGGTCTACCCCAGTCACCTCCGGAACGTCGTCATCGGTGTGGTCCGCGTCCGGCACCGCAAGCGGCGGCGGAGCCATAGGCGGGTGTCACGTTTATAGGGCGTGTACAAGAGAGAAATAAAACTAGGTTTAGAATTAACAAATATGTAGGTATATTAAAAAAAAAAAAGAAAGGTTCTGCCTAGGTCTTGCGCACTTGTCTAGCCTACCACACTTCCCTGGCGAGCTCCCGTCCTTCACGCGTAGTCCCCGACAGCTCGGCCACTCCACTCAGGTGTTGTAGGCGACAGATCCAGCATACGGTTTCCGTCAGTAAAACCGTGACGTAATTCCTAGGGACAAAGGCCACATCAGTAAGCTGCCGGTATAAGGGGTGCACGGGAAACGCTAGGTATGCATGGCAAGAACTAGATTGGCAAATTAGGGCTTATAAGGCGGGAAGAATTCTAAGCGTGAATCTATATCTATAATGCAGATACATGTTCGCTAGCAGAGGCGGTTACAAACATTATACTAAGAACATAGTGAAAGAAAGGCAAAGCATTACACACAGGATAGGAATAAGCTACGAAATTTAGACGGACTCGTACCTTCAAATTAACACAAGATAATATAATAAAAAAATAGGTAGGTAACGGCCGTTAGGAATCTTTATACAAAATTGTGCATAACTTACCCAAGTTTGGGAATCACAGTCACTTATAGTTATTACAACTTTTAATTTAGAAGTATGAAGAAGCAATCCAGTCTCAAGATACTTAGTATAAAATATTCGAATGGTGTAAATTGTCTATTACTTATATTTCGCAATGACGGTAAGCAAATGTAGAAATAGTCCGAGCGACAGCGTCCGTGCCTCAAGAGGTTTGGCTGCGGACTACCTGATGTCGTCTCGCTCGCGCTCGCGCGGCGCGCGGCCGGGTGGCGGGCCGCGACGAGGAACCTGTTACTCCGTATATATAAAATAATGCGGTTGTCCGCGTCACTTGATTGTTACACTACTACAACCTAGGTACAATTTTAGTTTTATAGTTATGTATGTATAGTTAAATAATAGTTAAAAAATAGTTGATTTTTTATTTATTATTTATAGTAGTTGTAGTAGTAGTGTACATGTTATGTACACTATGTTACATTACCCCTCTCCCCAGAAAAAGGATTTTAACTTATTGAAATCCGCAAAGAGACATTTTGATAGAAACGAAAGATTAGCTTACGACGGGTATATCCTAAGCTTGAGATCCTTGATATGCCAGGCGCCAAGATCGCGACCATTCATGTCTTCCAAGACGTAAACTAATGGTGATCGTTTGACTTTTATGCGGCATTTTTGAAATTTAGGAGCCAACTTTTTACTAAAATGAGCATCTTTATCGCTCTGGAAGTAGCAACGCTTCCAAACGATATCGCCCACATTAAACTCTGCATGTTTTCGGCGTAAGTTATAATGCTGTGTGTTTTTTACATGAGCTTCCCACAAAGCAACCTGCACTTTGTCGAATATTGGCGATAATTGGCCCAGGTTTGCAGCATAAGCATCACGTGGTAGAAATATTAGGTCTGTTGGATCTGGATATTCGAGGTAATGAGAACCACAAACGACTAACTCTCTTCCGTGTACCAAAAAGGATGGAGTATACCCAGTGCTTTCATTGACAGAATTATTAATAGCGAATTGGATTTGAGGAAGGTTTGAATCCCAAGACCTATGATCCCCATCTACGAAACTTGAAACAGCAGTTATTATCGTTTTGTTGTATCTTTCTACTGTATTTATTTGTGGGGTGTACTTCGGAGTAAAATGTATGTTGGGAATTTTGTATTTTTTGAAAAGTTTATCTAAATCTCGGCTAATAAACTGACTTCCATTATCAAGAATAATAGTTTGAGGGATTCCGTGAACGAGAAGGACATCGTCCTCAAGATGTTTAACTATCAAATTCGAGGTAGCTCGACGAAGTGGAAAAAGAAGGCAATACTTAGAAAAGCAGCAAGTCACAACGAAAATAAACTGATTTTGTTTCCGGGAAGAAGGCAACGGACCAACCAAGTCAATTGATAGCACTTGGAAGGGACGAGAAACGTCTTTAGGCCTACCCATTTTTCCAGAGACTCCGTGGGTAGAATGTTTATGAGCTAGACATGTTTCACAATTTGAAACGAATTGAACTACGCTAGAATACATGCCGGGCCAATAAAAACGGAGTGCTAAGCGCTTATATGTCTTAAACACGCCGAAATGACCGGAAATTGGTTCAGAGTGGCACTCAATTAAAATATCTCCTTCTTGTTCTTTAGGAATAACCTTTTTCCAAGCAAACTCAACCGTAAGGTCAACCTTAGTCTTCATGTACCTGTATAATACATTGTTCTCCACCTTGTAGTTTGGGAAATTTATAGGGTTAGCCTGGCAACCCTGGAAGATCTTCAGGTACCAAGAATCCTGAGTATCAGGTACTGAAGCAGTGGAAACATCAGCGTTTGATATTGCCTCAACTGGAACACTTCTAGATAGGGCGTCCGGGACAACATTATCTTTACCACGGCGGTGTCTTATTTCAAAATTGAAAGAAGAAAGGCGAACTCCCCACCTTGCGAGCCGACCGGTTGGATTAGTGAGAGACATAAACCACTTAAGAGAAGAATGGTCAGTATAGACTAAAAAGGTTTTGTCTGTCTCAAGGTAACAGCGCCAGTATTCCAGGGCAGTAAGAACTGCAAGTGCCTCCCGTTCCGTTGTGCTGTAGTTTCTCTCTGGTTTACTTAAAGAACGGCTCATGTACGCAATTGGATGTTCCACACCATCAATTGTTTGAGCCAACATCGCACCGATACCGAAATTACTAGCATCAGTGTGCACTTCAAAAGGAAGGTTAAAGTCAGGGCAAGCAAGGACAGGTGCTTGAACTAGTTTAGCCTTTAATTCTAGGAAAGCTTTGTCAGCCTCAGGTGTCCACTGAAACGCAGGGGCGTTCTTTTTATTAGAAGTTAGCTTATTTAAAGGACCTGCTACGGTACTGAATTGTGGGATAAAACGCCTATACCACGACGCCGTACCCAAAAAACGCTTAACCTCCTTTCTATTGACAGGAGTGGGAAAGTCTAATATGGCTTTGACCTTATCTGGGTCAGTCCTTAAGCCATGAGCATCCACTATGTAGCCAAGATACCGTAGCTGACTTCGGAAAAAGTAACACTTGTCTAGATTGACAGTGAGATTAGCCGATTGTAGTTTTTGGAAAACTTTCTGAAGTAGTTCTACGTGTTCCTCAAAAGTTTTGCTTATGATAATTACATCATCTAAGTATGCAAAGACTTTGAGTTCGAATTCAGGCCCGAATAAAAGATCGACAAGTCTCTGTTGCGTAGCAGGAGCATTGGTAAGTCCAAAAGCTGTGACCTTAAACATAAAAGTTCCTCGACCAGGAACATAAAAGGCCGTCTTCTCTCTGTCCTTTTCGTCGATTAATATCTGCCAAAATGCTTTGGACAAATCTATGCTGGAAAGATAACGCGCATCTTTCAGATTATCCAAAATTTCAGACACATATGGCAGCTTATATGCGTCCTTCTTTGTTACAGCGTTCAATTTACGGCTGTCTAAGCAGAAGCGGGGCTTTCCATCCTTCTTGCCCACGACTAATACTGGAGAAGACCATGGACTCTCACAAGGTTCAATAACATCCAGGGCCAACATCTCATCAACCTGTTCAGCAACAACACGTTGTTTTTCTGGTGACATGCGGTAATATCGTTGACGGATAGGTTCAGCATTACCAGTATCTATATGATGTTTAATGACGTTAGTACGACCTAAACCTCTCTCTGTGTACGAAATGTCTTTGAAAAGATCTACCACGCTGTCGGCTAACAGTTTTTGAGAAGAGTTCAAAACGTCATAGCCACATAGGTGCTGAGAAGATGACGAAGAAATTTCCAAGAGGCTGGGGTCGGTTAAGAATAAGTTTTCTTCCTCTGATAAATACTTAGGGCACAGGTTAAAAGTGTTCCAAAAATCGATTCCTAGGATTAAAACGGTTTCGATCGCTGGTATAACATGCGCTCTGATAATAGAAAACCTGTTTTCGAAGGTCAAGGGAAGAAGAATATAACCAAGGGATGTTATCCTCTGACCTCCTGCTGCAGTAACAGTTATCCTCTCATCGTTGCATAAAATCAAACCTAGATTTATCAATAGTTCATGAGAGTTCTTACCTAGGATAGTGACGGTGGAACCAGAATCCAACAAACCATATAAAAATAAATCTTTATTGATTCTCACCTTTGCATAAGGCCTAGGGTCGTTACTCGGTTTAACATTGAGAATTGTAGAAATATCTTTCCTAGAAAAGAAGTTTTTAACAAACATGAGCCAATCAGTCCAGTCCGAGCTATCTGTATGAGTAACCGCATGCGTCCTACAATTCTCAGTTTTTAGTTTTTTGGTTTGCAGTTTGGACACTCCGGTGTACGAACTTCCTTCATGCCACACTTAAAACAAAAAACTTTGCGCTCAGCCGTGCAGTCTCTCATAGAATGCGTGTTAACGCGGCAACGGTGACAGTAAGGAACTTTGGATATAGCCGAAGTTTCGGCCTCAGAAGCCTGAATTTCGGAGACCTTGTGCGACCCCTGCTGGTGAGCACCTTCATACTTACGAGCGTAAAAATTACCTTGGCTATTAGTCGTCGACTTACGCTTTGAAGACTGGTAGCCAAATTCTGGAGCTAAAGTATTAATTGAAACTGAAGGTGGTTCCTTGAAAAATTCTGAACGAACCCTAATACGTTCATAATTTCTACAAATTAATTTTAAATCTTCGAGTGATTTAATATTAGGGCTAGCAGCTATAATATTAGAGTAGGAAGGACGAATATTATGTAATATAATTTCTAGTTTTTCGTCTTCCTTTAAGGGTTTACTTAGCCTAGAGAACATGCCTTGCATTATAGATAAATAAATCGTAATGTTCTCTTCCTCGCCCTGTGTACGCTGACGTATTTCTGAGGCCATGCGATAGTCGTAGTCGGGAACATCAAAATCATCTTTCAACGCAGTCAGTACCTCGTTCCAACTACCGACACTGCCCCTGATGTTGCGGTACCAGTGAAGTGCGTCTCCAGTGAAAATATCGGTAGCAGAACTTAGTATTTTAGTTTCGGTTATATTTTTAGACATACGGAATTCTTCAATCTTTTGTATAAACGATCTGACACAAGATTTGCCGTCATATTTTAATTTATTCAGATCTCCTATTAGCCCGCGATCACATGAAACGGCGATATTCATCCCGGCTAAATTTGAATTAATAGGCAATTCCTCCTCAGAAGTAACTGAAGACGCGACCTGTTTCTGGTCCTTGACCTTTGACTTATCAAGGCTCAAAAGTATTTCATAATACCCTTCGTAACTTTTCCTTAATTTACTTAATTTGGCTGAATCATCTGCCGCCTGCGGTGTTTCAATTCGTTGAAGCCTATAGTCTAAATGGTGTAACATAGCTTTAGTCCTGTTAAAAAGAGGTTCATCAAAATTAAGCTTTAAGGCATCAAGATTAGTCTTAACTTTCTCTAGCGTCTCTTGAGAGCCTTTGCTATCCTCTAAAAACTGAAAAACCGAATCGACTATGTCATCGGACGAATATAATTGTGTTAATTTAGTGACTTGACGTCTTAATCCAGCAACGCTGTCAGAAGGAAGTTCTCCCCGGATTGCCACCTCATACATCAGCTCAGACTTTTGGAGCAGCAGATACTTAATTGGAATTGCCATATTGAAAAATTAATTAAAAGAAAAGAAAGAAAAAAAAATGGGCAGGCTATACACAATTATCTATACACATAAGCCAAGCAAAATCCGCTCTGTTACAATTTATTTAAAGAACACAAACACAAAAAGCAAAACATAAAATAATAAATAGGTGAAGTCAGGTGAAACACACTTAGTTACTTGATTCAAACTACTTTTTAAATTTTATAATTTTCATAAAAGATAATAGAAGTAAAGGTAATTAAACTACAAAAGTAAATGCAATTTCATTTAAATACCAAAATTACTTAAGGTTTTGAAAAAATAATAAGAGAAACAGACAACACTACTAGGAAAACCACCACCTTACAGTACCACTAAAATGACCAAAGCAAGTACGAAAGACCTTAAACCACGTTTTTGGGCGCCATTGTCACGTTTATAGGGCGTGTACAAGAGAGAAATAAAACTAGGTTTAGAATTAACAAATATGTAGGTATATTCAAAAAAAAAAAGAAAGGTTCTGCCTAGGTCTTGCGCACTTGTCTAGCCTACCACACTTCCCTGGCGAGCTCCCGTCCTTCACGCGTAGTCCCCGTCAGCTCGGCCACTCCACTCAGGTGTTGTAGGCGACAGATCCAGCATACGGTTTCCGTCAGTAAAACCGTGACGTAATTCCTAGGGACAAAGGCCACATCAGTAAGCTGCCGGTATAAGGGGTGCACGGGAAACGCTAGGTATGCATGGCAAGAACTAGATTGGCAAATTAGGGCTTATAAGGCGGGAAGAATTCTAAGCGTGAATCTATATCTATAATGCAGATACATGTTCGCTAGCAGAGGCGGTTACAAACATTATACTAAGAACATAGTGAAAGAAAGGCAAAGCATTACACACAGGATAGGAATAAGCTACGAAATTTAGACGGACTCGTACCTTCAAATTAACACAAGATAATATAATAAAAAAATAGGTAGGTAACGGCCGTTAGGAATCTTTATACAAAATTGTGCATAACTTACCCAAGTTTGGGAATCACAGTCACTTATAGTTATTACAACTTTTAATTTAGAAGTATGAAGAAGCAATCCAGTCTCAAGATACTTAGTATAAAATATTCGAATGGTGTAAATTGTCTATTACTTATATTTCGCAATGACGGTAAGCAAATGTAGAAATAGTCCGAGCGACAGCGTCCGTGCCTCAAGAGGTTTGGCTGCGGACTACCTGATGTCGTCTCGCTCGCGCTCGCGCGGCGCGCGGCCGGGTGGCGGGCCGCGACGAGGAACCTGTTACTCCGTATATATAAAATAATGCGGTTGTCCGCGTCACTTGATTGTTACACTACTACAACCTAGGTACAATTTTAGTTTTATAGTTATGTATGTATAGTTAAATAATAGTTAAAAAATAGTTGATTTTTTATTTATTATTTATAGTAGTTGTAGTAGTAGTGTACATGTTATGTACACTATGTTACACGGGGGAGGATGCCTCCCTCGCAAAGAGAACAGAGCGCTCACCACGTCCTCCACGAGCTCAGGCCGGAGACTCTGCGTCAGCGGGGGGGCCCGGGTGCGGAGTTTGTCCCGCACCATCTTGTAAGGGCGCCCCCACGGATCTCCGTTCAGAGACTCCAGCATCTCCTCACGGGCCAGGTTCTTGGCCCGCCGGACAACCTCTTGGAGGGCGGTCTTCGCCGCTCTGTACCCCTCGTAAAGCTCCGCCTCAATGGCTGCCGCATCCTGAGGGCGGATGCGGAGCCTGCGATGCCTGGCGTACCGGTGCCGCGCGGCAACGCATGCCTCACGCAAAGACGTCAGCTCTCGCGACCACCAGTACACCTGACGTCGGGCGCTTCCTGGCCGAACTCGGGGCATTGCCACGTCGCAAATCTCGGACATGGCCTCTTGGAACCAACTCGCCTCGTTGTTGATGTCGGCAGGCCTGGCCGGTGATGACACCCAGGCCTGCACGATCGAGGCTTCCAGGAGGAGCTCCCGGTCCAGCTGCTTCAGCGCCCATCGCGGACCACTCGGGGCCTGTAGGACCGGCGCGCTTGAGGTCTGGGTGGAGACGTCGAACCGGATGTACCGGTGGTCGGAATAGGTCTCCACCCCCTCCATGACGCGCCAGTCAACGACACGCGGCGACAGGGCGGGGCTAGCGAACGATAAGTCCACCACCGACTCACCCTGCATCCGCACGCACGTGGGGACAGAACCCCGATTTAGGACGACCAGGCCTGTCTCCAGAGCCCAGTCCTCCACCATCCTACCCCGCACATCCGTGTAACGAGAACCCCAAGCCAAGTTCTTGGCATTGAAGTCCCCGAGCACAAGCACGGGGAGTGAATGGCTCCCGATGACGACACTCAACTCCCTGAGGGAGTTGTGGAACTCGGCGAGAGTTCGGTTCGGGGAGAAGTAGACTCCCACTACAACGATCTCCCCGAACCGTGCTGCTACGCACCCCTGACCCTTCCTGACACTCTCAAGGGTCGGGGTACCGGCGGCGGCCGACGCAATTATGGTCACTGAGCCGCTAAGGTCCTCCACCCAGTCATCCCTGGGCGGGACAAAGTACGGCTCAGAGACCACGGTGATGTTAATCGACCACTGCGCCATGCTCTGGATCAACAGATCCTGAGCGCAGGCGCAGTGGTTGATGTTCGCCTGGAGAAGGCGTAATGGGGCCGTTATTGGCACTCCATTTCAGCCCCCTCCCGGGCCCCCTGCGAGGGCCCCGCTGCAGAAGTTGCAGCAGTGGCGGCCGCGGCGGCGACAGTGGCGGCGGCTGCGGTGGTGGCGACGGTGGGGGTTTTGGCGGTGGAGGTGGAGGGCCTTCCGTTGCCCCTGGCCTTGGCCTTGGCGGGTGTACCGCAGGCCTTGCTCCCTGCCCGGTGATCGGCCGGCTTGCCGGTTGCCGCACATGCAGCGCAGTGCGGCGCGGCGGAGCAAGCCGCGGCCATGTGACCAGGCTGGCCGCAGCGGAAGCATAGGCTACTGCGGTCCACCTCCGAGGTGCACCGGACCGACACATGGTGCCCCACATGGCAGCAGAAGCACCTCAGAGGTCTGGGTTCCAGCAGCTTAACCTGCGCCGAAACCCAGCCCACCAAGAGCCTTCGGCCCTCCACAATGGCTTTCGCCGCCGTCACAGGGCAGCTTACCGTAACGGTTCGCATGCCCGACAGGTCCGGACGTAAGGTGCCTGCCTTGACCTGCTCAGCAGGGCACCCACCGGTCCTGGTGACGGCGGCCACCACCTCCTCCTCGGTCACCGAGTCGTCCAGACCCATGATGCGCAGGTCTGCGCATTTGACAGGCCTGGACACTCGGGCCTCGTCCGCATTTAGGGACGCTCTAAGCTTTTCAGCCAGAGCGTCCGCGGACGAGCCACGGGTTTCGCCGGGGATCTCCAGCACTCGAGCCCCTGTCGCGGTGACTCTGAGGCGGAGGCCCCCGGTGATCCCGAGCTCCCCGAGATCCACCGTCGCCCTCGCTTTAGCGAGCACGTCGCGGTAGCTCACGCCCCTCTTTTCCGCGTCCGGCTGTAGTGTAATCACTACAGCTGCGGTCTTCGGGGCGCTGAGCCTTGCCGCGACGCTCCGCTCTTTTTGCTGGCGCTTGCGCTGCCGCTTCCTGGCCTTTTTGGCCGCCTTTTGCTCCCTCGTCCTCTCTCCGGCCTCCTGCCACCCGGTCTCGGCCGCGGAAGGCTTAGGGGGCGGGGGGGGGCGGCGGTGGCAGCTGTCTCGCGGCTGGCGCTGGCACAGTCACCGCCTTGCCCTTCTTTTGGGCCGCCACCTTGCCCTGCCTCAGGGCCGCCGCCTTCTTGGCCGGAGCCGGTTTCGCCAGAGTCGGCCCTTCGGGGGCCGACGCAACCCTGCCGGAGGGCCGGCCAGACGACCCCGGTGCGGAGGCCGCAGCAGCCGCATATGTGGCCACCCTCGGGCCCGGGGACGCCCTGTTTGCCGCAAGGGGGGGGCGCAGGACAATGCCCTCCAGGACGGAGAACCGCGCCTGGAAGGCAGCCAGCTCCTGCCGAACCAGGTTCAGGACCTGGTTCTCAACCGGCACGGGCACGGGCTGGATTGGTCGCTGCTGGCCCCCATTTTGGGGCGCCTTGCGGGGGCCGGCCTCGCGCAGACCGGCCAAGTCTGCTCGGAGCTTCCTGTTCTCCTCTTGGAGAAGCTCCGTGGCAGCCGTCAGGCGAGCGACCTCCGCCCGCAGTTTGGCCACTTCGTTTGACGGGGGCCCCCCATATCTGGCCTCCGCTGACGCCATGATGGAGGCGATCGCTGCAGGCATGGCCTTATGCCTGGTGGAGGGCTTCTGTTTACAAGAGACAGCCCTCAGCGCCGCCTCCACCTCCTTCGCGAAACCGGCCTTACGCTCCGCCTCAGAGCCGCCATCTGCACCCACCTCGTCGCCAGAGGAGCCCGAACGGGCCACCCCGCGACCGGCCACCCCCGGGTGGCGCCCCTCCTCGGCAAGCCACGCCGACCTCTCGGTGGCAGAGAGGCCTCTCCCCTTGCCGCGGATCCCTCCTCGCTTACTGGTGGGGATCTTGCGAGCCGAGGCCAGCTCTCCCTCCGATGACGACCCTTGGTCGCCCTCCGGCCAGGACCGCTTGCGGAAGAACTTCCCGTTCACCGCAGCAGTCCCGGGCCTCCCGCGCCGGGAGCTCTCTGAGCCTCCCGCGCTCACATCGCTGGATGCGGTGCCGGGCTCCGACCCCGCATCCCTCCCCTCCTTTGCTTCGCCGTTATCGGCCGTTTTTTTTGTTAAACAATTTTCCATGTTGTTCCCACGAGTATGGGGGAAATAAAGAGTCCATCTGGGCAGTGCCCCCTGTACCCAGATAAGCCATAGCCAGGCCCGGCAGTGGTTCGCACTAGCAACTGATTTTCCTTAGGAGCCCGTCAGCCATACATCTCCTCGCGGTGCGCCGCCGCTTGAGATTCGGGGTAACTTTTTATAGAGGTTTTCTACCTCGCGGTCCGGGCGGTTAAGCCAAGACCCTCGGTCCCAATCGAAGCCGCGAGACGTGATCCACGACACTTCAACGGTGGGATTACGATATCGACGGGGACAGTGAACGACTGCGTCCTCCACTGTCTGCTCGGAGGCAGGGTAAGTGCACACCGAGCCCGCCCTTGCTACTCCGCTGTGCCCTCTGCTTTTCAGAGGGTCACGCGGAGCAACGCCCCCTTGGTCCAAAACGGACCCCTCCCATGTCAGAATATTAGCCATGGACAGTAACATTCCCCGAGGAATAAGAATCTCTTCCCATTCCTCGGGGAAGGATACTGCCCACGCCCAGGGTGCACCGGCCCGGCAGCTGCTATTCCCTCCCGACGTATCGAGAGGGACCGGCAGCCATCGGGCACACGAGGAGGAATTCTGACAACGCACCCCACAATTACGGACCCTGTAGGGCACAGCAAAAAGTATAAAATTTATGTGTGAAATAAAATTAATACTGAGTCAATTTACAATTTTGAAACACGTGCTTAATATTAATTAAATAGATTATTTTAGTATGTTTTGAACGATAAGCCTATGCTAAATTATATAGGTTAGGTATAC